>OY856410.1:780831905-782219405 GCA_963693085.1 Alisma plantago-aquatica
CACACACACACACATATATATACATGCAAAACCAATTGGCTCAATTTCGTTAACGTGTGGCATGTTCTTTCTTGGTTTGTTCTTTCTTAAATATCCATAGTTCACTCTATGTTGACAATACCCAGACAAGTGTGATGTGGGTGGTTGAACATGGTTATTTACCCCAAGGACCTGGATTTAAAACATCTATTGCACACTTTAATTATGATCCAAGTCATCTAGGATCTAGCACACTGATGCAGAGGGGGAGACTGAAACGCATTTATCGTGTGTAGTACATAAGTGAATGTATCGAAGCAATAAGGCATTGTGAGGCCCGAGTCGAACATGGGGATACATTTCTCTAGTAGACTACTACTAACTACAGTCAAATCGGCTAAGATGGTTGTAAATGGTTGAATTGGGTTGAGCGAAAGAACAAAGATAGAAATAAAGCAAATTAAAGGTTGAATTAATCAGAGATGGGGTGAATTCCTTAGGACAGTGGTTTTACCACAGACAACACTAATAACTGACTTCACACACACTAATATCTATTACCTCAATCCCTAGATAAGGAGCATGTAGCTAGAATTACCCGCTCCCACAGTGTAAATTCACTACCTAATCTAATGTCAATCCCACTTCTGTAGTTATTGGTTGATTAGTTAGATGCTTTATGATTATTCTTTGGGTTTCTCCTTCCATTTACACTCCACTTTTCCTAAAGGGCACAGTAGACAGGTAAATCTATGATCTCCCACCCTCAGCCTCTCTCCTGAGATGACTAAGCGTCTATCAATCCATTCATGGTGATCAAGCACAGGTAGAACATAAAGTTTTCATAGATATATATCTAGTAGAAAGAGATAAAATTGATATTAATGCATGGAAATCAATCACAGTGTGTATCTGGGCTACTCTCAGATCCTAAGGAACAAAGGTTTTTTAGCCTTGCATGGTTTTTATCGATGAATACATGGAAGGGGAGAACAAAAACGTGGGAAACATGAAAAAACTAAGGTAACCCCTAAATCTCCGCCTGTCTGGAAGATCCCCTCTATCGTATGAGTGTTCTACTATCTTTCGACTGCATAATCGTCCTCCAGAGGTGCTCGGATCTCCTCAGTTGAAGCTTTCAGTCCTGAGTTCTTCTTTTCTCTCTCTCTCTCTCTCTCTCTCTGGTCATTGTGCAATGAAAATAGTTGCTTCTCTCTCTCTCTCTCTGGTTGTCTTCCCCCTAAGCCATAGAAGGCACTTGGGGAACGAAATAAGGTCCACCGTTGGATTAGAGTGAAATCTGCGGTTGGCCTAATCAGGGAAATTTGGTAGTACCGACTAGGTGAGTCGGTAGTACCGAGTCACATAGATTTAGTCGCACGATCCCGATCCTATCGGTACTATCGATTGGACTCAATAGCACCCAGTTTTGTGGTTTTTGAGCTGCCTCTCTGACGTCAACTCAGTAGCACTGAGTTTTCTCGATTCATGTCGGGGCTTGCTGATGCTAATTTGGTACCACCGACTTCAGTGGTCGGTAGCACTAACTTTGGGTGAGCTTCTGGGTCCATTGCTGACGTCAAGTCGATACCACCAACTGTTCCAGGTCAGTAGCACCGAGTCTGTGGTTCTTCCTTATACCTAAAAATGTTGAAAAACGTCATAAGCACTTGGGATGCATAAATATTACATAAGACGGTAAAAATCATACAATTTGATTGTAAGGACCCTAACCTCCATTTAGGGCTTATTCTATTTGCTTTGCTTAACCCTGATGTTTAGTTTCTTGCTAATCACCTTTAGTGGTGATTAGGGTTTGTTTGTTCTTGTTGTGTGTTGGAGGTGCTACTTGCAATTAACCCAAGACTAGGGTTGTTGAGCAAGTTTGTCACCTTAAGAAGTGTTCTTCTCTCTCTTTGCTTCCTCTAGTGTTGAGAGGAAGGGTTGGGCTCGTTGCTTGAGTTGCCTTGGGCTTGGATGAGCCATGGTGGGCCTTTTTGTGCCTTGCTTGACCTTGTTGGACCTTGTGTCGGCCATGGGTGTGCCGGCCATGGTTGTGTCGGCCATAGGTGTGTCGCCTAGGGAGGTGTGTCGGGCATGGTGTTGGGGTGTATCGTCCATGGACCCCCTTTGACCCTTTGACCTCGTTTGTGTCACCACTAGTGGACACTTGGCGCTTGATGCTTGCTTGTGGCAATGGCCTTGGACATGTGTTTAAGGCAAGATAGAGTGGTGGCATTGCCCATGGACAAGTGTCCCTAGGTGGGCAACACCTTGCCTTGTCTTACCTTGGTTTCTCCTCCATCCTCTCCTATATATGTGTTCCCTTTCTCTTGCTAAGGATCCCTTTAATTCCTTAGTTTCCCCTCTCCCTTGGTTGCATGACACCTCTTCCTTTGCAAAGCTTGGTGGTTGATCCTTATCTTTGAGAGTCTTCTTCTTCTTCCTCTTGAGGTGGTTGAAGGTGTAGCTTGGTGTTAGGAGCTTGGAGCTTGCTTAAGGAGGGTTACGTAACTTCTAACCCTAATCATGTTACCTTCTTCTATATTCTTGTATGTTTTCTTATGTTCATAATCGGCCATGTATGTTGCTAGATATGGTTCTTGCTTAGTTGAACCTTTAATCTTGTGGTTATGGTGATCTTGTTGTTATGGTTGAGGTTTTGTACCTTTGTGCCCTAGTTGGTTGAACCATGTTTTAGGGTTTCCTTATTGAGCAACACTCCTTTCCCTCCTTGGTCTAGAGAAGTGAGCTTGAGCTCTAGTAATATGAGCAATACCCCTCCCTCGTTTAAGTTGAGAGGTGAGCTTGTGTTCTAGTTGCTTGAGCAACACCCTCCTCTCACCATGGATTTGAGAGGTGAGCTTTTTGGTAGATGTAGACCTATGTTAAGGTTGATCCTTGTGGTTGCCCGAGTTGTGATAGAGGTTGTGCAAGACCCCTCTCTCTTGGTTGTTGAGAGGTGAGCCGATCTTCTTGATCAATCTAGGGTTTGGTGCCCTTGTGCTTGAGGTTGATGATGATCTTATTGAGTTGTATCTTGCACGATATGGCTTTGGGATGGTGTTGCCTGATACCCTCTCTTGGACTAGAGTTCTGGGTCGATATGATGAGGTTCTGTTGGGCGATACACCTTGGTCTTTGCCTTGTGTGTTGGCTGATAGGATGAAGCTAGCTTGGTTGGATGATAGGCTTTCCTTTGCTGCCCGTTTGAGTTGTACCCTTGGTCATTCTGTCTGGATGAGTCTGGTTGTTGGTCGATACCTTTGTGTGTTGGGCGATATGCCTTGTTGAGTGCCCTGCCCGATACACCTAGCTTGGGTACTGGCTTGGTGCCCAATGTACCTTGCACGACACACATGGATGCCCGACACACATGGATGCCCGACACACATGGATGCACGACACACTTGTATGCACGACACATGTGGTTGCACGACACCTTGAGGTGGTAGCCCGACATCCTTGCTTTAGGCTTGAACGTTATGTGATTAGAATGCTTGGGAGATATGAGAAGTTACCCTTCCCGATACCACCTCTAGTGGGAGTACCCTGCCCGACACACTTCTTGTGAGGGTAGTGGGCACTTCTAGTGAGGGTCATGTTCCATCCGAAAACCAATCTGATAGTTCTTTATCATGCAATCGCATCCTTGTTGCTAAGAGTTATGGTTTAGGGTTTGTGAACCTTTTGACATGTTTGATATAGTAGAACGCACCTATGTAAACATGACATATATGAAACTCTAATGACATGATATTACATGTGTTTATGATCATCTTGAATCATGTATATTTATATGATGAGTAAATGACAAGTTTGGAAGTATATGAGTTGCTTCACATGATGATATGACCCATGTCTATGGTCACTGTTATGAGACATGAATGATAAAGTGTATAATCACCAATGTTGCCTTATGTTTGATAACATGATCCTTCTGTTAATCCATGATGGTTTCAGTTATCTCTACAATTGTGTATACTAACCATGCAGGTGTTTCATGCGGATGCATAGCCAGTAAAAGGGATATGAAGTGTGTGTGTGTGTGTATATATATATATATATATATATATATATATATATATGTGTGTGTGTGTGTGTGTGTGTGTGTGTGTGTGTGTGTGTTTGAATGACACTACATTGATGGTCACTCTTGTTGATGAGATAACATGCATCACCTGTGTAATGTGTTTAGGTCTGAGGACCTGAGTTTGGCTAAAAGTGCCTAGTTGAGGTGTTATCCTCTGATGACAAGATCTGGGATTGTTATCCCCAGTGATGAGAATGCCTTATGAGGCAGTGGTTTCTGGTGATGAGGGATTGAGATCCTAGGATATTGTGATGGTGGTAACAATAATGTAGCTTAATGTTATACATGTGATACCACTTGTTTGCCCCCACAATCTACTTAAAATACATTAACTAATTACAGATGAATCTCTCATGTAGTTTTCCCTGGTGATAGATCCATCATCGTCACTAGCTGGTGATGGTGAAACAGGTTCTCCTGCGGGTTAACCTGGAAGCGCATATTATTGAATATGTGTGGTTTCTCCTAGCCGAAAATGAGGAGGTTAGAGTGCAACTTCAATTGTAGACTCAAGATGTGTATAAGATCATGGTGAACAGGCCCATGGCTCAGTGTGATAGAGCATTAAATGCGTTCATGGCTCAGGGAGCACGGTGAACTGGCTCGTGGATCAGATATACTAGCACCGAGACATGTACCAAGGCGAGCTAGAGAAAGGGTAGCCTGCGGGAGATGATCATGTGGCTGAGGCCACTTAAGCATGAGACTACGGTCCTGCTTTGGTTCTCGTGCACTGACTACGAGGTGGGAGGTTGTGGAGTCCGGCTCTTCCGTTGACCTTGTATGGCACCAACTTGGGTTTTACAACCGAAGGTTGGATTTGAGCGGTACGGCTCACTTCCTCAGGGCATAATAATATGTAATCCAGCTGAATAGTATTTATTGCTTAAGGCAAAACACGGAACATTGGTTGATGCCTTGCTTATGAAGTTGATCTTGTTATACATTGCAGTTACTTATACGTTCTTATGTTATGTGGTAAGATCTTATAAATCTTATCTTGTCAATCATGTTCCATAAAGAAATACTTGGTAAGCCCGATGGTAATAACAACCTTGCTCTATAGAATGTTCTTATCCTATGTTTTATCAGTTATATGATGTTGTTGTTTTAATCTTTCTGAGGTTTTATGGTTTCGGCGGGGAGTTATGTTTCTCGCTGGGACTGTGTGTCTCACCCTGTTGGTTTACAACCTTTTTAGGTGTTCGCACTAGACGTGGTGGTGGTCACGGGGTTGCGTCCGAGCAGCAAGACGAGCAGTAGAAGGAAAGAGATGGATCTGCTGCTGTTTTGGTTGTTTTGTAGTAGAGTCTTAGAGTCATCCATGTACTCTCAGGTCCTCGGAGGCATTTTTGACATTGTTTTACGATGTATAGCTGATGAAGCTTTGTATATCCTGTTGTTGGCCGGATGTGGCCCGTTATGTATATATATACAGGTGATGAACTCATGTGATGACAAGACAGCTGATCTGTTAAGCTGTGAACACATATCTAGACTTGTAGTTGTTTATATAACATGTCTTCTTACAGGATGAGGATCTAAATGTAATAGTTTCTTAGTTTATTTGCTTCCCAAAATCGGTTTTAATTACCCTGTGTTTTGGTATGAGGTGGTTTATGGTGTTTTCCACACGTTTTCACATGGCACCTCGTTGTCTGTGTGATAGCGGGATGTGTCGCCACAAGCTTGGTATCAGAGCTCTAGGTTCGCTAAGTCTATAGGGATTTAGGACTAGGTTGTGTCTGTTCTTGTGAGTTTTCCAGATTTCCTTACAATTATATTCTGCCCTCAGCGGAAGAAAAAGCCAAGATGTCTGAAAACCATGAAGAACATGCTGTCGAGAGCAGTGATGCTACATCATTTGATGGAGCAGGAGGGCAGGCACATGGAGATCGGGTGCTTGAGGTTCCCCAAATTGACCCAGCCATTCTCGAAAACCCTGCCTACCAACAGCTTATGGGGCAGATGATGGCTACGATGAATCTCATGGTAGAGAGATTGCCAGTGCCTCCGCCGAGAGCATAGGCTCCCCATGGTGAAACATCGGGTATTGGGAAGACCTTTGAGCGGCTACGCCGAGTCAGAGCTTCAGACTATGCTGGGACGGCTGATCCAGCGGATGCAGATCTGTGGTTGACAGGTCTTGAGAAGGCCTTTCGGATCCTCGACATCCCCAAAGTAGACAAAGTCAAGCATGTTGTCTACCTTTTGAAGGGTAGTGCTGGCCACTGGTGGGCCATCGAGGAGGAGAAGCGACCCGGTGAGGTGATCGGTTGGGAGGTTTTTCGGTGCAAGTTCGTCAGCAGATACTTTCCGAAGACATATCTGGATGAGAAGATCAACCAGTTTGAGTGTCTGCGCCAAGGAACGATGAACATTACCAAGTATGAAGCCAAGTTCATGGACATGTTAAGGTTTTGTCCTCACATGGCAGTGACATATGACAAGCAGATCAGACATTTTGAGATAGGCCTGAGTGCTGAGCTGACAACACCTACTTCTGTGTTAGAGAACCAAGAGCGGTTTGCCACATTTGTGGAATCTGTCCAGAGGATTGAACGGTCAGTTAGGGAAAAGAGAGAGTCCATGATCAAGAAGAGGCCTGCTCAATTCTAGGGATAGAGGTTCGATGGCTTCAAGAAGCCGAGGTTTTCAGTACCTTCTGGGTTAAGAGGTTCCAGTGTACCATCGTAGTGGTCTCTGAGTAAGGGAATAGGATATGGTTCTTCACCGTCTAAGGCACATAGTACAGCTTCTGTAGCAGTGACAGGGTCGTCTAGGCCACAACAGCCAGACCAGTCATGCCATCTTTGTGGTCAGATCGGGCATTGGAAGTCAAATTGCCCATGTAAAGATGTTGAAGTGACGCAGCATCTGAGGCAGAATCTACAAGGGGTAGATAGGAAGCAACCCAGTAGTAGCAGAGGATGAGGACACGGTCAAGAATCACAAGCAGGATCGTCTGCTCAAGGAAGCATAGGATGTGGACAGCAAGCAACGACTCGATTCTATGCTATGAGTCAGCTGGAGGCGATAGTCAACCTGCGAGTGGTGACAGGTCAGATGGAGTTATTTCGTTCTGATTTGTCTTCTTCTTGCTTTATATCTGTTCTGGTTGACCCAGGTGCTACGCACTCTTTTATCGCACGTTCTATGCTTGATAACTGTCTGTTACATGTTAGCTGTAAGAAAGATAGCTTGTTGTTAGAAACCCCTCTTGATGGTTCCTCGATGCTACGAGAGGAGTGCCCATCTTGTGTCTTATCTTTTTCGGGACACATGATACAAGTGGATCTCATACCACTTGATATGCATGGATTCGATGTGATCCTTGGGATGGATACCTTAGAGAAGTATAAGGTTGTGTTGGACTGTGGTTCCAAGCAGGCAGTGTTTGAGGTTTGTGGAGAGAAGTGGATCTTCCAAGGAGATAGGAAGATTCTTATGACGTGTCTAGTGTCAGTGATGGTGGCAAAAAAGTTGTTATGGCAAGGATGTAAGGCGTTCTTAGCTCACGTTGTGGATACCAAGGCAAAGGGTCCTAGCCTTGAAGAGGTGACGGTTGTCCGAGAGTTTGCAGATGTGTTTCCTGATGAGTTCCTCAGTGTTCCTCCACCTCGAGAGATTGAATTTGAGATCAATCTGGTTCCAGGAATACAACTAGTTGCACAGACACCGTATAGGATGGCTCCAGTAGAGATGACAGAGCTAAAGAAGCAGTTACAAGAGTTGTTGGAGAAAGGTTTCATCCGACCAAGTACGTCGCCTTGGGGTGCTCCAGTGTTGTTCGTTAAGAAGAAGGATGGGTCGATGCAGTTGTGTATAGATTATCGGCAGTTGAACAAAGTCACGATCAAGAATAAGTACCTGTTGTCGAGGATAGATGATCTGTTCGATCAGTTGCGTGGTGCTACAGTGTTTTCAAAGATCGATCTACGGTCTGGATATCATCAGTTGAGGATTAAGGTGGATGACATACCAAAGTCAGCTTTTAGGACGAGGTATGTTCACTTTGAGTTTGTGGTTATGCCGTTTGGGCTAACCAATGCACCTGCTGCTTTCATGAATTTAATGAACAGGGTGTTCCGTTCATTTCTAGACCAATTTGTTTTAGTTTTTATAGATGACATATTGATCTACAGTCAGGATAGTCAGAAGCATGAACATCATCTTTGACAAGCATTGACTCTCCTTCGCCAGCACCATTTGTATGCCAAGTTTAGTAAGTGTGAGTTATGGTTGAAAGAAGTAACTTTCTTGGGTCATGTGATATCTGCAGAAGGAGTTAAAGTGGACCCGAAGAAGGTGGAGTCCGTTGCAGAATGGGAACAGCTGAAGACGTCGACTGAAGTTCATAGTTTCTTGGGTTTAGTAGGATACTACCGAAGGTTTATAAAGGACTTCAGTGTGATTGCGTTGCTGATGACGGAGTTGAACCGGAAAGATGTACCTTTTGTCTGTAATGATCGTTGCCAGAAAGCTTTCCAATGTTTGAAGGAGAAGCTGACTAGTGCTCCAGTGTTAGTCCTGCCAGAGCCTGGGAAAGGCTATGTTGTTTTCTGTGATGCTTCCAAGAAGGGCTTAGGATGCGTGCTGATGCAGGAAGATCATGTGGTTTCTTTTGCTTCGCGACAGCTTAAGAAACATGAAGAGAACTATCTGACTCATGATTTGGAGTTGGCAGTGGTGGTTCATGCGTTAAAGATTTGGAGACACTATCTTTATGGGGAAGTGTGTCATATCTTTACAGATCATAAGAACTTGAAGTACATCTTCTCGCAGAGTGAGCTAAACATGTGACAACATCGATGGATGGAGCTGATCAATGATTATGACTGCACCATCGAGTATCACCCTGGTAAAGCGAACGTGGTAGTTGATGCCCTTAGCTGAAAGTCTTCTTCTCTTCCTACAAAGAAGGCACAGTTGAGTTCCTTGGTATTCCATAAATGGGATATGTTTATTTCCTTGCGGCAGATAAATGTGTAGATGAAAGTTTCCTTGTTAGCAGGACTTTTGGCACAGATGCAAGTCAAGCCTACGCCGAGACAGCAGATCAAAGATGCACAACAAATAGATGATGCAGTGCAGTTGATCAGGATAGAGCTCGGCAGCGAAAGGCGTGATGGGTTCCATGAGTCCGAGGATGGACTAGTTTGCTATCATGATAGGATGGTGGTCCCCGATGTTGATGATCTGATAAAGCTAGTACTCGAGGAAGCACACACATAGATGTATGCTATGCATCCAGGAGTCACCAAGATGTATCATAATCTGAAGGACCTGTATTGGTGGTCTGGCTTGAAGAGAGATGTAGCTGAGTTTGTGGCTAGGTGTGCGGTATGCCAGCATGTCAAGGCTGAGCATCAAAAGCGGGCAGGTACGTTGCAACCTATGCCGATACCACAGTGGAAATGGGATCACATAACCATGGATTTTGTAGTTGGTCTGCCCAGGATAGCTAGGAATCATGATTCCATTTGGGTGATAGTGGACAGATTGACGAAGTCTGCCCATTTCATACCTGTGAAGACAACATATACAGCCGAGAAGCTTGCTCATGTATATGTAGATGAGATAGTACTCTTGCACGGGGTACCAACAATGATAGTTCCTGACCGAGGTCCTCAGTTCATGAGTCATTTCTGGGAATAGTTGCACAAAGCTTTGGGAACGCAGTTGAGGTTTAGCATCGCTTTCCACCCACAGACAGACGGATAGTCTGAAAGGACTATTCATACTTTGGAGGATCTTCTTCGGGCTTGTGTTTTGCAGTTCCTAGGCAGTTGGGATGTGCATCTCAGTTTGATGGAGTTCGCGTATAACAACAGTTACCAGCGGAGCATTGATATGGCTCCTTATGAGGCCCTATATGGCAGGAAGTGCATATCTCCTCTGTGTTGGTATGAATCTGGTGAGTATCAACTTTTGGGTCCTGAGTTAGTACAGCAGACAACAGAAAAGATCAAAGTGATACAGCAGCAGCTGAAAGCGGCATAGGACAGACAGAAGTCTTATGCAGACAATCGCCGACGACTTTTAGAGTTCCAAGTGGGAGACAAAGTGTACCTCAAGCTCTCACCTTGGACAGGTGTGCTAAGGTTTGGCCGGAAAGGTAAGTTAGCACCCAGGTATATGGGGCCATATCCAGTAATAGCACGTGTTGGCAAGGTAGCTTACAAGTTAGAGCTGTCGCCAGAGTTGCATAGGTTGCATCCAGTGTTCCACGTCAGCATGCTGAAGAAAAGTCACCCAGATACAGGGATAGTGATACAGCCAGTTGAGGTTGAGCTTGATGAATACGTGACCTATGAGGAAGGACCAGTGGCGATCCTTGATAGAAGAGTAAAGAAGCTGAAGAGGAAGGACTGGTTCTGGTAAAGGTTCTTTGGCATCATCGTGGCGTTGAGGAAGCCACTTGGGAGCTTGAGGAAGAGATGAGGAGGAAGTATCCCTCACTTTTCTCTTCAAATTTCGAGGACGAAATCCCTTTGTAGAGGGTTATAGCTTGTAAGGACCCTGACCTCCATTTAGGGCTTATCCTGTTTGCTTTTCTTAACCCTGATGTTTAGTTGCTTGCTAATCACCTTTAGTGGTGATTAGGGTTTGTTTGTGCTTATTGTGTGTTGGAGGTGCTACTTTCAATTAACCCAAGTCTAGGGTTGTTGAGCAAGTTTGTCACCTTGAGAAGTATTCTTCTCTCTCTTTGCTTCCTCTAGTGTTGAGAGGAAGGGTTGGGCTCGTTGCTTGAGTTGCCTTGGGCTTGGATGAGCCCTGGTGGGCCTTGTTGTGCCTTGCTTGACCTTGTTGGACCTTGTGTCGGCCATGGGTGTTCCGGCCATGGTTGTGTCGGCCATAGGTGTGTCGCTCAGGGAGGTGTGTCAGGCATGGTGTTGGGGTGTATTGTCCATGGACCCCCTTTGACCCTTTGACCTCGTTTGTGTCACCACTAGTGGACACTTGGCGCTTTATTCTTTCATGTGGCAATGGCCTTGGACATGTGTTTAAGGCAAGATAGAGTGGTGGCATTGCCCATGGACAAGTGTCCCTAGGTGGGCGACACCTTGCCTTGTCTTACCTTGGTTTCTCCTCCATCCTCTTCTATATATGTGTTCCCTTTCTCTTGCTAAGGATCCCTTTAGTTCCTTATTTTCCCCTCTCCCTTGGTTTCATGACACCTCTTCCTTTGCAAAGCTTGGTGGCCGATCCTTATCTTTGAGAGTTTTCTTCTTCTTCCTCTTAAGGTGGCCAAAGGTGTAGCTTGGTGCTAGGAGCTTGGAGCTTGCTTAAGGCGGGTTACATAACTTCTAACCCTAATCATGTTACCTTCTTCTATATTCTTGTATGTTTTCTTGTGTTCATAATCGACCATGTATGTTGCTAGATATGGTTCTTGCTTAGTTGCACCTTTAATCTTGTGGTTATGATGATCTTGTTGTTGTGGTTGAGGTTTTGAACCTTTGTGCCCTAGTTGGCCGAACCATGTTTTAGGGTTTCCTTGTTGAGCAACACTCCTTTCCCTCCTTGGTCTAGAGAAGTGAGCTTGAGCTCTAGTAATATGAGCAATACCCCTCCCTCGTTTAAGTTGAGAGGCGAGCTTGTGTTCTAGTTGCTTGCGCAACACCCTCCTCTCACCATGGATTCGAGAGGTGAGCTTTTCAGTAGATGTAGACCTATGTTAAGGTTGATCCTTGTGGTTGCTCGAGTTGTGATAGAGGTTGTGCAAGACCCCTCTCTCTTGGTTGTTGAGAGGTGAGCCGATCTTCTTGATCAATCTAGGGTTTGGTGCCCTTGTGCTTGAGGTTGATGATGATCTTATTGAGTTGTATCTTGCACGATATGGCTTTGGGATGGTGTTGCCTGATACCCTCTCTTGGACTAGAGTTCTGGGTCGATATGATGAGGTTGTGTTGGGTGATACACCTTGGTCTTTGCCTTGTGTGTTGGTCGATAGGATGAAGCTAGCTTGGTTGGACGGTAGGCTTTCCTTTACTTTCTGTTTGAGTTGTACCCTTGGCCGTTGTGTCTGGATGAGTGTGGTTGTTGGTTGATACCTTTGTGTGTTGGGCGATATGCCTTGTTGAGTGCTCTGCCCGATACACCTAGCTTGGGTAGTGGCTTGGTGCCCGATGTACCTTGCATGACACACATGGATGCCCGACACACATGGATGCCCGACGCACATGGATGCCTGACACACATGGATGCATGACACACTTGTATGCATGACACCTTGAGGTGGTAGCCCGACATCCTTGCTATAGGCTTGACCGTTTTGTGATTAGAATTCTTGGGCGATATGAGAAGTTACCATGCCCAATACCACCTCTAGTGGGAGTACCCTGCCTGTCACACTTCTTTTGAGAGTAGTGGGCACTTCTAGTGAGGGTCATGTTCCACCCGTAAACCCATCTGATAGTTCTTTATCATGCAATCGCATCCTTGTTGCTAAGAGTTATGGTTTAGGGTTTGTGAACCTTTCGACATGTTTGATATAGTAGAACGCACCTATGTAAACATGACATATCTGAAACTCTAATGACATGATATTACATGTGTTTATGATCATCTTGAATCATGTATATTTATATGATGAGTAAATGACAAGTTTGGAAGTATATGAGTTGCTTCACATGATGATGTGACCCATGTCTATGGTCACAGGTATAAGACATGAATGATAAAGCATATACTCACCAATGTTGTGTTATGTTTGATAACATGATCCTTCTGTTAATCCATGATGGTTTCAGTTATCTCTATGATGGTGTATACTAGCCATGCAGGTGTTTCATGCGGATGCATAGCCAGGAAAAGGGCTATGAAGTATATATATATATATGTTTTAATGACACTACATTGATGGTCACTCTTGTTGATGAGATAACATGCATCACATGTGTAATGTGTTTAGGTCTGAGGACCTGAGTTTGGCTAAAAGTGCCTAGTTGAGGTGTTATCCTCTGATGACGAGATCTGGGATTGTTATCCCCAATGATGAGAATGCCTTATGAGGCAGTGGTTTCTGGTGATGAGGGATTGAGATCCCGGGATATTGTGATGGTGGTAACAATAATGTAGCTTAATGTTATACATGTGATACCACTTGTTTGCCCCCAACAATCTACTTAAAATACGTTAACTAATTAAAGATGAATCTCTCATGTAGTTTTCCCTGGCCATAGATCCATCATCGTCAGTAGCTGGTGATGGTGAAACAAGTTCCCTTGTGGGTTAACCTGGAAGCGCATATTATTGAATATGTGTGGTTTCTCCTAGCTAAAAATGAGGAGGTTAGAGTGCAACTTCGGTTGTAGACTCAAGATGTGTATAAGAGCATGGTGAACAGGCCCATGGCTCAGTGTGATAGAGCATGAATGCGTTCATGGCTCAGGGAGCACGGTGAACTGGCCCGTGGCTCAGATATACTAGCGTCGAGACCTGTACCAAGGCAGGCTAGAGAAAGGGTAGCATGCGGGAGCTGACCCTGTGGTTGAGGCCACTTAAGCATGAGACTGCGGTCCTGCTTTGGTTCTCGTGCACTGACCATGAGGTGGGAGGTTGTGGAGTCCGGCTCTTCCATTGACCTTGTATGGCACCGGCTTGGGTTTCGCAACTGAAGGTTGGATTTGAGCGGTACGGCTCACTTCCTCAGGGCATAATAATATGTAATCCAGCCGAATAGTATTTATTGCTTAAGGCAAAACACGGAACATTGGTTGAGGCCTTGCTTATGAAGTTGATCTTGTTATACATTGCAGTTACTTATACGTTCCTTATGTTATGTGGTAAGATCTTATAAATCTTATCTTGTCAATCATGTTCCATAAAGAAATACTTGGTAAGCTCGATGGTAATAACAACCTTGCTCTATAGACTGCTCTTATCCTATGTTTTATCAGTTATCTACTTTTGTTGTTTTAATCTTTCTGAGGTTTATGGTTTCGGCGGGGAGTTATGTTTCTCGTTGGGACTATGTGTCTCACCTCGTTGGTTTACAACCTTCTTAGGTGTTCGCGCTAGACGTGGTGCTGGTCGTGGGGTTGTGGTTGAGCAGCAAGACGAGTAGTAGAAGGCAAGAGATGGATCTACTGTTGTTTTGGTTGTTTTATAGTAGAGTCTTAGAGTCATCCCTGTACTCTCACGTCCTCGAAGGCATTTTTGACGTTGTTTTACGATGTATAGCTGATGAAGCTTTGTATATCCTACTGCTGGCCGAATGTGGCCCGTTATGTATATATATATATATATAGGTGATGAACTCATGTGATGACAAGACAGCTGATCTGTTAAGCTGTGAACACGTATCTAGACTTGTAGTTGTTTATATAACATGTCTTCTTGCAGGATGAGGATCTAAATGTAATAGTTTTTTGGTTTATCTGCTTCTCGAAATCGATTTTAATTACCCCATGTTTTGGTAGGAGGTGGTCTATGGTTTTTTCCGCACATTTTCACGTGGCACCTCGTTGTCTGTGTGATAGCAGGATGTGTCACCTCATTGATGCATTTAATAGAAACAGGTCATCTGTAAATAAGTGAAATCACCTCTCTACTAAAAATTTAAAGAATAAAACCTCCAGTCCAAACACACTTCAAAGGTATGCTTGGAGTGGGTGTAAGATTTTCAAATCTTTACTATTGGTATACAAAATAACCAAAGTGTAGCAGCGGAATAAAAACATGACTATATTCAATTTCACAAAAGGGTACAAAAGAACATCTTAAACTTACATGTAAGAGTACATCATAAGGATCTAGGTAGAGGGAAATCTAAATCGCGTCAAGATTGTCTCCAAGCTTTAACTCCTTAAGCTAGGTCTATAATTTTATACCATGTCCTTTGCATCCTTCATCTAGGGTTGGAAGCATACCCCAATAAGAAGAAAAATAGAAAACATCAGCAAAGACTGGTATGTGCATACTAAAAAGTAAAATGAGCAATATAAGGAAATAGGGACATCAAATATTAAGAAGCTTCTCATAGAAGAGAAAAGTACCATCCAAGTGGGTATCAAGAGAAAAGAATCACAATAAAATGATACTTTCCATAAAAACAAAACAATGAAGATCATGCAATACTGGCACATAAAGAAGGTAGAGCACACACCCTACAATCACCATCAATAACCTGCATGCATGTGAGATAAGCATAGCCCTAGGACAATATAAATAACAATGGCGGCCAAGGCTTCACATCCTTGAAACCTGATAGAGAATGACACACTGCCAAACTCCCAATATATATATAGTTGAGCCAAGGCTTCACATCCTTAAAACTCGGGTATGGGGCACCACCACAACCATCCCAAAAACATAAAGGACACACACCAAAAACCAATGCAATTACACTACTCTAGTGCTACTGAATCACATAGCATGTAAAATGTAGAGGCAAGTAGAAAAGTATAGTCAGAATTATATAATGTTTCCATCACACAATGGACAACACAAAAATATAAACATCCACTTCAAAGTGGGCACATAACATTATACAAAACCAACATGCACCAAGGCATAAGATAGATATCAAGAGAATATCCAAGTCCATAACAAGCAAGATAGTTCACACGAACCATGATATCAAGAGAACAGACATATGTGTAGGCCAAAGTCAACATAATGATAAGATAGATGAATTGCTCAACATAGAGGAATAGGGGATAAAACATACCTCAACTTCAGATCATCATCCAAAGTCCAATTAGGTTCAAGCCTAGGTCACCAGAGAACCTATTAAGCACATAGGTAGATTGTGTGTCAATTTCACATACATCATTCAAACCCTAAAAACCACCTTTTTCTCATTATGTTAATTAGGTTTCCAAAACCATAACTCATTTTACCATATGTTATTAGGAGTCTGAAACATGTTTTATTATATTTTTCTGACTTATAAATATTTAATTATGAATTTTTATAACCAATTAGAAATATTTAATAAAAGCCACATGTTTACTGATGAAATTGGTACCATTATGCAGATTATAATTTTCCGATTCTAGAACATATTTTTTCTTATTTTTTTGAGCTGTAAATTATTTATTATAAATTTATAAAAACGGTCCAATCAGAAAATTAAAATAATCCAAGTAGGCAAAGAAATCCACACTGGCACCACATCAGACCGAGGTGGCCCAACCGCCACCAAAGTCGAAGCAAACACTGGACAGCATAAAAACTGAGCGCTTCATACAAGACTTAAAAAGACAGAATGCCCTTAATCAGCGTGACAAAACCTAAATCATATCGTGGGCTAATGTGTAAACTACCCATTGCTCATCTTCTTCATGGTTCAGACGAAGCAAACAACGGTACAGCAGCTAAAGCTCCCGATCAAACTCTGATCCTAGAGAGGAAATCATGAAGCTGGTGGTGCCTCAGAGCTTCAGGAAGCAAACCGAACTCAACGACCCACGCTATCAGCCTAAAGCGACCGAATGTGTTAAAGCAGACGAAACCAACTCTGTGAGGCATGGTACAATAGCAAAAAGGGGAAATCGAGAATTACCCATAATTGGAGAAACCAACTGTCCGATTGAGACCATAGGGATAAGAACAACTACTCTGCTTGGTTTCACATGACCTGGAAGGCCGCCAGTCCACCGCCGAGGTCGATGAAGCTTCAGCGGGTGCTTGGGAAAAGGGAACAACGATCGCAGCTATACGTGGATCGCTTGAAGGTGAAAAATACCTCGTCGATCCAACATGGAGGTACAAAGACAGCAAAGATGAGGCCCGGTCCCCCAGGGTGATGGGAAGAAGAAAAGAATTGGAGGTAGCAGAGCAAGAACAGGGGAACTCGGGGACTCTCTGCCACTGCGGGGAGGGGCAACCAAAGCCCTACTTTTATAGGGTCTCTGAGCACGGAAGAGGATAAGGAATAGGTTGGAGAAGAAATCGGTGCCATAGGAGGAACAAAAAGAGAGAAATCCGGAATGGAGAGGGATCGCAGGGAGCAGGTCCCTGAGCGCAAGAAAAAGATCGGGAACCAGAAGCGGAAGTTAGAAGAAAATATCTTAACCGCACGATTGAAATGCGACGGCTGAAAAAGCATCCGGGTTTCTTAATAAGTGAGAAAACCTGTGTGATAAATAAATCAAATGCCAAACCAATTCGACTAAAGTGTGAACATATTTCGGCGAACCCCAGATTCACCCACCTACTATATATGATATCCAGAAACCCCTTCGGGAGAATAGAGATTGGCATATCAGGCATGTCGCGAGGTCATCCAACAAGGCTGCGGATGGCTTAGCTAAATGCCACCTTAGAAACAAAACTGGTCCATTCCAATATGTCAGACCCCCTGAACCTATCAGGGAGTGGTATGTTAGAGACAAATGTAATGGTAGTAGTACTACCATATTTCTTTCGCAAAATAATTTGTGTAATGCTAGATCTGTGGTTTGTCTGCACGAGGAGAGCGGGATGAATAGATGATCTCCTGACTTTTCTTTAAAAAAAAGTGTGAACATATTTATTTTCCTTTTTCTCTCTCCTTTTTTGAGGGTACAAACGAATCCTAAAATTAATGAAATTTTGCACAGAAGCTAATTGAGATATGTAGATTCCGATTATGAAATTAGATTTGCCTGTTGAGAACTTTTAATGTGTTAAATAAACCAAATCATATTTTCTCTTTCCTCATATATTAATGACATTACGATTATCCAAATTAGGTGAACTTCATCCACAAGTTAACATGAGTGTGTTGAATACGAATTTGGCATCTATTTTACATGTTGGAGTTGTTTGTACCTTTATTTAATATTTGAAGATTCTACACACTTTCTCTCTCCTGATATCATCTTTTAAACAAACGTTTCCCAAATTAGATGAAAATTCTCGCAAAGGCTATATTTATTATGTAGATTATGAATCTAAGGTTATTTTCCTCTTTTGGAGTCATTTATTATTTTATTTGATATATTGAGAAAAACTGAGATCTTTTCTTTCCTAAATGAATTAAATTAATTATTATTATGTGAATAATGTGAAACTTGACTCCCAAGGAAATTGGGACCCAAGGAACACAATTTTAAACTTAGATTTCATTTTTGGGAATTCTTTTTATGAGATATGTCACTTGGCCCACTAATGGCCAATTATCTTAATTACTTATTCAATTAAGTTCTTTATCATCTTATTATCACTAAATGAATTAGATTACATTATTCATGCATTAGATTATTAGGATCATTCTAACCTCAACCTTGTTTGGTCAAACCCAAAAGGTCAAAGTTCTAGGGTAGGGTTCAAGATTCGATATGTTACACCATCTATGTCATTTCATGCATAATAAATCAAATAAATGACTAATCTACACATGAAATCAAGGAAAATGTTCCTGAAATAACGACTAAAAATGTATGCATCAAACTCCCCTAAGCTTAAATGTTGCTCATCCTCAAGCAACACTCTCTCAGTTTTGTTTGATAAGAGTCAGCAGAAGGACATAACACATACATTCCTTTCTTAATCAAATCCACCTATCAAGCCCTAAACCGGCCTTCACTGACCACTGAATCGATAACTTCTCTAAAGTGACCAAAAACTTCCATAAAAGATGTCCACCTTAAGTCAATGACACTATCAAGAAAGTAGTTAACATCATAATTAATCAGACATTCACTTGGTGTATTGTGGGATTCCCTACACTAAATTTCTCTTTCCTAACTACCAACTATTTGGAAGTAGATCTCCGTATAAGCATGGATGAGGAGATTAATTATTAGAGTGGCCTACCAATAAGAGTAATTAATGGTTCAAGATGGGTGGCAATTGAAAATTCATAAGTGCATCCAACCTATTTATGCATAGAGAATAATGAACCAAGATGGATGAAAAGAATGCCATGCATGAATCCTAATGCCTAAAAATTCCTTATTTTTATGAAATGATGCATGTATGAACAAGTTGAGATTGTTTGACAACTCAGCAGAATGCATGTGTGGATTAAATCATCACTAAAACAAACATGCGGGATACACTTTCCCCTTATTTCTTTAAACAATAATATTTTTTTCTTTTTCAAAAGGCTAAGTTCTTTTTTCTTCTTGCCTTTATAATTCTTCTCCTTTCTCCTTTTTTTTCTTTTCTTATTTTCTTGGAGGTATATCCCTTAACCCAAAATTAAAATCCACATGTTCAGAAAAATATGCATGTGATGTTGAAATGTATGCAACTACATGAACTGTGTTATGTAAGCTAAGATGGTATGCACTAAAGCTAATGCACACAAATGCAATGTTTTTTCTTCCTTTTTCAAATGCAAGCAAACTAACTAATATGTTCCTATCATGCCATGTAATGTGATCAAGGAAAATAGCTTGAAGTACTCATGAATTTTTGAGGTGGTGAGTCAAAAATGAATGGAAAAGAAATGGAATCACACAACTAAGAGACAATGCCTTTAATTATATTATGATGCATCCCTCTTAATTGACATATGTTCAGGGTGATCTAAAGGTTTATTTCTTGTATTTTTATTTAAGATCTCATTACAGTTTGGTCAGTTTAGGCTCAAAATCTTCATCATTCACATTCCCGAGTTTATTTGGACTTTCATGTATGATCTAAGTCCTAATGCTGACTAGTCCAAACACTTCCTCAAGTGGTGTTACAGAAAGATTTTGCATTTAAGATTTTAAGGATATGACCATTTTCATGCAATAACATATAGAGTACAATCTATTCGAAAACAAAAACATATATTTACTACTCCACAATTACACTAGATAGATGTGGATCCTACACTTGCATAACTAAAAATAAAGCAAACAACTAAAAAGATAAAAGCAAATAAAACAAAGATATAATGTTGTTCCAGCACCCCCTAAGCTTGAATATGACTATGTCCACATAGTCAATACTCACACCCAAGAGGTGGAATAGTGGTACCAGGGCTCAGAATGGCAGAGATGGCATGTTGGGGGTTGGGGTCGTGTGGAGGGAACATCCCCTGGAAGGAGAGCTCTGTAGGTGGCATAGGCGGCGGCTGTGGGTACTCCCCAAAGTATCCACGGTTCCAATAGTTGTCAAAGAAAGGCTGCTGGTACTGCTCCATTTGATGTAGGCGCATGTGAACATTCTCTTGGTTGGCCAAGAGAAGGCGTTCATTCTCGTAAATCACCTACTGGTTCTAGTACAACCTTCCTTGAATATCATACATGCCAGTCAGCATAGCCTGATGCTGTTGTTGTCCCGTCTGGATCTCCTACAGCATGATATACATA
The DNA here is from genome assembly GCA_963693085.1 of Alisma plantago-aquatica. Classification (NCBI taxonomy): domain Eukaryota; kingdom Viridiplantae; phylum Streptophyta; class Magnoliopsida; order Alismatales; family Alismataceae; genus Alisma; species Alisma plantago-aquatica. The sequence continues at coordinate 780,852,219 of OY856410.1, forward strand.
CATGCCATGTTGTATGGGTCTTGCTCCTCCTGGGAAGGTGGTGGGGCCAAGGAAGTTGAGGCAGTGTATGTGCGGGCCCGTTTGTGTGGGGCCACTCTCCTAGTCATGGGGATGGTGGGCTCCATCTCTTCGTAGTCATTGTCACCGCTATGCTTCTCGTCGCCGCCCTGAGCTGTTGTCCTGGGTAGATATTATGCTTCTCCCTCATTTAGTTGCCACTTGAGATGATTCACCCCACATAGGTTGAAGATAGGGTTGGGAAGGCTCCTATCATGAAATATTCCTCAGTGGGTGCAATGCGCATAGAGCACATTGTGGTGGTATTGGAGAAGATGCGCCTTGCAGAAGTGAAGGAGGTCTAGCTTTGTTGTATCCTCTAATGGCTCAAGGGTGGATAAATCAAGGTGCAAATGGAGAGCAATAGCGGTGATGAGACCCCCAAATAAAATCGGCACCTTCCTTGTCACATTGTGCCTCACAAAAATCATATGGAGCAGAAGGAAAGCTCCAAAATTAATAGTCTCCCCCTCTAGTAGCCTATAGAGAAAGTACATGTCCGCATTCTGGGCCTTCCCTTGAGCTTGACCAGATCGAGCGAAAATAGTGTTGGTGTAGAGACAGTGAAGCATATGAGTAAAAGGATGCTCAATATCAGTAACAGAACTGATGTGCCAGTTTATACATAATCCCTCCGAAACCTCAATCAACTGCTCCCAAGCCAAGTCATAGTCAAATTCAGATGGAGCCGAGCGTTCTGGGATGTGAGCCCAGTTGAGGATATGGTTGAAGGCCCTCAGTGTGAGAGAATAGTTATTGTTAAAGAGGTAGAAGTTGACCTTGCCATCGTGCCATTCACCTCCTATCTCCTGCTCGGGGGCGACGAGAATGTAAAGTGAGGCCAAGAACTCTAGGATGATATCCGGGTAGGTCTTCCAGTCACTGAAGAAAGGATTATCTCCCTCCATGAATTGCTTTTGACATACCCACCACATGTTTTCAGTAAAGCCCGCCCTCTCGATCAGCGTGTGATCGCCATACCTCGTTGGGATGATCTGTCTTGTCTTCAACTCCTCATAGAGCTTCCTTATCTCCGAGGATGGGTGTTGAATGCGGGATGGTCGAGGGACCTACTCGTCATGTTGGGGAACAACTCCTCTCTTAGGAGCCATGTTGTTGATGCAAGAAGGAGGTTAAGAGAATGGAGGGTGGGGGAAGATTGTCAGCACATGGTGCAGCCTTGCTCTGGAATGTAGGAGGAGTGGATGTTGTGGGTGTGAAGAAAATGGATCCACCACCCCTCCTTATATAGCTGAATGTGATAGAGTCACTAATGTTGACTTTTTGAGTTGGTGGTATTGAGTTGGCTAACACAATCTGTGGTCGGTTGCGTCAACATCTTACGATTGGCTGACATAGATAGTGTGGATCGCCCTGAGTCGGTGGTACCGACGACTTGTTGGTAGTACCAACTTGTGTCATGGATCGGTGCCACTGACCTCTCGATGAAATGTGTCATTGCTATTGGATCGTGACCACCCAGATTGCTGATGTGGCAGGTCGGTAGTATCGACTTCTAAGTCGATAGTACTGAGTTGTAGAATTTGTCAGTGTTTTTTAATTTGTGGACTCGGTATACCGAACATGGGTGCATCCAAAAGTCGGTAGTACTGACTGAAAAAGTCAGTAGTACCGATTGAAAAAGTTGGTGATACTGATTCCTTATCAGTGAGCCCTCAAAAAATCTTCAGAGACTCGGTGGTTTCGACCATTGGAGTTGGTGGTACCATGTCTGTGTTGCTGTTGTGGACAAAAAACTGGCCTCATTTTGGTGCCATCGACTGTGAAACTCGGTTGTTACCGACTGTAAAGCCCTGCACATTCCAAAAAATGAGTCAAGGTACCATTTTTACAGAAACTGAATAAAGTGACAACTAAAAATGGAAATTGAACATAAAAACAAGGAAAATAAAGATTGGGTTGTCTCCCAACAAGCGTCATCATTTAACGTCCTAGACTAGATGGTCTATAAAGTAAGAATCTATGGAATGGTGCAAAGTTACACCTCCTCTATCTGTGGCTCTACCTCTCCTCTAAAATAGTGCTTTAATCATTGGTTGTTTACAAGGAATGACATGTTCTCGTCTACAATGTTCACAACACCATGGGGAAAGAATTTTTTAATCACAAACGGTCCACTCCACTTGGACCTTAGCTTGCCCGGATGTAGTCTAAGCCTAGAATTGAAAAGGAGGACTTTCTAACCTAGGAGAAACACCCTATTTAGAATGTGCCTATCATGAATTTTCTTAGTCATTTCCTTATATATCCTAGAGCTTTCATAAGCATCCATTATAAGCTCATCTAAATCATTAAGATCCAAAAGCCTCTTTCTACCTACTTCATCTATGTTGAAATTCAGCTTCTTCATGGCCCATTTAGCCTTATGCTCAATCTCTACGGGTAGATGGCAGCACGATCATAGACCATCCTAAAAGGTGTTGTTCCTATTGGGGTTTTGTAGGCTATTTTACAAGCCCAAAGAGCATCACCTAGCACATAGCTCCAGTTCATCCTATTGGTTGAGATCGTCCTTTCCAAGATTTTCTTCACCTCTATATTGGATGCCTCAACCTATCCTTGAGTTTGTGGGTGATAAGGAGTACCCACTCGATGCTTCACTCTATATTTTCTCAATATAGCTCCAAATTGCCTATTAGTGAAATGGGAACCACCATCACTAATAATTAGGCGGGGGACACCAAACCTACAGAAAATGTATTCCTTCACAAACTTGCTCACTACCTGTGCATCATTGGTGTGGGTTGGAATTTCTTCCACCCACTTAGACACATAATAAACTACAAGTAATATATAAAGATTGGAATTAGACAACACAAATGGGCCCATGAAATCTATACCCCAAAGATCAAAAACTTCAACTTCCTAGAACACATTCAAGGTCATCTCACGTTGCTTAGAGATATTACCTGCACGTTGACATACATCACAACGACAAACAAAGTTGTGAGCATCCTTAAATAAGGTAGGCTAGTAAAACCCACTCTCTAAGACTTTAGCCACAGTCCTAGAGCTAGCATGGTGTCCACCCGTGGGTAGAGAATGACAGTGTGATAAGATGCTCTCTACTTCACATTCGGGTACACATCTTCTTAACATCCCATCCCTACATTGCTTAAGAGGAATCAGGTCATCCCAAATATTAAACTTCAATTAGTGGAAATTTTGTTTTTTCTCTTACTACCCCTAATCTGTAGACAATTCCTTACAAGCTAGGTAATTAACAATAACTACAAACCAAGGATCTTCAGTTTTAATTACAAACAATTTCTCATCTAGGAATTCCTTAATAATGGGGATGCCTTTATCTTTTTCGTCCATCCTTTCCAACCTAGACAAATGATCGACTACAACATTCTCAACCCCTACCTTGTATCTAATCTCAATGTCAAATTCCTCAAGCAAAAGAATCCACCTAATCAATCTGGGTTTGGCATCTTTCTTTTGTAACAAGTATTTGATGGCAGCATGGGAAGTCCAAACTATCACTTTAGCCCCAACTAGGTATTGGCAGAATTTTTAAAAAGCAAACACTACCGCCAACAATTCTTTTTCAGTAGTGGTGTAATTCAACTGTGCATCATTCAAAGTCTTTGACACATAATATATAATAGTTGGATCCTTGTCTCTACATTGACCCAACACAACTCCTACTACATAATCTGATGTGTCACACTGATAACACCCATTTTATGGCTGCTAGAGCTTATATTTTACTATCAAAACTGCCTCCAAACCTGATTTCCTCTCTGTTTTATCTTATTTGTTGTATAAGAAATAATGCTTACTATGCTCCTGATAACATTTCCTATCTTTGTAGAGTTTCTCTTATTTTTCCATCAAAAAGAGCATTAATGGGTCCTTCAAGCCCAACAACAACGAAGCACCTGTCCCAACCCAGTAAACAGCGCGAGTCGATACACCCTTTACCTGTCACGGTCGCTGCCCAATATCGATAGCAACCTGACGTGGGTGTGTCACATGGAAGCTTTGACAGACTGCAGCTCTTTACCCAACAGGGTGCCTTCCCTGCCACAGTCCGCCCAGTCGACAAAGTCGGTTGCGCGATACGGCTACCCCTCAGTGCAGCAGCCCGCCAAATTCCTTACCAGATGTGATAGCACGATCTACTCACAACCCGACATGTGACGGCCCCGCCAGTCGTGTCGGGCGACAGGCGTGTCGGCCCCTTTCGAAGCCACATGAATGGAGCAGACGGAGGATATGTGGCCCAATAAGAGCTGCAACTCCCACCAGCCCACTGTCGATAAATAGCAACTACAGGCCTATGATGGGACGGGTCGAGACCCTACGAGAGCTAACTCTTAGAGCACATGAGCTAGTGCGTCAAGTTCCAGAGCATTTTGGGCGATACTAGGTGAGCACCGAGAGGGACGGGAGGAGTTCATTTAGAACCCGACCCGGTAATAGCAAGCAACGCAACACGACCTTCAAGGATACTTCAACATGTTGGGTCTCTAGTTGGGCTTCAACCCGAGAAGGATCGCCCATCGACACCTGACACGAGGAACCTAAGAACCTAAAATAAAGCTAACCCGATACATGTCCTAGCATGACACAATACCCAACCCAATATGGCCTACCTGTCACGGCAGCAGCCCGACAGGGCCGGCAACCCGACACGACCATATTGGGTAGGGAGTCCTTTCCTGATACTCCACTTACCCGTCACCAATCACGAACCAACACGGTCAAGAACCCGACACGGTCGTATCCCGATAGGGCTCCTACCCGGTACCGGGTTAACGTTATCTTAGGGGTCTACTGTTATGCATATCGATCTCCTATATCAAAGAGGCTGATACTTATCTTCCCTTTTTCAGCACTTTACTTTCATTTACTACTACATTGTAACTAAACCTTTTTATCTCTTTATAGTTACTGGAATCCATGGAGTTTATCTCATGTTGCTCTGTGTATGGTTCACTTTTGTTGGATGATTTCTTTATAGCATCTGAGCTTTGGTCTCTTCTGTTTGGATCACGCTTTTGACTAGCTATCGAATCGTGTTTCTCGTTTTGACTCCCTTGATAGAGGGACGTTGTAAACTCTAGAGCTTGGTCTGATTCGGGTGTATGAGAGTACCCAGAATCAGGGTTGCCCAGGCCTATCTTTCCACTCCAGCCTATGTATGGTACCCTTGAGAGAGGGAATTTAGTGCATGACTAGAGGCACTTCTTTGAGAGAAGAGGGTGCATGATGTATGTCATTGTCGCTTATTATGTTTAAGTTTTCCTCCTTCGTGTTGTGTGCTGAGAATAGTTTTGTCTCCTCACTTTTCCTTTATCTAAAAACCTCCATAAAAACTGCTAAACCCCTAAAATCTTAATCCTTCTGGTAACTCCTCTTGGGGATAGGCTTTTTGTTTGATTCTTTATAATTCTATCTCTTTACATCAAAACCCTATCCTTCGACTTTTTGATGTGCTTAGACAAGTAAAACTCAAGTTTTGAAGCACTATTCTTCCTTTCCCTGTGTTCAACCCCGAACTACTTCGACCATGTGCTAGTTGCAGGAGTCTTAAGCATTCAGGTATTATAAATTTCTAAAGTCTGATGACCTAGACATGTCTCCATTCTTGGACTCACGTTTAAGGTTTGTCAACTTTTTGGAACCGTTGCCACAGATAGGCAATGAATATCATTCTACGAACTCGAGCTTTACTTGCAATTTGCCAAAAACCTTGTACATATGCATATAATACTGCAAATATTTATTGCACATAGTTTATACAACACACTAATACTTTTATACTTTTCTTTCTTTCCAGGTACTACTTCACCTCATTGATCCCTCCTGTGTCTGACAAGCCATGGCTGAGCAACCTCCTGAGGCTCGATCCATGTGCTCTATTGTCTAAGTCAGGGCAAACGAAGAAAGGAATCTGGTTGATGTAGCACTCAATGTTGCCAACTTTGAGTTGAAGCCTGCTTTCCTCCAGTTGTTGCAGCACAACCGGTTCGGCAGGAACACAATTGAAGATAACCCATACAACCACCTTATAACGTTCAAGAGGAATTGTAATACTTTTAAGATCAACAGAGTTTCGATATCCCACATCTACATCCAATGCTTCCCTCTAAGAGACAAAGTGTTGGAGTGGTATACAAGTCTACAAGATGGGAGCCTTCCCGATTGGGAACATCTAGCCAACACATTTATCACCAAGTTCTTCCCTATATAAAGGACGATCAAGTGCCAAAACAAGATAACTAGGTACTCACAGAAAGCCTCAGAGAACTTGCATGAGACCTGGGAGAGGTTTCAAAGTTATCAGAAGGGAGTGCCCACACCATGGTTTTTCTGAGCCCAAGTTGATCACTACTTTCTATAATGGGGTGTGTGTCGTAGAAAGGAAAATCTAAACGCTACAGCTGGCAGCAATTTCTTGAGACTCAGTTCTCAAAGGGCCAGAGAGATTATAGACAACATGGCCACGAACCAATAAGATAGTGAGTATGACAGAGAGTCCATGAGCCACACCACTCCTGGAGAATCGAAGGCGATGGAGGCACTAACGGCTAAGTTGGACAAGATAGTAACCGACATCCAAACCCTGAAGGAGCAGAGATATAAAGGAAAAGTTCAGCAGGAGGTAGTAAGAAGTTGTGTCACTTGTGGAGAGCTAGATCACCTATCTAACTTCTGTCCACACATGGCTGCTCAAGGCGAATAGGATGAAGATATCATAGAGAATGTAAGCTACATCCAGTATCGGTGCCCCGATCACCCTGGTTTTTCATACGGGAACACCAGCGCAGCCGAGAATTCTCATCAGCTGGTAGGTGTAACTTCCTTGGGAGGACCGTCGAATCAGCAATGCCAAGCAAGGTTCCCACATTAGAGAAGTTTTCAGCAGAACCAGTCACAGCGACCGTCGATGATGACAGAGTTGATGTCTTTTACTAAGAAGCAGAATGATCTGAATGAAAAGCTACATAAAAGCTCTGTGGACAGCACAGCCTTGCTCAAGTTGATGCAACAACAGATGAGAGGTTTTTCTGCTCAGATAGGAGAGCTCCAACAGCACAACAAGCAGATTGACCAGCAGCTGGCTAGCCTATCCCAGAGTATCAATCACCAAGTAGGGTGTTTCCCCTCCAATACCAAAGCAAATCTGTGTGGAATTGAAACCGCAAAGATGGCTATTTTAAGGTCAAGAATAGTGATACAACCAGCTACTGAGAAGAGAGCAACATCAGTGACAACACCAGCTAAGGATGTTAACCCCAAGGAAGCGGAAAATGTACCCACAAAATCGAAGAAAGTGACGAAAGAGAGAGTCGACGATGTTCCTTCTGAGGAGTGTCTGGACAAATATGCACCTCGTGTACCTTTCCCGAATAAGTTAGTGAAGGCACAGTTGAAGAAGAGGTATGAGAAGTTCATGGCTGCAGTGAAGAAGTTGCACCTCAACATCCCGTTCTTGGATGCTATCAAGGAGATGCCCACATATGCAAAGTTCCTGAAAGACCTGAACTTGAGAAAGAAAAGAGGAGAAGACGTTGAAACTATGAAGCTAGCACAGATGTCTAGTTCTTTTGTCAAGGTGAGTATGCCCTCTAATAAGAAAGACCCTAGGGCTTTTGTCATCCCCTTCCAGGTTGGGGATCACATAACCCACAAAGATCTAGTAGACATGGGGCAAGTATCAGTCTGATGCCCTTGTCCCTTGCAAAGAGGTTAGGACTCACCGATATGTTGAGCACCAATATGAGAATTTAGCTTAAGGATCACACCTTCACCAGACCAGTTGGTGTGGTCGAAGACGTGCCCATTAGAGTTGGGTGGTTCTTTATACCTTATAATATCGTTTTGATCGACACCATGGAAGACCCTGGCTGCCCCATTATCTTCGGGCGACCCTTCCTTACAACTGACAGAGCACTAATTGACGTGGAGGTGGGCAAGATAACAATCAGGGTTGGATGAGAGCACATCGACTTCAACATCTATGATTGTATGAAAGCCCCCTCATTCTTTGAGTCATCGTATTTCATTGAAAGCTATCAGCAACTTTGTAATGAGGTAAGGTAAGAAAAGCTATGGTAGACCCACTGATGCGCGCCTTAGCTGACGAGGCACAAATGGTTGAGGATCCAGAAGTGAAGGAACTACTGGCATTTTTGGAAGCCGAGGATCTATCCAAAATAGAAGAATCAGTTGAGACAGTGATGTATGCTGCCCTACGAAGTGATCCTACCAAAGAACAAGAAGAGAAGACCTTGCTCGTGTTGAAGGTTCTTCTGAGAGGTTTGAAATACCGTTTTCTGGAAAAAGAAAAGATGAATCCAGTAATTATCAACTCAGAGCTGACTGATGATCAGAAAGAAGAGCTGCTCGAGGAACTGAAGCTACAGAGAAAAGCCCTAGGTTACTCGATTGGAGACCTAAGGGGGATCAGCTCTTTTGTGTGTATGCACATGATCCACTGGAAGAAAATTCCAAGCCTTATGCCAGTCGCAACGGAAGTTGAATGAGAAGCTGAGAGAAGTGGTCAACAAGGAGGTTGTGAAGCTCCGTGATGTTGGAATGATTTACGCCATTAGCGACAGCACATGGGTGAGTCCCATTCAAGTAGTCCCAAAGAAGGGAGGCATAACATTAATCAAGGAAGATAATGGAATCGAGGTTGCTACCAAGACTATCACCGGTTGGCAGATGTGTATAGATTACCGAAAGCTCAACACCGCCACTCGCAAGGACCATTTCCCCCTCCCATTTATCGACCAGATGCTTGAGTGCCTGGCCCACCACTCTTACTTTTGCTGGTTGGATGGTTATTAGGGGTTCTACCAGATCCCCATTCACCCAGACAACTAGGAGAAGACTACCTTCATGTGCATCTATGGTACATTTGCTTTTAGAAGAATGCTCTTTGGGCTCTGCAATGCACCTGCAACTTTTCAGCGGTGCATGAATGCCATTTTAGCAGACTTCCTAGAAGATAAGATGGAAGTCTTTATGGATGATTTCAGTGTTTATGGCAGCTCTTTCGATGATTGCCTGAATAACCTGTCGTTGGTAATGAGAAGATGTGAAGAGCAGAGTCTCACCCTTAATTGGGAGAAGTGCCATTTTATGGTGCAAGAAGGGATAGTTCTGGGACATAAGGTGTCTAATAAGGGCATCGAAGTCGACCAATCTAAGGTGGAGGCGATATCAAAGCTTCCTCCACCATCGTTTGTAACAGGAGTACTCAGAAGTTTCTTGGGACATGTAGGTTACTATCAAAGGTTTATCAAGGACTTCTCAAAGATTGTGAATCCCCTGTCTAATTTGCTCATGAAAGATGCCAAGTTTGAGTTTACCGAGGAATGTCTCAAGGCGTTCACTGCTTTGAAAGAAGCTTTGATAATAGCCCCCATCATCCAGTCCTCATACTGGAATATGCCTTTTGAGCTAATGTGTGATGCCAACGATTTTGCTGTAGGAGCGGTCATGGGCCAAAAGAAAGAAAAGAAACATCATGTTATCTATTATGCCAGTAAGATTCTAGATGAGGCCCAGGTGAACTACACTACCATAGAGAAGGAGATGCTAGCCATCATCTTTGGCTTCGACAAATTCTGCTCATATCTTGTGGGATCCAAGGTTACTGTCTATACCAACCATGAAGCCATTAAGTGCCTCATGCAGAAGAAGGACGCCAAGCCAAGATTGCTTCGTTGGGCGTTGTTGCTTCAAAAATTTGATCACAAGATCATGGACAAGAAGGGAACAAAGAATGTAGTTGATGATCATCTCTCCCGAATAAGGTTTGAAGAAGAACATCCACTACCTATGAATGAGAGCTATGTTGATGAAGCAATTTATCTTGTCAAAACCACCAACCCTGAAGGACCATGGTATGCTAATATCTACAACTACCTCACCTGCAAACAGCTACCCCCAGATATGACGTACAATCAGCGAAAGAAGTTTTTCTCTGACATGAAGTACTACTATTGGGATGACCCTCTGCTGTTCAAGCGTTGCGTAGATAACCTCTATATGAGGTGCATACCGGAAGAGGAAGCACCCAAGATCCTATACGAGTGTCATTCCTCTCCTTATGGAGGACACCTGGGGGCAGAGAAGACTACTGTGAAAGTTCTTCAATCAGGATTCTACTGGCCATCCTTGTTCAAGGATGCAAACGCCTATGTCAAATCTTATAATGAATGCCAGCAGACTGGGAACATCTCCCGTATAAATGAGCTACCCTTGTCCGATTGGATCGAAGTGGAGATTTTTGACGTCTGAGGGATAGATTACATGGGACCCCTCCCCTCATCTTGTGGTTTCAAGTATATTCTGGTTGCAGTTGATTATGTTTCAAAATGGGTGGAAGCTATAGCCACCACAACTTGCGATGCAAAATCTATGATCAAGCTTTTCACCAAGATTATCTTTCTGAGGTATGGTGTTCCCCGCACCGTGATAAGTGATGGGGGATCCCATTTCGCTGAAAGACAGTTTGAGCTATTTCTAAAGAAGTATAGGGTGAGGCATAAAGTTTCCATTCCTTATCATCTATAGATATCTGGGCAGGTAGAAGTTTCAAGTCGGCAGATTAAGCAAACTCTTGAGAAAACAGTGGGAAAGTCTCACAAAGATTGGTCAGCCAAGCTAGATGATGCTCTCTGGGTGTACAAAACAGCGTACAAGACGTCGCTCGGTACCACACCTTATCATCTAATATACATGAAAGTATGTCATCTACCTTTTGAATTGGAGCATAAGGCTTTCTGGGCAATCAAATGTCTCAATATGGATCCGTTGCTAGCTGGAAAAAAGAGGTTCCTTCAACTCCAAGAACTTGAAGAACTTAGGCTTCACGCCTATGAGAATGCAAGAATCTACAATATATGGACAAAAGTCTGGCACGATTCTCACCTGCAAAAGAAAGACGTCAGGGAAGGTGACAAAGTTTTGTTGTTTAAATCTTCTATTCAACTTTTTCGAAGAAAATTGCAGACTAGGTGGTCTGGACAGTTCGTAGTAGCGAAGATATACCCATCAGGAATGATGGAGTTATACAACAAAGATGATCCAGTGAAGGTCTTCCCAGTCAACAGACACTGAGTAAAGAGATTCTACGAAGATGAAGCCTTTGTGAGGAGGTCTGAGATGCCCCTGGATGATTCCGAAGCTGCACCTACCAAAGAAGCATAGTGATATTTGAAGACGTCGAGCTAACGACAGAAACCACAATGCTCCTCGGGAGGCAGCTCGAGTTTTACTTTTCTAGAATAGGATGTTATTTCCTTGTCCTGCAAAAAACATTATGAACACTATCATTGTAATAAGGCCCGAGACTGTGCATGCACCAAGTGCATAGAGTCTCTCATTTCATGGGCCACCGACATAATTTTATCGCCTTAGTGTGTAATACTATCTGAGGCCGAGAATTACTCTTAGGCCAATGATGTTTAACACATCAAGCGCCTTCTGATTTTTAGTTTTCCATCCTTGATAAAGTTTTTATTTTGTTCTTTGATAACATTTCGGGCATGAACAATATCTTACCCTTGTTTAGCATGCCCCAGGTTCTTTGAAAACATATCGCCCAGGCCGTATCGTCCAAGTGTGCCCACACTTGCGAAGAATAGCCAGTTTCATAGAAGTATATCAAGCAAGTTTGTCGCCCGGCGCATGCACCATGTACCACGTGATGTGTGTATCGTGCAGACCCACATCGCATAAAGAAGCACATCGGGCAACGCATATCGAGAAACACATTCTACCACCCAACACACGTACCGCGTGACGCACTGCCTTCTTGAAATCTTCATGACGCGACGTGATTAGGTAGATTTTACCGTGCTTTAGAAGACAATTTGTGTGCATGTGTGACATGTGTCCTTGTTTTTACCCTTTTTACCTAGCTCGTAGATGGCTATATATAGTAGCTCGGGATTAATCGTGTCGGGTTACCAAAGTTACCACCTTCGCTCCCGTATCATGCAATCCTTTGCAAGCTAAGATCTCGTGCCAGTTTCCAGCCTGCCGACTTTTGTGTTGCGCTCCCGATCTTCCGGCCCGACAAAAGTAAAACTTGTGATGCCCTACGTATCGCCTTGTCACGTAACCATGTGTCACACAGATCATATCGACTAACCTTATCGAGCACCAACTGTATCGTGATGTCACTCATGTCGGGTATAACCCTTTAACGTGTGTCAAGACTCTACTTATCGCGCCAAGCGTGATGAGTTTTCCTATTGTTTTGTTTTGCATCGGTCTTACGTCTGCCGCGTGATACATGTATTGTGTGACACGATCAACTACACATCTCTATTGGGCCTGACCTTATCGTTCAGATTGCTTACCGTGCTTCCACTCGTGTCGTGCGACATGAGTATCACGTTACACAAAGCGTCACATGTTTCTGACGGTTATCTTATCACTTAATGATGTTATCGTGTTTACACCCTAGCTGTGTGACACCAATATCACGCGACACACCTACCGAGCATCCATACCATGCAGACTCAATTTTGCGGGGTTACCCGATATTGGTTTATCGCTAAAACCATATCGCTCGAACCATACCGACTTCACTTGTGCATCGTTTTTGCCTTCTGCCTGATATTGTCTTGTTTTGAGTACCGTTTGAAAAGTGTATCAGTTTTCTTGGTATCGGGCACGTATGCATCGTGTTCCAGGTTTCCATAAGTACCCGACCTGATACTAGTTATTTCATGGTTCTTACGCATATCGGGCAACACCCTTTGTTTTTACCTTCTGCTCGATATCAGGTAAATATAGTTTTTGTCAAACAACTCTTTCTGAATTAATCTATGTATCTAATCATTACAGAAAATGGCACGCACCAAGCAGACTGTTGTCCAAGTTGACGAACAAGGCCAGAGGATCAACCCCGAGGCCACAGCTGAAGCCACCATCGGGCAGAAACACCCTAATCCAGAGACGGTTGGGCCCTCTGAGGTGAGAAGTGACCCAGGGTAGAAGCAACCTCAGCCCCAACCACGATGGAAGAACTAGAAGTCCTGGCCCATTCACCAGGCCGGTTTGTGTCGAGGGACGACGAGCACCAAAAATGCTACACTGAGTTGGCGGTAAAAGTCTACCGCCCAACCCGGTTCTTCCACCAAGTGTCTTTTTGACAGCTCGGCATCTTCGACAGACTAGAAAATGTCATAAAAGCTATCAGACTCCGGAAGATATGGTTCAACTACTCCACCTCCTACACTAGCTCACAAAGGAGTTCATCTCCTCCCTCCACCAAGTTCCAAACACACCATAGGAGAGCAAAAGGTTTGGCAGAGCAGACAGACTCCAGGGGTGCCTCTACAATGCCGAGCACGACATGTTGGAGAGGCTGATCAACAAGATATTCTCCTCCAGTGAGGCTGAGAGAGAGTTTCTCAATCATGGTTCCCGGATCACCGACGGTGATGGCTTTGACCCAGTCATCCTATGGAGGAAGCTGATGATAAAATCCTCCTTCAAACTGGGATGCAAGGTGGCGGTGGTCCACTCATGCTTTTGGAGGATTGTGCATAAGATAGTGGCAAGCCTACTCTTCAGCAAGTATGAGACGAGCAATCTCTACACTGAAAAGTTACACTTAATCTGGTACATGATGGAAGGCAAGCCGATCAACCTAGGTTGCTTCCTATTGAACCGCCTCCATCCTATAAAGGATGCCACCAAAGAATACAACATGGGAGGGGTCGTCAACCTAATAGCGGCAAGGCTAGGGTACCCGAGGGAGCCACTCATCCTGTTGTGCACCCGGGGTGACGACAAGATCAACATCAAGTTCCTCACTCGGGCAAACATAATATAGAAGGAAGGCTACCGCCTCTTCTACAAGTTCGTGAGGACAAACATCCTCATGCCCCTCCCACTCTACGTCAACTACGACACAGAGAAGCTGGTCTTCCTACGGCAGAGGTCTAAGCTCTAGCCGTAGACACAGCCTACGCCGCCACGATGGCCATCCAAGAAAGGATGGTCGCAACAGGGAGGCCCACATCCCTCGACGCTCGGCGGGACAAATCATCGACAATCATTCTCGAAGACTCGCATGTCACCACCACCACCGAGCCAACTGTAGGAGTCGTCGAACTAGTAGTTGATGCACCGATGGTCACCACTACCACCATCGCTACTGGCACCATTGCCACTGCTACCACCGAACTAGCCACGGCAACCGTGACGCCACCCGCTGTGGCTACAGTAGAAGTGTCAACCATCGAGGAGGTCATCGACACCACTAAGGCCGCCACAACGGTCGTCGCCTCGGAAGCCGCTATGGTAGAAGAAATAGCCACATCACCTAAAGCTTCAGCTCTGCCGAAAATGACACAGACCTTGGTGTGTTCGAATGCCTCTTGCAATAGCAAAGAGGCGTTCGTTGAACTCTTGGAGGCGGAGCTCAGATCTGTACAGCCGACCCTGACACCGCCACCCTCAATTCCAACAATTGCTATGGAGGAGGAAGTTGAGAGTTGAATGGTTGATCAGCATACGCCTACTTCGCAACCTTATCCACGACCCCACGCTAAGGAGACAGAGGCAGCTGCAAAGGTGCCAACGCCTCTCCCAGAGGCCACACCCTCACGTACTATCCAGGTGGACTCGGCCCCGATAGACGATGCATATTCATTGGTCTGTGCCGCCAATGCAAGGAGTGCCACCCAAAGCCGAAGTCGATCAGTGGAAGTCCCCTCCTCATTGGGGCAGACCTTCGGCATAAAATTTGACAACTTGCGGGAGGTAACAAGCAACCACGCAGCTACATTTGCTTCCCTAACCCATAAGTTTCAAGTCTTCCAATGGAGGCTAAATGAGAAGGAGTGTCAGCTTTTGACTCTAGTTGGTCTCCCTGGCCAACTAGAGGTGTTGAACAACACGATGCAGGTGGCGCTTCAACGCCTTGACGCCATCGAGCAGAGACTCTATGAGAGGGACAACCACCACTGCTCAAGGCGTCCCCAAAGAGTGCCATCACTGTCGGCTTCCCCCTCTCTGTCATCGTCATCATCTTCTTCCTCCGGTTCGTCATCCTCATCCACCACCAGCGGGCCCTCGACGATGCCCGAGGAGGAGACGACCAACAAAAATGCTAACGGGGCTCCCACAGGATAGGGGAGCACTCGTGGCATTGACGTATCTACAACCCCTCAACCGCTAGAGTCAACTGAAGCCATAGAAGCGATATCTGAAGGCCTAGCGTAGGATTCATCTGAGGGAGAGGGGGTGATCTATATAGCTTGATTACTGAGCAACCCCCGAGGGTGAAGACTTCGACAGCTGACGTGTTTTCTGCACCATCCGAGATTACAGTCTTCGAGATGGCCGACTTTGACAAGTGTGCCATTGGCTACCTTACAATACGAGACCAACAATTGCTAAATATGAACATGAGGCCACAGAGGGGAGAAGAAGTCGTCGTTTGGAGTGACATGTACTTCTCCATACGATGCAGAGCACTCAAATGAATGTTCCACTTAGAAGTCGACATGGGGAAGATCTTGTTCAGGTTCCTAGAAGGTGCGATGCTTGAGAATATCGCCATCAGGATAGGCCAGCATCCAATCTACAACGCCACCCCAACCTTGGCCAGGAGACTGCTAGCAGGGGCAGAAAACACATGTTTGGTGGTTGACATGCTGAAGCATATAGAAAAGCACAACCCCAACCTGGTGCTAGCCCCCCACAAGCACAAGGGATACTGGTTCCTATGCGTAGCTGACCTCCGCTGCCATGACGTTATGTTACTGAGATGCTACAGTACGGAGGTCCCACATATGGAGCAGATCTTCCTCCACCCTGAAGACATAAACCTCAGGCTCCTACATCTATGTCTCCACCGGGTCATCAAACAAGGCATTCGACACCACAGCGGCATCTAGAACTTCTATGGGATCAAAGACTTCCCAGTGCAACAAGACCCAAAAAGGGGGAATAGCGCTTTCATCATCTTGCGTGCCATAGAGTTGTTAAACATCTTCAGATACATAAGGCTTCTCCAGGACCAAGATTTCTATCAACTGAGGAGCATATACGTGATGTTGCTGATCAAAGACAAGCGCTACTTCCGAGACGCATAGCTTCCAGAGTACCTATTAGAGACAGACTTTAGTTCTTATTCTGACTCCTATTCTTCTCAACCCAGCTGTCCCCCAAGGAATGAAGTCAAAGGCGCTTCTGACATCTTTAGGATAGGCAAGCAGATAGAACATCTACGAACCGTACACCATTGAAGGTGATTCTGCTTCAGTTGTCATCATTGAATCCCTCATCAACAACTTTGACCGTTCCGCGTGCAGTTCTTTATCTCAAGAATAGGTCAATGATATACTTCTACAACTTGCTGATTCTAACATTATAGATGACATATATGAGAAAGATAATGTAGTAGTCTCCCTCAATGATCTATGGGACTTAGTCAAGGCAGGAGGATGCTTAGCTATGACGGTGGCATCAGCTTACATCCCCATCCTATAGAAGAAGATTGGACAACCCTACATCACCCATACGATGTTGTTCAATGACTTATGCCTGGTTGACGAGATAGGAGTGTGCCAGCTATTCCAGTTTGAAATGAAGAAGTGTCTACCACGCATTATATTTCTACCTATGTTGCACGACAATCATTGGATGCTCCTGATGATGTACACCCATCCACGCGCCGGTTTCTTCCACAAAAGCTCTGACGCCAACATCGAATACCCAATGGAGTGTGCATCTATGCTGGCAACATCCCTCGAGTGACTAGTAAGAAAATATTATACCGAGGTGGTGTCCTTGATCCAGATCTATCTTGAAGATCTGGTAGCAACCTGGCACGACCTTCAATACTGCCACCACAGTTCACAATAGGCTCCCTTATCAAATGACTACGGTGTCTATGTGTTGCACTAAATATACAATGTCATAGCCTTGACGAAAGCGCCACAGAAGCTCCACAACCTCGACTACTACAGCCAACGAGGAGAAATTGTGATGGAGCTCTTATCTATTATTGACGAGCACATCCATTGAACCCTCATGGATCTATGTCTATCCTTCTCAATTTATCTCACAACTCTAGGATAGAGTGTGGGTTAAGTTTGGGGGGTGCTCTATAGTATCAGTGAGGGAGGTACTCTAAAATTTTCTCATTCTTTCTCTTTTCTCTCCCTACCATACTTTGTGTATACATGTATATAAATGTTTGATAGAAAGCAATACATACACGATATATACACATTTGCTTGTCTGCTCAAAAATTGTAAAAATTACTTTATAGTAAATATTTGGTACAACTTCTTCCAGTTTGTTCTCTCCGTATCTAAGGTGGTACACATTTCTGTTATGCTCTCTTGAAAATGTAGTCTCAAACGACAAAGGCAATAACTTTTCTATGCCAGCTTTGAAAAATAATTTCACAACAGCTAAGAGACGTGCATGTGAAGGAAAAAACTGCCCAAACAGAAAACCCCCTTTTTCCCTACCCATCAAAATCTCAAAAATAGAGGAAAGCCTTATGAGAGCGAATAAAAGCATGAAAGTTGTGCCCCAAAAAAAACACTTGTCTTCCCAAAAGTACCCATCTTTAGGCATGGTAGATCTGGGGCAGTGGTACGTAGGATGTGAAATCACTGCTCTAAAGCCAACTAGCTTGGACTGTAGGGACCACTTTCCCGCTAATGGACCCATACCTGGATGGACCAATGGAAAGCAAGAAAAACCCAAAAAGCCTTAAGACTTCCTGAAAACCCCACCTTCTACCCCCAAGCAGTTTGGTGTGAAAGCTAACTTCAAAATCATGCACCAAAGTCTCGCAAAAGCAGGAGAGAAATTTTTTGTTTAATAAGGAAGGAAAAATAAAGTCCATTGTTTGTGGCCAGACATAATTTTCTTCAGGACATCTCAAAAATTCACTTAACCCCTTGTCCGAAGACTATGTCTGGTTTTGAAAGATACCGCAAACAAATTTTTAAAATAGGTACAGATTGATTTAGGACAATCAAAATGCTAAGTTTGGGGGAGTTGATAACACCCATTTTATGGCTACTAGAGCTTATATTTTACTATCAAAATTGCCTCTAAACCTGACTTCATCTCCATTTTATCTTATTTGTTGTATAAGAAATAATGCTTACTATGATCCTGATAACATTTCCTATCTTTTGTAGAGTTTATCTTATTTTTCCATCAAAAAGAGCATTAATGGGTCCTTCAGGCCCATCAGCGACGAAGCACCCATCTCGGCCCAGTAAATAGCATGAGCCAATACACCCTTTACCCATCACGGTCACTTCCCAATACCGACAGCAGCTCGACGTAGGTGTGTTGTGCAGAAGCTTTGATAGACTGTAGCTCTTTACCCGACAAGGTGCCTTGCCCGCCACAGTCCGCCCAGCCGACAAAGTCAGTTGCGCGATACGGCTACCCCTCAGTGCAGCAGCCCACCAAAGTCCTTACCCGATGTGACAGCACGATCTACTCACAACCCGGCATGTGACGGCCCTACCAGCCGTGTCAGGCGACATGTGTGTCGGCCCCTTTTGAAGCCACGTGAATGGAGCAGATGGAGGATACGTGGCCCAATAAGAGTCGCAACTCCCACCAGTCCGATGCCTATAAATAGCAGTTACAAGCCTATGATGGGACGGTTTGAGACCCTACAAGAGCTAACTCTTAGAGTATAGGAGCTAGTACATCAAGTTCCAGAGCCTGCCGGGCGATACTAGGTGTGCACACCCCCAACTCAAGAGGGACGGGAGGAGTTCACTTAGAACCTGACCTGGTAGTAGCAAGTAGTGCAACACGACCTTCAAGGCTACTTCAACATGTTGGGTCTCTAGCTGGGCTTCAACCCGAGACAGATCGCCCATCTATACCCGACACGAGGAACCCGAGAACCTAAAATAAAGTTAACTCGATACATGTCCTAGCATGACACGATACCCAAACCGATATGGCCTACCCGTCACGGATGCAGCCCGACAGGGCTAACAACCCAATACGACCATATCGGGCAGGGAGTCCTTTCCCGATACGCCACTAACCTATCACAATTCACGACCCGACATGGTCAAGAACCCGACACGGTCATATCTCGATAGGGCTCCTACCCAGTACTGAGTTAGCATTATCTTAGGGGACTACTGCTATGTATATCGATCTCCTATATCAAGGAGGCCGATACTTATCTTCCTTTTTTTTAACACTTTACTTTCATTTACTACTGCATTGTAACTAAACCTTTTTATCTATTTATGGTTAGTGGAATCCATGGAGCTTATCTCATGTTTCTCTGTGTATGGTTCCTTTTTGTTGGATGATTTCTTTATAGCATCTGAGCTCTAGTCTCTTCTGTTTGGATCAAACTTTTGACTAGGTATCAAATCATGTTTCTCGTTTTGCCTCCCTTGAGAGAGGGATGTTGTAAACTCTAGAGCTTGGTCTGATTCAGGTGTATGAGAGTACCCAGAATTACGGTTGCCCTAGTCTATCTTTCCGCTCCAGCCTATGTCTGGTACCCTTGAGAGAGGGAATTTAGTGCATGACTAGAGGCACCTTCTTTGAGAGAAGAGGGTGCAGGATGTATGCCGTTGCCGCTTGTTATGTTTAAGTTTTCCTCCTTCATGCTGTACGCCGAGAATAGTTTCGTCTCCTCACTTTTCCTTTATCTAAAAACCTCCATAAAAACTGCTAAACCCCTAAATCTTAATCCTTCTGGTAACTCCTCTTGGGCATAGGCTTTTTGTTTGATTCTTTATAATTCTTTCTCTTTACATCAAAACCTTATCCTTTGACTTTCCGATGTGCTTAGACAAGTAAAACTTGAGTTCTGAAGCGCTATTCTTCCTTTCCCTGTGTTCGAACCTGAACTACTTCGACCCTGTGCTAGTTGCAGGAGTCTTAAACATTCGGGTATTATAAATTTCTAAAGTCTGATGACATAGACATATCTCCATTATTGGACCCATGTTTAAGGCTTGTCACACACATCAGCTCAAAGGGAAGGCTCCAGTCAGGAGGCTGCACAATAGGTACAAAGATCAGTTTTTCTTTAAGGATTTCAAAAGCTTTTAAACGTCACTCATCAAAGGAAAAATCTGTGTCTTTCTCTAAAAGTTCAGACAATGGTTTGGAAAATTTTGAGAAATCCTTGATAAAATGGCAGTAGAATCCAGCGTGTCCTAAAAAGCTCCTCACTCCTTTCACCGATGTCAGTGGAGGTAGTGTGGAGATGACTTCAATCTTTACTGGATCCACTTCCATGCCCTTGTCGGGCACCTTGTGTCCAAGAACGATCCCTTCACTCACCATCATGTGACACTTGTCCCAGTTTAGAACTAGATGAGTGCCCTCACATCTCTATAGCACCCTATCAAGGTCGTATAGACAATCATTGAAAGATTCCCCATACATAGAAAAATCATCCATAAAAACCTCTAAGCACCGCTCTACCATGTCAGAAAAAATGGTGAGCATACATCGTTGAAACGTAGAAGGGGTGTTACAAAGACCAAAAGGCATCCATCGGTATGCGAACGTGCCATAAGGGCAGGTGAAAGTGGATTTCTCCTGATCCTTAGGCTCTATGGAAATTTGATTATAACTAAAATACCCGTCAAGAAAACAAAAGTGCGAACAACCAGCTAATTATTCCAAGATCTGATCAATAAAGGGTGAAGGGAAATTATCCTTAAGAGTGGCTGCATTTGAACAACGATAATCTATGCACACTTGACATCTCGTCACTAGGCTAGTGGAAATCAATTCATTAGCTGCATTAGTAGTGATGTGATCCCCCCTTTCTTAGGAACTACTTGGGTAGGACTAACCCACATTGAATTAGATATTATGTAGATTATACCTGTCGAAAGTAGCTTGATAACTTCCTTCTTCACCATCTTAGTCATAATCAGATTGAGACACCTCTGAGGTTGGATAATTGCCTTGGCTCCTTCTTCTAGACGGATCTTGTGTTGGCACAAGGTTGGAGAAGTCCCTTTAATGTCAACTATGGACCACCCAAATGCAGCTCGGTGGTTTTTCAGCACAGTGAGTAGCTTTCCTTCCTCTTCAACACTCAAATAAGATGATATAATCACTAGGAGCTTTTCCTCTATAACTAAGAAGACGTACTTCAGGTGCGGTGGTAATGGATTCAGCTCCAAGTCTGGTGGGCTCAATAGAGATGAGACCAATGGTGGGAGTGGTGGTCCAAGGTCTTCAAAGTGCCTTACATAATACTAAGGAACTGCCTTCAGCATTAAAACACACTCCTATAGATGGTTGCTACAAATGTTGTCCTCCATTCTATTTGTCAAGCATGCTTCTAAGGGTAGCTTGGGTGATGAGTGTATCGTAGAATCATCTATGACTTCTTCTTCAGCAGCAGGGTCGTAATCATCTCCCTCATCATCTAGGTAGCGCATTGCTTGACTCAGCGAGATCACCTTTGTATTTTCTAGGATGTCCACTGCTAGAGTTCCTCTTTCTACTTTAGTCATAACATGGGCCATATCCAGGAATGACTTTCCTAAAAATAGAGAAAACTTACTATTCATGTGTTGAAGCATGGTGCATTGCACCTTATCTCCCGTGGCTTGAGAGTGCTTTGACATCTTGATCTCAAACCTGTCATCTTGGATTCCCATAGTCAGACGTCCTCTGTCCATCTCAAGTATCATGTCTGTAGTGGCTTGAAATGGTCTTCCAAGTAGAAGCTTATTGCCATGGTTGTCCTGCATTTCCATCACAACAAAATCCACAGGAAAGACGAACCTATCCACTTTCACCAGGACATCCTCACATATACCATATGGCTTAACCACTGAGTTGTCTGCCAACTGGATTGTAAAGCTACTCTTCCTAGATTCCTTAAGTCTGAGCTTCTTGAAGGTAGGTAGAGGCATCATATTTATACTTTCCCCTAAATCACATAGAGCCTCTCCAAATTTTGTCTTGTCTATGAAGCATGT
Source organism: Alisma plantago-aquatica (assembly GCA_963693085.1). Classification (NCBI taxonomy): domain Eukaryota; kingdom Viridiplantae; phylum Streptophyta; class Magnoliopsida; order Alismatales; family Alismataceae; genus Alisma; species Alisma plantago-aquatica. The sequence continues at coordinate 780,874,259 of OY856410.1, forward strand.
GATATTAAAGCATCCTGGATCCTGTCTTTTAAGAGGAAGTATCCCCAAGATGAAGGTACTAACCTACTCTTTCATAACCAGGACATTAGACTCTAGGATCTTTCTCTTCTTTGTAATTATATCCTTCAAAAACTTCCCATAGGATGGTATCTTCTCAATAGCGTATATCTAGGGAATGTTCACATATAACTTCCAAAAAATTTCTAGAAATTTCTTGAACTGTCGGTCCATCTTAGTCGCTTTCAAAATGTTTGGAAAGGGCACAGAAACTACAGGTTCCCTCTGGTGAGGTGGGATATAAGCTTGAGTTTTATTACCTCTAACCTCGTCAACTTTCTCCTCTGTCGTCTTCTCATGTGCTTCCATGTTTGCTTCTTCAGCATCCACTGGTATAGTTTGATTTGTAGCTCTTTCAGTAACTCCCCTGTGTGATGCAAATTCAGTAGTTTCTTGCCACTGCGTAGCAGAACAACCTTTACATGCTGATTCCCAAAAAGGTACATTGGTGTTCGCCGGAAATCCTTATTAGGTTGGTTGCTTTAATGCACTCACATCTGCCACTGTCTGAGAGATATGTGTCTCTATGCCGTGAATACGTGCCCCTTGATTTTGAAGATCCATTGAGTTTGTGCAATTTGTAGCTCATTCTGACTCAAAAACTTACCCAATATTTCTTCAATCTTGTCAATTTTCTGTTGTTTTGTTTGATATTGCACTTGGCCACCATACTATTGTGGCTTAAAATGCTGCTACTGTGCCTATGATGGATCCTATTGGAATTTGTTAGGATCCTTCCAAGAAAATTTGTGGTCTTTCCTCCAAGAATAATCATCGTTCCTGTATTGCCCCTGACGCAGATAGTTGCACTCTTTTTCTTCCTCAGTAGGAACTCTGTCTGTAGCACATAACTTCTTAGAAATGAGATCTAACTTCTCATTTAAATCAGATATCACCTTAGATTCTCCGACACTCTTGATGGTTGTTGGTGGCTCTCTTTCTTCGCCTCATGATTGGTTTTTAGACATGTTCTTGAGGATTTCATGGCAGAGAGTGGGCTTGTTGTTGAGGAAGAAGCCTCCTCTTGCACTGTCAAGACTTGTTCTCTCCCCCTTGTGTAGGCCATAATAGAAAATCTTAGCCTGCCCCAGTAGATCAATGCATTGATGAAGCACTTTTCTGAGCATATTTTGAAACCTTTCTCATGCCTCTAAATATGACTCATATGCTTGTTGTTTGAAGTTGTGAATCTTCTTCACTATATCATTCGTCTTTTGCGGAGGGAAATAGCGATCGAAGAATGCATCTATCATCTGGTCCCATGTCTCAATGATCTCATCATTAAGATTGTTGAACCATGATTTTGCACTATCTACCAGTGAAGATGAGAACAGCTTAAGATATATTGTAATCGATGGGATCTTGTATATCTTAACCATGTCACAATTCTCCATGAAATTGCTAATATGTGTCATTAGATCTTCAGAAGGATGGCCATGGAACGCTTGAGATTTGACTAAGGCAACAAGTCTAGGATCTATTTTGTAGTTGCCCACATTGATGGTATGCCTTTTGATGGGCCCTTTCTGGACCGTAGCTGACGAAGCCTTTATCCTTTCCCATACTATCATTTCTTCTTCTCCCTACATTTATGTTGTCTCTGGTTCTTCTGGTGTCATAGGTCTCTCAGGTGGAGGTGTCGGTGGAGGTGTTCGGTTAAACCTATCCACAGATCTGTCGGACTCCTTTTCTCCTTGTAAGAGCTCTGCTTGTCCAAAGACTGGTGAGGATAGTTCTCTGTATTCTATGGCTCTGGTACGCACCATGCACTAGTTTCCTTGAAATAGTAGAAAGTAGGTATTAGCGCAAAAAGATCTTATGGTTCATGTTGAGGAAATTTCGAAATGATAAAATAAAAGAAAATAAAAAGAAAATTTTGGCCTAGAGTGGCCAACCACAACACTTCTAGTGATGGATGTTGCCGCTTCCCCGACAACGGCGCCAAAAACTTGACACGAGTTTACCGTGCATAGTACGCAAGTGAACATATCGAAGTAATAAGGCCTTATGATGCCCAAGTCAAACAAAGGGAAGCATTTCTCTAGTAGACTACTACTAACTGCAGTTAAATCAGCTAAGCCAGTTGTAAATGGTTGAATTGGGTTGAGTGAAAGAACAAAGATAGAAATAAAGCGAATTAAAGGTTGAATTAATCAGAGATGGGGTGAATTCCTTAGGACAGTGGTTTTACCATGGATAACACTAATAATTGACTTCACGCACACTAATATCTATTACCTCAATCCTTGGATAAGGAGCTTGTAACCAGAATTACCCACTCCCATAATGCAATTCACTACATAATCTAATACCAATCCCACTTCCTTAGTTATTGGTGGATTAGTTAGATGCTTTCTGATTATTCTCTAGGTTTCTCCTCCCATTTACACTCCACTTTTCCCAAAGGGCATAGTAGACAGGTAAATCTATGCTCTCCAACCCTCAACCTCTCTCCTGAGATGACTAAGCATCTATCAATCCACTCGTAGTGATTAAGCACAAGTAGAACATAAAGTTTTTATATATTTATATCCAGTAGAAAGAGATAAAATATAAAGTTTTCATATATTTAATCCATAAAATATTAAATATCAAATTCGCAAAAATTTATATCTCGGCTACTCCCGGATCCTAAGGAACAAAGGTTTTTTAGCCTTGCATGGTTTTCATCGATGAATACATGGAAGGGAAGAAGAAAAATGTGGGAGACATGAAGAAACTAAGGTAACCTAAATCTCTGCCCATCCGGAAGATCCCCTCTATCGTATGAGCTTTCTGTTGTCTTTCGGCTGCAGAATCGTCCTCCAGAGGTGCCCAAATCTCCTCAGTTGAAGCTTTCGGTCCTCGGTTCTTCTTTTCTTTCTCTCTAATTGTTGTGCAATGAAAATGGCTGCTTCCCTCTCTCTATTCATTGTCCCCCTAAGTTATAGAAGGCACTTAGGGTACGAAATAGCGTCCACTATTGGATTAGAGTGAAATCTTTGGCTGGCCTGATCGGGCAGACTCAGTAGTACCGACTAAGTGAGTCAGTAGTACCGAGTCACTTAGGTTTGGTCGCACGATCCCAATCCTATTGGTACTATTGAATGGACTCAATAGCAACAAGTTTTGTGATTTTTGAGTTGCCTCTCTGACGTCAACTCGGTAGCACTGAGTTTTCTCGATTCATGTTGGGGCTTGTTGATGCTAATTCGGTACCACTGACTTCAGTGGTCGGTAGCACCGACTCTGGGTGAGCTTCTGGGTGCATCATTGACGTTAAGTCGGTACCACTGACTGTTGCCAGGTTTGTAGGATCGAGTCTGTGGTTCTTCCTTGTACCTAAAAACACACAAAAACATCATAAGCACTTGGGATGCGTAAAATATTACATAAGACAGTAAAAATCATATAATTTGATGCATTTAATAGAAATAGGCCATCTATGTCATTTCATGCATAATAAATCAAATAAACGACTACTCTACACATGAAATCAAGGAAAAATGTTCCTGAAATAATGAATAAAAACACATGCATCAGAGACTAATTTAGCCTAAATTATATTATTACATTCATTTGACCAACATAACCATAGTTTGAAAATCATTTTACTACATTAAATCAATTTATTGGCTATTTTTGGTTAAGGTTAAGTCATTATGAAGAAGGTAACAATTCAGTTCTTCTATCCAAAGAAATCTTGTGAAGTAGAAATTCCATCAATCTCAAATGTTGGGATTGATGTTCCTTATCAGGAACTTGATATTCATTCTAATGGTCCTCCTTCATGTAATCTTGATGAAGCAACACATAATAAATCTACAAATAAACGCCCAACAATAGAGCAAGTACATGTAGAAGATCAATTTACAGTTCGAGATCCTGCTTTGAGGTGTCAAATTTGGGATACCCCTTTCATAAAAAGACAAAATATGTTGTTCCTATATTATTTCTGACCCATACCAACATCATCTAAAAATTTATCCAACATAAAGGCATGAGAAGCACCCACATCTATTTCAATACTCTTGGTTTCATACATTTGTAACATGTTAGAGTATTCTCTAACCAAAGATGCTGCATTTTGCTTATTGTGCTTTGTATTTGCCAAACCTCCATCTACACATTTTGGGTCATCTACATACATAATTGATGGATTTTGGAACTGGAACAAAGTTGGGGGAGTTAATTGTGCATTCTTTATGCATGTTGGCATTGATCATTGCTTATCTCATAACATAACTGAAAAGGCATGTAAGGAATTGATGAACCAAAAAGGCCACATAGACAAAGTCATAGAATGATAGTCATCACAACAAATTTATCAAGTCAATTGTGCCTAAAAACATCTATTGGCATTTCTCAATGGCAATATTTTCAAGCTTGCTTGTTTAGAGGACATGATGAATCTTCATGTTCCACAAATAGAGGTAGTTTTATCCATATGAATAAACTTTAATCTAAGTATAATAGTGATGTTTCCGAGGTGGTCCTAGACAATGCTCCTAGAAATGCAAAGTATATGTTACCAACAATTCAAAAGGATACATTGCACATTATTTCATCAAAAGTTCAAAAGGCTATCAGGGCATAAATATCAATAGCACCCTATTGCATACTAGTGTATGAGTCATGGGATGAATCAAGAAGGGAACAACTAGCTATCGTTGTCAGACTTGTTGATGAGCATGGATTTGTTAAAGAGATAGTTCTTGACATAGTGCACGTTGAAGATACAAGTGCCCTTTCATTAAAATGCAAGATATCTTGTGCATTGACTCAACATGATTTGAATATGCAATGTATACTAGGTCAAGGATATGATGTTGCAAGTAACTTGTATGGTGAATGGAATGATTTGCATGCCTTCATCTTGAAAGAAAGTGAGTCGACTTAGTATATTCAGTGCTTTCCACAAAGGCTTCAGTTGGTTGTGGTTGTATCTTCTTGAGATTTTGTTCTTGTTCACAATTTTTTTCAAAATTAACAACCATTTATAATTTCATAGGAGCCTCTTGCAAGCACAATGAAGAACTACACAATGTGCAACCTAATGATATTGCTAAAAAAATAACAAAAGGGGATCTTGAAATAGGAAGGGGACTCAACTAGATGTGTACCATACAACACCCTATCGATACTTGATGAAGTTCCCACTATTCTTAGTTTGCATCATACACATGTATGATTCAACATGTATTGTGTTATGCAATAGCATAAAAACTGGATCCACTTACTCTCAGTGTGGAGATGAAAATGCATCATATACTACCATTATAGCATTTGAATTTGTCTTTATATTACCACTAATGAGAGAAGTCATAGGGATAATTGATGCCCTTTGTCAAGCTTTCTAGTGTCAAGAACAAGATATAGTTAATGGTATGAGTTTGGTTACAAGTACTAAGTTCCTTATTTAGGCAATGAGGGAAGTTGTTTGGGTTAACTTCATGAACTCTATCAAGATCTTCTGCTTTGAACATAAAGTAAATATACCTAACTTGGATTCTCATTATCTTATTTGTGCACGTGTTTGACTTCAATTTGATTGAATCAAAATAGAGCATCACTTTCGAGTTGATATTTTTATTACTGTGATGGATTCTTAACTACTTGAGTTGAATTATAGATTCAATGATCACACAATAGAGCTTCTTTGTCTCTAATATTTACTAGACCCAAGAGACAAGTATAAATCTTTAAATTTTGTTGAAAAGTACAAAACTACTGAGAAATATTATCTACAGGATTTCAATGAGGAATATAGGGATACATTGATGTTTGAATTGAAACATTACAAAATTAGGGTGATATGAAATCCTGAGTTGTAAAACCCTTAGCACAATTTCAAATTTATGTCAAGCATCAAAAAATTACAAGTAGATTCAAAAAGTGATCTGACTTGTGTTGACACTTCCAATGTCAATTGCTACTACTAAAGGGCATTTTCTGCTATTGATAACACCCAAATTTAGGCACCTATGCTAAGTATTTGTGTATAATTTAGTGTCATTATAGCCTTAATATGCCCAAAATAAATATAGATTCTTGTATTTTAGTAATGCATATCTTTTCATAAATAGAGTTGCTCAACTAGCCAATTTTGGGACTTACAAGCACCAAACTCAAGAAGACAATAATTCTCCAGATTTTGCCCCATCGAACGTCGCACTATGTGCACCAGCTCAGGAGACGGTGATCCCACTAACTGACTAGCGGGCCCAAGAAACTTTTGATATCTTGGACCCAAATTTTTATGGCTAACTCTTTCATCAGCAATCATCCTCATTGGTCAGAAGTTTCATCAAAGCAGGCCCATCGACCCATATCAATAGCCCCCCATGGGGTGGGTTTGTTCCTAAGGAGTGAAGTCAGTAACCGCCAAGGATGTGCATCATCAGCAACCGCTGAGAATTAGTGATCTCGGTGACAATTGAGAATCAGTGATCTCAGCAATGACAGAGATATAGCAACATCAGCAACCAACGAGGATCATTCCTTACGACCAATCAGCATCCTTCTTGGCAACTGAATGAGCACCTTCCATCCTTAGTGACTACAACGAACTCACCCTCAGTGACCGCTGAGATCACCACTTCATCGGTCACCAACATTATCATCCACCACTTCAGTGACCACTGAGCCACCTACCTCCTTAAGCGACCACTGAGCGTACATCCTCGATGACCAACAACTTTGTAACCTATGCCTATAAATACCCATCCACTACTACTGAGGCAAGGGTTCCGATATGGGTTCCGCCACTTCGACTTTTTGGGTTCCCTTTGGAGACCAATGGTTCCCAAAGCCTCATGGGAGAGTTCTAAGGTTCAGTAGGGTAGAAGAACACACCCTACATCCATTCCTTCAGTTTGCTTCCATCCCCCATCATTTTCCACCACCATTCACCCACTTTCAATCATTCCTAGCCACCTTACACCTCATTACTTCCACCAAAGTTGTTGTTTGGGTTGGAATCAAGGAGATATGAGGCTAAGGAGTCTAGAAGATCAAGGAGGATGACCAAAAGGAGGAGATTCAATCCTTCTATAGGCTACGGAGTGAGATACACCTCTCCTCTATGAGCTAAATCTCTTCTTTTTCCCCTTTCTTCTACTATTCTCCTTAGTTTTTGTACAAATGATGTTTTTCCATCTTTGTTCGATGCCAACTATGCTTGTTGATGGCTAGTTGAGCTCCTTCTTGTCTATGTAGCATGTTTTGGGCATGTTTATGTACTTTTACCTTGAGCAAGTAGTTTTATTCCAGATCTAGTATGATATCTATTCGATCTTCTCTTTTTGGTTGTGATTGCTCGTTTGTTTGATCTTTGTCTTGTTTAAACTTCCTTTTCTACCTAGATCAAGATATTAGTTGTAGAAATGGATAGGATAAGGTCGTTCGGATCAAAATATAATAAGAAAAAGGTTCAAGGGTGATCTTTACATAACACGAGACTTGGGCACGGTCGGGCCCACTTGAATCCGGTCGGGCCCACCTCGCTCGCCCGGGCCCACTGTTCGGATTCTGTCCAGATCACATCTATTCCTAGCATCCTTGAATGTTCTGGACCCAAGAGGGAATCTGGAATATTCTAGGGGTGTTGATCTTATATCCTCGAGAGGGGTTTCATATCATCGATGGCTTTTAGTCACACTGCACGAGAGCAAGTGGGATGACACCCACAGGAATAGCTATTGAAGTGTGTGCTTTATTTGAAGTGTGTGCTTTACATGGCCATGAACTCCTTCTCCTGATTAGTAGAATTCAACAGAATTTGTTTTCTTAAATTTGTTTTACTTTATTTTATGACATTTTGTTAGACTAGTTCTAGTTCTTTACATATATCAACTATAGATTTAGCTTAACTGACATAAGAGTGAGATCTTAAGAATCCTAAATGTACTCATGTCCCTGTGTTCAACCCCATATTGAGTTGTGGGAGTCCTTAAAGGTTTTAGGTTATAAATTTCAAGTTTGATCCTTCTGAATTTGCCTCTTTTCAGACGCGTGATTTAGGTCTATCAACTATTAAGCTTGTAAAGACAATATTGTGCAATAAGATGGAGGATGACTTCTTTAGGGATTGCATGATTATATATATTGAGAAGGAGACAACTATAAAGATCACAACTGATGATATAAATGATGAATTATATGCTTTAAAGAATCACAAAGCACAATTCAAATAGTCTAATGTAATCCTTCCATTACCTTTTTATCCGAGTTTATGTAACTATTTAATTCTTTTTACTCTTATTAATTGCCCCTCAATGTCAGATTCTTGAATCCTCCCATGTGGATGACATAGTCGCTTTGATTGACATTGTAATGATCCACACAATGACCTTGTCGATGGTAGCATGCATTACTACTATTTTTATCCATTGATTCTCTTTTTATTAATCTTCTTTTTCCTTAACACTATGTTTAGTATGAAATTATTCAAGTTTCAATAAAATGTATTTTTCTTATATTCTATCCTAGTTTTGTTCGTATTTTTTCCTTTAGCACCACATTTATGGTTAGCACATGAATTTAATAATCTCAAATTTGTACAATAAAGGAAATATATAATGATGGTTAATAAAGGTCATCAATTGACGCAAAGTTGTTGTTGAGACAAATCTTTTTTTAGAGAAGTAAGGAAGTTTTCTTATTCATCTTGCCTTCCTCTTGTAAGAAAATTCTCAACATGATTACACTCACTAATAACTAATTTAAAACTAAATATTGTAGTACTACTACCATTACATTCTACATCACTTGTAACACTACTCATCACCTCAATAGGTGGATTAACATAATTATAGAATCTAAACTAGTGTTTTACATGGTGTTTAGCCAAACTATCTACACAATTATTCATAGCTCTGTTAACATTCTTCACCTCTCCATCCTACCTCAATATCCTCCTTATTATATCTATACAATAGACAAAGTTAGGCTAGGTAGTAATTGTTGGAATGTATGCCCAGAGAGCCAATCATATGATGATTGTAATCGCATAATTTGTAAATGATTTGATTAATAAATAAAGGCAAGCTTCCAATTTATTCTGTTTAATTCAGTGTTGAGATAATGATGTAACATTATAAATGTTTAGAAAATAATATTACTCAATGACATATGTCTTAAAGTATGTGACTTGGAGAAATGAGATCATATAGATTTTAAGAGTACATATATATATTCTCATCATGTCCCTGATCAGTTCTTATTGTGGAAGATTCATAGACAACAATGACACATAAGATCAAAGTGTGGGTTGGTTGATGATATAATCTCATTAGTCATGATATGGCTATATCAAACCAAGCACATAGATACATGTTAAGGAACAACGTATCTGACAGGCCCACCATGAGACTGACACATGGAGACCATTACCATGGTAATCATAGTCATCTCTCATAGTGATGGTGGTGGTTGTGGTTCTTAGACCTGAAATCACTACACTCATCACATGTCGTTCAATATGCTTTGACATCATCAAACACAGTCCTGAAACACAGGTTGTTATGAAGGTGATGATTGGGTGACTGTGACACGTGGAGACTGAGTGTGAGTGATAGAGATGGGATTTTCCCTCCTACGGGAATATGATATCATAGGCCACTTGATTAGCAAGACTGAGAAATGCTTGGCCATGCACATGTGAGTCAATATATGATATTAAGCTTCATATATCTAAGACAGTGTGCTCTTAATTCAAGAAATAAGATTGAATGTTATAGAGGGTGACTACTCTATGACTCAAGTTAAATCTGGATATCAGAGACAAATGAATTATAAAAACATTGTAACACCAAGCACAAATTGTAGGTTGAAGTTGTCCCTCGACTTTTCATTTACTTAGGTAGCATTGATGTGTGGCTAGACACCGCTCATTGCTTGTGATGTCATAAGTTGTTATGAACATTCACTGCCAACATAATATGGGACCTATAAGGTCACACACATATGTCTTGGCCTAGAAGAAGAGTTTAATCTTGAATGATGATTGAATTGATTACTAAAGTGGTTTAGGTATTCAATTCACACAATAGATCATCTGACCGTACTGCCAAATGATCGACTCACAGAGTGAGATGGCCGCTTGGAGTGTCAAATGACTGACTCAAGAGTTGAGACGGTTGTTTGAAGTATCAGACTGATTCAAATTGAAATCGCCTAAGTTCTGTACAAACTGAGGTATGAACTGATCGGTTCATTCTGTTGATCGACCGGCTCAACTCCGCTCACCAAATGACCATTTGGGTGAGCAAGATGACTGTTTTGCATGAGCAAGATCACTCAGTTCGTTGAAAAAATCAATTGCATTAAGGAATTAGTACTGACGGCATGTCATGCATTAATTGGATTCGAATTACCAATTTTGTGTGTGATTGGGAATCATGAAAAATGATCATCTTGCTATATGAGACAACCATCTCGTGTTCCAGACGACCATTTTGAAGGTCGCATGTTGTGAAAATTCAAGATCTTCTGGTGCCTTCCTCTCCCGCATAGACTGGGAACCCAAACCCTAACCCCTCTTATAAATAGAGGGGTACTAGGGGCTTTCCAGAGCACAACACAAACAATTGAGAATCAGTTGCTATGACAATTGGTGTCTTCTATGGTTGTGGTAACCAAGAGAGCCCAAACAAGTCCTACCTGACTAGGGAGGATAGCTTTAGGAGAGAACAATGGAGGATCAGTGTTGTGAGAGAGTAAGTTGGTGACTAGTATGCCAATGGAAGAGATAACTCCTTCCTGTCTGTTCTACAAGGAAGACAGGAGTTCTAGGCGGTCCGTGTGGACTTCTCTAGAGGTGAGGTGGCCTTTTCCCATCTCTAAGGAGGACACCATCAACCAGCAGCCGATGACAAGAGGAGCTACTGTAGATGATGATGTTAGAGGCTACAGTCTGTGGTGCAGACCACAGGAGGTGCAGCAGCCAGACGAGTCTTAGTACAACTAGAAGATAGTTACGCATCTACAACGACAAGGAGATGTCACTGGGCTTGCTCCAAGACCAAGTATATCCTCAAAACCATCTTTCCCATCTTATAGTTATTGACGCGATCTGTTGGTTTCTGGGGAATATGGTAGATAAAAAATACTATTTCCGCTGCCTATTATGTAGCCATATTTCCCTATAGTGGTGTCAGAGCCATGTCAATATAGTATATGTTAGGATAATCAATATGACCAGATTTTTGGTTTATTCGTTTAATTATTGCATACGATGTGAATAATTCTGTCTAATCAAAACCACGCATAATCCCAAACTAATATATATATGATATATGATATATATATATGATAAATACATATACACAATTTACATGTGTCCCCCCCCCAAAAGAGGTTTTGGGGTGGATGTGTAGCATGGTTATGGCCAATAGCCCCTATTATTTGTGCATGGTTGTGTGGTCGGTTAATCCTTTTATCTTAGTCTACGTATTGAGCCTCCCCGTATCTTTCCAATGTAAAAGTATTATTCTTTTCTACCTTTGCTTCAACACAAACAATTGAGAATCAGTTGCTATGACAATTGGTGTCTTCTATGGTTGTGGTAACCAAGAGAGCCCAAACAAGTCCTACCTGACTAGGGAGGATAGCTTTGGGAGAGAACAATGGAGGATCAGTGTTGTGAGAGAGTAAGTTGGTGACTAGTACGCCAATGGAAGAGATAACTCCTTCCTGTCCGTTCTACAAGGAAGACAGGAGTTCTAGGCGGTCCGTGTGGACTTCTCTAGAGGTGAGGTGGCCTTTTCCCATCTCTAAGGAGGACACCATCAACCAGCAGCCGATGACAAGAGGAGCTACTGTAGATGATGATGTTAGAGGCTACAGTCTGTGGTGCAGACCACAGGAGGTGCAGCAGTCAGACGAGTCTTAGTGCAACTAGAAGACAATTACGCATCTACAACGACAAGGAGATGTCACTGGGCTTGCTCCAAGACCAAGTATATCCTCAAAACCATCTTTCCCATATTATAGTTATTGACGCGATCTGTTGGTTTCTGGGGAATATGGTAGATAAAAAATATTATTTCCTCTGCCTATTATGTAGCCATATTTCTCTATAGTGGTGTCAGAGCCATGTCAATATAGTATATGTTAGGATCATCAATATGACCAGATTTTTGGTTTATTCGTTTAATTATTGCATACGATGTGAATAATTCTGTCTAATCAAAACCACGCATAATCCCAAACTAATATATATATGATATATGATATATATATATGATAAATACATATACACAATTTACATGTGTCCCCCCAAAAGAGGTTTTGGGGTGGATGTGTAGCATGGTTATGGCCAATAGCCCCTATTATTTGTGCATGGTTGTGTGGTCGGTTAATCCTTTTATCTTGGTCTACGTATTGAGCCTCCCTGTATCTTTCCAATGTAAAAGTATTATTCTTTTCTACCTTTGCTTCCCTCGAATGTAACTCGAGGTTTCTTTATATAATCATGTAAAATTAGGATAGTTTACTTTTCTGATATGTCAAAGAATATGACATCCCAAAGACGAGCCAACCTGATGGAGGACCAAGGAGGACAACCCAAATTGATCGACTGGTAGACCCAACTGATCAACTGTAGGAGCCAGCATCTGGTGGACTGACAGAACCAGATGACTAGTGAGACGACCAAATGACTGGCCAAGAGGGGAGCTGATCAGTTCAAGGGTTGAGCCAATCAACCTAGATTGGCAAGAACATATATTCATCAACAATAGGTTTCTACATGTAATGTGGACCTAGGATATGGTAATTCCTTGTGGCTCCAATGAATTACATTAGGTTGGCCATAACCATTGCTTTCGTTTATTGCATGTTTTCATTGTGGAATATAGCATGTATATGATACATATGATATATTTGGTGATTGTGATTGGGTAAAGTATATGTATTTATAAACAAACTCCCTCAAATAAAAGTTATATTAAGTCTTAGATGCTTTCCAAAAACAACACACGTGAAAAGCTTGATCAACCAAGTGTATGTGTAAGGACCCTGACCGGGGTTATGAAGTAACCCTATTTGTTTTGGCTAAGTAATTTGCTTAGAACTTTAATATAATCCTCTAAGGTGTTTTGTTATCATGTGACCCACTTATGTTCCAAGTTTGGTCATGATTGAATGTTGTTTGAGCAATGTTCCTTTGTTTTGGACCAAAGTGCAATTTACCCAAGATGAGGGGCTATATTGAAAATTTTCACATTTTGAACATGCCTCATGTGTTTTAGCATCATTATAGAGAGAATGATGCAAGTTGGTGGCTTGTGGAAAGCCTAAATTTCAAGTTTGAACTTGTTTGAATAATGTTGGTGACTTGTGCACCAATTTTGGTACAAATTGTAATTTACCCAAAATGTAGGGTGGATATGCAAATTACCACATCTAGAGCGTCCCTACTTCCTCTATGTATCATTTAGAGGAGAGATAATGAATGATACACCATGTTTGAATCAATTATGAGTGATGGTACTCTTGGTGATAAAAGGATCAAGAAAAGGGGTTGAATATGAAACCCTAACTTGAGTTGTATCAAGTTGAAAAGCTTATATATGAGTGTCCATCAGCCAAGAGCCAAATGAGGAGTCTAATATCATTTTGTGGACTCTTGGAAAAGGCCATGTCATGCAAAGAACCTCAAGGATGTGAAGTGTGTCGGGTTACAACTTCCTTAGTAAAGTTGTATCGGGTTGTGAATAAAGTGATGATTTAGTTGATATATTTTATTCAAAGGGATAAGTAATGGACGAAATTTCATCCCTAGGGTATCCTCAACTATTTTTCATGTCATGATAAATGTTTATGCATGCATTTACACGTGTCACCCATTCATGGACATGTGGCACCTACTAGCTCAAATTGATGACACCTCATGTTTACACTCCTAGCTTCATGAACAACAAGTATATATACCCCTAGTTTCACCCCTTAGTGGAATTTTTTAGATCTTACCACCCTCCTTCCCTAAGGTATCGTGTATAGGATCCCTGTATCGTGCAGGAGTGATGTGGTATCGTGCATGGGCCTTGGGTATCGCCCATAGCAAGATCATATCGCCCAAGTAGGGTGATATCGACCAAGAAGGGTGATATCGGCCATAGTGAAGTGTTTTTGGCCACAAGTGAGGGGGATACCGGCCACAAGTGGTGGAATATCGTGCAAGGGTTTTGAGGTATCGTGAAAAGGTGCTAGAGCAAGAAGTATCTCAATACTTAACCCTAAGTTGAGGTCATGATCATCTTCAACCTTGGATTGAAGCATGATTTTAGGGTTTTGATCTTCCTTTCTTTTCTTCTTCACCAATTGCTTATCCATGGTGATTCCTTGTATATGAAGGAGTTGTGAACGAGCGTTGTACTTTTGATAAATTCATATTCAACCTTAGGAACGTGGATCTTTGGAGCTTGGAGCTTTGAAGTTGTTTTTAAGGCGGGTTATATAACTTGAACTCAACCATGTTATTATTCATCACCTAAATTGCTATACTTAATGAACTACTTTTAATTCTGAAATTTACTGAAATAGTTGATGAAATAATGAGTTATACTAGTTTCTTAGACCTGTTGTCATGAATTATAATTATTATAATGGAGGTCTAGAGCTTAAAGAAGATGGTATCACTCTGCAAAAGTGATATCGGGTTCAAGCATATACACAAGTAGCTCCAACCTGATATGGGTATGTCTTGCTCGATATGTCTTGCCCAAGATGCTTGCAAAAGATGCTTGCATGATATTCTTGCATGATAGGAAGTCAAATATAGACTCCATGCATGATACAAGGTTAAATGTATACTTGTAAGTTGATATGAAACCCTAATTTGGGTATCCTGATATGAATGAAGAGTAGTAAGTGCTATTGCACGATATGGTAGCTCAATAAACAACTCGAGATGACATGTAGCCCGTCATGGACACCCCTAGTTGATGTCTATCTTGACATGGTAATGATTTGATACTTCTTAAGCACCATTGGCGACACAGACATATACCATGTGCCCGTCACAACCAACCCTAACCCGACATGGGTGTTTCAACCCAACATTTGATGGTGTAGCCCGATATGGCTTGGTGCCCTTCACTCCTATCGACTTATGTAATGGGTTGAGAAGAGTTTAACCAATTGTTTAACCTATTACTCATCCTTAATATAGGATGGTATCCTTGAAGGAGGAAATAAGATGAATATCTTGGGTTGAGCCCGATATGGAAAACCTTAACCCGTCACGGCCAACCCTAGATGGTGAGCCACCCGATATGGTGATTGAATGCACCTCTAGCCCAACATGGTGATGGTTTAATACCTCATGCACGACATGGGTCACACATACAAACACCTCTAGCCCGATATGGATGGTGTTCATACACCTCTAGCCCAATATGGTGAGTTCTCATACGCCTCCAACCCGATATGGTGGTGTATATACATATACAACCCAATATGGTGAATATATGCACACCTACAACCTGAGACACTTTGTAAAGGTGAGGGCAAACACTTTTAGGAGTGATGAGTATAATACCAAGTAATGGTGTGGCTAATACCTTGATTGGTGAAACACCTAAATTGATTGATAATGGAAAACTTTATATCAACAATGCTTCAATCTGAGATAAGTCCATATCAATTGATGATGGTTGAACAATTCAAATATGTGACTTACGACCAATACACTACATGATAAATGTGATGAGTTAGTGCATAAAGTATTAGGATGGTAAATACCCTAATACAAGATAATTGATGAACTTAAGTAAGTTAACTGTGATGAGGGAAGTGATAGATCAAGACATGATAAATATCACATTCAGTACCTCAAAGTTGATATACCTTGATGCACCTCAAATCCAATATACTTGGATGAGTAACACATGAAGTGTGTTATGTCATTTGTTACATTGAGATGTAATGAGTTTACAGCACTTTGATAAATGTAGGCTAACATACCTTGAGAAAGGGTTAAGCCAAGTTAATAAAGTATGATGTAATCATATTCTAGTAAGGATGAGAGAGAAACTCATACCTTGTGTTGTTAATCATTTAATGATAAATGATGAGAATAAATAAGTATGATTGAATACTTATGATATCAATGTATGCTCCTAAATGTGTGGAGAAATGAATTAGGGTTTGGATTGATAATATGAACATGAAACCCTAATCAGCTATAAAGGGAAATCCTAACCCTAATGATGGGAAGGTTGTAATTCTCTTATTGCATAGGCCTTGAAGGCATGTTAAATACTTGTATAAAAAGTATAATGATCAATGGCCTTGTGAGCCATGTGAATAAGTTGTTGCCTAGTGAGAGGTAACAAGATGTGTAATGGCCTTGTGAGTCATGTGAATAAGTTGTTGCCTCGTGAGAGGTGACAAGATGTGTAATGGCCTTATGAGCCATGTGATAATTTGTTGCCTAGTGAGAGGCGACAAGATGTTTAATGGGCCTTGTGAACCATGTGAGATGCTTGTATAACAAGTATCATGTGTACCTTGGTCTGAGGACCTAGAGGTATTAATAGTGTTCTGTGATGAACTCAGGGTTTGAATACCCAGATCTAGTAATCATGATGATGATAATGTTAAGAGATAATAAATTCTCAATAATGAGATAAGGGATTGAGATCCTAAATGTTATATGTGTTCTAAAGATTTGAAAAGTACTTGATAGATGTATTATTCTTTTCTTTGAAGCATTTGTCATAATAATTCATGTTTGAAAACTTGAGTGATGCTAAAAGAATGCAGTAATGTACCTAATTAACCAAGTGGAATCTCATCATGTAGTGCCCTGATCATAGATCCATCGGTGTCAGGATTTGTTGAATGGTGAAACGGGTTGCTCCGTGGCATAACCCGATGAACACATATTTTTGAATATGTGGTGGGCGTGAATATCCTTACGCCTTAATGTGGGATTGACATGAGATAAACACGAGATCTCTCAATCCTTCATTATATGTGTCGGGATGGATGTATCACAAATCTCCCGATGATGATGAATGCTGGATTTGTGTGGAGATAAACATAAAATATATTGATTTCGAAGAGAGTGCAGCTGCCCCTGCAACTCTATAACGAAGTTGCCAGTATACCCTGGAAATCTATTTAGCAGTGACACAAGATGTCATGCCTATGGTCTCGTACTGACCGATACAAGGGAGGTCTTGGCAGTTGGCTCTGTCATTGACCTTATATTGTACCGATGATTTACGCCGTCGTGGTCGGTTGGAGTATGAGCAGTATATCTCATCTCCTCAGGGCATAAGTGTGATTGTAAAATGTAACCAACCGTGTAGCATATCTGCTTAAGGATCGAATATGGAAAACATTGATTGATGCGTACTCCAGTTATACATCTTAGTTGATAGATGTTATTTATGCTCTTAACATTCCTTGCAAAGCAGATAGATGATTTATAACTCTACCATGGGTAGATGCAATGTTCTCCTTAAGAAAGGAGATTACTTCATTCTGTTCATACAATGAATTATCCTGCCTATTAATATATAAAGAACCTCTGTTCAGTTTATAAATGCTTAATCTGGGGTAATAATATGGTCGGCGGAGAGTTATATATCTTGCTGGGACAATTGTCTCACCCCGTGGGATCCACATTTTTTTAGGTGGACATGCACGAGGTGGCAAAGATCTTTCTACAGAGGAGGAACAACAGTTGAGGCAATAGTGACAGCTCAGGTTGAGTGTACTGTCTGTCGTGTCTTGTAGATAGAAGTCCTATGTGTCGTCTCTGTACTCTCAGGTCCTTGGATTTAGTACGTGTTGGGTTTTATGAACAATCTGAGATTTTGGCTTGTATGCCTCGAGGCTTGATGTTGCTTTATGTATATGTTTTGAGAAAGCAACTGTTATATGTAACCCTCGAGATACAGATGTATAGGGTATGTACAATGTGAACAATGATGTTTATAAGGTTTGAGATCTTTCAGCAAAAGTTTTTTGGACAAGGATCTCCTTGCAAAATGGTTTTAATTTTTAGTGATTTTTGTTAATCCGATGTTTATGTTTATTTTGCTTAATTAGTAACGATTTTTCTGTCGGTTTGGCGACTGTCGTTACATGTTTGGTATCAGAGCTTAAGGTTCATTGAGTCTACAGAGACATAGGACTATGGTGTTAAGTTTGGTTTAGTGTCCTCCAGTATACCCTATAGTGACTTCTGCTTGTGCAGAAGAAAGGGTGAAGTTTAAAAATGACTAGAGAACATGAGGGACACATTGCTGAGGGCAATGTTGTTGCACCAGGAAAGGGTGCAAGGGATCCGGCAAGAAAAGAATGAGTGCCTGAGAATTCCTATCATGATCCAATTGGGATAGAGAATCCTACTTTTTATGCTCTTCATGGGCAGGTTAGGACAACAGTGATGTATATAGTAAACTGGATACTAGCATTACAACCTAGGTTACCAGTCCTCAATACAGAAATGTTGTGCTTTGAAAGGGTTCCTAAAAGACATAGTCATGTTGGAATAGTGGAAAATGTGGGAAAGATTAACATATGGCAACAAGGTAGACTCTGCCATAAGTTTAGACATATAGTATATATGTGATGGCAGTACCCAAGAAGGGGCAATAAGATGAGAATTAAGGAAATGTCATTACAATTCTAGAGAATTTGCCTAGTACACCAGGGCAGTAGTCACTAAGTCAAAGCAAAGGTCCTAACTTTCCACTTGTAAGAACCCATGGCTTAGTCTCTACATCGGTAATAAGACCGATAAGACCATGGTACGAGGACAAGACATGTTATAGGTATGGACATGTTGAGCATACTAAACCCTTTTGTTCAAAAAGAAGGAAGGAAATGACTTAACAACTGAGGCAGACTCGGTAGGGCTTACAAAAGTTATAGCCCTATAATGTAAAAAGGCAAAAGCAACAACATGAAACAACTAGACTCTATGTGTTGAGTCAACCTGAAGTGGTAAATGACCGCGAGGGGTAACAATCAGATAGAGCTTTTTCATTTTGATATGTCTTATCTTGATGTTATCTGATAATCATAAGAAGGATTGTTGTTATGGATTTCCCTATTGATTATCCTATAAGGACATAGGGAAGAAATGATGAGAACTAGAATTTATATTCTGTTCATTATTCTTTTAAATGTTATATAATTGCTCTTATATGTGTGAAAGAGGATGAGATATAGAAGTGATGCCTGGAGAAAATCCAGGAATGTTAAATCATGTGTTTGTGATGATACGAAAAGTAAGGAATACAATAGTGCACAAAGTGCATACTATCTAATCTCAATACTTGTATACCCTGGCCAGGTATTCAACTATTGAAGATAAGGTGAGTATGGAACTCTTAGATTGTTATCTTTTTTATTACCCTGATCAAGTAATCATTTTGAGACAATCTAGTGAGTATAATGAAACTAGAAATATGGCATGGACATTTGTATCACATCCTAAGTTCAATAAAGTGGGATCTGAGATGATCTCAGGTCAGTCTGTGTGTATGAGGAAGTAAAGAGTATAATCCTAATGATAAAGAGAATGAGGATAAGGTAGATGATCCATGTCTGATAAAGCATGTGTGAATAGTAAAGATCTTTTCCCATGATGTGGAAATGGGAAATGTGATAAAATCACAAAATGTTCATAAACATGTTAGACAATAACAAAGAAATGAGTAATGACATGTAATCATCATTATAATTCCTATGTCGATGGCAAGGAACCTAGGATGAAACAAGAGTAAATGACTCATGAACATTTGAGAGTTCATGCTATAATTAGAGGAGATGATAATCCATTCTCTTTCATAAACAACCTTGAGTGATGATGGGGTGATAAGAGGAATATGTTTCTTTGTGTTCTCTTCTTTTAGGGACATGGCAATCAAGTGAGTACTATGACACTTGATGTGCATGGATTAGAAATAATCCATTGATGGATACTTAGAAGAGTATCAGTTCGTCTTGGACTTTGGTTCCAAGATAAAGATATGTGTAATCAATAATGTCCCAAAGATGAAAGAAAGATCCTTTATATGTGTGGCTATGGTAATAACAATAGAGAGATGGAAATGATGAGGATGTGATGTGTTTTCAACACATGTGACGGATACCAAGGTAAGGAATTCTAGTATCTAAAGAAATATCATGTGGTATGGGAAAGTAAAAGCATAACCCCTAATCAGATTATTTATGTTGGTTACCTGGGATGGCCAACTATGAAATCAGTCTAGTTACATAAATTAGTATGGACATCATATGTTAGGGGTTTATGCTCTGCATAAACATAACTTTAATAAAGATATATTAATTGAAGGAATAATTGTAGAATCATTTGAGAAAAATCTTATCAAAGCTAAAAATGTATGATAAGACTTGTAGTCTCAAGTGGGTGACAAAATGTAACCATAATCTCTCCATGAAAAAGAAATGTTAAAACTAAGTGGGGTTTGATACCTAAATCATTCAAAATATGAATAACACTTCTTTGATATAGAAGGTGTTACCTGACACAGTATATATACTGTAAGTCAATAATGAAGAGGTAGATGAATATATATATATGATAGATTCAAATTATAACCCTGTGAGGAAGAACCTTGTGTTGGTCAAAGTTCTATGACATCTTCATGACATTAAGATGTTATGTGGATACTTGATGATATAATGAATGAATAATATCTGTCTCCCTTTACTTGGGATTTCGGGGACGAAATCCTTGTTAGGGGTTTATAACTTGTAAAGACCCTGACCTGGGTTATGAGGTAACCCTATTTGTTTTGACTAAGTAAGTTGCTTATAACTTTAATATAATACTCTAAGGTGTTTTGTTATCATGTGACACACTTATGTTCCAAGTTTGGTCATGATTGAATGATGTTTGAGCAATGTTCCTTTATTTTGGACCAAAGTGCAATTTACCCAAGATGAGGGGATATATTGCAAAATTTCACATGTTGAACATGACTCATCTGTTTTATCATCATTATAGAGAGAATTATGCAAGGTGGTGGCTGGTGGAAAGCCTAAATTCCAAGTTTGAACTTGTTTGAATAATGTTGGTGACTTGTGCACCAATTTTGGTACAAATTGTAATTTACCCAAAATGTAGGGTGGATATGCAAATTACCACCTATATAGTGTACCTACTTCCTCTATGTATCCTTTATAGGAGATATAATGAATGAGACACCATGTTTGAATCAATTATGATTGATGGTACTCTTGGTGATAAAAGGATCAAGAAAATGGTTGAATATGAAACCCTAACTTGAGTTGTAACAAGTTGAAAAGCTTGTATATGAGTGCCTATCGGACAAGGAGCCAAAGGAGGACTCTAATATCGTTTTATGGACTCTTGGAAAAGGCAATTTCATTAAAAGCACCTCAAGGATTTGAGGTGTGTCGGGTTACAACTTCCTTAGTAAAGTTGTATCGGGTTGTGAATAAAGTGATGATTTAGTCGATATATTTTATTCAAAGGGATAAGTAATGGACGAAAGTTCATCCCCAGGTTAACAACTGTTTTTCATGTCAAGATAAATGTTTATGCATGCATGTACACGTGTCACCCATGCATGGACACGTGGCACCTACTAGCTCAAATTGATGACACCTCATTTTTACACTCCTTCATGAACAACAAGTATATATACCCCTAGTTTCACCCCTTAGTGGAATTTCTTAGATCTCACCACCCTCCTTACCTAAGGTATCGTGCATAGTATCCCTGTATCATGCAGGAGTGATGTGGTATCGTGCATGGGCCTTGGGTATCGCCCATAGCAAGATCATATCACCCAAGTAGGGTGATATCGGCCAAGAAGGGTGATATCAGCCATAGTGAAGTGTTTTTGGCCACAAGTGAGGGGGATATCAGCCACAAGTGGTGGAATATCGTACAAGGGTTTTGAGGTATCGTGCAAAGGTTCTAGATAAAGAAGGAGCTCAATACTTAACCCTAAGGTGAGGTCATGATCATCTTCAACCTTGGATTGAAGCATGATTTTAGGGTTTTGATCTTCCTTTCTTTTCTTCTTCACCAATTGCTTATCCATGGTGATTCCTTGTATATGAAGGAGTTGTGAACGAGCCTTGTACTTTTGATAAAGTCATCTTCAACCTTAGGAACGTGGAGCTTTGGATCTTGGAGCTTTGAAGTTGTTCTTAAGGTGGGTTATATAACTTGAACTCAACCATGTTATTATTCATCACCTAAATTGCTATACTTAATGAACTACTTTTAATTCTGAAATTTACTGAAATAGTTGATGAAATTATGAGTTATATTAGTTTCTTAGACATGTTATCATGCATTATAACTGTTATAACAAAGGTCTAGAGCTTAAAGAAGATGGTATCACTCTACAAAAGTGATATCGGGTTCAAGCATATACACAAGTAGCTCCAACCCGATATGGGTATGTCTTGCTCGATATGTCTTGCCCAAGATGCTTGCACAAGATGCTTGCATGATAGGAAGTCAAATATAGACTCCATGCACGATAAAAGGTTAAATTTATACTTGTAAGTTGATATGAAACCCTAATTTGGGTATCCCGATATGAGTGAAGAGTAGTAAGTGCTATTAGACAATATGGTAGTTCAATACACAACTCGAGATGACATGTAGCCCATCACGGCCACCCCTAGTTGATGTCTATCCTGACATGGTAATGAGTTGATACTTCTTAAACACCATGGGTGACACAGACATATACCATGTGCCCGTCACAACCAACCCTAACCCGAAATGGGTGTTGCAACCCAACATTTGATGGTGTAGCCTGATATGGCTTGGTGCCCTTCACTCCTATCGACTTGTGTAATGGGTTGAGAATATTTTAACCAATTGTTTAACCTATTACTCATCCTTAAGATAGGATGGTACCCTTGAAGGAGGAAATAAAATGAATATATTGGGTTGAGCCCGATATGGCAAACCCTAACCCGTCACGGCCAACCCTAGATGGTGAGCCACCCGATACGGTGATTGAATGCACCTCTAGCCCGACATGGTGATGGTTTAATACCTCATGCACGACATGGGTCATACATACAAACACCTCTAGCCCGATATGAATGGTGTTCATACACCTCTAGCCCGATATGGTGAGTGCTCATACGCCTCCAACCCGATATGGTGGTGTCTATACATATACAACCCAATATGGTGAATATATGCACACCTCCAACCTGAGACGCTTTGTAAAGGTGAGGGCAAACACTTTTAGGAGTGATGAGTATAATACCAAGTAATGGTGTGGCTAATACCTTGATAGGTGAAACACCTAAAGTGATTGATAATGGAAAACTTTATATCAACAATGCTTCAATCTGAGATAAGTCCATATCAATTGATGATGGTTGAACAATTCAAATATGTGACTTATGACCAATACACTACATGATAAATGTGATGAGTTAGTGCATAAAGTATTAGGATGGTAAATACCCTAATACAAGATAATTGATGAACTTAAGTAAGTTAACTGTGATGAGGGAAGTGATAGATCAAGACATGATAAATATCACATTCAGTACCTCAAAGTTGATATACCTTGATGCACCTCAAATCCAATATACTTGGATGAGTAACACATGAAGTGTGTTATGTCATTTGTTACATTGAGATGTAATGAGTTTAAAGCACTTTGATATGTGTAGGCTAACATACCTTGAGAAAGGGTTAATCCAAGTTAATAAAGTATGATGTAATCATATTCTAGTAAGGATGAGAGAGAAATGCATACCTTGTGTTGTTAATCATTTAATGATAAATGATGAGAATAAATAAGTATGATTGAATACTTATGATATCAATGTATGCTCCTAAATGTGTGGAGCAATGAATTCGGGTTTGGATTAATAATATGAACATGAAACCCTAATCAGCTATAAAGGGAAACCCTAACCCTAATGATGGGAAGGTTGTAATTCTCTTGTTGCATAGGCCTTGTAAGGCATGTTAAATACTTGTATAAAAAGTATAATGATCAATGGCCTTATGAGCCATGTGAATAAGTTGTTGCCTAGTGAGAGGTAACAAGATGTGCAATGGCCTTGTGAGTCATGTGAATAAGTTGTTGCCTAGTGAGAGGTGACAAGATGTGTAATGGCCTTGTGAGCCATGTGATAATTTGTTGCCTAGTGAGAGGCGACAAGATGTTTAATGGGCCTTGTGAGCCATGTGAGATTCTTGTATAACAAGTATCATGTGTACCTTGGTCTGAGGACCTAGAGGTATTAACAGTGTTCTGTGATGAACTCAGGGTTTGAATACCCAGATCTAGTAATCATGATGATGATAATGTTAAGAGATAAGAAATTCCCAATAATGTGATATGGGATTGAGATCCTAAATGTAATATGTGTTCTAAAGATTTGAAAAGTACTCGATAGATGTATTATTCTTTTCTTTGAAGCATTTGTCATAATAATTCATGTTTGAAAATTTGACTGATGCTAAAAGAATATAGTAATGTACCTAATTAACCAAGTGGAATCTCATCATGTAGTGCCCTGACCATAGATCCATCAGTGTTAGGATTTGCTGAATGGTGAAATGGGTTGCTCCGCGCCATAACCTGATGAACACATATTTTTTAATATGTGGGGGTAATGGGCACGAATATCCTTATGCCTAAATGTGGGATTGATGTGAGATAAACACGAGATCTCTCAATCCTTCATTATATGTGTCAGGATGGATGTATCACAAATTTCTCGATGATGATGAATGACAGATTCGTGTGGAGATAAACATATAATATCTTGATTCCAAAGAGAGTGCAGCTGCCCCTGCAACTCTATGGTGAAGTTGCCAGTATACCTTGGAAAGCTATTTAGCAGTGACACAAGATGTCCTACATGTGGTCTCGTACTGACTGAGACAAGGGAGGTCTTGGTAGCCAGCTCTGTCATTGATCTTGTATGGTACCGATGCTTTACGCCGGCATGGTCAGTTGGAGTATGAGCGGTATATCTCATCTCCTCAGGGCATAAGTGTGATTGTAAAATGTAACCATCCATGTATCATATCTGCTTAAGGATTGAATATGGAAAACATTGATTGATGCGTACTTCAATTATACATCTTAGTTTATAGATGTTGTTTATGCTCTTAACATTCCTTGCAAAGCAAATAGATGATTTATAACTCTACCATGGGTAGATACAATGTTTTCCTTAAGAAAGGAGATTACTTCGTTCTGTTCATACAGTGAATTATCCTGCCTATTAATATATAAAGAACCTTTGCTCAGTTTATAAATGTTTAATCTGGGATAATAATGTGGTCAGCGGAGAGTTATATCTCTCGCTGGGATAATTGTCTCACCCCGTGGGATCCACATTTTTTAGGTGGACGTGCACGAGGTGGTGAAGATCTTTTTGTAGAGGAGGAACAACAGTTGAGGCAGCAGTGACAGATCATGTTGAGTGTATTGTCTGTCGTGTCTTGTAGATAGAAGTCCTATGTGTCGTCTCTCTACTCTCAGGTCCTTGGATTTAGTACGTGTTGGGTTTTATGAACAATCTGAGATTTTGGCTTGTATGCTTCGAGGTTTGATGTTGCTTTATGTATATGTTTTGAGAAAGCAATTGTTATATGTAACCCTCGAGATAAAGATGTACAGGGTATGTACAATGTGAACAATGATGTATATAAGGTTTGGGATCTTTCAGCAAAAGTTTTTTGGACAAGGATCTCCTTGCAAAATGGTTTTAATTTTTAGTGATTTTTGTTAATCCGATGTTTATGTTTATTCTACTTAATTAGTAACGATTTGTCTGTCGGTTTGGCAACTGTCATTACAGTAGGTTACACCTTCGCATGGTTCGTCATCTATCTCATGAAAATGTGATGGTAGATATGTAGGTTCTACCTTTTTAGGGTGCATATCTTTCGTGTTGTCTGTTGGGTCAGGCCTAAACTGGTGATTTTTAGAGCGTTTAAACCCAGAAGCATGTTGATGAGTATGGAAAGGAGTTGTACATATCATCTATCCAGAATTGCATAGGATGCAATTGGCAAAAGTTTCCTCCCTTGGTAATTGAGTGTGTTTTACGGTGTTGATCGGGCTACAATTGAATTATCTTGGATCTGGCCCACTAGAATATTGTACATTGCAATATTATGAATTGTTATGTGAGGGAAATCAATTTGAAATAAAATTGTGGGAGCGATAATAATTAAATATCTAATTAATATTTTCAATTATTAAATTAAATCAAAAATTTTGACAATTGCAAATTTTCCCTTGTAGAATCAAATAATGATTAAATTTGTATTGCGATCGGTCCTTAAAAAGCACAAACTTGACGGAACAAATTTCCATGACTAGTTTTGAAATTTTAGAAGGGTTCTCCGTGAAGAGTGCAAACTCTGCATCTTTGACAAACTAGTGCCAGAAATACCTGCTCTTGATGCACCTAGGGCACAAGTGGATGCTTACCTGGAAGCATGCCAATGATGCCTTAGAGATAGAGTACCTTATGCTTAGTTGCATGAACCATGAGTTGCATGAGCAGTGTGAGGACATGAGTGTTTTTGAGATGGTAACACATTTTTAATAACGTGAGATTTGGTCTTACAAAGTAAGAAAGGGACAATATTCTAAAGGTGCTACTTGAGTCTAAGCTAACAGAGGGAACCTCAATAGAAGAATATGTGTTCAATATGATTGGACATGTGTATCATCTTGAAGAATTGAGATTCACCTTGAGCCAAGAGTTGGCCACATATATGATTCTAAAGTCAATACCAAAATCATATAGCCGCTTTATTGCATTTTATCATGTGAATAATATGGCTGACCACATGTCATACTTACTTGCTATGTTGATTCATGTGGAACAAAAATTGAAGAAGGACAATCTCATGATGGTGATCAGTGGAGCTAAGTCCAAGGATCAAAGCAAGACCAAGAAGAGTTCTGAGGTCAAGCCCAAATCCAAATCTTCACCACTCAAGATAAAGAGAAAG
Source organism: Alisma plantago-aquatica (assembly GCA_963693085.1). Taxonomy (NCBI): domain Eukaryota; kingdom Viridiplantae; phylum Streptophyta; class Magnoliopsida; order Alismatales; family Alismataceae; genus Alisma; species Alisma plantago-aquatica. Next base: position 780,901,287 of record OY856410.1, read on the forward strand.
AAAAGTATAAGAGGAACTTATCCTTTGTACTTGAAGGCATTCAGGAAGAAGAAGATGGGGATGGTGATCTCCACTTTAGGTATATACATTATTGAGATAAATCTATATGATTCAAAATCAGACCCTTTTGAATGTAGCAGATAACTAAGGGGCTTGATAAGGGACAAAAGAGTCAATCGTCAAAGGGGAAGGGAGTGATAGCATAGGAAAGTTGTTGAAAGATCCTTGTATACATTATGTTCTACTTATTCATCATGGGTAATAGATACAGGATGTGGATCTTACATATGTTTGAATGTGTAGGATCTAAAAGGAAGTAGGCCTTTGGGAAAAGGCATGACGGAACTATGAGTTGCTAATGGCACAAGAGTTGTGGCCAGCGTAGTTGGAACCTATAGTTTATCTTTATCCACATGCCTTATAATAGAGTTAAAGAGTTGTTATTATGTACCTGCTATAAATACAAACATCATTTCCATATATTATATGGATAAGGATGCATTTGAATTCCATATTAAAAATGGTCGATGTTCTACTTTCAAAGATGAGATCTTTTATAGTGGTGCCCCAATGTCTTATGGTCTTTACTTGTTAGATCTAAAGACAGATGTGTAAGGCCCCTAAACTTGCTTAATGAGTTGAATAAGCTTAATTACCATAATTGAATTCTTATAACCCTAATATAACCTTGTTATATGCTTTGAAATCATAATACAAGCTTAAGTTTCAAATTTGGTCCAATTTGGACACTGTTTGAGCAAGTTATGCAATTTTATGCACATTTTGGACTTTTCTGCAATTTACCAAATTGAGAGGTTTTATTTGCAATTTATTACTTGAATTATGTTCCTTGGATATTCTCTCATCATTCTTGATCTTTTTTATACATGGGGCACCTATTTAAGCCATAGTTTGAAGGTGTTTTCCTTAAGGGTATTTTAGGGTTTACCCCTTCATGGATGAGCAATCTTTAGTAGCTATCAACTAATGAATTATGTGATTGGCTGGAAATTCGATAAAGGAAATCTAATCAGGTCTAGAGGGATGGTGGGGGAGCTTTTTGTGTGTGTGCTTGTATATTCTTAATAGTTTAAGGCCATAGACACATGGGGAAGCTACTTTTACACCTTATGCTTGCTCCCATCCTTATCCATGGGCTATATTTACCTCTTCCTTACCCAAGTATGAAACTTTGCTTGATTTCTCTTTCCTATAACCTGTAGCAATGACTCCAATCTGTTTTACTGCGGAACCAAGTGCTCTAATGTAGAAGACAACCTCTTTTTGGAGAAGAAGGTCTCCTAGAGCTCCATTTAGCTCTACCTAGGGTTTCCAAGGTCATCTTCTAAGGATTTCGACCAAGGAAAGTTATTTTCTTCCTTAATTCTCAATTTATCTTTCTCTTATCCTTCCTTATACCTTACTCCAGGTTGGAACCCTGCTGTTCCATGGTATAATTTGCTCGAAAGCTCTAAAACCCTACCTTTCTTACTCCTTATGCTTAGGGTTTGCTCATTTGATGAAGAAAGGTGCTAGATGGAAGAGTTCATATTTTATGCTTGGATTTTCTACCCTACCTACTCGAGATTTCTTATTTGTGGGATTTCATATTCTCATTATAGGCCACTTTTATAACTTGCTCCACGTTTATTTCTTACCATAAGCTTTCTAGTTCATGTTCTTGCTTGAAAATGATGATCCATGCACTAAAAAGCTATGCTTGACTTGGATTTTGATTTTTATAATGTTCCCTATTCTGATTTTAGTTATAGATGAACCTATTATCATGTGTACATTATTTATAAGGTATAATATGACTTGTATTAGGTTGGTTTGACAACCTATGGTGCTAAGCACCTATCAACCAATGGTCAATTTTAGGGTTTTAAGTTGATTTCTTCTATAAACCCATGACCCGATGATGTACCATTGCAACAACCCTATGGTGTTGTCTTCATGACAATGGATGGCGGTAACCAAGGGTATCAACTGAATTTCACCCCTTAGGTCATGTATTGGCCTAATTAGAAGCCTAGTGATTAACAACTAAGTACCCTAATGATGTTATCAATCAATGGTGATATTAGTTTGATATTTGATGTTGATTAATGAATATAGTGTTGATCTAACAAACTATGGTGATTTAATGATCACTAATGATGGTGGATCAGGTCTCTACAACCTATGGTGAGTTAAGCATTGTAGTTGTAGCATAAATTAAGCCTTAGACCAATGGTTTCTTGGGTAACTTGATGCAATGGTCGAACCTATACTGTAATTGATGGTTTTAACATATGAACTTGATCCAATGGTCAAGATCTAATGTTTATTCCTCCAATAAAGTGTAATGATGGCTAATGTAATATTTTGGTGCTAATAATGTGATTTATATGGTTTCCTTTATATGATCAAATTAATGAGCTTACTTGTTGACAATGGATGGCTTGTTTTAAATGAATAGTCGATTGTGGGTTTTACCCTACTCTCAATGGAACTTTTTGTGTTGTTAATCAAGGGATGTCTAGGGTTAAATGGTGACTCTTTCTAGAGAAAAAAATCAAGGACTTTATAGGTGGTTTATCCAAGGTGTTTACTTATGTAAACAACCAATGGTCTTACCTTTTAAACATCCAATGGTTCTGGGTGACATTGTGGTATAGTGATATGGGTTGAAGTAATGATGGAACAAATGGAGGGTTAACCTTAATAAGGTAGTCTTACCTATTCACTCATATTAATATAAGGGATGATAACCATATTGTGTTGATATGTAACCCTGATGAGGTATAGCTTGTTATACCTAGCTTTAATATAACTAAATGATGGTAATTGGGTATGAATAGTCCTTGAATGACTAATACAATCATTGAGTACTTTGTTACTGTTGTTGAAACCCTAGTATGCTATAACCCGATGGTTACACCTTGATTTATGTGTGGGTTCATACATGATAATGGTATGAAATCTGATGGTGATGCTTCACCTTATGCATCCATGATCCAATGGGGATGTCGTGAGTTAAGGTTTGGGTATGAGTGTCGATTAGTAACATTAATATAATTTATCTTGTGAACCTAACTCTAGTGCAAATAGATAAAGATGAGTATTCATGTTTAACATTCTTATATGATGGAATTATGGTGGAATAACCTCCTTAATATGATCATAACCTTAATATGTTAATTGGGGGTTATCATAGCCACATGGTTGATACTTTCTTATGCTAAACATGTGCATTATGACTATGATGAGAGTTAATCATATCTAGATTTCTTGCATGTTGATATAATAAAGGAATGTTCTTAATGTTAATATAACCATGCTATGATTGTTTATGAATATCTCCTAGCTCATTAATGCAATATTGTGTTGATCCAGTGTATTATATGTAAGTGATGTTGTTGAGCCTTGTTATAAGGCATGCAAAGATAATGATGATCTTGCAGGGAATAGTATGATGGTCTTAATGACCTTTGGGCATGGTTGAACCCTGAATGAGGTGTAATCCTCTTGTGTTGATAAGGGTTAATACCCTATGATATTGTGAAAAGGATTTATATCATGTAATAGTATGATGGTCTTAATGACCTATGGGAATGGTTGAGCCCTGAATGAGGTGTAATCCTCTTATGTTGATAAGGTTTGATATCCTGTGATATTGTGAAAAGAATGTATATCTTGTGATAGTATGATGACTAATGTGGTCTCATGAATGGTAAGTGAATAGTACCATGTGATGATGAGATGAGAAATTATGTTTCACACATTTTATATCTTTTGAAGTTGTGATATTTATGTGCTTGTTAGAAGTGAATTAGGGTTTGTATGTCCACTTGTTTGATGTAGCCTTAATTCACCCAATTGGCATAACTAATCAAGTGAAACTCTAATCATGTAGTGCCATGTGCCATAGATCCATCTGAGTGTCAGAATTTACCAGATGGTGAAATGAGTATTCCTAAGGGAAACTCAGAGCGCATACTATTGAGTATGTGGGGGCGGCAAGTTGAGGATATATCCTTGTCATCCACAATGCAGATTGTGGAGGTTGGCTATGGTCATGCCTCATACATCTGATGTGATTGAGAACGGTTGTGGTCGTGTCTCGGTGATTATATATGTGACAAGATTGGAGGACAACTGTGGTTGTACCTCATATGGTAGGGTATGCGTACACACCTCCTTTTACTAGTGTCGTGACCTGTACCAAGGATGAACTGGGTTGTTAGCAGCTTAACCTTATGTTTCGTTGTGGCGGACCCGTACTGACCAGGGGCGGAGAAGATCTTAGGAGTCTGTCTCTTCCTAGATCTTGTATGGCACTGATTTCCACTTAGCAGTGGTCAGTTGGATTTTGAGTGGTATCCTCAAATTCCTCAGGGAATAAGAAAAGATGTAAGACAACCGTGTAGCATATCTATTTAGGGTTATACACAACACTTCATATTGGATGAATACCTTTGTTTTCTTTCTTTTCACTGAGATCATGTATATTACAATAAGAGATAATATATATGCTTATGTTGTAGTTATGATCATGTTGTAAACATACTTATGTTGTCAAATATACTGACACGAATGGTTAAGATGATGTTGCTAGCTATGCTTAATATTACTAGCCATGCCTTTGTAACTAGAGATGCATATACTGCTAATCATGCTTATCCAGATAGTTATGCTTATGTCGTTAGCTCTTCTTATGATGTTGATATGTTCAACCAATTAGACATGCTCATGTTGTTAGATATGCTATGTTACTAGACTTGCTCATGATGCTAGATATGCATATGCTAATGAATTGCTTATATTGGCAACAAGATAAAGGATGATAGTCTGGCTAATGATGATAGTTATTATCTACTCCTTTATGTATTTTGTTAATCATCAGTACTGCTGATCTTATTTGTTATATCTGATTAAACTGGTTAACTATTTAATTACTTAAAAATGTTGTAATCAATAAACGTTGTTGGAGGTTATATCTCTTGTTGGGACATGGGTCTCACCCTTGTTGGAAATTATCATTTTGATGAAATAGTCAAAGAGTTTGGATTTATTGAAAATGAAGATGAGCATTATGTGTACAAGAAGGCTAGTGGGAGAATAGTGACATTTCTCATATTATATGTAGATGACATACTGTTGATGGGGAATGACATCCCTACTTTACAAAAGGTAAAACATGGTTGGGAAATACGTTTTCTATGAAATACTTGGGAGAAGCATCCTACATCTTTTGGATAAAGATCTATAGAGATAGATCCAAAAGGCTTCTTGGATTCAGTTAGAGCACATAAATTGATAAAGTGTTAAAGCTGTTCAACATGGAGAACTCAAAGAGAGGAAACCTGCCCATGCTACATGGAGTGGCCATCTCTAAAGTTCAATGTCCTAATTCTTGTGAAGAAAGAGAACCCATGAGTTTAATTCCATATGTCTCAGAAATTGGATCAATCATGTATGCAATGTTGTGTACCCGTTCAGACGTCTCGTATGCCTTGAGCATGATGAGTAGATATCAGTCAGATCTAGGTGATGCTCATTGGAAAGTTGTGAAGAACATTCTCAAGTACTTGAGAACTAAGGATCGGTTCGTGGTCTATGGTGGAGAGGAAGATTTGGTGGTAAGAAGTTACACCGATGCAAGCTTCCAGACTAACAAAGATGATTAAAAATTGCAATCAAGATTCGTGTTTTGCCTCAACAATGGAGTTGTAAGCTGGAAGAGTTCCAAGCAAGAGATAGTTGTTGATTCTACAATAGAGGCCAAGTATATTACTACGTCGAATGCAGTAAAGGAGGTTGTATGGATCAAGAAGTTCATTATAGACATTGTGGTCGTCCCAAGCATCAATGACACAATTGAGCTATATTGTGGCAACAATGGAGCTATCACACAAGCTAAGGAACCCATATCACATCAGCGCTCAAAGCATATACAAAGACGGTTCCATCTCATATAACAAATGCACTTTCACAGTAGTAGCATGACGAACAAGTTAGATCACTTGGAATACAATTTGTGGGTGATTGGCTCTAAGTACAAGTGGGAGTCTATTGGGATGTATGCCGAGATAGCCAATCATGTGATGATTGCAATCACATAATTTGTAAACGATTTGATTAATATATAAAGGCAAGATTCCAATCCATTATGTTTAATTTAGTTATGAGATAATGATGTAATGTTATAAATGTCTAGAGAATAGTATTACTCAATGGCGTATAACTTCAAGAATGTGACTTGGAGAAATGAGATCATACGGATGTTAAGAGTATATATACATATTCTCATCATGTCCCTGATGAGTTGTTATTATGGAAGTTTGATAGACAACAATGACACATACAATCAGAGTGTGGGTTGGTTGATGATAGAATATCATTAGTCATGATATGGCTATATCAAACCAATCATACAAATACATGTTGAATAAGAGTATATCATACAGACCCACCATGAGACTGACACATGGAAATCATTACCATGGTAGTCATAGTCATCTCTCATAGTGATGGTAGTGTTTTTGGTTCTTAGACCTGAAATCACTACACCCATCATGTGTCATTCGGTATGCTTTGACATCATCAAACACAATCCTGAAACATGGGTTGTTATAAAGGTCATGATTGGGTGACTATGATACATGGGGACTGACTGTGAGTGATAGATATGGGATTTGTCCCTCCTACGGGACTACAATATCCTAGGCCTCTTGATTAGCGAGACTAAGAAATGTATGGCCATGCACATGTGAGTCACTATATGATATTGACCTCACATATATCTCAGACACTATGCTCTTGATTCAAGAAACAAGATTGAATGTTATAGAGGGTGACTACTCCATGCCTCGAGTTCAATCTAGATATCAGAGACAAAGGAATCATACAAACATTGTAACACCAAGCACATATTGTAGGTTGAAGTTTTCCCTTGACTTTTCATTTACTTAGGTAGCATTGATGCATGACTAGACACTGCTCATTGCTTGTGATGTCATAAGTTGTTATGAACATTCACTGCCAACGTAATATGGGACCTATAAGGTCACACACATATGTCTCGACCTATAAGAAGAGTTTAATCATGAATGATGATTGAATTGACTACTAAAGTGTTTAGGTGTTTCATTCACGCAACATATCAACTGACTACACGGCCAACTAATCGACTCACAGAGTGAGATGGCCGTTTGGAGTGTCAAACGACTGGGTCAAGAATTGAGATGGTCCATTTGAAGTGTCAGACTGATTCAAACTAAAATTGGTTAAGTTCTACTCAAATTGAGGTATGAATTGATCGGTTCATTTTGTTGAACCGACCAACTCAGCTTGGCTTGGCTCACAAGACGACCTTTGGTGTGAGCGAGACGATTGTCTCGAATGGGTGAGATCGCTCGGTTCGTTGAAAATTTGATTGCATTAAGGACTTAGTGCTAACATAATGTCATGTGCTAATTAGATTTGAATTGCCAATTTTGTGTGCAATTAGGAAACATGAAAAATGACCGTCTCACATGCCAGACGACCCTCTAGGTTTCCATACAACTGTTTGAGTGGTCGCATGTTGTGAAAATTCAAGATATTCTGGTCCCTTCCACTCCGCATAGACTGGGAACGCATACCCTAACCCCTCCTATAAATAGAGGGGTATTGGGGGCTTCCCAGAGCACAACACAGACAATTGAGAACCAGTTTCTCTAATAATTGTTATCCTCTCTGGTTGTGGTTACCAAGAGAGCTCAAGCAAGTCCTACCCAACTAGGGAGGGATAGCTACCAGAGAGAACAATTGAGGATCATTGTTGCGAGAGAGCAAGTTGGTGACTAGTACACCAACGAGAGGGACAACTCCTTCCTGTCCGTTCTACAAGGATGACGGGAGTTCTAGGCGGTCCGTGTGGACTTTTCTAGAGGCGAGGTGTCCTTTTCCTATCGCTAAGGAGACAACATCAACCAGTAGCCCATGACGAGAGGAGCTACTGTAGAGGACGACATTAGAGGTTGCAGTTCGTGGTGCAGATGAGGAGGCGCAACATTCAGATGAGTCCCAGTGCAAGTACAAGATAGTTGCACATCTACAACAATGAGGATATGTCACTGGGCTTGCTACAGGACCAAGTATATACTCGAAACCATCCTTCCCATCTTATAGTTATTGACGCGATCCACTAGTTTATGGGGAATATGGTAGATACAATTTTTGTTTCCGCTGCCTATTTTGTAGCCACATTTCCCAACAATAATTTCATCTTTGATGGCCTTATGTGTTACTATTGAACTCAATAATGATATTAGAGAAACCCTTGTCTGTTGCAAACTCCAAGGCTAACCAGATGCCTTCCACCTCAGTTCCAGTGATATTTGTTATATTTATTCTTCTCCCACAACCTTCTTCCCAGGTACCCTTGTTATCATGAACAACTACAACCATTGGCACATCCTTCTTGACAATAGTTGCATCAATTTTGAATTTGAGCCACTAAGGTGGAGGTGAAGTCCACATGAGATGTTGTTGTATCTTCAAACCACTATTATTATTGCCAAAAACAACATCATTTAGCTTAAATGCTTTCTTTATATAAGCTATTTTATGTTCCATGGTTCTTACATGGTTTTCAAAGACAACAATTGTTTCTACACCTCCAAATATAATGATAGTAATTAAGAAGGTAACTACTAAGGCCTACGAGGCATGTAGATAGTGTTTAATTTAACTTTTAGCATCATTAGACCAAAACAATCTTACAGTTTTGATTGATTCAACACTCCTTTCCACACGTCTTTGACCATGTTGTTGGTATGTATGTCCTGAGAGCCAATCATGGGATGATTGGTGGGGTACATTAAGATTGATTTGATAAACATCAAAGGCAAGTTTCCAATTCTTTCTGGTTCAGTCATATGAGATAATGATAGAACAGATTGAATGTCTAGAGAATGACAGTACTCAATGACGTATGCTTTCAGGTTCAGGACTTGAACGATGAGATCATATGGATGTTAAAGAGTTTGTACATTCTTATTATGTCCCTAGTCGGATGTTATTGTGGAAGGTAGATAGACAACAATGACACATAAGACTAGATTGTGGTGTTGGTTGATGATAGAAACTCATTAGTCATGATATGGAGATATCAAACCAAACACATAGGTCTTGTTAGAGAATAAGTGTACCAGACAGACCCACCGTGAGTTTGACACATGGAACCATGACATGGTAGTCATAGTCAGTTCTCATAGTGATGGTGGTGAGTGTGATTATTTGACCTAAAATCACTACACTCAACACATGTCATTGGGTACACTTTGACATCATCAAATGCAATCCTGAAACATGGGTTGTTATAAAGGTGATGATTGGGTGGCTTTGACACATGGGGATTTTGAGGGGTGAGTGATAGATATGGGATTTGTCCCTCTTGAGGGAGTTTGATATATGTGGCCACTTGATGAGTAGGATTGAGATAGGCGTGCGCACACATGTGTGAATCAATATGTGATATTGATGTCATACATATCTCCTCCAATCTACTCTGAGATCAAGAAAGTGAATGAACGTTGACAGAATGATTGTTCCATGCCTTGAGTTCATTTGGGATATTAGTGAAAAAGGAATTATACATTCGTTGTAACACCATTCACAGATTGTAGGATTGAAAGTTGTTCTCCAACTTTCTATTTCACTTGGGTAGCACTGATGTGCGACTAGGAACCACTCTTTAATTGTGAAGTCATAAGTGTTATGGACTTTCACTGCCAACGTGAAATGGCCTGCAGGGTCACACACATAGGATTTAACCTGGAAGATGAGTTTATCCACAAATGATGTTTAGATTGATTACTAAAGGAGTTTAGTAGTTCAATTAAACACTCAGTTGATTGATAGCTTAAAATCAGAGTGTTCAAGGTGTTGGACAAATTGATTAGAGTATCAAATTGATTGAAACTGTATTTGATTGATTCTACACAATCTACTGCTCCAACCGATCGACTCATAGGGTTGAACCGATCGGCTCAGTTTGATGAATCGATCGACTCAAAGTGGTGATTCGATTGGCTCATGTGTCAATGAAACGATCCGCTCAATTGTTGAACCAGTCGATTCATGTGACCAACTGAGATCGTTTGGAAAGTCAGAAGACTCTTTTTGCAAACACATATTTGTTTCATTTGTACAAATTTGATTTGGACAAGGACTAATATTTCATTAGTTGGAAACAAATATGAAAGTCAATTCGAGTTGGACCAGGACCACGAACCGATCATCTCAGGTCCCCAACCGATTGGCTCAGGTCCCCAACCGATCAGTTCATGCTTGAAACGATCGGTTCAGCTGGTGCAGTTGGTTGTTTTGTGGAAAATCTTGAATCCTTCTACTCCTACTTTAATCACGCATTTCTCGGGGTAGAGAACCCTGTCTCATGACCCTCCTATATATATAGGCGTATTGGGGGCTTCTCAAGTACAACTCAGAACACCAGTTTCTCTGTAAAGTTATTGTTCTCTCTGGTTGTGGTAACCAGGAGAGCCCGAGCAAGTGCTACCCGACAAGGGAGGTACAACAAGGGAAAGACAACTGCAGAAAAACAACTGGTTGCAGGAGAGTCTGTTGGTGACTAGTACGCCGACAGGAGGGTACGAATCCTTTCGGTGCCTTTTGCGACAAGGAGATCGGAGTTCCAGGTGGTCCGTGTGGACTACTACAGAGGCGGGATACTTCTGCCGCTCAGAGGACAATTGTCAATCCCGACAGTCTCGGTGAGACCAGGAGCTGCACAGACACTGTCTAAGATTGGAGGTGAAGACCGCACAAGTCGTGAGGTAACGTCGCCGAGAAAGCCTTGGGACAAGGTATGTCTCTACAAACCATCCTTCCTATTATATAGACGTTGATGTGATTCCTTCGTTCTAGGTTTGGGGAGAATAAAATTTTTGTTTTCGCTACCTTCTCTGCCTCCCCTAAAACCCAACAGTGGTATCAGAGCCACATCAACTACTCTATACTTTAGGATTATCAATGTGATTGATTTTGGTTTGTCTCCTATATTTATTGCATACGATGCGAATAAAATTGGCTTTATGCATGTCCAATCCTAAATCCACAAATCCCAATATACATATATGATATGTAATATAAATGCACTCGATATGTGTCGCCCTTAAATGAGTTTTGTGGTGGATGTATAGCATGGTTATGGCCAATAAACCCTATGTATGTGTGCTTGGTTGAATGTGGTTGCTTGCATCTCAGTCTGTGCACCGATTCCCCATCTCTTATTCCTAATGTAACTCGAGATAACTCGATATTTCTTTCCTACCTTTGCTCCCCCCGAATGTAACTCGGGGTTTCTCAATTTAAATATAAATAGGATAGAATTTTTATTTCCTGTTATGTCAAAGAACGGCGGACAACCTAACGATGACTGAGACGATCGGTTCAAGGCGAGAATCGATCGGTTGGCATCCCAAATGACCAGTTCGAGGAACGAGACAAGCAGGTGGTGGCCATGAGGAGATGTACGACGACAAGATGAACCGATCAGTTGGAGGAGCCAATCGATCGGCTGGTGGCACCCAAATGACCGGCCTGATGGCGAGTCGATCAATCATGGAGATGAGTTGATCAAACCCAAAACAGAAAAGTACAGAGTTCATCTTGTACAGGTTGCATGTGATGTAGACCTATATGATCATGATTCCTCTTGGCTCGAGGAATCACATTAGGATGGCCATAATCATCGCGTTTATCATTTCACATATTTTCTGTGGGATATAGCATGTATATGATACGTACTATGTATTGTGGTGATTAGATATGTATATGTACCTATAAAAACCAAATCCCTCATTTAAATATTAAGTCTTACACGCCTTCCATTAGCGGCACACATGAAAAACTCGATTGACCAAGCGTAGGTTATGCCAAAGCATGGTGCGTCGTCTATCTTGCGGAAGTGTGAAGGGTAGACATGTAGGATCTGCCAAAGCAGGATGCATGTTTACCGTGTCGGCTTTTGGGCTAGACTTAACTGGTGATTCTTAGAGCATCTAAGACCAGAGTCATGGGATGAATGGCAAGGAGTTGCGCATGTCATCTATCCAAGAGTTTCATATGATGCAATTGGCATAATGGCCTACCTAAATAGTCAAGTTGTGGGTGATCAGCCAAAGCTGACTCATGACTTGATGAAATACGGATCTTGACCCACTAGAAGATTGTACGCTGCAATCTTCCGAATTGATGGTGAGGGCTATCAGTTTGAACAAAATAGTGAGAGAGATAATTAATTAAAGTCCTAATTATATCATCAACCTTTCAAATCAATCAAATAATTCAAAATTGAGTTTTGGACTAAATAGCATATATTTCCTTTTGTAGTACAAATCACAACAAACAACAATCACTTTTCGTTGCGATCGGTCCTTGAAAAGGACAAGCTGAATGGGACTAACTTCTACGAATGGTTTAGGACATTGAGAATTGTTCTCACTCAAGAGTGAAAGGTCTATGTCCTGGATACTCCAGCTCCAGAGGAACTTGCTCCTACTGCACCAAAGGCAGAAAGGGATGCTTATAAGAAGCATTATGAAGATGCCATTGATGCAAAGTGCTTTATGTTGTGCTCCATGAACCACGAGTTGCAGAGACAACATGAGAACATGGGTGTCATTGAGATGATTCAACATCTCAAGAACATGTATGAAGATCAAGCACGACAAGAGAGATATGATGTCTCCAGGGTGCTGTTCAAGTGTGTCATGATAGAAGGAGATCCAATTGATCCATACACGCTCAAAATGATTGGGTATGTGGAGAACCTGACAAGACTGGGATTTCCCCTGAGCCAAGAGTTGGCTACAACATGAGCAACTTTTACATGCCATTGACAGAGTTGTTGGGCATGTTGAGGATAGCTGAGGCATAGATGAAGAAGGACAAGCCTAAATCTGTGATGATGATCAGCAATAAGAAAGGCAAGTCCAAGCGCAAGGGCAAGGGCAAGGCTAAGAAAGGTTCTGATGCTAGCCAACAGCCCAAGTCATCTTCAACTCTCAAGGCCAAGGGAGGCATGACCAAGAGAGGCAATTGCCACCATTGTCAAAAGCCAGGACATTGGAAAAGGAATTGTCCACTCTATCTGGAAGAACTAAAGAAGAAGGAGGCGACATATGTCTCCACCTGAAGGTGTCAGGAAATAAACTTGTAACACTTTTTGAGGTAAATGATACCAAGATATAAAGTGTAAAGCACCCAATAAATGGGGTAAGGGTTGCCGCCATAGATAGGAGTAATTTAGTTTATTTTTAGCCTTGAAGGCATGTAATATAGTTATGAACTACTATTTAATATTTGCTAATGGATAGAAACACCTTAATTTTTGCATATTGTATGACAATGATGGCAATGAATAAAGTTGATGTTTCAATATTTGTGGCAATGCCTTGCTTATCTTGTGGTACTTGGTATGCATAAGATAAAATGATACCTAAAAGTTATTGATAACTTAACCAATCAAATTAGCATAAATCATGAGAAATTCATTTCTAGATTCCATATGATGGATAAGTCTAGACTCTTTTTTGTTAGAGAACCAGTAAGAGACATGAATCTCTTGGACATGATCAATCTTCACTAGTCATAGTGGGAGATTGATTATCCTATTAGGTATAATACATGTGATGTATTTATATACCTATTAGAGTTAATGCTAATACTTCAAATGATGTTTAGAGAAATACCAATATGAATATCTTGAAGTGTTCAAGAATATCATAGATGAAGTACAAATTTGGTAAAGTGTTAATTCTTGATGAGATCAATGAATGAAATACATGAACCAAATGTTTGAGATCCTTATGAGTGATGATGTTAGTGTATCATAGTAAGCTCGTGATTAAGGCATGGTGATGTCTAAATCAAAAGGAGTCATACTCGAAAGAGTTAGAGGATGATTATCAAATAACTAATTTCTTCTGAAATAAAGAATACCCCACACTAATAAAGGACATTAAGAATCACAAGAAGTTATGAGTTCTTATATCCTTGACAGATACACCTTGATTATCTATGTGATGAGTTGGTCATGTGATGAATCAACTATCTAGATGAATATGAGGAACCAGATTCTGAGTTATGGTTTATGACCATTACATCCTAAATGACTTCCATGTGAACCATAAGGTATGACCTTAATGGTAGCACCCATTGGGATGAAATCCATAAGTGCGAATGAGTCTTAAGCATTAAGACACATGGATAACATTTTAAGAAGGATGATGCTTGTTGATTGCAACTTAATGACTAAGAGATTTTGCATACAGATACTAAAACCGCATTCCTACAAGGAATAAAAACAAGGATGTGTACGTGACACAACCTATAAGGTTTATGAATCCATTAATGCAAATGAAGTCTATAAGTTACAATGGACTAATCATTGTGATTGATTGAGTACAAGCAACTCAGAACTGTGATCTTTACTTTGATAATATAGTCAAAGGGTTTCACTTATATGTCAAAGATAAAGAAGGGATCTGTGATTTAGTGGGAGCATATTCACATTCCACATGATGATGTGAAATGAAAATGTTCTAGAATGGAAATCTAAAGTGGAAATTATCTTTAGGGAAGATAGAGACATTTCCTATGTGATAGGAATAGAGATCTATAGAGATAGTTCTCAAAAACCTCTTGACCTGAAAAGAGAGGGCATACATTGGCAATCTATATTGAAGGGTTCAGTGTGCACAGATTTAGTGGGAGAAAACTTGTCCATGTTACATGGAGTTAGTATCCCAAGGCCAAGTGTCAAATTCCTATGAAGAATGGGAACACTAAGAATAGATATGGATCTATCATGTATGTAATCATCCCATTATCTTGCATGTATGGTCATAGCAAGAATAAAATGCATTCATCATCTTGTATGTAGGACATGACAATATGATCCTGATAGCTCATATGTGGGACATGATGAGTGGATGTATGTCTAGTTCTAGTAACGGTTATTGGAATACCACAAGCACTTGATAAGTACTTGAGAAGTACTAGTTCTATGGAAATAAGGAAGGGTTCACTGTAAGGAGTTACACTGATGCGAACTTCCGAAAAGGACAGAAAATTAATCGCAAAATATATATGGGATATATAAAAGTGAATGTTTGTTGATAAATGGAAATGTTCCAATAAAGCTGTTTAAAAGGAAAAAGTCGTGTATCCATGTGTTAAAGAGCATTAGTGGATGCTATATGGATCTGGAAGTTCATGAGATGAACTTATAGATATTCCGATCTTTGATGACAAGTAAGGAGTACTTGGTCATGCAATGTGGCTAAAGGTTAGCAAAGGAATACTAGATCGCATATTATGGCAACTCCATCTTATATGTGTGACGTACATCGAAGAGATGAGAGACATGCAATTAATACCGACTTTGGCAAGGTGTTGCCATAACTCACTATGTTAGCACTAGAGCACAGTAACATGTGGGACATGTTTGAATATCACTATGAATATGATTCAAGGGTGATTGGCTCACAGTGAAAGTGGGAGACTATTGGTATGTATGCCCTAAGAGCCAATCATGGGATGATTGGTGGGATACATTAAGATTGATTTGATAAACATCAAAGGAAAGATTCCAATTCTTTCTGGATCAGTCATATGAGATAATGATAGAACGGATTGAATGTCTAGAGAAAGACAATACTCAATGACATATGCTTTCAGGTTCAGGACCTGAACGATGAGATCATACAGATGCTAAAGAGTTTGTACATTCTTATTATATCCCTAGTCAGATGTCATTGTGGAAGGTAGATAGACAACAATGACACACAAGACTAGAT
Organism: Alisma plantago-aquatica; assembly: GCA_963693085.1. NCBI lineage: Eukaryota > Viridiplantae > Streptophyta > Magnoliopsida > Alismatales > Alismataceae > Alisma > Alisma plantago-aquatica. The sequence continues at coordinate 780,917,141 of OY856410.1, forward strand.
TGTGGTGTTGGTTGATGACAAAATCTCATTAGTCATGATATGGAGATATTAAACCAAACACATAGGTACTTGTTAGAGAACAAGTGTACCGGACAGACCCACTGTGAGTTTGCCACATGGAACCATGACATGGTAGTCACAGTCAGTTCTCACAGTGATGGTGGTGAGTGTGATTCTTTGACATGAAATCACTACACTCAACACATGTCGTTGGGTACACTTTGACATCATCAAACACAGTCCTGAAACATGGGTTGTTATAAAGGTGATTGGGTGGCTTTGACACATGGGGCTTTTGAGGGGTGAGTGATAGATATGGGATTTGTCCCTCCTGAGGGAGTTTGATATATGTGGCCACTTGATGAGTAGGATTGAGAAAGGCATGCACACGCATGTGTGAATCAATATGTGATATTGATGTCATACATATCTCCTCCAATCTACTATGAGATCAAGAAAGTGAATGAACGTTGACAGGATGACTGTTCCATGCCTTGAGTTCATTCGGGATATCAGTGACAAAGGAATTATACATTCGATGTAACACCATTCACGGATTGTAGGATTGAAAGTTGTTCTCCAACTTTCTATTTCACTTGGGTAGCACTGATGTGCGACTAGGCACCGCTCTTTGCTTGTGAAGTCATAAGTGTTATGGACTTTCACTGCCAATGTGAAGTGGGCCTGTAGGGTCACACACATAAGATTTAACCTGGAAGAGGAGTTTATCCACAAATGATGTTTAGATTGATTACTAAAGGAGTTTAGTAGTTCAATTAAACACTCAGTTGATTGATAGCTCAAAATCATAGTGTTCAAGATGTTGGACCAATTGATTAGAGTATCAAATTGATTGAAACTGTATTTGATTGATTTTGCACAGTCTACTGCTCTAATCGATCGGCTCATAGGGTTGAACCGATCGACTCAGGTTGATGAACCAATCGGCTCAAAGTGGTGAGTCGATCGGCTCATGTGTCAATGAAACGATCGGCTCAATTGTTGAACTGGTAGATTCGTGTGACCAACTGAGGTCATTTGGAAAGTCATAAGACTCTTTTTGCAAATACATATTTGTTTCACTTGTACAAATTTGATTTGGACAAGGACTAATATTTGATTAGTTGGAAACAAACATGAAAGTCAATTCGAGTTGGACCAGGACCACGAACCGATCGGCTCAGGTCCCCAACCGATTGAATTAGGTCCCCAACCGATCGTCTCAGGTCCCCAACCAATCGGCTCAGGTCCCCAACCGATCGATTCATACTTGAAACGATCAGTTCAGCTGGCGCAGTTGGTTGTTTTGTGGAAAATCTTGAATCCTTCTACTCCTACTTTAATCCCGCATTGCCCGGGGTAGAGAACTATGTCCCATGACCCTCCGATATATAGGGGTATTGGGGGCTTCTCAAGTACAACTCAGAACACCAGTTGCTCTGCAAAGTTGTCATTCTCTCTAGTTGTGGTAACCAGGAGAGCCCGAGCAAGTACTACCTGGATAAGGGAGGCACAACATAGGAAAGACAACTACAGAAAAGCAAATGGTTGCAGGAGAGTGTTTCAATGACTAGTACGCTGATAGGAGGGTACGACTCCTTCCGGTACCTTGTGCGACAAGGCGATCAGAGTTCTAGGTGGTCTGTGTGGACTACTACATAGGCGGGAGACTTCTGCCGCTCAGAGGACAGCTGTTAATCCCGACAGTCTCGGTGAGACCAGGAGCTGCACAAACACCGTCCAAGACTGGAGGTGAAGACCGTGCAAGCTGCGAGGTAACGTCGCTGAGCAGGCCTCGGGACAAGGTATGTCTCTACAAACCATCCTTCCTATTGTATAGACGTTGACGCGATTCCTTCGTTCTGGGTTTGGGGAGAATAAAATTTTTGTTTCCTCTACCTTCTCTACTTTCCCTAAAACCCAACACATGTTGCAGTCATGAAGAGTGTGAATGGTGGTATTATAACCTCGATTTTTATGTGTATGGTTTGAAATGAAATTTTCCCAATTAAATGTATGTGTATGAAAATTGTATGATTTTTGTGTAATAAATGGATTTCTTTGGTAATATTTCCTTGGAATGTGTGTTTTCGTGGATCTTACTATTTTAGTGAGTCCAATGTGATAAAACCAAAGAAAAAGATAAAAGAATCTAATAATAGATAAATGAAAAAAAGAATAAAGATAATGGTGAGAATAATGTAGAATTCTCTAGAAAGTGGTATGATGACCTTAATGGATTAGGTTTCGAATCCACTTGGTCAATAATAGTAAGAGGAAATCCAAATAAATGAAATAGAGAGAAAAATATGAATTAAATATGCCTTTTGAATAGATAACTTGTATATGAAGAAAAGCCTCTCTTATTTTCGAGTTTTGACTCCAAACTTAGCACGCAAGTAAATAAGGTTATCAGAAAAGTTCCCTTAAAATTTGGGGTTAAAAAGTTATATTGTTTAGGAGTTATGAATTTTGGTAGATTTCCTAAAGTGAGAGGGATATACATAAATATCACATTTTAATCGGATTAGAATTGATTTCAATTGGAAAAGGAATATACACGTGCGATGAGAGCCTTTGGATCTGAGCATCCGATGGCTTCGGATCGTCGTCCACCTCCAAGTCACGCAGCTATAGAGAATAGTTGGGAAGGTTGCTTCCCAATCGAATTTCTCGACGCTCAGTGGATGAGCAAGCTTGGGGACTTTTCCATTGTATTTGGGAGTCCAAGCTGAGAAATTCCATCCCTAGTTCCACTGGGATTGGGAGTATGTCGGTGATTTGCCTAAATCTCTACTGCCATAGCTTCGACCCTCAAGTATAAAAGGGGGAGTAGACCCCCTTTGTGAAGCCACAACTTGCACCCAAAGACTTGTCCAGAGCACGCGAACTCCCCAGGGTGATTCATGGAGAGTTTGGTCTCAACCTTCATCCTTGACCAGACCTGTGAGTCGCCAGAGTGGTTGGACCTTGACTCGTCGTTCTTGAGAGGTCGGCAAGCAATTGGAGGCGTCGTTTGATTCACTAGGGCTCGTCAGAGGCAACACCACCTTGCCCGCCTTGAGGAGGCCTAGAACCCAAAGTCAACTAAGGAGTTGACCAAGCTTGCCCTGAAGCTTGCACACAAGAGGAAGAAGTAACCACGGGGGAAAGTACGATGCTACTCTCGACCTCTCTTCACACAGGTAAGGCCTTTTTGGTCTTTTCGTTATGTTTTGAGCGCGGTCCCACGGTCCCCACAATGTAGGCTAAGGACTCGTGTTGGCTCAAGCCTATTGGCTTGGCTCTGCCGCGTAGGTAGAGTGGGTCTGGGTTGCCTTGGCCCAGGTGGCGACACCTAATTGGTCAGGAGGCAATTAATATAGGAAAAATTGTAATTATTTATGGGTTTATCCAATGGAAAAGTGTTATATATGAAACTTTCTAAAAAAATCCATAGAATCTATTAAAAATACAATTGAAGCTTGGTTCTTCTTACAATTTGAAAAGTGTATAAAGTTGTCACCTATAATGGTTTTATTAAGGAAAAACTCTAAGATTTGATGGTAATTAGATCTAGTAACGTTTCTTGGATATTTTGAGCAAATATTAACCTATTGTTAATAAAAGGAGTATTTAAATTAAAAAAGATGATTTATGTGCATAATTGTCTTAATTTAGGGTTCCATGTATATACACTACTACATAACCAACCTTTGGTGTCGATTATTTAAGGCCTTTGGCGACGGTTAAAAAGCGACACATATGTGGGCGACACTAAAAGGTGAACCCTTAGGCGTCAGTTTGAAAACCGACACCAAAATCCTTTGCGCCACCCAAAATGCGCCAGCATGGGCACTATAGACATCGGTTATTACTAGGGAAACCGACGCCAGGACCCTTCACGCCACAAAAAGGGCGCCAGTAGGGGCACTATAGGCGTCGGTTATTAGTAGGGAAACTGATGCCCAAACCCTTCGCACCACAAAAGGGTGCCATCTAGGACACCATCAGTGTCAGTTTCTTAGTAATAACCAACGCCATATCACCTGCTACCATGGTCGTGTTGTCTGGCCACATTAGACGGTGGTTTTTTGCTATTAACCGACGTTGTAAGTCTTTGTTGTCGGTTTTTGACTAATAACCGACGCCTATGCTTTGATTTTTTTTCTTATCAGTTTGCAGGCCTACTGTGGCTGGTCGCAGGATGTAGAAACCTGCAGTTCAGTGGAACTGAACTGCAGGTTTATGACATCCATTGATATCAGCCAACAACAGGCCACAAACCTACAAATTTAACAAGATTCATTTTCACACATTTAGCAACTTGTAGTTCCATTCAATTTTCATACATGTAGAAACATTCAGACACATGTAGAAACATTCAGACATGTAGAAACATTCACACAAATGACAATTTAGAAAAATTCATTTACAAAATATCATTCTTTAGTCATTATCGCTATCAACATCCCAATCATATTTTAAAACCCCCACTACTTGTATGGCTTTTGCCCATTCTTCTCTTACATCATTTAATTCTTCCATCGTATAGGAAGCATGTACATCTGATAAGGCCTTACCTGTAGTGGGATCAGTTTTAAACACCGGCAAAGAGAATGATGTATAAGAGAATGATGTATATATATAATTAAAAATATATAAATAAGATTGATATATTTCATATTATCTAATGAGACTATATATAATACCTCAGGTATGGTATCGATGTCCACTGCGACATATTTGATAATCATGTGCATAAATCACATCACATAGTATGCACATGCCCAACCATTGTCTTGTGTAGCACACTATAAATTGAAACATACAAAATATTAAAAAATACAACTAAGCACAATTTACATAAATAATATATACATTGGAGTCGGGAACTTACTTCCACGTTCTCCCAAATTATTGGCTAGTTCTTTTTCCTGGGGACCTGTCCTCCATCCTTTTTGAACTCATGTAAACCCCTACATGTTAATGTAACATAGTAAATTGCGTAATTAAATAGTAATGTAATAACATATGTTAACAGATATAAAAATGAAATATTTCTCATCAGAATAATGCCATTTTCATTGCATGTCCATATTTTGGATTCAATTTAGTCCCCTTAGGATATAGATAATAGATAGTGAACGTCCCTAGGACAATAACTAGTAACTCCCAATGCGCACCCCTAGAGGTAAAAAAGTTAAAAATTAATAACTTGAAATCCACAATAAAAAAGTATTTTTCTTAAGTCCAAATTATAAGCAAAGTAAACTTACTCCACATTGAATGGAGCTTTTATCACCGTCTTCTTATTTGACCAAAATTTGTAAAAGCATCACATCAGTATTATTGAACTGACGAAGGGTCTTTAGCTACTAGACTAATCAAAGATGGAATAAAAAAGCCTACATGTTCAAATGAAAAATCTACACATATCTTATCTAAGTAGCTACAAAACATGTATTACATATGCATTAATATATAAGAAACCACATCACCGGATCCTACACAAGGTATATGGATGTATAAATAAGATCTCACCTTATCCATAGCTCTATCACAGATGTATTCAGCCAATCATAGCGAAACAACTCCAAAATATCTTGTATAAATAGTTTGTTTTCGTATGATTGACCTGCAACATCCGCATTTATAGAAACATTTATAGGGCAATTTATATTATGTTCGCCTAATCATACTGTCATACCCCTACAATTATGACCTAACGGGGCAGGTAGGTCTTGTAGAACCCAACTTGGTAATGTAATCCAACTTGGTAATGTAACCCAACTTGGTAATGTAGGAGGTGGAGGTGGAGGCCTAGATGCTCTGGGTGTCTTCGTTATAACCTGTATATATAATTTCAGATCAATTGACCTCATATATACACACTAACAATTTAACGTAATGTAAATTTACCATACAATTTCAGTATAGACGACACATGCTTTCAGCCACAATATGACTCCGCCTTCTGCCTCACCAAGCGTTTCACAATCTGGGTGGGCATATGGCAATAGAAGATCTATCCAATTGGGGAATATATGTAGCGGGCTCACACGAACCCAACCATCAGATAATGGAGACCCATGAAACATTTCCCCTAGAAGGGATGGGTAAGCTGACGCCTCTGCGATGACATATTCTTTACTTTTTAGACGGCATGGCTTCAACCCCTACAAATTTACGTAAAGAATGTTATATACATATATAAATATCATCTTGAAAAGACTAGCTACTATGTCATAAAAATATTTACAACGGATGTGATAGGTGGTGGGTCTACAAGTATACTCCCAACCTCTGTAGTAGGAGTAGAGAGAGATGCCATAGGTACTGTCTGAGTGGAAGTCAGAGATGCCTTCCACTTGCTCATTGCTTCATGGAGTGTCTTATCAACTGCTTCCTTGACTCTCTTATCAACTACTTCATTGACTCCCCTATCAACTACCTTATCTACCTATACATGGATAAAAGAAACATTAGCTTCTGATTATTGAATTCCCTTTTACAGTAACATTCTAAAAAAAGAATAGGTTACCTCTTCTTGTGAAATTCCCACTTTTGGGACATGTTTGTGCTGGGATGGCCCAAAGAACGCTTTGATGCCCACACCAGCGCATGCACCCCTAACACGTCTAGGATACTCTGGGTTATCCAAAGCAACTGTCAATTCATCCCTTGTGCCCTCAGGGATGAACTTGCCTTATTTCCTCAGCTCGTGTAGCTCCCGCTAATCGCCATCAATATAAATTGGTAAGTAAGCAAACACCACAAATAATCAATATTCGAATAATTGCTTTAAGAGTTGTATTTTACCTTTTTTGCAGCCGCCTCAGCAGTTGTGGGTTTCTTTATTTCTCCCTTCTTGTTTTGCCTCCCAGCTATCCAGACATCATGGCGAGGCAGAGGTGTGGTACCTATAGTAGAGGACTCCTGAGTAGCAGTAGACTGAGCAGTACACTCAGCCTGTAGTCTTTGGCGAATGCCTACATAGCCCTTTGGACCCATTGTGTGGTCATGCACATTCAGTGCACGCCTTGCTCTTTGCACCTCACTGATAGCCTGGTTAGTATGCACATTGATTTGGTTAGTAACACTAAAGGTTAATCTTGAATAAGTGGATACAACATATATTAATTAAATAGGGAGTAACACCTAATACCTTGAATTCATCAGTGTTTCTTGAAGCAACAAACGCGTCCCATTCTTCTGGGTCCATGAAGTTCCATTGTTCAGTGGCTGACTTCTTCCTCTTCTCACCATCTTTTATGTATTCTCGAGTGAGATTTGTCCTATAGTTCCTTAGGACCCTCCCATAGCGTTGCATCACGCATTTACGATGCAACTTTTCATCCAACGCAAATATACTCTGCAAAATAGAATTGCTATTAACTAGTATCTAAAAATTTAGTAATCTACAAAATAGAATTGCAAATAATAATAACTCACACATAAATCCTTCCATATTAAGTCTTTCTTCCCCTTAGGAACTTTATGCCAAGAATCTATCTTACAACCACAATGGCTATGAGTAACATACCCAAGATATGAAACAAAGGAATTGTGGTTCACTCCAATTGCATTTCCTACATTATCAAAATCTACAACCAGTTTGGGTCCATTGCTCCTTAGCGCTGTTAACTTCTTCATCATAGTGATGCCCCTTCTCTTGTCAACTTTTTGGTACTGCTCATCAAGTGCCTCAAGTGCTTCAGATGGTACATGTGCATCATCAACCTAAAATTTGACAAAATAAACACACTTACAGGATATAACTATAAATGGACATATAGATAGAAATATATGATATATTTTTAAAACTTACATTGTGATGCGGTGCATTGGTATCCTCACTATGCTCATCATGGACATCATGGTCATCATGCCCATGCTCAGCCATCTGAAAATTTCATTAAAAAATCAAACATTTAGCATTTGACATAACTAGAAGATAATGAAACATTGTATAGTTCACATATACAAATGAAGCATTGAAAAATGAAACATATAAAAAAAATATAAACATGCATGCCTCTAATATTGTGATCATTTATCAATTAACAATCCTTCATTGTGATCTCCGTGCACATACAAGTCATCATTAGCTTCAATATTTTGTGGTGTTGGCAACCCAACTGAGAATGGACTGGAGACCATGATATTATAGGTAAATACCACATCACTTTGGCAGGAGAACCAGTTTTGGACTCCCCTGAAGTCGTCAATTTATACCGTGACACACCACATTTTGGACAATCTTTCAAATCCACATAGTCCTTTTGAAATAATACACAATCATTCGGGCATGTGTGTATCTTCTTGGCCTCCATTTCCATTGGGCACAACAATTTCTTTACCTGGTATGTTGAGATTGGCAGCTTGTTTCCTTCCAGAAGCATTTCTTTCAACAAAGACAACAATGACATGAAGCTTTTGCCACTCCATCTATTATTAGCTTTCAGCTTATACAATCTCAACACAGTGCTAAGCTTCGTAAACTTAGTACAACATGTGTATAATGGTATCTCAACATCATGCACAATGTTTCTAAATATGGGAGGTGGATCGGTGTGCTCTACCCTACAACTATCCAGCATCGCATCAACGATGTCTACTGGAACTGGTTTGTTCACATCTACGTCATTGGAGGCAATTTCTTCTTCCACACAAGCACTGCTATCGACATCCACTAGTTTCGGGTTTGAAATCTCTCCATGCCAGTGCCATTCTGTATAGCCTTGTACAATCCTGTTGCACATGACATGACTTTTGATTTTGTCACCAGTGTTGACTTTCAAGTTGTTACCGCAATGCCTACATGGATAGTAGAACCTATCTCCATGTTATTTCCTATATTCCTCGGCAAATCCAATAAACTGATCAAGACCAGAAATAAACTGTGGGGTGCAACGATTGTGAATGGACATCCATGATCTATCCATTCTATGATCAAAGAGAAAACAAGTATATATTACAACAAGATTAGGGTCTAGGGTTAACAGATTAGAGTTTAAGCATGGTAAAACTTTAGGGTTTAAGGTCTTATATATAATTAATGGTTAAAACATCCTAAGTGAGATTAGGTGTTCAAGAACCGTCCCAAACTGGGGACTATCCAAGATTTATTCCTATTGAGTAAATCTTGGACGGGTTTCTAGGCCAATAAATACATGTGTTGTCATTCTTATATATAATAAATGTGTACCACCTATCCCATTCTTGAACGCCTAATCTCACTAGTAAGTGTATAATGTGTATTGGGTTTTCAAGAAAATTTCAGTAGCATTTCCCCGTTTGTTCTCTAAGTACAATAGTGCACAAAGTGCATACTATCTAATCTCAGTACTTGTATACCCTGGCCAGGTATTCAACTATTGAAGATAAGGTGAGTATGGAACTCTTAGATTGTTATCTTTTTTATTACCCTGATCAAGTAATCATTTTGAGACAATCTAGTGAGTATAATGAAACTAGAAATATGGCATGGACATTTGTATCACATCCTAAGTTCAATAAAGTGGGATCTGAGATGATCTCAGGTCAGTCTGTGTGTATGAGGAAGTAAAGAGTATAATCCTCATGATAAAGAAAATGAGGATAAGGGAGATGATCCATGTCTGATAAAGCATGTGTGAATAGTAAAGATCTTTTCCCATGATGTGGAAATGGGAAATGTGATAAAATCACAAAATGTTCATAAACATGTTAGACAATAACAAAGAAATGAGTAATGACATGTAATCATCATTATAATTCCTATGTCGATGGCAAGGAACCTAGGATGAAACAAGAGTAAATGACTCATGAACAGTTGAGAGTGCATGCTATAATTAGAGGAGATGATAATCCCTTCTCTTTCATAAACAACCTTGAGTGATGATGGGGTGATAAGAGGAATATTTTTCTTTGTGTTCTCTTCTTTTAGGGACATGGCAAACAAGTGAGTACTATGACACTTGATGTGCATGGATTAGAAATAATCCATTGATGGATACTTAGAAGAGTATCAGTTCGTCTTGGACTTTGGTTCCAAGATAAAGATATGTGTAATCAATAATGTCCCAAAGATGAAAGAAAGATCCTTTATATGTGTGTCTATGGTAATAACAATAGAGAGATGGAAATGATGAGGATGTGATGTGTTTTCAACACATGTGATGGATACCAAGGTAAGGAATTCTGGTATCTAAAGAAATATCAGGTGGTATGGGAAAGTAAAAGCATAACCCCTAATTAGATGATTTATGTTGGTTACATGGGATGGCCAACTATGAAATCAGTCTAGTTACATAAAATAGTATGGACATCATATGTTAGGGGTTTATGCTCTGCATAAACATAACTTTAATAAAGATATATTAATTGAAGGAATAATTGTAGAATCATTTGAGAAAAAGCTTATCAAAGCTAAAAATGTATGATAAGACTTGTAGTCTCAAGTGGGTGACAAAATGTAACCATAATCTATCCATGAAAAAGAAATGTTAAAACTAAGTGGGGTTTGATACCTAAATCATTCAAAATATGAATAACACTTCTTTGATATAGAAGGTGTTACCTGACACAGTATATATACTGTAAGTCAATAATGAAGAGGTAGATGAATATATATATGATAGATTCAAATTATAACCCTGTGAGGAAGAACCTTGTGTTGGTCAAAGTTCTATGACATCTCCATGACATTAAGATGTTGTGTGGATACTTGATGATATAATGAATGAATAATATCTGTCTCCCTTTACTTGGGATTTCGGGGACGAAATCCTTGTTAGGGGTTTATAACTTGTAAAGACCCTGACCTGGGTTATGAGGTAACCCTATTTGTTTTGACTAAGTAAGTTGATTATAACTTTAATATAATCCTCTAAGGTGTTTTGTTATCATGTGACACACTTATGTTCCAAGTTTGGTCATGATTGAATGATGTTTGAGCAATGTTCCTTTATTTTGGACCAAAGTGCAATTTACCCAAGATGAGGGGATATATTGCAAAATTTCACATGTTGAACATGAATCATGTGTTTTATCATCATTATAGAGAGAATGATGCAAGGTGGTGGCTTGTGGAAAGCCTAAATTCCAAGTTTGAACTTGTTTGAATAATGTTGGTGACTTGTGCACCAATTTTGGTACAAATTGTAATTTACCCAAAATGTAGGGTGGATATGCAAATTACCACCTATAGAGTGTACCTACTTCCTCTATGTATCCTTTATAGGAGATATAATGAATGAGACACCATGTTTGAATCAATTATGATTGATGGTACTCTTGGTGATAAAAGGATCAAGAAAATGGTTGAATATGAAACCCTAACTTGAGTTGTAACAAGTTGAAAAGCTTGTATATGAGTGCCTATCGGACAAGGAGCCAAAGGAGGAGTCTAATATCGTTTTATGGACTCTTGGAAAAGTCAATGTCATGAAAAGCACCTCAAGGAGTTGAGGTGTGTCGGGTTACAACTTCCTTAGTAAAGTTGTATCGGGTTGTGAATAAAGTGATGATTTAGTTGATATATTTTATTCAAAGGGATAAGTAATGGATGAAAGTTCATGCCCAGGTTATCCTCAACTGTTTTTCATGTCAAGATAAATGTTTATGCATGCATGTACACGTGTCACCCATGCATGGACACGTGGCACCTACTAGCTCAAATTGATGACACCTCATTTTTACACTCCTTCATGAACAACAAGTATATATACCCCTAGTTTCACCCCTTAGTGGAATTTCTCAGATCTCACCACCCTCCTTACCTAAGGTATCGTGCATAGTATCCCTGTATCGTGCAGGAGTGATGTGGTATCGTGCATGGGCCTTGGGTATCGCCCATAGCAAGATCATATCGCCCAAGTAGGGTGATATCGGCCAAGAAGGGTGATATCAGCCATAGTGAAGTGTTTTTGGCCACAAGTGAGGGGGATATCAGCCACAAGTGGTGGCATATCGTAAAAGGGTTGTGAGGTATCATGCAAAGGTTCTAGATAAAGAAGGAGCTCAATACTTAACCCTAAGGTGAGGTCATGATCATCTTCAACCTTGGATTGAAGCATGATTTTAGGGTTTTGATCTTCCTTTCTTTTCTTCTTCACCAATTGCTTATCCATGGTGATTCCTTGTATATGAAGGAGTTGTGAACGAGCCTTGTACTTTTGATAAAGTCATCTTAAACCTTAGGAACGTGGAGCTTTGGATCTTGGAGCTTTGAAGTCGTTCTTAAGGTGGGTTATATAACTTGAACTCAACCATGTTATTATTCATCACCTAAATTGCTATACTTAATGAACTACTTTTAATTCTGAAATTTACTGAAATAGTTGATGCAATTATGAGTTATAGTAGTTTCTTAGACATGTTATCATGCATTATAACTGTTAGAACAAAGGTCTAGAGCTTGAAGAAGATGGTATCACTCTACAAAAGTGATATCGGGTTCAAGCATATACACAAGTAGCTCCAACCCGATATGGGTATGTCTTGCTCGATATGTCTTGCCCAAGATGCTTGCACAAGATGCTTGCATGATAGGAAGTCAAATATAGACTCCATGCACGATACAAGGTTAAATGTATACTTGTAAGTTGATATGAAACCCTAATTTGGGTATCCCGATATGAGTGAAGAGTAGTAAGTGCTATTAGACAATATGGTAGTTCAATACACAACTCGAGATGACATGTAGCCCATCACGGCCACCCCTAGTTGATGTCTATCCTGACATGGTAATGAGTTGATACTTCTTAAACACCATGGGTGACACAGACATATACCATGTGCCCGTCACAACCAACCCTAACCCGACATGGGTGTTGCAACCCAACATTTGATGGTGTAGCCTGATATGGCTTGGTGCCCTTCACTCCTATCGACTTGTGTAATGGGTTGAGAAGATTTTAACCAATTGTTTAACCTATTACTCATCCTTTAGATAGGATGGTACCCTTGAAGGAGGAAATAAAATGAATATATTGGGTTGAGCCCGATATGGCAAACCCTAACCCGTCACGGCCAACCCTAGATGGTGAGCCACCCGATACAGTGATTGAATGCACCTCTAGCCCGACATGGTGATGGTTTAATACCTCATGCACGACATGGGTCATACATACAAACACCTCTAGCCCGATATGAATGGTGTTCATACACCTCTAGCCCGATATGGTGAGTGCTCATACGCCTCCAACCCGATATGGTGGTGTCTATACATATACAACCCAATATGGTGAATATATGCACACCTCCAACCTGAGACACTTTGTAAAGGTGAGGGCAAACACTTTTAGGAGTGATGAGTATAATACCAAGTAATGGTGTGGCTAATACCTTGATAGGTGAAACACCTAAAGTGATTGATAATGGAAAACTTTATATCAACAATGCTTCAATCTGAGATAAGTCCATATCAATTGATGATGGTTGAACAATTCAAATATGTGACTTATGACCAATACACTACATGATAAATGTGATGAGTTGCATAAAGTATTAGGATGGGAAATACCCTAATACAAGATAATTGATGAACTTAAGTAAGTTAACTGTGATGAGGGAAGTGATAGATCAAGACATGATAAATATCACATTCAGTACCTCAAAGTTGATATACCTTGATGCACCTCAAATCCAATATACTTGGATGAGTAACACATGAAGTGTGTTATGTCATTTGTTACATTGAGATGTAATGAGTTTAAAGCACTTTGATAAGTGTAGGCTAACATACCTTGAGAAAGGGTTAATCCAAGTTAATAAAGTATGATGTAATCATATTCTAGTAAGGATGAGAGAGAAATGCATATCTTGTGTTGTTAATCATTTAATGATAAATGATGAGAATAAATAAGTATGATTGAATACTTATGATATCAATGTATGCTCCTAAATGTGTGGAGCAATGAATTCAGGTTTGGATTAATAATATGAACATGAAACCCTAATCAGCTATAAAGGGAAACCCTAACCCTAATGATGGGAAGGTTGTAATTCTCTTATTGCATAGGCCTTGTAAGGCATGTTAAATACTTGTATAAAAAGTATAATGATCAATGGCCTTATGAGCCATGTGAATAAGTTGTTGCCTAGTGAGAGGTAACAAGATGTGCAATGGCCTTGTGAGTCATGTGAATAAGTTGTTGCCTAGTGAGAGGTGACAAGATGTGTAATGGTCTTGTGAGCCATGTGATAATTTGTTGCCTAGTGAGAGGCGACAAGATGTTTAATGGGCCTTGTGAGGCATGTGAGATGCTTGTATAACAAGTATCATGTGTACCTTGGTCTGAGGACCTAGAGGTATTGATGTGCGTCGTTGTACACGCAACAATCACTAGGAAAAGTCATAGAGTTTAACCTTCTAACCCGGTTGTTAACTTGTTGTGAACAACAAGTCAACTTAGTATAGATAGGTATCGATCCAAGGGACGGCGGAAAGGAAAAGTCGAAATCCAAATCCGATTGCAAGTACAAAAATTAAATTCCGATTTGAGAGAGTTGTTAATACTAAAAACAAAAATAAAAGTGCTGAAATAAAATTTAACTAAGCAAAGAAATAAAGATCTGGGGTCTGGAAGATCACCACCAAAACCACGTTCCTATTCAACTAATCAAATTCTAAACTCCAAGGATCAAATCAGGACCTTGTGTTTACATGTCCTTACGGACAAACTCACAAGGGTCAGACTTCCCGTGAACCCGTTGGTCCCGGCGTTCACGGATCATTGCCCAACCGTCCAACATACCATTATCCACGGTCATATCAAAAAGTATGTGAATTCAAACCGGCGTTCAAACCCAAGGATCAGGTGGTCGCGTCACCAAGGATTATAACAAGAATAAGATTAAAAAGACGAAAAGATGATAATCGCAATTAAGGGACTATTGTTTCATTCTTACAGAGATCCACGGTCATATCACTCCATAAGAATATATCAGATCATCCAAATAACCACACATAAACAGAGAGAAGACATTTGTTCGATGGAGGAATATAATTGATTAAATTGAATAGAACTGGGCTAAGGGGCTATTTCCATTCCCCAGAGAGATTTACTCAGACATAACAAGACCAGAAGAATTGCAAACTAAAATGAGATCCAACATTATACAAGATGTCGTCTACAACTAAAAAATGGATGAAATAGAATGAAGAATGGAATGCTTTTACAAGTGGAAAGTCTCTCCTTTTATAGGAGGATGAGGGGGTAGGCTGCCCTCAAAAAAGAGGGAAAAAAGAGAGGGAACATGCTTTTTGAATTTTCTGGATCTGGTCAAATCGAAAGTTGATTGTTTTTAATTATCTTGACCATGTAACTCCCTTTAATGCAGATTCTCGCAGCAGCGACTTCGAACGTATTTCTCTCCTGTTAAAAGCACAGAAACGGTCCAAATAATAGGACTTTATTTTAGGAAATTAAATTCTCTTTCCAATGAATACCTGTACACTCAATTTGGAGTTTGAATGTAAGAGTTATGTCACTTTTGGTGGAGGGTATATACAAATTTCTGGACTGCTGCAAATTGTGTGATTTTCCTACAAAACCCAAGAAAATAGAATTAAAACTCCAATTAAAGAGAAAAATATAAAATAACAAAACTAATTATGAAATTAAGAGAATAAATGACAAAACAATCCTAAACAAATATAAAAAATATACAAATAAAAGGGATAAATATACATTTATCAAAATACCCCGGACTTGAATCTTTGTTTGTCCTCAAACAAATAAAATCACAAATTATTCCAATTTATACTAACAACATGTCTATCCTCACCCTTGTAACATCACTTTATTTCTTACCTTCAAATTTGGCCAAGCAACCCAATCTCCTAAAACCACAAAATACAAAATTCTATATTCTCTATTAAAAACAAATATCATATCTTGTTTCTAAATCAAGATTTTGTCGAAAAACATGCTTCATCTTACTTCTGCTTTGACACTCTTATTTTTATTATTATATTTTTTTATGTGAGTTGTTGCACAAGAACAAGATGAAATTTGGGGGTGTGAAAAAAAAGGAAGGAAGTGATGAAATTTTTTTTTATCCCTCCTCTATTCGACTTGGGATTTAAATTTGTGGAGTTGTGGCTACATTGGTCACAATTTTTTTTCATGTGCACTTTTGGCATCTTTTGATGGTATGCCCTTTTGTGGGGTATGGAATTTTTTATATGGGAAGCATGCCACCCCAGACTTGATTTTTGTCTGGTGGTGATTCTTTGCTTCTCTTTTTTAGAAAGAAAATAAGGGGGAAACAAAAGGTGTCCTTGTGCTTATAACTTCACACATTTTTTTTGAAAGTGTCATTACATCAGAAAGAACATTCATGTCAATCACATTATACAAGATTTATATCAAGTTAATCAACAGTTTAAAAATAGAGAAAATTTGTGTTTGGTTTTGATTGATTCCATACGGCTTGCCAACTTTTCCAGGGAGTGATGTTATTTTGGGATCCTAGGTGACATGGTGGTTTCAGACATGGCAATTTGTAATAATTTTTGCAAAACATTTACT
Organism: Alisma plantago-aquatica; assembly: GCA_963693085.1. Taxonomy (NCBI): domain Eukaryota; kingdom Viridiplantae; phylum Streptophyta; class Magnoliopsida; order Alismatales; family Alismataceae; genus Alisma; species Alisma plantago-aquatica. The sequence continues at coordinate 780,933,643 of OY856410.1, forward strand.
AAATTCAAAGGGGTACAATGATAAACATCTATTCATATTGGCCGACTAGATAAAGGCCATTTTACAACAAAAGAAATAAAAATATGACCGGCTAGATAATGGCCATGCACAAAGCAACTATATGCAAAACAAAAAAAAGGAAAAATAATGCAGAAAAAAAAAAGATAAGGGGGTGGAATAGAAACATACCACCCACCTCCACCCCGGACTTAGATTTTTGCTCGTCCCGAGCAAAACTCAAACCCGAGATGGAGGGAAGAAATTTGTTGGGTTCACCAGGAGGTCCTGGTAGCTCAAAAAATGTCCATCTGAAGGGAATGTCGATGAGGGCTGGGGCCTTTATCTGAGGAGCCTCATAGTGTACCCTATGATAGGGTAATTGTAGAAGCTCAGTGGGGTGCTCGTATTTTCTTTCACCTCGCATTCCCTCCAATAGGATCCAAAGATCTTCCATCAATAGAAGGGGAAGTGTTGAAGATGGATGTGGATTTGGGGAGTTTGGTGGGTACCCAACCAGTAAAGTCGCTAGAGCAGGATAGAGTGGAGGATTTGGCGCAGGTTTTCCACCATCATAACGACCTGCATATGAGAGAATTGATGCAAAAGATTTCAAATTATTTACAAATTTGTTTTGCTTCTCCTCAAAAATAATGTCATCAACATTGGGTTTGGTAAGTTTCATTGTTGATATAACATATGGCTCTAATTCTTTTGTACAAGGGGTCCCCAAGGATTCAAGAGGGATGAGGACGACTTCCTTACAAACAATAGAAGGGGGTGAGTGGGCTTCTTCCAACGGTGGTATCTCCCCTTCTAGATCAGCCATGTGTGGGATGGAAATTGGCTGTGATGGCTTGGGAAGAATCATAAAGGGAATTAGATGTTGATTATTCAAAATAGACTCAAAAGAAGGATATTGGTCTATGGTATCATTCATATTTATGTTGTGGATTGGAGGAGTTGTTGGATCTTCATAATGACTCTCCTTCTTTGACATTTCATATTCAAGTAAAAGAGTCTCTAAAGGAAAGATAGGGATACCAACGTCCTCATCACACACAAAATATGGCTCCATGGTTTGTTCTATTTCTTCAGGATCTGACATATATGACACAAAATAAGGATCATCATCGTCATCGTCAGGAAGAACCATCTTGGGTTGCTCAAGCTCTATAGGGAGAGTTTGTGATTGATCCTCTAGAAAGGTAGCTAACATGCCTTGACTGGATTCAAGTTTTGCTTGTGCTTCTGCTACCATCTTTTCTAGGGCCTTAAGTCTCTCTTCCGGATCAAGATCAATTTGCATTTCACCATAGGATTTATACACCCCAAAATTTTGGTCACCCTCACCACACTCCCCATATTGTCCTTGTCCATAGTACTCCTCATATTGTTTTGGGTGGCATTGCTCCTCATAATAATCTCCAGAAGATGGTGGATTGTAATTTCCATTGCGTCCATCTTGGTAGGAAGATTCAATATTATAAGGTGTCACCAAATCATGAAGAAACATATTTGAACAATCTATATTTTGAGTTTGGGCTTCTAGTAGGGTAGTTAAGAAGGCTTGGCTGGCTTTTAGTTTTTTTTCTACTTCTAATGCTATCTTCTCTAGGGCCCTAAGTCTCTCTTCTTGTTGAGGATTACATTGGGTTTCATAAACATGTTCATAACCCCCAAGGTTTTGTTGGTTACACCCCACAAAATTTTGTTGATCATATCCCCCATTAGAATATGGATAGCAAGGTTCCCCATAATGGTTCTCAGAAAAATGTGGATTCACATTATACCCACCAGGATGAAAGGGCTCGCAATTAAAAGGGATGCTATTATAAACATGGGTTAGAGTTGGACAAGCAAGAGATGCATGGTGGTAGAGACCACAATAATAACATTGTGGGGGATATTGGGATGCCCACTCCATTTGAAAAAAAATAAATTCCTGAAAGATATGTGAATCAATGAATGAGAGAAGAAAGATTGTAAGATAAAAGGTTAGTCAAAAATTACAAAGAGAGCTAAAAATTATAAATCTAAAAAAAATTATGAAATAAACTAAAATTACTAAAAAAAAAATAACTAGAAAGCAGTACTGCTGGAATGGAAACTCAGCAGAAAGAGGAGATACACTTCCGGAATTTTGCTCGGAAGGTAAAAAGAAATTACAAAAATCTAAAAGAAATTATAAAAAAGACTAAAGTTATGAAAGTTAGAGAATATGAACAAGGAATATACAAGATATACAGGCAACCAGATCTGAAAAACAACTGTGCCGTCCCCGGCAACGGCGCCAAATTGATGCGCGTCGTTGTACACGCAACAATCACTAGGAAAAGTCCTAGAGTTTAACCTTCTAACCCGGTTGTCAACTTGTTGTGAACAACAAGTCAACTTAGTATAGATAGGTATCGATCCAAGGGACGGTGGAAAGGAAAAGTCGAAATCCAAATCCGATTGCAAGTACAAAAATTAAATTCCGATTTGAGAGAGTTGTTAATACTAAAAACAAAAATAAAAGTGCTGAAATAAAATTTAACTAAGCAAAGAAATAAAGATCTGGGGTCTGGAAGATCACCACCAAAACCACGTTCCTATTCAACTAATCAAATTCTAAACTCCAAGGATCAAATCAGGACCTTGTGTTTACATGTCCTTACGGACAAACTCACAAGGGTCAGACTTCCCGTGAACCCGTTGGTCCCGGCGTTCACGGATCATTGCCCAACCGTCCAACATACCATTATCCACGGTCATATCAAAAAGTATGTGAATTCAAACCGGCGTTCAAACCCAAGGATCAGGTGGTCGCGTCACCAAGGATTATAACAAGAATAAGATTAAAAAGACGAAAAGATGATAATCGCAATTAAGGGACTATTGTTTCATTCTTACAGAGATCCACGGTCATATCACTCCATAAGAATATATCAGATCATCCAAATAACCACACATAAACAGAGAGAAGACATTTGTTCGATGGAGGAATATAATTGATTAAATTGAATAGAACTGGGCTAAGGGGCTATTTCCATTCCCCAGAGAGATTTACTCAGACATAACAAGACCAGAAGAATTGCAAACTAAAATGAGATCCAACATTATACAAGATGTCGTCTACAACTAAAAAATGGATGAAATAGAATGAAGAATGGAATGCTTTTACAAGTGGAAAGTCTCTCCTTTTATAGGAGGATGAGGGGGTAGGCTGCCCTCAAAAAAGAGGGAAAAAAGAGAGGGAACATGCTTTTTGAATTTTCTGGATCTGGTCAAATCGAAAGTTGATTGTTTTTAATTATCTTGACCATGTAACTCCCTTTAATGCAGATTCTCGCAGCAGCGACTTCGAACGTATTTCTCTCCTGTTAAAAGCACAGAAACGGTCCAAATAATAGGACTTTATTTTAGGAAATTAAATTCTCTTTCCAATGAATACCTGTACACTCAATTTGGAGTTTGAATGTAAGAGTTATGTCACTTTTGGTGGAGGGTATATACAAATTTCTGGACTGCTGCAAATTGTGTGATTTTCCTACAAAACCCAAGAAAATAGAATTAAAACTCCAATTAAAGAGAAAAATATAAAATAACAAAACTAATTATGAAATTAAGAGAATAAATGACAAAACAATCCTAAACAAATATAAAAAATATACAAATAAAAGGGATAAATATACATTTATCAAAATACCCCGGACTTGAATCTTTGTTTGTCCTCAAACAAATAAAATCACAAATTATTCCAATTTATACTAACAACATGTCTATCCTCACCCTTGTAACATCACTTTATTTCTTACCTTCAAATTTGGCCAAGCAACCCAATCTCCTAAAACCACAAAATACAAAATTCTATATTCTCTATTAAAAACAAATATCATATCTTGTTTCTAAATCAAGATTTTGTCGAAAAACATGCTTCATCTTACTTCTGCTTTGACACTCTTATTTTTATTATTATATTTTTTTATGTGAGTTGTTGCACAAGAACAAGATGAAATTTGGGGGTGTGAAAAAAAAGGAAGGAAGTGATGAAATTTTTTTTTATCCCTCCTCTATTCGACTTGGGATTTAAATTTGTGGAGTTGTGGCTACATTGGTCACAATTTTTTTTCATGTGCACTTTTGGCATCTTTTGATGGTATGCCCTTTTGTGGGGTATGGAATTTTTTATATGGGAAGCATGCCACCCCAGACTTGATTTTTGTCTGGTGGTGATTCTTTGCTTCTCTTTTTTAGAAAGAAAATAAGGGGGAAACAAAAGGTGTCCTTGTGCTTATAACTTCACACATTTTTTTTGAAAGTGTCATTACATCAGAAAGAACATTCATGTCAATCACATTATACAAGATTTATATCAAGTTAATCAACAGTTTAAAAATAGAGAAAATTTGTGTTTGGTTTTGATTGATTCCATACGGCTTGCCAACTTTTCCAGGGAGTGATGTTATTTTGGGATCCTAGGTGACATGGTGGTTTCAGACATGGCAATTTGTAATAATTTTTGCAAAACATTTACTAAATTCAAAGGGGTACAATGATAAACATCTATTCATATTGGCCGACTAGATAAAGGCCATTTTACAACAAAAGAAATAAAAATATGACCGGCTAGATAATGGCCATGCACAAAGCAACTATATGCAAAACAAAAAAAAGGAAAAATAATGCAGAAAAAAAAAAGATAAGGGGGTGGAATAGAAACATACCACCCACCTCCACCCCGGACTTAGATTTTTGCTCGTCCCGAGCAAAACTCAAACCCGAGATGGAGGGAAGAAATTTGTTGGGTTCACCAGGAGGTCCTGGTAGCTCAAAAAATGTCCATCTGAAGGGAATGTCGATGAGGGCTGGGGCCTTTATCTGAGGAGCCTCATAGTGTACCCTATGATAGGGTAATTGTAGAAGCTCAGTGGGGTGCTCGTATTTTCTTTCACCTCGCATTCCCTCCAATAGGATCCAAAGATCTTCCATCAATAGAAGGGGAAGTGTTGAAGATGGATGTGGATTTGGGGAGTTTGGTGGGTACCCAACCAGTAAAGTCGCTAGAGCAGGATAGAGTGGAGGATTTGGCGCAGGTTTTCCACCATCATAACGACCTGCATATGAGAGAATTGATGCAAAAGATTTCAAATTATTTACAAATTTGTTTTGCTTCTCCTCAAAAATAATGTCATCAACATTGGGTTTGGTAAGTTTCATTGTTGATATAACATATGGCTCTAATTCTTTTGTACAAGGGGTCCCCAAGGATTCAAGAGGGATGAGGACGACTTCCTTACAAACAATAGAAGGGGGTGAGTGGGCTTCTTCCAACGGTGGTATCTCCCCTTCTAGATCAGCCATGTGTGGGATGGAAATTGGCTGTGATGGCTTGGGAAGAATCATAAAGGGAATTAGATGTTGATTATTCAAAATAGACTCAAAAGAAGGATATTGGTCTATGGTATCATTCATATTTATGTTGTGGATTGGAGGAGTTGTTGGATCTTCATAATGACTCTCCTTCTTTGACATTTCATATTCAAGTAAAAGAGTCTCTAAAGGAAAGATAGGGATACCAACGTCCTCATCACACACAAAATATGGCTCCATGGTTTGTTCTATTTCTTCAGGATCTGACATATATGACACAAAATAAGGATCATCATCGTCATCGTCAGGAAGAACCATCTTGGGTTGCTCAAGCTCTATAGGGAGAGTTTGTGATTGATCCTCTAGAAAGGTAGCTAACATGCCTTGACTGGATTCAAGTTTTGCTTGTGCTTCTGCTACCATCTTTTCTAGGGCCTTAAGTCTCTCTTCCGGATCAAGATCAATTTGCATTTCACCATAGGATTTATACACCCCAAAATTTTGGTCACCCTCACCACACTCCCCATATTGTCCTTGTCCATAGTACTCCTCATATTGTTTTGGGTGGCATTGCTCCTCATAATAATCTCCAGAAGATGGTGGATTGTAATTTCCATTGCGTCCATCTTGGTAGGAAGATTCAATATTATAAGGTGTCACCAAATCATGAAGAAACATATTTGAACAATCTATATTTTGAGTTTGGGCTTCTAGTAGGGTAGTTAAGAAGGCTTGGCTGGCTTTTAGTTTTTTTTCTACTTCTAATGCTATCTTCTCTAGGGCCCTAAGTCTCTCTTCTTGTTGAGGATTACATTGGGTTTCATAAACATGTTCATAACCCCCAAGGTTTTGTTGGTTACACCCCACAAAATTTTGTTGATCATATCCCCCATTAGAATATGGATAGCAAGGTTCCCCATAATGGTTCTCAGAAAAATGTGGATTCACATTATACCCACCAGGATGAAAGGGCTCGCAATTAAAAGGGATGCTATTATAAACATGGGTTAGAGTTGGACAAGCAAGAGATGCATGGTGGTAGAGACCACAATAATAACATTGTGGGGGATATTGGGATGCCCACTCCATTTGAAAAAAAATAAATTCCTGAAAGATATGTGAATCAATGAATGAGAGAAGAAAGATTGTAAGATAAAAGGTTAGTCAAAAATTACAAAGAGAGCTAAAAATTATAAATCTAAAAAAATTATGAAATAAACTAAAATTACTAAAAAAAAAATAACTAGAAAGCAGTACTGCTGGAATGGAAACTCAGCAGAAAGAGGAGATACACTTCCGGAATTTTGCTCGGAAGGTAAAAAGAAATTACAAAAATCTAAAAGAAATTATAAAAAAGACTAAAGTTATGAAAGTTAGAGAATATGAACAAGGAATATACAAGATATACAGGCAACCAGATCTGAAAAACAACTGTGCCGTCCCCGGCAACGGCGCCAAATTGATGCGCGTCGTTGTACACGCAACAATCACTAGGAAAAGTCCTAGAGTTTAACCTTCTAACCCGGTTGTCAACTTGTTGTGAACAACAAGTCAACTTAGTATAGATAGGTATCGATCCAAGGGACGGTGGAAAGGAAAAGTCGAAATCCAAATCCGATTGCAAGTACAAAAATTAAATTCCGATTTGAGAGAGTTGTTAATACTAAAAACAAAAATAAAAGTGCTGAAATAAAATTTAACTAAGCAAAGAAATAAAGATCTGGGGTCTGGAAGATCACCACCAAAACCACGTTCCTATTCAACTAATCAAATTCTAAACTCCAAGGATCAAATCAGGACCTTGTGTTTACATGTCCTTACGGACAAACTCACAAGGGTCAGACTTCCCGTGAACCCGTTGGTCCCGGCGTTCACGGATCATTGCCCAACCGTCCAACATACCATTATCCACGGTCATATCAAAAAGTATGTGAATTCAAACCGGCGTTCAAACCCAAGGATCAGGTGGTCGCGTCACCAAGGATTATAACAAGAATAAGATTAAAAAGACGAAAAGATGATAATCGCAATTAAGGGACTATTGTTTCATTCTTACAGAGATCCACGGTCATATCACTCCATAAGAATATATCAGATCATCCAAATAACCACACATAAACAGAGAGAAGACATTTGTTCGATGGAGGAATATAATTGATTAAATTGAATAGAACTGGGCTAAGGGGCTATTTCCATTCCCCAGAGAGATTTACTCAGACATAACAAGACCAGAAGAATTGCAAACTAAAATGAGATCCAACATTATACAAGATGTCGTCTACAACTAAAAAATGGATGAAATAGAATGAAGAATGGAATGCTTTTACAAGTGGAAAGTCTCTCCTTTTATAGGAGGATGAGGGGGTAGGCTGCCCTCAAAAAAGAGGGAAAAAAGAGAGGGAACATGCTTTTTGAATTTTCTGGATCTGGTCAAATCGAAAGTTGATTGTTTTTAATTATCTTGACCATGTAACTCCCTTTAATGCAGATTCTCGCAGCAGCGACTTCGAACGTATTTCTCTCCTGTTAAAAGCACAGAAACGGTCCAAATAATAGGACTTTATTTTAGGAAATTAAATTCTCTTTCCAATGAATACCTGTACACTCAATTTGGAGTTTGAATGTAAGAGTTATGTCACTTTTGGTGGAGGGTATATACGAATTTCTGGACTGCTGCAAATTGTGTGATTTTCCTACAAAACCCAAGAAAATAGAATTAAAACTCCAATTAAAGAGAAAAATATAAAATAACAAAACTAATTATGAAATTAAGAGAATAAATGACAAAACAATCCTAAACAAATATAAAAAATATACAAATAAAAGGGATAAATATACATTTATCAGGTATTAACAGTGTTCTGTGATGAACTCAGGGTTTGAATACCCAAATCTAGTAATCATGATGATGATAATGTTAAGAGATAAGAAATTCCCAATAATGTGATAAGGGATTGAGATCCTAAATGTAATATGTGTTCTAAGGATTTGAAAAGTACTCGATAGATGTATTATTCTTTTCTTTGAAGCATTTGTCATAATAATTCATGTTTGAAAATTTGACTGATGCTAAAAGAATACAGTAATGTACCTAATTAACCAAGTGGAATCTCATCATGTAGTGCCCTGACCATAGATCCATCAGCGTTAGGATTTGCTGAATGGTGAAATGGGTTGCTCCGCGCCATAACCTGATGAACACATATTTTTTAATATGTGGGGGTAATGGGCACGAATATCCTTATGCCTAAATGTGGGATTGATGTGAGATAAACACGAGATCTCTCAATCCTTCATTATATGTGTCGGGATGGATGTATCACAAATCTCTCGATGATGATGAATGACAGATTCGTGTGGAGATAAACATAAAATATCTTGATTCTGAAGAGAGTGCAGCTGCCCCTGCAACTCTATGGTGAAGTTGCCAGTATACCCTGGAAAGCTATTTAGCAGTGACACAAGATGTCCTACATGTGGTCTCGTACTGACTGAGACAAGGGAGGTCTTGGTAGCCGGCTCTGTCATTGATCTTGTATGGTACCGATGCTTTACGTCGGCATGGTCAGTTGGAGTATGAACGGTATATCTCATCTCCTCGGGGCATAAGTGTGATTGTAAAATGTAACCATCCATGTAGCATATTTGCTTAAGGATCGAATATGGAAAACATTGATTGATGCGTTCTTCAATTATGCATCTTAGTTTATAGATGTTGTTTATGCTCTTAACATTCCTTGCAAAGCAAATAGATGATTTATAACTCTACCATGGGTAGATACAATGTTTTCCTTAAGAAAGGAGATTACTTCGTTCTATTCATACAGTGAATTATCCTACCTATTAATATATAAAGAACCTTTGCTCAGTTTATAAATGCTTAATCTGGGATAATAATGTGGTCACCGGAGAGTTATATCTCTCACTGGGACAATTGTCTCACCTCGTGGGATCCACATTTTTTAGGTGGACGTGCACGAGGTGGTGAAGATCTTTCTGTAGAGGAGGAACAACAGTTGAGGCAGTAGTGACAGATCATGTTGAGTGTATTGTCTGTCGTGTCTTGTAGATAGAAGTCATATGTGTCGTCTCTGTACTCTCAGGTCCTTGGATTTAGTACGTGTTGGGTTTTATGAACAATCTGAGATTTTGGCTTGTATGCTTCGAGGTTTGATGTTGCTTTATGTATATGTTTTGAGAAAGCAATTGTTATATGTAACCCTCGAGATAAAGATGTACAGGGTATGTACAATGTGAACAATGATGTATATAAGGTTTGGGATCTTTCAGCAAAAGTTTTTTGGACAAGGATCTCCTTGCAAAATGGTTTTAATTTTTAGTGATTTTTGTTAATCCGATGTTTATGTTTATTCTGCTTAATTAGTAACGATTTGTCTGTCGGTTTGGCAACTGTCATTACAGTAGGTTACACCTTCGCATGGTTCGTCATCTATCTCATGAAAATGTGATGGTAGATATGTAGGTTCTGCCTTTTTAGGGTGCATATCTATCGTGTTGTCTGTTGGGTCAGGCTTAAACTTGTGATTTTTAGAGCGTTTAAACCCAGAAGCATGTTGATGAGTATGGAAAGGAGTTGTACATATCATCTATCCAGAATTGCATAGGATTCAATTGGCAAAAGTTTCCTCCCTTGGTAATTGAGTGTGTTTTGCGGTGTTGATCGGGCTACAATTGAATTATCTTGGATCTGGCCCACTAGAATATTGTACATTGCAATATTCTGAATTGTTATGTGAGGGAAATCAATTTGAGATAAAATTGTGGGAGCGATAATAATTAAATACCTAATTAATATTTTCAATTATTAAATTAAATAAATAAAAAATGACAATTGCAAATTTTCTCTTGTAGAATCAAATAATGATTAAATTCGTATTGCGATCGGTCCTTATAAAGCACAAACTTGACGGAACAAATTTCCATGACTAGTTTTGGACTTTGAGAAGGGTTCTCCATGAAGAGTGCAAACTCTGCATCTTTGACAAACTAGTGCCAGAAATACCTGCTCTTGATGCACCTAGGGCACAAGTGGATGCTTACCTGGAAACATGCCAATGATGCCTTAGAGATAGAGTACCTTATGCTTAGTTGCATGAACCATGAGTTGCATGAGTAGTGCGAGGACATGAGTGTTTTTGAGATGGTAACACATTTTTAATAACGTGAGATTTGGTCTTACAAAGTAAGAAAGGGACAATATTCTAAAGATGCTACTTGAGTCTAAGCTAACAGAGGGAGCCTCAATAGAAGAATATGTGCTCAATATGATTGGACATGTGTATCATCTTGAAGAATTGAGATTCACCTTGAGTCAAGAGTTGGCCACATATATGATTCTAAAGTCAATACCAAAATCATATAGCCACTTTATTGCATTTTATCATGTGAATAATATGGCTGACCACATGTCAGACTTACTTGCTATGTTGATTCATGTGGAACAAAAATTGAAGAAGGACAATCTCATGATGGTGATCAGTGGAGCTAAGTCCAAGGATCAAAGCAAGACCAAGAAGAGTTCTGAGGTCAAGCCCAAATCCAAATCTTCACCACTCAAGATAAAGAGAAAGAAAAGTATAAGAGGAACTTATCCTTTGTACTTGAAGGCATTCAGGAAGAAGAAGATGGGGATGGTGATCTCCACTTTAGGTATATACATTATTGAGATAAATCTATATGATTCAAAATCAGACCCTTTTGAATGTAGCAGATAACTAAGGGGCTTGAGAAGGGACAAAAGAGTCAATCGTCAAAGGGGAAGGGAGTGATAGCATAGGAAAGTTGTTGAAAGATCCTTGTATACATTATGTTCTACTTATTCATCATGGGTAATAGATACATTATGTGGATCTTACATATGTTTGAATGTGTAGGATCTAAAAGGAAGTAGGCCTTTGGGAAAAGGCATGACGGAACTGTGAGTTGCTAATGGCACAAGAGTTGTGGCCAGCGTAGTTGGAACCTATAGTTTATCTTTATCCACATGCCTTATAATAGAGTTAAAGAGTTGTTATTATGTACCTGCTATAAATACAAACATCATTTCCATATATTATATGGATAAGGATGCATTTGAATTCCATATTAAAAATGGTCGTTGTTCTACTTTCAAAGATGATATCTTTTATAGTGGTGCCCCAATGTCTTATGGTCTTTACTTGTTAGATCTAAAGATAGATGTGTAAGGCCCCTAAACTTGCTTAATGAGTTGAATAAGCTTAATTACCATAATTGAATTCTTATAACCCTAATATAACCTTGTTATATGCTTTGAAATAATAATACAAGCTTAAGTTTCAAATTTGATCCAATTTGGACACTGTTTGAGCAAGTTATGCAATTTTATGCACATTTTGTACTTTTCTGCAATTTACCCAATTGAGAGGTTTTATTTGCAATTTATTACTTGAATTATGTTCCTTGGATATTATCTCATCATTCTTGATCTTGTTGAGACATGGGGCACCTATTTAAGCCATGGTTTGAAGGTGTTTTCCTTAAGGGTATTTTAGGGTTTACCCTTTCATGGATGAGCAATCTTTAGTAGCTATCAACTAATGAATTATCTGATTGGCTGGGAAATTCGATAAAGGAAATCTAATAAGGTCTAGAGGGATGGTGGGGGAGCTTTTTGTGTGCGTGCTTGTGTATTCTTAGTAGTTTAAGGCCATAGACACATGGGGAAGCTACTTTTACACCTTATGCTTGCTCCCATCCTTATCCATGGGCTATATTTACCTCTTCCTTACCCAAGTATGAAACTTTGCTTGATTTCTCTTTCCTATAACCTGTAGCAATGACTCCAATCTGTTTTACTGCGGAACCAAGTGCTCTAATGTAGAAGACAACCTCTTTTTGGAGAAGAAGGTCTCCTAGAGCTCCATTTAGCTCTACCTAGGGTTTCCAAGGTCATCTTCTAAGGATTTCGACCAAGGCAAGTTATTTTCTTCCTTCCTTCTCCATTTATATTTCTCTTATCCTTCCTTAGACCTTCCTCCAGGTTGGAACCCTACTGTTCCATGGTATAATTTGCTCTAAAGCTCTAAAACCCTACCTTTCTTACTCCTTATGCTTAGGGTTTACTCATTTGATGAAGAAAGGTGCTAGATGGAAGAGTTCATATCTTATGCTTGGATTTTCTACCCTACCTACTCAAGATTTCTTATGTGTGGGATTTCTTATTCTCATTATAGGCCACTTTTATAACTTGCTCCATATTTATTTCTTACCATAAGCTTTCTAGTTCATGTTCTTGCTTGAAAATGATGATCCATGCACTAAAAAGCTATGCTTGACTTGGATTTTGATTTTTATAATGTTCCCTATTCTGATTTTAGTTATAGATGAACCTGTGATCATGTGTACATTATTCCTAAGGTATAATATGACTTGTATTAGGTTGGTTTGACAACCTATGGTGCTAAGCACCTATCAACCAATGGTCAATTTTAGGGTTTTAAGTTGATTTCTTCTATAAACCCATGACCCGATGATGGTACCATTGCAACAACCCTATGGTGTTGTCTTCATGACAATGGATGGTGGTAACCAAGGGTATCAACTGACTTTCACCCCTTAGGTCATGTATTGGCCTAATTAGAAGCCTAGTGATTAACAACTAAGTACCCTAATGATGTTATCAATCAATGGTGATATTAGTTTGATATTTGATGTTGATTAATGAATATAGTGTTGATCTAACAAACTATGGTGATTTAATGATCACTAATGATGGTGGATCAGGTCTCTACAACCTATGGTGAGTTAAGCATTGTAGTTGTAGCATAAATTAAGCCTTAGACCAATGGTTTCTTGGGTAACTTGATGCAATGGTCGAACCTATACTGTAATTGATGGTTTTAACATATGAACTTGATCCAATGGTCAAGATCTAATGTTTATTCCTCCAATAAATTGTAATGATGGCTAATGTAATATTTTGGTCCTAATAATGTGATTTAGATGGTTTCCTTTATATGATCAAATTAATGAGCTTACTTGTTGACAATGGATGGCTTGTTTTAAATGAATAGTCGATTGTGGGTTTTACCCTACTCTCAATGGAACTTTTTGTGTTGTTAATCAAGGGATGTCTAGGGTTAAATGGTGACTCTTTCTAGAGAACAAATCAAGGACTTTATAGGTGGTTTATCCAAGGTGTTTACTTATGTAAACAACCAATGGTCTTACCTTTTAAACATCCAATGGTTCTGTGTGACATTGTGATATAGTGATATGGGTTGAAGTAATGATGGAACAAATGGAGGGTTAACCTTAATAAGGTAGTCTTACCTATTCACTCATATTAATAGAAGGGATAATAACCATATTGTGTTGATATGTAACCCTGATGAGGTATAGCTTGTTATACCTAGCTTTAATATAACTAAATGATGGTAATTGGGTATGAATAGTCCTTAAATGACTAATACAATCATGGAGTACTCTGTTACTGTTGTTGAAACCCTAGTATGCTATAACCCGATGGTTACACCTTGATTTATGTGTGGGTTCATACATGATAATGGTATGAAATCTGATGGTGATGCTTCACCTTATGCATCCATGATCCAATGGGGATGTCGTGAGTTAAGGTTTGGGTATGAGTGCCGATTAGTAACATTAATATAATTTATCTTGTGAACCTAACTCTAGTGCAAATAGATAAAGATGAGTACTCATGTTTAACATTCTTATATGATGGAATGATGGTGGAATAACCTCCTTAATATGATCATAACCTTGATATGTTAATTGGTGGTTATCATAGCCACATGGTTGATACTTTCTTATGCTAAACATGTGCATTATGAATATGATGAGAGTTAATCATATCTAGATTTCTTGCATGTTGATGTAATAAAGGAATGTTCTTAATGTTAATATAACCATGCTATGATTGTTTATGAATATCTCCTAGCTCATTAATGCAATATTGTGTTGATCCAGTGTATTATATGTAAGTGATGTTGTTGAGCCTTGTTATAAGGCATGCAAAGATAATGATGATCTTGCAGGGAATAGTATGATGGTCTTAATGACCTTTGGGCATGGTTGAACCCTGAATGAGGTGTAATCCTCTTGTGTTGATAAGGGTTAATACCCTATGATATTGTGAAAAGGATTTATATCATGTAATAGTATGATGGTCTTAATGACCTATGGGCATGGTTGAGCCCTGAATGAGGTGTAATCCTCTTATGTTGATAAGGTTTGATATCCTGTGATATTGTGAAAAGAATTTATATCTTGTGATAGTATGATGACTAATGTGGTCTCATGAATGGTAAGTGAATAGTACCATGTGATGATGAGATGAGAAATTATGTTTCACACATTTTATATCTTTTGAAGTTGTGATATTTATGTGCTTGTTAGAAGTGAATTAGGGTTTGTATGTCCACTTGTTTGATGTAGCCTTAATTCATCCAATTGGCATAACTAATCAAGTGAAACTCTAATCATGTAGTGCCATGTGCCATAGATCCATCTGAGTGTCAGAATTTACCAGATGGTGAAATGAGTATTCCTAAGGGAAACTCAGAGCGCATACTATTGAGTATGTGGGGGCGGCAAGTTGAGGATATATCCTTGTCATCCACAATGCAGATTGTGGAGGTTGGCTATGGTCATGCCTCATACATCTGATGTGATTGAGAACGGTTGTGGTCGTGTCTCGGTGATTATATATGTGACAAGATTGGAGGACAACTGTGGTTGTACCTCGGATGGTAGGGTATGCGTACACACCTCCTTTTACTAGTGTCGTGACCTGTACCAAGGATGAACTGGGTTGTTAGCAGCTTAACCTTATGTGTCGTTGTGGCGGACCCGTACTGACCGGGGGCGGAGAAGATCTTAGGAGTCTGTCTCTTCCTAGATCTTGTATGGCACTGATTTCCACTTAGCAGTGGTCAGATGGATTTTGAGTGGTATCCTCAAATTCCTCAGGGAATAAGAAAAGATGTAAGACAGCCGTGTAGCATATCTATTTAGGGTTATACACAACACTTCATATTGGATGAATACCTTTGTTTTCTTTCTTTTTACTGAGATCATGTATATTACAATAAGAGATAATATATATGCTTATGTTGTAGTTATGCTCATGTTGTAAACATACTTATGTTGTCAAATATACTGACACGAATGGTTAAGATGATGTTGCTAGCTATGCTTAATATTGCTAGCCATGCCTTTGTAACTAGAGATGCATATACTGCTAATCATGCTTATCCAGATAGTTATGCTTATGTCGTTAGCTCTTCTTATGATGTTGATATGTTCAACCAATTAGACATGCTCATGTTGTTAGATATACTATGTTACTAGACTTGCTCATGATGCTAGATATGCATATGCTAATGAA
Organism: Alisma plantago-aquatica; assembly: GCA_963693085.1. Taxonomy (NCBI): domain Eukaryota; kingdom Viridiplantae; phylum Streptophyta; class Magnoliopsida; order Alismatales; family Alismataceae; genus Alisma; species Alisma plantago-aquatica. Next base: position 780,949,385 of record OY856410.1, read on the forward strand.
TTGCTTATATTGGCAACAAGATAAAGGATGATAGTCTGGCTAATGATGATAGTTATTATCTACTCCTTTATGTATTTTGTTAATCATCAGTACTGCTGATCTTATTTGTTATATCTGATTAAACTGGTTAACTATTTAATTACTTAAAAATGTTGTAATCAATAAACGTTGTTGGAGGTTATATCTCTTGTTGGGACATGGGTCTCACCCTTGTGGTTCGCCACATATTTTTAGGTAATCGGAAGTGATGAAACCAAACCTGTGGCAGCAAACAGGAGCTATAGTAATGAATTTGTGAGAAAATTGATTAGATGTCTAGTGTGTCCTAGAGTCGTCCATGTACTCTCAGGTCCAGGCAGGAAAAGTTTGTATATGGTGTTTCAAATGAATCAAACTTTTGTTAGCATATTAATGCTTATTTGTGTGACAAATATGAATATTGTTCTCCTGTGTATATATGTTGTGGCTAAGGTGATAAAACAATTTGTATCAAATTCTTGGCATAGTATGGATATAAGAAAGATGTTGGGTTCTTATGCAAATGTTTATGAGTTGGTGCTGATGTTGAAATCAGTTTTAATTTACCCATATTTTTGGGTATGTGATTAATTAATGATCGATTGTGCTTTATGTTTTGAGTAATCTCGTTTAGTGTAACGGGTTCTCACAAGATGTTTATAACTTAATACTAAAAGACGAAAACTCAACAACTCAAACAAAACATACCTTTGACATTGTCATCTAGGGCACATAAATGAGAATCACATATCTAGACTCCATAAAGATGGTTGTCAAGACTCTTTTGATCTAGAATCAATTGAGACATGTGAATCTTGTTTGTTGGGCAACATGGCTAAAACTGCTTTTTGTGGTAACATTGAGAGGGATAGTGATCTATTAGGACTCATACATACTGATGTATGTGGCCCTTTTAGAACAACTACTATAGGTCGGTATCAGTACTTATTTACCTTTACTTTTGACTTCCATGGGTATGGCTATGTTTATTTAATGAAACAGAAGTCAAAAACTCTTGACAAGTTTAAGGAATTTCTGAATGAAGTACATAACCAACTTGGTAAAAATATTATGGCACTTCTTTATGTATCGAGGTGAAGAATACTTAAACCAATAATTTGAGAACCTTCTTAAATCCCATGGGATTGTATCCCAGTTGACTCTACCTGGAATACCTCAGCATAATGGTGTGTCAGAAAGAAGGAACCACACATTCCTAGATGTGGTACGATCAATGATGAGTTTAATAGAGCTTCCGACTACCTTTTGGGGGTATTCTCTAGAAACCACCACATATACACTAGACCGAGTACCATCTAAATCAGTTCAAAAGACACCATATGAGATATGGCATGGGAAACATCCCAAAATGTCTTTTATGAGGATTTGAAGATGTGAAGCTTATGTTAAGAGAATGTTTTCTGATAAGCTTAGTCTAAAATCTGATAAATGTTATTTTTTCGGATATCCTAAAGAGACCAGAGGATATTAGTTTATTCCCAACCTGACAACAAAGTGTTTGTTGCCAAGGATGCTGCATTCCTTGAGATGGATTTCATTTCCAAAGGAATCAGTGGGAGGAAAGTGGAGTCGAAGAGGTTTGAGACCAACAAGACAACATCAAACCGATAGATAAATAAGAGGAACAAAGATAATCATAAAGTGTTGTGGATTCTCAAATTCCTCAAATAACACAGGAACCTTGTAGATCTAACAGGACACACGTTGAGCCTAAAAGATTTGGAAATCTTGTGACTCAGGTTGGCAGTGAATTGGCCATATATGATGAACCAATAACCTATCAACATGTTGTTGATGGACCAGAGTCTGAGAAATGGCTTGAAGCCATGAGATCTGAGATGGAATCCATGTATGCTAACAAAGTATGGACTTTTCCACCTGAAGGGGTAAAACCTGTAGGGTCCAAATGGGTCTTCAAGAAAAAGACTGACATGGATGGTAAAGTTCAAACCTATAAGGGTAGATTGGTTGCAAAGGGTTTCAGATAAGTTCAAGATGTTGACTATGACAAAAAAAAATTTCTAGTGGCCATGGTTAACTCCGTCAGGATCATGCTTGCTATTTCAGCTTATCATGAGTACGAGATTTAGCAGATGGATGTTAAAACTACATTCCTTAATGAGAATCTTCTCGAGGATGTGTACATGACACAACCTGAGGGTTTTATAAATCCAAAGGATGCAAATAGAGTCTGTAAGCTACAAAGGTCAATCTATGGATTGAAGGATGCATCTCAGAGTTGGAAATTATCATTTTGATGAAATAGTCAAAGAGTTTGGATTTATTGAAAATGAAGATGAGCATTATGTGTACAAGAAGGCTAGTGGGAGAATAGTGACATTTCTCATATTATATGTAGATGACATACTGTTGATGGGGAATGACATCCCTACTTTACAAAAGGTAAAACATGGTTGGGAAATACGTTTTCTATGAAATACTTGGGAGAAGCATCCTACATCTTTTGGATAAAGATCTATAGAGATAGATCCAAAAGGCTTCTTGGATTCAGTTAGAGCACATACATTGATAAAGTGTTGAAGCTGTTCAACATGGAGAACTCAAAGAGAGGAAACCTGCCCATGCTACATGGAGTGGCCATCTCTAAAGTTCAATGTCCTAATTTTTGTGAAGAAAAAGAACCCATGAGTTTGATTCCATATGTCTCAGAAATTGTATCAATCATGTATGCAATGTTGTGTACCCGTTCAGACGTCTCGTATGCCTTGAGCATGATGAGTAGATATCAGTCAGATCTAGGTGATGCTCATTGGAAAGTTGTGAAGAACATCCTCAAGTACTTGAGAACTAAGGATCGGTTCGTGGTCTATGGTGGAGAGGAAGATTGGTGGTAAGAAGTTACACCGATGCAAGCTTCCAGACTAACAAAGATGATTAAAAATCGCAATCAAGATTCGTGTTTTGCCTCAACAATGGAGTTGTAAGCTGGAAGAGTTCCAAGCAAGAGATAGTTGTTGATTCTACAATAGAGGCCAAGTATATTACTACGTCGAATGCAATAAAGGAGGTTGTATGGATCAAGAAGTTCATTATAGACATTGTGGTCGTCCCAAGCATCAATGACACAATTGAGCTATATTGTGGCAACAATGGAGCTATCACACAAGCTAAGGAACCCATATCACATCAGCGCTCAAAGCATATACAAAGACGGTTCCATCTCATATAACAAAGGCACTTTCACAGTAGTAGCATGACGAACAAGTTAGATCACTTGGAATACAATTTGTGGGTGATTGGCTCTAAGTGCAAGTGGGAGTCTATTGGGATGTATGGCAAGATATCCAATCATGTGATGATAGCAATCACATAATTTGTAAACGATTTGATTAATATATAAAGGCAAGATTCCAGTCCATTCTGTTTAATTTAGTTATGAGATAATGATGTAACGTTATAAATGTCTAGAGAATAGTATTACTCAATGGCGTATAACTTCAAGTATGTGACTTGGAGAAATGAGATCATACGGATGTTAAGAGTATATATACATATTCTCATCATGTCCCTGATGAGTTGTTATTATGGAAGTTTGATAGACAACAATGACACATACAATCAGAGTGTGGGTTGGTTGATGATAGAATCTCATTAGTCATGATATGGCTATATCAAACCAATCATACAATAACATGTTTAATAAGAGTATATCATACAGACCCACCATGAGACTGACACATGGAAATCATTACCATGGTAGTCATAGTCATCTCTCATAGTGATGGTAGTGTTTTTGGTTCTTCGACCTGAAATCACTACACCCATCATGTGTCATTCGGTATGCTTTGACATCATCAAACACAATCTTGAAACATGGGTTGTTATAAAGGTCATGATTGGGTGACTATGATACATGGGGACTGACTGTGAGTGATAGATATGGGATTTGTCCCTCCTACGGGACTACAATATCCTAGGCCTCTTGATTAGCGAGACTAAGAAATGCATGGCCATGCACATGTGAGTCACTATATGATATTGACCTCACATATATCTCAGACACTATGCTCTTGATTCAAGAAACAAGATTGAATGTTATAGAGGGTGACTACTCCATGCCTCGAGTTCAATCTAGATATCAGAGACAAAGGAATCATACAAACATTGTAACACCAAGCACATATTGTAGGTTGAGGTTTTCCCTCGACTTTTCATTTACTTAGGTAGCATTGATGCATGACTAGACACTGCTCATTGCTTGTGATGTCATAAGTTGTTATAAACATTCACTGCCAACGTAATATGGGACCTATAAGGTCACACACATATGTCTCGACCTATAAGAAGAGTTTAATCATGAATGATGATTGAATTGACTACTAAAGTGTTTAGGTGTTTCATTCACGCAACATATCAACTGATTACACGGCCAACTGATCGATTCACAGAGTGAGATGGCCGTTTGGAGTGTCAAACGACCAGGTCAAGAATTGAGATGGTCCATTTGAAGTGTCAGACTGATTCAAACTAAAATTGGTTAAGTTCTACTCAAATTGAGGTATGAATTGAACGGTTCATTTTGTTGAACCGACCAACTCAGCTTGGCTTGGCTCATAAGACGACCTTTGGTGTGAGCGAGACGATTGTCTTGAATGGGTGAGATCGCTCAGTTCGTTGAAAATTTGGTTGCGTTAAGGACTTAGTGCTAACATAATGTCATGCGCTAATTAGATTTGAATTGCCAATTTTGTGTGCAATTAGGAAACATGAAAAATGACTGTCTCACATGCCAGACGACCCTCTAGGTTTCCATACAACTGTTTGAGTGGTCGCATGTTGTGAAAATTCAAGATATTCTGGTCCCTTCCACTCCGCATAGATTGGGAACGCATACCCTAACCCCTTCTATAAATAGAGGGATATTGGGGGCTTCCCAGAGCACAACACAGACAATTGAGAACCAGTTTCTCTAATAATTGTTATCCTCTCTGGTTGTGGTTACCAAGAGAGCTCAAGCAAGTCCTACCCAACTAGGGAGGGATAGCTACCAGAGAGAACAATTGAGGATCATTGTTGCGAGAGAGCAAGTTGGTGACTAGTACACCAACGAGAGGGACAACTCCTTCCTGTCCGTTCTACAAGGATGACGGGAGTTCTAGGCGGTACGTGTGTACTTTTCTAGAGGCGAGGTGTCCTTTTCCTGTCGCTAAGGAGACAACATCAACCAGTAGCCCGTGACGAGAGGAGCTACTGTAGAGGACGACATTAGAGGCTGCAGTTCGTGGTGCAGACGAGGAGGCGCAACATTCAGACGAGTCCCAGTGCAAGTACAAGATAGTTGCACATCTACAACAATGAGGATATGTCACTGGGCTTGCTACAGGACCAAGTATATACTCGAAACCATCCTTCCCATCTTATAGTTATTGACGCGATCCACTAGTTTATGGGGAATATGGTAGATACAATTTTTGTTTCTGCTGCCTATTTTGTAGCCACATTTCCCTACAATAATTTCATCTTTGATGGCCTTATGTGCTACTATCGAACTCAATAATGATATTAGAGAAACCCTTGTCTGTTGCAAACTCCAAGGCTAACCAGATGCCTTCCACCTCAGTTCCAGTGATATTTGTTATATTTATTCTTCTCCCACAGCCTCCTTCCCAGGTACCCTTGTTATCATGAACAACTACAACCATTGGCACATCCTTTTTGACAATAGTTGCATCAATTTTGAATTTGAGCCACTAAGGTGGAGGTGAAGTCCACATGAGATGTTGTTGTATCTTCAAACCACTATTATTATTGCCAAAAACAACATCATTTAGCTTAAATGCTTTCTTTATATAAGCTATTTTATGTTCCATGGTTCTTACATGGTTTTCAAAGACAACAATTGTTTCTACACCTCCAAATATAATGATAGTAATTAAGAAGGTAACTACTAAGGCCTACGAGGCATGTAGATAGTGTTTAATTCAACTTTTAGCATCATTAGACCAAAGCAATCTTACAGTTTTGATTGATTCAACACTCCTTTCCACACGTCTTTGACCATGTTGTTGGTATGTATGTCCTGAGAGCCAATCATGGGATGATTGGTGGGGTACATTAAGATTGATTTGATAAACATCAAAGGCAAGTTTCCAATTCTTTCTGGTTCAGTCATATGAGATAATGATAGAACAGATTGAATGTCTAGAGAATGACAGTACTCAATGACGTATGTTTTCAGGTTCAGGACTTGAACGATGAGATCATATGGATGTTAAAGAGTTTGTACATTCTTATTATGTCCCTAGTCGGATGTTATTGTGGAAGGTAGATAGATAACAATGACACATAAGACTAGACTGTGGTGTTGGTTGATGGCAGAAACTCATTAGTCATGATATGGAGATATCAAACCAAACACATAGGTCTTGTTAGAGAATAAGTGTACCAGACAGACCCACCGTGAGTTTGACACATGGAACCATGACATGGTAGTCATAGTCAGTTCTCATAGTGATGGTGGTGAGTGTGATTATTTGACCTGAAATCACTACACTCAGCACATGTCATTGGGTACACTTTGACATCATCAAATGCAATCCTGAAACATGGGTTGTTATAAAGGTGATGATTGGGTGGCTTTGACACATGGGGATTTTGAGGGGTGAGTGGTAGATATGGGATTTGTCCCTCTTAAGGGAGTTTGATATCTGTGGCCACTTGATGAGTAGGATTGAGATAGGCATGCACACACATGTGTGAATCAATATGTGATATTGATGTCATACGTATCTCCTCCAATCTACTCTGAGATCAAGAAAGAGAATGAACGTTGACAGAATGATTGTTCCATGCCTTGAGTTCATTTGGGATATTAGTGAAAAAGGAATTATACATTCGTTGTAACACCATTCACAGATTGTAGGATTGAAATTTGTTCTCCAACTTTCTATTTCACTTGGGTAGCACTGATGTGCGACTAGGCACCACTCTTTAATTGTGAAGTCATAAGTGTTATGGACTTTCACTGCCAACGTGAAATGGGCCTGTAGGGTCACACACATAGGATTTAACCTGGAAGATGAGTTTATCCACAAATGATGTTTAGATTGATTACTAAAGGAGTTTAGTAGTTCAATTAAACACTCAGTTGATTGATAGCTTAAAATCAGAGTGTTCAAGGTGTTGGACCAATTGATTAGAGTATCAAATTGATTGAAACTGTATTTGATTGATTCTACACAATCTACTGCTCCAACCGATCGACTCATAGGGTTGAACCGATCGACTCAGGTTGATGAACCGATCGACTCAAAGTGGTGAGTCGATTGGCTCATGTGTCAATGAAATGATCCGCTCAATTGTTGAACCAGTCGATTCATGTGACCAACTAAGATCGTTTGGAAAGTCAGAATACTCTTTTTGCAAACACATATTTGTTTCACTTGTACAAATTTGATTTGGACAAGGACTAATATTTCATTAGTTGGAAACAAATATGAAAGTCAATTCGAGTTGGACCAGGACCACGAACCGATCATCTCAGGTCCCCAACCGATCGGTTCATGCTTGAAACGATCGGTTCAGCTGGTGCAGTTGGTTGTTTTGTGGAAAATCTTGAATCCTTCTACTCCTACTTTAATCACGCATTTCCCGGGGTAGAGAACCCTGTCTCATGACCCTACTATATATATATAGGCATATTGGGGGCTTCTCAAGTACAACTCAGAACACCAGTTGCTCTGTAAAGTTGTCGTTCTCTCTGGTTGTGGTAACCAGGAGAGCCCGAGCAAGTGCTACCCGACAAGGGAGGCACAACAAGGGAAAGACAACTGTAGAAAAACAACTGGTTGCAGGAGAGTCTGTTGGTGACTAGTACGCCGACAGGAGGGTACGAATCCTTTCGGTGCCTTGTGCGACAAGGCGATCGGAGTTCCAGGTGGTCCGTGTGGACTACTACAGAGGCGGGAGACTTCTGCCGCTCAGAGGACAATTGTCAATCCTGACAGTCTCGGTGAGACCAGGAGCTGCACAGACACTGTCTAAGATTGGAGGTGAAGACCGCACAAGCCGTGAGGTAACGTCGTCGAGAAAGCCTTGGGACAAGGTATGTCTCTACAAACCATCCTTCCTATTATATAGACGTTGACGCGATTCCTTCATTCTAGGTTTGGGGAGAATAAAATTTTTGTTTTCACTACCTTCTCTGCCTCCCCTAAAACCCAACAGTGGTATCAGAGCCACGTCAACTACTCTATACTTTAGGATTATCAATGTGATTGATTTTGGTTTGTCGCCTATATTTATTGCATACGATGCGAATAAAATTGGCTTTATGCATGTCTAATCCTAAATCCACAAATCCCAATATACATATATGATATGTAATATAAATGCACTCGATATGTGTCTCCCTTAAATGAGTTTTGTGGTGGATGTATAGCATGGTTATGGCCAATAAACCCTATGTATGTGTGCTTGGTTGAATGTGGTTGCTTGCATCTCAGTCTGCGCACTGATTCCCCATCTCTTATTCCTAATGTAACTCGAGATAACTCGAGATTTCTTTCCTACCTTTACTCCCCCCGAATGTAACTCGGGGTTTCTCAATTTAAATATAAATAGGATAGAATTTTTATTTCCTGTTATGTCAAAGAACGGCGGACAACCTAATGCTGACTGAGACGATCGGTTCAAGGCGAGAATCGATCGGTTGGCATTCCAAATGACCAGTTCGAGGAACGAGACAAGCAGGTGGTGGTCATGAGGAGATGTATGACGACAAGATGAACCGATCAGTTGGAGGAGCCAATCGATCGGATGGTGGCACCCAAATGACCGGCCTGATGGAGAGTCGATCAATCATGGAGATGAGTTGATAAAACCCAGAACAGAAAAGTACAGAATTCATCTTGTATAGGTTGCATGTGATGTAGACCTAGATGATCGTGATTCCTCTTGGCTCGAGGAATCACATTAGGATGGCCATAATCATCGCTTTTATCATTTCACATATTTTCTGTGGGATATAGCATGTATATGATACGTACTATGTATTGTGGTGATTGGATATGTATATGTACCTATAAAAACCAAATCCCTCATTTAAATATTAAGTCTTACACGCCTTCCATTAGCGGCACACATGAAAAACTCGATTGACCAAGTGTAGGTTACGCCAAAGCATGGTGCGTCGTCTATCTTGCGGAAGTATGAAGGGTAGACATGTAGAATCTGCCAAAGCAGGATGCATGTTTACCGTGTCAGCTTTTGGGCTAGACTTAACTGGTGATTCTTAGAGCATCTAAGACCATAGGCATGGGATGAATGGCAAGGAGTTGTGCATGTCATCTATTCAAGAGTTTCATATGATGCAATTGGCATAATGGCCTACCTAAATAGTCAAGTTGTGGGTGATCAGCCAAAGCTGACTCATGACTTGATGAAATACAGATCTTGACCCACTAGAAGATTGTACGCTGCAATCTTCTGAATTGATGGTGAGGGTTATCAGTTTGAACAAAATAGTGAGAGAGATAATTAATTAAAGTCCTAATTATATCATCAACCTTTCAAATCAATCAAATAATTCAAAATTGAGTTTTGGACGAAATAGCATATATTTTCTTTTGTAGTACAAATCACAACAAACAACAATCACTTTTCGTTGCGATCGGTCCTTGAAAAGGACAAGTTGAATGGGACTAACTTCTACGACTGGTTTAGGACATTGAGAATTGTTCTCACTCAAGAGTGAAAGCTCTATGTCCTGGATACTTCGGCTCCAGAGGAACCTGCTCCTACCGCACCAAAGGCAGAAAGGGATGCTTATAAGAAGCATTATGAAGATGCCATTGATGCAAAGTGCTTTATGTTGTGCTCCATGAACCATGAGTTGCAGAGACAACATGAGAACATGGGTGTCATTGAGATGATTCAACATCTCAAGAACATGTATGAAGATCAAGCACGACAAGAGAGATATGATGTCTCCAGGGTGCTGTTCAAGTGTGTCATGATAGAAGGAGATCCAGTTGGTCCATACACGCTCAAAGATTGGGTATGTGGAGAACCTGACAAGACTGGGATTTCCCCTGAGCCAAGAGTTGGCTACAACATGAGCAACTTTTACATGCCATTGACAGAGTTGTTGGGCATGTTGAGGATAGCTGAGGCATAGATGAAGAAGGACAAGCCTAAATCTGTGATGATGATCAGCAATAAGAAAGGCAAGTCCAAGCGCAAGGGCAAGGGCAAGGCTAAGAAAGGTTTTGATGCTAGCCAGCAGCCCAAGTCATCTTCAACTCTCAAGGCCAAGGGAGGCATGACCAAGAGAGGCAATTGCCACCATTGTCAAAAGCCAGGACATTGGAAAAGGAATTGTCCACTCTATCTGGAAGAACTAAAGAAGAAGGAGGCAACATATGTCTCCACCTGAAGGTGTCAGGAAATAAACTCGTAACACTTTTTGAGGTATATGATACCAAGATATAAAGTGTAAAGCACCTAATAAATGGGGTAAGGGTTGCCGCCATAGATAGGAGTAATTTAGTTTATTTTTAGCCTTGAAGGCATGTAATATAGTTATGAACTACTATTTCATATTTGCTAATGGATAGAAACACCTTAATTTTTGCATATTGTATGACAATGATGGCAATTAATAAAGTTGATGTTTCAATATTTGTGGCAATGCCTTGCTTATCTTGTGGTACTTGGTATGCATAAGATAAAATGATACCTAAAAGTTATTGATAACTTAACCAATCAAATTAGCATAAATCATGAGAAATTCATTTCTAGATTCCATATGATGGATAAGTCTAGACTCTTTTTTGTTAGAGAACCAGTAAGAGACATGAATCTCTTGGACATGATCAATCTTCACTAGTCATAGTGGGAGATTGATTATCCTATTAGGTATAATACATGTGATGTATTTACATACCTATTAGAGTTAATGCTAATACTTCAAATGATGTTTAGAGAAATACCAATATGAATATCTTGAAGTGTTCAAGAATATCATAGAGGAAGTACAAATTTGGTAAAGTGTTAATTCTTGATGAGATCAATGAATGAAATACATGAACCAAATGTTTGAGATCCTTATGAGTGATGATGATAGTGTATCATAGTAAGCTCGTGATTAAGGCATGGTGATGTCTAAATCAAAAGGAGTCATACTCTAAGGAGTTAGAGGATGATTATCAAATAACTAATTTCTTCTTAAATAAAAAATACCCCACACTAATAAAGGACATTAAGAATCACAAGAAGTTATGAGTTCTTATATCCTTGACAGATACACCTTGATTATCTATGTGATGAGTTGGTCATGTGATGAATCAACTATCTAGATGAATATGAGGAACCAGATTCTGAGTTATGGTTTATGACCATTACATCCTAAATGACTTCCATGTGAACCATAAGGTATGACCTTAATGGTAGCACCCATTGGGATGAAATCCATAAGTGCGAATGAGTCTTAAGCATTAAGACACATGGATAACATTTTATGAAGGATGATGCTTGTTGATTGCAACTTAATGACTAAGAGATTTTGCATACAGATACTAAAACTGCATTCCTACAAGGAATAAAAACAAGGATGTGTATGTGACACAACCTATAAGGTTTATGAATCCATTAATGCAAATGAAGTCTATAAGTTACAATGGACTAATCAATGTGATTGATTGAGTACAAGCAACTCAGAACTGTGATCTTTACTTTGATAATATAGTCAAAGGGTTTCACTTATATGTCAAAGATAAAGAAGGGATCTGTGATTTAGTGGGAGCATATTCACATTCCACATGATGATGTGCAATGAAAATGTTCTAGAATGGAAATCTAAAGTGGAAATTATCTTTAGGGAAGATAGAGACATTTCCTATGTGATAGGAATAGAGATCTATAGAGATAGTTCTCAAAAACCTCTTGACCTGAAAAGAGAGAGCATACATTGGCAATCTATATTGAAGGGTTCAGTGTGCACAGATTTAGTGGGAGAAAACTTGTCCATGTTACATGGAGTTAGTATCCCAAGGCCAAGTGTCAAATTCCTATGAAGAATGGGAACACTAAGAATAGATATGGATCTATCATGTATGTAATCATCCCATTATCTTGCATGTATGGTCATAGAAAGAATAAAATGCATTCATCATCTTGTATGTAGGACATGACAATATGATCCTGATAGCTCATATGTGGGACATGATGAGTGGATGTATGTCTAGTTGTAGTAAAGGTTATTGGAATACCACAAGCACTTGATAAGTACTTGAGAAGTACTAGTTCTATGGAAATAAGGAAGGGTTCACTGTAAGGAGTTACACTAATGTGAACTTCCGAAAAGGACAGAAAATTAATCGCAAAATATATATGGGATATATAAAAGTGAATGTTTGTTGATAAATGGAAATGTTCCAATAAAGCTGTTTAAAAGGAAAAGGTCGTGTATCTGTGTGTTAAAGAGCATTAATGGATGGTATATGGATCTGGAAGTTCATGAGATGAACTTATAGATATTCCGATCTTTGATGACAAGTAAGGAGTACTTGGTCATGCAATGTGGCTGAAGGTTAGCAAAGTTATACTAGATCGCATATTATGGCAACTCCATCTTATATGTGTGATGTACATCGAAGAGATGAGAGACATGCAATTAATACCGACTTTGGCAAGGTGTTGCCATAACTCACTATGTTAGCACTAGAGCACAGTAACATGTGGGACATGTTTGAATATCACTATGAATATGATTCAAGGGTGATTGGCTCACAGTGCAAGTGGGAGTCTGTTGGTATGTATGCCCTAAGAGCCAATCATGGGATGATTGGTGGGATACATTAAGATTGATTTGATAAACATTAAAGGCAAGATTCCAATTCTTTCTGGATCAGTCATATGAGATAATGATAGAACGGATTGAATGTCTAGAGAATGACAATACTCAATGACGTATGCTTTCAGGTTCAGGACCTGAACGATGAGATCATACAGATGCTAAAGAGTTTGTACATTCTTATTATATCCCTAGTCAGATGTCATTGTGGAAGGTAGATAGACAACAATGACACACAAGACTAGATTGTGGTGTTGGTTGATGACAAAATCTCATTAGTCATGATATGGAGATATTAAACCAAACACATAGGTACTTGTTAGAGAACAAGTGTACCGCACAGACCCACTGTGAGTTTGACACATGGAACCATGACATGGTAGTCACAGTCAGTTCTCACAGTGATGGTGGTGAGTGTGATTCTTTGACATGAAATCACTACACTCAACACATGTCGTTGGGTACACTTTGACATCATCAAACACAGTCCTGAAACATGGGTTGTTATAAAGGTGATTGGGTGGCTTTGACACATGGGGCTTTTGAGGGGTGAGTGATAGATATGGGATTTGTCCCTCCTTAGGGAGTTTGATATCTGTGGCCACTTGATGAGTAGGATTGAGAAAGGCGTGCACACGCATGTGTGAATCAATATGTGATATTGATGTCATACATATCTCCTCCAATCTACTATGAGATCAAGAAAGTGAATGAACGTTGACAGGATGACTGTTCCATGCCTTGAGTTCATTCGGGATATCAGTGACAAAGGAATTATACATTCGATGTAACACCATTCACGGATTGTAGGATTGAAAGTTGTTCTCCAACTTTCTATTTCACTTGGGTAGCACTGATGTGCGACTAGGCACCGCTCTTTGCTTGTGAAGTCATAAGTGTTATGGACTTTCACTGCCAATGTGAAGTGGGCCTGTAGGGTCACACACATAGGATTTAACCTGGAAGAGGAGTTTATCCACAAATGATGTTTAGATTGATTACTAAAGGAGTTTAGTAGTTCAATTAAACACTCAGTTGATTGATAGCTCAAAATCATAGTGTTCAAGATGTTGGACCAATTGATTAGAGTATCAAATTGATTGAAACTATATTTGACTGATTCTGCGCAGTCTACTGCTCTAATCGATCGGCTCATAGGGTTGAACCGATCGACTCAGGTTGATGAACCAATCGGCTCGAAGTGGTGAGTCGGTCGGCTCATGTGTCAATGAAACGATCGGCTCAATTGTTGAACCGATAGATTCGTGTGACCAACCGAGATCATTTGGAAAGTCAGAAGACTCTTTTTGCAAATACATATTTGTTTCACTTGTACAAATTTGATTTGGACAAGGACTAATATTTGATTAGTTGGAAACAAACATGAAAGTCAATTCGAGTTGGACCAGGACCACGAACCGATCGGCTCAGGTCCCCAACCGATTGACTTAGGTCCCCAACCGATCGTCTCAGGTCCCCAACCAATCGGCTCAGGTCCCCAACCGATCGATTCATACTTGAAACGATCAGTTCAGCTGGCATAGTTGGTTGTTTTGTGGAAAATATTGAATCCTTCTACTCCTACTTTAATCCCGCATTGCCCGGGGTATAGAACTATGTCCCATGACCCTCCTATATATAGGGGTATTGGGGGCTTCTCAAGTACAACTCAGAACACCAGTTGCTCTGCAAAGTTGTCATTCTCTCTAGTTGTGGTAACCAGGAGAGCCCGAGCAAGTACTACTTGATAAGGGAGGCACAACAAGGGAAAGACAACTACAGAAAAGCAAATGGTTGTAGGAGAGTGTTTCAATGACTAGTACGCTGATAGGAGGGTATGACTCCTTCCGGTACCTTGTGCGACAAGGCGATCAGAGTTCTAGGTGGTCTGTGTGGACTACTACAGAGGCGGGAGACTTCTGCCGCTCAGAGGACAGCTGTCAATCCCGACAGTCCCGGTGAGACCAGGAGCTGCACAAACACCGTCCAAGACTGGAGGTGAACACCGCGCAAGCCGCGAGGTAACGTCGCCGAGCAGGCCTCGGGACAAGGTATGTCTCTACAAACCACCCTTCCTATTGTATAGACGTTGACGCGATTCCTTCGTTCTGGGTTTGGGGAGAATAAAATTTTTGTTTCCGCTGCCTTCTCTACCTCCCCTAAAACCCAACACATGTTGCAGTCATGAAGAGTGTGAATGGTGGTATTATAACCTCGATTTTTATGTGTATGGTTTGAAATGAAATTTTCCCAATTAAATGTATGTGTATGAAAATTGTATGATTCATGTGTAATAAATAGATTTCTTTGGTAATATTTCCTTGGAATGTGTGTTTTTCGTGGATCTTACTATTTTAGTGAGTCCAATGTGATAAAACGAAAGAAAAAGATAAAAGAATCTAATAATAGATAAATGAAAAAAAAAGAATAAAGATAATGGTGAGAATAATGTAGAATTCTCTAGAAAGTGGTATGATGACCTTCATGGATTAGGTTTCGAATCCACTTGGTCAATAATAGTAAGAGGAAATCCAAATAAAGGAAATAGAGATAAAAATATGAATTAAATATGCCTTTTGAATAGATAACTTGTATATGAAGAAAAGCCTCTCTTATTTTCGAGTTTTGACTCCAAACTTAGCACGCAAGTAAATAAGGTTATCAGAAAAGTTCCCTTAAAATTTGGGGTTAAAAAGATATATTGTTTAGGAGTTATGAATTTTGGTAGATTTCCTAAAGTGAGAGGGATATACATAAATATCACATTTTAATCGGATTAGAATTGATTTCAATTGGAAAAGGAATATACGCGTGCGATGAGAGCCTTTGGATCTGAGCATCCGATGGCTTCGGATCGTCGTCCACCTCCAAGTCACGTAGCTATAGAGAACAGTTGGGAAGGTTGCTTCCCAATCGAATTTCTCGACGCTCAGTGGATGAGCAAGCTTGGGGACTTTTCCATTGGATTTGGGAGTCCAAGCCGAGAAATTCCATCCCTAGTTCCACTGGGATTGGGAGTCTGTCGGTGATTTGCCTAAATCTCTACTGCCATAGCTTCGACCCTCAAGTATAAAAGGGGGAGTAGACCCCCTTTGTGAAGCCACAACTTGCACCCAAAGACTTGTCCAGAGCACGCGAACTCCCCAGGGTGATTCATGGAGAGCTTGGTCTCAACCTTCATCCTTGACCAGACCTGCGAGTCGCCAGAGTGGTTGGACCTAGACTCGTCGTTCTTGAGAGGTGGGCAAGCAATTGGAGGCGTCGTTTGATTCACTAGGGCTCGTCAGAGGCAACACCACCTTGCCCGCACTTGAGGAGGCCTAGAACCCAAAGTCAACTAAGGAGTTGACCAAGCTTGCCCTGAAGCTTGCACACAAGAGGAAGAAGTAACCACGGGGGAAAGTGCGATGCTACTCTCGACCTCTCTTTGCACAGGTAAGGCCTTTTTGGTCTTTTCGTTATGTTTTGAGCACGGTCCCACGGTCCCCACAATGTAGGCTAAGGAGTCGTGTTGGCTCAAGCCTATTGGCTTGGCTCTGTCGCGTAGGTAGAGTGGGTCTGGGTTGCCTTGGCCCAGGTGGCGACACCTAATTGGTCAGGAGGCAATTAATATAGGAAAAATCGTAATTATTTATGGGTTTATCCAATGGAAAAGTGTTATATATGAAACTTTCTCAAAAAAATCCATAGAATCTATTAAAAATACAATTGAAGCTTGGTTCTTCTTACAATTTGAAAAGTGTATAAAGTTGTCACCTTTAATGGTTTTATTAAGGAAAAACACTAAGATTTGATGGTAATTAGATCTAGTAACGCTTCTTGGATATTTTGAGCAAATATTAACCTATTGTTAATAAAAGGAGTATTTAAATTCAAAAAGATGATTTCTGTGCATAATTGTCTTAATTTAGGGTTCCATGTATATACACTACTACATAACCGACCTTTGGTGTCGATTATTTAAGGCCTTTGGCGACGGTTAAAAAGTGACACATATGTGGGCGACACTAAAAGGTGAACCCTTAGGCGTCAGTTTGAAAACCGACGCCAAAATCCTTTGCGCCACCCAAAATGCGTCAGCATGGGCACTATAGACATCGGTTATTAGTAGGGAAACCGATGCCAGAACCCTTCACGCCACAAAAAGGGCGCCAGTAGGGGCACTATAGGCGTCGATTATTAGTAGGGAAACTGATGCCCAAACCCTTCGCACCACAAAAGGGCGCCATCTAGGACACCATAAGTGTCAGTTTCTTAGTAATAACCAATGCCATATCACCTGCTACCACGGTCGTGTTGTCTGGCCACATTAGACGGTGGTTTTTTGCTATTAACCGACGTTGTAAGTCTTTGTTGTCGGTTTTTGACTAATAACCGACGCCTATGTTTTGATTTTTTTTCTTATCAGTTTGCAGGCCTACTGTGGCTGGTCGCAGGATGTAGAAACCTGCAGTTCAGTGGAACTGAACTGCAGGTTTATGACATCCATTGATATCAGCCAACAACAGGCCACAAACCTACAAATTTAACAAGATTCATTTTCACACATTTAGCAACCTGTAGTTCCATTCAATTTTCATACATGTAGAAACATTCAGACACATGTAGAAACATTCATGTAGCAACCTACAGTTCCTTTCATTTTCACATTCACACATGTAGAAACATTCACACACATGTAAAAAATTCATGTAGCAACCTGCAGTTCCTTTCATTTTCACATTCACACATGTAGAAACATTTAGACACATGTAGAAACATTCATGTAGCAACCTGTAGTTCCATTCATTTTTACATTCACACATGTATAAACATTCAGAAACATGTAGAAACATTCAAACATGTAGAAACATTCACACATATGACAATTTAGAAAAATTCATTTACAAAATATCATTCTTTAGTCATTATCGCTATCAACATCCCAATTATATTTTAAAACCCCCACTACTTGTATGGCTTTTGCCCATTCTTCTCTTACATCATTTAATTCTTCCATCGTATAGGAAGCATGTACATCTGATAAGGCCTTACCTGTAGTGGGGTCAGTTTTAAACACCGGCAAAGAGAATGATGTATAAGAGAATGATGTATATATATAATTAATAATATATAAATAAGATTGATATATTTTATATTATCTAATGAGACTATATATAATACCTCAGGTATGGTATCGATGTCCACTGCGACATATTTGATAATCATGTGCATAAATCACATCACATAGTATGCACATGCCCAACCATTGTCTTGTGTAGAACACTATAAATTGAAACATACAAAATATTAAAAAATATAACTAAGCACAGTTTACATAAATAATATATACATTGGAGTCGGGAACTTACTTCCACGTTCTCCCAAATTATTGGCTAGTTCTTTTTCCTGGGGACCTTTCCTCCATCCTTTTTGAACTCATGTAAACCCCTACATGTTAATGTAACATAGTAAATTGCATAATTAAATAGTAATGTAATAACATATGCTAACATATATAAAAATGAAATATTTCTCATCGGAATAATGCCATTTTCATTGCATGTCCATATTTTGGATTCAATTTAGTCCCCTTAGGATCTAGATAATAGACAGTGAACGTCCCGAGGACAATAACTAGTAACTCCCAATGCGCACCCCTAGAGGTAAAAAAGTTAAAAACTAATAACTTGAAATCCACAATAAAAAAGTATTTTTCTTAAGTCAAAATTATAAGCAAAGTAAACTTACTCCACATTGAATGGAGCTTTTATCACCGTCTTCTTATTTTGACCAAAATTTGTAAAAGCATCACATCAGTATTATTGAACTGACGAAGGGTCTTTAGCTACTAGACTAATCAAAGATGGAATAAAAAATCCTACATGTTCAAATGAAAAATCTACACATATCTTGTCTAAGTAGCTACAAAACATGTATTACATATGCATAAATATATAAGAAACCACATCACCGGATCCTACACAAGGTATATGGATGTATAAATAAGATCTCACCTTATCCATAGCTCTATCACAGATGTATTCAGCCAATCATAGCGAAACAACTCCAAAATATCTTGTATAAATAGTTTGTTTTCGTATGATTGACCTGCAACATCCGCATTTATAGAAACATTTATAGGGCAATTTATATTATGTTCGCCTAATCATACTGCCATACCCCTACAATTATGACCTAATGGGGGCAGGTAGGTCTTGTAGAACCCAACTTGGTAATGTAACCCAACTTGGTAATGTAACCCAACTTGGTAATGTAGGAGGTGGAGGTGGAGGCCTAGATGCTCTGGGTGTCTTCGTTATAACTTGTATATATAATTTCAGATCAATTGACCTCATATATACACACTAACAATTTAACGTAATGTAAGTTTACCATACAATTTCAGTATAGACGACACATGCTTTCAGCCACAATATGACTCCGCCTTCTGCCTCACCAAGCGTTTCACAATCTGGGTGGACATATGGCAATAGAAGATCTATCCAATTGGGGAATATATGTAACGGGCTCACACGAACCCAACCATCAAATAATGGAGATCCATGAAACATTTCCCCTAGAAGGGATGGGTAAGCTGACGCCTCTGCGACGACATATTCTTTACTTTTTAGACGGCATGGCTTCAACCCCTACAAATTTACGTAAAGAATGTTATATACATATATACATATCATCTTGAAAAGACTAGCTACTGTGTCATAAAAATATTTACAACGGATGTGCTAGGTGGTGGGTCTACAAGTATACTCCCAACCTCTGCAGTAGGAGTAGAGAAAGACGCCATAGGTACTATCTGAGTGGCAGTCAGAGATGCCTTCCACTTGCTCATTGCTTCATGGAGTGTCTTATCAACTGCTTCCTTGACTCTCTTATCAACTACTTCATTGACTCTCCTATCAACTATCTTATCTACCTATACATGGATAAAAGAAACATTAGCTTCTGATTATTGAATTCCCTTTTACAGTAACATTCTAAAAAAAGAATAGGTTACCTCTTCTTGTGAAATTCCCACTTTTGGGACATGTTTGTGCTGGGATGGCCCAAAGAACGCTTTGATGCCCACACCAGCGCATGCACCCCTAACACGTCTAGGATACTCTGGGTTATCCAAAGCAACTGTCAATTCATCCCTTGTGCCCTCAGGGATGAACTTGCCTTATTTCCTCAGCTCGTGCAGCTCCCGCTAATCGCCATCAATAGAAATTGGTAAGTAAGTAAACACCACAAATAATCAATATTCGAACAATTGCTTTAAGAGTTGTATTTTACCATTTTTGCAGCCGCCTCAGCAGTTGTGGGTTTCTTTATTTCTCTCTTCTTGTTTTGCCTCCCATCTATCCAGACATCATGGCGAGGCAGAGGTGTGGTACCTATAGTAGAGGACTCCTGAGTAGCAGTAGACTGAGCAGTACACTCAGCCTGTAGTCTTTGGCGAACGCCTACATAGCCCTTTGGACCCATTGTGTGGTCATGCACATTCAGTGCACGCCTTGCTCTTTGCACCTCACTGATAGCCTGGTTAGTATGCACATTGATTTGGTTAGTAACACTAAAGGTTAATCTTGAATAAGTGGATACAACGTATATTAATTAAATAGGGAGTAACACCTAATACCTTGAATTCATCAGTGTTTCTTGAAGCAACAAACGCGTCCCATTCTTCTGGGTCCAGGAAGTTCCATTGTTCAGTGGCTGACTTCTTCCTCTTCTCACCATCTTTTATGTATTCTCGGGTGAGATTTGTCCTATAGTTCCTTAGGACCCTCCCATAGCGTTGCATCACGCATTTACGATGCAACTTTTCATCCAACGCAAATATACTCTGCAAAATAGAATTGTTATTAACTAGTATCTAAAAAATTAGTAATCTACAAAATAGAATTGCAAATAATAATAACTCACACATAAATCCTTCCATATTAAGTCTTTCTTCCCCTTAAGAACTTTATGCCAAGAATCTATCTTACAACCACAATGGCTACGAGTAACATACCCAATATATGAAACAAAGGAATTGCGGTTCACTCCAATTGCATTTTCTACATTATCAAAATCTACAACCAGTTTGGGTCCATTGCTCCTCAGCGCTGTTAACTTCTTCATCATAGTGATGCCCCTTCTCTTGTCAACTTTTTGGTACTGCTCATCAAGTGCCTCAAGCGCTTCAAATGGTACATGTGCATCATCAACCTAAAATTTGACAAAATAAACACACTTACAGGATATAACTATAAATGGACATATAGATAGAAATATATGATATATTTTTAAAACTTACATTGTGATGCAGTGCATTGGTATCCTCACTATGCTCATCATGGACATCATGGTCATCATGCCCATGCTCAGCCATCTAAAAATTTCATTAAAAAATCAAACATTTAGCATTTGACATAACTAGAAGATAATGAAACATTGTATAGTTCACATATACAAATGAAGCATTGAAAAATGAAACATATAAAAAAATATAAACATGCATGCCTCTAATATTGCGATCATTTATCAATTAACAATCCTTCATTGTGATCTCCGCGCACATACAAGTCATCATTAGCTTCAATATTTTGTGGTGTTGGCAACCCAACTGAGAATGGACTGGAGACCATGATATTATAGGTAAATACCACATCACTTTGGCAGGAGAACCAGTTTTGGACTCCCCCGAAGTCGTCAATTTATACCGTGACACACCACATTTTGGACAATCTTTCAAATCCACATAGTCCTTTTGAAATAATACACAATCATTCGGGCATGCGTGTATCTTCTTGGCCTCCATTTCCATTGGGCACAACAATTTCTTTACCTGGTATGTTGAGATTGGCAGCTCGTTTCCTTCAGGAAGCATTTCTTTCAACAAAGACAACAATGACATGAAGCTTTTGTCACTCCATCTATTGTTAGCTTTCAGCTTATACAATCTCAACACAGTGCTAAGCTTCGTAAACTTAGTACAACCTGTGTATAATGGTATCTCAACATCATGCACAATGTTTCTAAACATGGGAGGTGGATCGGTGTGCTCTACCCCACAACTATCCAGCATCACATCAACGATGTCTACTGGAACTGGTTCGTTCACATCTACGTCATTGGAGGCAATTTCTTCTTCCACACAAGCACTGCTATCGACATCCACTAGTTTCGGGTTTGAAATCTCTCCATGCCAGTGCCATTCTGTATAGCCTTGTACAATCCTGTTGCACATGACATGACTTTTGATTTTGTCACCAGTGTTGACTTTCAAGTTGTTACCACAATGTCTACATGGACAGTAGAACCTATCTCCATGTTATTTCCTATATTCTTCGGCAAATCTAATAAACTGATCAAGACCAGAAATAAACTCTGGGGTGCAGCGATTGTGAATGGACATCCATGATTTATCCATTCTATGATCAAAGAGAAAACAAGTATATATTACAACAAGATTAGGGTCTAGGGTTAACATATTAGAGTTTAAGCATGGTTAAAACTTTAGGGTTTAAGGTCTTATATATAATTAATGGTTAAAACATCCTAAGTGAGATTAGGTGTTCAAGAACCGTCCCAAACTGGGGACTATCCAAGATTTACTCCTATTGAGTAAATCTTGGACAGGTTTCTAGGCCAATAAATACATGTGTTGTCATTCTTATATATAATAAATGTGTACCACCTATCCCATTCTTGAACGCCTAATCTCACTAGTAACTGTATAATGTGTATTGGGTTTTCAAGAAAATTTCGACAGCATTTCCCCGTTGTTGTCCAAGTACATATGTACTTAGAGAACAAACGGGAAAATGCTACTGAAATTTTTTTGAAAACCCAATACACATTATACACTTACATCCTAAGTGAGATTAGGTGTTCAAGAACAGTCCCAAACCGGGGACTATCCAAGATTTACTCCTATTGAGTAAATCTTGGACGGGTTTCTAGGCCAACAAATACATGTGCTGTCATTCTTATATATAATAAATGTGTACCACCTATCCCATTTTTGAACACCTAATCTCACTAGTAAGTGTATAATGTGTATTGGGTTTTCAAGAAAATTTCGACATCATTTCCCCACTGTTATCTAAGTACATTATGTACTTAGAGAACAAACATGGAAATGCTATCGAAATTTTCTTGAAAACCCAATACACATTATACACTTACATTCTAAGTGAGATTAGGTGTTCAAGAACAGTCCCAAACCGGGGACCATCCAAGATTTACTCCTAATGAGTAAATCTTGGATGCGTTTCTAGGCCAACAAATACATGTATGTTGTCATTCTTATACCTACAATCCTAGTTTCATCATTCATATCCTAAGTTTTGTGTAACATCATTTAATCACGCTTGTCAGTAAATACTAAATAGTAAATAAACCATGATTCCATATATCAAAGATTTGAATCAAAATGCACGATTCAATTCTATTATAATGTATTAATTAGAGATCAATCTTGAAGTTTTAACTAGAGCTTCATATATCAACATACATACTAGGTCATATTTCAAGTCAAGATTTAGGCATTTAATCACCTTAGGGCGCATACATGATTCACAAGGTATTTGGGTGCACAAAAAATAATATATGTTACTAATTTAGGAGTTCACATAATCATTTTAGAAATAGAAGACCCACGTGTGGTTGAAAAACACAATTTCATTTAGGTCAAAATAGAAGTAATAATTTGCAATATACATATGATATATTTTCTTAGTATAAAATAGGTCATTAGGGCAGAAATAAAGTGAATTAGTTGAACTTTTAAAATTGAATATTCTCCTTCAAACTTATGTGATCCATCTCAGAACCAAGTCTACAGGGAGAAAATTAATGCCATGTGGGGTTTATTGAAAACTAGATTAAAAATCATGTAAAATAAGATAGTTATATTTGTTTTTCTATTTTTAAGTTCAGAATTATTTTGACAGGGCACTATAAGAGTGGTAATCAACCATTAGACAAGTCAAAAGTAATCAAGTCAGCTATACCCATCACCTTGTTTTCTCGTCATTAAGTTAGTCATAAACCACCACCAACCCTATTTTAGACATACACATGATAATTGAAAAAAAGAAATAGTAGACAATATTGTTGTCTTCGTCCTTCTCCATTTGACTGTTAAGGATGAGTAGCAGTAAAGATTTATTTATGATTAAAGGGGAATAGAGATCACAATAAGACCTAATGAACTATAAGACCTAATGAACAGAGCTGCTTACTAGGCCAGTGTGGAGAAAGAAGAGGAGCATGCCGACGTAGAGAAATGTACCTGTTTGGCGGCGACGAGCTCAGGTTCTGAGCGGCGGTAGAGGACGGCGAGCACCAGCGGAGGACGGCGAGCTCAGGTTCTAAGCTCAACGGAGGACATCAGAGGACAGCGGAGTACGGGAAGAGGACGACGAGAAGCGGTAGGCAGAGGACGGTGAGCAAGTAGTGGCAGGCAGCGAGCAAGTAGCGGCGGGCGTCGACCACAGGAGCTCCGGCGACGTCGAGAGGGGAACAAAGGGGGGTAATTTTGTGATGTAACAGAGAATGGGGATATAGTCTGTTTCTCGCGGGGGTTATTAAGTTAACAAAGGCGTCAGTTATCTAAAAAACTAACACCTAATATCCATCAGAGTCGGTTGTCAGAAAAAACCGATGTCCATTGGACAATCTTAACCCTAAAAAATTTTGTGGGGACGACGCGCGAAACCTTATCAGTGTCGATTTTTCCACAAAAACCAACGACCTTTGGAGGTAATTTTTTTCATCGTTAGGTGTCGGTTAGTAGCTAAAAAACCGACGCCGTATGTGAAACTTTGGGTGTAATTTTTTTAACTCAAAAAATTGGATTTGGCGGGCTATTTTAGGCGTCAGTTCATTTTAGGGAGCCGATGCTAAATAAAAAGCGATACCCGTGTCTGGCCGGTCTTTAAATATAGATGTCGGTCTCTGTAATTAGCTGACGTTGTAGGGTTTAGGCGTCGGTTTTCGGTAATAACTGACACCTCTAAATGTGACGTTATAAACTATTTTTGTAGTAGTGATAAGAGTGAATTAATGGGCTTAGAAACCCTAATTTTGGTAATTATGAGTTTTAATGGTTTTTATTTCAAAAATCCATGAATAAGATAGAGATGGGTTGAACCTAAGCCAAATTGAGAATAAAAGGCCCTTAATGTGGATAATTTGAGTAATTAGGGTTTTTATGAGTAGAAAAGTTGTTTTAGGGTTTGTTGACTTAAAGAGGATAAAGATTGAGAAATAGATCTAAGAAACCCTGATGAATCCTAATAAGACTTAGAAACCTTAGAAGGGTGCCCCAAGTCAATGAGAAGTAGTTTGGGATATGATGGTAACAATTAGGTATTATACATGTTTTTAGGATCAAGGGTTGCTTGATTGATTGCTTTGCTTGC
The DNA here is from genome assembly GCA_963693085.1 of Alisma plantago-aquatica. NCBI lineage: Eukaryota > Viridiplantae > Streptophyta > Magnoliopsida > Alismatales > Alismataceae > Alisma > Alisma plantago-aquatica. Next base: position 780,974,636 of record OY856410.1, read on the forward strand.
TTGATTGGACATCTAGTTGGATTTGGATATATTGCTTCTTTTGACTCCTAATAAGGTATCTGGTTACACTTATGGCTATTTCCTTTGGTTTCTAGATGATTCTCAGAGTTTTATCGATTGCTTGCAATTACATGCTTGGATGAACTTTAATTCCTACAATCCATAAAGTGACTATGGTTATCATTATTATTAAGTTTATAACTTTCTCAAACCGACATGACATCTCTGGAATTTATGAATAAGATTATGAATGAAGTCATGTTGATGACTAAGAGACCAAGTCTAGGTTGGGAAGGTCATGAGAGGTCAAACCCAGGATGGGCAGGCCAATGGAACCTAACTCCAGATTGAGGGGTGACCAATGAGGTACCTAACTCCAGATTGAGAGGTTAATGTCCACTGCAGGGATAAAACCCTAAGAGAGGGTATACCAGAGGATTGGCAAAACGGTTGAGAGGTTATGTGATTATGTTGTTACAATCTACGTGCAAAATTTTGTTTCCCCCACATACCGGTATAACTTGTAATACAGAGCGATGTTTTGTTTGTCGGCGTTTTAGGATTACATTCAGATATATGCTTAACAGAAAGTGGATGAATATTTAAAGTGACATTGAAAGAATAAAGTTAGATAAAGATTGGAGGATCATAGATAGATAGATTCCTATCTTGGGTAGAGTTTCCAATGTCCCATATTTGAAAGATATGTGAAAAGAAATTTTTTATCCCGCATTAAGCTTAGTTTGTGGTAAAACTTATTAATTATTTTTGATTATTTGTAAAATTATATGATCCTATTTTGGGATAACGACACTAGCTTCTTGGTCTTCCTTAATTGAGGGTTACCGAGGGGTGGGGTCGTTACAGGTGGTTTCCTCTTCTAAGCTACAATGACTATAGAGGACCTCCTTCGTTAAGTGTTTTGCATTTCTCTTCACATTAATAGGTAAAGCATCATGGGCGATCAACCAAGCAAAGACCTTAAGTTTGCTAGGGCATTAATCTTCTAGATCTTGGACCAAACTCCCTCAGTTTCTACATTCTTATGTCTTCTCACAAGTTCATAAGCAGACTTAATTGTGAAATTCCCATTTGTTGTGTGTATCCAAGTGCAAATATCATTCAGACCGCTTTCAAAGGAACCTCCTTCTTCATAACCAGATTTACTGCTTCTTGGGTACCCCACTCACGAAGAAAATCATCATCCCATTCACCATTGAGATTAATAAGGCTACTAACTCGTAGATCACTCAGTTCCTATGGTATCTCTTTGATAGAAAGGATCATGTCACCCAACAGTCCGTCCAGACACATAGAGTTACCACTAACTACTGTGGACATACAATTGTTTCTCATCAGACCTTTACTTTGAAGTATGGATCTTCCTAACCTGGATCATGATACAAATATAACTTCATTACGATTCTTGAATCTCTTCTAAAATCCCTTGCACCATAGAGATTTCCTACCAACCATCAAATCCCACGAATTCCTAAGCAGTATTGCTTCGTTCAACTCTCTCATGGACTTGAGACCCAAGCCCCCCATAGTTCTTTAGGGCTTGTCATTTTGTTCCGGGCTACCAAGGATATCGACTTGTCCTTACTGCAACCTCCCCAAATAAAGTGTCTAATTGTACTGTCAACCCAATCACACAACTTAACACAAAATTTAGCCGTTTGCATCACAAAAGTAGGTATAGCTGTCAAAGTTGGTTTGGTTAAGCAAACACGGCCTGTCAGAGATAAGTTCCTGGCCGACCATGCATTCACTCGATTAGTGACTCTGTTAAGTATATCAACATATGTTTCTTTTGTACTCTGGAGTGGCTAATAGGGAGGCCCATGTACCGTCCCAAATCCTTGGTTACGTGAAAGCCACTCGCCTCCTGGGTGTTGTTGATAACTTGCCGCCTGGCGCCTGTTATTGAGCCGAATCTGGTCCGTGTGTTTTGAATTATTTCCTTATTTTTTTTGCCACTATTTGGGGGCACAGTTACAGGCCCTAGCGAAACTTTAATTAAGGCTGGCTAGCTAGCTATTAGCGTCATACCCAGCTTGACCCAGTCCATTATTTTTGGGTCAAATGGGTCCCGTCCACTTTTTTGGTCGAGATGGGAATGCAATCAGTGAGTCGGTTCGGAAAACGCTCTCCATCTGAAGTAATCAGACCCGCTACGCTACGCTCGGAAGTCGGAACTCTCTCCTTTCTCCTCCCGATTTCCCAATTCTACTTTCTCCTCCGCCATCCTGCTTGAGAAGACGGCGGCCAGAGGCGCAGCGACTTCGCTGGAGAACGTAGCGGTCAGAGGCGCAGTGACTTCGCTTGAGAACCGGCAGCTACAGTTTGCTACTAGAAGCAGCTAGAGGCGCGGCGGCCCTGATCGAGAAGGCTGCGGCTAGAACCTGCTGTCCTGCTTGAGAAGGTGGCGAAGCAGAATCTGCTTCAGAATCCGGCGTTCTAGGTCCTGACGAAGCAGCTCAACGTTCGGCCTCTACAGGTGGAGGTCTGGTTACAGAGCAGAAGTGCGAGGTAAACCCATCTGGACTTTAAGATTTGATCTGAGTATGTTTCCCTCAGCTCTTCCATCCATCGCCTCCGTCCAAACGCGTCGGGAAAATGACCCGTTGTTTGGAAATTGGGATGTATCAGGTATTGTTGGTAGGAAACGTCACTGGGTTAAACCAGTTGATGATGAATTAGCTTTGTGTACTGAACTTCTGTGGGGGTCACCAGTAGACGATAAATCAGCTACTTTCATGTCCCGCCCGCGCCTGACGGAGACGTTGCCAATAGAATACCTATATGCAGACAGAACATCTGCGTTCAATACGCTTCTAAAGCTAGTAGACAGAGATCTTCGTTCAGTTACTTCAGTATGCGTTCAATATTACTCTTTGTAGACGTTCGGAACTGTTTGTAGACAGAAATCTTCGGTACGCTAATATCCACAACTATGGAGAGTACATCTACTTATTGGTTTTCTCCTTAGATAGAGCATACAGCAGTAGTTACTCAAAAAGTGCGACTAGATCAATCTTCTTTTCATGTATGCGTCTTCATTCAGCCTCATAACTATGCCAGATCTGATTTCTCCTCAAACATGCTATTGATCCAGCTACAATACATTGCGGTTCTCTTGTCCTGTTGATTAGATGCAGCTATGCTTGATTTATTTCTCCCGTTTTTCTGTATTATTTATAGCTAATTTACTGATGACCTTTGGGGCATTCTGTATGTTTCATTGGGAGCTGATCTTCACCTCTACTGACTCAATCAACCCCAAGGCTCTTCCAACCTACTACCTTGTATGACCTCTCCTTCTAACATATCGAGACATTTCCCTCATCAAACGCGCAATGAGCCATTTCCGAATAACAACAGTTATAACCAGCTCTACGTGTCTTAGGCTTATTTTAGTTCCAAGTCAGTTCATCTTTAAGTATTTTATTTTTTACAACATCAAAATTTTCCCTACCAATAGTTATAAACAAAAACAAATCGCCTACCTCCACTCTCACAGAACAATCACAAATAAAGCAAAAATGTATGAAGTCTGGACCAGTCGATCATTTGCAAGTTTCTTAAATTCCTAATTGAAGTTCACTAACAGCAACACAAAACAAAACCATATACTGCAAGACAAACCGAAGAATACCCTGGGGCGATTTGGATGCCAACTTCTTAAAATTTCATATGAATGTTACGGTGCCAGCATTTACAACTGGTAAAGGTACAGTTGGCCCGCTGAATGGTCTCCAGGAAAGGCAGGCAAAACGGTCACCAGCATTTACAACTGGTAAAGGTACAGTTGGCCAGCTGAATGGTCACCAGGAAAGGCAGGCAAAACGGTCATTTTCTATCAGGCCAGGATATGTGGGATTTAGATAGCACCCTTTGCTCCAACTTTTTCACGCCAACTTTTCAAGTGAGGAGTATCTTGTGGCAATAAAAAATACCGATCCAAGCATTAGTTGATTGAATTCCAAATTTCACAGTCAAATGTGGCCCCAAAGTAATCTGGAGATGGGGTACCAGTTTAAGATATGCTGGATCGGGTATAGGGAAGATACGAAGAACACAACCAAGATCTGTTGTGTCAGACAGCACATGGAAGCCCATGAACCTGTTTGCACAAGTGGAAACAAAACTCTAGCTGCCTGTGAATGCAAGGATTGTTGATAATGGGTTTTTCGAGTGAATAGCTTTGAGAGCGGATTGAGAAACCACTCATATTTCTTTCAACCTCTTATTTTGCTCCAAAGCCTCTCTATCTAGCTTTCTCTTTATCTTGTTAGATTTTTATGTTGTGGAAAGAGTGGCGAATATGGAAATGGGCAAATTCAACCTAACAACCACACAACAAGTGGCTTGTGCCGAAGATAGCGGGACTAAGCAGAAGGCAAGACTGAGTGGCCGACTGCCCACCCTATCAGATGAAACAAACAAAGAATGAAGGGTCTTGTCAGCCAAGAGACTCATCAGACCACTGGAGTGTTGGACATAGATGATAGATAAAATGAGAATGGACCGTGACAGTGGAAACTTGGGAGTATTCAAATGATTTATAGGTACATGTTGAGAGATGCAATATTTGCCGCTAGATTGTTGTGATTTTCTTAACGTAATAGGTATATTAGAATCAGAAGGCACATTACAATATGCATTATTACCAGTGTATTGAAAAACGGCCTGAGCGGCCGATTAATCGGCCAAACACCCAGGCCGTTTAAAATTGACCCAAAATGCCCACTTAACCAGTTTGCACTTAATCGCCCGTTTTTCCCCGCTTTTTGCCCGTTTTTTACCCCCTTTTTCCCGCTTTTTGGCCTTTTTTCTAAATTTTTCTGTGCATCTGTAACATTAAGTAAACTATATGGTCCCAAGTATTATTGACTATAATAGTATAATATATCAAACTTATATACATTAAATATCCTATGATAAACCTTAGTTCTAATATAGAATGCATACTTTGTATGCAAGTCGGGATAATAGGGTACTGCTGTAAAGTGTAATTTATACAAGTAAATTACATGTAACTATTATCTAATTTAGAATGCATACTTTAATTAAATGTACTGCTGTAATGTATGACTAATTGATGATATGCACAATAACATTAAGTTAGTAAGGTATCCAATAATTAATCTATTGTTTACTGCTTAGCTATGTGAACATGTGATGCAAATTTTTTTCTGTATCATGTATGTAGGGTGTTTTATCCATACCAAGTCTATTGTTTACTATATTATGGCTATAATTATTGTCTTATAGCTATCTTATAAACTATTTGGGTGTTTTGTATTGTTAGGTAGAGTGTTTAGATATATATAAAAGTTCCTAAGAGTATAGTACATATATACATATATGTGTAATTTTGTATAAAATTATATAGGAAACTAAAACCCATTTTTTCAAATATCGCCCGCTTACCGCTTAACCAGTTACAAGGTGCTGTCCGCACGGTTACCACTTAACGTTTTATAAAACATTGATTATTACCATTGACTTGTAGTGGATCATCACTCAGAAGAAACCATTGCAAGGGATACTTTAGATGAGCGCCGTCTACTCTTTTGCTCATGCTCTTGTAGAGTAGGGGTGGAAGACAACCAAAGGAGGTGTAGTGGAGATAACTAGATCAAGATGAGCTATGGTAAGAGATCGCATTTGCTGACTTTGTTCAAAAAAGAACAAGTGCCTTCAAAGACGATGACATCCACATTGATATGAAGACAACATGCAACCGGATCATAACATTTATACCCTTTTAATGTACGAGAATATGCAAGGAAACAACAACAAAAAAATCCTGGTGATAATTTATCACGTCCAAGATGGCGATTGTGGATGAAGTAGAGACACTGGATTTTTTTTGTGGTAAAGCAAATATGGGTTAATGGGGGTATAGCAATTGGTAGGGGATTTGTTATGTAAAGAAAATGAGGGCATCCAGTTGATGAGATTATTTGCTTAAAGAATGGTATCAAACCAAATAAAATTTGGGATCTTTCATTTCAAGCATCAGAATGCGAGCAACATCTAGGAGATGCATGATTTTCATTTCAGCAACTCTATTTTGCTTTGGGCTATAGAAGCATGCAGTTTGATAGATAATCCCCTTGAGAGATACATGTATTTTGAAAACCATGTTGCACATACTCAGAAGCATTATTAGTGTGGAAAAATTTGGAAGCGGCACACAATTGAGTCTTTATTTTATTCAAACATTTAAAGAAAATATCTAAAATTTTAGAATGGTCTTTAACAGATAAAGCCAAGTGGCATGTGACCAATCATTGATAATGTGATGATGTCACATACCTGTATGATTACCAGTTTGACACAGTCCCCAAATATCAGAATGAACCAAATATAACAAAATAGGACGACTACTATCATGACGTAAAGGAAACATCGAGCGATGGTGTTTACCAAGTTGACATGTCTGACACTTAAAACTTTTAGAAGAAAGACCAGGAAATAAAGACGTGATGTTTGTTGTAGAAGGGTGACTAAGGCATAAATGCCATTGTTGAAGCAATGTAGACTGAGCGATAAGCACGATAGCAGGAGAAGTTGACGATGCCCGCAAGTGAAACAAATCATCTCCACCTTCATATTCTCCACTAACAAGTCTCCTTCGTCCTAAGATCCTTCATGGAGACAGTGTGTTGAAATACCGCTACACTTTAGTTCAAAGTTTTGGTAATCATACTGACAAGTTTAGAGGAAATTTCAACACAAATAGAGTAGATGTAAGTAGATTGGGAATGCTAATCATATCACCTGACCCAATAACAGGAGAAATAGCACACAAGAGGATGACATGTAGACTTTCTCAAGGATAGAAGCTTCTTATTATCAGTCATGTGGACACCGGTACTAGAATCAATGATCCAGTCATCTTTTGAAGAGGAAAAAGAAGCTTGAATATTTGTGAAATCACTAGAATGTTGGGAAAAAGAAGCAGTAGTCAAAGAGGCAACCTTGATCAACTTGTCTGGATCTGTAGAGTTAAGGGTTACCATATGATTATTGGTACCACTAGAAGCAAAAGTTGATTCCCCATCAACTTACATATTCAAAATTGATTTGCCCATTCTGGCTTACCATGCTTTTTCTAGCATTTATCCTTCCCATAATTTCATCTTCTGCAAAAATTGCAGCTTGGAGTTGGAAAATGAGGCCCCTATGCCAATGGTGTTGGGTCTTTGTCCGTGATCTAGAGTAACATGTCCCCAGTTAGAATCGACAAGGGCAACATGCTCCTCCTCTATAGTCTGTAGTGGCAACAAACATAGATCTAGCTAAAGAGTAGATAGACATCATCTAAAGTGTGGAGTGGTTCAGACTTCAGATACATGAATCTACTTTTGGACAACTTCATTACCAAATGCTAAGATGTAGAAATTGACATAGTTGTACCTCATCTTATGCTTTTGTAGTATTGTAAGGTCAGATGATAAAGGATGGTAGATTTTGAGTTCTCCCTGGATCCCTTTGAAGTTATCAAAGTGTGGTGCAAAAGATGAGAGGTCATCCAGTTTTGGAGAATGCATCGTTTATACAAATAAAAAGTTTGAGATGCATTCACTTTGCTAGAATATACCTGCCACCTGGGGAACACGATCCCACAGCTCTTTGCTATCTTGGTGAAGGTGAGATTAGTAGAGGTGTGTGCTTTGTAGCTGTTCAAAATACATGAAAAGAGCAAGGAGTCATGCTTTGCCACTTCTTGTATAACCTTCTTTTTGTCAGAAGTTTATTCTTTAGTAGGTGGTGGCTTAGGAAGGTGATCAAGCTTTCCAGAAGAATGTATAGAGAATTGAAAGGAGCGTGCCAATGGGATGTAAATCCATCCATTGAATATCGCCAACCTTAAACACCTAGAGTGTGTTAGAGATCTTTGTAGAAGAAGACGAGATCATAATATTTCAACTACTATGAGAAAAATAAGTTCATCAACACTCTGACATTTAGTGTACTTGATACACTGTACTTTAGTGACTGGACAGCGGATACTGTGTCGGTGATCAGTCACATAAGTTGAAGCAGGTAGACAAGGACTCTTTGGGATAAAACATGTCGTGTTAAAGGTAGCACACGATGTCTGGGATAGGATGTATTGTAAAGAAGAGAAATGCAGTCAGGGCGGTAACAATAGAGGCACATGCCGTGTCGCTGATATGACATCCTGTGTTAGGTGCTCACGTCGTGTTTTGATGCAACAACACTCCAGGTGGAGCAAAGACAAAGCGACACAACATGTCAGAAGGTGACACTATTTTTGACATCACAATGGCAGAAAAAGGTCGTGAACGACCTAGATTCAAGGAAAAAACTATGGGGGATCAACGTAGGTCTCCAAGAGGATAGAGAATATGTTGGAAATATCTGATCTTATTTGAAAAATATAGGTAGAGCCCTATCATAGCTGCTCATGGATGACCACAAAAAAGATCATGTATGACTCTTCGAAAAATTATTTTTCAAAGCATAAGACCGTCGGAAAGACTGTAGACAACTCAACTGGATCCTTTTGTTGGAGAAGAGATGGGGCTAGAAGAGAGGGAATGTCCTTCTAGTTGTAAGTTGCAACTACAAACGGCTTGAGGGATGACCATTGCTCGGAGATGAAAACATACATGAGATTGGTTGGGCAAAACACTGAGGGTGGCTGCTATGAGAGTTGTCAACTTAACTTGCTTTGATACCATGTTAAAAGTAGCTGTCATTGTTATATTGATAAAGAACATACCTTCTCCTATATGTAGGAGGAAATACAAAGAAGCGGACAAAACCCTAGTGGGCCTAATAACTTGGGCCCATATTACGTAAAACTAAAGAAATATGAAAAGAGTATAGAAGAAATTCATACACATAGTTGATGAGTCGGGCAACTAGTCATCTGGTCGCTAGAGTGCCCATGACTAGCCAACCACCCATGAATGGGCTTCTGCTTGGCGCTTGACTGGCAAACTAGTCGGCTAGTCGATCAACTAACACAACTGCTCGACCCTGGGCAAGGCTGGACGACCGCTTAGTCAGGCTCGGGCCCAACAACCTTTGGTTTTTTTGGCAATCTAATTTCCCCCACTCTTTTATTGTATAACTCTTATTTGAGTTGAAAAAATTCAACCCTTTTACTAGTTTCAACGCTCGAGTACTAAACTCAATACATGTATGCCATCTTTGAAACTTAATAACCTTCTTAGTTGATTGATATTTGTTAAATATCTGTACATTATAACGCATTTGGGATGTTTTAGGACATTGTTTAACATATTTGGAGTATTATTTGTTTTATATACATGCATATACTATATATTCTATCTATAAAAATATTTAAATGTAAAATTTCCTAAGTTTGGGAGCCTGACTAGTCAGCCTAATCACGCTAGTCGCCTATGAATCCCGGGCTGAACTCCTTGACAACTATGTTCATACGAAAATAATAAGACATATATCTTGATAAAAGAAAAAAATTAAAACTTATAGATGATCTAATTTAGAATTAAAATAAGCCTGACGAACACAGAGATGGTTTTATGCAACCACGATCTGTTCTTAGTTTGGGAAATGGCTTATTGCATGCTTGATGAGGAAATGTCTACATGCTTTCTCGCCACAAAAAAAATGCTATTTTCCCATAACCCCAAAATGTACTGAACATGGTGCATGACTTCGACTTCGTGTTGACTTTGCCAGGTGTGGAAGTGGAAATTTGTAGAAACTTTGAGGAAGTTTAGATGCAAACTCTGATAAAATTTGAAGCCATTTTTGAAGAGAATTATGTGAATTTAAAGGAAACTTCGATTGAAAACTTCTAATTATGTTGTACCTCTAGTTTATATATGTTAATTTAACACAAAGCACAATTCACGACTCTCTAGCCCTAGGTAGGCTGATAATACAATGGGCTGTTTGCAAGGATCAAATGTGCAATACAAATATACATATACTCTTCACCATGTCTTCTATACAATATGGAGTCAAATAGTGGTTATGACACCTCTAGGAAAGGATGGTAGCCAACAAACATGGGAATGGATATTAGAAATTGTGAAGAGGGTTGAAGGCGCCACTTATGCCTTATATGGCCTTTAGGGCACTAGTTAGAATTACTCTTCTGGGTCGTATTAACTTCGGCCCAGCTTTGCCAACTTCGGGGAAACATGGACAACTTTGGGGATATTTTGGACGAAAATACACACAAAAAGTCAACTTTGATGAAAACATTTAACTTTGCCATGAAGTTTGGTCGAGGCCAAAATTTGGGGGATTTGACTTTGCCTGAGATCGAATCTCATAATTTCGTCTACTTTTCTCTCAACTTTGGCAAAGTTTAGCTCTGTGGTATTGAATCCGTACTATAAACGTTTAAAGTTGTGTCAAAACGGTTACTGGTCGAAATGTTGTCTTATGACCCAAAAGGAGCATCACTTGAGTATCACTTGAGTTTTTTTTATTTTCTTTATTCCGTGCGTATGAGCTCGTGGACTTTAGGGCTCAGGCAGTGAGCTTCTAGCTGCCTAGATGCCCTAGGTATTTTTTTTTACTTCTTATTCTTTTATACATGTTTCATATATATATATATTATATTTATATATTCTAGGTGGTTTACATATGTACTTAGATACATATATAAGCTTATATATGTTTTGTATACTTAATTAATCCTAAATTTATGAACCCTAGCATGATCTAAATTATGCCGATCTTTACCTTAGTTTGAGATAATTGTCATAAATAAGTCATAAGTTCCCCTAAACTAGGCTTAAATTACCCCATCTTAACCATATCTAATTCGACCTGTAGACAAAAGTTAAATTTATTTGCCCTATTTGACCCAAAACAGACCTTATTCAACCAAATTAGACCAAAATCTACTTCTTTTGACCGAAGTGATACCTAAATATTCTAATTCAACATCAAAATCACATCAGTTATCTGAAGTCTGGTTTATTTTTTTTCGTAATTTGACCCTAAGTGACCTAAATTGGGTCAAAGTAGCCTTAGGCGCCCACCCAACCCACCAAATGACCTTAGGCGCCTAGGTTTGAGACTGTCCTCCAAGTCCTTGGAGGGCGTTTTGAGAACCATGTTTTTAAGTCTGTTTATATACCTCCTCTTTCATGTATTTTCTTGTATCCTCAACTGATTTTTTATCCAAGTGTTGTTCATAGTATTAATTTCTATATTCAAACCAGTTATGGAGTCCTGGTGCCTCCTTGTTGGAGGGAAGATTAAATTGATCAACTGTATAAAATTGCAAAGCAGAATATAGATTGGTTATGATTGAAATGATGATGGTTATGTAGAAGAAAATCATGTTTTCAAGCGTAGATTAACCGACAAAAGGTATTGTGAAGATAATTAAGAGGAAAAAGTGGAAAGTGGTAGATCAAAGAAAAAATCTTCGATTTCAACACCGTTTCGGAGGCCACAGAAACAGAATTTTTGACAGATGCGTTCCTAGCTTTCGGCGGCCAAATGAACAAATTAATTAATCAAATTTTACAAGAACAATCTACTAGTGTAGATCTACTCAAATACATGATAATATATCATATTGGATATACGTTAGGGGGGTCTCCTGGTGTGTGAGTGAAGCTGAACTGTTTTGATGGGGAATTTTGATGTCAATTTTCAATAATGAAATGAATGAATCAAGTCATTATAGTTTGCAAGCACAATAGATGGACTTAAAAGACACCAAATCGTGCAAAGTTATGCTCTAGGTTGTACATAGTACATTAAATAATAAAAAAATATTCGATGGTCATGTGTGTTCCGATAGTGCATTTCGGTATCAGCACAGTTTAAAATTTCGGCGAAATCCTCAAAATTTCGGCAATCATTTCCATACCGATAGCCACAGGACATCAAAATGCACTGTCAATCAAAATTTTTCTTTCTTTTTAATGTACTATGGATTACCTAGAGCATATTTTCTTTGCGCAGTTTTGTGTTTTAAGTCTATATATTGTAGCAAACTATAATGACTTAATTTATTGATTTCACCATGAAAATTGAGATTAAATCTCCATCAAAATCCCCGTTGAAACAGTTCAGGGTCCTTCACTCACACTTGAGGAGACCCCGCTCCCGACATCCAATATGAAATATTATTGCATATTTGAGTAAATCCGCACTAGTAGATAATTCTGGTAAATGTTATAAATTCATTCATTAATCTTTGCCGTCGAAACGTTAGGAACACAGATGTTGAAATTTGTCAAAATTTTCATCAAAATTTCGGTAAATTTCTATTTCTGTGGCCACTAAAACAACATGGAAATCAGACATTTTCTTCGGTAAAGAAATTTCGCCCGTTTCAACGAAATTTTAAACATTGCCGCCCTATTTGGCCTAAAACGGACCTTATTTGACCAAATTAGACCGAAATATACTTTCTTTGATCTAAGCGAGACATATACACCTAATGTAACATCAAAATCACAGAAGTTATCTGAAGTCTGGCTTGAATGAACTTCATTTGACCCTAATTGACTAAATTGGGGCGAAATGGCCATAGATGCCCAAATTAAGCCACCAAGTGACCTTAGGTGCCTAGGTTAGAGAGCATCCTCCAAGTGCTAAGAGGGCGCCTTTTGAGAACTATATTTTTAAGTATGTTCATATACCTCCTCATTCATGTATTTCCTTATATCCTCAATTGATTTTTATCCAATTATTATTCATGATATGATTTCTGTATTCAAACCAGTTATGGAGTCCTGGTGCCTCTTTGTTGGAGTGAAAATAATTAATATGGGGTGAGAAACAGTAAATTGAGAAAGCATAGGGTTACACAATGTGTGTACCCTGATATATATAATAGTGGAACAATTACATGTAGGTCCTTATAGAAATGTAAAATAACAAGACAATAAGTAAAGACATATTAACACCCCTCAAGTTGGAGCATAGATATCAATCATGCCCAACTTGTCCACAAGCGAGCTGAAATGTTTCTTGTCCAGCAGCTTTGTAAAAATATCAGCAACCTGATCTTTTGAGCGGGTGAAAGGAGTGCAGATCTTGCCAGATAAGATAGTCTCTTGAAGGAAGTGACAATCAACTTCAATATGTTTTGTGCGCTCATGATATACATGATTATTAGCAATGAAGATAGCAACTTTATTGTCACAATGCATCGGAATAGCAACAGAAGACTCAACCCCGAAGTTTTTCAAAAGAGATTGTACCCATAGGAGTTCACGAGCAGTGTGGGCCATCGCCCTGTATTCAGCTTCAACACTGGATCTAGCAACAACATTTTGTTTTTACTCCTCCAGGTGACAAGATTACCTCCAACATAAGTACAATAGCCTGAAGTAGATTTTCTGTCCATCTTACTTCCAGCATAATCAGAGTCAGAGTAACCTTCCAGAGAACAGTGTCCATGCTTTTTATAGTAGAGGCCTTTGCCAGGTGATTTCTTAAGATATCTCAGAATATTACAAAGAGCATCCCAATGACACTGTCTAGGCTTATCCAAGTACCTGCTAAGAAGACCAACAACAGTAGATATATCAGCTCTAGTAACAGTCAGATGGATCATCTTACCAATCAGTCTCCTATATTTTTTATTGTTTGGAAACATAGGAGACGAGTCATCATCCCAATTAACATTGGGATCCAGAGGAGTATCAGCCGGACGTGCACCAAGCATCCCAGTCTCCTGTAATAGGTCAAGAACATACTTCCTCTGAGATAATACAAGAGTATTAGAGGTCCTAGACACCTCAATGTCCAGAAAATATCGTAGCTTTCCCAAGTCTTTAGTAGCAAAATGTTTGCACAAGTGTGCTTTAGTAGCCTGAATCTCAGAAAGATCACTGCCAGATAGAACGATATCATCAACATAAACAATCAGAATCACAATACCAGAAGAGGTCTTTTTTGTAAAGACCGAGTGATCAACCTGTGATCTCAGAAAACCAAATGTAGCCATGATTCTACTCAACTTGTCAAACCATGCCCGAGGACTCTGTTTGAGTCCATAGATAGATTTTTTCAACCTGCAAACTTTATGTGACTCCCCCTGAGGAACAAACCTAGGAGGTTGCTCCATATAAACCTCTTCTTGAAGATCCCCATACAGAAAGGCATTTTTAACATCCAGTTGAATAAGAGGCCAATCGAAATTAATAACAACAGAAAGTAGAACTCTGACAGAGTTAAATCTGGCAACAGGCGAGAACGTCTCAAAATAGTCAATGCCATAAGTTTGAGTGTACCCTTTTGCTACCAGGCGTGCCTTCAGATGTTCCACTGTTCCATCAGGTTGATACTTCATAGCATAAACCCATCTGCAGCCAACAGATTTGCACTCAGGAGGTGGATCTACCAGCTCCCAAGTTCCTCTATCAGCAAGAGCAGTCATCTCCTCTTTCATGGCAGTCGTCCAGGCTGAGCTTTGTAAGGCATCATGTACAGTCTTGGGAACAACAATAGCAGATAGGGCAGCCACAAAGTTACTAGCATGAATACTCAGATGTGCAGTAGAAACATGATTAGCAATATTATGAGAAGTACAAGAACGAGTTCCTTTTCTGAGAGCAATAGGCAGATCTAAGTCAGAGTGTACCTCAGCAGGAGTAGGACCTTCTAGAGGAGAAGATTGGTGCTGCATTGGGGGGTCTTGAGGAGGTTGTGACCTGTTCCTGCGTTTATACACAATAAGTGTAGTAGTAGTTTCAGCAGGTGAAGTATCAGATATGCAATCACTCGTGACAGGCAATGGTGCTGTATGTTAGAATTCAGGATATCTCCTTTAGCAGAATAAAACAGTGTATCCTCAAAAAAACACCACATCACTACTCGTGAACCATTTTTTCGTAGTAGGACTATAGCACCGATACCTTTTTTGAGTACGAGAATACCCCAAGAAAATACATTTTTCTGCTCTAAGAGATAATTTATCATAGTTCGGTCCAACTGTCCAAGTAACTGCACAAAACAGGTAGAACCAAATATCCGTGGAGGTGCAAAAAACATAGGTACATTAGGATGTAGAACCTGTACAGGAATCTTATTGCCAATAACAGAAGACGACATTCTATTAATCAGAAAGCAGGCACTTAGGATAGCTTCTGACTAGAAAAGTCTAGGTACATTAGAATGCAACATTATAGTTCTAGCGACCTTAAGTAAATGTCTATTTTTCCGCTCCGCAACTCCATTTTGTTGAGGCATATAGGCACACAATGTCTGATGAATAGTACTAATAGATCGACAAAACAATCCAACTTCTTTCTGAACAAACTCCAAAGCATTGTCGGTTCTCAGAATTTTAACAGGCATAGAATATTGAGTTTTTATTTCAGCAAAAAAGAATTCTATTGTAGATAGCACTTGAGACCGATTTTTCAACAGAAACAACCAAGTGGCACGAGAAAAATCATCAATAAACAGAATAAAGTATTTATTGCCAGACAGACTTGGAACATTACACAGACCCCATACATCAACATGAACAAGATCAAAAATATTTTTACTACTAATCTGGGACCGTTTAGGATATACGGTCCTAGACTGTTTCCCTAACTGACACGACTCACATTGAAAATTGTGCGTTCCTACACCAGAGATGACATGTTTCAGCTTCTCAGAAGATGGGTGTCCAAGTCTGTAATACCACTGCAATGTTGAAACTGATGAAGATAGAGTTGAAGCTAGCGCCAAGTTGTCAGTCCTTTTCAATTCATCCAGATAATATAGGCCATCAGGTCCTTCATGCCCCCCACCAATCTTCATCCTCGTGCGAAGGTCCTGAAAAGTATAAGTACCAGGAATGAATGTGAGACTGCAGTTCAGGCTACGTACAATTTTGCTAACAGATAATAAGTTCAGTGGAAAGCGAGGCACATATAGAGTAGATTTTAACAAAAAATGAGAAACTATGTCTCCAATCCTAGATACAGCAGTCTTGGAGCAATCAACAAGCATAACAGAGGAATTAAAGACCGGTCTAGATAAGGTTTTGAAAAGGGACCGATTTCCAGAGATATGAGATGAGGCACCCGAATCAATCACCCATTTTTTATTACCAGTACCAGGCGAGGGTGCACTGATGAAAGCAGTATCACAACCAGAATATGTAGCAGCATGCAAGGTTGTATAGGCGGCTAGGCGACCAGGCGTTGCCTGGGGACGCCTAGGCCGCCTAGGCGCCCAGACGGAGGCTCAGGCGTTTCCAGGCATTTTTATATATATAGATAGATAGATTAATTTAATGGATACATGTAAAATTTATGAAAAATAAAGTTAAATCAGTAGATGGTTAAATAATATCAAAATCAGTACATAAATAAACACAAATCAAAAGATAACTAAATAAAAATAGTAGCTAAATAAATACAAATAAGTAGATGAATAAATACAACTAAGTGGATAAATAAATACAAATCAGTTGATCAATAAAGCTACATCAGTAGATGATTATATAATTTCAAAATCAGTACATAAATAAATTTAAATGAGTAGATAACTAAATAAAAAACAGTAGACGAATAAATTCAGTAGATGAATAAATACAAATAAGTAGATGAAGAAATACAAATCAGTCGATAAACTAATATAAATCAGTAGATGATTAAATAATACCTAAATCAACACATAAATAAATACAAATAGTAGATGAATAAATACATTAAATACAAATCAGTTGATAAACTAATATAAATCAGTAGATGATTAAATAATTCCTAAATCAGCACATAAATAAATACAAATAGTAGATGAATAAAATACAATAAATACAAATCAGTTGATAAATAGAGTTAAATCAGTAGATGATTAAATGATATCAAAATTAGTACATAAATAAACACAAATCAATAGATAACTATATAAAAACAGTAATAAATAAAAACAAATAAGTAGATGAATAAATACATAAGTGGAAAAGTAAATACAAATCAGTTGCTAAATAAAGTTACATCAGTAGATTCTTACATAATTTCAGAAGCAGTATAAATAAATTCAAATGAGTAGATAGCTAAATAAAAAACAGTAGATGAATAAATTCAGTAGATGAATAAATACAAATAAGTAGATGAATAAATACAAATCAGTTGATCAACTAATATAAATCAGTGATGATTAATCAATTCTCAAATCAGTACATAAATAAATACAAATAGTAGATGAATAAATATAATATATACAAATCAGTTGATAAATAAAGTTAAACAGTTGATAACTAAAGTTAAATCAGTAGATGATTAAATAGTATCAAAATCAATACATAAATAAACACAAATCAGTTGATAAATAAAGTTAAACAGTTGATAACTAAAGTTAAATCAGTAGATCATTAAACAGTATCAAAATCAATACATAAATAAACACAAATCAGTAGATAACTAAATAAAAACAGTAGATAGATAAATACAAATAAGCATATGAGTAAATACAATTAAGTAGCGCCTGGGCGGGTCGCCTAGCCCGCCTGGGCGGACGCCTGGCCCGCCTAGCACACCTGGCATAACCTTTGATGCTGGGCGCCCAGATATGGAGATCCCATTGGCCGCCTGGGTGCCCGCCCGTACAACATAGGCAACATGAGCTCCAGTGGCAGCTCCAGAGGATGATCCAGTACGCTCGAGCAGTAAACGCTCCACCTCCGAACGGATAAAGTCAGCAGTAGTGGAACTGGATGCATCAGTGGCAGTAGGCTGTGATGCTACCTCAGAGGTAGCATGGGCATCAGAAGCCGCATTGGCCCAAGCCGGCTTCCCATATTTCTCCCAACATTTTTCTTCAATATGATTAGACCGGCCACAGAAACTGCAGAAACGCTGACCAGTCTGAGGACGAGCAACATTGGGAGGACCAGAGGGTGCTCCACGACCAGACGAACTCCGCCCCCTTTCAGTGCCAAGATGATGGTTCTCCTGAAAATGACCACGGCCACGGCCACGGCCACGACCTCGACCGGACATAGCAGCAAGGGCAGTAGCATCTCCAGTGTCAGAAGGTGACTCAGACGAGGAGGCTGGCAGACGCTGAAACGCACTCTGTAATGTAGGCAGTGGATCACTGACAAGAATTCGATCCACAACCCCAACATAGGATTCTGGTAAACCATACATGAACCGAACCACGTGCAACTCCTGGCGTTGACGTTGCATGGTAGCCAAGTCAGTAGACAAGGGATGGTAGGCCTCCAATTCTCCCCAGAGTCCCTTAAAGGCAGAGAAGTAATCAGTAATGTCAGATCCCGAGAAGTGTAGACGGGTCAGCTGCTTGGTGATATCAAACACCTTCTTGGGATTTTGGCTGTGAGAGTAAGTGCTAGCAAGCTGATCCCACATCTACTTTGCTGTAGGCAGGTATAGTAAGGTGACACTGATTTTCATCTCACTGTTGTTGAGAATCCAGGTCATCACGGTGGAATCATCTTTGACCCAGTCATCATAAGCTTTGACATCTTTAGAGTCGGCATTGGCAACAGGCATAGGAGGCGGATCACGCGTCAGATGAGAATGTTTCCCTTGGGATTTTACATAAATCTGCATAGAACAGACCCAATGCTGGTAGTTGTGCCCATCCAGCTTAACAGTAGTAACCTAACATCGCAGATCATCATGTGAAGACGCCATGACAGGTAGAGCATCGACACCGAAAGTGAGTATGAACAGGAAGGCACAGACAGAAGACGACCGCCTAGTTCCTCAGCTAGGCGACAATAGGCACAGTAGAAAGACTGGACGAACCAGTTACATATGGGCTACGCCTATGCGTGGCAAAAAACATGACGGCTCAAGGGCCTACACGAGCAGGCAGGAGTAGGAGCCGAAGAAAATCAGACCAGATCTACGGAGCGAGGCGGGAGGACAACAAATCCTGGATCAAGCCAAAGGAGAGAAGTAGCCCTCCCGGTGGCGGCGGCAGCAGCTGGCTGCACAAAGCAACAACGGCGGCGCTGCGACAGCAACCAGTCGCTGGCGGCAGCAGGCCGTGCGCGGGCGACCGGTGCGGCGGGCGGGCAGGCGTTGCGGCGCGGCAAGGAGGGGGGGCGGCGCCGGAAGAGAGAGAGAGGAGAGGGAGGGAGGGAGAGAGAGGGCGCCCCGCTGGATCTAGCCCTGCTCTGGTACCATGAGAAACAGTAAATTGAGAAAGCGTAGGGTTACACAATGTGTGTACCCTGATCTATATAATAGTGGAACAATTACAGGTAGGTCCTTATAGAAATGTAAAATAACAGGACAATAAGTAAAGACATATATTAACATGGGGAAGTCACAAGCAACTGTATAAAATTGCAAAATAGAATATAGACTGGATGTGGTTGAAAATTTGAAATAATGATGGTTATGTATAAAAAAAATACCTGGTATTTTTCACCATCAGATAGCACAATAACCAACAAAAGGTATTAAAGTTTACGCAAGAAAATGTGAAGGTAATTAAAAGGAAAAGGTGGAAAGTGGTAGATCAAAATCAGTTAATTACTCAGTAATTCCATCATAAAAAAAACCCGAGCAAGCTTTAATCTCAATTCTCAACTGAGACACAAGGGGCTAAATATTTCTTCCATTACTATCTTGTTCTAACTCTAATTCTCTGAAGGGATCTTATCTATAATTTAATTAACAAATAAATATTGCATATGTTTGCTTCTCTACCAATTATTGGTGTCATTGATATAGATATTTGTGCTGCCTTTAAAAAAAAAACTGGCCATTCTATTCATCCTGTGGCCTGGGCTCGATCCTGAGACCTCTCGCTAACAAACTGAGTGTCTAACCATTTTCGCTAACAAATTGTGCTGCCTTTTTCGTTCTTCTTTTTCAAGGTCCACACTTCTCAAATTACTGCAGTTACACTTTTGTCTGGTATGCATGAGTAACTGTGCAAATACTATTTCTGATTAATAAACAACATCATGTGCTCAGGTACTATATAGTATGATGCTGTGAAAGTGCTACAGTCTGTAGAGATTGAAAATATGAACGCCCTAAAGTATGTGGTGTATTCCATTCAATTTTTTGTTATGCATATGGAGCACTAGAATAGAAAATTATGGCTAAGCTTGGCAACATCAATCGCAGGTTTGGGAGTTCTTTATACCCTTTCTTATTGCTTTATTCGTTTTCTCTTCAAATCTAATTTGTGTGCCTTTTTTTTAACACTACTTGTGATTGTCGCTTGCAGTGGCCTGCTACGAAAATCTAATGAAAGCATGAGACTTCTTGTCACAACAATTATTGGAATTGTATTGGGTTTTTTGATTGGAATTTCTTTTCCCACAGTTAATATAACAAAGGTAAAATGTAATTGATCTCATGGAGTGCACTTCAGCAGCTGTTGCTTACTGCAATTCGAAGCTTAACTGCTCCTTTGCTGGTTTTTGTCAGTTGCACTTCCCCTCGGACATTATTTCATACATTGAAGATAAGAACTCCGGCATTACAACACAAGCCATTCTGAACCACGCTTGGACCACCATAACCGACAAGAATAAAAACAGCTCCCTTCATGGTCGAGATGACCCTACGAAGGTATCCAGAATATATAATCTTACAAATATACCTTTTTTCTTTTTTAGATCTTTGAAATATGCATCATCAACGTAATCACTTTTGGTTTGCCTCTCCATTTAAATGCCGGAATGAATGGCCATAATTAATTGATAAGTAGGCAACATCATACTTTTGACTTGGAAAAATAATTTGTGTTGATTCAAGGTCATGTTTTTTCACGTTAATCATATAATCTTGTTTGGTTATTGTTAATGGTATACAAGCGCCATGGAATAGCTTGGGAACATCCATACTCTATCAGAGTGGTGACCTACATACTGAAAGTAATATTGCAATCAGATGGAAATAACAAATATTATTAATCTCAATCATTTAGGACATGGTTAATGATCCCCCTAAAAGAAGGTAAACCTATGTATAGGTCCACAAAATTAGATGACTTAGGCGGTAGACAATATGGAACTAAAACCCGTTGACTCTTTAGAGAACATCTGTCATTATTATATCTTATTGGATAAACCCCTCTCCTGTATAAAAAGAGGAAGGGAACCAAGGAAAAGGAACAAAAGCCTAATGGGTTGGATAATTTTCGGCCCATAGTACAATAAACTGAATAGAAACAAATAAGATAAAGAAATACAACAAGGGTCTCAACAATTCCCCACAAGTCGGAGAATAGATGCCAAAAATGCTATCTTATAGTGCAGATTCCAAACTCTTCTTCTATAGAGTAGCTTGATAAAAATGTCTGCATTTTGCTCTTCAATAGGTAAAAAAGGGAGAGTAGTGATCTTCTAATCATCATTGCATCACGAAGAAAGTGGCACATTACTTCAATATCCTTTGTCCTTTGATGAAATACATGATTTCTAGCAATGTAGATGTCCGATTATCATAGTAAATAGAGAAAGCATACATGCCATGAAAATCAAAGTCTAAGAGGAGACATTTAGTCCATTGAGCCTTAGAAGTGTTATGTGCCATTACATGATACGTAGATTCCCGCACAGAACCTATCAACCATGTCTTGTTTCTTGCTTCTCGAACTACCTAGGTTGCCTCCCTCAAAAGTGCAATATCTAGAAGTAGATCTCCCATCATATCTCCCTTGGTAGTTTGCATTAGATTAACCAACAGCATTTAGATGCCCATTCTTATATAATAATCCTTGATCAGAGCATTCTTTATATTTCTCAGCTAATGATAAGCTGCGCTCCAATGATACTGTCTAGGACAGTCCATAAAATGTCCGAGAAGGCCAACTGTAAAACAAATATTAGGCCAAGTAAATGTAAGATACTCGAGCTTCCTAGCCATTCATTATAGCTAAATTTGTCTTCCAATGGCTGGGATGTCTCAAACCATAACTCATGTGCTTGGTTTATAGGACAAACTGTTGGCTGATGTCCAAGCATTCTCTCAAGTCTCAATCAGTAGATCCAGAGTGTACTGCCTTTGAGACAAGGGTTTTTATCATGTGCAACTTTAATACCAAGAAAATACCTCAGACTACCCAGGTACTTAGTACAACTGTTGTGAACGATACTTCTTTGTTTCAGTAATTTTTGTGTCATCACTGCCAGATGAATTAATGTCATCAACATAGCTAATGAGAATGACAGGTTAGTATCGATGGTCTTGATAAAGACTAAATGATCACATTGAGGAAGAGAGAATGCAAATCTGCTTATTATAAAAGACGGTTGATTAAACATGTACGGAGACTTTGCTTTGATCCAGAAATAACCTTTTTGAGAAGATAAGACTTTCTCGGAATACTCCCCTTGAGAAGCATCTTCCGCATGTTTCTCTATGCTGACAATCTCCCACAAGTCACCATACAAGAAAGCAATTTTGATGTCTAACCAATATATCTACAGTCATTTTTCACGACAGCAAAAATAAGAATGCAAATATAATTGAGATGAGCAACTCGAGAAAAAGTCTCAAAATAATCAGCTCATTGTTCTTGTGTGTATGTACCCCTTTGGGAGCAAGTGTAGCTTTCAAGCGTCCAATCATCCCATCTGGCAAGTATTTGACTTTAAAGACCCAACAACCTCCAACACGATTACAACCTAGGGCAGATCAACAAGATATCCCATGTTCCTCAAGATGTAAGAGCATGCATCTCCTCATCCATAGATTGTTTCCAACCAGGATGATGTAAAGCCTCATGAACCGATTGTGGGACATAAGTATAAACACAAAGAGTTCCATGTTACTGCAATAACTTGTGCCATTTGAGCATTCAGATGATCTGTATACACATGTTGGGATGTGTAATATATTTTGTGCTAGACCTATGTGGTTTTCTCAAAGCAATGGGCAAATCAATGTTAGAAAGTAGACTAAATCTAGAGTGCTACCATTGGCTTCAAATGGATTGTTAACCTCAGGAGAATCCATAGTAGGAGATTCTTCGGGTGATGTTGGATGTTTCTTTTGCTCATACACTGTGAGGACAATAGTAGAGGAGTAGAGGACTAATAGGAGTCTTTCTAATGGAGACGACATGATAGAGAAGGGATATGGTAGGATTGATACTGGCTGTTCTCAGAAAAAAATGATGCGTCCTTAAAAGAAACTTAAGTTCGCACTAACATAAGGACAATGAGCAGCAACATGATTAAAAATATTTGTAGCCTTTATGCGTTTGGGAATAACTAAGAAAACAATAACCCATGGCTCTCTCGATGATAGTTTATCATGCCTCTGGTTGGTGATTATGGACAAAACAAAAGCTGCCAAAAACCTATTATGGTAAGGCAACCATGGGTTCATGTGAATATAGCAACTGGTATGGGATCTAGTTATATAGAACATATGAGGCATTCAATTTGTAAGGTAGTTGGCTATGCGTTAGTCCAATTATATCTTGGAACTTTTGTTTTAAGCATTAAAGGTACATGTATCATCTAGGAGGTAGCGATTCTTTCTTTCATAAATTCCCTTTTTTTAAGCCTTATGAACATGAAATTTGATAGTTTTTCCCTTAGAAATACAAATTTTTTGAAAACAGGGCTCCATATATTCCGAGGCGTTGTCAACGATATACTTGGGAGTAGTAGAAAACTGGTCCTTGATTCATTCCAAACATTATAGAAGACATCTAAAATTTGAAACCCATCTTTTACTTAATAAATCCAACTGATATGTGACCAATTGTTTATAAAGGTTTCAAAATATCGTACGCCTGTATAATTAATGGTGGACCATGGCCTCCATATATTGAAGTGGACTAGATAAAACAAACCAGGACTACTATTTTCCCCACTTCTCCGACAATTACACTTGTTGCCAAGCCTACTCTTCCTCATAGTCACAAATTCAGTATTCGGGATACGTACAACCAAGTTGAAAAATTCGGAAATCGGGAATTATGCGAAAAATTCGGATAAAAATCGGTCAACGTACGGTAAAAGTTCGGTCAACTATTCGGGAAAAAGTCGGCAAAAAAGGCAAAATATATATATATATATATATATATATATATATATACACACACACACCCACACCCACACCCACACATATAATGATTGAAAATGACTAAACATCGAACTGATTACTCAATATTAGAAGAAGGGGAAGAAGTGGGAGCAGCAAGCATCATGCACAAATCAGGGAAGAAAGGGGGAGAATGGAGGAGAAAGATGGAGCGTACATGTAGAATGTCGAGGGTTACTACTCCTGGTGTGTCGGGGGATAAAGGAGGAAGGTTGGACGGTTTAGTGGAACCCTACTCCAGTTAAAAAGGATGTGGAAAAAATAAATGTGAAGCAAAAGTACAGAACTATTTAAAACGGCAAAAAAACGTATTAAACGTGTTTAAAACGCAATACGCGAATAAAACGCGTTTAAAACGTATTATTCGGTTTTGAGTTTAAAACGGCCGTCAAATACGACACGTGAGTAATACACGTTTTAAACGCGTTTTTTTCAAAAAAACGGAGTATATTGTGACTATGCTCTTCATATATGGCATTTGCACCTGGGAATTCGGATATCCATCCACTACAAAGTTGAAGTCTTTATTTCCTAGTCATGCATAAAAAGTCTCAATATTTGTCATGCCAGCTTCGTAAACATCATCAATTGGTGTTTCCATTGCGACCCAAAGCTCACCCAACCCAACCCTAGTCTACCCGACCCGACCTGTTATAATTATTTTCTGGTGCATGATGTGTTGTTGATGCAACAGATAATGACACAAATATATGATTAATATTCATGTCTGTACTGTTGTATGATGTGTTTTTGCCACAAATAGAGAACAACGCAACAAAAATTCAGTTACAAAGCCACGAATACCATTTACAAGCTACAGAAAAAATCGCTGATCAGCTTCTTAATCATGCATATTTTATTACAAGCTACAGGAAAACATTGTTGATTAGTTTTCCTGATCATACAGATTCCATTAAAGTTCACTTGTCACACTTTCCCATAAGTGAGATTGTGCACCCAATTACTTGCGTGCACACAGTGAATGGCAGTCATCAGCTAGTCGTCTCACGGTCAAAATATTAGGGGAAAAAGGGGGTGTCCGATTGGGGAGAGGACTGATACAGGAACGGGAGAGAGGGAGTGTCCGATCGGGGGTTGACAAGCAAGCCGTCGACGAGGAGGGCCGCGGGTCTGTGCTGCTGCAGGGCTGTCGTCATGGGCCGAAACCCTTGATGGAATGGACCATTGTAGCGGCGAAGAAGTGGGTAGGTGGTCGCGTGGCTCTGGGTGCCGGTATGCTATAGGGAAGGTGGAGTAGCGTGGATCGAGCTTGTATAAAGGAAGACGGGGTTTGGGAGAAAGGCATATTAGGGGAAAAAGGAGGAAAGCAAGTTGGGTTGGAACTTACTTGATTTGGAGCACAAAAAACGCCCCTTGCAGCGCCTGCGTTCGACTCCCCTTCTGGGTAGGGGGGAGCTTCGGTGGATGGCAGGACGACAACGATAGCAACCAGGTACGACGCGAACGGAGGCAAAAGCTTTGGCAAAAGGAGCGACGGGTGGCGAGAGCTTCGACCGGAGGCGTGACTGGAGGCGGCGACTAGGATTTCTCGTCATCATCTCTCAGTTCTCCTCTGGCAGGCAGCAGCCGCACGAGGAGATGGGTCTCCGGAGAGTGACGGAGTGAGAGTGAGGGTTCGAGAGATGCGCCCGAATGTCGCCCAAACTGGGCTACGATCCACCCGCAAAAATTGGATGCGACCCGACTAACACCCAAATTGCATCCTCCGCCCATTGGGCTCACCCGGCTCTGCCCATTCACCCAATTAGACCTATATTCTTGGGTTGGGTCGGTTTGGGTTGGGGCGGGTCGGGTGAAATTGCCATTCCTGCCTTTGGGTCAGGTCGAATTTTTTATGGGACCCATTAAATTCGGGTTGGGTTTGGGTCTGGGTCTGCAATATTCGGGTCGGGTTGGAAAAAATCCGACCCATTGGTGTTCGTCCCTCAAACGGTTAGAGCCCACAACCTCAACGATCATCGTACGGAAACGTCTTGAGAGCGTCAACAACCTTGTTCTCAAGACGAGCGATGTTTGAGAACAAAAGTGTACTCTTGAAGAAACTCACACCTCTTGGCGTGGATGATACTTAAATTTTGTTGGGATTTCAAAAACAAAGGGCCTGATGGTAGATAAGAGGATGAATTATGATGCAGAAGATAGTGTCACCAATGACGTAGGGATTGCACAGCAACGTCAAATTCTTTGTCATAAGTAAAATTTATGTACCAAACTGGACACATGACATATATGTTTTATCTCTGTGTACAGTCCTTTCTATATAAATAGACAAAACCCTAACTGTCTTACTATGATGTTGCATGTGCCGCTTCATGGCCCACTAGATTGACCAATTTTTGGCCAAACAATTGAACTGGCATGTCCAAATAGGTTCAAAACCTTGCTAGGGAGTTTTTAGGGCATGTATAATCAAGATACAAAGCAAAAGTACTTGAAATACATAACTCCAACCTAATTCTATCCTAGAAAGTTTCTGATTTTATGTAACAGATTGTTCGGTATTCTATCATCTACTTTGGTCTAACCATCCTACATGAGTCCCTCAAATTCCAAACACTAGAAAACTCATATCAGCCTTCAAATATAAATAGAATCCTGTTGCTAACATAAAAAAGATTCATGCTTGTGATTGAGCTTCAAGGCCTGAAAACAAATTTAAGTTTGGGAGTTAACATGAATATGTATTAATGCCTTATGACCCGATAACAAAGAAAGTTTGAACCTGTGTAGACTATTGGTTGTCACCAAGGTTCCTTTCCCTTTGCTTCTTTAGGAATGCCACTATCAAGATACATGCTTTATGTTTTGTTGGCTGTTCCTTTGGTGAATATATTTCACTTCTTTGCCATTTGGAAAAAAACAACCTCTCTCTTATTGGAAGAAGTTGCTATATTTTCCAAAATGTTGTTGACATGTTAATTATATGTGCAACGGTTATCCTCTAAGTGAATGTAGAGGTTATTAGCCGGGTAAACAAGATTGTAGAGGACTTTTTATGAGAAGGCAAGTCACCCTAGTACAACAGGGATCATGTCGCTTAGGAGAAGGTATATTAACCAAAATCTACTGTGGATTTGAGTATAGTACCCCTAGGAGAGTTAACAATGGCTTTCTTCATAAGTGGGCTTGGAGTTTAGGAGACCAGGTGATTCCAAGAGAGGAGGTTGTAAGGAATTAATACTATACGAAAGGGATATTAAGCTCTGTTTTAGTAGCAGCTAGAAATGTGTCACTATTTTGATTTTGGAAGTCCAATGGTTCCTTAGCTTGTGACTTCTTGGAAGTACACAATGGGAAGATGATTTCCTTTAGGGAGGGCGGGCAATGTGTTTCGTTCAAGTGCTTAACATATCCTTGCTTTATGAATGCCCAATAGGAAGGAGTTTAACAATGATTGCTATTAAAATGAAAATTGTCCATTTTATTAGTTCATCATCATCATCGTTGTTCTCATGTAAGCCCTAATCCCAATCATGTGAGATTGGCTGCATGGATCCTTGTCCATTTGGTTTCTAGTTTTGGGTCATATTCTTATCAATAGATCTTTTGAGCTCTCCTAGTTAACTCTTCACAAATGAATTCCGGTCTACCTTGAGTCAGTAATAGTACTCCAAGTTGGTACATGTGGGAACCTTTCACATATGTCTAAAGACTCTAAACTATCTAGACGACCCTCTTGCATAGAATTAAATGTCCGATTTCGATGCCGTGTCCGATGGCCCAGAAACAGAAATTTTTCGAAATTTCGCACGGAATTTCGATATTTACGGCCCTAACGATTTCGACGACCAAATAAGCAAATTAAATCATGAAAATTTACCAGGATGACCTAAACGCCAAGATCTACTCAAATATGCAATAATATTTCATATTGGATATTGGGGGGGGGGTCTCCCACATTTGTAAGTGAAGGAAGCTGAATAATTTCGACAGAATTTCGATGGCAATTTCGATGACAAAATGAAGGAATTAAACTATGAATTTTTGCATACACAATGTCTTGACATAGATACACTAGATTATATGATAAATTTATATGTTTAGAGGTTAGGGTGGGATCCATGTCTTGATGAGTGAGTGCACAAATGGACAGAAATGACAAAGTCTGTTAGACAGTTAGACTGTTACAAACTTGCAAACTTCAAGTTAAAACAACTACACTACTAGACTAGAGTACTACAAAGTACAAAGTACCGTTACCAACTTACATATTACAACCTATAATATATAAAACAAATTATAAACTAACAAACTTACACATTACGATGTTCCATAAGTCTTACAAAGTAGGACTAAGAGACCAACAGTCCTAGTTGAAGCTTGAGTGTCGTGGTGGTTGTTGTCCTCCTCGTTGTTGACCATACATATGCTCATTGATACTATCAACATATGTTGCCCAACTCATATCATTTCTATACACGTGGTTATATGTCTCAACATGCTCTTGGTAGATCTCGTCAGACACAAACTGCATCATCCCATGTTTTGGGAAAATTCCTCAAGTGCTTTTGCTTGATCAATAGATGGTTGTGAAGCAACTGGAGCTGGAGGAGCAACATCTAATGGAGGAACATACAAAACTTCACGGTATCCTTGCCAAGTTTGCCCACCATCATTAGATTCCATATGAACATGTTCTCCAGTGTAAGAATAACCTTGCATCAGTGGGTCATTGTATCCTCCATACATATAGCCTGGTTGTACTTGTATACCTCTAGAAGAAGAAGAATAATCATCACCATAATTATAAGTCCCATGACTCCCACCATAACCATAGCCATAGTTATAGGGATCTTGTTGTGGTGGTTGTGCGACTGCAGATTGTGTTTGTGGTGCATGAGGGTACCCAAATAAAGAATCAGCAATAGAAGATGAATCCCTGTCTGAAATACTCATGCTCCCAACTGATTCAGCCAAATTAGAAATACAATCACTTTGGTATTGGGGAGCTGGAAGAATAGCTAGAGGTGGTGGTGACGGTGTTGGACCTTCTGGTGTGCCAATATATTCTTTTGTACCTCTAGTTTTTCTTCTTTGGAATGTACTATCAACAAATGGAATTTGAGTTTCAGCAGGTGCAACTTCAGCCCTAGGGGCAGAGATATAAGGTCGATCATCATTGTCATTCTCAAATCCTGCCCACTCTTCATTATTATCATTACCTTCTTGGTCATCACCATCACCACCATCATCATCATCAGGTGCATCATCATCATCATCATCATCATCATCGTCAAGATCATCATCATCATCATCATCACCACCACCATCAGATTTGGAAGAGTGGCTACTAGAACGAGTTCCACCTTCTTCAACTGCCTGTGCAATATCCATCTCATCTTGAATGTGTTGTTGTTCTTCTTCAAATCTTTGTACAGGGCTGCGGTCTCTTGTAGCTGTCTCTTCTTCTGCTCTAGTGCTAGGCATGAATGTTGCTTCAACAGTGGGATCCGGCCTGCCA
The DNA here is from genome assembly GCA_963693085.1 of Alisma plantago-aquatica. Taxonomy (NCBI): domain Eukaryota; kingdom Viridiplantae; phylum Streptophyta; class Magnoliopsida; order Alismatales; family Alismataceae; genus Alisma; species Alisma plantago-aquatica. The sequence goes on from OY856410.1 coordinate 781,004,129, forward strand.
TCATTTCTATCTAAAACTGGGGCACCACCAATATTAGTCATCCATTGTTGCAATGGATTATCCTCTGGATCAATATTCTCATTACCACCACCATAGGTAAAAGCAATATCAAGTGGATCATGGATGACAGAGAGGTCCACTTCTCTAAATTCAGGCTCTCTAAGATCTTTTGCCCTCAATCTCATGTTATAGTGAACGTATACCAAGTCATTTAGACGTTGTGCACCAAGTCTGTTTCGTCTTTTGCTATGAATGAGGTTGAATGTGGACCAATTTCTTTCGTAACCACCTGCAGCAGCTGTTTGTGATAGAATTCTCATAGCAATTCGACGTAGTTCTTCACAACCTGTGCCATGCCATGACCACCACTCACATGGAACAGCTTTTTCTCTGTCAGCAATAGCGCTTGGATGTGCAAAGCATCCAATGGCATCTCTGAACTGCCTCAACTGCAAATTAACATGACAACATTGATAAGGTCAAGGGCAATAAAATCTGATTTTTTTTCTCAATAATTAGTAAATAGAGAGTTCCAGACTATATGTATTACCTGGTCCATAATAGTCACCCTCTCTTCAGATGTGGTGACAAGTTTCTCCACAACTTCTTTAATAGCTGCCATGAAGTCGCTCTTGAACCCTAACTTGTATTTGTATTGGAATCTAGGGTTCAAGTAATGAGCTACAAGAAATAGAAATGGCTATATATAAAATTGTCTTGAATTGAATGTGTCATTAGTTATCAAGATATAGAAATGTATATAATTATTGAATAAGTATCAGTTATGCTCACCAGCTTTGTGCATAGGGTGCAAAAGCATTTTCTCCCACCGCTTCCTTATAATTTTCTTGTATTGGGAACTTCCTCTTGGAACAACTTTTGATATTGAATCTGTCATCAGGGTCATTGCTTCATACAAGTAGGGAATGGTTGGTGACTTATCTCCATCCACCAACCTAAGCACCTTCACTATTGGTTCCATGATTCTAAGAATTTTATTAACCCTCTCCCAGAAGCTCCTACTGTTCACAATGTCTTCTATCTTGCCCCCAGCGGCTGTCTTACTTTCCTTCATTGAACTCCATTCAACTCCGGAAAATAATTTTCTCAACCCATCTCTCTTTGACTTCAGACTTTGCAACGCCAAAAAATTGGTAGCAAAACGGGTGACTCCTGGTCGCACCAAGTCACCACCACAATACTCCTTCCTCCTCATAGTAGCTAAAAGAAATGAGCGATTGTATATGAAGCTTGTGATTGTCCTGGCTTCAATGATCAAATTTTTCACATGCGGCAACCCACCTACATTTGAACAAAACAGAGTATGAAATCAAATAATGACACTATAAGTCATTTGGAATTGGAAATTGGAATACAAGGAGTCAAACATATATCATATATGACTCACCTATATCTTTCAGAATCAAATCAAGCTGCACAAGGAGTCCAATAGAGTGGAAACTTATCCATCAAAGACTTTCCAGCTTTCTTGAAATTGGCTCCATTATCAGTTACAATTTGAACCACATTTTCCACACCAACTTCTTTGATATACCTCTTCATCAATTTAGATATGAATGTAGCAGTCCGAACCTCAGCGGAAGCATCTACAGATCCAAGGAAAATGGTGGATCCATTACAGTAGGCAAGAAAGTTGATGATCTGTTTTCTAGTTCCAGATGTCCAACCATCAGCCATTACTGTCACACCATAAGATTCCCACCTACAAGTACAACAAACAAAAAGTAGATGTAGAGTTAAAACCTCATAGTCTTGAAGACTTCAACAATCAAGAATGGAAGGGACAATAAAGAAATAAGCTTAGTTACCTTTGTTTCTTATCCTCAATCATTTTTGGATCTCCAATTTTTGTTCAGGAAGGTAGACATTCATAAGCTCATATGCAGTGGGGGCTTTAACACCCGGTCCAGCCTCCCCTGCAGTTCTCAAGAGGTGTTGTAAGTATGGCTCAGTAGCCACGTGTGCTGGGATCCCATGGGCAAAGAAGAATTTGCCAACTGCTTTGCCAACCTTATTCTTTGCACCAGAAAACATAGATTTCAACTTCTGTTGTACTGGTTTTGACCTTCTCATACCTGGCTCGTCTACATCTACACCCAACCTACCTCTTGTTGTGCTGTGAGATCTGAATAGGCTATCAATTGTCCCTTTCTTTCTTTTCACTTGGGCAGGCGTATCAGTATCATCTCCTAAGTCAACCGTGGGGATGGATGCTCTTCCTGAACGGTAACCAGCCGCATGACGTGCACCACTGCCTCCACCATGCTCAAAAATAGATGGGCCAATGCCCCTCCTATATGAATCATGTTGTTCTCTCTCCCATGCTTGTCTTTTGGAATCTCTAAGCGCTCTGCGATACATGCGACGTTGTTGGGAGGTGATATAACCTTCAGGATAATCTACATCTGAGTCGGACTCGGCAGAAGAACCTCCTCTCCCATAGTCAAAGAGGGTATCAACCGCGAGTTGGTCAAGTTCTTGTTGATGTTGACGAATGTTTCTCTTCTGACTCATCATTTCCCTGAAGTCGTCTCTCACTCCTTGAGGACATTGCTTGCACATTGCCACGTTCCTGTCACCGCCAACAATGTGGGATTTGAATCTTGTAATCCCCCCACCGCCTATTTTCTTGGTACAATATTTGCAAATCACTTGTTGCTTAGTGCCAGGAACTTGCTCACAATGAGCCCATGCAAAATCAATGACTTTTCCCTTTCTAGTACCACCATCATTTCTTCGTCCACCATCACTATCACCAGATGAAGAACCCATCTACTGCAATTTAGAAAAATAAAAACATGAAAAAATAACCACATCAAGTCAACACATGTATAAATAAACCATAACAAGTTACTAAAGCCTAAAATTGCATGTTAGAAACTTAGAAGGTCAATGTATAACTAAGTAGTTCATCATTTTTATATTTATGAATTCAATTTTATAATATTTGTTTAATTTAAGGTCTGAAATTAATATTTAAATTGTTATAAATATACAAATTGAACTTGTAACACTGAAATTAGTTAGCATTTATGGTATAAGTCTACTAGTGTAATATATTTAGGGTTACATTAGCGAAAAATAAAAAAATATAAGAAATTTCAATTTAAAAAAAAGCTTTTTTTAGCCATTTTGTGTATAAATACGAAATATATTGATTAGATTTTCAAAATAAGTGTAGTTGTATGTATTTCACACTATTGTTTCTTAGATGTACAAGTTTCACTTCAAGATCTTGAGTTTTTAAAGAGAAATCTCACTTAGAAATTTAGGATTTTCGGAGTTCTTATTAAGCTATGTCTAAATGAGAGTAGATTTAGAAAGAGGAGGAATAGATGGGCTAGGAAGAGGGGTTACATACCTTAGAATCAAGTAGAGAAGCCTCCGGGAGCAAGAAATCCCAAGAAAATCGCCAAAATCGCCAAACCCCAGCAGCAGCAGTCCGCGGAACACTGTTTCGCGAAACAATGACTGCGTTTCGCAGCAGTTTCGCGATTTGAAGGCCCAAACTGGGCTTTTTGCACCGAAACCCCCTCCAGTTTTGCGAAATTTCGCCCACAGTGCGAAATATTTCGCGAAATGACAGACATATCCCTGCGTACCAGCGTTTCGATGTCCGATTGAAAAAAAATCGGAAATTTCGGTCGAAATTTCGCAATTTCGATCCAAATTTTGTACTATGCCCTCTTGTAGCTTGTCCTTAGTGCCAAGCTTTTTGGAATCAAACTTGAACTTGACTTGGTAATGCCACTAGGTCCTGGTTCACTAGTTTAATTAGCGGCCTGACCTCTTTATGTGGCCGATTCATAAGAGTGAGAGGCAGATATGGAGAAGCTGAATAAGAGGAAGCGGAGGTAGATTGACAAGGAAGAGAGGCTGATAAGGAGAAAAGAAGCGGACCATGAGGAAGAGGTTGTGTGATAAGGAGGAACAAGAGGAAGCAGATCGAAGAGTCAAAGAGGTTTTTCACTCATGACGATTAACTGCTAGAAGGTGTAGGAGGAAGAGGAAGTAACAAAATAGGAAAGGGAGAAGTAATGAACTAGCCTCCCAACTCTGAGCTACTTCACGTCTAGGCGAGCATGTAGCTTCTCTAACAGGCTTAGGAGGCAGTGACTTCAAATGCGACTTGAGGTAGGAAGGAACATGCTTGTGGGATTGAGTCTAGTTTGGTAGGGTCAATGTTTTAAAAAACGTTAAGCGGTAACCGTGCGGACAGCACCTTGTAACTGGTTAAGCGGTAAGCGGCCGATTTTTGAAAAAACGGATTTTAATTTCCTATATAATTTTATACAAAATTACATATATATGTATATAAATACTAATACTCTTTGGAACTTTTATATATATATCTAAAGATTCTAAACACTCTACCCAACAATACAAAACACCCAAATAGTTTATAAGATAGCTATAAGACAATAATTATAGCCATAATATAATAAACAATAGATTTGACATAGATAAAATACCCTACATACATGATTCAGAAATATTTTTGTATCACGTATTTACATAGTTAAGCAGTAAACAATAAACTAATTATTGGATACCTTTCTAACTTATTGTTATATGTGCATATCATCAATTAGTCATACATTACAGCAGTACAATTAACTAAAGTATGCATTTTATAATTAGATAATAGTTACATATATTTTACTTGTATAAATTACACTTCACAACAGTACCCTATTATCCCAACTTGCATACAAGTATGCATTCTATTAGAACTAGGCTTATCATAGGATATTTAATGTATATAAGTTTAATATATTATAGTCAGTAATACTTGGGACCATATAGTTTATATAAAGTTACAGGTGTACAGCAAAATTTTAAAAAACGGACAAAAAGCGGGAAAAAAAGGGCAAAAAAACGGAAAAAACGGGAAAAAACGGCCGATTAATTACAAAAAAGCTAACCAGCGATTTTGCCAAAAATCGAACGGCTGGGCCATTGGGCCGATTAAGCGGCCGTTTAATCGGGCGCTCAGCCCGTTTTTCATTTCACTGGGTAGGGTTCATATAACACGCCACACGTGCTTGTGCTGGGTGCCAAAAATGTGGTCAACGGACAACGGGTCAGTTACTACATTAGTGACTAGCTGTAGTGAGTGAACAATTCAACCAACCAGTTGGTTGGTTTCAGGGTGGCTCAAGGCCTCTAGCTGGATTATAGTTAGAATAGATCAATGCTAAAATGCCCCCGAGCAGTTCAACTTACTTTTGACAACCTAGCTCAATTGTGACTAGCAGCCATTCCTACTTTATTTTTTATACAATGATTTCTTACATGGTAAATTCTTGTCTTTTCCCACATGCCACAATTTTCATATGGACAACTTGTGTCATCACAACCCAACATTCACCACCAGACAACGTGGTTGGCTATTTACATGTTTTAAACTTGAAATCTAAATCTGAGTGGAATATTGTAGTGCAATATTTCAGTCCGACTCCATTCCATTCTCCCTGCATTGGTATATTATGCATTTATTACTATGCATGAAAACATATTATATGCAATATGCAACCTTTGCAGAAGCATGATACTTGGATACGAGCCATTAACAACTTATACTATAATTCGATATGAACTTTAACAATTGTTATAATATACAAGCTTGACCTTCTCTATGACGAGTTCTAATCAGATGCCTTTTGAAGAACATGGCTTATGATAGTAGAAACTAAGAAAAATTGATGGTAATAATATAGCACATGCGTTGCAGAATTTCCTCTTTGGGAAGGAGTTGTTGGGATTTGTAATATTGCCCCTTTTGTTTGATATCATTTAGTTTACCATTAGTAGGTGATACACACCAATATACACCACAAGTCACCAATTGTTTTGGTAACATGTTATTCTCAAAGAATCCTAATTGCATTTCTTCCAGAAATCTCTTTAATTAGGGAAAAATGTTAAAAATTGAATCTATATATTATTAGTCAAATGTTTCATCCTACCAAAAAGATTACAGTCAAGCACATGATTAACCAAGGGGGTTAGATCGTCACTGGAACAATTATTTAAATACACAACGGATATACCAAATTTGCTCTTTCTTCCTTGAACCCCTAAAGACACCGAAACCACCATAGTCGCCTACCACAACTGACCATTCACACCATCACCAGTCTCCTTTCCCCTCCTTTCTTCTTCCACCCCTCTCTCTTTTCCCCTCTTCTCCTCCAACCTTGCACCCACTTCAGCTTATCATGTGAGTAGCAAGAGGGGTTGGTGGAAAGGAAAGGAGGGAGATGAGAAAGGTTGAGGGAGAAGGGATGTTTGCAATGATAATGAATGTGGTGGGCATATACAGTGGTGGAGGTGGTAGCAGAGATGGTGTCAGGAGTGAGTGGGTGGCTGGTGAGGGTGATGTCGATCTAAAATGAACCCTTATGATATTTCTAAATGACTTTGTATGCCATGTCTGATTACAAGATTCCTAAATTGATCTGACTTATTAGACTAATGTGGCAAAGGTAGGTTGTTTGTGGAATTTCCTTCTTTAAAAATTCCTATGAACTTGTCAAGACTAGGTTTTGACAAAATCTCTTTATGTTCTTGATATTGAAACGTATGGCAAAGATTCATCTACACATGCTTTGTAAAATGTATGGAAAGTGAGGGTGCCTACATGTGATGTCCTTTAATCCTGCCTTTTCATGAGAGCATTCCTTTCTTATATGAAAGGTATCATCCTCTCCTCTTTTTCCCACACAATTTTCCTGAACCTTCTTTCTCCCACTCGATGTTTATAATGTCAACCTTTTTTTACTACATTATTGCACCATTTTATCTACCTACAATCAATAGTAGTATAAAACACTGATTGAAGCTTGCATGGTTGTTTAAGAGGGCACATAGGGGACTGCCAGGCCACCACCCAACTAAGTAAAAAAACAGTCTTTAGGTGGTAATTTCAAAACTGACATCTAAATGCTTTTCATGCTATTTTTTAGTCTCTACGCCACTCTTATGTTGCATGTGAGCCTAGGCACCCTAAGTGACCACAAGTATTACTCGGTCTAGTGTGCAAATTGATGGTACAAATCCTATGATTCTAGTTGTTTGCTGCAATATGACCATTCTTTCTCGCATTTAGTGCCCATTCAAATCTTAATTGTAAATTCTTGGGGATCTGCTATCATTGTGTTTTCTATGTGCTGACCTTGATGATGTTGCGTTGCCATATTTCAGATCTATGTTCCAACTAATCCTAGAGGTGCAGAAAGGCTACCCCCCGGCATTGTTGTATCCGAGTCAGACTTGTATAGCCGTAGATTATGGGGTAACCCAGACGAGGTATGTGAAATTCTACATACTCTCATGACTTCATGAGCCTGTATGCAACTTTGGTTATGCTGTTTTTGTAACATGTGTATTTTTTTCTCGTCATTGATTTGTGCTGCTTTGCTTGCTTCTTAATTGACCATATTATTGTGATTGTTTAAGTTGTTATATTTCTGGTTATCTCCAGTAAACCAGCATCTGTTCTTCAAAAATTTAAATATTTGTTCTCTTTCTATCATTCAGTTCTCCTGACGGTCATCATACTTTAGTCAAACTGTGCGGTCCGAATATTTCACTCCAGTAATTCTATTACTTAATCTTGGAGGTAGAAGCCTGTTGAAAAATTCAGTTGTAAATGAATCTAACCCAATAAATCTATGCAAAGTTTGACCCCCATCATATAGAAAAGGCTAGATATCATGAAAGAAAACCAACCTCAACAAGTTTGCATCTCAAGAGAAACTCAGAGCATGCACAAACCATTAACACTTTTAATCCTGATTTGAGAATTGGAAAAATCATCTTCGTCTATTCAAACTTGTCTTCAATTGGTGCTCAAATGCAGTTCAGTGCCGCCCCCCCCCCCCCCCCCCCCCCCCCCCCCCCCCCCGGACCACCACACACACTCACACACATAAAGATTCCTCTCTGACTCCTAAGAAAGCTTGTCGTAATCCACTGCTCTTATACATGTTTTCCCATTCATTCTGACTGCAATCTGAGCGACAGTTCTTTCCTTAGCAGACAATCTTTGGCACACTCATTTTTTTCTAATGACGTTTTCTTTCCAACATCACTTACATTCACATCTTGTGCTGAAAATCATTTTCTAACCAGTGCTCGAAGCTAATCACTCACTTAAGATCCTTCATCCGTCCTACTTGAATCACAATAGATTTCAGATTGGTGTTCAGCTCTTCTAGCTCTTGTGCCAAGAATTTCATTTGAAATTGCCTCCCAGTACCAAATCTTGTGGTGGCCACCTCAGAAGAGAGACGGCAAGGAGGGTGGGGTGGCAAACTAAGGGGAAGAGTAAGCATGGCTGTTCCCAATTGGTATTGGGTTTCTGGAAGGACGGGTGGGGTGGCGTCTAGAGGAAGGGGGAGGATGGCCCAAACCTTAGGGAGACTTAGGGTTTAGGCTCTGATACCAAATAATGGGGAACATATTGATTAAATCTGATAACTAACTAAACCTACAGACTAATTGGAGAAAATATAATATTATTTAAAATGCAATCATCAAGCATGCGTTTGAATGTGGCTTATATAGCCTATATATAGGCCTTTGACTAAACAAAGTTTTAGCCAATGTGGGACTAAACCACATGACTTAACAAAAGCCCAACAACATAATATATAACAGAAAGGCAATCCCTTAGTAAATTATAATAAATTTGAACTCCCAAGTGCATTGTAATGGCATTGCCTGCATATGTAAGTACACAAAGGCGGTGTCTTGCGTCAATTTTATATGAAAGATTGCCACTTGGCTTGCTTACAAAAATTGAGATGCACACAAGCCTCCTATATAACCAAAAAACCCACCAAGTAGGATCAACACAAGTTCAAGGTACTTTTAGCTAGTTTAGACAAGAGGATGCAAGTGCTAGATTTGTGTAAACCACACTAGCTAATAAACACATGCATTAACGTGCATTTTATGTACATTTGGCAACAATTGAACATTCTCAAATAAGCACAGCTCTTGGAAAAGGGGACCAACTTGAAAATGGTAAAGGGCTTCTTTCTTTGTATTCAAGGTACTTTTAGCTAGTTTAGACAAGAGGATGCAAGTGCTAGATTTGTGTAAACCACACTAGCTAATAAACACATGCATTAACGTGCATTTTATGTACATTTGGCAACAATTGAACATTCTCAAATAAGCACAGCTCTTGGAAAAGGGGACCAACTTGAAAATGGTAAAGGGCTTCTTCTTTGTAATTTAAAGTCATGACCGTTCTTCATAATATTCCTCTTTACCATTTGAAGTTCTACGTGTTTCATTTTTTTTTTTTGGTTTTTTATTTCTTTAAAGTTTTTCCTTTCTGCTTACTTATGGTTAAGTTAGGAAAAAAAATCTTAGGATGTATAGACATTAGTAAAATTCAAATTGAGTTTATGCATTGTAATTCCAATTTGTCTAGAAATGAACAAAGTTAAATGGAGTAGATATTGCATTATGTGATAAATTTTGGTAATTGGGGTCCATTATTATTCATACAGAAGGTAAGTACAAGTATGAAAAGGAGAATAAAAGGACACCTCTCTTAGAAGAAATGTAGGTTGGATGAAGGAGTGCGACGAGAAGATTCCACTAAGATTGAAAAGGAAATTTTATATAACAACAACCAACAATGTTGTGTGGTCGTAAATGTTGGCTGTGAACAACAGACTTAGAAGATGAATGTGGCTGAAATGTGAGAAATTTCTAAGGTGGATGTATGAAAAAAGAGGAAATAAGTATTTAGGCATAATCGGTCATATAAGAAGTCGTTGGTATAAGTGGCTGTTAGGCCTTAGCCTATGTATTTAATACTTGCCTTATATTTCTTTTATTTTTGGTATACTTAAGTGAGGATCCATTTTTACCCATTTAAGTATCCACCTATCTTCATACTCTCCTATATATAGGACACCCTATACTCGTTTTAACTAATACAATTACTTGTAAACAAGTTAACTTGGCATCAAAGCAATTGGCTTTGGAAAGCAAACCCTTCTAACCCTAACCCTCTCTCTGTCTCTTCTCCCTCCCCCTCTCTTTTCTCCCTAGACAACACTCGGCAAGGAGCCTAGCAGTAGTAGCAACAACGGGTAGCGACTAGGTAGCTGCTGCCTCCTACATCTGCAACAACAGGTTGTTGCCCCACCATCGCCAATTGCAGTTGCAACATACATCAGCGCTCTTGGTGCCAAGCACTGGCAGATTGCTAGGGTGGATCGTTGGTTTGGGACCGGAATCTCAATCAGACTAGTGGAAACCGACCTTTAATTTTCTATGGGTGGTCTAAGGCCTTGGCTTTAGGCCCATAAATTAATATAGGTTGGGCTAGGGGCTTGGTAACTCCAAACCCGAAGACCCAAAAACCTGGCCCAATATGTATGTTTAGTTTATAAAAATTATTATACATATTAGATTTTATATTTTATATTTGTCATAAAATGTGGTATGAAAAAAAATTCCCTTGTATACTTCTTATTCATTGATGTGAAAACCCCTCTCGTATATGTAGGAGTGGAGGTAAGTATAAGGAAACGAACAAAACCTTAATGGACTAGAGGTCAATACACTAATGGGCCTAATAGATTTGAGCCCATATATAAAATAAATAAGACACATATTGTAACACTCACCCCTTAAGTTGGAGCATGGATAATCACATGCCCAACTTGCAGACAAACCGAAAGGAAGACACGGTTGCAAAGGCAACAATACAACATCATATAGATAAAAATCAGCCCATAAAAAATATTTCCCCCCCTCAATAATAAAATCAAGCACTCAACACCCGCTCAAGTATATAATCCACAATAGGCTTGGAGGTAGGTAGTAGAAGCTTCTTCATAAAAAAATGAAATGGCGTCCGGAGCAGTGTTCAATGACAACAGGCAGACACGAGTGTCACCATCCCAGTCGCTAACGTCATGAAGTAGACTAGAGAGTGCTGGAACACTGTATCTAGAGGGAGCCATGCTGTGTTTGGCACCAATAGTCGACAAGAAGTAGATGACACAATGTGTACCACAGCGGGCATGTGGAGGTTGAAAAAAGTTGAGGACGAGTAGGTGAGACGTTGTGTGACTAGGTCGGCACCTCATGTCACAAAGCACACGTTGTGTCAAGTACCCGTTGGATCTTACAATGGTAGTTCATTGTGCGAGCCACAAACAAGAAAAATACTGAGGACACATAATGTCAAATAGCAACACACCATGTCACACTAAGGTGCTGCAAAGGGACCCCCCCCCCCCCCAAAAAAAAAAAAAAGTAGCAAAATTATGGAGAAATTCTCTTGGATTTCCATCGAGGAAAATTAGGGATTGGTTATCTTGAATACTAGAAGAAAGGTTAATCTTTGTCCATGTTTTGGCATTAGATCTTGATGACAACATGGATCATGGTGGGGACGTAGAAGATAGTAGTAGGGGGAGGTGGTGACAACAAAATAGGAGGGCAACTAAGACTCATCCAAGATGACAAACACGAAGATTAGGCGGTCTGATAGATCTAGCAACAACAACATAGAAGCATATTGATTTGGAGATGGAGACGGCTCCACGGAAACCTTCTAAACATAGCTGGAGATGGACATCCCTATAGGCAACCAAGCAATGCCAAGGCAACAACCACCTACAAGGGGGTGCTCCTTTCCTCTCTTTCTCACACAGGTTGAAGGGCTAGGAAGAATGGACACTTCCCCCGGGCAGTCGTGGCCGTTCTGGACACGTGTCAGACACAGACACGACGTGGACATGGCTGGACATGAGGTGGACACGGCTCATAAGTGTCCAATCTTTTAAAAAATACGGACACGGCTTGGACATGGCATGGACACGGCGTGGAGAGTTTGGACATGACTTGGACACGACGTGGACACGGCAGGCCCAAACCAGTTCTCTATATAAAAGAAATGTAAGTTATATATCTCCTCTCTCCTTCCTCTTATTCCAACACACTACCATATGTCTCATCCCCATCCTACTCCTAATTGTATTATATATATTAATTATTATCAATATATTTATCGTTCTTATAAAGAGTGTTCTAGAATTTGAAATACAAATTCATTGTGATTCATCATTCTCCATTCATACTTGAATCATATTGCAAATGTAAACTAGATAAATTATTCTTCATTGATCGTTTATTATTACGTAATGGAAACATATTGTGTTTCTTATGAAGTCTGCATTCATATAGTAAGTGGATTTTGGGTTTGATTTTATATAACTTTTAAGGTTATTTCTTTAGATCTCATGCTATCAATTACTCCATAGATTGGGAATATACGGATATTGTATGTATCAACTCGATGATACATGTATGTATATGTATATCCGTGTACATGCATATGTATATGTACATATGTATATCACTATATTATACTTCATACATATATGTATTTATGTATATGTATATGTGTGTACGCCGTGTCCAATGCCGTGTCTGTGTCCTATAGTTTTGAAAATTGTCATGTCCGTGTCCGTGTCCATGCTTCCTAGATTAAGGGCGTAGGAACAAATTCTCTGATACCATGTTAGAAAATGTAGTATGGGAAAATTCCCTTGTATATTTAATATTTCTTATTGATGGATGGGCAAACCCCTCTTCTATATATAGGAGTGGAGGCAAGTACAAGAAATTGGACAAAACCCTAATGGACTAGGAGTCCAGACACTAATGGGCCTGAGTCCATATACAATATAAATGCAATACTCCTATATTCTAACATTATTAATCACATGTTATATACTGTGTAGCTCTTTACTTTAGTTATATGTAAAAAGATGAGTTGGCAACAATTCAATGGGCAATGGGCGTCATCAATTTCTTTGATTCCCCATTAATCATTCTACATTTATTTCAAACCATTTGCATGTCCATTATTCATCCCTTTTTTCGCTCTCTTTTTCACTTAACCATGCTACTTGGATTTTCTATTTTAAAATGTGGAAAGGATTTTGCTAAATTTTTATACAATATAGTGATTCACCTTAGTTATAATTTGAAATAAAAGTCAATCTACCTATGCATAATTGTTGATTACCGTATTGAAAAGGCAACAATGCAATGGGCATATGTCCTTGTCAATTATTTTGATTAGACAATTTGTATTAATTTGACACCGCAATAGTGACATTGTTCATTCCAAATTTCTCACTATCCCCTTTTCACTCAGCCACACAATTAGACTTTCCATTTTCTAATGGTTGAATAAATAAAAACCAGTAGAAAATGTATAATTTATGTTAAAGATAAAAAGCGATATGCCCATGCCTAAATCCTTATTGCCATATTGACAAGACAACAATTCAATGAGAAACTTCCCTAGTCGTTTTTACCCAACAGCCATTTTAATTAATTTAACAACACGTGATTGAGTTTCTAATAGTTATCGTTAGTAATTGGATGACAAAGTTCTCATATGCGGCTCATGAGGCTGTGTATGCACTTTGGCCAACTTCGAATCGCATATGGCTATGCAGCCTAGTATGCGGCCATGACGGCATGTGGCATACAAGCAGGCTACTATTGCATGAAGACTATAAATGAGTAGTTTTTGTTATCAATTTTGTGGTTTAAATAGTTATAAAACTACTTATACACAAATACACACCCGCATATGCATATTTGTGCACAAGCACGCACACATGTGTGTGTGTGTCTATATATATATATATATATATATATATATTACTGTATAAATATATATATAAAACACAGTATACATGTGTATTAATATGTTTACATATTGATATATGTATATAATTGCAATATTTTTTACTCTATATATAATTTTTTGCTCATATCTAATTAACCGGTAAAAAATATTAAAATACAAAGGCCTCAGTCACATATGCGCCCGCATTCCACATATATTCTATGCAGTACCTTTGGCTGAAGGCAAACAACATATTGCTTTATTGAACATTGGTTGGATAATTCTGTGCAATTGGCCCGAACCAGTAGGTTTAGTCTAAGTCAGTATAATTGCCATCCCTGGGGAATTTGTCTGGGCGTAGACATCATTATTGATTTTGTTTATTTAGGGACTTGGTTTTCCATCAATAGCACAAACTTTTAGATATTTATGGAAAGCAGCAGGAAACTGTGCTTGTTGATGCCACCTTATCTGATTCAATCTTTCTTGGTTACTTCCACCCGATCTTCACACTTGAGTTTGGTATGACCTTTATGGATGACATGCTTATTTTTCAACTAGATTTGCATTTTATAATCTTTAAGACTAACCTATTTAAGATATTACTTCTATGGTGTTGGAATGATATGACTATCAAATTGGGTTATTTGACGTTTTCATCTATATCTAACTTTTTTGGCAAGAACTTTTGAGCTTGTATTTCATTTCTGTTTTGTGGCTGTGAAGGATCTGACCATCAAGCCAAAGTACCTTGTAACTTTCACGGTTGGATTTGATCAGAAAAACAACATTGATGCAGTAGTGAAAAAGGTGAGTTTTTTTTTTTTGCTTACACATGGCCATTATTGTTTATAAGTCAACCTTTATAGTAGAACCACTATTCACAATGGTGTCTATTATGCTCTATTGCTTACCAAACTATTACAACCTGGATCTTCCTATTCGTTGTGTTCTTACAGGCATGGTACATGAGACCAACTTCATGCTGATTGGGACAGGCGTGGAAGTTTGTGGAAAATTTGAGAAAATTGCTAGTGAAACTTAAATGCCACATAAACTAAATGATAGTGATATTGTGACGGAACTTGATCATAGAACGTCAATATTCACAAATAAAACTACCATCCGTATTTTTGTTTTAATAATCGATGTTTTAAACTCACATTTGTCTAATACATATGGGTATATACATAAACCAAAGTAGGAATAATGTTAAATCAACAAAAACACGAGTTAATTTCCAGGTCTAATTTGCAAAAGGGATGGTGTGGTGAAATGATGTTTGGTGTACACAAAATCTTATGAAACTTGTGGTAGATCTAGTAGGCATATATTTGCTACTTTTTGGATTAAAAACCAAGAAAACGATTACCTCAAGGTCAAGAATGATTTTTTATCAGGTTTCTCTAAGCCTTCACTATGTGTGCAACAACAACTACAAGTATCGTTGGCAAGATGTATTTCTTGAACCACGCTGGATCATTATCGACGAAAACTAAGCCGAGGTTGTTGGCATTGGTTGACAAGTATGCATCACGACTGAAAATGAAAGTTTGACAAGTTTCTACATTGATAGCCGCAGACAATGACAACCTAGGATTAATCTCCAAATGTCGGGGATGTTCAGAATGATGGTAGTCTACATATATTATATGTAATTCATCTTTCAAACAAATGTTTAGCTAGGTCGCAATGTTTGGACCGTAAGGTAGGAGTACCTCATTCATACTAGATAGATAGGGGTGTGGTGTAAATGTAGGGCAGTAGTGTCTTTTCAATATTCTGCTAATAACTAGATAAAGTACTAGACGGGTATATGGTCTAAATGTAGGGTAAGAGTCCTTGGCAAGGAATTAAATGCCGATACCGACGCCTTATCGACGGCGTGGAAATAGATATTTACAGGTATACCGACGAAAATATCGACAGATGCAATCCTGGACTTATCGACGCCTAAATGAACGAATTAAATCATGAAATTTTACAGGCGTGGTCTCAACACCTAGATGCAACGTTTTATGCAATAAAATTTTATATTGGGTATGTTGGGGGGGGGGTCAATCATGTGGGAGGTAAGGAATCAATCCTGTTTTTTTGAGATTTCGATGAAGGATTTCGATGACAAAATATAAGAATTAAGATCTGAAATTTTAGTAGCACAATCCATAAACGCATGTTTACACACTTATGCAATAATATTCAACTTACAACAAACATATAACAACATAGTAAATTACTAAGTACTAACTCACATCAGTTGTATGTTGAGTGGTGCGCCGGCTACTGATAAGGATATTGTTGTTCTACATATTACTCCCATGTCATCAAAGCTCTATACGATTTGTTGTATGTGACAACATGCTCCTCATATACTTCAGGATTCACATACCGCATCATCCCAATCTTTGGAAAATGTTCTTGTAAATCTTTGAGATATTGAGTCTTGTTTGCTGAATTCCTGGGAGGCTGAGAAGAAGCGGGAGGAGGTGCGGGTGCCCTTGCTTGAGGAGCTGGAGGTTGAGGGAAAGGAGGTTGTAATGGAACTCCGGCAATAGGATAAATTGTAGTATGCCCACCACTCCATGTTTGCCCGAAATGACCAAAGTATGCTTCGGTGTTCACCCGAAAGCATCCATAAGGGCTACAGACAGAGTTGCTTCATGATATCCCATACCAGGTCCAAGTTCTAATTGTAACCTTGGTTGTGGACCTTGTGGTTCAACTTGATATCCAGATTACCCATGTTGAGAAGTCTGAGATGGGTATGGAAGTGTCTGCCCAAATAACATATCTCCAAATGAATGTTGAGATTGAGATTGAGAGTCAGATATACTCAATGCATCCATTGATTCAGCAACATCAGAATGATAATCACTTGGACTCTGGTATTGTGGTTGTGGTTGTGGTTGTGGATTGGATGGGTAGGAGTAGGGGTAGGGGCTTGGAGTTGTGGGCATTGCGACATTTGGTGGAGGTGCACCACTGTAATCTTTCCCAGTTCGAGTTTTTCTTCTTTGAATTTTTTTTCCAGCCATGGGATATTCTTGTTGTTGTGGAGGTGCACCCCTACCCCTAGTAACATAAGGCCGATCATCATGTTGAGGATCCACAGCTTGAGGATATTCTGGAGAGTGTTGACTTTGATTACCACCATCATTATCATTGTCACTATCATCAGACTTAGATTTGGAACTAGCTGAAGAAGAAGAATCTGAGCTACCTAACTGCTCTTGTACTCTTCTATCTATTTCCATATCAACATTTACATGTGCAGCTTCAGGCTCAAGTCTTTCAGGCGGATTATCAAGAATAATATCATCACCATTGTTTGGCTCAAATTGATCTTCTATGTATGGATCTGGACGCCCATCTAAATTATCAAGAACAGGACGACCTATCTCATTCATCCATTCCTCTAAAGGATTTTCTGAATTTTCCTCCAGCCCTCTACGTATGTCAGTGCTGAAAGTGTATGCGGTGTCAATGGGATCGTGGACAACAGCAAAATCCACTTCCCTATAGTTGGCATCTCGTATTGCTCTAGCCCTCAACCGCATATTGTAGTGAACGTAGACAAGGTCCCTCAACCTGTTTGCGCCAAGCTTGTTCCTTCTCTTTGAGTGTATCAGATTGAATGTGCTCCAATTTCTTTCACAACCCCCTGCAGATGTTTGAGCAAGGAGGCGAACATCCACTTTTCTTAAATGGGGGGCACCTGTTCCATTCCAAACCCACCACTCATAAGGATCACCTGCCTCACGATCAGAAACCGCATTTGGATGTCCAAAACATCCAGTGCCTTCGCGGAAATGGCACAACTGCAAAAAAAAAACATCATTTACGACATTTAGATGATGAAATCAAAGTGATGACTAATGAGTAATGACTAATGAGAAATTAAGAATGTAAGTAATATAGTTATCTTATACCTCTTCCAGTACTAGCAATCGCTCTTCTGGAGAGGTAATGAACTTGTTGGTGACATCTCTCACTGCAGTCATTAGAGTCGGATTCAATCCAAGCGTTCATGAGTATTGGAACCTCAGATTCAAATAGTAAGCTGTCACAAATATAAATAAGGAAATTAGAATGACATTTTAATAGGTAGACTATGAGTTAGACAAATAACTCAGAAGTTAGAAACTTAGAACATAATTGATTGAGATATATACCTGCTTTATGCAATGGATGCAAAAGCATATTTGTCCAACGATTCTCATAAATTCGGATGTATTGCTCATTGGACTTAGGAGCTGCTTCTTTGATGTGGTCCACCATTGAGGTCATTGCATCATATAATAAAGGCATTGTTGCAGTTTTGTCACCATCTACCAGCCTCAATACCTTGACAATGGGTTCCATTATTCGCAGTACCCTAGTAACCTTATCCCAAAAGGTTTGCTGGCAATCAACTGCTCAATTCTACTGCCAACTGGGGTATTGTGCTCCTTCATGGAGGTCCACTCCACTCCATTGAAGAGCATCCTAAGTCCATCCTTTTTGGACTTTAATGATTGTAAGGCAAGAAAGTTTGTTGCAAATCTAGTTGCACCTGTTCTAATCAGATCACCTCCACAATACTCACGTCGCCTCATTGCATTCAACAGAAAACAATGGTTGTAGATGAATCTTGTGATCAACCTACCATCAATGATAACATATTTAATGAATTCAATTGAGCCAATGTCCTTGAGAATGAGATCTATGCAGTGGGCAGCACATGGTGTCCAGTATATGGGATATTTCTTTATTAAACTATCCCTGGCCTTCTTGAAGGCAGAACCATTATCAGTAACTATCTGCACCACATTTTCCACAGCAACCTGCTTCATGTATGTCTTCATTAGTTTCTTTATGAACATGTGGTTCCTGACCTCACCTGAAGCATCAACAGAGTCCAGAAAAATTGTGGATCCACGACAATGTGCAAGAAAGTTGATAATTTGTCTTCTATTGCCACTAGTCCACCCATCACACATAAGTGTGACACCATATTCAGCCCACATATTTTTTTGGCCTGAAATCCAGGCTTGTAGATCCTTCTTCTCTAGGGGAAGATAGTCAGATACTTGTTCATTAATTCATATGAAGTGGGGGCCTTGACGCCCCTCCCAGAATCCCCTATCACATCTACCATATGTTGCAGATACGGTTCAGTTGCAACATGTGCAGGTATACCATGAGCAAAGAAGAACTTACCCACTGCCTTGCCGACCTTATCTTTTGCACCAGTGAACATTGCTTTAATGTTTTTTTGCCTAGCTTCAGGCCTCCTAACCCCTGGCTCATCAACATGCCTCAATCTCGTACTAGCAGAACGGAAAAGTGTATCAATGCCGCCTTTCTTCCTTTTGCCATGACCAACTCTGTCTTCATCGTCATCTAGGTCAACAACAGGAATACGTGCAGTACCACTGCCTCCACCTGCACCAGATGGCCCATACCTCCTTGTAATTTGAACTGCCTCCTCTCTTTCCCACTCATCTCTGCGGGAATCTCTGAGGGCACACCTATACGCACGACGTGAATAAGTTGTGTCACAATCAGGAGGATATGCAATGTCATCATCTGATTCTGCAGAAGAACCTGTGCCCCTAACATTGAATAATGTATCTGTGTAACCCCTGTCAGCCTCCGTCATCTTTTGTTGTTTGTGTTTCTTTGCACCCATAATATTCCTAAAATCATCCCTAACACTTTGGGGACACCTTGTGCACATTGCCACATTTTTGTCACCGCCAGTAATGTGACGTTTGAATCTAGTAATCCCCCATCCACCAATCGTCTTGTTGCAGTAATTGCAAACTATCTTTGCCCTATTGCCTTCAAAAGGCGTGCAATGATTCCATGCAAAATCCATCACATTCTTAGCTCCACCAACATTATCGGCCCTAGAACCCTCACCATCGCTTGAAGACATCTTCTCAAAAGTCAAAAGTGGACACTGTCACACTGCAAAAAGACAAAGACAAATAAAAATTAGGTGTATGAAATCTATAACCCATTAAGTTGCAAGAAATTAATCTGTTTTATGTATTATAGAATCAAACACAACACTTTTAGGTGTATAAATGTTAAATGTATTTATAGAATCAAACACAATATTTTTTAAGATTTTTATTAACAAGAAAAAAAGCTTAAATAAAAAAATTAAAAGTCTGAAATTAATTTAAAAATTATAAAATCTGATAATTATCTAGTATTAAGTCAAGTGATGTATTACAACTTTACTCATTCCATCTTACATAACAATAACGCATACATTTCTGTAGAAAAAAAAATGATTTTTTTTATTTTCAGCATATTAAATAAATAAAAAAACGAAAAATATAAATATTTTTACTATATTTTTGTTTGAATTTGTTCACATTGCTATTTGGTACAACTTCTTCTACTAAACCTAAGTTAGATACCTATTATTTCTAGTACTTATTGTATTATTACAAATTTAATATTAATTAGTGAAATTATATGATAATACTAATTAAAAGTAGTAGATCTAGTTATACATTAGTAGATCTACATATAATATTCATAGATCTACTGTTAAATAGCATGAATCCTAAGTTTTTTGAAGTAGATCTAAGATTTGAGTGTATTTAGAGATTTTTGGAGAGATTTTATGGTGAAAACAGAAGGAAATAGATAGGAGATGGGTTGGAAATGATGAAGAATGCAAGAAATCAAGAAAACATACCTTGATTACAGCTGATTTGAGCTCCAACGAAGAAAATCGCCCCAAATGAGTAAGTTCTTTCACTCCAACAGCAGCAACAGGCTCACATTCGCAAATGACGGTAGACCGGGGCGGTATACCGCCCATATCGCCCATAAGTGGGGCATTTTGCACTGAACCCCCCCCTACCGCCGAAAACCGGTCGGTTTTATCGGTAAACCCACCGGTTTACCGAAATTTGCGGGAGCAGCGACAGATATGCGTAAACTGATGCCAGATTGGCTCGGTATCGGTAAACCGAGTGGTATACCGACGATGTCGTCGGTATCTTCTTCCTTGGTCCTTGGTTTATTCTTCTAAGGGCCTGTTTGATAGGATGTAATGGGAGGTAGTTTGATGAAAATGAAAACGTAGCAGATTGATTCATGCTTTTTGGGCTGCGCCAGTTTCATTTGGTATGTCAGCGGAAGAATGCACTGGTTTGTGGTTCAATACCAGCAGCTGGCAGCTTTTGCATGATAAGAAGCACGTGAATGGCTAATTTACAGCTGTACAAGGACAACTGCACCCGACCACCTCCGTTTCGGGGGTGGTACCAACTGCGGGCATTTGCCAGAAAATCGATCATTTCGTGAGTCGAAAAGTAACGTTTTTATTTTCCAATTTGCTAACCAAATAAAAAACGTATCCTAATTCCTAGAGTACTAAAGTAATGAATTGTTCTACTCCCTACCAAACTGGCCCTAAGAGTAGAACTAGACAAAGTTCACTAAGGAGCTGATAACATAGTAACAAACATGTAATCCTGAATGCCCACAGTCGACTCACTTATTTTGTGTTATAGGAATTCTGCTCATTGTTTTTTGCAAATATAGGGAATCAACATTTCGTGATGGAAGAATGCACCAAAACTTACCTAATTTCTTGGCGCATTAGACATTACACAAGTCACTTGAGGTTCAGATATATTAAAAGCTCTACCCCACCCACAAAGAAAGCATCTGTGTCCTCAAGATGTCACATAAAGACCGTTTTAACATTTAAGTCAAATATGTCAAGACAGGCAAGTAAGTGTACTGCAAGAAACTAACTGGTAATTTCAATCAGAATATTAAATGAACGAAAGTCTGAGCAAAATCTTTCAATTATATTTGTAACCTTGGTTAACTTGTTCTTAGTAGATCTGGTTTTTTCTGACAATTTCCAGGTCCTAAATCAACTGCTTGAATCTAATTCAACAAATTGACTTCAACTCTATGAAAACAGTGCCTGACTTATAATGTCTGAATTGGCTCTGCAGTTCTCTGAGAATTTTACAATTTTGCTATTCCATTACGATGGTCGGACTACTGAGTGGGATGAGTTTGAATGGTCCAAACGGGCAATTCATGTTAGTGCAAGAAAGCAAACTAAATGGTCAGATCTCATACTCCCGATTTCAGTAAGTAGCCATCATATTCACGCATTACTAATAGAGGCTTCATGTGCCAGGTGGTATGCTAAGCGGTTTCTGCATCCTGATATTGTTGCACCATATGATTATATTTTTATATGGGATGAAGATCTTGGGGTTGAGCATTTCAATGCTGAAGAGTAAGTGTCATTCTTGCCAGACATCTTCATCCTTGCCTACATTTTCTACTTCCCCTGACTTTCTACTATCATTTAGGTATATTAGGCTGGTAAAAAAACACGGTTTAGAAATATCACAACCTGGTTTGGAGCCGGACAAAGGTTTAACATGGCAGATGACTAAAAGGCGTGGTGATCGTGAAGTTCACAAGTAATTAACATCTTTCACGTTCACAGCTTATTCTTTTTGTTTTTCTAAACTATAAGCATTGGCTGTTTCTAATCCTTACTGTATGACTCTGACTTTGATCCTTGCAGAGAAACTGAAGAGAGACCTGGCTGGTGTACTGATCCGCATTTGCCTCCTTGTGCTGCGTATGACTCTTTCTCTTGCACTCTTCCTGTGTCTATGGAAAATATGGGCTGTACCTAGGATATTATCTTAGTCTTAGCATATGGCGTCAGGGTATTTTTCTAGGGTGTGATAGTATATACATTAGAACATAGATTGAGCTTTTCGTAAACACATCTCCAATTGAAGCTATCTTGGCTTGGATTTAACTTAAATTACTTGACAGTTTGACTGGGCATCACCAGTAAAGTTATTGCCAAACAGTAGGATCATCTTTTGTTGTTTCACCAAGTTACCGATGCCTTTCTATTAGATGAATGCGAAGATGTCAATTGCATCAATTTCCTTGCCTGCCTTACATTTCACAATACTTGTTTTGAGGGAAAGTGTGCGAAACTCTCACGTTCTGACATGCTAACCATAAGATAAGTGAGCAGTTGTCTTTACTATAGCATATGAATTATTAGCTCACATTCTTCAAGGTAAGTGTCAGAGAATTTGCTTTTCATTTATTTTTTTTCAAACCAAACTCTACCGTGCAATGACTGCCGCATGTTCTTATGCTTTAATTTTAATATTTTTTCTTCACATAGATTTGTTGAGATTATGGCGACTGTATTCTCTCGAGAGGCATGGCGTTGTGTTTGGCATATGATTCAGGTATTTCAGGTGCTTGTGTTAAACTGGTTGACCAAATTTGAAATTCTGATGAATGAACCTTTTGTTGTAGAATGACTTGGTTCATGGATGGGGTCTTGATTTTGCTCTTAGGAGGTGTGTGGAGGTAATTTTCTGTGACTCAGTTCTCTTAATGGTGCAGAATTTCTATAGTTTCTCGAGTTTTTCCCATTCTGCCCTCTTTTATGAAAATTCTAGAAAACCACCTCACGTTTCAGAATCTCTGATAACCCTCTCTACTATTACATTCTGTCAACTGGCTGATGGCTAATTAGTTTTTTTTTTTTCCTTCTGTTCTCAACACCATACCACTCTTTTTTGGATCTCTCTTTCAAATTTTAATCTTTTAGATTGCACTTGTGCACATCGTACAAAATTTCGATCGAAATTTCCGATTTTTTTCCAATCGGACATCGAAACGCATGTACGCAGAGAATGGGACGTCATTTCGCAGAAATTTCGCTAAAATTTCGCACTTAGGTGCGGAATTTCGCAAAACAGTGCAAATTTCGCCCAGTTTGGGCCATAATTTCGCAAAATGGCACAAAATTTCGATAGAAATTTCGAAATATTTGTTCCTAAGACTGCTGCCACTACATGTTAGGTATTTTGGCGATTCTCTTTGTATCTTTTGCTTATAGAGGCTATTTTCTTTGATTCTAAGGTACGTTTCCCCTATCCCTAGCCCATGTATACCTCTTTCTATGTTTACACTCTTCTAAAAGATGTGAAGAGATACTATGAAAAATAACAAAGTTCTAAGTGCTGCTACTACCTACTACATGTTAGGTATTTTGGCGATTCTCTTTCGAAAATCACATGAACTACAAACAAACTTGTGGATCTATGAAATAATAGTATTAAGTCTGCAATTCTACAATAAATTTGTTATTATTACACATATGTATACATAAAATGACTTAAAAATAATGCATTTTCTTTGATCTATGTATACATGACCCATGTAACCTAACTAAATTTGAACACTAGACTTATATAAGTTGTAACATGTAAGTATGTAACTTGCAACTGTAAGTTTTAAGGTCTAAGTGATAAATTGTGGGTTTATAAGCTGTTTACAGTCTAACAGACTTGACAATTCTGTTCATTTGTGCACTCACTCATTAAGACATGGATCCCACCCTAACCTCTAAACATATAACTTTAATATATAATCTAGTGTATCTTTGTCTAAACATTGTGTATGCAAAATTTCATAATCTAATTCCTTCATTTTGTCATCGAAATTGCCATCGAAATTCTGTCGAAATTGTTCAGCTTCCTTCACTTACAAATGTGGGAGACCCCCCACCCTACATATCCAATATGAAATATTATTGCATATTTGAGTAGATCTTGGTGTTTAGATCGTCCTGGTAAATTTTCATAATTTAATTCGCTTATTTGGTCGTCGAAATCGTTAGGGCCGTAAATATCGAAATTTCGTGCGAAATTTCGAAAAATTTCTGTTTCTGGGCCATCGGACACGGCATCGAAATCGGACATTTAATTCTATGTGCACTAATGATATCTTGTGGCAAAACTCTAATAATAAACCGTCTATGATGCACTTGTCACTAGTTACATGTTGCGGGTTCAAACTCTTGCTAGGGAAGATAAATAAAGCAACTGACTTTATTCGTGTGTTGCACTGAGGCTGGACTATCTCCTCATACCACATAAAAAGAGTATTAAAATGATAGTCTATGATTATGCTTGACGATTAGGGATAAGCATCAAGCTGAGTTAGTCCAATCTGGTGTCTGACTTGGTCCTTAGAACCTGACCGCTTATTATCTATATAAATTATGTGGGCGAATCGAGCCAAAGTTTTAGACTAAAAATTTTTCCAAGTCAGGCCGGACCAAGGTAAACCCAGACCCACCCCCTGATATGAACCTCCGTTTTTTACTGGTCCGAACGAGCATTGGGTTGGCTTGCACTGGGCTTTTGTGGGTCCAGAACCAAGCCTAGCTTTTCAGATGGGTTCAGGATGGGTTCAGTCCTAACTCCTCAATGCCATTTAAAAACTCTGGTACTTGTCCGTATGCATAACAAATGTGGATTGCGTTTGTTTCTGGTCTGCTTGCTTAATATTGGAAGAGATGACACTGAGCGGATAAATACTAAGTTCATATTAGGGATGTCATTGATATGTCCAAGTCAGGTAAACTTGATCCCGTCCGACCTAGGAAAGACTGGTTCTGTATTCTAGTTCTGACGAGCCTCTGCAGTTCCAGGCTCTGATACAGACGGACATTCTGGTTTTGGGTTCTGAATTTTACAATCCAAGATAGTATAAAATTTAGGTCCGGGTCAGTTAGTATAAAGTTTAGGTAGGTTGAACTAGAATTTTGGCAAACGTAGCTTATATGTTGATGGAAATTCGGGTTTGGGATGGTTTCCGGGTTTGAAATAAAACAAAATGGTTGGTTCCAGGTCCTAAATTTAACAATCTGAGCTGATTTCGGGTTTGGATAGAGTAGCCGAAAGTCTGGTTCGGTTTCACAAATCTGGTCGGCCACAAACTGACCCGGACGTAGAATTTTGACAGCCTTAGTTTATATTTTCTAACAAGCCAAGCTACATGCTTTATATCAAAAGTGTTTTATAAAATTCTTAGGAAAGTTAATCTTATAAAAGATTGGGAACTTTTTAATGGAGTTGATGTTATATGTGCATGAATATAGCGTATATACAAATAACACTTATAGATAGTTAGCTTAACTTTGAGAAATGGAGGTCCAAAACCGGCGGTGGGTTTGGGTTTACTGTGGTCCAGTCTGACCTTTGTAAAATGAGTCTAAAATTTTGGTTCAACTCGCGCACATAATTTATGCAGTAAACAAACAGGCAGGTTATACAGATCGGATCAGGGACTGGATTGGGCCGACTCAGTTTGATGCCCTTCATCAAGCATTATAATAGACAATTCAATTTAATACTTGTGGTGCGAGCAGTGATTCCAGCCTTCTTGTAGACACACGAAGGAGGTTTTTTTTCTTCCACTCCTTAGTGCTCCAGGGAGGGGCTTGAATCCGCAAGCTGTGACTAGCAAATAGGAAGGCTTACCGATTAGACTAACTGACACGTACATCATAGACTATATCTTTTTTTTTTTTGGTAACCATCATAGACTGTATATCATTGGAGTTGTGCCACAGAAATGATAAACTGGACAAAGTGCAATATTAAAGATCAAAATTTGAAAGAGAGCAGCAAAAAAGAATAGCATGGTGTTGAGAACTGTAGAAATTGAATTGGATCATGGATTTCTGAAATGTGAGAGGGTATTCTGGAACTTCCAGAAAAAAGAGGGCGGGGTTGGAAAAAAACTAGTTTTTTGTAAAATGTATTCTATTGATCCTGTTCGGAATGGCTGCAGTTTACCAATTCACTTGTTGCCATTTGCACCATGCACCTGCTGGTTACCAGCTAGGATACCAACGAGCTGGGCTAACCTACTTTGGCACAGAACAACCGTTGTTGATATAACTCACAATTAAACTTTTTCCTTGCTTGTATTTAGTCAAACTTAACTCATTGGTTGGTTTTACTAAGTTAAGTATTATTCGAATAACAAACAAGAGTTTTTTCTTATCCATTAAAAAGAATCTATATCTTGCTAGATAATTTTATATATGCTCAGTAGTCACTGATTAAATTCAGTATGCTACATTTTGCAAGGCTTCATTAAATAAAAATGACATTCAAGTAATGGTTTTGGCTAACTCATATGCCCCGCACGAGGCCCACTTATGCGACCGCATATGCATTTTGGCCACGTTTCCTAATCTGTCTCTGCAGTCCATTGTGCAGTCATGGCTGCATATGCAACACATATTCAGCCATATGTAGAGCATATGTGGCCGTTTTTTACATAGAGATGATATGTGCATACTTTGTTATCATTTGTGTTCTTTAATTATTCATTAAACTACTTAATACACACCCAGATATACATATTAATACATATATAGGACATTGTATAACTATTTATATGTTTACATATTAATACATTTGGGTGAAATAATTCATAGTTTAAATAAATATCTTAATGATCATATAATTAATTATTGAAAAAAAAATCCAAAACTGCATATGCACCCACATTCCAGTATACTCTATACAGGACTGAACACATACCGCATACCATTTTTCAGAACATTGTTACCCCTATTGACAACTATATCATAAATATCTAGTTCCAATTAATTAAATAGATCGTTGAAGACGTTCCTTTAATGTGATGCACTGTATTTCTAACAAAGCATTTTTTATATGTCAACAGGTTAAAATCAGTTTAGTTAGAAACCTCCTGGAAAATAATAAATATAAAAAAAAAATTCATCAGAAACTGTTTTACCTGTTCGGTCACTAACCAGCTCCCTTCTAAATATGTTGGACAGCCGGCTCATGAGAAAATTGGGGTGGTAGATTCCCAGTGGATTGTTCATCAAGTGGTTCCGTCTCTTGGGAACCAAGTAAGTTGGCAATTTTTCTTCTCTTGATTGGCGCAGAGCAACAGTTTGGTCAGCTTCACTTAATCTGTTTGCTATACAGGGCCAGGCACACGATGGGAAGGCACCATGGGAAGGGGTATGCTATTCTGTTGCTATGAGATTTTTAAAAGTGTTGTAATAAGTACTAAAAACGTACCCTGCATTAACTGACTCAAGTATCCTATATATCTTGTAATCCTTTCCTCTTCTCAATGGAATAATATTTTCTTAATGATGACGAGGCCTGCATTTAATTGTTCAGGTGAGGGAACGCTGTCGAAGAGAGTGGGCAACTTTCCAAAGCCGAATGACTGAAGCTGAGGGCAAGTATTTCAAGGCGTTGGGTATCACCGCCAATGGTACTGTTAAGTAGTCTCAGTTGTCGACCTATGTATCGTTTGTTGATTCCTGTTTTCTTGCAAACGTTGCTTCGATACCACGGAACAGAAATGTGTAATTAGTATGGTGAAAGATAGTGCAGGACTTTGCTGATAAAAAATCCATTGATTTAGCTGATGGCAGTTTTCTTTACTATCGTATCTTGGTCGAATTGTGATACGTTAGACGCGCACACTCACATTTTTTGCTGCGAAAACTGAAAACAAAGTCCAATTTTATTCATTTATTAACGTGCAGTAGCATCTAACAAACCCATTGGAAACTACTTTTAACAATCGTTTGGCTTCAATTCCAATGCAAATTAAAAAAAATGACGAATGTGAATCTAACTTCTGAGAAATGACTAGAGGGTGATGTACATAAATACTTTGAAAGAATCTGAATCCTGATTTAATTTTTTGCCTGGTATGCGTTATATTTTTATGTAAGCCTGGTATGTGCTATATATCGGCGAACAGCTACATCCCGACGATTGAGGATTAAGAAAAATGGCTTCATCCGTGCAAACTAAAATACTAATTATGGATGCGACGACGGCGGGAAAACACTTATTTGCTGCGAGCGGTTGCTGGAAGCTGGCTTGTCTCTGCCTATTTGCTGGCGTTGTAGAGGATTATATCCAGCTATCTTGAAGTCACCATGACTCTTTAGCCAACTAGTCAACGTCTAATTAAAACAGACCGCTTGTTAACCATCAACTGCTCTACATCAATGCCGACCAAAAGCAATAAGGTGCTGATTGTTCACTTGTTTGAAATGATTTGTTCGTAAATAGTTTAATGAGAAGACGACCTTAACACGAGGAAAAATATAGTACTTGTGATTGTCCGTTTTGAGGGGTGGTTTTTTTTTTTCATGAATAGTCGGAGAGTTGGGTGGGGGATCTTTATTTGACAATTGGTACTAGTGCGGGGTGGTCTGGCTAATACTAAAATATCACACCATACCCGCATTATATCTGTTGTAGTTATTACAACTGAAATATCTATACCAGAAAGAGCAAAGCATAAACTATGGCGCTGAACATCGACAGCAGACGCACCACAGAGTCGAACTCACACTTTCCGTAACGTTGCAACACAAGAGATCCACAGAAAAAAGAGACCATCCAGTTATTATTTATCAATCCCTAGCTAATTGTGAAGCTCGAGGATTTCATTAACCTCTATGGTATAATGGTCTATGAAGTGTGTTATTATTAGACGACGGAGTTTCAATAGTGTCGATGAAGTTTGGATATTGTTTTATGATATTATGTTTGTACTCCTTCAATGTGCCGACCGGATTGGTCAAACAGCGGAAATTTGGTGTCAGAATTCAGTGGAATGTAGAGTTTAATGGAATATAGTGTGAAATATATGGTTTTAAGTAATATGGTACACATATTATAATATTTGGATATTCCCGGTGGAAGTAATTTAAGTTTGTAGGTCGCAAAGTAATAAGTAGTTTATGTATTTTGGAACAAGGCTTCATGCTTGAATTTTGATCGGCCAATGCATCATGCTGTCTTGATAGTTGGGCAGGCGATTTGGCTAAATTATATTACGGAGGCGACATGACTAAATTATATTAGGGATCAATCATTCAGCAGCCATATCTACAATTGGGTAAAGCCATGGATTGTGCTTAGGTAAGCATCGCCCGGACCCTTGATTGTGCTTAGGGAAGAATTGCCTGGACCCTTGATTGTTAAGTTGATGCCCGACTAGTCATCCCGTACCCCTGACATGTCAAGGTAGTGGGGAGGTTGTGAGCCACCATTGACCCACATATTCTGGCCGGTGGTTCGTGAGCCAGGGCACGATTTCAACGAAGGATATTGATTGGATCAGTGTAGGCAACACGATAACTCCTCATGGTCGTTCTTCAGCTAAGAAGGGACATAGACCGAGTGGCTTCATTTCATGGCCTTATGAATGTTGGGTAACAAAATGGAGGTGGGGGCAACAATGACAAAAGGGTTGCACAGGTCCACTGAGGTGTTAACAATGGTAATAACTTCCTTGCCAATTCTCTGGTTAGTAGCACGATGGTTGCAAAAGCTGAGGAAGATTAGGGATTTTCATTGCTCCTCAGGTGGTCGTCGGTGTGAAGCTCTTCAAGGTAAGGAGAATAATGGTGATTGTGTCATCTTTGTGGAGAGGAAGGGGTCATTGTTCCTCCTTCATAACTACCATAGAGCGGTGTTGTGGGGAGGAAGGTGCACGTCTCCTATTCCCTGGGCCAACTGTTGGAATAAGTTTTCAACAATCTAAAGGCCCTATATTGGCATTCAAATCTTATTTTTATAACTCTTATTTCTATTTTAGTTGATTTTTTGTACCACATGTTTACTTTATATTAAACTGATTTATACATACACTGACACCTCTTGTTATAGTGTTTTCTAGCCTAACTTAATTTCTTAAACAACATATCCAAATTTAAATATATTTTAATAATTTTCATTTATTCCAATGCCATTAAATGTGAGGTTTAATCAAGATATCCATGCACATATATTTAAAATTGCACTAAATGATATTAAAATGATTCGTGAAGTTAAATTGATGGACTCAATTTTAGATTTTCCTCAAATAGGAAAAACTAATTGGTTTAGACACAAAATTTAAATAAGAATTATATCGTATCAAATTACATTGTCGTTGACTAAAATAATCAAGTGGGAGTTGAAATGAAGGACCAATTTTAAATGGACTTCAAATAAGGGAATTCAAGAATTTCTAATTTTTAGGCCCAATTTCGTGTATGCTACAACAGTTCTCCTTTAACAGGTTTTCATCCTTGAAATTCACTACCTCCTAACAAATATTTTCCTTTTAAGGGTTTGATTTGTATGACTTTTGCTTATTCAAGTATAATACCAATTTGTAAGTAGCAATTCTAACATCCCTACAACTCAACTAGGTTTAGTCATAATGACTAAGAATTTGTTCACTATAATAGTGGGTCAAGTTCTAGATCTACTTAAAATTTTCCACTTTTGAGTTGAGCAATAAATTATTATATCAATGTGATAACTTGACCATATCAATTTCCTATAATTATATATGTATATTCTAACATGAAGGTTAAAAGTTCCATTTTGAGAGGCTTATAAGTTATTATCAAATGTCTAACTAATCCATAAAGTTATTATAGTCATAGTTATTGAAATCAAGTTCAAGAAAAAATTCAAAATAATATATATACTTTCCTAGATATCATTTATACTCAATTCGATTTTCTAGTTTGCAATAATCTAGAACTGCACATTTTCTATTTATATAAACTTATTGGTGGATCTAATCTTAAGTGAATTTTATTTCTAATTAAGAAGTTGTTCAAAATTCTAATTACATATCTACGGGGATAGATATAATATATGTCTTCCATATTGCAAACTCCTGACTTGGATAATCCTAGAGGGTACCTACGCTTTGGTGGGAACATTTTTCTCTAAGAAAAATGTAGTATCGTGTTAAGTATACTTAAGCACGTTGGATCATGAAATGAAAGTTTCGTATATTAGACAATTAGTGTATTGAGTAAAGCTTTCAAAAAGTTTATTATCAATTCTTTTCCCATTGAGAAACATGATCATATTTTCTTAGTGATAACTCAACCAATTATATGTCTTTATATGAATCATCAAGAAACTATAATAGTTTATCTATATATTTAACTACACATTTTAAAAATTATTTGTGAATTTATTCAAGGTCTAGCAGTTCTCCCAGGTAGTAGAAATATCCTTCTCTAGGTCATGTTGTAAATTGAGAAACCTTACCACCACTTAAGTGGTTCAAGATCAATTATTCTAGAACATTCACTAATAATACCTTTCTAGACACCTCAACTCTTCGCCATTTACATGGTCATATTCTATCCTTTACTAGTTAGTATGTTTAGGTTATACATAGAAACTTTTTATGCGAGATCATTTTCACCAAAGTTTCATAATGCTAAAAATTGACTATTCATAAATTGCCCAAACATGTTTCAATAATATATATATATATATATATATATATATATATATATATATATATATATATATAGAGAGAGAGAGAGAGAGAGAGAGTCAGGCTAGAATACACTCGAGTGTATCCAGAGCGGAATACACTCAAGTAGTTTTTCATGATGCAATATTTTTTTTTGAAAATCTAATCCATTGATCTTCTTAAACATCTCGTGAACAACTCATACGCAAAATTTGAGCACATTTGGATATCTATAGCTCATGTTATGAAGACCGCAAAAATTATCCATTTCAAATTAGTTTCGCGCGTCGATTTTGTTGCCCTCGGATGAGTGACTTACACTCATCCAAATGGGCTCAAAATTTGTATGTAGCCTATTTATAGTATGACGGTGAAGATCAACGGTTTACATTTTGCAAAAAATAGTCTTGATATGCAAACACACTTGAGTGTATTTGTGCGAACCGTACACTTGAGTGTATTCTAGCCTGACTCTCTCTCTCTCTCTCTCTCTATATATATATATATATATATATATATATACACACACACATACACACCTAGGGTTACTTCATCCCTCTATCTAGGATTTTATCAATAATTTTCAGGATTAGGAGGAGGATAGGGTATTATTTTCATTATTTATGCCTATAATAGTGAATTTGGTGTTATAATAGTTCCTTTTCCAACCAAATACGCGCACACACACACACAGATATATATATATATATATATATATATACACACATATATATATATACATATATATATATATATATATATATATATATATATATATATATATATATATATATATATATATATATATATATATATATATATATATATATATATATATATATATATCAATTGAGTTCCAAGAAATCCATGTATATATGAAAATCCCAAATATAAGGATTTTATTTCATAAACGATGAAGTCCAGAAATCCTATGGAGAAGTCCAATAGCCACTATGAGTGCAACGGTGAAGTCCAATAGACACCTGAATCCATATATAGACACTTATAAGTCCCTACCTAATAAATAATCTTGAAGTCCACAATGAAATCCAATAGCTTGCATATGAAGTCTAGAAGTCCTATTCACTGGTTGACTAGGGTTCATATATGAACACCCAAGTTTCTAGAAATTTCTAACTGTATATTAGATAGGCACCATAACATGATCTATATCCAACTAAGTTCTCATTATTCTATCTTTTTAAACCAGTCAAAAATACGTTTCAATGAGACATGCATGAAGTGTCGATTGTTTATTGTTTTGATACCATCATGTAAGAACACAACATTTATAAGACAAAACAATCTATACTATATTAAATCAACATACGTAGAAGCTCTAAATTTTTATACATTGAAACTACGAACAAGTTTCACAACATGTTCTATTCTTATCTCTAATAGAGGGCATCACATGCATTCTTCATGTTGTCTTCTAAATTGTTTATGAATATCCTATATGTTCATGGAATTCCCCAAGGAAATATATCCACACATTTTCTAACCGTAAGAGGAAAATGGACCATTCACGATGACAGGTACAAAACAAAATTTATTTGAAAAGTGAAAATATGCTACTTAGAAGCATGACTTTTGATGAGGATATAAGGATTTCAATGTTTAGGCAAGTGCAAATATTGAAATAGGGCTATTAGTATGAACAAGATTCAATTTAAATAACAGAAAATATTAGTAGACATCACATGTCAATGTTTATTTTACTAGAAAATGCATGTGTTCTCTCCATAAAGAAAGGCAATGCACCAAAATATACTAGAAGACCTGATATCCTTTCTCTGCTAGAATCTAGAAGCATAATTCCACTATACTAGTTCTCATCAACCTTTATTTTTTAATATTTAAAAATTAAGCAACCATCTTTCCGTGAATAATTTTAGACTGCCTACTATTTTAAGAAACCAATTTCCAAATAGTGAAAATAGTTTCATACTTTTGTATCAAAGATTACAAAACCCGATCATTCAATATCGAGCTCCAAAAGCCAATAAATAGAGGCAGCTAAAATGTATATCAATATTGTTACTATTGGATTGGAATCAAGTGCCATTGGATTGGAATCAAGTGTTGTTCTATTTGAACTCATTATGATGTGGCTTTCCATCTAGAATTATATTTTTCCCATTATCCTTTCTTCTAGGTTTTCATTTGAGTTAAACATATGATAAATGTCATAATCATATATATGATCATTGTATCATCTTATCATGGAAGTTGACTTTTATGTTAGATATTACTAGAAACCACATCATTTAACCAATGCATCATCATATTTCCAATCTAGAGTATTAATTAATTGTAGTGTTATCTCTTTCATAGACACCTTAATCGACATATATTGTTTTTGCAAAATGAATACAATTTATGCATGCCAAAGATGTACATATATTGAAGCAATAAGATATATTTTCGAATTTGGATCTTCTAATATCACAAAAACATGAATATTAACACATAAAATTATTGGAGTCTCATACACACCTATATGTAGGTATGCACTATATGGAAAAATTGAAATAAGTATATTAATATGTAGTCAAAATCAACATGTGATCTATAATAAATTTAATAAATTATAAAACATCCATATGTATACATCTATAAAAACAATTATATTATATGCATTTTTTCCATCAATTACCATTTTATTCCAAATATGCTAAACTTGAAGATTTCCTATGTCCACATTGTATATCTAGGTGCTATCACAGGCACATGCACACATCCACACACACACAAAGGAGATGAGTGGTTCGAGCCTTCTTATTAAGTAAGTAACATTAGCTTGAGTCTTAATTATGTAATTAAGAGTTTGGTAGAGCTCATGAATTTGGTATAGGGCCTAGGTCCTAGCTATGACCCATGAATCCAAGATAGGCCCAATCAGACTGTTTATGTGGCAAATAGGTCCATGGGATACAATGTGAAGAAATTAGTAATTCATGCATTCTTATGATGCCAATAATCTTGTGAGATAATTGATAAACTAATTATGAGATAATGAGTAAGATTTCATAAGACTAAAGAATTAATGACCTAGATAATTAAATGAGTAATTATCTAGTATATGCTTGGAAACCAAGTATTCAAGTTTTAGAGCAAGATACAAAGTATTTATCGAAAAGAGTGAATCCTCCCCTATGTGCATGTGACCCTCTCTGGAGATCATGGAGGAGCTAGGGATCCCATCCCCACCTAGGTGGTTCTACCCCTCTCTCTGAGAGGATTTCTCCACGCTGAGATGGCAGACAAAATAGAAAGGAAATGTGTAACACTTAAAATCAAAGATGAGGAAGATGAGATAGAAAAATTCTCTGACGACACGGGAATAATGAAGGCAGATCAACTCAACCTCACGAAAGCAGAAAAAACTCCTCATTAAGAGACACTACAATTTCCAAGAACTATAAAGGACAATGATCCAAGCTTGAATTGTCAGAAGGCGGGGTTCAAGCAGATGGAACACAACATCCTGATGATACTGTTCAAAAACAAAAAGGATAGAGACACAATCCTTAGCGAAGCACCATGGAACTTTGATAGATGTTTGTTGATCCAGAAGGAGGTGACATAGTCAAACATACCATCCATGATGGAGTTCTCAGAATGCCCCTTTTGGGTTCAATTCTACAATATCCCGATGAGATATAGATCCAATGAAGCACTCTAAAAATCATTGCTAAAGTGGGACAAGTGCTGAAGATCAAGAAGGAAGATACAATATGGACCCAATCCAGGAAATCTCGGGTGATGTAACACCCCATTTCATGAATATGTAACCTAACTCAGTGGAAGCTTTCATCTTGAAAGGGGAATGTCACAATAAGGTAATCATTGCAATAAATACATAAATAACCATTGAGATTCATACATTGTTCTTTGAATAGTGAAACTATAACTAACTTCTATACATGTCTAAAACTTTAATCATTTCTAAATATGGAAAACTGGTCATGAAAGTAAACATTTCTAGATGATTAGAACGCCTAGTATGGAGGACACCCCACTAGTAAGATCTTGAAGGTCTTCTAGTCCTTCTTTGCTCCTTGATCTAGGGACATCTCGCCCCATGGCCATGCGAAAACAAAGACATACATCAATAAGATACACTATACATTTTATAGGAATTAAAAATTAAGCATATATACTTTGACTTGAGAGAAAATCTTGACATGTATTAACTTAAGCATTTTTGGTTACATGAATATAAAAACATGAAGATTTGAATAAGTAAAATATGCACTCTCTTTGATTTGCCCACTTAAGAGCCATAACTGACATGAATGCCCATGATTTGGCTAAAAAGCCCGTAACGACCCCTTGAGGTCCATGATTGGCTAGAAAAGCCCACAATTGGCATGATTACCCATGATTTGGCCAAAAGGCCCATAACGACCGCTTGAGGTCCATGATGGAGAGAGCATATAAAACTTAATCAAATTCTTATGACATGATTCTTAAGATGAACATTAGCATAATCTTGAACATTAAACCTTTAACATGATAGGATTTCTCCCTCTTGAACTTGAATATAGATTCATGAATCATGAATCATTACCCATTAATCATAATCTCTAATTCTAAGAGCATGATAACCATAAGACATAAGATATAGAAATCATCAAGTAATTTATGAGTGAACATGACTAGAGCTTTAAACTTGAAATTGATAGCATAATTCCTAAATTATACATAGCATGCAACTCAACCAATGTACTTATGTATAGTGGCATGACCGGCTTACTTTGGAGAAAAGTTGATCCTAAGATGGTCTCTCTAATCATTAAGGCAACACCTAGATGTGATTTGTAAAAACATAGGCTAGTGTGCTTGGAGCAAAGTTGATCCTAAGATGGTCTTTCTACTCTTTGAGGCAACGCCTGGATGTGATTTGCAAGAACATAGGCTAGTGTGCTTTTCCTTGGTATGCTAGGATCATGGGGGTCCCTTTTATAGGTTTTAGGGATCTAGAACTTTCTCCAATGTACTAAAAGGTAAGAATAGGTGAAAACATTTTTCTCTTTGTTAATTACTAAAGTCCAACTTTGTGGTCAAACTAATTACATTTTGTTTGTAAATTTCCTTTATTATCCTATAATATCTTTTGTATGAGATATTTAAGAGAGAATGTATTATCATTTATTTAGCTGTTTGTCAAAAGTATGACATTAATTAAATTACCATTACATTTATTTTGTAATCACAAAGTTGTGCCATTTCTTACGTAATTACCGTAATGTCTCATTTCCATGTAACTAAGGCCGAGACACATTATTTCATTAAAAAATCACAAAATGGAGGAAAGAGAAAAATAACTTTATTTTACATCTACATGCACTAATTGTATAGCAAGAATACAACATGACTTCAATGTGTTACTTAAAAATTAGTGACTACAATTACTCATTCTCATTTAATTTGTAGTTGTTTGAAATGATTTGATAACTATGTAACAATAAACCATTTTATTACCATATCAATTACATAAATTTCGTAACATCTTCTCATCTATAATGACACTTCTGTTTCATACCACACTTCCCAGTTGTGTTGGAAAGTGATGGGTCAAAACCCATATTTTTGTAGTCTCAAATTAATATATTTATCACATTGTATTCAATTATCAAACTTTGGAATGTTAAAAAGAGAACAATCAAACTCTCCTTCCAGCTTATCTTCTACTATTTTAAATATATGGTTTCATGTAGACTAATCGTTATTTACATTTAATTTGTTAAATGGATTGACTATGTGTTTTTTTTATTTACTTGATTTTCATGCATAAAAAGGTAACATAATGTAAAAAGATTCTCCTTAAGTATTTCTTTGACTAAAAAAATGATATGATCAATGTTTATCCATATTTAAGTATTTTATGCCTTTTGGAGGATTTCCTTGAATAAAAATACAAGAGAGAAGATATTGTTACATGCATTCAATAGGGGAAAGAAATTAATATGTACACCATGTGATTGATGGATATTCTTTTTCATGCATTCAAAATTAATCCATTAATTGCATTGTATGTTTCTTTATGTCTTTTGAGTATTCAAAAGAGGAGAGAGAAATTGTGAATTATGTTATTTTCCTTTTATGTTAAAATCTATCGAAGAGAGAAGACTTCTTGTTCAAGCTATATGTTCTATCATTTCAAATTCTACTCCTTTTATTTTCCAATTTTATTTCTTTTAAGCATATTTAAGGATGAGTGAGAGAAAAAGAGAAGGGAAATCATTCATTCAACATTTTAAGTTAATTAGAATCATGATGGCATTGTATAAGAGAAAGTGTATTATTAGTTTTATTTTTTCATATATGTCTTACTTTATTTTTTCTATAAGGAATATCATTCCATGGCCTTTTTACATTAATCCATTCAACTATTGTTATTTTAATAAAAACCATTTCATAATTTTTAAATTGTGAAAAATTGGGGTGTTACAGGTGATGCTCCAACTAAACAAGCTTCTGAAAGCCACATAAAAACTACACACCACTGATGGAAATATCTGTGAAGTTAATCTAAAGTGTGAAAGGCTACCAAATATATGTTTTGTGTGTGGGAAGTTGGAGCACCTAACCAAACACTACCACTGCAAAGAGGAAGGTGAGGAGAAATGGGGGAGATGGATAAGAGCTTCACCCAGACGAAAAAAACAAGTTGACACTATAGATCTATTCTATGAGGGAACAAAATGTAGACTCTTCCACAAGGAAAAGAACGAGAATACATAAGAAGGAAATACCACTACAGAAAACATGAGAAAAAGGAACATGAAAAATGAAGAAAACAACACAAGGGTTGTAACATACCGAATTCTATAATTTTGTCTTTTGACCCTATTTCCCATCTTTTCCTTTCATTTCCATCCTTATTGGCCTTTCTATTTAATTAGTGTAATTTATAGTGGTTTCGTGAACATTTATTCACTAATTGTACCAATATAAGGGTTTATGCATAAATATCTCAATGAAAGATTAATTACCATAATTAAGTGCTCTAAACCTTAATATAACTTTTTTATATGATTTGAAAACATAAAATGATCCTAAGTTTCAAATTTGGTCCAATTTGGATGTTGTTTGTGCAAGTTATGCAATTTTAGGTACATTCTGGACTTTTATGCAATTTACCCAATTGGGAGGTTTTCTTTGCAAATTATCAATTGAATTTTAATCTTTGGATATTCCCTTACCATTAACGAGATTTTAAACCATTGTATCACCTATTTTCACCTTGGTTTGATGGTATTTCTTTCCAAGGGCATTATAGGGATTACCCTCTTTATAAAGATGCTTATCCTTAAAAGCTATCAACTAATGAGGTTATTTCTTTCTTGAAAAATGGTGGGGATGGCCTAGAAGGATCTATGGGCTCTTAGGACCGACTTTTGATATGCATGAAGCCTCTATGAGCTGTCCTCTTGCATGACCATCGATCCCTAGACTAAAGACACATGGAAAGCCCCTTCAGACACCTCATGCTTCACCTCTTTCTATATATAGCCATGTATACCCCTTCCCAACTCATAATTCGAAAACTCTTGCTCTCCTTTTCTTTACTATAGCTTAGATAATAGTTCCTTTTGTATTTTTCTATGAAGTTGCTGTCCCAAGGTAATAGAGGGAGCCTACCTTGGTGAAGAAGGCTCATAGGGCTTCCAAATTGCTCTATTGGGGTTTTGAAAGCTCCTCCTTGGTTATTTCGACAAAAACTAGTAAGTTGCCTCCCTTCCTTCCCTATTTTCATACTGTTAGTCTTCCTTAAATCCTATTACAGGTCGTAACCATAGAATTCCATGGTGAAACCCCACCTAGAACCCTAAAACACCTCATCTCTATGCTCTTTTGCTAGGGTTTATCACCTCTAAGTTGAGAAGGTGATCCTTGTCCAAGAAAGGAGCTAGGCTTGGAGCAACCAGACCTTCTAAGCTCGTATCCTTGCTATTTGGACCTTCTTATCTTCCCTAGAGGCGAGTTTCATAACCCACGTCTCATATATTGCTTGCTACATGCTTAAAATTCATGCATCTATGTTTAAAATCGATGATTTCCATCTCTATTTACCATGTTCATCTAGGGTTTTGGTTTCTTACCGGTTTACCTTCTCTATAAGATCTAGTTTGGATAAATATTAATCTAAAACCATGATATTAGGTCAAATGGTGTTTTCCCTCCCTCTCTCTCTCTTTGCTTATCTCGTTTGGTTTGATGATGTGTCAGTTTCTGATTGGCTGAATTTCAATAATTCATAACTTTTGATTCCTTTGTCCAAAAACTAAAGTAAAATGCGTCCTAAACTCAGAAAAATATTTTATTTTCATTAATAATATTTCCAAGTATTGGTTTTGAGTTTTGCCGATGGTGGTTTTCTAGAAAATGATTTAATCACTTAAAAAACACCAAAAATACACTCTAATCATCGTAACTCCAAAATATGCAAAAGTATATGTTTTCTTAATCAGAAGAACCTAACTAAGTCTATGGTGATGTTTTCATAGTCTAAATCAAGGTTTTTCTATAAAAATTAAAAATATGGGGTTTCTCTACCTTAATGCATAGATATCATTCTAATACATGTATACGAATTGAAAATAGGAAAAATTGATCATGGACTCAATCAAGTGATGAAAGTGGGTAATATGAATCATAATGAAAGGTATGTGCAATCCTTATTTATGTATGTGCATTTACACCTTAAGTTGGGAATAATTGTGCCTTAACCTATTTTTCTATAATGAGGCTTTATTAAACCCTATTTCATATACTCTTGAATCTTTTGTTGTACTTGCCTCATAAATCAGTTTCAGAACATTATTCTTGGGTCTTGGAACCCCACCACCAAGTTGTAATTATATGATGATTTATCTTGCCACTTTACTATTTCTTGAGCATGATGGTTTATTTGGCTATTTAACTATAATAGTGGTACTTATGTACAACCACCCACAGAGGGCATGTAAATAATAGCCCTGGGGAACGTCTTATTCTCCCCTGGGGAATGTGTTATTCCTCCCCTATAAAATGTTATAGGTGACTGGGAATGTATGAATTCTCCCCTCACCTATAGGTTGAGGTCCGGTAGGTGCCTCAACCCTACTTAGTTAATGTAGTCCTATTAATATCATGCATGCTACTTCTTATATATTTTGTAATGGTAAGAATCTATTTTGTTATGTGACTCATTCTCTTGGCCCTCTCATATTATGATGATTCAATATATTTATGTTTCATATGATTTCCTTTTCTCTTGTACTTATTCATTATTTGACGCATACCTTGTTTTCCTCTCCCTTTTGCTGGGTGCTTTCTCAACCACACAGGTGATGAGCAAGGTGATGAACAAGACAAGGAGTGTATAGCTTTTGGCTTGGACTCAGTTGATGTAGATGTTTCTTGGAGACAAGATTGTAGTAGTCTAGACTTCCCTCTATCTAGATCCTGATTGTGTGTCTTGATGTAAACCCTAATGGGAGAATTTGATGTATTTTGTAAACCTTTTATGAAATTGAATACAGTCAGTTATTTTGTTTATTCCGCTGCTTTCTAATGGTCTTTTGTATACCAATGTTTAATAAGTTTGGTAAATTTATGCCCATTCCATCATACCTGTTTGGAATGGATGTCAATTCTTCAAATATTTAGTAAAGGGGTGATTTCACTCCCTTACAAGGATGATTGAGAAAATGCCCCAACCGTCTACTGAACCCATCACCAGGGGAGAGATTCAAAAAAGGACTGAGGTCACAACACACCCAACAAATTGAAGATGGAGAGGTGGGACAACCTACAGATGAGTATCTGAGGGAGGGGATGGTGGGGAGGAATGCCTTTATATAGAGCCATAAACTAGTCCTGAGAGGACGACCCCCACACGAGATGAATGAAGGCTCAACAACAACCCAGAAATCCCAAGTACTAGTAATAAATTGTGTGTAATGAGGCAGGAAGATTATGGGGTTCCCACATCTGAGTCAAGCAATAGTAAAAGCAAATAAAAAGGGGTGCACACCAGCCCCAAGAAGTTCCACCATGCGACAACAAACAAGGAAAAGAAAGATCGTACTACGAGAACAAAGAAGAAACTCATTGGTGGCACAACACGCAGTGGGGAATCTCAGAAGGAACAAGAATAGATATTGAAAAGAAAAAGAAGAAGTATGGAGGAAGACACATATAAGGGACCAACACATATGGAAACTAGAGCCTGAAAATGGGGAAACGAGAAGAAACATCAATGATATGGGAGGTGTATCCTAAAGTAGCGGTGACTGGCGATGCCCAACATCATGAAGATCAATAAAGCTTCTAAGTTCGAATTGTTAGGGCATGGGTGGTCACAACAAGGTCCAAAACATTCACAACCTATGCTGGAAGGAGCGCCTAGACATGGTCTTCTTAATGGATACCATGGTCAAGAAGGAGGAACTGGAGAAAACAATGTCAAAGTATGGATAGAACAACAGAGTCTGACTTAGCAACGATGACAGGTCATGGGGCTTGGGATTTTGGTGGAACGAGGCCAATGTCACAACCATATCCTATTCTAAACACCATTTCTAGTTGAGGTGGATGAGGGTTATGAGAAGGGGAAATGGAGGTGTGCGGGTATATATGGTTGGTCAGTCAACTATCACAAGTACAAGACCTGAGACCTCATGAACAATCTGTAACTGAAACAAACCTCCCAATGATGTTCATAGGAGATTTCAATGAGATCCTGAGTAGTATTTCTAAGAAGATTGGGGTGCCCCTAATGGTGTGTGCCATACCAAGGAATTCAAATATATGATTGATAGGTGTGGACTTATGGATCTGGGCTATCATGGTGATCAGTTCATTTAGGAGAAGGGACACAACATTGAAACCATCATCAAAGAATGTCTTGATAGGGTGTTAGCAACTATTTATTAGAGTATGCTATTCTCAGAAGCATGGGTGAAGGACATCCCTACAATATGGTCAGACCATTCACCCTTGCTACTGAACACCTACAAAGAAGGTAGGAGAAGAAATATTGGCAGTAGCTTCAAGTTTATAGGCTAGTGGCTCAGAGATGAGGAATGCCTGAACATCATTAAAGACGGTTGGAGGGGAGATAACAGTGACCTCAAAAGACAGATTTACTCTTATGCAGGAAAACTTAGAGCGTGAGACAAAGAGAAATATTACCAAATAGCTACCCTCCTAATGAAAATTGAAAACAAATTGGAAAATGATTAGAAGAGAGCTCTCTCTAGAGAGGTAAAACTGAGATGTCAAGAACCGACGAAGGAAGTGATCAGAATCCAACATATCAATGAAGCTCACTAGAACACAAGAGAGAAGTCTAATGACATGTGGATCGTAATACAACTTATTTACATAAGAAAGCCACCCAAAGGAAACATCATAATCGTTGTTCTGAATTGAGGGATGATGAGGACTGTTGGTGGGAAGGGGACAAGGGAGTTTTCAAAGTGGTGAATGACTACTATGAGAAGTTGTTTGTGGCCAATAGTTGCACCAACAATCAGGAAGCTCTTGACAACATACCACAAGTCATTACGGAGAAGATGAACAGATTGCTACAAAGTGAGCTGAGCTAGGAGGAGGTTTGGCAGGCGTTTAAGCATAATATGTACCCCACGAACTCCCCAGTACCAGATGGGTTCCAAGCAGGGTTTTTCTAAAGCTTGTGGAGTGTGACTGGTGAGGACGTGTTCCAATTTATTATGAGATGGAGGGGTGAAGAAAACTTGATCGATATCAATGCTACTAATGTGGTCCTTATCCCTAAATGCAAAGATCCTACAACCATGGGGGAGTTCTTCCCCATCAGTATATGCAATACAATGTATAAGATCATATCCAAAATGTTCACCAATAGACTGAAGGGCTTTCTTGAAAAGATTATAACGATCAACCAAAGTGCTTTCATTAGCGGCCACCTCATCATCTACAACGCGCTAGTCACCTTCAAGCTCTTACATGCAATGAAAAGAAAGACAAAAGGGAAAAAAAGGATGATGGCCATCAAGCTCGACATGAGCAAGACATACATTATATTAGAATGGGACTTCATCGATGCAGTCATGGAAAATATGGGCCTCGGAAACATGTCGAGATCCAAAGTTGGAGAGTATTTCCACACTATCTCCTTATCTTTCATCATCAATGACAAAAAGAAAGGGTCACTACAATCCCAAAGGGGATTTCATCAACGAGAACCCATTTCCCTTTACAATTTTCTTTTATGTGTAGATGTATTCACTAATCTCCTCTCCAAGGCAACCAGATAGGGGATAATCCATGAGGCCAAGTGGAGAAAATAGGGTCCATGCATATCACATCTCTTCTTTGTAGATGATAGCATATTTTTTGCGAGGGCAAACTCAGAAGAAGTGACTATGATATCTGCCATCACCAGCTGTGAATAAAGCACTTTAGGCCCGAAGATCATTTACATGAAACCCAAAGTGTCCTTCAACAAGAACATTGTCGAAACTACAAAATACT
Source organism: Alisma plantago-aquatica (assembly GCA_963693085.1). Classification (NCBI taxonomy): domain Eukaryota; kingdom Viridiplantae; phylum Streptophyta; class Magnoliopsida; order Alismatales; family Alismataceae; genus Alisma; species Alisma plantago-aquatica. The sequence continues at coordinate 781,048,518 of OY856410.1, forward strand.
CCATCATAAACCTCTTGGGGGGCAGATAGGTGTTGAAGCATGACAAATATCTAAGCCTCCCAACCTGTGTGGGAAGATCAAAGAAGGAAATCTTCAAGTCCATTAAGGACAAAATGTGGAGCAAGACGACAGGGTGGAAATAAAATTTCCTTAGCAAAGCTTGCAAAGAAGTGTTGATTAAGTCAGTCATCCAATTCATTCCAACCTACCTGATGAGTTTCTTCCAATTCCCAACATGCATTATAAATGAAATGAATCTAATGGTGGCAATATTTTGGTGGGGCTCTAGTCATGGAAAACACAAAATACATTGGGCCACTTGGGAAAAACTCTATAAGTTGAAAAGAGACGGAGGCCTAGGTTTTAGGGATTTCAAAGCCTTCAACATGGATCTTTGTTGGCCAAGCAATGCTGAAGACTTATGGAAAATCCTAATTCTCTCATTGATAATGTTCTAAAGGGATGACACTTCAAGAGAGGTTCTATCCTGGCTATCCTTAGAGGCTACAACCCTAGCTTCACCTGGCGAAGCCTTTGGGGTGCCCGAGCACTACTGAATGAGGGCCTCAGAGACTACATTTGTGAGGGATCTAATGTTAGGATTTGGGATGATACCTAGCCCCAAATGAGAAGGGATATTGTACATGTAGAGAAGACACCTATTCAACAAATTGTGATAGAGTGGGGGACCTCATTGACAGCTCGACGGGCAAGTGGAAAATCGAGATGATTGCTTCCTTGTTCTTTGTTGAAGATGTTGATTGTATTTTGAAAATACCCTTAAGTAGCAAAAGGACTGAAATTAAGTTCTAGTACCCAAGTTTGAATGGAATATTCACTATGAAAATAGCTTACTAGATGGCTCTCAAGGAATCAAGGTTGTGCCTAGATGAGAACCTAGATGTTCTATGGAGTAAGCTATGGAAACTGAACATACCTACAAAGTTCAAATATTTCAGTTGGCAAACCTACAAATAGAAAATGGACACCAGCTCCCAACTTCACAGTAGACGGGTCCTTTCATATATGACCTATCTATAATGTGGAGTAGCTGATGAGAAAACCTTTCACCCACTGTTTGATTGAAAACTGAATATGGAAGTTTGGAATGCCTACAACTTCAAAGCAAAGGCCACCATGATGCCCATAACGACCATGATGGAGGCTTGGACATGGGATATGAACACCCTAAACAGTAGGGAGATAATCGAGTTCATACCTTCTTGTGTGGCCATCTGGAGCAACTGCAAAAAAATTATATACATCCTGGTCCAAGAAAATGCCGCTATGCACAAGAGGCACCTAGTGTAATGGGTTGATGAATACCAAGAATTCAATAGTAGATACAAGCACGGTCCCAACATCATTGATCCTTACACAAGGCGTAATAGTTGGAAACCAGCAAAGAAAGGTTTTATTAAAATCAACACTAATTGCGCCTGCATCACAACAAGAGTGCATCCATTGTAGATTTCTTCAAGGATCACAATGGATACACTGTTGTGGTGGTAACCAAAATGCTAGCAGGCAAATGCCCCTAAAAAATGACTGAGAGCTTCACAATACGGATGGGCTTCCAGGCTGCCAAGATAATGAATCTAAGACATATCACTATAGAAATAGATACCTCAAATGTAGTGAAATAGGTTAAGGAGATTTGAATAGGAAGAAACCCGACTATGATGATATGCAATGAAATCTATAGCCTGAAATTGACTTTCATATCCTTCAAACTGTCACATATTTATTGGGAGAGTAACACCGCAACTCACAACCTTGCTTCCTTGGGTTTGGGAAGGAATAAAGATCTTCTTATGTATGACAACTTCCCTAGGGTGATTTATCCACCCCATTGTATGGATACAGTTTTTTTAATACAATGACGCTTTTAACCTAAAAAAAGTATCCAGGTTTCAAATAAGCCTAACTTAGTCTATACTAGGTCCAACACAATATAATGGGTAAATAATAATGAATTCACATTTTGAGATGGTAATATGATTATTTGTGAGCTAGATAATTAAATTAAGTAAATTCTTAAAGATAAAGGAAAGGATGATTATAATATTCTTAATGAGCCCAAACTTTTCCCAACTAGATATAAGGATAATAGGAAGCCACTCCCAAAATCTATTTCAAGCGACTCTCCTAGCAATCTATAGAATATTTTGAAGATAATGCTAAATAGTGATGAATCATGATTATTTGGATGACGATCCAACACATGGTTGGTCATTTTCAACCCAGGCCAAGAGGCCAACATGGCTATGACTTAGCTCCCTTCCCTCTCTCTCTATCAAATCCTCAAATAAACTCCCAACCATTTTGGGAGGTCAATTCAAACCTAATGGATCATGGATTTGCCATTGTCTCCTCCCATGGAGATAATGCCTAAATCATGGGTGGCCTGGTTCACTAGAACTGTAACATGTAGTGGGGTTCTTGAACTCTCTCACCTATAGAAGTGACCATGCAATGCCTTCACGACATGATGAACCTTACCGTGCCTTCAACTGCATCCTAACTACACCTTAGTAGCACCACATCACATTGCTCCTACTTTTGCAGCTAGCACATGGTCAATGCTAACCTCAATGTTGATCCCTAAAGTGGCGATTTAGTAGCCAGATCCAGGGAGTAGATATTCAACTATGAGGTTGACCTCAACCATGGCGTAATGGAAGTAGAGTCACAAAAAAAGATGAAGTCGGGGAAATTACTTCCCTACCCATGGGTGGATTGCTTTGAAGTAAAGGGTATTTTTTCCTTTATTCCCTTTGTTTCACCTCATCCATGCTAGAACGAGGGTTTGAGGGTAGCATGAGCCCATTGGCTCAGGCACAACCTAGCACTTGGCAAGGAGAAGGTTAGAATTGCCTATTTGGAAATCAATGATTGTCCTATTTATGATGATCTTGTAAATAATGTATTAAATGAGCCATAGCTCGAATATTAATGATATTATATATTGTTTTGAATAAAAACATGAGTATATTACAGATAACACGGTTTGAGTGCCTAAATCTAATTGTATTTCAAAAACTATATGTAAGATCATGTATTGTTAATCATGATTATATGTAAACCCTAGACTGCATTAAATAATGTTGACATTTTGTCAATTGATGAAAATGATAAGTCTATGATATAATCAACCTCGAAGTAAGGGTTATACCTAATGTCTAGTAGGGTGTCTAACCCTTATGAATCATAATATGATAGAATTAGAGTTGTGACTCTTAAACCTTATTCCAACCCAACTTTGATAAATAACTGTTGGTATATATGCCCATAGAGCCATCCCAAGCGATTGCATGGAGTCGGATATTAATTAATCAATTAATGCGATTATTTGGTTAATTAATGAATTCAAGAATATTCTAATTAATCCACGAGCATTTTAATTAACGTAGTGTTTCTATTTACCGATGGGTTTAGGAAACCCTACTTCCCTTTGTCTCCTATTTAAAGGAGGATTGACGGCCGATATCTATATAAGATAGATAGAGGCTTTTCAGTTTACACTCACGTACGTAAACCCTAGCCGTCACCATCCTTAGGAGAGAAAGGAGAGCAACGCGCCGCTAGCACACCGCCGCACAGACACGACTCCTCCCCGCCAGCTTAGGAAGCATGACGTGGAGTTCCAGTCCATCCGCGTGGACGAAGTAGAGACGCAGATGCTGAGACACTTGCGTTCGGAGGGCATCAACGACCATTCGTGTGCGTTACAAGCCGCGTACATCATCGCCCACAAAGGAGCACCGTCGAATCTTCCTGCGACAGCGAACGGGAGAGAAGTTTTGTCTGTGTAGACAAGCGTCGTTACACACTGTCATGCAGTGGGACATCGCCGGAATTTCTCTGCGATAAGGTATATCCCGCAAACACTCCTTCCAAATAAGTTGTTGTCGACGAGATCCTGTTTCGGGTTGCGTGGATTTTATTGTTTCTTCCGTGCATGTTTTCTCCACAAAACCCAACAGTGGTATCAGAGCAGCGTCGATCTACAACGTATTTAGATTCATTTCGATCTATTACCAAAACCGATGTATTTGTGTTTGTGATTACATGTCTATCGTTTGTGGTTCTGGATATAGTAGTATATGATACGTACTATAAGTATGTGGTATTTGGATATGTATATGTATTAATAAAACCCCTCAATTAATAATATTAATTTTTAGTTGCCTTCCATAAAGCAACACACATGAAAAGCTTGATCGACTATGTGTGGGCACGCCTCCGCGTGGTACACTGTCTATCTCATGGAAGTGTGATGGTGGGTGTGTGGGTCTGCCTCTGCAGGCTGCACACTCATCGTGTTGGCTTATGGGTTGGACTTAACTAGGGAACCTTGATAGGATCAAGTACCTAGAGGCCCACAGATGCATCATGGCAAGGAATTGTGCATGATCATCTATCCAAGAGTTGCATATGATGAAATTGGCAAAAGTTGCCTACCTTAGTATTTGGTCTTTGACGCCAGCGTTGGCTGGGCATTGATTCAATTATTTTGGGTCTTGGCTCACTAGCAGGTTGTGCATTGAAATCTTCCGAGTTGATAGTGAGGGCTATCAATTTGAATAAAATAGTGGGAGCGTAATTAATCAAAGACCTAATTAATCTCGTTTATCAAATCTTTACAAGTCAAAATGTTTTGGTCACGCCTCCATTGGCCTTGAGAGCTGAAGACGGCTTGGACTCCTGACTAGCATCAGAACCTTTCTTAGCTTTGCCCTTGCCCTTGCGCTTGGACTTACCTTTATTGCTTGTAATCACCATCACAGGCTTAGGCTTGTCCTTCTTCATATGTATCTTATCTATCCTCAACATTCCCAACAACTCTGACAGTGGACTATCAAAGTTGTTCATGTTGTAGTTCATCACAAACTGACTGTTGGATTCTGGCAACGATTGCCGTATCACGTCAGTAGCCAACTCTTGGCTCAGTGGAAATCCCAATCTCTGTAGGTTCTCCACATACCCAATCATCTTGAGTGTGTGAGGACCAACTGGATCTCCTTCTGTCATGACACACTTGAACAGCGCCCTAGAAACATTGTACCTCTCTTGTCGTGCCTGATCTTCATACACGTTCTTGAGATGCTGAATCATCTCAATGACACCCATGTTCTCATTCTGTCTCTGCAACTCATGGTTCATAGAACATAACATCAAGCACTTTGCATCAATGGAATCATCAGTATGCTTCTTGTAAGCATCCCTTTCTGCCTTTGGTGCATTAGGAGCGGGTTCCTCTGGAATTGGAGTATCCAGGACATAGAGATTTCACTCTTGAGTGAGAACAATTCTCAATGTCCGATACCAGTGATGGAAGTTTGTACCATTTAGCTTCTCCTTATCAAGGACCGATCACAACGAGAAGTGATTGTTGTTTGTCGTCATTTGTACTACAAAAGGAAATATGCAATTTTAGTCCAAAAACTCATTTTTGACTTATTTGATTGATTTGAAAATTTGACGATATAATTAGGCCTTTAATTGATTATTGCTCCCACTATTTTACTTCAAATTGATAGCCCTCACCATCAATTTGGAAGATTGCAGCATACAACCTTCTAGCGGGCAAGATCCTGAAATCCTCTAAGCCATGGACTAGCTAGGGCTGTCACCCACAACAAAGATCTCTCAGGTAGGCAACTTTTGCCAATTGCATCATATGCAACTCTTGATAAGATGTCATATGCAACTCCTTGCCATGATCATCTCCATGCCTCAAGGTACTAGATCCCATCTAGATCACCTTGTTAAGTCCGACCCAAAGCAAACACGATGAATATGCACCCTACTAGGGTAGACCCACACATTCATCCTTCACGCTTCCACGAGATAGACGGTGCACCACGCTAGGGCATGCCCACACTTGGTCGATCAAGCTTTTCACGTGTGTCGCATTTGGAAGGCATCTAAAACTTAATATTTAATGAGGGATTTTGGTTTTTATATACATATACATATCCAATCACCACAATACATAGTATGTATCATATACATGCTATATCCCACAGAAAACATGCACAAATGATAAAAATGATGATTATGGCCATCCTAATGTGATTCCTCGAGCCAAGAGGAATCACAGTCATCTAGGTCTACATCACATGCAACCTGTACAAGATGAACATCTGTGCTTTGCCTTCAGAGTAGATCAACTCATCACATGATTGACTTGCTCATTCTGGCCCGGTTGTCTGGGTGCCACCAGCCGATCGGTTGGCTCCTCCAACCGATCGGTTTGCCTGGTCGTCGTGCATCTCCTTCTGGCCACCACCCGCTCGTCTCGCTCCTCGAACCAGTCATCAACCGATCAGTTCACTCCTTGAACCGATCATCTAGATCGTCTCAGTTGTCGTCTGGATGTCCGCCGTTCTTTGACATAACAGGAAATAAAATCTATCCTAATATTACATTGTTTAAAGGGAAACCCCGAGTTACATTCGGGGGGAGCAAAGGTAGGAAAGAATCTCGAATTATTTCGAGTTACATTAGGAATAGGAGAGGGAAGATCGGTGCGCAGACCGAGATGCAAGCAACCACACACAACCAATCACAAATAGGGTTTATTGGCCATAATCACGCTATACATCCACCACAAAACTCATTTAAGGGTGACGCGTATCGAGTGAATTAATAATACATATCATATATGTAATTGGGATTTGTGGATTTAGGATTGGACATGCATAAAGCCAATATTATTCGCATCGTATGCAATAAATAAAGGTGAAAAACCAAAATCGATCATATCGATATTCCTAAAATATAGAACAGTTGACGTGGCTCTAATACCACTGTTGGGTTTTAGGGGAGGCAGAGAAGGCAGTGGAAACAAAAAAATTTCTCCCCCAAACCCGGAACAAGGAAACACGTCAACGTCTATATAATAGGAAAGGATGGTTTGTGGAATCATACCTTGTCCCAAGGCTTGCTTGGCGACAATGCCTCGCGCCTTGCGCGGTCTTCAAATCCGGTCTTCGACAATGTTTGTGCAGCTCCTGGTCACACCGGGACTGACGACTCCTACTCGTACCGGACTGTCGGATGACAGTTGTCCTCCTGAGCAGCAGTGACCTCCCGCCTCTGAAGTAGTCCACACAGACCACCTGGAACTCCACACTCCTTGTCCCACAAGGAAGTGGAAGGAGTCACACCCTCCTGTTGACGTACTAGTCGCCAACACACTCTCCTACCTCCAGTTGCAACTACAATTGTCCTTCCCTTGCTGCACCTCCCTTTGCGGGAAGCACTTGCTCGGGCTCTCTCTTAGTTACCAAAACCAGAGAGAACGACAACTTTGCAGAGCAACTGGTTGCACTGAGTTGTACTTTGAGAAGCCCCCAATACCCCTATATATAGGAGGGTCATGGGATAGGGTTCTCCATCCCGGGCAATGTGAGACTAAAAGCAGGAGTAGAAGAGTTCAAGATTTTCCACAAAAGCAACCAACTCGCAGCCTGAACTGATCGGTTGGGACCTGAGCCGATCATTTGGGACCCCCAACCGATTGGTTGGTGCCCTGAACCGATCGGTTCACGGTCTTGATCTGGCTCAAAATGACTTTCCTTCTTTTGTTTCTAATTGGTATCGAATACCAATCCTATTCCCAATCAAATTGAGCAATTGAAATGAAAAGAAAATTCTCACCAATCCTACTTTCCCAACTTGCTCGGTTGCACCAGTTGAATCGATCGTTTCAACACTTGAAGCAATCGGTTCACCCTGGATTTGAGCCGATCGGCTCAACACTTGAGACGACCAGTTCAGCAACCTCAGCCGACCGGTTCAACACTTGAACCGATCGGTTGGGAGTGCAGGTTGTGCAGAATCAGTCAATTGTGATTTCAATCAATCCGATACTCCAATCAATATGTCCAACACCTTGAACATTATGATATTGAGCTATCAATCAATTGAGTGTTTAATTGAACTACTAAACTTCTTTAGTAATCAATCTAAACCTTTCTTGTGGACAAAACTCCTCTTCCAGGTTAAATCCTATGTGTGTGACCCTGCAGGTCCATTTCACGTTGGCAGTGAAAGTCCATAACACTTATGACTTCACAAGTAAAGAGCGGTGCCTAGTCACACATCAGTGCTACCCAAGTGAAAGTAGAAAGTTGGAGAACAACTTTCAATCCTACAATCCGTGAATGGTGTTACAATGAATGTATAATTCCTTTGTCACGGATATCCCGAATGAACTTGAGGCATGGAACAGTCATCCTGTCAACGTTCATTCACTTTCTTGATCTTAGAGTAGACTGGAAGAGATATGTATGACATCAGTATCACATACTGATTCACACATGTGTGCACGCCTTTCTCAATCCTACTCATCAAGTGGCCATGGATATAAAACTCCCTCAGGAGGGACAAATCCCATATCTATCACTCACCCCTCAAAAGCCCCATGTATCAAAGCCACCCAATCATCACCTTTATAACAACCCATGTTTCAGGACTGCGTTTGATGATGTCAAAGTGTGCCCAACGACATGTGTTGAGTGCAGTGATTTCAGGTCAAAGAATCACACTTATCACCATCACTGTGAGTACTGACTGTGACTACCATGTCATGGTTCCATGTGTCAAACTCACGGTGGGCCTGTCCGGTACACTTGTTCTCTAACAAGTACCTATGTGTTTGGTTTGATATCTCTATATCATGACTAATGAGATTCTGTCAACAACCAACACCACAATCTAGTCTTGTGTGTCATTGCTGTCTATCTACCTTCCACAATGACATCTGACTAGGGACATAATCAAGAATGTACAAACTCTTAGCATCCGTATGATCTCATCGTTTAGGTCCTCAACCTGAAAGCATACGTCATTGAGTACTGTCATTCTCTAGACATTCAATCTGTTCTATCACTATCTCATATGACTAAACCAGAAAGAATTGGAAGCTTGCCTTTGATGTTTATCAAATCAATCATAATGTATCCCACCAATCATCCCATGATTGGCTCTCAGGGCATACATACCAACAGACTCCCACTTGCAATGCAAGCCAATCACCATTGAATCATATTCATAGTGATCTTCAAACATGTCCCACATGTTACTGTGCTCTAGCGCCAATATAGTGAGTAATGGCAACATCTTGCCAAAGTCAGTATAAATTGCATGTCTCACATCTCTTCGCTGTACGTCACACGTATGAGACAGAGTTGCCGTAATATGCGATCTAGTATTCCTTTGCTAACCTTTAGCCACATTGTATGATCAAGGATTCCAAACTTGTCATCAATGAGCGGAATATCTTTAAGTTCATCGCATGAACTTCCAGATGCATATAGTATCTACTGCTGTTCTTTAATGTATAGATACTCGACATTTCCTTTTAAATGGTTTTATTGGAACACTTCCAATTATCAACAAACTTTCACTTTTATACATCCTATGTATATTTTGCGATTAATTTTTCTATCCTTTTGGAAGTTCGCATCAATGTAACTCTTTACATCGAACTCTTCCTTATCTCCATAGAACTAGTACTTCTCAAGCACTTATCAAGTTCTTATGGTATTCCAGTAACCCTTACTGGAAGCAGACAGACATCCACTCGTCATGTCTCACATACAAGTTATCAGGATGAGCACATCATATTGTCATGTCGTACATACAAGATGATGGATGCATTTTATTCTTGCCATGTCCATACATGCAAGATAATGGGATGATTACATACATTATAGATCCATATCTATGATTAGTGTTCCCATTCTTCATAAGAATTGAACACCTGGCCTTGGGATACTAGCTCCATGTAACATGGACAAGTTCTCTCCCACTTAATCTGTGTATACTGAACCCTTCAGTACATATTGCCAATGTATGTTTTCTCTTCTTTTAGGTCAAGAGGTTTTCGAGAACTATCTCTATAGATCTCTATTCCTATCACATAGGAAACATCTCTATTCCCTAAAGATAATTTCCACTTTTGGATTTCCATTCTAGAACATTTCCATTTCACATCAACATGTGGAATGTGAATACGCTCCCACTAAATCACATATCCCTTCTTTATCTTTGACATATCAGTCAAACCCTTTGACTATATTATCAAAGCAAAGATCCAATTCTTGAGTTGCTTGTACTGAATCAATCACATTGGTTAGTCCATTGTAACTTATAGACTTCATTTGCATTAGTGGATTCATAAACCTTATAGGTTGTGTCACGTACACATCCTTGTTTTATTCCTCATAGGAATGCGGTTTTAGTATCCATATGCCAAATGCCTTAGTCATTAAGTTCCAATCAACAAGCATCATCCTTCTCAAAATGTTATCCATGTGTCTTAACACTTAAGACTCATTTTGCACTTATGGATTTCATCCAATGAGTGCTACCATCAAGGTCATACCTTATGGTTGACATGGATGTCATTTAGGATGTAATGGTCATAAACCATATCTCAAAATTCGGTTCCTCATATTCATCTAGGTAGTTGACTCATCATATGAACAACTTATCACATAGATAATTGAGGTGTATCTGTTAAGGATAAGAACTCACAACTCTTGTGATTCTTAATTTCTTTTATTAGTGTGGGGTATTCTTTTATTAAGAAGAATTCAGTTATTCGATAATCATTCTCTAACTCCTTAGAGTATGATTCCTTCTAGATTTAGACATCACCATGCCTTAATCATGAGTTCACTATGATACACTATCATAATCACTCAAAAGGATTTCAAACATTTGGTCCAAGTATTTCATTCATTGATCTCATCAAGAATTAACACTTTACCAAATTTTCACTTCATTTATGATAATCTTGAACACTTCAAGATATTCATATTGGTATTTCTCTAAACACCATTAGAAGTATTAGCATTTATTCCAATAGGTATGTAAATACATCACATGTATTATACCTAATAGGATAATCATTCTCCCACTACCTTTAGTGAAGATTGATTAATCATGTCTAAGATATTCATGTCTCTTACTGGTTCTCTAACCAAAAGAGTCTAGATTTATCCATCACATGGAAACTAGAAATGAATTTCTCATGATTGATGCTAATTTGATTGTTTGAGTTATCAATAACTTTTAGGTATCATTTTGTCTTATGCATATCAAATACCACAAGATAAACAAGGCATTGCCACAAAGATCATATCTTTAAGATTGAAACATCAACTTTATTAATTGCCATCATTGTCATACAATATGCAAGAATAAAGTGTTTCTATCTATTGGCAAATATGAAATAGCAGTTCATAACTGTATTACATGCCTTGTAGGCTGAAAATAAACTAAAGTACTCCTATCTATGGCGGAAACACTTGCCCCAATTATGAGTACTTTACACTTTACATCTTGGTATCATATACCTCAAAAGTGTTACAAGTTTACTTTCATGACACCTTTAAGTAGAGACATCAGTCACCTCCTTCTTCTTTTGTTCTTCTAGATAGAGAGGACAATTCCTTTTCCAATGTCCTGGCTTTTGACAATGGTGGTAATTTCCTTTCTTGGTCACGCCTCCATTGGCCTTGAGAGCTGAAGACGGCTTGGACTCCTGACTAGCATCAGAACCTTTCTTAGCTTTGCCCTTTCCCTTGCGCTTGGACTTGCCTTTCTTGCTTGTAATCACCATCACAGGCTTAGGCTTGTCCTTCTTCATATGTATCTTGGCTGTCCTCAACATTCCCAACAACTTTGACAGTGGCCTATCAAAGTTGTTCATGTTGTAGTTCATCACAAACTGACTGTAGGATTCTGGCAACGATTGCAGTATCACGTCAGTAGCCAACTCTTGGCTCAGTGGAAATCCCAATCTCTGTAGGTTCTCCACATACCCAATCATCTTGAGTGTGTGAGGACCAACTGGATCTCCTTCTGTCATGACGCACTTGAACAGCGCCCTAGAAACATTGTATCTCGCTTTTCGTGCCTGATCTTCATACATGTTCCTGAGATGCTGAATCATCTCAATGACCCATGTTCTCATGCTGTCTCTGCAACTCATGGTTCATAGAACATAACATCAAGCACTTTGCATCAATGGCATCATCAGCATGCTTCTTGTAAGCATCCCTTTCTGCCTTTGGTGCATTAGGAGCGGGTTCCTCTGGAATTGGAGTATCCAGGACATAGAGATTTCACTCTTGAGTGAGAACAATTTTCAATGTCCGATACCAGTCATGGAAGTTTGTACCATTTAGCTTCTCCTTGTCAAGGACCGATCACAACGAGAAGTGATTGTTGTTTTTCGTCATTTGTACTACAAAAGGAAATATGCAATTTTAGTCCAAAAACTCATTTTTGACTTATTTGATTGATTTGAAAATTTGACGATATAATTAGGCCTTTAATTGATTATTGCTCCCACTATTTTACTTCAAATTGACAGACCTCACCATCAATTCGGAAGATTGCAGCATACAACCTTCTAGCGGGCAACATCCTGAAATCCTCTAAGCCATGGACCAGCTAGGGCTGTCACCCACAACATAGATCTCTCAGGTAGGCAACTTTTGCCAATTGCATCATATGCAACTCTTGATAAGATGTCATATGCAACTCCTTGCCATGATCATCTCCATGCCTCAAGGTACTAGATCCCATCTAGATCACCTTGTTAAGTCCGACCCAAAGCAAACACGATGAATATGCACCCTGCTAGGGTAGACCCACACATTCATCCTTCACGCTTCCACGAGATAGACGGTGCACCACGCTAGGGCGTGCCCACACTTTGTCGATCAAGCTTTTCACGTGTGTCGCATTTGGAAGGCATCTAAAACTTAATATTTAATGAGGGATTTTGGTTTTTATATACATATACATATCCAATCACCGCAATACATAATACGTATCATATACATGCTATATCCCACAGAAAACATGCAAAAATGATAAAAATGATGATTATGGCCATCCTAATGTGATTTCTCGAGCCAAGAGGAATCACAGTCATCTAGGTCTACATCACATGCAACACTTGAAGCAATCGGTTCACCCTGGATTTGAGCCGATCGGCTCAACACTTGAGTCGACCGGTTCATCAACCTCAGCCGACCGGTTCAACACTTGAACCGATCGGTTGGGAGTGCAGGTTGTGCAGAATCAGTCAATTGCGATTTCAATCAATCTGATACTCCAATCAATATGTCCAACACCTTGAACATTATGATATTGAGATATCAATCAATTGAGTGTTTAATTGATCTACTAAACTTCTTTAGTAATCAATCTAAACCTTGCTTGTGGACAAAACTCCTCTTCCAGGTTAAATCCTATGTGTGTGACCCTGCAGTTCCATTTCACGTTGGCAGTGAAATTCCATAACACTTATGACTTCACAAGCAAAGAGCAGTGCCTAGTCACACATCAGTGCTACCCAAGTGAAAGTAGAAAGTTGGAGAACAACTTTCAATCCTACAATCCGTGAATGGTGTTACAGTGAATGTATAATTCCTTTGTCACTGATATCCTGAATGAACTCGAGGCATGGAACAGTCATCCTGTCAACGTTCATTCACTTTCTTGATCTCAGAGTAGACTGGAAGAGATATGTATGACATCCGTATCACATGCTAATTCACACATGCGTGCATGCCTTTCTCAATCCTAAAATAGGGTTGCATCAGCATCACAGGTCGTGACGGCCACCCACCATAACATATCATCCTGGTCATCTTCAACCTAAGGTCACACATCTAAAGCAATACTAGAAGGTGTAACACATGGCAACAACTAATAAGACTCCTTTCTTCAAAATAGGACTCGAAACTACCAAGAAGAACTACTAATCATGCAAGGGGTAATGTTCTAGAGATAAAAAACAAGATAGAATGTAAGGTATGATAATAACAAAGAGGGTTTAGATTTATATAACCCACCTCAAAGATCACCACCAAGATCCAAGATCCAAGCTCCAAGGTTAAGCTCCAAGCTTTACAAGTTCAACGTAGAAGATGATCTTCCAAGCTTGGTCACTAAAACACCTCCCAAAGAAAGAAGATGGAGCCAAGGTTAGGAGGGTTCAGGATGAAACAAAGATACCCAAGATCCATGGCCGAGAAGAATAAAGAAGGAGAGAAAGAGAGATAGAAACCATGGCTTACCAAGGTAGAAGATGAAGGGAACACCACAAGCTTGGGACTCATCCACCAAGCTTCCAAGAGAGGTCTTCTAGATTAAGGTTGTCCACTAAGGAAGAGGAAATCATAGATGGTGAAAAGGATTCTCTTGCATGGAGAGAAAGGGGCATATATACTAGAGGGATGAGAGAGGTATCATGGAAGAGGTGTCACCACCTTAGGAGTTTAGGTGCCACTTGTCCACGAGAAAGAGCCACATGCACAACACCATACAAATAAAGTGATAAGATATATGTCTCACCCACTAAGTCACCTATCATGGTCAAGCCTGATACCACATCTCCACACACCCATAAACTAATAGGGTGATATCAAAGACACCCACAAATTGATACAAGGCCTCTCCAAGGCTCCCAAGCCCGAGACAACACTTCTAGCGCAAGGCACACTTCAAACATGTGCCTAAAACATCACCAAGGGTGTCACCACACAACCAAGGTCCAAACAATGTGACCATCTCTCTCTCTCCTCAAGATGATGCCAAGAGAGATAAGGAACACACTAGAGGTGGCAAACTTGTACATTAACCCTAATCTTGGGTAAATTGCAATTTACACCAAAAACCTCTCCACAAAACACAAGCATCCAACAAACTAGCTCAAAATAAGAATTCAAGCTTCCAACATGCCCTAATTACATCTCAGATAATTAGACCAAGGTGCTAAGAAACATTCTTAAGAAAAACAAATAGGGTTATCCCAAGACGTGGGTCAGGGTCCTTACAAGCCATAAACCCTTAACAGGGATTTCTCCCCTGAAATCCTAAGAGAAAAGGGAGGGATACTTCCTCCTCATCTCTTCCTCAAGCTCCCACATGGCTTACTCAACATCATGGTGATACCAAAGAACCTTCACAAGAACAAGATCCTTCCTTTTCAACTTCTTCACTCTCTGGTCAAGGATCAACACTGCACCTTCCACATAGGTCATATCTTCATCAAGCTCCACCTCCATAGGCTGCAACATCAACTCAACATTCAACCCCTTCTCAAAATGACGAATCCGCTCATCCTCTGTGGAAGCCATGTGAGGACAGAACCTCAAAAACTCCATAAACCTTGCTTCATACTTGTTGATCGTCATGGATCCCTATCAAATCCTCTCAAACTGGCTGATCTTTTCATCAAGATACTTTCGAGGAAAGTACCAACTAACAAACTCACGTTAGAACTCCTCCCAACCGATCACAACATCAGGTCTCCTCTCCTCCTCTATGGCCCACCAATGGTCAACACCCCCCCTCAGGAGGTACACCACATGCTTCATCTTATCCTCTTAAGGGATACTCAAGATCTTAAAGGCCTTCTCAAGCTTGATAAGACATAGATCTGCATCCATCGGATCAGCCTTCCCCACATACTCCACTGCTCAAACATGACAAAGCCACTCAAAAGTCTTCCCAGTATCCGAAGATTCAGTATGGGGAACCGGTTCCCTAGGCTGAGGTGTAGGCATTCTGTCTGCCATACGAGTCATAGTAGCCATAAAATTCCCAAAGAGAGATTGAAAGGTAGGATTTTCAACCATGCCTGGGTCAAACTAGGGGACTTCAGGCAACCGATATTCTCATGCCTGGTTCCTTACACCACCAACTGGTGCAACAACACTACTCTTGAAAGCATGTTCTTTGTGTTCTCCAGACATCTTTAAGCTTACTTCTTCTACAAAAGTTGGAGGACATTAGAACAGACACAAACCCTAGTCCTAGGTCCCTATAGACTCAACAAACCTAAAGCTTCGATACCAACCTGATTGTGACGTCACGCGCCACACAAAGATGAGATTACTCAAAACAAAACTGTGGAAGGAGATTAACAAATAGATTATTGGAAAAACACTAAAAATTAAAACTATTTTTCATAAAATTATCAAACAACAAGAACTTTTACATATAGGTACTTTCATGCCTCAAAGCACCTATATGTAAAATTTCTTGTTGTTTAGTAGTTTTATGAACAATGGTTTTAATTTTTAGTGTTTTTCCAATAATATGTTCGTTAATCTCCTTCCGCAATTTTGTTTTGAGTAATCTCACTTTTGTGTGGCCCGAGGTGTTAGATAAGGGGAATATGGTAGTTAAATTTTTGTTTCCCATGCCTTCTCTACTACCATATTTCCCTATAGTGGTATCACAATGATGTCAATTTACTATGTTTCAAGATAATCGATACAATTGGATTTTTGGTTTTTCATTTATTTATTGAATGTGATGTGAATATTTAAACTGATTAAAGTGCATATCTGATTAAATACCATATACGATCCCAAACTGTATATGCAATTTACACATTTCACCCTAAAAGTTGGTTTTGACAGTGCATGTGTAGCATGGTTATGGTCAATAACCCTAAATATTTGTGCATGGTGGTTGTGGTTATTTATTCCTATTTTATATCTATTTTCATACTGAGCCTCTACCTTATCTCCCTATTGTATAAGTATTATTCTCTCCTACCTTTGCTCCCCTCGAATGTAACTTGAGGTTTCTCTATTATCATGTAATATTAGGATAGTTTAATTTATTGTTACGGTGAAGAAGTTGAACTGCTCATTTCCTAGGATGAGTCGGTCGACTGGAGGACCAAGGAGGACAAATGGCAGGAGGTGTCGAACCAATCAGTTAGAGGCCCCCCCGATCGACTGGAGGATCAAGATTATGGTGGATCCATGACTAGATGACCAACTGACCATCCAGGGGGCAAGCCGATCAATTCAAGGGTTGAACCGATCAACTCAGGTCAGCAAGTACAAATCTTCATTAACAATAGGTTTTTGCATGAGATGTAGACCCTAGGTGGTATTAATTCCTTGTAGCTCCAAGGGATTACAATAGTATGGCCATAACCATCTCTTATGTTTGATTACATGTTTTTTCTGTGGGATATAGCATGTATATGATACAAACTATATGTATGTGGTGATTGGATACATATATGTATTTATAAATACAAACTCCCTCAAATAACATATTAAGTCTAAGATGATTTCCATTAGAAACACACATCAAAAGCTTGATCAACTATGCATGGGCACGCCAAGCGTGGTGCACTATCCATCTTGTGGAAGTGTGATGGTAGTAATGTTGGCTTGCCAAGCGGGGTGCATTGCTATCATGTTAGCTATTGGGTCAGACTTAACTGGGTGTCCTTATTGATATTAAGCACCTATAAGCATGAAGAAGACTACGACAAAGAGTTTCTCTTATCATCTATCCAAGAATTACATAAGATGGAATTGGCAAATATTTCCTACCTTAATAATTATTTATGCACATTGGTGTTGGTCGGGTAGTAATTGAATTGTTTTGGATCTTAGAGCACTAGAAGGTTGTACGATGCAATATTTTGAATTTATACCAGAGGCCTATCAATTTGAATTAATTTAGTGCAAGAGATCATTAATTAAATTCCAAATTAAATATCATTAAATATTATTCAAATCAAATCAAATGAAATGTGTTTTGACAGAATGCAATTTTCTCTTGTAGATTCAAATAACAATCAAATTGTTGTTGTGAGGACAAACTTAATGAGACAAATTTCCACAACTGGTTTTGGACTTTGAGAAGTGTTCTCAATGATGAGCATAAGCTCTTTGTCCTAGAAACACCAGTGCCAATAATACTTTCTCCTGTTGCGCTAAGGGTTGAAGTGGATTCTTACTAGAAGCGTGCCAATAATGCCTTGGACATAAAGCACCTTATGCTAAGTTGCATGAACTATGAGTTGTATGAGTAGTGTGAAGACATGGGAATACTTGAGATGGTAAAATATTGCAAGGATATGAGCCATAATCATACAAAGAAAGAAAGGTACAATGTCTCGAAGGCGCTCATTGAGTGTAAGATGACAGAGAGAGACTCAGTAGAGACCCATGTGCTCAATATGATTGTACATTTGGACCATCTAGAAGAACTAGGATTGTCTTTGAACCAAGAGTTGGCCACATATATGATTATGCAATCATTTCTTGAATCATATAGCCATTTTATTGAGTGTTACCACTTGGATAATATGGCCATACCATTGTATGATTTGCTTGGCATGTTGATTAATGTCGAAGCAAGAATGAAGAAGGACGCATCTGTGCTAATGATTGGCGGAATGGAGTCCAAGGATGAAAGAAAGACCATGAAGAGTTCTGAGGCTAAGCATAAATCAAGGTCTTGTGCACTCAAGAAAAGGATAAAAAAAGTACAAGAGGAATATGTGCTTTGTACTTGAAGGCATTCAGGAAGAAGAATACGGGGATTGAGAACTCCATTTTAGGCATATAAGTTATTGAAATAAACTTATCCAATTCTTCGTCTTGGATACTAGATATCAAATGTCTGTCTCACATACACTCGAATATGAAGGATCTGAAATGAAGTAGGCCTTTAAGAAAGGGTGAGGTCAAACTATGAGTTCCAAATGGAGAAAGAGTTGTTTCCACTACTACATTTGGAACCTATAGTTTATCTCTATTGAAAGGGATTGTAATAGAGTTAATTAACTACTATTATGTACCTACCATAAATAGAAGCATCATGTCTATATCTTGTATGGACAAGGTTGAATATGAATTTCATATTGAGAATGGTCGATGTTCTATTTCAAAAGATGGGATCTTTTATGGAAGTTCCTCAATCTTATAGTCTTTATTTGCTAGATCTAAATACATATATTTATAACACAAATACCAAAAGACTAAAACTAAACAAATCAAATGGAACATATCTTTGACATTGTCATCTAGGTAACATAAATGAGAATCACATATCTAGACTCCATAAAGATGGTTATCTAGACTCTTTTGATTTCAAAATAATAGAGACATGTGAATCTTGTTTATTGGGAAAGATGACCAGGACTCCTTTCATTGGTAACAACAAGAGGTATAGTGATCTATTAGGACTCATACATATTTGGATGTATGCGGCCCTTTTAGAAAAATTTCTAGAGGTGGGTATCACTACTTCATTACCTTCACTGATGACTTCAGTAGGTATGGTTATGTTTACCAAATGAAACATATATCCCTTGAAAAGTTCAAGGATTTCATGAAGAAGTACATAACCAACTTAGTAAAAGTATTAAGGCACTTCATTCTGATTGAGGTGGAGAATACTTAAGTCAAGAGTTGGAGGACCTTATGCAAGACCATGGTATTGTATCACAATGGACTCCACTGGAACACCACAGCAATATGGTGTATCACAAAGAAGCAATCGCACATTGCTAGATATTTTGCAATCAATGATGAGTTTAGTTGAACTTTCAATTGCCTTCTGGGGTTTTTTCTTGAAACCACAACATTTAAACTAAACTAAGTACCATCTAAATTGATTCAAAAGACACCATATGGGATATGGCATGGGAAGTGTCCCAATGTGTCTTTTATGAAGATTTGGGATTGTGAAACTTATGTGAGAAAGTAGTTTCCTGAAAAGCTTGGAACCAAATCAGACAAATGTTATTGTTGTTGGATATCATAAGGAAACTAAAGGATATTAATTTTATTCCCTATCTGACAATAAACTGTTTGTTGCCAGAGATGCTTCATTCCTACAAAAGAATTTTATTTCAACAGGAATCAGTGGGAAGAAAGTAGAACACGAAGAGGTTCAAGACCAACATGAAAACATTGAAACTGTAGATGAACAAGAGGGACAAGGAGAATCACAAGTTGTTCTGGAATCTCAAATTCCTTAAGTGACATAGGAACCTCAAAGATCTAGTAGGACACACCTTGAACCAAAAAGATTTGGTTATCTAGTGACTCAATAAGGTGGTGAGATGGTCATAGATGATGAACCAACTACCTATCTAGAATCTACTGAGGGACTACAGTCTGAGAAATGGCTTGAGGCTATGAGATCTGAAATGCAATCCTTGAACACCAACAAGGTATGGAACTTGGTAGATCAACCTAAAGGGTTAAAGACCATAGGGTGCAAAAGGGTCTTCAAGAAGAAGATTGACATGGATGGTAAAGTACAAAACTGTAAGAGAAGATTGGTTGCAAAGGGTTTCAGACAAATTCAAGTTGTTGATTATGACGAAACCTTTTCTCTAGTTTCCATGGTTAAGTCCGTCATGATCATGCTTTCCATTGCATCTTAACATGACTATGAGATTTGGCAGATGGATGTTAAAACTGCATTCCTTAATGAGAATTTTTTTTAGTATGTGTACATGACACAACCTGAGGGCTTATAAATCCAAAGGATGAGAATAAAGCTTGTAAGCTACAAAAGTCAATCTATGGATTGAAGCAAACATCTTGGACATGGAATCTTTGATTATATGAAATAGTCAAAAAGTTTGGCTTTAGTCAAAGTGAAGATGAACCTTGTGTGTACAAGAAGGATAGTGGGAGCATGATAGTATTCCTAATATTGTATGTATGTGACATACTATTAATGGGGAATGATATCCCTACTTCATATATGGTAAAGACCTAGATTGCAAATGCATTCTCTATGATGGACTTAGGCAAATCATCATATATTTTAGGAATAAAGATCTATAAAGATGAATCTAGAAGGCTTCTTGGACTAAGTCAAAGTATATACATTGACAATGTGTTGAAGAGGTCCAACATGGAGGATTCAAAGAGAGGAAACCTTCCCATGACTCATGGAGTTACCATCTCTAGATCTCAATGTCCCAGTTCTTATGAAGAAAGCAATCACATGAGTAGGATTCCATATGCATCTATAATGGGATCCATCATGTACACAATGTTATGTACTTGTCTTGATGTATCATATGCCTTGAGCATGATGAGAAAATATCAGTCAGATCTAGGTGATGCTCACAGACAGTTGTGAAGACATTCTTAGTTCCTTGTCTATGACGGAGAGGAAAAGTTGGTGGTAAAGGGTTACATATATGTAACATTCCAAATTGACAAAGATGATTACGATCACAATCAAGATTTGTGGTTTGCCCTAACAATAGAGTTGTGATCTAGAAGAGTTGCAAGCAAGAGACATTTGTGGATTCTACAATAGAGGTTAAGTATATTGATATATCAAATGTAGTAAAGGAGGTTATCTAGATTAAGAAGTTCATCTCAAAACTTGCAGTGGTTACAAACATTAGCGATGCAATTGAGCTATATTGTGACAACAATGGAACTCTTACACAATCTAAGGAGCCCATATCACATCAGCATTCCAAGCATATAGGAAGGCATTTCCATCTCATATAGGAGATCATATAGTGAGGAGATGTGAAGATTTGCATAGTACCAACCGAGAACAATGTTGTTGACCCCTTGACAAAAGCACTTACACAGAAGAAGCATGATGGTCATGTTAGATCACATGGAATCAAATTCATGGGTGAGTGACTCTAAGTGCTGGTGGGAGTCTATTGGTATGTATGCCTAGAGAGCCAATCATATGATGATTATAATGGCATAACTTGTAAATGATTTGATTTATTAAAGGCAATGCTCCAATTTGTTCTTTTTATTCAATTATGATATAATGATGTAACATAATAAATGTCTAAAGAATGATATTACTCAATTATGTCTATCCTTTGTACTTGAAGGCATTCAGGAAGAAGAAGATGGGGATAGAGATCTCACCTTTAGGTACATACAATATTAAGATACACTTATCTACTGCTTTGTATTGGGTACTAGATACTGGATGTGGATCTCACATATGCTCAGATATGCATGATCTGAAAAGAAGTAGGCCTTTAAAAAGGATGAGGTCAAATAGAGTTGCAAATGGAGCAAGATTTGTTTCCACTACAATTTGAACCTATAGTTTATCTATGCCCACATGGCTTGTAATAGAGTTTATGTACCTTCCATAAATAGGAACATCATGTCTACATTTTTTTCTGGACAAGGATGAATATGAATTTCATATTAAGAATAGTTGATGTTGTATTTCATAAATGGGATCTTTTATGGTAGTGCCCCAATGTCTTATGGTCTTTATTTTCTAGATCTAAAGACATATATTTATAAAACAAATACCATAATACTAAAGCTCAACAACTCAAACAAAACATATCTTGGGCATTGTTTTTTAGGGAACATAAATCAGAATCACACATCTAGACTCCATAAAGATGTTTATCTAGACTCTTTTGATTTCGAATCAATAGAGACATATGAATCTTGTTTATTGGGCAAGATGATCAAGAATCCTTTCACTAGTAACAATGATAGGGCTAGTGATCTATTAGGACTCATACATACTGATCTATGCCACCTTTTTCAGAACAACTGCTAGATGTTGGTATCAATATTTCAATACCTTCATTGATGACTCAGTAGGTATGGTTATGTTCACCTGATGAAAGATAAGTCAGAAACCCTTGAAAAATTCAAGGATTTCATGAATGAAGTACATAACCAACTTGGCAAAAGTATTAAGGCACTTCATTCAGATCGAGGTGGAGAATAATTAAGCCAAGAGTTTGAGGACCTTCTACGAGACCATGGTGTTGTATCACAATGGACTCCACCTAGAACAACCCAACATAATGGTGTATCAAAGAGAAGGAATCACACATTGCTAGATATGGTGCGATCAAACATGAGTTTAGTTGAACTTCCTACTACCTTCTAGATTTTTTCTCTTGAAACAACCACATTTATACTAAAAGGGAGTACCATCTAAATTGGTTCAAAAGACACCATATGAGATATGGCATGGGAAGCATCCCAAACCATCTTTTATGAAAATTTGATATTGTACAACTTATGTGAGAAAGCAGTTTCCTAAAAAGTTTGGACCCAAATCGAACAAATGTTATTTTGTTGGAAATCCTAAGGAAACCAAAGGATATTAGTTTTATTCCCATATGACGACAAAGTGTTTGTTGCCAGAGATGCTACATTCCTAGAAAAGGAATTTATGTTGGTATGTATGCCCAGAGAGCCAATCATATGATGATTGTTCTAGGGAATGATATAACTCGATGGCGTATGTCTTCAAATATGTGACTTGAACAATGAGAACATACAAATGTTAAGAGTATACATATTCATTATGTCCCTAGTCGTATGTTGTTGTGGAAGGTTGATAGAAAACAATAACACATAATGCTAGAGTGTTCTTTGGTTGATGAGAGAATCCCATTAGTCATGATATGGCGATATCAAACCAAGCTTGTAGATACATGTTAGAGAATAATGTATCAGACAGACCCACCATGAGAGTAACACATGGAAACCATTTCTATGGTGGTCATAGTTAGATCTCATAGTTTTGGTGGTGATTGTGGTTCTTAGACCTAAAGTCACTATACTTATCACATGTCGTTCAGTATGATTTGACGTCATCAAACATAGTCATGAATAATGGTTACCATAAATGTGATGTTTGGGTGATTATGAAGGTGTCATGAAAGTAATCTTGTAACACTTTTGAGGTATATGATACCAAGATGTAAAGTGTAAAGCACTTATAATTGGGGCAAGTGTTGCCGCCATAGATAGGAGTACTTTAGTTTATTTTCAGCCTACAAGGCATGTAATACAGTTATGAACTGCTATTTCATATTTGCCAATAGATAGAAACACTTTATTCTTGCATATTGTATGACAATGATGGCAATTAATAAAGTTGATGTTTCAATCTTAAAGATATGATCTTTGTGGCAATGCCTTGTTTATCTTGTGGTATTTGATATGCATAAGATAAAATGATACCTAAAAGTTATTGATAACTCAAACAATCAAATTAGCATCAATCATGAGAAATTCATTTCTAGTTTCCATGTGATGGATAAATCTAGACTCTTTTGGTTAGAGAACCAGTAAGAGACATGAATATCTTAGACATGATTAATCAATCTTCACTAAAGGTAGTGGGAGAATGATTATCCTATTAGGTATAATACATGTGATGTATTTACATACCTATTGGAATAAATGCTAATACTTCTAATGGTGTTTAGAGAAATACCAATATGAATATCTTGAAGTGTTCAAGATTATCATAAATGAAGTGAAAATTTGGTAAAGTGTTAATTCTTGATGAGATCAATGAATGAAATACTTGGACCAAATGTTCGAAATCCTTTTGAGTGATTATGATAGTGTATCATAGTGAACTCATGATTAAGACATGGTGATGTCTAAATCTAGAAGGAATCATACTCTAAGGAGTTAGAGAATGATTATCGAATAACTGAATTCTTCTTAATAAAAGAATACCCCACACTAATAAAAGAAATTAAGAATCACAAGGGTTGTGAGTTCTTATCCTTAACAGATACACCTCAATTATCTATGTGATAAGTTGTTCATATGATGAGTCAACTACCTAGATGAATATGAGGAACCAAATTTTGAGATATGGTTTATGACCATTACATCCTAAATGACATCCATGTCAACCATAAGGTATGACCTTGATGGTAGCACTCATTGGATGAAATCCATAAGTGCAAAATGAGTCTTAAGTGTTAAGACACATGGATAACATTTTGAGAAGGATGATGCTTGTTGATTGCAACTTAATGACTAAGCATTTGGCATATGGATACTAAAACCGCATTCCTATGAGGAATAAAACAAGGATGTGTACGTGACACAACCTATAAGGTTTATGAATCCACTAATGCAAATGAAGTCTATAAGTTACAATGGACTAATCAATGTGATTGATTCAGTACAAGAAACTCAAGAATTGGATCTTTGCTTTGATAATATAGTCAAAGGGTTTGACTGATATGTCAAAGATAAAGAAGGGATATGTGATTTAGTGGGAGCGTATTCACATTCCACATGTTGATGTGAAATGGAAATGTTCTAGAATGGAAATCCAAAAGTGGAAATTATCTTTAGGGAATAGAGATGTTTCCTATGTGATAGGAATAGAGATCTATAGAGATAGTTCTCAAAAACCTCTTGACCTAAAAGAAGAGAAAACATACATTGGCAATCTGTACTGAAGGGTTCAGTATACACAGATTAAGTGGGAGAGAACTTGTCCATGTTACATGGAGCTAGTATCCCAAGGCCAGGTGTCCAATTCTTATGAAGAATGGGAACACTAATAATAGATATGGATCTATAATGTATGTAATCATCCCATTATCTTGCATGTATGGACATGGCAAGAATAAAATGCATCCATCATCTTGTATGTACGACATGACAATATGATGTGCTCATCCTGATAACTCGTATGTGAGACATGACAAGTGGATGTCTGTCTGCTTCCAGTAAGGGTTACTGGAATACCATAAGAACTTGATAAGTGCTTGAGAAGTACTAGTTCTATGGGGATAAGTAAGAGTTCGATGTAAAGAGTTACATTGATGCGAACTTCCAAAAGGACAGGAAAATTAATCGCAAAATATACATAGGATGTATAAAAGTGAAAGTTTGTTGATAATTGGAAGTGTTCCAATAAAACCATTTAAAAGGAAATGCTGAGTATCTATACGTTAAAGAACAGCAACAGATACTATATGCATCTGGAAGTTCATGCGATGAACTTAAAGATATTCTGCTCATTGATGACAAGTTTGGAATCCTTGATCATACAATGTGGCTAAAGGTTAGAAAAGGAATACTAGATCGCATATTACGGCAACTCTGTCTCATACGTGTGACGTACAGCGAAGAGATGTGAGACATGCAATTTATACTGACTTTGGCAAGATGTTGCCATTCCTCACTATATTGGCGCTAGAGCACAGTAACATGTGGGACATGTTTGAAGATCACTATGAATATGATTCAATGGTGATTGGCTCGCAGTGCAAGTGGGAGTCTGTTGGTATGTATGCCCTGAGAGCCAATCATGGGATGATTGGTGGGATACATTATGATTGATTTGATAAACATCAAAGGCAAGCTTCCAATTCTTTCTGGTTCAGTCATATGAGATAGTGATAGAACAGATTGAATGTCTAGAGAATGACATGCTTTCAGGTTGAGGACCTGAACGATGAGATCATACAGATGCTAAGAGTTTGTACATTCTTGATTATGTCCCTAGTCAGATGTCATTGTGGAAGGTAGATAGACAGCAATGACACACAAGACTAGATTGTGGTGTTGGTTGTTGACAGAATCTCATTAGTCATGATATAGAGATATCAAACCAAACACATAGGTACTTGTTAGAGAACAAGTGTACCGGACAGGCCCACTGTGAGTTTAACACATGGAACCATGACATGGTAGTCACAGTCAGTACTCACAGTGATGGTGGTAAGTGTGATTCTTTGACCTGAAATCACTGCACTCAACACATGTCGTTGGGCACACTTTGACGTCATCAAACGCAGTCCTGAAACATGGGTTGTTATAAAGGTGATGATTGGGTGGCTTTGACACATGGGGCTTTTGAGGGGTGAGTGATAGATATGGGATTTGTCCCTCCTGAGGGAGTTTGATATCCATGGCCACTTGATGAGTAGGATTGAGAAAGGCGTGCACACATGTGTGAATCAGTATGTGATACTGATGTCATACATATCTCTTCCAGTCTACTCTAAGATCAAGAAAGTGAATGAACGTTGACAGGATGACTGTTCCATGCCTCGAGTTCATTCGGGATATCCGTGACAAAGGAATTATACATTCACTGTAACACCATTCACGGATTGTAGGATTGAAAGTTGTTCTCCAACTTTCTAATTTCACTTGGGTAGCACTGATGTGTGACTAGGCACCGCTCTTTACTTGTGAAGTCATAAGTGTTATGGACTTTCACTGCCAACGTGAAATGGACCTGTAGGGTCACACACATAGGATTTAACCTGGAAGAGGAGTTTTGTCCACAAGCAAGGTTTAGATTGATTACTAAAGAAGTTTAGTAGTTCAATTAAACACTCAATTGATTGATAGCTCAATATCATAATGTTCAAGGTGTTGGACATATTGATTGGAGTATCAGATTGATTGAAATTGCAATTGACTGATTCTGCACAACCTGCACTCCCAACTGATCGGTTCAAGTGTTGAACCGGTCGGCTGAGGTTGCTGAACCGGTCGGCTCAAGTGTTGAGCCGATCGGCTCAAATCCAGGGTGAACTGATTGCTTCAAGTGTTGAAACGATCGATTCAACTGGTGCAACCGAGCAAGTTGGGAAAGTAGGAT
This sequence comes from Alisma plantago-aquatica, assembly GCA_963693085.1. Lineage (NCBI taxonomy): Eukaryota > Viridiplantae > Streptophyta > Magnoliopsida > Alismatales > Alismataceae > Alisma > Alisma plantago-aquatica. The sequence continues at coordinate 781,075,743 of OY856410.1, forward strand.
TGGTGAGAATTTTCTTTTCGTTTCAATTGCCCAATTTGATTGGGAATAGGATTGGTATTCGATACCAATTAGAAACAAAAGAAGAAAAGTCATTTTGAGTCGGATCAGGACCGTGAACTGATCGGTTCAGGGCACCAACCGATCGGTTGGGGGTCCCAAACGATCGGTTCAGGCTGCAAGTTGGTTGCTTTTGTGGAAAATCTCGAACCCTTCTACTCCTGCTTTTAGTCCCGCATTGCCCGGGATGGAGAACCCTGTCCCATGACCCTCCTATATATAGGGGTATTGGGGGCTTCTCAAAGTACAACTCAGTGCAACCAGTTGCTCTGCAAAGTTGTCATTCTCTCTGGTTTTGGTAACCGAGAGAGAGCCCGAGCAAGTGCTTCCCGCAAAGGGAGGTGCAACAAGGGAAGGACAACTGCAGTTGCAACTGGAGGTAGGAGTATGTGTTGGCGACTAGTACGTCAACAGGAGGGTGCGACTCCTTCCACTTCCTTATGGGACAAGGAGTGTGGAGTTCCAGGTGGTCCGTGTGGACTACTTCAGAGGCGGGAGGTCACTGCCGCTCAGGAGGACAACTGTCATCCGACAGTCTGGTACGAGTAGGAGTCGTCAGTCCCGGTGTGAGCTGCACAGACACCGTCGAAGACCAGATTTGAAGACCGCGCAAGGCGCGAGGTATTGTCTCCAAGAAAGCCTTGGGACAAGGTATGATTTCACAAACCATCCTTTCCTATTATATAGACGTTGACGCGTTTCCTTGTTCCGGGTTTGGGGGAGAATTTTTTTTGTTTCCGCTGCCTTCTCTGCCTCCCCTAAAACCCAACAGTGGTATTAGAGCCACGTCAACTGTTCTATATTTTAGGAATATCAATATGATCGATTTTGGTTTGTCGCCTTTATTTATTGCATACGATGCGAATAATATTGGCTTTATGCATGTCCAATCCTAAATCCACAAATCCCAATTACATATATGATATGTATTATTAATTCACTCGATACGCGTCACCCTTAAACGAGTTTTGTGGTGGATGTATAGCATGATTATGGCCAATAAACCCTATCTGTGATTGGTTGTGTGTGGTTGCTTGCATCTCGGTCTGCGCACTGATCTTCCCTCTCCTATTCCTGATGTAACTCGAAATAATTCGAGATTCTTTCCTACCTTTGTTCCCCCTGATAGTAACTCGGGGTTTCCCTTTAAACAATGTAATATTAGGATAGATTTTATTTCCTGTTATGTCAAAGAATGGCGGACATCCAGACGACAACTGAGACAATCAGTTCAAGGTGTGAACCGATCGGTTGACGATCCAGACGATCAGTTCAAGGAGTGAACTGATCGGTTGATGACCGGTTCGAGGAGCGAGACGAGCGGGTGGCGTCCAGAAGGAGATGCACGACGACCAGGAAAACCGATCGGTTGGAGGAGCCAACCGATCGGCTGGTGGCACCCAGACAACTGGGCCAGAATGAGCAAGTCAATCATGTGATGAGTTGATCTACTCTTGGCTCGAGGAATCACATTAGGATGGCCATAATCATCGTTTTTTTATCATTTGTGCATGTTTTCTGTGGGATATAGCATGTATATGATACATACTATGTATTGTGGTGATTGGATATGTATATGTATATAAAAACCAAAATCCCTCATTAAATATTAAGTTTTAGATGCCTTCCAAATGCGACACACATGAAAAGCTTGATCGACCAAGTGTGGGCACACCCTAGTGTGGTGCACCGTCTATCTCGTGGAAGCGTGAAGGATGAATGTGTGGGTCTGCCCTAGCAGGGTGCATATTCATCGTGTTTGCTTTGGGTCGGACTTAACAAGGTGATCTAGATGGGATCTAGTACCTTGAGGCATGGAGATGATCATGGCAAGGAGTTGCATATGACATCTTATCAAGAGTTGCATATGATGCAATTGGCAAAAGTTGCCTACCTGAGAGATCTATGTTGTGGGTGACAACCCTAGCTGGTCCATGGCTTAGAGGATTTCAGGATGTTGCCCGCTAGAAGGTTGTACGCTGCAATCTTCCGAATTGATGGTGAGGGCTATCAATTTGAAGTAAAATAGTGGGAGCGATAATCAATTAAAGGCCTAATTATATCATCAAATTTTCAAATCAATGAAATAAGTCAAAAATGAGTTTTTGGACTAAAATTGCATATTTCCTTTTGTAGTACAAATGATGACAAACAACAATCACTTCTCGTTGCGATCGGTCCTTGACAAGGACAAGCTAAATGGGACAAACTTCCACGACTGGTATCAGACATTAAGAATTGTTCTCACTCAAGAGCGAAAGCTCTATGTCCTGGATACTCCAATTCCAGAGGAACCCGCTCCTAATGCACCAAAGGTAGAAAGGGATGCTTACAAGAAGCATGCTGATGATGCCATTGATGCAAAGTGCTTGATGTTATGTTCTATGAACCATGAGTTGCAGAGACAGCATGAGAACATGGGTGTCATCGAGATGATTCAGCATCTCAAGAACATGTATGAAGATCAGGCACGGTAAGAGAGATACAATGTTTCTAGGGCGCTATTCAAGTGCGTCATGATAGAAGGAGATCCAGTTGGTCCTCATACACTCAAGATGATTGGGTATGTGGAGAACCTGCAGAGACTGGGACTTCCACTGAGCCAAGAGTTGGCTACTGACGTGATACTACAATCGTTGCCAGAATCCTACAGTCAGTTTGTGATGAACTACAACATGAACAACTTTGATAGGCCATTGTCAGAGTTGTTGGGCATGTTGAGGATAGCCGAGATACATATGAAGAAGGACAAGCCTAATCCCGTGATGGTGATCACAAGCAAGAAAGGCAAGTCCAAGCGTAAGGGCAAGGGTAAAGATAAGAAAGGTTCTGATGCTAGCCAGGAGTCCAAGCCATCTTCAGCTCTCAAGGCCAAGGGAGGCGTGACCAAGAAAGGAAATTGCCACCATTTTCAAAATCCAGGACATTGGAAAAGAAATTGTCCTCTCTATCTGGAAGAACAAAAGAAGAAGGAGGCAACTGATGTCTCTACTTAAAGGTGTCATGAAAGTAAACTTGTAACACTTTTGAGGTATATGATACCAAGATGTAAAGTGTAAAGCACTCATAATTGGGGCAAGTGTTGCCGCCATAGATAGGAGTACTTTAGTTTATTTTCAGCCTACAAGGCATGTAATACCGTTATGAACTGCTATTTCATATTTGCCAATAGATAGAAACACTTTATTCTTGCATATTGTATGACAATGATGGCAATTAATAAAGTTGATGTTTCAATCTTAAAGATATGATCTTTGTGGCAATGCCTTGTTTATCTTGTGGTATTTGATATGCATAAGATAAAATGATACCTAAAAGTTATTGATAACTCAAACAATCAAATTAGCATCAATCATGAGAAATTCATTTCTAGTTTCCATGTGATGGATAAATCTAGACTCTTTTGGTTAGAGAACCAGTAAGAGAAATGAATATCTTAGACATGATTAATCAATCTTCACTAAAGGTAGTGGGAGAATGATTATCCTATTAGGTATAATACATGTGATGTATTTACATACCTATTGGAATAAATGCTAATACTTCTAATGGTGTTTAGAGAAATACCAATATGAATATCTTGAAGTGTTCAAGATTATCATAAATGAAGTGAAAATTTGGTAAAGTGTTAATTCTTGATGAGATCAATGAATGAAATACTTGGACTAAATGTTTGAAATCCTTTTGAGTGATTATGATAGTGTATCATAGTGAACTCATGATTAATGCATGGTGATTTATCATAGTGAACCCATGGTGATTAAGGCATGGTGATATCATAGTGAAATACTCAATGACGTATGCTTTCAGGTTGAGGACCTGAACGATGAGATCATACGGATGCTAAGAGTTTGTACATTCTTGATTATGTCCCTAGTCGGATGTCATTGTGGAAGGTAGATAGATAGCAATGACACACAAGACTAGATTGTGGTGTTGGTTGTTGACAGAATCTCATTAGTCATGATATAGAGATATGAAACCAAACACATAGGTACTTGTTAGAGAACAAGTGTACCGGACAGGCCCACCGTGAGTTTGACACATGGAACCATGACATGGTAGTCACAGTCAGTACTCACAGTGATGGTGGTGAGTGTGATTCTTTGACCTGAAATCACTGCACTCAACACATGTCGTTGGGCACACTTTGACATCATCAAACGCAGTCCTGAAACATGGGTTGTTATAAAGGTGATGATTGGGTGGCTTTGACATATGGGGCTTTTGAGGGGTGAGTGATAGATATGGGATTTGTCCCTCCTGAGGGAGTTTGATATCCATGGCCACTTGATGAGTAGGATTGAGAAAGGCGTGCATGCATGTGTGAATCAGTATGTGATACTGATGTCATACATATCTCTTCCAGTCTACTCTGAGATCAAGAAAGTGAATGAACGTTGACAGGATGACTGTTCCATGCCTCGAGTTCATTCGGGATATCAGTGACAAAGGAATTATACATTCACTGTAACACCATTCATGGATTGTAGGATTAAAAGTTGTTCTCCAACTTTCTACTTTCACTTGGGTAGCACTGATGTGTGACTAGGCACCGCTCTTTGCTTGTGAAGTCATAAGTGTTATGGACTTTCACTGCCAATGTGAAATGGACCTGCAGGGTCACACACATAGGATTTAACTTGGAAGAGGATTTTTTTCCACAAGCAAGGTTTAGATTGATTACTAAAGAAGTTTAGTATTAAACACTCAATTGATTGATAGCTCAATATCATAATGTTCAAGGTGTTGGACATATTGATTGGAGTACCGGATTGATTGAAATTGCAATTGACTGATTCTGCACAACCTGCACTCCCAATCGATCGGTTCAAGTGTTGAACCAATCGACAAAGGTTGCTGAACCGGTTGGCTCAAGTGTTGAGCCGATCAGCTCGAATCCAAGGTGAACCGATTGCTTCAAGTGTTGAAACGATCGATTCAACTGGTGCAACCGAGCAAGTTGGGAAAGTAGGATTGGTGAGAATTTTATTTTCGTTTCAATTGCCCAATTTGATTGGGAATAGGATTGGTATTCGATACCAATTAGAAACAAAAGAAGGAAAGTCATTTTGAGTCGGATCAGGACCGTGAACTGATCGGTTCAGGGCACCAACTGATCGGTTGGGGGTCCCAAACGATCGGCTCAGGTCCCAACCGATCGGTTCAGGCTGCGCGTTGGTTGCTTTTGTGGAAAATCTTGAACCCTTCTACTCCTGCTTTTAGTCCTGCATTGCCTGGGATGGAGAACCCTGTCCCATGACCCTCCTATATATAGGGGTATTGGGGGCTTCTCAAAGTACAACTCATTGCAACGAGTTGCTCTGAAAAGTTGTCGTTCTCTCTGGTTTTGGTAACCGAGAGAGAGCCCGATCAAGTGCTTCCCGCAAAGGGAGGTGCAGCAAGGGAAGGACAAATGCAGTTGCAACTGGAGGCAGGAGAGTGTGTTGGCGACTAGTACGTCAACAGGAGGGTGTGACTCCTTCCACTTCCTTATGGGACAAGGAGTGTGGAGTTCCAGGTGGTCCGTGTGGACTACTTCAGAGGCGGGAGGTCACTGTCGCTCAGGAGGACAACTGTCATCCGACAGTCTGGTACGAGTAGGAGTCGTCAATCCCGGTGTGACCAGGAGCTGCACAGACACCGTCGAAGACCGGATTTGAAGACTGTGCAAGGCACGAGGTATTATCGCCAAGCAAGCCTTGGGATAAGGTATGATTCCACAAACCATCCTTTCCTATTATATAGACGTTGACACATTTCTTTGTTCCGGGTTTGGGGGAGAATTTTTTTTGTTTCCGCTGCCTTCTCTGCCTCCCCTAAAACCCAACACCTTTTTACATGATAATCACATCTAAATAGTTTAGATTAGAAGTTATTCCCCGCAATATGATCTTGTATGATAAATGCACTTATGCCTCCTTTTGTGTGTATTTCAGGGCACTTATTCATGCATTGATGCATGGGAGAGAGATGAAGGACGTCTATGGGGTCTTATACCCCAAGAGTGGATCTATCTCTTCCTTGAGCTTTCCTTGGATGTACAAGGGCAATTCAAAGCAAAAGGAGGCTTGATGAAGAAGATGAGGTAGAGATCAGCACAAAAAAGCCCCAAAACGGTTGTGGTACTTCACCACGGTTGTGGAAATTATGCTAAAAAAGTCCCAGGGAATGTGCTCAATTTACACATGAATGATCACGACCGTGGAGCTCAAAATGGCCATGGCCACTGAAGACCCCACATTCATGGCCCCCACCACGTACGTGGCCAACACACTCCAACTCGCCCGTGATCATCACCTCGGCCGTGGCGATTTGTGCACAAAGTCCCCCAAAACCAATATGGAATTGGTCCATTTTACATGTGAATGACCCGGATCATGGACATCACCACAGCCGTGGCCCTTGAAGACCACCTCACCCATGGCGAACTAAAGACACAACGAACTCCAAGCTAGCTTGCCCATGGCCTCCTCTTTGAACATGAATTTGGTCCCCAACACGGCCGTGGTACCCCCTACCTACCACGACCTTGGAACCCCTCCATTGTCGTGGCCAACATACATACTTATCATTTCCACTCCAATTCCCACCTCAGTCATTCCACCACCCATAGACATGCCATGAAACCCCCACCACGGTTGTGGTACCTCAACACGCCCGTGGTGACCACCTAACCCTACCCATTTTCACCACTAATTTTCCTACTTTTCCCCTACTTACCCTAGTGCTTCCCCATAACCTATATATAGATAGGTGGTGGCCACAACACGAAGGTTAGACTCCACCAGCTTCCATTACTCCTCCTCACCCTCTCTTGAGCATTCATTGTATTCCCCTTGCATTTATGCTCTCCATCCACCATTTCCACCTCATTTCCACCATAGAAACCTAGTTTTCTAGGTTTCCTACCATAACCTCCTTAATTTCCATGCCCATCATCCACTTCCCACCATCCACCTTGGAGGAAGGAGGTCGACCTACAAAATCTAGGAGGTGAAGAATGAAGATCTACTTCGAGCTCCATGGAGTCCTATCCCCTTCTTCCCCTTTCTTTTATCTTTTATTTGATTATGTCTAGCTAAGCCCCTAGTGGTGGGACGTTTGGGGTTAAAATGTGACTTTGATACCATGTTGGGGGAAAATAACTTGTAATGAACATGATTTCATTCTATGATGATTGCCCCTTGCTTTGTATCTCAGTTCCTATTTTATTGCATGTGATTTGTGCTTTTAACATGGATTGCTTGCTTTGAGATGTTTGATGACACTTAGCCTCTAGGAGAAATTGGAATGTATGTAGCAATCTTAGTAATGACTCGTAGGTCCAATTAGTGGATCCCTAGCTAGCCCCCTTTATTCCTACATACATATCCCTTCTTCTACAAGTGAGTGTGAGATCTAAGTAGCTAGTGTAAGTGTGATTAGTGCAATTTCCTAGAGCTTCTTAAAGTCTAGATGGCTAGTAACATGAGGTGAAAAACCCTCATATCTACTCCCATTCCTACCCTTGGCTCTCAATCTCCCTAATACCACTTACCCTAGAAACCTAGACTTGACAAGTCCTACTAGAATTACACCTAACCCTAGTTCTCTAACTAGTAGGATATGGTACATTCTAATAGCACTTGCCTTGTTGTTTGGTTTAGTAATCTAGATTGAATTGTGATATATGCATGCCATGTTGACCCCCCCCCCCAAACTAATATCAAACCACATTCCCAAATGGCCCACCTACCCAATCCATTGCTTGAAACCAACCTTAGTCTTCTCGCTTGTTAATGCTAGTTTAGATTAACTGCCTTTGTTCATTGTAGTCAATTTCTTAGTTTTGCTAGTTAGGGTTAGCCTAGATTCTTGCTTCCTCTAGTGGTTAGCTTAGTTCCTAGTTGCTAATTGATTTTATAGAGTAGTGTAGATCATCTTGCTCGTGTTTAGTTGATTTCTTAATCTAGTTTCTTAGACCCATCTTGCCTAGGATAATCTAGTCTTTGGTAATCTAGTTTTCATATTGCCTTTACTTGCTTAGTGTAATCAAACCAAAACCCCTTTTAAACCCTTCAACCCTAATATCCACTTTAGGAATGTAGCAAACACCAACTAAGCTCTGGTACCCCCTCTATCCCTATGGTTTGACCCCCTTTGCTTGCCTCTCATCTATGCTATAACATGACCTTGTGCGCTTGCAGGACCATATTTTAGTGTTGTGAGTGAACCTAGTTTGGGGAACCTTTAAATATCGAAAGATCATACGTGCATGCAATACCTCACCAAGCTTTTTGGCACCTTTTCTAGGGATAGAGGCGCTCGGCCTAGCTAGTTAATGTATCTTAGCCCTTCCTACTACCCTTGTCATTGCTATTCTTTATTCTTTGTTCACTTTTGCATACTGCCATTCTAACTTGGTTTCTTGTTAATTGTTTTTGTATTGTGTAGGTGAAAGATGTGAATGCGCTATACGCATTCTACTTGCACTGACTTGGTGTTGTATGGCCCTAAGATAGGTAGGAGGAGATGCCAAATCCGCCACAAGAAACACCAAGCATCCCACATGGCAGAAAATGAACCTCATGGAAATGCTCAACTGCAACCCAACCACCCCATCCATGAGTATTTCACCCCGGGGAACTACAATTCCCCCATTGACACCCTTGTTGACCAAATGCTGGGTCAACAATTCTCCATTCCACTCGCACTTCTTGGACTCCTCCCTACCTACTATGGGATGGAGAATGAAAACCCCTACCATCATATCGACACCTTCCTTGAGACTTGTTCCACCTTCTGCACCCCCGCTGCCACCAATGACTCCATACGAAGGACTCTCTTCCCATTCTCCCTAAAAGAAAAGGCAAAGAAATGGTACATCTCAAAGCCAGAGATGGTGACGTGGAATGGTCAAAAATGAGTTTCTCAAAAAGTTCTTTCCAATTGCCAAGTTGACCCAAATGCGAAAATGTATCATTGCTTTCTCCCAAAAGGAAAATGAACCTTTCTATGAGGTGTGGGAAAGGTTCTAGAAGCTCCTGTGTGTCTGCCCTCATTATGAGGTACCCTTGTGGAAGTTGGTCCAAGATTGCTACATCGGGCTTGAAGATTTAAGCCAGAACAATGTTGATTTGTCATGTGGAGGCACATTCATTGCAAAATCACCTGAGAAGTCGTGGCCATTGTTTGAACACCTTGCTGAAAATTCTTGCCATTGGGTTTCTACTAAAGGGGAACAATGTGGCCAGAACTACATCCCTCCACCTCCTCCTGTAGCTCCAGCCTGGACTGCTTTCAACCCTGACATGATGAAGATGATGGCAGACAGGATGAATATGATGAAGAGCCAAGTTGGTGGTTCCTGTAGTCAAGCCACCATGGCGGTTGAAGCTGAAGAAGAGGAAGTTCATGCTTTGCACTCTTTTGGCAACCAAAACAATCAAGGTTCTATGTCCAACACATACACTCTTGAGTGAAGAAACCATCCTAATTTTTCATGGAAACAATAAAATGAGGATGGTCAAGGGCAAGGGCAGCCAAGGCCAATGTATAGCTCAAAATTTGAAGATGAAGTGCTTGGAAGATTGAGAAGTCTGGATGAGGTAAAGAAAGATGTGTCCTCTCATGGGCAGTCCATTAACCCTCTTGAGCAAAGATTGGATCAAATATCACTTTCACTTGCTAGGAGGGAGGAATGCAGACTCCCATCTCAACCAATGCCAAATCTGAACAATGATGGCACTAACCTGGGAAATGCTCAAGGTTCATATGCTCCACCTTCATATCAAGTACCACCAAACCCCTATGCTCCACCACCTCCTCAAGATCCTCTCAACTATCAATATGCTCCACCTCCACCTCACTCATACCAAAAAAACCCTCCACAATATCACCCCCATCCACAACAACTGCAACCACAACAACAACCACAACCACAGTTCATCCTTTAAAATCCCAACTCACCCCACCAAAGACCAATACCACCTCAACAGCCACAACTAAATCCACAAGCTTCTTCTTCCTCTACCTAATAGCATGTGAAGGAGGTGACAATTTTGAGGAGTGGTCAGACTTTGGAGCAGCCCCATGATACTATTGTTGATAGTGCAAGCAGTGAGGATAGAGGTGATACTGTGATCAGACAGGTTGAAAGTGAGATCTAGATTGATGATACTATGACAAGAACTAGAGTTGATACCGTGACACCGAGTAGTGATGCTGTGATTCCAGTTGATGATTTTGTTGGTCCAAACCAGGTGGGAGCCCAAGTCCCCCCATTTCCTAATGCTCTTAAGGAGACCTCTGTTGAGAGAAGAAAGAAGAAACATACTGAGGATATCATGAAAACTTTCAAACAAGTGAAGATAAACATTCCTTTACTTGATGCGGTCAAGCAAATCCCTTCCTATGCCAAGTTTCTGAAAGATCAGTGTACGTTGAAAAGAAAAAACAATGGGGAGAATGCCCAAGAAAGTCAATCTCACTGAGCAAGTGAGCTCAATTCCACAACACACCATGCCGAGAAAGAGGAAAGACCCCGGTGTTCCTATCATTTCATGTTACATTGGAGCACACTGCATAGACCAAGCCCTTCAAGACTTGGGCTCTAGCATGAACTTGATGCCATATGATATGTTTGCCGAGCTCCAAATGGGACAATTAGGTCCAGCTCATTGTACTTTGTAGTTGGCCAACCGATCGGTGAAGACACCTAGAGGGAATGTAGATGATGTGCTAGTTAGACTTGATGATAAGACTTTTGGATTCTTCCCCACTGACGTCATTGTGCTAGATATGGAAAAAGATACAAGAAGAGTACATATCATCTTATGGAGTCCATTCTTGGCTACAGATGACGTAGTGATCCACATTAGAACTAGCACCCTGTATGTGACATTCATGCACATGAAGTTCTGGTTGAACATCTTCAAGTCTTATGCTACAACCAAGGTGATAGGCGCCACAGAAGAAGATTGTTATCTTGTTGAATTCCTTGATGAGATTGTGGACGAGTGCCTACCTATGTGGATTTTGACTACCACTCAGGGTAGAGGTTTTGAGCCTATTGTTGAGTTCCCCAATGATGATGATGAAGAGGATGAAGTGAACAAGCTAGCCTTGGTGGTGGCAAGCGAGGACCTCCCATCAATTTCTAAGCCATTGAAGAACTCTCTTGAAGAATCTCCAACTCTTAAACTCAAGTTACACCCTGAAGGGTTGAAGTATGAATTTCTAGGTTCAAATGACACCCTCCTGATGATCATTTCTTCTATCATCTCTGCAAAACAAGAAGAGGGATTGATGAAAGTCCTAAAGAAGAACATTTGGGTCATTGCTAATTTGAAGGGTATTGACCCCTCCATTTGTGTGCATAGGATTTATTTGGAAGATGATACAAGGCCAACCCACCAAATGCAAAGGCAGTTGAACCCAAAATTGAAGGAAGTTGTGATTCAAGAGGTCGTAAAGTTGTTTGATGTGGGGATTATGTATCTAATTTCTGATAGCACATGGGTGAATCCCATCCAAGTTGTACCGAAGAAGGGTGGGATTACAGTGGTAGAGAATGTTGATGGTGAAATGATGCCTGTTAGAGAATAGTCTAAATGGAGAATGTGTGTAGACTATAGAAATATCAATGAGAAGACTAAGAAGGACTACTATCCTCTTCCATTTCTTGATTAGATTTTAGAGAGGTTGTCGGGCAAAGTTTCTATTGCTTTCTTGATGGATACTCCGAGTACTTCCAAATTGTTGTTCATCCTACGGACCAAGAAAAGATGACATCACTTGCCCTAGTGGTACTTTTTCTTACCAGAGAATGCCATTTTGGTTGTGTAATGCCCCTTCCACTTTTTAGAGACGCGTGACCTCGATCTTCGCCAACATGGTTGGTTTGTCACTTGAATTGTTCATGAATAATTTATCAGTTTTTGGTAAAACCTTTTATGAGTGTTTTCTCTACTTGTCTACCATTCTTGAGAGATGTGTCAAGGTTCACCTCGTGCTATCTTTGGAAAAGAGGCATCTTATTGTGCCTGAAGGCATTGAGGTTGATAGGGCCAAGGTGGGCCACATTTCTACTCTCACCATTCCTTCTACTGTAAGACATGTCTGGTCTTTCTTGGGACATGCAAGCTTCTATCGTCACTTCATCAAGGATTTTAGCAAGATCTTGAGACCTCTCTGTCATTTGCTGGAGAAAGATGTTGAATTTCACTTTGATGACAAATGTGTTGAAGCCTTCAACCACTTGAAGGAAAAGCTCATTTATTCTCCTATAATGTAGCCCCCATATTTTTCTTTGCCATTTGAGATCATGATTGATGCATCCGACATGGCAATGGGTGTTGTGTTGGGCCAAAGAGTTGGCTGGATTCCGCACGCCATCTATTATGCTAGCAAGACTCTAGATGAAGCACAAAGAAACTACACGACTATAGAAAAAGAGTTGCTTGCAATTATCTTTGCTCTTGACAAGTTTCAATCATATCTTTTGCAAAATAAGGTAGTGATATACACATACCATGCTACATTGAAGTATCTCATGGCTAAGAAAGACTCAAAGCCAAGGTTGATCCAGTGGATTTTGTTGCTTTAAGAATTTGATATTGAGATTGTGGACAAGAAGGGAGTGGAAAACTCAGTCGCTGACCATCTCTCCTAAATTGAAGCACCCTTTGATGATACAAGTTGAATCAAAGAAACAATGCCACATGAACAACTCTTTCTACTCTCATCCACTCAAAGGCCAAAGTATAAACATATAGCTAATTTCTTAGCTAGTGGAAGGATACCAAGCACATGGACAAGGAAGGAAAGCAAAAGGCTCTTTGCTATGGTCAAAAATTATGTTTGGGATGATCCTCACCTATTCAAATATTTCCCCGACCAACTCATTTGTAGATGTTTCTCAGAGATGGAGCAGTAAGATATTCTATCTATGTACCATTTCGGAGTATGTGAAGGTCATTTTGGTGGGAAACACACAGCTACCAAGGTTCTCCAAAGTGGATTCTATTGGCCCTCCTTGTTTATAGACTCTCATGAATTTTGCAAGTGCTGCTTGAAGTGCCAAAAGTGGGAACAATCTCAAAGAGGGGCATGCTGCCTTATATCACCTATTCTTTTGGGTGGAAGTGTTTGATGTTTGGGGGATTCTATAAGTGAATTAGGGTTTGTATGTCCACTTGTTTGATGCATCCTTAATTCACCCAATTGGAAATAATTAATAAAGTGAAATTATAATCATGTAGTGCCATGTGCCATAGATCCATGTGAGTGTCAGAACAGAAAAGGGGGAGATTTGATGTGATTTCAAATCAAATTAGAGGAGGGACGAAATCTTGACATGTGAGAGATTATTCACCATGAAATGCTATGCAAAGAAGCTAAACTTACTTGATTTCATCGTATCTTGGATAGAGAGTGAAATGAGTATTCCTAAGGGAAACTCAGAGCGCATACTATTGAGTATGTGGGGTGCTTGTCATTCTGAATCCAAGTGTTTAGGGGGGATGATATCGGTCATACCTAGTCCTTAGTTTGAGTACGATTGTGATCGTGTCTTGGTGATTATATATGTGATGAGATTGGAGGACAACTGTGGTTGTACCTCATATGGTAGGGTATGCGTACCCAACTCCTTTCATTAGTGTTGTGACATGTACCAAGGACGGACTAGGTTGTTAGCAGCTTGACCTTATGTGTCTTTGTGGCAGACCCGTACTGACTGAGGGTGGAGAAGATCTTAGGAGCCCGACTCTTCCTAGATCTTGTATGGCATTGATTTTGACTTAGTAGTGGTCAGTTGGATTTTGAGTGGTATCCTCAAATTCCTCAGAGCATAATAAAAGATGTAATACAGCCGTCTAGCAAATCTATTTAGGGTCATACACAATGCTTCATATTGGATGATAACCCTTGTTGTTCTCTGTACATAGAGATGATGTTTAATGCATTAAAAGATAGTAGATATTCTCATGTTGTGGATATGATCATGTTATAAATGTGAACATACAATAGTCATGTTTAAGTTGATAGAGATATTATTACTGTTGGCTATGATTATGGCATTCATTATCACATGTTGTTAGCTATGCTTATATTTCTAGCTATGCCTTTGTAACTAGAGATGCCTATACTTATAATCATGCTTATGCAGATAGTTGTACTTATATTGTTAGTTCTACTTATGATGTTGATATGTTTAATTTGTTAGACATGTTGATGTTGTTAGCTATGCTTATGATACTAGACTTATTCATGATGTTAAGTTTTCTCATGCTGCTAGACTCTTTATACTATTAATAGGGATATGAAAATAGTCTGGCTAATGAAGATAGTTATTATCTGCTCCTTTATGTATTTTGTTAATCATCAGTGTTGTTGACCTTATTTGTTATATATGATTAATCTTCTTAAACTGTCTCATTACCTATAAATGTTGGAATCAATAAACATTGTTGGAGGTTATATCTCTTGTTGGGACATGGGTCTCACCCTTGTGGTTCGCCACATCTTTTTAGGTAATTGGAAGTGACAGAAACAAATATGTGGCAGCAAAGAGGAGCTATAGTAATGAATCTTTGAGAAAGTTGATTAGATGTCTAGTGTGTCCTAGACTCATCCCTATACTCTCAGGTCTGGGCAGGAAAAGTTTGTATATGGTGTTTCAAACGAATCAAAATTTTGTTAGCATGTTAATGCTTGTTTGTGTGGCATATACAGATATTGTTCTCCTGTGTATATATATTGTGGCTAAGGTGATAGAACAATTTGTATCAAATTCTTGACATAGTATGGATACAAGAAAGATGTTGGGCTCTTATTCAAACATTTCTAAGCGGGTGTTGATTTTGAAATCAGTTTTAATTTACCCATATTTTTTGGTATGTGATTAATTAGTGATCGATTGTGTTTTATATTTTAAGTAATCTTGTTTAGTATAACACACTCTCACAAGTTGGTATTAGAGCTTTAGGTTTACTGAGTCTAGAGGGATACTAGGACTTAGGATTAGGATGACATTTAAGTAAGGAATATGACATAAAAACATGGTGCATAGTGCCTAATCTCATACTTGGATGCCCTGGCCAGGTATTCACGTATTGAAGAAAAGGTAAGTATGTGACTCTTAGATTGTTATCTTTCTGATTACTCTAATCAAGTAGTCATTTTGAGACAATCTAAAGAGCACAATGAATCAGAAATCATGGTGTAGATAACTCAATATTACCTCAAGATAAGATGACGACTACATCATTATGTATCAAAACTTGAATGTTTGGTAACTATAAAAGAAAGATACAACACCATGAAATCTGAATCTGAATACAAATAAGAAAAAGAGTTCTTGAAGATGTGATTCAAGAAGATGATAAATTAAAAGACAGATAAGTTTGTGCTTATAAAGTGATTCAAGGTATGAAATCAACATAAGATGGAGAGAAATCCTATAATAAGTACAAAATGAGAAAATGAATGGGAACAATGACAAAGGAATAAGGTGGAACTTGAGTTAATCTCAGACCAACCTATGTGTGTAATAAAGTGTTAATGTAAAATTAGTTTGGCATGCGAAAGAAATTAAGGGAGATGATCCATGTTTAATGAAGAAAATGTGGAATATGATGATTTACATGCTGATAAGTGATTGAAAAACATAATAAAATAAGAAAACATACCCAAGTGTGATAAATAGTCATCAAGGAAGGAGTAATGAGATATGTTAATCATAATGATTCATATGCTAATGGCAAGGAACCCAAAATGAAAAAGGTAAAATGATACATAAGAAGTTGTAACCTGCATAATGAAGATAGAATTGGTTACCTTTTTGCTAGTGACCCTTGAACAATGTTGCTATTATGTAATAAGTGTGTTTCCCTTTGTGTTTTTTCTTTTCTAGGGCATAGCTTTCAAATGGATCATTGCCACTTGGTATGTGTGGATTCGTTGTAAACATGAGGGTGGATAGCTTATTTTAGCATAAGGTTTCTTGGACTATGGTTCCATGATCATAAAGTATGTGATGAGTTTACTTTTGAGCCTTTTAATAATTAGGAAGACTCCTCTTATATGTCTTGAGATTTGTTTTGTTGGTAAAAGTAGATGAGATAAGGATGTGAGTTCCTTATAGTGCATGAGGTGGATACCAAGGTAATGAATCCTAGTATCCAAGATGTATCAACAGTATGGAAGTATGTGAAGGTTGGAGATGTTTATTAAATGAACATTCAACATATTCCTCTCCCTTAGAGAGAGAGAGAGTTGATGATGACCCTATAAATGTTGTTTGGAAGGAAAAACAAAAGTGAATCTATAATGTTATGTATGGTTCAGTGATAGCTGGGCAAGACCACTATCAAGGATAGATGGTTAGTTGATTATTAGACATGTGCTACCATGTTCCTTTAAGATAAAACTAGGATCAAATATCCATGCATAAGAGTTAGAGTGGGTGACATAAGTTACATGACCGTGATGAGTTTATGGTTACGTCCTTTAGACAAACCAATGTACCAATATAATTTATGAATAGGAGGAACATAGTGTTTAGGTCATGTCTTACAAGTTGTACCAAGCTTTGAATGATGACATCTCAAAGTATTCCAAAGATGGTTAGTAACATGGTCAATATCTTTGTTAACCTTAAGAATAATGAAGCAACTGTACTTATGCGTGACAAGTCTAAAAAGAGTGAATTGGGGTTGACTAAAGTATCCTCTTGGAGTTATGATATCTTTGTTAAGTGTGTTGTGGGAATCATGATAAGACGAAGACAATGTCATTGTTTTACTCCTAACAAGGTCAATCGGGATGTTATATTTGTTAACGGTTATGGACAAATTATGATTGTTTAACCAAACAGATGGTCAGATCACCATTGAGATGATTAGAGAATCCTCTGAAAAAAATATGCTTCATATTTATTAAAAATTAGGGGATGCCTACGTGGTTGATTGAGTTGTTAATTACAACAACCATGCAAGGGGCACAGGGATGAAACCTTGTAAATTGCATATGATAAGAGATACTTGATGTTCTGTGTTTGGTAAGATCCAATGTGTATGGCCTCTAAGTGATGTGTGATACAACATATATAATAGTTCAAGATGACAATCGAGTCCCAAAGTTGAAAGGTACTACCAGACCTATACATGTGGTACAACAGTTGCTATGATGAACCAAGGTTACACATGCATAAGTTGAGGGAGAAGAATATGACTTCTATGAGAATAATGTGGCATCATCATGAGATGAAAGTTTCCATGTGGAATATTGGGGATGAGGTGCATGAGAAGTATCCATGTTTGTTTACCTTGGATTTTGGGGGAGAAATCCCTATTAGGGGTTTATGGTTGAGAGACCCCTGACCTTGCTCAAAGTATTTAACATACTTAACAATCATAATTGAATGTTTAGAACGTTAATCTAACCTTGTGATATGATTTTTAATCATAATACAAGATTAAGTTTCAAGTTTGGTCCAATTTGGACACTGTTTGAGCAAGTTATGCAATTTTATGCACATTTTGGGCTTTTTTGCGATTTACCCAATTGAGAGATTTTATTTGTAATTTATCACTTTTGTTATGTTCTTTTTATGTTGTCTCATAATTATTGAGCTTTTTGATACATGGGGTTCCTAGTTGAACCTTGGTTTGGAGGTGTTTTCCTCAAGGGTATTTTAGGGTTTACCCCTTTATGGATGAGCTACCTTTAGGAGCTATCAAGCAAATGGTTTATTTGCTTTGCTTGAAAAATCAATAAATGAGGGATAAGTAGGTATCCATGGATGGTGGGTAATATGCTTGTATATCCATAATATTTTAAGGCCATGGATGCATGGAGAGCTTTTTATACACCTCATGCTTCTTCTCTCCCTTATCCTAGAGCTTTATATATCTATTTTTGAGCTCCCAAATGAAGGTTTTTCTTTCCACCACTCCTCTCCTACTAAGAACCTTGTTCCCTATCTGTTTATATGTGGAGGACCTGTCCAAGAAAGAATAAGAAGGCGAATTTCTTGGTGGAAGCTCGTAGGGTTTTGTTTTGCTCTCTTTTAGGGTTTAAAAAGCTTCCTTCTAGTGATCTTGACCTAAATGAGTAATAATCCCTTTCTTTCCTCCATTTATTTCTTTATTATCCTTCCTTCTACCTTTATCTAGGTCGTAACCTTGCTTTTCCATGGTAGAAATTTCTCTAAAGCTCTAAAACCCTACCTTTCTTGCTCCTTATGCTTAGGGTTTGCTCATTTGATGAAGAAAGGTGCTAGATGGACGAGTTCACAGCTTATGCTTGTATTTTCTACCCTACCTACTCGTGTTTTCTTCTGTTTGGGATTTTATCTTCTAATTAGAGGCAATATTTATAACTTGCTCCACGTTTATTGCTTACCATAAGCTTGCTAGCTCATGTTCTTGCTTTTAAATGATGATCCATGCACTAAAAAGTTATGCTCGTCTTGGATTTCAATTTTTATAATGTTCCCTATTCTGATTTCAGTTCTAGATGAACTTGTGATCATGTGTATGTTATTCCTAAGGTATAATATTACTTGTATCAGGTTGGTTTGACAATCGATGGTACTAAACACCTATCAGCCAATGGTCAGTTTTAGGGTTTAAAGCTGATTTCTTCTATAAACACATGACTCAATGGTGGTACCATTGCAACAACAGATGGTGTTGACTTCATGAAAACTGATGGTGGTGCCCAAGGGTGTCAATTGACGTTCACCCCTTAGGTCAGGTGTTGGCCTAATTAGAAACTTAGTGATTAACAACTAAGAACCCTAATGATGCTATCAATCAATGGTGGTATTAGTTTGATATTCGATGGTGATTAATGAATATAGTGTTGATCTAACAACCTATGGTGACTTAATGGTCATTACTGATGGTGTATCAGGTCTCCACAACCTATGCTGAGTTAAGAATGTAGTTGTATCATCAATTAATCCTTAAACCAATGGTTTCTTGGGTCATTTGATGCAATGGTCGGGCCTATACTCCAATTGATGGTTTTAATATATGAACTTGACCTAATGGTTAAGATCTAAGTTTCTTCATCCAATAAATTGGAATGATGCCTAAATGTAATATGTTGGTCCTAGTAAAGTGTTTTAAATGGTTTCCTTTATGAGATCAACTTAAGAAGCTCATTTACTAACGACTTGTTTTGAATAAACAATCGCTTGTGGGTTTTACCCTACTCTCAATGGAACTTTTTGTGTTGTTAATCAAGGGATGTCTAGGGTTATATGATGAATCTTTCTAGAGCACAAATCAATGACTTCATAGGTGGTTTCTTCAATATGTTTACTTAAATAAACGACCAATGGCTTTACCTTTTCAACATTTAATGGTTAGAAGTCGATGCCTCAATATTCCCATTGTTTTGGGTGAAGTGTGTAGTGTAATGTTATGATTCTGATGATGAGAATTTTATGGTTAAATGCCTTAAACTTGTAGTATTACCCTTGCCCTCATATGATTATGATTTATAATCACCATAATGAATTAATGGGTAACCCTAATGAGGTATAGCTTGTCATTTCTAGCTATAATATAACTAAATGATGGTAATTGGGTATGAATAGTCCTTGAATGACTAATACAATCATGGAGTACTCTCTTATTGTTGTTGAAACCCTAGTATGCTATAACCTGATGGCTACACCTTGATTTATGTGTGGGTTCATACTTTAGAATAGCATGGAATGTGATGGTGATGCCTCACCTTGTGTATCCATGATCCAATGGGGATGTCGTGAGTTAGGATTTGAGTATAAGTGTTGATTAGCAACATTAATATAATTTATCTTGTTGAACCTAACTCTAATGAAAATATATAAAGATGAGTATTCATGTTTAAAATTCTTATATGATGGAATTATGGTGAAATAACCTCCTTAATATGATCATAACCTTAATATGTTAATTGGTGGTTATCATAGCCACATGGTTGATACTTTCTTATGCTAAACATGTGCATTATGAAAATGATGAGGGTTAATCATATCTAGATTCCTTGCATGTTGATGTTATAAAAGAATGTTCTTAATGTTAATATAACCATGCTATGATTGTTTATGAATATCTCCTAGCCCATTAATGCAATATTGTGATGATCTGGTGTATTATACATAAGTGATGTTGTTGAGCCTTGTTATAAGGCATGCAAAGAAATTGATGATCTTTCAGGGAATAGTATGATGGTCTTAATGACCTTTGGGCATGGTTGAGCCCTAAATGAGGTGTATTCCTCTTGTGTTGATAAGGGTTGATACCCTATGGTATTGTGAAAAGGATTTATATCCTGTGATAGAATGATGACAAGTGCAATCTCATGAATGGAAAGTGAATAGCATCATGTAATGATGAGATGATGAACTATATGTCTCATATGGTTTATATCTTCTAAAATTTTGATATAGCAATGTTTGCTAGAAGTGAATTAGGGTTTGTATGTCCACTTGTTTGATGCAGCCTTAATTAACCCAATTGAAAATAATTAATCAAGTGAAATTCTAATCATGTAGTGCCCTGTGCCATAGATCCATATGAGTGTCAGAATTTGCCAGATGGTGAAATGAGTATTCCTAAGGAAAACTCAGAGAACATACTATTGAGTATGTGGGGTGCTTGTCATCCTGAATCCAAGTTTTTAGGTGGGATGACAGTGGTCATACCTAGCCCTTAGTTTGAGAACGGTTGTGGTCGTGTCTTGGTTATTATATATGTGATGAGATTGGAGGACAACTGTGGTTGTACCTCAGATGGTAGGGTATGAGTACCCACCTCCTTTCACTAGTGTTGTGAACTGTAACAAGGACAAACTAGGTTGTTAGTAGCTTGACCTTATGTGTCGTTGTGGTGGACCCATACTGACTGGGGGCGGAGGAGATCTTAGGAGTCTGGATCTTCCTAGATCTTGTATGACATTGATTTTGACTTAGTAGTGGTCAGTTGGATTTTGAGTGGTATCTTCAAATTCCTTAGGGCATAATAAAAGATGTAATACAGCTGTTTAGAAAATCTATTTAGGGTTATACATGATGCTTCATATTGGATGATAACCCTTGTTGGTCTCTGTACATAGAGATGATGTTTAATGCATTAAAAGATAGTAGATATTCTTATGTTGTGGATATGCTCATGTTATAAATGTGTACAAATAATAGTCATGTTTAAGTTGTTAGATATATTATTATTATTGTCTATGATTATGACATTTGTTATCACATGTTGTTAGCAATGCTTATATTGCTAGCTATGCCTTTGTAACTAGAGATGCCTATACTGCTAATCATGCTTATGCAGATAGTTGTACTTATATTGTTAGCTCTAGTTATGATGTTGATATGTTCAACTTGTTAGGCATGTTGATGTTGTTAGCTATGCTTTTGATACTATACTTGTTCATGATGTTAGAGATATTCATGCTTCTAGACACCTTATACTATTAATAGGGATATGAGAATAGTCTGGCTAATGAAGATAGTTATTATCGTCTCCTTTACGTATTTTGTTAATCATCAGTGTTCTTGAGATTTGTTTGTTATATATGATTAAACTGCTTAAACTATCTCATTACCTGAAAATGTTGGAATCAATAAATGTTGTTGGAGGTTATATCTCTTGCTGGGACATGGGTCTCACCCTTGTGGTTCCGCACATCTTTTTAGGTAATCAGAAGTGACGAAAACAAATATGTGGCAGCAAAGAGGAGTTATAGTAATGAATCTTTGAGAAAGTTGATTAGATGTCTAGTGTGTCCTAGAGTCATCCATGTACTCTTAGGTCTGGGCAGGAAAAGATTGTATATGTTGTTACAAACGAATCAAAATTTTATTAGCATGTTAATGCTTGTTTGTGTAGCATATACAAATATTGTTCTCATGTGTATATATGTTGTGGATAAGGCGATAGAATAATTTGTATCAAATTCTTGGCATTGTATGGATACAAGAAAGATGTTGGGCTCTTATTTAAATGTTTCTGAGTGGGTTTTGATGTTGAAATCGATTTTAATTTACCGGTATTTTTGGGTATGTGGTTAATTAGTGATCAATTGTGTTTTATGTTTTGAGTAATCTCATTTAGTGTAACGAGTTCTCACAAAAAGTGTCACCATTCCTTCCAGTCGTTAAAGGAGAAGTTGACTAGTGCGCCAGTGTTGGTTCTGCATGAGCAAGGGAAATGATATATTGTCTTTTGTGATTCTTCAAGGAACAGTTTGGGTTGCGTTCTGATGCATGATAAGAACATGATTTCTTATGCTTCATGACAAGTTAAGAAACATGAGAAGAGCTACCCAACGCATGATCTGGAGCTAGCTGTAGTGGTTTATGCCTTGACGATATGGAGATACTACCTTTATGGCAAGAAGTGTCAAATCTTCACCGATCACAAGAACCTTAGGTACATATTCTCACAGCAAGATTTGAACATGCGATAGAGACGCTATATGGAGCTGATTAAATACTATGATTGCACCATAGACTACCATCTAGGGAAGGCGAACGCGGGGGCAAATGCTTTGAGTATGAAATCTTCTTCGTCATCATCTGTTGAGACGACACAGTTATGTTCTTTGGTGTGATATAAGAAAGACAGGTTGGTCTCCTTGAGTCAGATGAATGTGTAGTTGGAAGTCTCCTTGTGACAGTCTTGTCAAAACAGTTATAGGTGAAGCCTATGTTGAGGTAGAAGCTCAGAGATGTACAGTGAGATGATATTGTGATACAATATATCTGATCAGAGTTTGGTAGAGAGAGTGTGATGCCTTCCATGAGTCAAAGGATGGGACATTATATTACCACTGTAGAGCAGTGGTTTGAGATGTTGTTAATCTTAGGAAGATGGTCTTGGAGGAGGCTCACTCTTCGATGTACTCTATGCACCCAGGTAGCACCAAGATGTACCACAATATGAAAGACCTATATTGGTGGCCTAGTTTGAAGTGTGATGTATCTTAGTTTATGGCTAACAGTGTTGTGTGTCAGTATGTTAAAGCAGAGCACCATAAGCATGTAGGAACTTTGTAATCATTTCCCATACCACAATGGAAGTGGGATCATATCACTATGGACTTTGTGGTTGGACTTCCTAGGACAGAAAAAGGTCATGATTCCATTTGGGGGAATCGTTGACATGTTGACAAAGATAGTTCACTTTTTTCCGATGAAGACAACATATGCAACGAAGAAGCTTGTACAAATATATGTTGTATCCTAGCTACCATCGTATCTAACAGAGGCTCTCAGTTCACTAGTCATTTTTGGGAACGTCTGCACACAACTATGGTACGTAGTTGAAGTTTAGTATGACGTTTCACCCACAAACATATGGACAGTCAGAGGGGAGAATCTAAATCTTGGAAGATCTATTGAGAGCCTATATTTATAGAGTTGGGATGTGCACCTCAGTATGATAGAGTTTGCACACAATAATAGCTACTAGAGGAGCATTGATATGGCACCATATGAGGCTTTGTAAGGGAGACATTGCATATCTCTGTTGTGTTGGTATGAATCTGGCGAGTATTAGCTTTTGGGTCCTAAGCTTGTACAACAGACGATAGAGAAGATCAGATTGATTCGGAAATAATTGAAGGAAGCCTAGTACAGGCAAACGTTGTATGTTGATAATCGTTGTAGGCCTTTGGAGTTTCAAGTAGGAGACAAGGTTTATCTTAAAATCTCTCCTTGAAAAGGTGTTTTGAGGTTTGGAAAGAAGGGTAAGTTGGCTCCTAGATATATGGGACCTTACTCAACCGTGGCACGTGTTGGGAAGGTTGCCTATAAGTTGGAGTTGCCACCTAAGTTCACAAGTTGCATCCAGTGTTTCATGTTTCGATGTTGAGGAAGTTTCACCCTAGCACTGAGTTAGTTTTGCAGCCCGTAGAGGTTGAGCTAGATGAGGATAGGAGGATCAAGAAGTTGAATAAGGACATCATTTTGGTTAAGGATTTGTGGCATCATTGTGGTGTAGAGGAAGCCACGTGGGAGGTTGAGGAGGAGATGCGTTGGAAGTATCCATCTCTTTTTGCATAGGATTTCGGGGGCAAAATCCTTATTAGGGGTTTATAATTGTAAGACCTTGACCTAGCTTAGTACTTGATATGCTCACTTTTCTTAATAAGATGCTTTAACCTTAATATAATCTCTTAAGATGCCTTAATATCATGTGACATGCTTTTGGTTTCAGTTTGGTCATGTTTGGATGGCGTTTGATCTAGTTTTGCTATATTTTTTACTTATTTTGGATCAAGTTGCAATTTACCCAAGTTGAGGGGCTATCTAGGAATTTGTCACATGTAGGTTGTGCCCTTTGTGCCTTCGTATCATGACATATAAGATGGTGCTTTGGGGTGCCTTGTTGAGCCTTGGTTTGAAGAGGAGAGAGAAGGTGCTTGTTGAGTGTTGTTTCTAGGGTTTGCTTGGATGCCCTAGGTTGGAGTTAACCATGTGTTGACCATTTGATGTTCTTGGTTTTCAGCAACCATCCTTGGATATTCTTGATGTTTTCCCTACAGTTCTAGAGATTTTGAGCGTGTTATGGAGTCTCAGCGGTCATAGAGACTCTCATCCTCTCTTTTGGTCGTTGATATAGGGTTTTATGTGTGTGTGTTGGTCTCTTGGTTTCCCTTCGACCATGAGCCTTTGTGGCTAAGATTCCTTTCGAACAATGGTCCTCTAGGACCAAGTGAGGTTAGTGGTTTACTTTTGTTTTCATGACCTAGCTTGCATGCATGGTTTTAGTGGATGCATGGTTGTTGTGTGGTGGACATGTGGCACTTATGTGCATGAAACCTAACCACTTTGGTCTCTCTCTACCCCTGGGTATATGTACCCCTCTTCATTCAAGCATATGATCCTTTTGCATACTCTCTACCCTCTCTCTTTCCTTGATTTCAACCCTTGTGTGCTTGGTGGAGAAGAAGCCCATCCTTGGTGCTTGGTGGTCGAGATCCTTTGCATGTGGTGATCCAAGCTTAAATCTACTCTTCCTTGGTGATCTTTGGTGATTCTTTGATCCTTGGTAAGTGATCCAACCTCTTGATCTCATTTTCTTGCAAAACCCTACCTATTTCTTCTTCTCTTGGCTGAATCCATGGAGCTTCCATGGTGGTGCTTGTGTTGGGATGGAGGTACTCCTCTTTCTTGGGTCAAATCCTTGGTTCTCTAAGGTAGTGTTCAAGTTGGGTGGAGGAACTCTTCTCCGTTTCTTTCTCTCTTCTTGTTCTTTTCAGCCTTGAGGTTTTAGTTATCCTTCTTTTCCTTTGACCTAGGGTTTTTCTTCTCTCTTGAGGTGGTGACTAGCTTGGTTGTGGAGGAGATCAAGGCTAGGCTTCTCTCTTGCTTTTAGAGCTTTGCTTGGAGGTGGTTGCACCATCATCTAAGGCAGGTTATATAACTCTTTTCCCTCACCTATTATTGCACTTTAATCCTACATGTAACTCATTCTAAATTGTGATTACTTGTTATTACTAATGATATCTTGGTTAGGGTTGTCTTTCTACAATGATCTTGCATGTACTTGTTCCTTTACTTAAACCCTAATTCACTTACCTGAAATTGACATGATGGACGTGATGATGGTTTTACATGTAACTCAACCTTGGTTTTTTTATCTTGTTTCTTGGTTCAGTTACCTTCCATGAGGTTGAGTTTGGTTTTGTTTTGATGTGATTGATCTTGGGCTTTCATCCCTCAACTCATGGATTTTATGTCGATTGCATGTGGTGCATGACTCTAGGGTTTGAATGATGTTTTCCATAAGTTTTATATAACTCTTTGAGGTTTCAGTTGCAAGTTGATAAGAACATGTTTCGATTCTATCTTGTGAGTGGTTTTCCTCTCTAAGATGATCTTCACAATGTGTTCCAAGTTGTTCAAAGTTTAGGGGTGTTGTTTGGTCGAATGAGACAATTTCCTTTGATTTGGTCGCATAGAACGTTTCTCTTCGGTCACATAGACCAATTTTCTCTTTGGTCACTGACCTTGATGGTCCTCTTTGACCGATAGAAGTGATGCTCTTCCCTTTGACTGTTTGGATATGGTGGTGTTATGGTCGTTGAAAGTGTTGATTCCCTTCGACCGTTTGACATGTGTTGATGCCCTTGGTCGCTGGTTGTGGTTTTTGGTTTTGGTCACTGACTTCAAGTGGTGCCTTCGACCATGAGGTGTTGTTTTCTCTTCCACCGCATGGATTTATGACCTAATGTTCTCTTCGACCAAAGGTGATCCATGAACACATAGTTCTTGTGTTTGGTGGTCAAGTGATGTTGGTTGGTTGACCCCATGTTCCAAGTATATGGGAAGTAGTAGTGTGAGGTGGAAGTGTTATAATACTGATCTACAAACCCTAATGATATACATACCTAAAACCCTAACCCTAATCTTGAACATGGTGATAATGCTTGGTTGCTTGAGTGATTAAAAAGTAATGATGTTTTCTCTATCCTATTTGTGCAAACCTAACATTGCATGTGATTGAAAGTCATACCTAGTGACTGCTATGGTGATGCTTATGTGGTACAAGGTAATGAATGTGAGCCTTGTTCATGCATGATGAGATGATAATGATGTGTTTTTGGTCTTATGACCTGGTAGAGGCTCGATGCCTAGTGTGAGGTTGTTACGACCCCATCTGAGCTTAATTGGTAAACTAGGGTTACCAAGATGATTACATGATTAATTGGACTAATCACTCTTGAAATCTAATTAATGACGATAACACAATGAGGATGTTTTAACTATGATAAGAAGTCTAAATGTTTTTTTGTCTTGAGAATTAGGGTTTGAGAAGCATAGACCCTAATCGGCCCAAAATAGGGTTTTAATGACATATGAACACATAATTTGATAAGTAGAATGTCTCACTAAATGATTTTTAGTATTTTATGTGTAACTAATATTTAATTCAAATTTGTATATGATTTGGATATATAAAATGTGAACAACATTGAAAAATATCATAATTTTTGAAGAATGTTCTGACCTGTTTATCGGTCGAGTTTGAAATTCGACCGATCATATTTCCAGATTTATATAGCAGTGTGGTAATTGAATTTTATCTTTTTATTGGTATATCCAATTGATCTCAAATTTTAACTGTGCTTTAAAAACACAGTTTTAGACACTCTGTTAAATTGGCATAATTTTTGGATGACTTTTGATCTCTACAGTGAGGGTGTCGGTCGAGTTCTGTGCAGGGCAAACTCGACCGAATCTGCTGCAGACTGCAATATAGCAGTGCACTGTTCTATTTTTAATTATTTATTGGTAACTCAAAATGATCTCAAATTTTAACTGAAGCTTTATAGATCAATTATAAACAACGTGCTAAATTATTATAATTTTTGGAGAAGGTTTGATCTCTGAAATAAACGAATTACAGTAACTTTGTATAACTGAATATTCAGCCAATATAATTAAAGTTGAGTGTTGGGTCAATATGCAATTGACCCAAGCAGCTCAAATTGACTTATATGATCGACCACACACACACACAGCTCTCATTCTTCGTCATCCATCCCAGAGAAACGAAAATCTAGAGAGAGGGAGAGTTAGGGCTTGAGTGGAGAAAGAGGAGGAATTGTTGACCTAGGGTTTTGCGGTCCGAGGAATGGTGAAATCAAGTAAGTTTGGATCCTTTGCATAGACTTTTACGGTGAATCTTCTCTCTCATGTCAAGATTCCGTCCATGCTCTGATTTGATCCAAGATGATGTCGAAATTCCCTCTTTTCTCACCCTTTCTTCATAATCCCTCATTTTCAAGGTTTCCTAGTTGAATGGAAGAAGAATTGGGAGATTTGCTAGGGATTTGATATGAGTTTGAGATTCCCTGAGTTGAGTTGCAGTTTTGAGGTGTTTTCACACCTTGGGGTGAGTGGGTTCTTCCTTTAAACAGTATAATGCACGAAATTTGATTATAGCATCCAAATCCCTAATTGCTTGGTATGTGATTCTAAACCCTGAAATGTCCGTTTAATTTAAGTTGTTGCAATTTGATATGATATGGATTCCTTCTCTGTTTGAATGACTCCTTGATGGTATATTCACATCAGAAACGTATACAACACATCCTAGAAAGAATGCTTTTCAGATTTATACCATACGATGTAATTAGGGTTTAACCTAATTGAGATATCTCTAGAGTTTCAACCTTATTGAAAAGGACTAGTAATATTATAAGTGGTTAGGATGTACCTCATGGATTACCTTATTTGAATTTTATCCTTGGTGCATGATATCTCATTGAATAGCATGGAAACCTAAATTTAGTTTAATTTCCATGGTTTCATACATATATCGATTGTATATGATTTGTTGAAAACAATCTTTATTTAGTGAATGCTTATATCCTATGAAATCCTTATGAGAGCCATGTGACAAGTGAATGAGGTAAATGAAAAGGTGAATGAGGCGAATGAAACCCTAAGAGTAGGGTGTTGGCATGTGATGAATGAATAAGGCAAATGAAACCCTAAGGATAGGGTGTTCAATGAATCATGTTATGGTGACATGAAAGATCTCGATATGAGATGTGGTGATACTTAACTGTTGAATTGTATGTTTCTAGTGCATTTAACTTTATATGCATGTTCTCTCTGAGTTAATATCTACATACTGCAGGGCTTCTTATATTTCAATACATATCTCGTAAATTGCAGGTGATGAGATATGACATGCCCTAGAAAGGGATGTTACTGAGACATGGTATATGTTGAATACATGAGCTATGATATTTATATGTTAATCAGTTAATAGACTTAGGTGCCCTAACACCGTAGAACCCCTTTGAGAGGTCTGCACCAGGGGGGTGAAACTCGTGTTGCAACAATAACTGTGCGGAGTCACGGTGGCACGAGGATAGAGAGAGGCAGTGTTCAACAATAATCCGTGCGTGTGTCACGGTGGCACTGGAGTAAATAGGGGTTATTCAACATTAATCTGTGCTTGTGTCACGGTGGTAACCCAGTAAGACTCTCCGCCTGTGTGCTCAGGTTAGAGGAGGAGTCTAGAGTTCACTCTTTTGAGAGTGTAGTGAGGCCTTGTGAGCCTGAGGCCTTGTGAGCTTGAGAGTCCTGCAGCAGACCAGGGCTGGAAGTCAGACTTAGCATTTCCCGGGTGTGTCGCTAAGTCTTGTACGGTGGGATCGTAGCTCTCTACGGATCTTTATATGCAGAGTACACTGCATATGATTAGGGCATAATAATAATATTATAAATATGTGATCATATAGGTTCACAGAGTTCCTTATAAATGAAAGAGTTAAGGAAGACTAGATCATAGTCTTCTAGTAGTTATTCTTTGGATGCAATATTTACATTCCTTGTTATTTCAATTATATTGTGTTAGAACTGCTCAGTGTAGTATTTATTGTTGTTAAATTTCATATCGTTTACTCAAAGTTATATCTGTAATCACATTAGTGCCTTAGACTGTTTCCTTGAAGTACTCATTCACTGAGCGAGTAGGCTCACCCCTCTACTCAAACATTTTAGGGTTAACCGCGTGGACTTGAAGATGGTCAGAGCATCAGTGTAGATCTGCTACAAGAGTTAAGTACAAGATTAGTTGAGTCAGTCGGTCCTTGTCACTCTAGGTCCTCAGTAAGAGATAAGAGAGAGAGAGTTGTAATTACGATGTGTAATATTGTTCCTCTTTTGATATGTATGCTAATTAGCAAGTTTTATGTGCATAAGGTGTGAGAGACATCATGAATGTTTATACATGTACCTTTACTATTGAAGTCTGATTAGTAAAAGAAATGTTCAAATTCCTTTGTTAAGATGTTATGTGGTTCAATGCGGGGGAAACAAGAGTTTTAAAGAAAAGAAAAAAGTTAAGGGTGTTCTTTGTGTTACATATAAGTCCTATCTTATGCCCTAATCTCATGATTTGAGGAAATTGTGAGATCGGGGTGTAACAGCTTGGTATCAGAGCTTAGGGTGAGTTGTCAAGGACCATTAAGTTAGTAAGTTAGAGTCCTATGTGTGGCAGATAGGAGATGTTTGATGTTAGCTTTGGGGATTTGAGTATTTGGATATCTTGGCCCGATATCTGAGTACTTGGATCAGCCAGTACAAGCTACTCTGTCTATTCTTTCACGTATACCCTGGCCAGGTATACAGTGGAAGAATGGGCTAGAGAGGAACCCTAGAAATGTTAGGGTTAGAAAACGAGAAAACAAACAAGAATTAAGAGCATAAATGTAAAAGGAGATAGAACTTACATTTCATAATGTTGTTTTTGTTGGAAATGTATAGAAATGCTCTTATATGTTTGAATTGAAATATTCAATACTTTGAAATATGGGTCTTTAATATCTGTTGTACACTATGCAGTTGTAGCATTTATTGATTTCATCCTTTGTAACAAGTAGACTATAATTGACCTTTGAATGAGCTTTTGTTAGTGGATAAGTTTTCTTCCACGCTTCCGAGATGAATAGGAGTTCAGTAATCCTTTGTAGTTCTTGGCTTCAGGACTTCAGGTTTGGCCTGGTCCGGCTGGCAGGATGCGTTACTGGGATCTAATGACTCCTATTAATAGTATAATAAGAATAGACTCTGGATAATTAGACCCACATTAGAGTGAGAATGTACATACAGTAAGATGTTGAAACAGATGGGCAAGATCAGAACAACTAAGAATCAGTTGAAATTGGTATCTGAGGTTCAATTTTGGGGCCTCATATGAGGAACCATTAATTGGGAATAATAGAACATGATATGAAGTTCATAATCAGTTTATTGATTAATATTATATGAACTATACATATGAAATATAGAAAAGATATGTGAAATGTATGTATGGTTCAAGATAGCAAGAATCAATCATGAAGAATGAATCATAGAATAGAGTATAATGCTTTTATGAACTCTAAAGCAAAGGCTAAGTAGAGAATAGGGTTGAGCATTCTATAGGTCCATAGAAGTAAAGAGTATTCAAAAGAGTAAAAGTGAAGAGGATCGTATGAACATGTAATTCATAAGACTAGAACAACAAACTAGTTTCTAAGCAAAGAACATAGGTGTAGTTTAACGAATGAATAAGTCATACAAAGGTAGACTGTATTCAGGAGAGAAAAACTTGATTGAAAGAGAAACTATGTTTGACCCATGCATGATCCACTTGATTTAAAAATGAAGAATATGTAATGTATTCAACATGAGGAAAAACTAATAGAAGGGCTATTAATTTAGAACGTTAACTTCGCAATAGTATAAAGATAAAGGAGGAAATATGTGCAACATGGTATACATGACCATACATATGAATAAGCAACATGGTCATAAGAAAAAAAATTAGAATTAAAGATGGCGGGTTAAAGAGTAGTATATGGTATGAGAACTATGAAACGTAAGATAGGGTTTGAAATATGATGGAGAAGTTATAAAATAAAAAGGTTGTGAGATTCAAGCAAGTGATAATTAATCAAATATCTCTGTTGATAACTAAGTAAATCTACATACGAGAATGTATTAAGGGAATGTTTGAATACAAGTATTCCAAGTCTTAAAATCATCTTCTCTTTCATATATTCCTTAATGAGAGCAAGGTGGGAATGAAATGATAAGAGAAAATTAATCATATACGGTGCATAACTACCTTGGTGGGGTCATCTAGTGAATGTAATAGTGACATACATTACGATGAAGTACGATAAGAAATAGATTCTTGTGTGATAGCAAGAATGATGAATAATCTATTCTTACCTTGAATGTTTTAATGTTAGGGATGTTTATTGTATATAATCATATGAAAAGGATGGGTAGCAAAAAGTAAAGAAGTAATGAATGAGCAGAGAGATATGGGAAAACACTAGCTTTGTGTAATATGTGAACTTGTTTTTACATGTATGATTTGTTGAAGGCATATTAAGGTATGAAAGTTGGTTCTACATATGATTTCAGTGTATTTGTGCAAGCTATGTGTTAATTAAAGGTGTATGATAGTTGTAGTAATTCATACCAGATATGCATCCTAGTATTGCGTATTTGTAATATGGTGATACAGTTTGGATGATGACGGAAGACATGGAGGGATATCCTGAATAAGGTAGTTATACCTATTCACTCATATTAATAGAAAGGGATGATAATCAGATTTTCTGGACAAGTAACCCTAATGAGGTGTAGCTTGTTATACCTAGCTCTAATATAACTGAGTGATGGTAATTGAGTATGATTAATTCTTGAATGACTGATACAATCGTGGATTACTTTATTACTATGGTTGAAACCCTAAAATGATATAATACGATGGTTACACTTTGAATTGTGTGTGGGCCCATAACCCACAGGTCCCAGGATCGAAATAGGATAGTATGGAATGAGGTGGTAATGCTTCACCTCATGCATCCATGACCCAATGGGGATGCCAAGAGTAGTATTGTGCAATTGATTGTTGAATCTAGCCTTTTAATTCAAGACTGTTTTGCTATTTGAATAGCACTTTATTAAAGTTTAAAACAGCATGGTGAACTCACTTTTGTCACTTAAAGGTGATACAGAACAATAGAACTTTCTGAGCCGCATAAGTTGAGATAGTTGTATCAGAGTATCAGAGTTGCGCAGTGAAAGCGTGGTGGTTTATCTTTGCATTCTATGTTTGACTGTGGCATAAAGAATTTGCTTGATATCATTGAGAACTATTTGAAATATGTTGTGATGTAGTAAAGAATTAAAAGATCTAATGTTGAAAACTACATTCAGGTATGAAATACAAGTATATAATGACATGGAAGGCTTTAGAAGCTTAGAATAACCTTGAATGTATCTTTCTTGTAGGTTTATGTTTCGAGGACGAAACATTATAAGGGGGGGAGAGTTGTTACGACCCCATCTGAGCTTAATTGGTAAACTAGGGTTACCAAGATGATTACATGATTAATTGGACTAATCACTCTTGAAATCTAATTAATGACGATAACACAATTAGGATGTTTTAACTATGATAAGAAGTCTAAATGTTTTTTTGTCTTGAGAATTAGGGTTTGAGAAGCATAGACCCTAATCGGCCCAAAATAGGGTTTTAATGACATATGAACACATAATTTGATAAGTAGAATGTCTCACTAAATGATTTTTAGTATTTTATGTGTAACTCTGATTTACTTTAAATTTGGATATGATTTGGATATATAAAATGTGAACAACATTGGAAAATATCAGAATTTTTGAAGAATGTTCTGACCTGTTTATCGATTGAGTTTCAAATTCGACCGATCATATTTCCAGATTTATATAGCAGTGTGGTAATTGAATTTTATCTTTTTATTAGTATATCCAATTGATCTCAAATTTTAACTGTGCTTGAAAAACACATTTTTAGACATTCTGTTAAATTGACATAATTTTTGGATGACTTTTGATCTCTACAGTGAGGGTGTCGGTCGAGTTCTGTGCAGGGCAAACTCGACCGAATCTGCTGCAGACTGCAATATAGCAGTGCACTGTTCTATTTTTAGTTATTTATTGGTAACTCCAAATGATCTCAAATTTTAACTGAAGCTTTATAGATCAATTATAAACAACGTGCTAAATTCCCATAATTGTTGGAGAAGGTTTGATCTCTGAAATAAACGAATTACAGTAACTTTGTATAACTGAATATTCAGCCAATATAATTAAAGTTGAGTGTTGGGTTCAATATGCAATTGACCCAAGCAGCTCAAATTGACTTATATGATCGACCACACACACACACAGCTCTCATTCTTCGTCATCCATCCCAGAGAAACGAAAATCTAGAGAGAGGGAGAGTTAGGGCTTGAGTGGAGAAAGAGGAGGAATTGCTGACCTAGGGTTTTGCGGTCCGAGGAATGGTGAAATCAAGTAAGTTTGGATCCTTTGCATAGACTTTTACGGTGAATCTTCTCTCTCATGTCAAGATTCCGTCCATGCTCTGATTTGATCCAAGATGATGTCAAAATTCCCTCTTTTCTCACCCTTTCTTCATAATCCCTCATTTTCAAGGTTTCCTAGTTGAATGGAAGAAGAATTGGGAGATTTGCTAGGGATTTGATATGAGTTCGAGATTCCCTGAGTTGAGCTGCAGTTTTGAGGTGTTTTCACACCTTGGGGTGAGTGGGTTCTTCCTTTAAACAGTATAATGCACGAAATTTGATTATAGCATCCAAATCCCTAATTGCTTGGTATGTGATTCTAAACCCTGAAATGTCCGTTTAATTTAAGTTGTTGCAATTTGATATGATATGGATTCCTTCTCTGTTTGAATGACTCCTTGATGGTATATTCACATCAGAAACGTATACAACACATCCTAGAAAGAATGCTTTTCAGATTTATACCATACGATGTAATTAGGGTTTAACCTAATTGAGACATCTCTAGAGTTTCAACCTTATTGAAAAGGACTAGTAATCTTATAAGTGGTTAGGATGTACCTCATGGATTACCTTATTTGAATTTTATCCTTGGTGCATGATATCTCAGTGAATAGCATGGAAACCTAAATTTAGTTTAATTTCCATGGTTTCATACATATATCGATTGTATATGATTTGTTGAAAACAATCTTTATTTAGTGAATGCTTATATCCTATGAAATCCTTATGAGAGCCATGTGACAAGTGAATGAGGTAAATGAAAAGGTGAATGAGGCGAATGAAACCCTAAGAGTAGGGTGTTGGCATGTGATGAATGAATAAGGCAAATGAAACCCTAAGGATAGGGTGTTCAATGAATCATGTTATGGTGACATGAAAGATCTTGATATGAGATGTGGTGATACTTAACTGTTGAATTGTATGTTTCTAGTGCATTTAACTTTATATGCATGTTCTCTCTGAGTTGATATCTACATACTGCAGGGCTTCTTATATTTCAATACATATCTCGTAAATTGCAGGTGATGAGATATGACATGCCCTAGAAAGGGATGTTACTGAGACATGGTATATGTTGAATACATGAGATATGATATTTATATGTTAATCAGTTAATAGACTTAGGTGCCCTAACACCGTAGAACCCCTTTGAGAGGTCTGCACCAGGGGGGTGAAACTCGTGTTGCAACAATAACTGTGCGGAGTCACGGTGGCACGAGGATAGAGAGAGGCAGTGTTCAACAATAATCCGTGCGTGTGTCATTGTGGCACCGGAGTAAATATGGGTTATTCAACATTAATCCGTGCTTGTGTCACGGTGGTAACCCGGTAAGACTCTCCGCCTGTGTGCTCAGGTTAGAGGAGGAGTCTAGAGTTCACTCTTTTGAGAGTGTAGTGAGGCCTTGTGAGCCTGAGGCCTTGTGGGCCTGAGAGTCCTGCAGCAGACCAGGGCTGGCAGTCAGACTTAGCATTTCCCGAGTGTGTCGCTAAGTCTTGTACGGTGGGATCGTAGCTCGCTACAGATCTTTATATGCAGAGTACACTGCATATGATTAGGGCATAATAATAATATTATAAATATGTGATCATATAGGTTCACAGAGTTCCTTATAAATGAAAGAGTTAAGGAAGACTAGAGCATAGTCTTCTAGTAGTTATTCTTTGGATGCAATATTTACATTCCTTGTTATTTCAATTATATTGTGTTAGAACTGCTCAGTGTAGTATTTATTGTTGTTAAATTTCATATCGTTTACTCAAAGTTATATCTGTAATCACATTAGTGCCTTAGAATGTTTCCTTGAAGTACTCATTCACTGAGCGAGTAGGCTCACCCCTCTACTCAAACATTTTAGGGTTAACCGCGTGGACTTGAAGATGGTCAGAGCATCACTGTAGATCTGCTACAAGAGTTAAGTACAAGATTAGTTGAGTCAGTCGGTCCTTGTCACTCTAGGTCCTCAGTAAGAGATAAGAGAGAGAGTTGTAATTACGATGTGTAATATTGTTCCTCTTTTGATATGTATGCTAATTAGCAAGTTTTATGTGCATAAGGTGTGAGAGACATCATGAATGTTTATACATGTACCTTTACTATTGAAGTCTGATTAGTAAAAGAAATGTTCAGATTCCTTTGTTAAGATGTTATGTGGTTCAATGCGGGGGAAACAAGAGTTTTAAAGAAAATAAAAAAGTTAAGGGTGTTCTTTGTGTTACATATAAGTCCTATCTTATGCCCTAATCTCATGATTTGAGGAAATTGTGAGATCGGGGTGTAACAGAGGTGTTATCCTCTAGTGATGTGATGAGGGATTGATATCCCCTAGTGATGTAACAATGTTGATGGCCTTGTAAGTCAATGGTATCAAGTGATGATGTGACAAGTTTATATATCATTCGTTTTATATCTTTTGGAGTTGTAATATGACCTTATCTTTGTAGAATCTATTTAGGGTTTGTACGTTGTAACTACCAAGTTTCATTTTAACTTAGATGTTGAGTGTACAAATGTTGAGGATTTTGCTTGTACGAGGGAGGCGAGGTGAATAAAAACTCCCTATAACTTGATTGGTGCAAAAAGATACCCAATTGGCTTAACTAATCAAGTAAAACCCTAATCATGTAGGTGCCTTGTGCCATAGATCTATCTTCAGCATCAATACTTTGCTGGATGGTGAAATAGGTATTCCCAAAGGAAATCTGGAGTGCATACTATTGAGTGTGTGAGGTGCAAGCACATACTGTTCAGTATGCGAGGTGCAAGTGACTACGTGTACTTGACATCTTGATTCTAAGTGTTTTGAGAATGAGTGTGGTTGGGTCTCAGTGATGAATATGTGATATGATGTGATAGAGGACAGCTACAGATGTACCTCAGTGATTGAGGTATATATACCCTATTTTCTAGCATCGTGACCTGTACCAAGGCGGGTAGGTGTTTTATGGGACTATAGCTTTGACTATGAGTTGCTATCTCTATAGGACCATAGCTTTGACTATGAGTTGTTGTCTCTATAGGAGTATATCTTTGACTATAAGTTGTTGTCTTTATAGTTTGATTATATGTCACTGTGGTGCAGACTCGACGAGTAGTACAGGAGAATATCATGGATTCTGACTCTTCCATTGATCTTGTATGGCACCAATTTTGACTTCAAAGTGGTCGGTTGGATTTGAGTGGTATGCCTCAAATCCTTGGGGCAAATAAAAGATGTAATACACCCGTGTAGTATAATTGCTTAGGGTCAAATACGCTTCATATTGGATGACCCCTTGCCTTACCTTTTGTATTGATTTCTTGAATTATTAACGTAGTAAGAGAAATCAACTGCTATACACATTCTTCATATTCCTTCTTAAAATATAAGATGTTCTACTACTCAGTTGTAGATACCTGAATTGTTTAGATAATGATAATTGTTTATTTCATATCATTGAGTTGAATCTGCTTATAATGTTTAATCTATTCTGTATTATCTACCTGTGTTAATAACAAACGTTGGTGGAGAGTTATATCTCTCACTGTGACATTTGGTCTCATCTCGTGGGTTTCCACATCTTTTAGGTGATTGTGCACGACGATGTAGAGATCGTGTTGTTGAGGCTGAGCAGTAAGAGGAGCAGTAGTTGTTAAAGATTGGATATGCTGGTAGTGTTTTGTAGTAGATTCATATCTATCATCCCTGTACTCTTAGATCCTTAGGGAGGTTTTGTGGTTTTGTATATCGATATGTGGTTTTTGGCAGTATGTATTTTTTGTACAGATATGGTTTGTATATATGTGAATAGGTTACCAAATTGTAACATGATGTGACAAGTTAGCTAGTGAACAATGATGTGTGTACATATTTTGGTATGAGATATGTAAAATAGGTGGCTTCATGTGCTCATATGTGATAATTTTCTGCTTTTATGCCTATGTGGAATCAGTTTTAATTTCCTATGTTTTCTTATAACTTGGTTGATTAGTATTAGTTCCACACTTTGTTTTGAGCACTCTCATTGTGTGGTGCGTCTGGGCCTCACACACACACACTCTCTCCTAGAGAAATAAATAGGGGGAGAGATGACCTATAGGTGGCTCCCCACCATCTCCATGGCTTAGGCCGGTCATCCGCTAGGCACCTCCCGGCCTGCATGGTCGCATCATCTTCCCCTTTCACATAGATATTTATCTATGCGCCAACACCATCATTGGCAACCACTATCTATCCTTTTCAATCTATTAGAGTCTTTAGATGGCACCATCCTTCCCGTCTAGATCTATTTGTCAGTTGTCACTTCTCCCAAGATCCATTTGTCATGCAGTTTCAGGCTTCGCCATTGAAGCAATCATGCCATAGCAGATCTACCTTTGACTCTTACAACCGTCTTCACTACCTTGTTGCCCTGCCATCTCTGCGTCGAGCTGCCGCACCATCCATCAAAGAAGACCCATCACTCCACTGCTATACCACCTCTTAGGATCCTGGATGGTGCTAATTCCTATCTAGATCTAGTTGTGGTCAAGCAAGGAGTTACCACTTTTCATGATCAAAGGAGTACAAAAGATGCTTCCCGTTGGCCCATGGTGCTAATTCCCAGGGTACTTTGTCTCCTTGACGGCGTAAATTCCCATTAAGATCATGCATCATCCGCCGCCTACAAGGCATGTTGTCCAACCAACATGGCATGTTGCACTCCAGAAATCATCTTGATGGCGTGAAGTTTCACTCAAATCATAACCGACATGACGTGTTGATCAAACAACATGTCGTGTTGCATTCCAGAACTCTTCTTGATGGCGTAGACCGCAACATAGATAACATTTCATCCTCGAACACGGCGTGTCTATGGAGATCAAAGTTACTCCTCCAACATCAGACACAATGTGTCAACTTGGAACATGGTGTGTCGACAAAGATTCAATTTATGCCTCCAACATCCAACGTGCAATGTCACTTTTTCACACGGTGTGTTGCAAGAAGTTAGTCAATTTTGAGCAAATGAGATACACAGTGTGTTAGTAATCTTACACGGCTTGTCATCAGGAGCCAACCTCTCAGCCTTGACAATCTACATGACATGTCAAGTCACAGACACGGCAAGTCAGAAGTAGTCGGTCCACTTCTAATTCTAGACCTGCCCATGTGATTGGGTTTCTATTTCTCTCATCTACTATGTGCCTACTGCTGCTACATGCTTGCTGCTCTGTTTGCTAACTGCTACATGTCTGCTGCTTTGTCTGCTGATTGCTACGTGATTCCTACTCTACCCTACCACTAGTGTCTGTTGTGTCATCATGTATTTTGTCACCTCCCATGGCATCATCCGATCCACTTCACAATCTCTATGTGACGACTACCAAGTTGGACGGCTCCAACTATCACACTTGGGCAGTCTCCTTTGAATTATATGTCAAAGCTCAGGGGTTCTATTCCCATCTGACAACTAGCGAGCCGACGGAACCGACTGCTAATGCTGACGACAAAACTAAATAGGTGTATGACATGTGGTCCAAAGATGACTCTAGGGTTATGACCAGGATGGTCAACATCGCTGAACCCAAAATCAACCAATCCATTATGCCCTATGCACGGATAAGGATATGTGGGATCAACTCTCCCACGTCTATTCTCATCAATAGAATCCCAAGAAGGTATTTGAAATTTTCAAACAACTCACCAAGAAGGAGTATTCTACCTTAGATGTCATTGATGATTACAACAATCAAGTTGTGCCCTTTGGGATGAGTTTGAGGTGTATCATCCCCTATCCTCAGATATTAAGGAAGCAAAAAGATAACGGAATGGACTACAACTTGTTCAATTCCTTGTTGGCCTACCATCCTCCTTTGTGAGTGTTGTAGATCATATTCTCTCCAGTGATGTGTTGCCCACCTTACATGATGTTCTGAAATGCATGCAACGTTTGCCTTCTGTATCTCAGGCAACTCTTGAACTTTCTGACAATGCTGCTCTAGTTGTTCGATCCGGAGAATCCTTCCGTGGACGTGGCCGCGATCATAGCCGTGGTTGAGGCCGCTCTACTCCAGGTGATGGTCGTGGTTCGTACTCCTCGGGTGCTGACTCCTCTATTGAACCACATTTCTGCAATTTTTACAAGAGCACCAATCATACTGAAGACTGCTACTAGATCAAACACGGCAAGCCTACTTGGGAAAATTAGGTTTCTTCAGACCAGCCTGACACCTCTGCCTCTACGTCTTCCCAACCTTCTGTTGATTGGATCAGATCTAAAGTTGAAAAGTTACTCCAAGCGTGTCTGTCCTCTTTTACTGATACCTCCACTACTGGCGGTTCTGCTCTTCTGACACAATCTGCTCCTCTTGCATAGTTTGGTAAACATAAATGGGTCATTGACTTGGGTGCCACCTCTCATATTACTGGCAATCAGTCTTTATTTTCTACCTTGCATAAAACTGCTGCCATTCTTCCTGTCACCCTAGCTGATGGTTCTCAAACATCTATTTTTGAAATAGAGAATATCTATACTGATGGTCATCTTATGTTGAACTTTGCACTCTTTGTTCCTAAATTTCCTATCAACCTGTTATTTGTGAGTAGAACTGTTAAGAGCTTACAATGCTCAATTACATTTGACCTAGATGGTGTTATATTTTAGGATCTATGTACGAGGACAAAGATTGGTTCAGGTCATGAGGGACCAGATGGGCTCTACTATTTGGATGCACTGAAGACAACAGCTTACCTGACTACCTCTGTGACTGGAATTCAGTGGTATTACTACCTGGGGCGCCCTTCATTGGCAAAATTGAAGCATATATTGCCTGATATTTCTGAGTCAGTTTTTCATTGTGAAACATGCCAGTTAGGGAAACAAACTCGATCCACTTTTACTAAGAAAAATTGTATTAGCTCAAAAGCATCTTTTGATATTGTGCATGCTGATAATTGGGGACCATGCTCTGTTGCTAGTATTTCTGGATATCAATACTTTATGAGTTTTATTGACGACTTTTCTAGAACCACCTGGTTGTTTTTATTAAAAGATAGATTTCATATTCTTAAAACTATTACTGCTTTCTTTGTTGAGATACATACCCAGTTTGGTAAACCCATTAAAATCTTTCGAACTGATAATGCACTTGAGTTCATGCAAAAGTCAGTAAATCTGTCTTGCAACAAAATGGGTACTATTCACTAAATATCTTATGCTTATACACCCCAACCTTGTTGAACGCAAGAATTGACACCTCCTTGTGGTTGCCCGTACACTTCTCTTTCACTATCATGTTCCTCATGGTTTCTGGCCAGAAGTTGTTTCAACTGCTTGTTATCTTATTAACCGCATGCCATTCTCTGTTCTTGGCAATCAAGTGCCTTTTCAGATTATATACCTGGATGCACCTTTGTTCACTGTACCTCCTCATATTTTTAGGAGTACTTGTTTTGTGAAAATTTTGTGTCCCGACCTTACTAATTTGTATCCTTGTACTACCAAGTGTCTTTTCCAGGGGTACTCTCAAACACAAAAAGGGTATTGTTGCTTTGACCCGGTTACTAAGAAATGGATGGTGTCGGCTGATGTGGTCTTTTTTATCATATGTCGTTGTACTCCTTTGTTGAATCTACCCTGACGTCTGATTTACTGAGAGAAACACCTTTACCTATGTTTGTTGATATGCCCTATTAGGCACTGTTGCACCGAATCCTCCTTTAAAAGTCTACCAGAGAAGACCAAAGGAACCAAATCCCTCTATGGCCCAACCAAGTCTTCCAACCTCGTCATCATATCAGCCAACATCTGCACTACTTCTAATCTGGGAAATACTTTTGCAAAATTCACTAAAACCTTATGTGTTGTTACTATTCCTAAGAATGATGCTCAGGCTCTCCAACACCTGACATGGCATAAAGCCATGGAAACTGAAATGCAAGCTATCACTGATAGACATACTTGGGATTTGGTTGATGCACCACCTAGTTGTTCACCAGTTGGTTTCTGGTGGATTTTCAAAGTCAAATATCAACCAGATTGTACCATTGAACGACGCAAAGCTCGCCTGGTAGCCAAGGGATACACTCATACATATGGAGTTGACTACTTCGAGACTTTCTCTCCTGTGACTCACCTGAATTATGTTCGTATCCTTATCCGTGTGGCTGTAAATTTTGATTGGCCCTTATTTCAAGTAGATGTAAAAAATACATTTTTGTATGGCGATCTGTATGAGGAGGTTTACATGGCACAACCTCCCAATTTTGAGTGTAAGGAGTGGGATCCCAGAGGGGAACCACTCCCTACTAAAAATTTGAACAATAGAACCTCTAGTCAAAACATACCCACAAGGTACGATGGAGTGGATGTAAAATTTTCAAATCTTATTAATGATATTCAAAACAACCAAAGTATAGCAACAGAAGAAAAATATTGACTATATTCAATTTCTCATTAGGTTATAAAAGTATATTTGAATCTCCCACATAGGGTTTACATGTATGGTACAACATATGGATCTAAGATAGAGGGAAGTCTAAACTGTAACAACTTTGTCTCCAAGCTTTAACTCCTTAAGCTATGTCCATATCTTCATGTCATATCATCCAAGTCCTCCACCTATGATTGGAAGCATACCCCAGCCAGAAGAGAAGCAATATGAGACATCAACAAAGGTTGGTATGTGCATACTAAAAAGTGAAATTGAGCAAAATAATTGGAAATAAGGACATCAAATATAAAAGGCTTTCCATAGAAAAGAAAAGTACCACCCAAGTGGGTTAAGAGAAATGAATCACAAAATAGAAGATACTTGCCATAAAACTATTAGAGAGTGTGTTTATTTATATAATTAAGTTTCTTTGTAATATGGGTCCAATTATGCCTTGGCCCATTAGTGTTGGTCTTATGTCTGTACGCTTCCCTGTTCTCCTATTTATAGGAGCAGGGCTTCTTCTATTCAATACAATGATTAGTTGTCTTTTAATATTCCAGATGGTATCAGAGTAGAGATCCAAAGCCCTAACCGTCAAGTAAAAGGGAGAAAGAGAGAGCCACAACGGGCGGGTGGCCACACCTTCTTCTTTCTTGGCCACCCACAGTCCTTGTCCACTATTTCATTCCATAACTTCTATTGCTCCTTCATCTCCTTTTTTGTTGCTATTGATGCTCCCTTTCACTTGTTGTTGCATATGGTTTCCTATTCCTTCAATTCTGGCATATTGCTACAGTACTCTACTGTAGCATGGTAGGATTTTGGGAGCACCTTCATGGTTTTTGCCTACCTCCAGTGCCCCCTTCTCTTCGTCAACCCCTTAGAGGCTTCTAGGTGAGGGTGAGAGTCTTCCACAAGCCTTCGAGAAGGAGTTATTGCATATTCTTTTGGCATTTTGTACAAGTCTGTCCATGCTCCTGATCTCTGACTCCATTATGGCCTACTAAGGTGTTGCCTCTCCTTAGGACCTTCTCCATTTGGGTCATCTATGTCTTGAACATCTCCTACCCTAGTTTTCAAATAATCAGATCTCTATGGAGTGAGCTGGAGTTTCATTTTATAACCTCTATGCTGCAGCTGGTACTGTAGTAGTGTGTCTACTGCACAATTTTTTTTCCTGACATTTTCCTTGTTGAGTGCTCTCCTTTTCTGTTACTGGCTTGAAATACTTTGGCCTTTAGGCCCTCTACTGCTGCTACA
Source organism: Alisma plantago-aquatica (assembly GCA_963693085.1). Lineage (NCBI taxonomy): Eukaryota > Viridiplantae > Streptophyta > Magnoliopsida > Alismatales > Alismataceae > Alisma > Alisma plantago-aquatica. Next base: position 781,119,319 of record OY856410.1, read on the forward strand.
ATTGCATTGATGTGATTTACCTTGTTGAGTGCTCTCCTTTTCTGTTACTGGCTTGAAATACTTTGGCCTTTAAGCCCTCTACTCCTGCTAAAATTGCATTGATGTGATTTACCTTTTTGTTGTTGCTACTAGTGCCATTTATTTATGTCGCTGCTATTACTCTAGTGATATTGCTTCTATACTGCTAAGATGGCTGCCTCCTTGGATAATCTGCACACCATGGTCTACATATTGATTGTGTGTGAGGTTTTTACACCACTTGCACCTCTTTTTGTTTCATTCCCTGAATCTAATGGAGCTTATGTTTGTCCACCCCAACCCTTGATCTTCTCTATGGTTGGTGTGAGGGGGAGAAATAGAAGAGAGGAAAAGATGAAGAATGAGATGCGAGGAGAGATGAAGGAAGAAGAAATGAATAATTTAGTTATGTTGCTATGTGCATCTTCATGCCACGTTTTAGTATTGTTCTATGGATCTCGTGCTACATATACTACATGATAGTTTTGCTACTATGTGGTGTTTTCTACTGCTATTATTGCTTATTCATCATCTACCTCCATTTATGCTATGAAGTTACATACTGGGACGTCATTGTTGCTTCTTGTGCTATGATTAGCACATTTTACTTGCTGCTATCTATTTGTTCGTGCTTTATTTGCATGTTGACTTTTGTTACGACCTCGTCTCCCGATAACCCCCAATTAAGGGAGACCGAAAGGTCAGAGCCGTTAACCAATAACCCAGATCAAAGGTTTGACAAATAATCAACAACAATTAATAAACTTTACCAACTAACTAAACATTGGTATAAAATAAAACTTTTCTTACCTTTTAAAATTGGGATTTTCCAAACTTCTATCCATGAAGATACTAATCTAACTAGTTCCTCCTTGTTCTTTAATTCTTGAATTCACAATGTGTCGCTTTACTGTTTGTACTTTTGAGATTTGTACCTAAATCGCCGACAAACAAAACGACGGTCAGCCGAAGCTGGTATGTGGAGGAAACAGATAATGTTCAACTATGTTAACAACATAATCATTCAATTAATCATTTAACAACCAAGATTACATTTTAAGCCAAACTACTCAATCCATACCTATCCACCACTCTGTGTTGTCCCTGTAAGGACTTATATAATACCTCTGTAAAGGTAGAGTCGCATGGCACCACCCAAAGGTAGCCCAATATCTAACTCACTATGACTTGATGGACCTACCCTCTAGGTAGCCATATACTAAGTCATTCCACGACCTGATGGACCTACCCTCTAGGTAGCCATATACTAGGTCAGCCATTAAGACACAGAGGGGACCATGATCTGAGTTAGTCGACACACATATTATGTGCTAGTCATATTCACATTATAGTTTGCATAAACTAAATTCATCCAACAGTTTATTCAAGTCATCGGTGAAAATCTCAGAAAACCTCAGAAATCTATCTCGAGATATTAATAAGCGTAACCACATAACTTTGGTTGCAGATTTCAAGATAGAATCAAATATGCAGAGAAACTCAATCAAGAAAGCAATGAGGAAGAGAAATCTTGAAATAAAAGTACCAATTTCCTTTTATTAATATTTGTCCAATTTCATCACATTACTTAGGATTTCAATTCCAATTTTAGGGTTTCTTTGGAAATTAGGGTTTTTACCTCCTCTTTCAATATTATGATCCTTAATTTATCAAAACTACATGAAACCCCTAATTTCTCATTGTAGCACATCTTTATCAAGTTTAGAATCTTTATTAAGCATTTGATTTCCTTATTCCAAATGAATACGATTTTTATCTCCTTTTATCCCAAATTAGGGTTCCCATATAGATTAACCTTCTTTTATGGATTACAACTCTAATTTAGGCATCTTTGCATTCAAAACGGATAATCAAACCAATTTTATCATTAACAGGGTTAAACTTATCAATTTGACCTATTGATTCACCAAATTACACTGTTAACATTCAATTAGGGTTTCTCATAAAATTTTAATATACTTTACTAGAAAATTAGAGTACTTTTGCTAAACAGAGTAGAATTAGGCGCTCAAATCATTTTTATTAGATTCCTTGCATTTTTCTACACCACTTTCATATATAAAGTTTTGTCATCTGAGATTCCTAGTTATTTCTATCATTTTTGCAAGAATAATCCTTTTTCTGGTTTATTTAGTAGAAAGATAACATTACCAAAATTCGTAGACCACTCGATCAGTGGTCCGGTGATCCACTTCTTGGATCCGACGATCCTAGTCGCACACCCTTTATCAAGGCCGCTCCTTCTCTGGAGCATCAGATGCCACTGAGACCACCGTGGTCTCAGATCGGACGATCGACAGGTCGTCACCTTCCTTGGACTCAGCAGCTCCGCACGGTCAACCTAGAGGTTGACTCTGAGCTCTCGTCGCCCTTTGCTCACACCGATCGACCAGGGAGCTTCGCCTCCCCTCAACGAAGTAGGTGGCTGGTCCAATTTCTTTCTCGAGCTCCTCCAACCTTGTCTCCTACTCGCCAGACTCCGGCGTGGTCTTCGGAGACGACGAGGGTGAAGGTCAGGTCGAAAGTAACAATTGATCGAACGAAAACACTCCTTGCACCCTTCCGCAGAGGTTGGGTTAGCGAGCAAAGATGTTGGTTCCCTCCATAAACCTCCCATATATATATATATATGGTCGAGGTCACTTTGCAAAGTTTGGGTGTTTCCCAGAACATCCTCTAATCCTATTAGAACCAGGGATGATCCCCCTCGCCTTCATCTCCTGAGTTCGAAGAACATCTTAGAAACCTTTCCCACCCATTGATTTGTGAGAAAACCAAGAGGGAAAATCCCTCTGTCAGCGACAGAGTCCCAGTTTGCCTGGGACAAAAATGATGAGTGGCGCCTGTTGGATTAAGACCCAACGGCCCACCATCCTCGCGTTCAATCAAAATAGGAAACAATTTCTTAAATTCTAAATTAAAGCCATATTTGAGGGAAAACTTGGAAAATTAATAACTCCCAAACGGTAACTCTTTTCCTATTCAAATTTTGAGGGAAACTCAATTATGTTTTTATCTTCCATCCTACAAAATTTTAAGTTATTATCTCAAGTGTACGATCCCTTTTCTTGGTTTGCAAGTTATCTTTCAATTACTCATATTTTCCATGTCCTTTCTAATTCTTTTATCATTAATTTATGATTCTGAGTTCCTTGAACCCCAAGAAATCCCTTAAACTCGAAATCCTATTTTTGGGAATTATTTCTTAGCCTTTTGCTTTATTTTCTTATGTACTCTTTATCCAATTGAATTTCTTTTTCTTTTTCCTTCAATTGGGCTCAATGGCCAATAAGGCCCATTAAGAAAACATACAACACATTCATTAAAATCAACACATTACATCAATCATGGATTTCATTTATCTTTAAAAAGAGATTTAAAATCTCATTACATGTTTGGAAAATTGGGGTTATAACATCCTCCCCTCGTTATAGGAATTTTACCCTCAAAATTCAATCAAGCAAAACAAACAATTCAGGATAAGACTTTTCCATGTCCATCAATGGCCCCTATGTGGCTTTACCTTACCCATGGAATTTTCAAAGAACCTTTATCATCACATATTCTTTTCTCTGAGTTCTTTCATCCTGGTGTCTATAAACTACACAGGCGACTCAGACCATTTCAGCCTCCCTTAGGGCTCACTAGGTTCATTGTTTAGCTCATGGTCTGGGTACCTCACATAGTGCTCTAAATAGGACACATGGAACTTATCACACCTTTCTTTATCTCGAGGGGTAAGGTTATCCATAACCTTCTCTACCAATCCATCTCAAATGGACCCATATATTGGGGACTCAACTCTCTTAGCTATAACTTAGAGGGGTCGGATTTTCATGTCACACATCCTCCCATAGTGAGTTGTATGACAGTCTACTTTGCATCTGCTCACGACTCATGTAGTCCATGGGCTCCTTTCAGCCATTTCAAGATCAAAGCGACTCCATCTGCACACACTGTGGTCCATTTCTAACCATCACGTGGTCCTTTCACCAACATCATCTTACTGAAGTGGTGATCGACACAACCTCTCTTACAAAGCTTCTTTAACTCCCGATACTGGCTATGGTGGTCATCATCACATCTTTCATTGGATAAGATCTATCTCTAGATATCACCATGAATGAGCACACATGCTCTCATTAGACCCTCTAGTCTGGATCACACTAACCATTAGTTAGGGGTGATAAACTGTACTAACATAGAGTTCCTCATGTACCTACTTCCACCTTTTGGAAGGAAAACTTTAGGTCAACTAAAGAACTTTTAAACTCATATCATGGTGTAGTTGAACCATCTCTCTCTCTTATGTAGTTCCACAGAACCTATCTCTTGACATTACTCCCTTCTTTCTCATGTTATCTAGGTGAGGTGAGCTACCATAACCCATACTGCACCTTGACCTTCTTGGTCAAAGGGAGTCTTACCACAACATCCATAATGAAGAACTCCCACTCCCTCTCAGGGACTCTTTTATTCTCTATATCGATACACTGGGTTACTGGTGTTTGTTCTTCACCTCCTGACATGCATGGCAACCTACCACATGCACTTCACCTTCAACATCTATAGTACTGCTACTACCCATTATCTAAGTAGTACTATGGTGTATGGTGATGATTCCTCAAGATCGATTCCTCGAACCCTAATCCACTCTCATCAGGGCTCCATCACTTTACTTTCCAAAGAAGTACATCTGAGGTTCTACAACCATCCTTTCATCATATCATGTACTAGACTAGCTAACCGATCAATTAACCGTTATTGATATATCTGGGTATTGGCCAAACTTATCCTTTTTCTCAACTTAAGGTTAGCCTAGCAACCTCAACTTTTTCCAGCTTCCAGCTAAACTAGGCAGCTATATTTCAACCAGAGCCTTCATTACCCCTTCTTATCCTTAGGTGTTAGGTAATGTTGAAGACATACTATCTCCATGTATTCCGCTTAAGTCTCATCTCGAACTCTAAGTTTATCTTCATCAAGAAAAATCTAAAATCACCCTCTTGGTTATCAAACTCAGCCTTGTATCACATGCAAATTCCACATAGCTCATGATGAAACATTCTCATAAGGTGATTATCCTAATACTCTTATCGTTTGTACCTGTCCATGTATCATTCACTTCTCCAAGGCATGTTATCATCTCTGTCCTCATGCCTCGTAGCGACGTTTCAACCCACATCATCTTTTATCCTTGGTGTATGGCATGCGTACTATCCCATCTCTCCCTCTCATAACAAGAGGAAATAAGCATTTGGCAGCCGTCCAAACACAAATTTCTTCCCGTTCCAAGAGTAGAGATGATACATCCCACATTGTCAGTACACCTTCAAATCTAAGTTGAAACATGCAACTTATGTCTCTACATCGCAATCATCTTATTATCAAGGTTACTTCCATGGAAAACTAGTCTCGAACTTACTTGGTTCAAGCACAATCCTTGGTCATCTCCTCTAGGTCTTTAAGGTGCCGACACTTTTGGGGTCATCGCTCTTCCCTCATGCATCAGAGAGTGCCCTACTCATCTTCCCTTTGGGTCCCATGAGTTCATGAAGGTGATCAATCTCCTAACCCATGGCCCTCAGACAATGATAGTTGTTACCTCCCGACCCTATGGTCATGTGCACTAGGGAATTAGGCAACTCCTACTTCCATCGGTCTTATCCCTACCTGACCCTAGGATAGACTTAGGATTCTCTTATAGTACATGTTCAACTTAGAACCTTACCCAAGCATTCATCTCTCTTCTTGCATTCATGGGTTGACTTCCATCCTTTCATAGAGGTCGTGGTGACCTGCCTACCTTGGTCAGGCCCCTTACCGGTTACCTCCATGGTAACACATCCACCTGCACTTAGAGATGGATATCTATGGGTCTACAGGTTCATTCTCATACCATGTACTTTTCACTTAGTTTCTCAAGATCCTATGAGACCTCTTTAGGTTACCAACAAAACTGATATACACCCTACCAAAGGGGTCCCTCTCCCAGGATGGGAGGAAAACTATCTCTTGACAACAAGGTCACAAAAGCTCTTAGGTCTAGGGTTTACATCCTCATGAACCTACTTAACCCTAGAAAGCTATTAAGACACAAGCAGATCACCTACTGAACTATGCTAGGTCATACTTGTCCTCTTTCCTCAATGCTGGATCAAGATCATACCTTCCTTATCATCATCCTAGCTGTGAGGGTTCATCAAACATACCTTAAACTTTAAGGGGCTTCCCTTCTCCTCTATACCTGAGGAGTACCATGCTAAAAACTATAGCAACTTAATTCTCGTCATGAGCATTAGGTATACCACTTCCCCTCTTAGGCCTAGGAATCCTAGGTTCACTTTTAGGTGCCCAACTGCATGCTCTATCTCTTATCCATGAATCAAGCTTGTAAAAGGCATGGCATGCACTTCCTGTCATCCTTCGACTCGAGTATCACTTAGAGTTGGATCCTCCTTAAGGACAAACAACAAGGTACAAGGCCTCTTAACCTGGTTACTCACACTTTATCTCATCCAGTAGGTAATCACTTATACCATAGGTACCAGAAACATCATCCTCCCTCTTAAGGTTTGGTTCCTCTAAAGGCAACCAAGATATCGTTTGTCGTAAGGCAACCACTATCATCCGCTTAGGTCGCATTATCCTCAACTACCCATTGTTCCTTATGCCTCGGAAACTAAGCTTCCAACCTTCTTGCTTGAGTCATGCTTTTTCTCTCTAGAGCTAACTCCACATCCAACCTTACTACTAGAGGTCCTCTCTCCATGAAGGATCAAGCTCACAGGCATACCTCTATGCTGGTGAAGCCTATGCTCAAACTTATGTTTACTCAAGATTATTCATAACCCCTTATGCTTATCTCATAAGCCATCCATCATGATCCTTTTCCTAGGGTTTCGTCCAACTGTCAGTGCTACTGAAACACTCTAGGTGCAAGCTATATCCTACTTGCAACAGCCCAACATGTTTCTACAGGTTCTTCTCTAACCTCATCCATGAAGGAGCTATCCTTCGCTCAAACATGCACGACCCTTCTCAGGGTTGGGTTGCCAAGGTACTCGGTCATCAACTTCTCATGGTTCATATGGCATCCAAGGCATGCTCATCATGACATCTAACTCATCATGTCATCTCCCTCTCTCTACATTCACTTAGGGTTAGGGTTAACATCATCCTTAAAGGATTTGCTAGGTCTCTACTTTTAATGGTGGTCTCTACCTCCAAGACTAACTCTCTCTACTCATCCTCCTGCTAAGGAGGTCTATCTTTAGGTCTCTCCTGAGGGTAATGACAACTCGTGTCATACGACCTAAGCAGGTATCTATTCCTTTACGCTTACTCTATTAAGCTTATGTCCATGACATCTTATTTACATGTTTTTATTAATTTGGTGGAGGATTCCTTAATCCTTATCAACTTTACCCATACCTCAAGAGGGTGTGGAGAAGAGAGGAAACCCTAATCCTTAAGGTCCTTAACAGAATTTGAGTTGAGAAGGGATGAACAAGATGAGAGAGTCCTAAAGGTACCTTATTTCGAATCATACCCTAAGACTTTGGCCAGGCAGTCACACGGATCCGAGAGTCCTCGTATTCCGACTAGCGGTGCAGAGGAAAATATTGCCAGCCCCCGGACGTGATCCTTTTCTAGACACCTCAATCTTTCGAATAATCCTCTAATAACTCCCTTGGGTTCTACGAAGTTTATAAAATTTAATAATTATTAAAGATTAAATGAGGAACCTATGCTCTGATACCAATTGTTACGACCCCGTCTCCCGGTAACCCCCAATTAAGGGAGACCGAAAGGTCAGAGCCGTTAACCAATAACCTGGATCAAAGGTTCGACAAATAATCAATAACAATTAATAAACTTTACCAACTAACTGAACACTGGTATAAAATAAAACTTTTCTTACCTTTTAAAATTGGGATTTTCCAAACTTCTATCCATGAAGATACTAATCTAACTAGTTCCTCCTTGTTCTTTAATTCTTGAATTCACAATGTGTCGCTTTAATGTTTGTACTTTTGAGATTTGTACCTAAATCGCCGACAAACAAAACGACGGTCAGCCGAAGCTAGTATGTGGAGGAAACAGATAATGTTCAACTATGTTAACAACATAATCATTCAATTAATCATTTAACAACCAAGATTACATTTTAAGCCAAACTACTCAATCCATACCTATCCACCACTCTGTGTTGTCCCTGTAAGGACTTATATAATACCTCTGTAAAGGTAGAGTCGCATGGCACCACCCAAAGGTAGCCCAATATCTAACTCACTATGACTTGATGGACCTACCCTCTAGGTAGCCATATACTAAGTCATTCCACGACCTGATGGACCTACCCTCTAGGTAGCCATATACTAGGTCAGCCATTAAGACATATAGGGAACCATGATCTGAGTTAGTAGGCACATATATTATCTGCTAGTCATATTCACATTATAGTTTGCATAAACTAAATTCATCCAACAGTTTATTCAAGTCATCAGTGAAAATCTCAGAAAACCTCGAAAATCTATCTCGAGATATTCATAAACGTAACCACATACCTTTGGTTGCAGATTTCAAGACAGAATCAAATATGCAGAGAAACCCAATCAAGCAAGCAATGAGGAAGAGAAATCCTAAAATAAAAGTACCAATTTCCTTTTATTAATATTTGTCCAGTTTCATCACATTACTTAGGATTTCAATTCCAATTTTAGGGTTTCTTTGGAAATTAGGGTTTTTACCTCCTCTTTCAATATTATGATCCTTAATTTATAAAAACTACATGAAACCCCTAATTTCTCATTATAGCACATCTTTATCAAGTTTAGAATCTTTATTAAGCATCTGATTTCCTTATTCCAAATGAATACAATTTTTATCTCCTTTTATCCCAAATTAGGGTTCCCATATAGATTAACCTTCTTTATGGATTACAACTCTAATTTAGGCATCTTTGCATTCAAAACGGATAATCAAACCACTTTTATCATTAACAGGGTTAAACTTATCAATTTGACCTATTGATTCACCAAATTACACTCTTAACATTCAATTAGGGTTTCTCATAAATTTTTAATATACTTTACTAGAAAATTAGAGTACTTTTGATAAACAGAGTAGAATTAGGCTCTCAAATCATTTTTATTAGATTCCTTGCATTTTTCTACACCACTTTCATATATAAAGTTTTGTCATCCGAGATTCCTAGTTATTTCTATCATTTTTGCAAGAATAATCCTTTTTCTGGTTTATTTAGTAGAAAGATAACATTACCAAAATTCGTGGACCACTCAATCAGTGGTCCGGTGATCCACTTCTTGGATCCGACGATCCTAGTCGCGCGCCCTCTAGCAAGGCCGCTCCTTCTCTGGAGCATCAGATGCCACTGAGACCACCATGGTCTCAGATCGTACAATCGACAGGTCGTCACCTTCCTTGGACTCAGCAGCTCCGCGCGGTCAACCTAGAGTTTGACTCAGAGCTCTCATCGCCCTTTGCTCACACCGATCGACTAGGGAGCTTTTCCTCCCCTCAACGAAGTAGGTGGCCGGTCCAATTTCTTTCCCGAGCTCCTCCAACCTCGTCCCCTACTCGCCAGACTCCGGCGTGGTCTTCGGAGACGATGAGGGTGAAGGTCAGGTCGAAAGTAACAATTGATCGAACGAAAACACTCCTTGCACCCTTCCACGGAGGTTGGGTTAGCGAGAAAAGATGTTGGTTCCCTCCATAAACCTCCCATATATATATATGGTCGAGGTCAGTTTGCGAAGTTTGGGTGTTTCCCAGAACATCCTCTAATCCTATTAGAACCAGGGATGATCCCCTTCGCCTTCATCTCCTGAGTTCAAAGAACATTTCAGAAACCTTTCCCACCCATTGATTCGTGAGAAAACCAAGAGGGAAAATCCCTCTGTCAGCGACAGAGTCCCAGTCTGCCTGGGACAAAAACGATGAGTGGCGCCTGTTGGATTAAGATCCAACGGCCCACCATCCTCGCGTTCAACCAAAATAGGAAACAATTTCTTAAATTCTAAATTAAAGCCATATTTGAGGGAAAACTTGGAAAATTAATAACTCCCAAACGGTAACTCCTTTCCTACTCAAATTTTGAGGGAAACTCAATTATGTTTTTATTTTCCATCCTACAAAATTTGAAGTTATTATCTCAAGTGTATGATCCCTTTTCTTGGTTTGCAAGTTATCTTTCAATTACTCATATTTTCCATGTCCTTTCTATTTCTTTTATCATTAATTTATGATTTTGAGTTCCTTGAACCCCAAGAAATCCCTTAAACTCGAAATCCTATTTTTGGGAATTATTTTTTAGCCTTTTGCTTTATTTTCTTATGTACTCCTTATCCAATTGAATTTCTTTTTCTTTTTCCTTCAATTGGGCTCAATGGCCAATAAGGCCCATTAAGAAAACATACAACACAAAATTCATTCAAATCAACACATTACATCAATCATGGATTTCATTTATCTTTAAAAAGAGATTTAAAATCTCATTACATGTTTTAGAAAATTGGGGTTATAACAACTTTCTACTGTGGACCAGCACCCTCTAGATTTTAATGTCTACTACTGTGGTGGATACTGTATGAAGAGGGAAGATGATGAAGATCTTTGTTGCTGACTTTACATGGAGCTTGCATATTGGAGTTAGTTATTTGTTAGCTACTCTGTCCACTGGTCTTATATCTGCCTACATCGCCGATTGTTGCTTCTGTGCGCCAACACTCTCTGGCATGTCTGTGTTTTGACACGTTGACTCTCTTTTTGTCCATTCTTTGTGTGCATGTCGACTCCCTACTACTATGTGTCAGCACTCTCTGGCTCGTCTGTGCTCTGTTTTGCACGTTGACCCATCTGTACTTTATTTGTACATTGACTACTACTGCTGCTGTGACCCAACACTCTCTGGGTTGCGATGTTAGCGACTGCGATGAAGACCATGATGCTTCGCTGTTGTTTACTACTATTCCAGATGCCACATCTTTTTCATCAAGAAGCTTCTGCTACCTGTTTGTGACATGCACCGACGACTTGTGGCATCCTTCAGATTCAACCTACTTGCATACCTGCTTTGGGTTATCTATTTGAGGGGGAGTATTTGAGCGATGAGTGCTTTATTATAATTTTGAAAGGGAGAAAAATCTTGTATGGGCTCGATTTATCCTTTATTTTTAGTCCAACTCTCTGTTTGCAAGCTGATTTGGGATTCTCCCAACTTCAGCTTGAGGGGGAGCATTAGAGAGTGTGTTTATTTATATTATTAAGTGTCTTTGTAATATGGACCCAAGTATGTCTTGGCCCATTAGGGTTGGTCTTATGTTTGTACGCTTCCCTATCGTCCTATTTATAGGAGCAGGGTTTCTTATATTCAATACAACGATTAGCCGTCTTTTAATATTCCAGAAAAACAACAGAAAAAGATTGTGCCATATATACATCCACTACTATGGTGGGAAATGAAGCACATAACAAGAAAGTAGGGCACACACCCCACAATCATCATCAATAACCTGCATGAATGTGAGATAAACATAGCCCTAGAACAATATATATAACAATGGCAGCCAAGCCTCATAAATTTAAAACCTACTAGAGATGTCATACTGCCACTCCTAATATATATAAGTTGGGCCAAGCCTCACAAACTTGAAACCTGATAGAGTGACATACTTCCAACTCCCAATATATATGACATGGGCCAAACATCACAAATTTGAAACTCGGGTGTGGGGCCACCTCCATCCCAAAAGAGCATACGGCTCGAGTAGGAAATTACACATCTGCCCATAAACAAAACCAATGCAATTACACTACTCTAGTGCTACTAAATCACATAGCATGTAAAATGTAGAGGAAAGTAAAAATGTATAGTCATATTATACAAAAGTTGCCATCATACTAATGGACAACATAAACATCCACCTCACAAGTGGGCAAAAGACATCACATGTCATCATATAGAGTTCCAACATGAACATAACGTAAGAAAAGACCAAAAGAATATCCATGATCACAAGATCAATATCAAATAGGGTAGTTCACATGAACCATGATTTTCAAAAGAAAAGACATTCTGTATAGGCTAATGTCTATAGGACCAAGAGAAAGAAGATTATCGGTGATTGCTCAACATAGAATAATAGGGGATGCAAACATACTACAAGAGAGGATAAAATTAGATTAATTGCTCAATATGAAAATAATGTGTGATGCAATCATACCTCTTAAAAGTCAAAATTGTCCAAGGTCACTTCTTGATCCAATTCTAGGTCTCTAAAGAACCTATTAATCATGTATACGGAATTAGGGTTAGGTTTTCATTAATTATTCAAAACCCTAAAAAATCACATTTTTAATATTAGTGAATTAGGTTATCAAAACCATTCCACATTTTAGGTTACCTTTTTATGAGTCCAAAACATATTTTATTATATTTTTTTTACTTATATATATATTTAGTTATGAATTTTACAAGTTATTAACTTATTTTGGTAATTTCATTAAAATCACATATTTTCAAGATTGGATTCGATTGGTAACATTAGATATCCCTTATTTTTCTAATTTTAGAACATATTTTAGTTTATTTTTTTGAGCTATGAAAAATTTAATACAAATTTTGCAAAAATAGACCAATTAGAAAATTCCACGTTTGCACCCGTTATGGTCCAAGACTCTGCTGAGATGGCCCTATCCACGTGTGCCATCTATCCCGGGCCCATAGATATCCAGCGCATGACTCTTGCAATGAAAACAAAGGAGGTAGGCGAAAGACGGAACTGCCCTTTTTCAAAAAAAACCAAAACATAGAGCAAAAGGGATAGACTTGTAAAATGAACGGAGGAGATCGTCTCCCCCAAATCGCTTGTTCCATCTCTAATGTCGGGGAGTCACGGCGTGAATTGTAGGAAACAAACTTGAGCATTGAGGTAAGCGAAAAAAGGGGTTTCGGGGTTGGATACCTCAAGAACAGAAATTGGTGTGGTGCGTTGCCTTATCATACCTCGAGGAGTTGCTCCTCATCGCCAACAATGAACTCGGCTAACAAGAGTTGTTGGGGTCGTAGCAACCTGAGGACGATTCCTCAATCGCTAAGAACCAATCACCGTGTGGTCAGGAGGACAAAGGCATTGGCTTCGGGTGACCAAAACCGAGCATCCAGCGCCGATTGCGGCTAGTGCCAAGGCCCCAACCTCAGCGTCGGAAGCAAGGTTGGCGCTGTTGGTAGGCTGGGTAGGGAAGGCACGACCCAGAGAAAAAGAGAGCAAACCAGCACCAGGGAGTGACTCCTGGTGGCTTGGTGACGATGTAGGACCTGTTTCCTGGAGGTCCGACGCCCTTGGGTGGCGAGGAGAGGTGAAGAAGAGGAGGAAAAGGGGAACGAGAGGCCGGGAACGGACAGGGCTTGGGAACCCCAAAACACTAACTTATATAGGACCAATGGAATCGGATTTATGCGAGGATAGCAGTGGAGGAAGAATCGCAGACGAAAAAGGAAAGGAAGCAGAGGAATCCGAGAAAAGATATCGAGGGAAAGAACTGGTTTTCCCCAGAGAACGCGTGAAGAAGAAAGAATGGGGAAGAGGAGAATCCAGGTGTCGTTGGATCAGAATCCAACGGATGAAATTGAACCTAAGTTTTGCCAACCAATGGAAAAGAACCAGAATAAACCGCGTGACATGTATATCAACTCCTAATCATTTTTGAATAAAGTGTTGCATTAATTATTCATCTTTTTCTCTCTCTTTATTTGAAGGTGCAAACAAACTCCAAATTAGATAAAATTTTGTACAGAGGCTAATTAAGGCATGTAGATTCTGATTATGTAATTAGATTTGCCTTTTTAGAACTTTAAGATGTTTAAATAAACCAAATCCTATTTTCTCTTTCCTCATACATTAATGACTTTAAGATTCTCCAAATTTTATGAAACTTTACCCACAAATCATATTTTATGTTTTGGACACAAATTTAACATCAATTTTACATGTTGGAGTTGTTCGTACATTTATTTAATATTTTGAAAGTTCGACACACTTTCTCTCTCCTAATTTCACCTTTGATTCAAACATCTTCCAAATTGAATGAAAATTCACTCAAAGACTATATTTATTATCTAGATTACGAATCCAAGATTATTTTCCACTTTTGGAGTCATTTATTATTTTATTTGATATTTTAGAGAAAACTTAGATCTTTTCTTTCCTTAATGAATTAAATTAATTATAATTACGTGAATAATGTGAAACTTGACTCCCAAGGCAATTGGGACCCAAGGAACATGATTTTTAACTTAGATTTCACTTTTGAGGTTTTCTTTAATGTGACACAATTAATATTTGTGGCCATTATTATCACATTATTACTTAGGTTATCATATTATTTCTCTATCATTATTATTTCTCATCCAACTATGTTAACATTATCTCCAAGAGAATTATTTATGATTATTTGCACAAAATTTTAATATTATCTTATGTGACATATTTTATATGTCTATTATTGGTCCAAGACTAAGGTGAGAACATTAGGTTATATTAAACATCACTTAGGTCTAACCTCAACCTTGTTTGGCTAAGCCCAAAAGGTCAAACTTCTAGGGTAGGGTTTGAGATCCGGTATGTTACATTGAGATTTAGGAGGAGTACAACCACTGATATTAAAAATTTATACAACCACTGAGACTCAAAAACGTGATCATCTGCTAGTGGACTGGGATCACACCGCATTGTTCCCACCATTCCTCACATTCCAGTGTCGCCATGTTTGCCATCTGATCTACATCCTGAAAGGCGGCAGTGGCTGCAGAATGCTCTAAGGATGTGATCTTAGAAACGTGATCTACATCCCAAAAGACCAAAAGGTCAAACGTGATCATCTGTCAGTGGCTAAAAATTTATACAACCACTGAGACTCAGAAACGTGATCATCTGCTAGTAGACTGGGATCACACCGCATTGTTCCCACCATTCCTCACATTCCAGTGTCGCCATGTTTGCCATCTGATCTACATCCTGAAAGGCGGCAATGGCTGCAGAATGCTCTAAGGATGTGATCTTAGAAGCCTCGACAACAACTTGTGACTCAAATGCTTTAATGTTGGAAGCAGAAGAGGTGACCTCAGTCAGCATTTGTCCAGGCTGCTTTGGATCCAAGGACACAAGTGTGAGTTCATGGAGAGTAGCACAAGAAGTAGAAGGGGCCATGATCTTCTCTCTTGCTGAGGAAGCAACGCACAGATGCTCCCTAAAATCAGATACCAAAGGTGGGTCATGGACACACCCTAGTGATTTTTCCCCTTCTTCCGTGTCGAGGAGATCGGCAGCCGTGTCTGTATAAAGTGAAGCACCGCTAGCTGCAGAAAGCTCATCACTAGGGGGTTGCTGCAAATCTCACCATTGGTAGGATCACGTATGCTATGGTTTGCACTAGACAAGACATTGCTTATGCAGTCAACGTGCTTAGTCGTTACATGGCTTATCCTGGAAAGGCACATTGGCAAGAAATTAAGTGGATTCTGAGATATTTGAAGGACACTTCAAATACTTGTTCAGTCTTTCACGGATCTCAAGTCATCACGACAGGGTATATGGACTCAGCTTGTGTAGGCGACCTCGACAAGAGGAAATCTCTCACATGCTACATGTTCACAATGGGATCTACAACTATTAGTTGGAAAGTCACTCTATAAGGTACTATTGCTTCATCTACTATGTAAGCAAAGTACATGGCAGAAACAAAAGCCATGAAGGAGCCTTTATGGGTCAAGAGTTTGATGAATCAGTTGGGCATGGTTCAAGAACAAGTTTTTGTTCATTGTGACAGTCAAAGTGTTATACATCTTAGCAAAGATCAAGTGTTCCACGAGCGAAAGAAGCACATTAATGTCAAGTACCACTTCATTAGAGAAGTCACAGCTGAAAGCAAGATTCATATAAAGAAGATTGGTACGTCTGATAATCTATCCGATATGATGATGAATAATCTTACGTTAGCTAAGTTTGAGCTTTGCACAAAATTAACTAGTATTCTTTCTTCCTGAGCTTTTCCCATGTAGGGCATGTGGCGGAGATGATATTCTTTGTTGGGTTTTATGGGAGGCAGAGAAGGCAGCAGAAACAAAATGTTCTCCTCCCCAAACCCAGAACAAGGAAACGTGTCAACGTCTATACAATAGGAAAGGATGGTTTGTGGAATCATAACTTGTCCTGAGGCTTGCTCGGTTACAATACCTCACGGCTTGCGTGGTCTTCACCTCCGGTCTTGGACGGTGTCTGTGCAGATCCTGGTCGCATCGGGACTGACAACTCCTGGTATCACCGGGACTGTCGGGATTGACAGTCATCCTCCAAGCGGCAGAAATCTCCCGCCTCTGAAGTAGTCCACACGGACCACCTGGAACTCCAATCTCCTTATCTCACAAGGAATTGGAAGGAGTCACACCCTCCTGTCAGCGTACTAGTCACTGATACACTCTCCTGCCACCAGTCTCTTTCTACAGTTGTCTTTCCCTTGTTGTGCCTCCCTTATCGGGTAGCACTTACTCGGGCTCTCTCGGTTACCAAAACCAGAGAGAACGAAAACTTTACAGAGCAACTGGTTGCACTGTGTTGTGTTATGAGAAGCCCCCAATACCCCTATATATAGGAGGGTCATGGGATAGGGTTCTCCATCCCGGGCAATATGGGGCTAAAGCAGGATTAGAAGGGTTCGAGATTTTCCACAAAAACAACCAACTGCGCAACCTGAACCGATCATTTCATTTTTGAAACGGTCGGTTGGGGACCTGAGCCGGTCGGTTGACACCTCAACCGATCGGTTGGGACCCATGAAATGGTCAGTTCACTTTTGAACCGGTCGGTTCGTGGTCCTGGTCAGTTCCCGATTGACTTTTCTTCTTTTGTTTCTAATTTGTATCAAATACCAATCCTTGTTCCAATCAAATTGGGCAAGTGAAATGAAAGGAAATTTCTCACCAATCCTACTTTCCCAACTTGCTCGATTGAATCAGTTGAACCGATCGTTTCAACACTTGAAGCAATCATTTCATCCTGTCCATGAGCTGATCGACTCACCAACTGAGCCGATCGGTTCACCAAGCTCAGCCGATCGGTTCATCACATGAGCCAATCGGTTGGGAATGCAGATTGTGCAGAATCAGTCAATTGCAGTTTCAATCAATCTGATACTCTAATCAATCAGTCCAACACCTTGAACATTATGATACTGAGCTATCAATTAATTGAGTGTTTAATTGAACTACTAAACTCCTTTAGTAATTAATCTAAACATTGTTTGTGGACAAAATTCCTCTTCCAGGTTAAATCCTATGTGTGTGACCCTGCAGGTCCATTTCACGTTGGTAGTGAAAGTCCATAACAATGATGACTTCACAAGCAAAGAGCAGTGCCTAGTCACACATCAGTGCTACCCAAGTGAAATAGAAAGTTGGAGAACAACTTTCAATCCTACAATCTGTGAATGGTGTTACAGTGAATGTATAATTCCTTTGTCACTGATATCCCGAATGAACTCGAGGCATGGAACAGTCATCCTGTCAACGTTCATTCACTTTATTGATCTCAGAGTATATTGGAAGAGATATATATGACATTAATATCACATACTGATTCACACATGCGTGCACGCCTTTCTCAATCCTACTCATCAAGTGGCCATGGATATCAAACTCCCTCAGGAGGGACAAATCCCATATCTATCACTCACCCCTCAAAAGGCCCATGTGTCAAAGCCACCCAATCATCACCTTTATAACAACCCATGTTTCAGGAATGCGTTTGATGATGTCAAAGTGTGCCCAACGACATGTGTTGAGTGTAGTGATTTCAGGTCAAAGAATCACACTCACCACCATCACTGTGAGTACTGACTGTGACTACCATGTCATGGTTCCATGTGTCAAACTCACGGTGGGTCTTTCTGGTACACTTGTTCTCTAACAAGTACCTATGTGTTTGGTTTGATATCTCTATATCATGACTAATGAGATTCTGTCATCAACCAACACCACAATCTAGTCTTGTGTGTCATTGCTGTCTATCTACCTTCCACAATGATATCTGACTAGGGACATAATGAGAATGTACAAACTCTTAGCATCCGCATGATCTCATCGTTCAGGTCCTGAACCTGAAGGAATATGTCATTGAGTACTGTCATTCTCTAGACATTCAACCTGTTCTATCACTATCT
The DNA here is from genome assembly GCA_963693085.1 of Alisma plantago-aquatica. Classification (NCBI taxonomy): domain Eukaryota; kingdom Viridiplantae; phylum Streptophyta; class Magnoliopsida; order Alismatales; family Alismataceae; genus Alisma; species Alisma plantago-aquatica. The sequence continues at coordinate 781,137,598 of OY856410.1, forward strand.
CATATGATTGAACCAGAAAGAATTGGAAGCTTGCCTTTGATGTTTATCAAATCAATCTTAATGTATCCCACCAATCATCCCATGATTGGCTCTCAGGGCATACATACCAACAGACTCCCACTTGCACTGTGAGCCAATCACCCTTGAATCATATTCATAGTGATCTTCAAACATGTCCCACATGTTACTGTGCTCTAGTGCAAACATAGTGAGATATGGCAACACCTTGCCAAAGTCAGTATAAATTGCATGTATCACATCTCTTCGATGTACGTCATACGTATGAGATGGAGCTACCGTAATATGCGATCCAATATTCCTTTGCTAACCTTTAGCCACATTGCATGATCAAGGATTCCATACTTGTCATCAATGACCAGAATATCTCTAAGTTCATTTCATGAACTTCCAGATCCATATAGTATCCATTGCAGTTTTCTAACACATAGATACTCGACATTTCCTTTTAAATGGTTTTATTGGAACACTTCCAATTATCAACAAACTTTCACTTTTATATATCCTATATATATTTTGCGATTAATTTTCTATCCTTTTTTGGAAGTTCGCATCAGTGTAACTCTTTACATTGAACTCTTCCTTATCTCCATAGAACTAGTACTTCACAAGTATTTATCAAGTTCTCATGGTATTCCAGTTACCCTTACTGGAAGTAGACATACATCCACTCATCATGTCCCACATACGAGTTTTCAGGATGAGCACATCACATTGCCATGTCCTACATACAAGATGATGAATGCATTTTGTTCTTGCCATGTCGATACATGCAAGATAATGGGATGATTACATACATGATAGATCCATATCTATTCTTAGTGTTCCCATTCTTCATAAGAATTGGACACTTGGCCTTGGGATACTAACTCCATGTAACATGGACAAGTTTTCTCCCACTGAATCTGTGCATACTGAACCCTTCAGTACAAATTGCCAATGTATGCTTTCTCTTTTCAGGTCAAAAGGGTTTTTGAGAACTATCTCTATAGATCTCTATTCCTATCACATAGGAAACATCTCTATCTTCCTTAAAGATAATTTCCACTTTTGTATTTCCATTCTAGAACATTTCCATTTCACATCAACATGTGGAATGTGAACACGCTCCCACTAAATCACAGATCCCTTCTTTATCTTTGACATATCAGTCAAACCCTTTGACTATATCATCAAAGTAAAGATCCAATTCTGAGTTGCTTGTACTTAATCAATCACATTGATTAGTCCATTGTAACTTATAGACTTCATTTGCATTAGTGGATTCATAAACCTTATAGGTTGTGTAACGTACACATCCTTGTTTTATTCCTCATAGGAATGCAATTTTAATATCCATATGCCAAATGTCTTAGTCATCAAGTTGCAATCAACAAGCATCATCCTTCTCAAAATGTTATCCATGTGTCTTAACACTTAAGATTCATTTGCACTTATGGACTTCATCCAATGGGTGCTACCATCAAGGTCATACCTTATGGTTCACATGGATGTCATTTAGGATGTAATGGTCATAAACCATAACTCAAAATTCAGTTCCTCATATTCATCTAGACATGAACAACTCATCACATAGATAAATGAGGTGTATCCGTCAAGGATATAAGAACTTACAACTCCTTGTGATTCTTAATGTCCTTTATTAGTGTGGGGTATTCTTTTATTAAGAAGAATTCGGTTATTTGATAATCATTCTCTAACTCCTTAGAACATGATTCCTTTTGATTTAGACATCACCATGCCTTAATCATGAGTTCACTATTATACACTATCATAATCACTCATAAAGATCTCAAACATTTGGTCCAAGTATTTCATTCATTGATCTCATCAAGAATTAACACTTCACCAAATTTGCACTTCATCTATGATAATCTTGAACACTTCAAGATATTCATATTGGTATTTCTCTAAACACCATTTGAAGTATTAGCATTTGTTCCAATAGGTATGTAAATACATCACATGTATCATACTTAATAGGATAATCATTCTCCCACTACCTTTAGTGAAGATTGATTAATCATGTTCAAGATATTCATGTCTCTTACTGGTTCTCTAACCAAAAGAGTCTAGATTTATCCATCACATGGAAACTAGAAATGAATTTCTCATGATTGATGCTAATTTGATTGTTTGACTTATCTATAACTTTTAGGTATCATTTTATCTTATGCATATCAAATACCACAAGATAAACAAGGCATTGACACAAAGATCATATCTTTTGAAATTGAAACATCTCTTTATTGATTACCATCATTGTCATACAATATGCAAAAAATAAAGTGTTTCTATCTATTGGCAAATATGAAATAGCAGTTCATAACTGTATTACATGCCTTTTAGGCTGAAAATAAACTAAAGTACTCCTTACTATGGCGGCAACACTTGTCCCAATTATTGAGTGATTTACACTTTACATCTTGGTATCATATACCTCAAAAGTGTTACAACTTTACTTTCATGACACCTTTTAAGTAGAGATGTTGGTCGCCTCCTTCTTCTTTTGTTCTTCCAGATAGAGAGGACAATTCCTTTTCCAATGTCCTAGCTTTTGACAATGGTGGCAATTGCCTTTCTTGGTCACGCCTCCCTTGGCCTTGAGAGCTGAAGACGACTTGGGCTCCTGGCTAGCATCAGAACCTTTCTTAGCTTTGCCCTTGCCCTTACGCTTGGACTTGCCTTTCTTGCTTGTGACCACCATCACAAACTTAGGCTTGTCTTTCTTCATCTGTGTCTCGGATGTCCTTAACATGCCCAACAACTCTGACAGTGGCCTATCAAATTTGTTCATGTTGTAGTTCATCACAAACTGACTGTAGGATTCTGGCAACGATTGTAGTATCACGTCAGTAGCCAACTCTTGGCTCAGTGGAAATCCCAATCTTGTCAGGTTCTCCACATACCCAATCATCCTGAGTGTGTGAGGACCAACTGGATCTCCTTCTATCATGACGCACTTGAACAGTGCCCTTGAGACATCATATCTCTCTTGCTGTGCTTGATCTTCATACATGTTCCTGAGATGCTGAATCATCTCAATGACACCCATGTTCTCATGTTGTCTCTGCGAACTCGTGGTTCATAGAGCACAACATCAAGCACTTTGCATCAATGGCATCGTCAGAATGCTTCTTGTAAGCATCCCTTTCTGTCTTTGGTGCATTAGGAGCAGGTTCCTCTAGAATTGGAGTATCCAGGACATAGAGCTTTTGCTTTTGAGTGAGAACAATTCTCAATGTCCTATACCAGTCGTGGAAGTTTGTCCCATTCAGCGTGTCCTTTTCAAGGACGGATCACAAAGAAAAGTGATTGTTGTTTGTTGCCATTTGTACTATAAAAGGAAAATATGCAATTTTAGTCCAAAACTCATTTTTGACTTATTTGATTGATTTGAAAAGTTGACGATATAATTAGGCCTTTAATTAATTATCTCTCCCACTATTTTACTTCAAATTGATAGCCCTCACCATCAATTCGGAAGAGTGCAGCGTACAACCTTCTAGTGGGCAAGGTCCTAAAATCCTCTAAGTCATGGACCAGCTAGGGCTGTCACCCACAACTTAGATCTCTCAGGTAGGCAACTCTTGCCAATTGCATCATATGAAACTCTTGATAAGATGTCATATGCAACTCCTTGCCATGATCACCTCCATGCCTCAAGGTACTAGATCCCATCTAGACCACCTTGTTAAGTCCGACCCAAAACAAACACGATGAATATGCACCCTACTAGGGCAGACCCACATATCCACCCTTCACACTTCTACAAGATAGATGGTGCACCACGCTAGGGCGTGCCCACACTTGGTTGATCAAGCTTTTCACGTGTGTCACATTTGGAAGGCATCTAAAACTTAATATTTAATGAGGGATTTGGTTTTATATACATATACATATCCAATCACCACAATACATAGTATGTATGATATACATGCTATATCCCATAGAAAACATGTGAAACGATAAAAGCGATGATTATGGTCAGCCTAATGTGATTCCTCAAGCCAAGAGGAATGACGGTCATCTAGGTCTACATCACATACAACATGTACAAGATGAACTCTTTGCTTTTCCTTTCTGGGTTTGATCAACTCATCACATGATTCATCGTCACCATCAGGTTGGTCAGCTGGGTGCCACCAGCCGATCGGTTGGCTCCTCCAACCGATCGGTTCGCTTGGTCATCGTGCATCTCATCATGGCCGCCACCCGCTCGTCTCGCTCCTCGAACCGATCATCAACCGATCGACTCACTCCTTGAACCGATCGTCTCAAACGTCAACCGATCGGTTCACTCCTTGAACCGATCGTCTCAGCTGTCGTCAGGATGTCCTCCGTTCTTTGACATAACAGGAAATAAAATTCTATCCTATTTTACATTGTAAAAGGAGAAACCTTGAGTTACATTCGAGGGGAGCAAAGGTAGGAACAAAATCTCGAATTATTTCGAGTTACATCAGGAATAGGAGAAGGAAGATCAGTGCGCAGACTGAGATGTAAGCAACCACATACAACCATACACAGATATGGTTTATTGGCCATAACCACGCTATACATCCACCACAAAACTCATTTAAGGGCGACGCGTATCGAGTGCATTCATAATACATATCATATATGTAAATTGGGATTTGTGGATTTAGGATTGGACATGCATAAAGCCAATTTTATTCGCATCGTATGCAATAAATAAAGGTGACAAACCAAAATCGATCATATCAATAATCCTAAAGTATAGAGAAGTTGACGTGGCTCTGATACCACTGTTGGGTTTTATGGGAGGCATAGAAGGCAGCGGAAACAAAATTTTCTCCTCCCTAAACCCAGAACAAGGAAACACGTCAACGTCTATACAATAGGAAAGGATGGTTTGTAGAATCATACCTTGTCCTGAGGCTTTCTCGGTGACAATACCTCGCGGCTTGCGCGGCCTTCACCTCCAGTCTTGGACGGTGTCTGTGCTGCTCCTGGTCGCACCGGGACTGACAACTCCTGGTCTCACCGGGACTGTCGGGATTGATAGTCGTCCTCCGAACGACAGAAATCTCCCGCTTCTGAAGTAGTCCACACAGACCATCTGGAACTCCAATCTCCTTGTCTCACAAGGAATTGGAAGGAGTCACACCCTCCTGTCAGCGTACTAGTCGCTGACACACTCTCCTGCCACCAGTCACTTTCTGCAGTTGTCTTTCCCTTGTTGTGCTTCCCTTATCGGGTAGCACTTGCTCGGGCTCTCTCGGTTACCAAAACCAGAGAGAATGACAACTTTACAAAGCAACTGGTTGCACTGTGTTGTTTTATGAGAATCCCCTAATACCCCTATATATAGGAGGGTCATGGGACATGGTTCTCCATCCCGGGAAATATGGGACTAAAGCAGGATTAGAAGGGTTCGAGATTTTCCACAAAAACAACCAACTGCGCAACCTAAACCGATCATTTCATTTTTGAAACGGTCGGTTGACACCTCAACCGATCTGTTGGGACCCATGAAATGGTCGGTTCACTTCTGAACCTGTCAGTTTGTGGTCCTGGTCAGTTCCCGATTGACTTTTCTTCTTTTGTTTCTAATTGGTATCAAATACCAATCCTTGTTCCAATCAAATTGGGCAAGTGAAACGAAAAGAAATTTCTCACCAATCCTACTTTCCCAACTTGCTCGGTTGCATCAGTTGAACCGATCGTTTCAACACTTGAAGCAATCGTTTCATCCTGTCCATGAGCCGATCGACTCACCAACTGAGCCGATCGGTTCACCAAGCTCAGCCGATCGATTCATCACATGAGCCGATCGGTTGGGAATGCAGATTGTGCAGAATCAGTCAATTGCAGTTTCAATCAATCCGATACTCTAATCAATCATTCCAACACCTTGAACATTATGATACTGAGCTATCAATTAATTGAGTGTTTAATTGAACTACTAAACTCCGTTAGTAATCAATCTAAACATTGTTTGTGGACAAAACTCCTCTTCCAGGTTAAATCCTATGTGTGTGACCCTGCAGGTCCATTTCACGTTGGCAGTGAAAGTCCATAACACTTATGACTTCACAAGCAAAGAGTAGTGCCTAGTCACACATCAGTGCTACCCAAGTGAAATAGAAAGTTGGAGAACAACTTTCAATCCTACAATCCTTGAATGGTGTTACAGTGAATGTATAATTCCTTTGTCACTGATATCCCGAATGAACTCGAGGCATGGAACAATCATCCTATCAACGTTCATTCACTTTCTTGATCTCAGAGTAGATTGGAAGAGATATGTATGACGTCAATATCACATACTGATTCACACATGCGTGCACGCCTTTCTCAATCCTACTCATCAAGTGGCCATGGATATCAAACTCCCTCAGGAGGGACAAATCCCATATCTATCACTCACCCCTCAAAAGCCCCATGTGTCAAAGCCACCCAATCATCACCTTTATAACAACCCATGTTGCAGGACTGCGTTTGATGATGTCAAAGCGTGCCCAACGACATGTGTTGAGTGTAGTGATTTCAGGTCAAAGAATCACACTCACCACCATCACTGTGAGTACTGACTGTGACTACCATGTCATGGTTCCATGTGTCAAACTCACGGTGGGTCTTTCCGGTACACTTGTTCTCTAACAAGTACCTATGTGTTTGGTTTGATATCTCTATATCATGACTAATGAGATTCTATCATCAATCAACACCACAATCTATTCTTGTGTGTCATTGCTGTCTATCTACCTTCCACAATGACATCTGACTAGGGACATAATGAGAATGTACAAACTCTTAGCATCCGCATGATCTCATCGTTCAGGTCCTGAACCTGAAGGCATACGTCATTGAGTACTGTCATTCTCTAGACATTCAATCTGTTCTATCACTATCTCATATGATTGAACCAGAAAGAATTGGAAGCTTGCCTTTGATGTTTATCAAATCAATCTTAATGTATCCCACCAATCATCCCATGATTGGCTCTCAGGGCATACATACCAACATTCTTAACAAGCTTATGATATTGGAGAATATTGAAAGTGCTTTCCTACTTCCATCGTTTTTGAGTTGAAGACAAGGTGGCACTTGTTGAGAGAGTGTCTTTAACTCTGTATAAAAGCTTCCTTGATGAACCAAACATCTACACAAAGCTACACATCTTTGGGATATGTTTTGGACACTTACAGGTGCATTTACGGTCATACTTCAGAGTTCGGACTATATGGTCTACCCAGACTATATTTATATTTACGGTCCAACTGGACCATATAGAGTCCAGCACTGGACCATAACTGTTGCTGAAATGAAAAATATAGTCCCGTATTACGAACCGTGTACAATCCACTCAGACCATAAATGTGGCCAAAAAATTCATGACTTTGAGACTTTGGACATGTGTCCTATTCTTATGTCATCCCAAGCATGAAGAGCTACAAAGAGACATCATCAGATGTTTTTCGAAGACCTAAAGCCGTGGACGGACCTAGGGCTTCCACTAGGGTTTCATTATTATAAGAGCTCCTCTCCAAGCAACTGTCTTCTTTCATGTTAGGATTTTGGGTGTAAAATGGGTTGGGTTCTTCTTCTCTCTTCTGTAATCATCATCCCTATAAAATCTCCAAATAATATCATCTCTGCCAGTGGATGTAGGCTCCCAGATTGGGAATTTTCAGAACCACTATAAATATTGTCTTTGTGGTTGCTTGCTTGTTCCATGTTGACCTTCATTGTATGTATTGGGTTTGGATTGCTTGATCTCACACTTCTGCATCTCCACAAAAAGCTCGTTGGTCCTAGTTATTCAGGTCTCCATAACCACCATAATCCCAACAGATTGTCATGGTTCACTAGCAGCAAATCTAATATAGCAGTAGAAATTACCATCAATTGATCAGGTTTTATACTTTCAAAAGCATGTTGTAGAGGTTCATGAAGAAACATTATCCATATTGAAATGATATAGCACAATGGGAAAAGTATTTATTGGAAAACATCTTCATTGTTCTGACATAAAAAAAGGAAAACACTGATTGGTGTTTCTTTTAGTTGCGTTTGGAACATTCAGAGTTTATCCCTATCCCAAAAGATAACAAAGATTCAACACTTGGTGACATCACATCTGGGAGAATGAAATAAATAGCCACTATACTGCATTTGATGAAAGAAGGATGATTTGGAGTCTTGGACCTTGATACATAGCATAATAAATTCTGTCCAAACTCCAAAGTCTCAATATTTTCACTTTATATTTCTAAAAATCCGTTATATGCTCAGATTAGGATGTCATCTAGAATGTTAACTATTGAAGCATTACAATAGGATATAATAATTTAACAATTACTTCACTCGAGAACATTAGGACGAAAGTGGAAGATCTAGATAATTAGTATCTTTCACTACTTGACTTAAATAAGATTGAGGAAACTTTTAAACTTCTGAAAGTACACATCATTTCAATTTACATCTAGTCTTTTCACTATTTATACCCATTATCCTCTATGCATATAGAAGCAAATTAATGAATGGATCAATTGAGGGATAAACATAATTGATGTAACTATATTAATAACTAGACCTGACAATGAATCCTAAAATATATTTTAGTGAATTTATTTGTCCAAGCAGTCTTAAACCCTAACACCGTAGAACCCCTATGTGAGGTCTACGCCTTAGGGGTGAAACGACCTAACCCTGGCAGTGTCCAGTATACGGGGTGGCACAGGGGGACGAAGCCTAGTGGAAGTCTCCTTAAATTATAGTTTGCAGTGTCCAACATCAACCAGAAGTCCTGGTGGCACTAGAGTGTAGAAAAGTGTGTCCAACATCAACTAGAAGTCCTGGTGGCACAACTTGACTCTCCTCCTTGTGCTCAGGTTAGAGGAGGATCCAGTTTATGGCACAATAGGAGTGTCAAGGCTAGAGAGCCAGTTTCCCTATTGCAGACCAGGAGAGTAGTCAGACTTAGCTATCTCGGGGTGTCGGCTAAGTCTTGTATGGTGGGATCATAGTGCACTATGAGTCTTCATATGTAGAGTACACTGCATATGATCAGGGCATAATAAAATGAATGAGAGGTCAAACAAGTGTGTACAATTATTCAATTATTCTTTGTATGCTTCTGAATTATTAGTTCTCTTTATGAACAATCAAGCATTTCATATATTGATCCACTCTTATAGATATCTAGAGTATCCTGCCATATTTATGATTGTCAATTATTAGGCTCTTTAAAGCTTAGTGCTTTTATAATTGATATCAGTTGCTCAAAAGTATATATGTAATTATATCAGTGTTTTAGACTATTTCTTTGAAGTACTCATTCACTGAGCGAGTAGGCTCACCCCTATACTCAAAATTTTTAGGAAAATCACATGGATTTGAAGAAGATATCATTGCATCAGAGTAGATCTGTCACAAGAGTTAAGTATGAGTATAGTTAAGTTCAGTCGGTCCCTGTCACTCTAGGTCCTTGTATGTTTTGTATGTTTTGTATGTTAGAGAGTTGTAAATGATGTTTTGTATGTTTGTTTCCTTAATCAGAGAGAATGCAAATGATTATCATGTCGTATGTACATGGAAGTGTGAGAAACATAATGAATGTATGGATGTGTATCATTAATGCTGAGATTATATTAGAGAAATAAAAGTTTAATTCTCTTGTTAAGTTAGTTTATGTGGTTCAATGCGAGAAAACAAAGAGTTTGCAAAAAGAAGAAAAAGTTAAGGGTAATCTTTGTATTAAGTTAAATCCTCAATTTATACCCTAATCTCATGATTAGTGGAAATTGTGAGATCAAGGTTTAACAGCCTTATTGCTCCTCCCCTCATTTCAGATCTTCCCCGAGATCGTGTAGAAGACTGTTTCTCCACCGAGCCATGGACATCTTCTCCACCATGACCTTGGCGAATTCTTCCCTCTCTCTTGTTTTTCTTGTTTCTATCATGAGGAGCGACTACTCCTCTTCGCTGGGGTGCTGGGACTAGCCCCGCTGCCCATGCTTACATGTTTATCTTAAAACATACCATGGCTTGTATATAATTTTTCATCTCGTGTTAATCATTTTATGCGTGCTTGTGGACTAATCACCTACCTTGCATGATCTATTATAACCCTTTGTTGTGAGAACTTCAATACTTAGGTTTATTGAAATCGTTTAACATGGTTGATGCCTTGACGGGAACTTCTAAAAGATATCTTCATAGTAGTAAGTGTGTGATCTGGTAGGTGACGAGACATCTAATGCCTATAGTGATGCTTACACGAACCTGACATCCTAATGGGGGGTTTGATACTCTATTTGGATAGTTGTTTCAATTGGAATCATAATTCACTTAGAAGAGTTTCATAATAAACTGACTCTTCTCTTGAGGATTACAAAATTGTCACAAGCTAAGAAGTCTTTCAATTACCTTAAAAAACTTAGCAGAAAATAATTAAAATTCATAAATATATTGTAGAAGTTTATGAAATATCGAACTCCAATGTCGCATAGATGTTTGACATAACTTGAAACTTGAAAGTGAGTGACTTATGACAACATCAATGTATCAGATCCAACCTTAATCTCCTTTGTCAAGGGATGAATGTCCTGGACTTCTGAAATGGGATCTTATAACCAGAAAGTTAAACTATTGATATGCCCCATCAGACTAATACGCAGTCTGTACGACGACAAATGGTTCAACCTAGATACGGGGTCTACTAAACATGAAAGAAAAATAGCAGTTGTGAGCACCCACCTTTAATTCTCACCTGTGTTAACATCTTTTATGTTGTCAGTGTAGTTCCTACATGATATCTGCATAACAGGAAAAGCACAATAGTAAATGTAAGAACTTGTCACACAAGAGATCCATTCAGAAATATGAGAAAACGAGTCAGGGAGAGGTACAAGTCCTTGGAGGAGTTTTTTGGTGCTTGTAATGTTCCAATAAATATAACACCTAGACTGATATTAAGCTACTGTAGAATAAATGGACAAGGCATAGCCACCTACTTAATTGAAGGAGGCACTAAGAGGACAATACTTCTTGTAAAAGGATGAAAGTTCAAACAAACTAGGGAGTTATTCCAACCAAAACGGGTTGATTTGTCAATATCCATGACATGATAATGGTTTCATCATCATCATCATCATCATCATCATCTAAGACTCAATCCCAACTATGTTGGGGTCGGCTACATGGATCCTTCGTTTCTATTCATCTCTATCATGGGCCATATTCCGGTTGAGATGTAGAGATTCAAAATCTCTCTTTATAAGCTCATCCCATGTTTCTGCACTTTAATTAACAATTGATATTACATTATCCTAAACAATAGGATTTTGATTCAGACCAAGAAGTGATATGGAGTAAAATATTATGCAATAACAAGTTGTTAGTAAGCACAAATTTCCATTTAGAAAACATTACCATCTTTGCATGATTCTGTATATTACTCGGTTAATTGCAGAGAATAGATAACTGGCTGGCATTATCTGCATATAGGTTAACTTATATATAGATGGTAGAGACCATTTTGAAATCTCTCACAAAAAAGGCACCATAATATCCATAGAGTTAAACAAAATAAAGATGGGAGCATACAAGATAATGACTATTTGCTAAATCAATTTGACTGTTATAAGAAAGCCGATGTTATAATAACTGGAAATAGAATCTGTACATAATGTATTCAAACTTACATCTGACTACTGATGTACATTAATCAATAAAGAGTTCTTGCATAACAAATTAGGTGCTGCATACAAGAAATGTAGCATTTACGGAAAACATAAAGTCGTCATATACAGTTATCTTGCTATACTACATGAATCAGTTTCAATTTGTTAGATCTTAAGAGACTAAGTACACACCAACATTAGATCATAAGAGACTAGTACATGCACAAGATGGCAAAGATATTGAGTTACACTGAAGTTGTCTGGCTCCATTTATTTCATGTCTTACAAGTTCGCTATCCACTTCTGTATCGAAGACATGTTAATGGGAGACCACTTAGCAGAGGAACATGATTGACTAAAGAAGGCTTCATGGAGTTAGAAAAACTTAAATCTTAAAGAGTGAAGAGACGATAAGCAACAAAGTGATTAAGAATATATATATGTAGACATCCCAGATCAATACATTGCCTAGACATGCCTCCTAAAGCAACCCAGAATAAAATTTGAGAGGCAACATGGATTTTCTAAATCTGCCGCCTTGTCTGGGTCACAGATTCTGGCATATTACATGCTCCAAGGTGGGGTCCAGATTCCTGATCCAATTGGGCCTAGGATTACCTCCAACTCCCTAATTTACGCTAAACATGGATTTTTCAAGACATTTACCTCATATCACACACATACATTAGGGTTTATCTGTCTAACTCAAACTTAATCTTTTTTAACAAACTATTTTGTCTATTTGAATCATGCTAAAAATACATTAAAAGATATGTTTATTATAGGAAGAACAGACACTTCAAAACAGGTGCCATACCCACATCCGATACGTATTGGACACCCGTACTCCATGGACACACCTAAATATGTATTGGATGCTACTCCAGTCGTGTCCAACATTTTGTTTTATTTTTCATAGGTGAACACGGCCTGGACACAACTTGGACACGGACATGTCCATTTACAACCCTCAAAAAAGCAAACTTGCCTCTCCAATAATCCTAATTAAATAACTACGCCACCAAACATGACTTCTATAAATCTAATCCATCTCTAATCGCAAAAGTGCAGTAGTTGTATCCTTGCTATTCTTATTGCATATCTAAGGTTAGAGCAACAACAACTGTCTCCCTATTCTTATTTTTATATAATATCTTAGATCATTCATCTATGCTTGGGCTTGGGACCTTCCTCTATTTCTGGGAAACTGATTAACTGAGGCAAACTATCAACCTTTATCCATTATTACCTTCTCCTATTAGTATTTCTATGTTTATCACTTTGTTAAATATCCGGTTGTGCATTTACATTATGTTATTGTGTATCTAAATAAATTCCAATGGACAATCTCAGAATTAATATGACATCTGCAATTACTGAGTACTGACCACTGACTTAGATACTTTGTTTAATGGTCAGTTTTCAGAAATTCAGTAGCTTAGTACATCATTGGAAGTGAATCCATGAAGTCCATTCTTAAACTAGGCTACAACAACTGCAAAAATTGCTTACTATTTATAAAAGTCTCCACTCCGCAATCTTTTCATCTTTCGAATCTTTTAGACTTCAAAATACACACAGCTTAAGTTCTTGGTGTTTCTTTTACATCAGTTCATGTAAGTCCCATCATACATCTTAAAATTAAAATCTTGAAATTGAGTCCCACATTTTCATGTTTCAATCTCTTATTTAATCTATCAGTCTCTCCTCTCATTTTTAACTCTTTATTTCTTGTCATGTTTGGGTATTATAAATGAAATATGAATGAAAGTCAATATGTCTTTTTAACTTGTACGTGACATAAAAATGAAAATGCATCCTTTATGGATATTCTACTTCAATGTTTCAAAGTTGTGGCTATACAATTGCCAATTGGTTTTATTTTTTGAGTTTTAACTTAAATGAAGTCAACCAGAATATGGCCCATGATAGAGATGAATGGAAATGAAGGATCCATGCAGCCGAACCCAACATAGTTGGGACTGAATCTTAGATGATGATGATGATCTTAAATGAACTTAGATTGGTTAATTGTCTTATTTTGAATATATATATATATATATATATATATATATATATATATATATATATATAATTGTTGTGTCCATCCCCGTGTCTGTCTTATATTTTCTAAAATCACCACCGCTTGTGTTTGTGTCCACAACCGTGTTCGTATCTGTGTCCTGTTTGTGCTTCCTAGCTTATTAGAAGATAAACTTTACACACATATTTTTTTTGGATTAACGAGAGAACTGCCCCCGTAGAAGCACCAATTTTGTGACCCCCTAGACAACATAAACTCTCGGGCCCCGAGCGTCCCGCCCACCTGGGAACTAGTTAAAGTGCACAGTTGGCTGGCCTGCGCGATGGGTACCATTTTAGAGGCGGCCGATGGGTATCGAACCTGGGTCCCTTCATGAGGGGACACCGTTCCGAACCACCTGAACCACTCTTCCCCGGAATACACACATATTTAAAATGAATACAATGCGTGAAGAAAAACATATACAGGCTCAACTACTTCTTTAGCTCCATGTCAATGTTCTTCAACCAGCCCTTATAGAAAAAGGTGTCTAATCATAAGAATAACATGAATATCACGCTCCCGACTTACTTCTCAATGCACCATTCCTGTGGACCAATGATGACCTAAAGATGATTAACCTACCAAATGCTAACCACCTAATAACATTCCTATGATGAAATGGTTCTACATCAACAATTATCTAAGTTGTCTTCATTGTGACTGCACAACCTTGTGGGATCAGAGAAAAGACGGGATCCTCCATAAGGAAGTCATCCATGTTAGCATTGTAGCTACAGTGACCCTCAACATCCCCCTACACTTTGATCATGTATATCCTACATGCACACTCTAGCTAAACAAGTTACTATAAAAGCCCACACCAAAATAGCCTCCTAGTGGAAAAGAAGTCCATCTAAATCCCTCCTTATTAAAGAAGAAGTTGTATTGCACTCCACATACGAGTAGTGGCTCAAAGCTCCAACATTGTGGTCATGATGAGGATGCAATCCAAGCAAGTTGTCAAAACCCTAAGCACCTCCCTAGTAGGCTTAGATGGAAGTTGAGGAGTCTCCTAGTGACACAGATCCCAAGTTGAAGGATGAGGACAAACATGATCACAACCAATATAATCTCACTCCTCTGTTAAGAACATTCATAAAGCTACTGGATTGTCTGATCTTCCCCTAGCGCATAGTTCATGGCTAGTCATTTGATCATATGCTTGCCATGTTTTGCAAAGCCATCATGAAAAGGATGTCCTTCTAGTTATCTCTTGATTTCAAGATACCATGTAAACTTTTCAAGTTTTTCTATAGATTAATATACATGTAGTATGGGGCCACCATCATACTTTTTTGTTTTTATACTTGGGAACTCCTCCTCAGAGTTGGCCACTTTGTGACCCGCCCTGTCAAGGTAAACCCGGGGGGGCACATTAGCCCATAAGGGATAGGTACATGAGCAAATAGCATTTTTTTTGATAAAAAGGTCATGCATTTCTATTATAAATTCAAAAACTACAGATATGCAGGCTAGCACCTGCATGAGATCATGTTTGGTACAAAACAGAAGCTACAGATATGATGAGATAAAAACTACGATGAAGAAAAGTTCCAGGGGGAGGCACCCTTAAACATGCCTTTAAATGATGAAAATCATGAGATAAGCAAACTAAAAACAAACATCTATTGGTCTAGCTAAAGCACTCTATCAAAAGTCTGATTCTTCCTCCAAAATCTCCTCCAAGGTGTAGAAGACGTCTACTGCTGCTATGTTGTTTTTCGGGCTTTCTTCTGCTGGAGTCATCCTAGATGACATCGACGTCTGTCCTGCAAGCATGTTGTATAGCGAGATCTGATGTTATCTTTAATAAAATGATATGTAATGGATTTTTGGAGTTATTGAATTTTCTATGATTTCTTTCTGTCCAAATATGCCATAAAATGGTGATAATGATGTCTTCTGGGTAGAAATTTGCTACTCTGTGAAGAGGTTTTATATCGAAAGGTACAGAGATAAGATTTTGATTATTAGATCTATTATCGAGAAAGTTTTTGATGATAAGTTTTGAGACGGGACAGTTTTTTAAAATATGTTATGTTGATTCTGAATCGGCTAGGCATAGATAGCATCTAGAAGGCCCAACAAATCCTCACTTTGTAATGTTTTAGTCGGTGAGAAGCTTGTTGTTTTGTAGGAGCCAAAAAAAAGTTTTGTACTTCTGAGACCATTTGTTTTTCCATGTGAGGGAGTAGTTAGGGATGATGCCTCTGTAGGTGAGGAAAGTGTAAGCTGCCTTGGGGGTGTATACCGCCCCCATCTCCAGGAGATCTTATTTTTTGTGTTGAATTCCAACTCATGGATGATGTTGTTTATTTTTGAATTTTCTAGGTTTGTGAGAAGGAGCCGCTTGAGAGCATTTGTTTTTTGCTAGTGAAGAGACTGAGGGCTTTGGCCATAGTAATATAAGATAATTTTTTTGGGATAGACCATTGTGGATGCAGGTTTTTGATGGTATTTTTATGGAACCAAGGGTCTTTCCAGAAGTTGATGTGGCAGTGAGCGTGTGGAGGGGTATGAATGATATTCCTGATCAGGGGGATGTGTCTGTTAATGTATTTCCAGAGAGGAGAAGCAATGTGTTTCATGGTTTTATGCCATGGTGGGATTTTTTTGTAATATTTATGCTGGATGCGGTTACTCCAAATCTTATTTTTATTGTTTGGCAGGGTGTTGATGATCTTAATCACTTGGAAAAGAGCATGAGTTTCAAGGTCGATGATGCCCCATCCTCCAAAGCCCATGGGAGCTGAGATGGTGTTTCAGTTAACCAGGTGGAAATGTTTTCTTTTAGCATGTGAGTGATTTTGATTATTCCAAAGAAAGCTCCTCCTGATTTTGTCAATGATATTTTTTGTTTTGGTAGGTAAGGGAATGCAACTGAGGTAGTGTGTTGTGATGGGGGTAATGACACTATTTAGGAGAGTTAGGCAGCCATCAAGGTTGATGAAGTTATTTGTCCATGAGTTTAGTTTTGTGTTGATCTTGTCTATGATGGGAACCCATATATAATGAGTGATGTTTAGAGGGGTGATGGGTAAGCTAAGATAGTTGATCGGGAACTCTTCATGCTTGCATTTGAGGGGAGTTTTGTATCTATTGATGATGTGATGATCAGTGTGTACACCAAATATAGAAGACTTTTGGAGGTTAAGTTTCAGTCCCAAGATGTATGAGAAGATTCCAATGATTCTAATGGTATATATGATGGTGTCGTCTTTTGGTGAAACTAGGATGATAGTATCATCCACAAACTATATGATGTTCTTCTTACATTCTGAGGGGGAAATAATAAGCCCATGGGCAGAGCCAAGTTTGATCATCTTTGTGAGGATTGAGGTCACAATTATAAACAGGTAAGGGGAAAGTGGGTCACCTTGCCTGAGCCCATTTGTATTTTCAAAGTATCTAAAAGGTGAGCCATTGATGATTGTGGAAAAGTGATTTGTGGAAATGCAGACATATATCCAGTCTATCCAAGGTTCTGGGAAACTAAAACCAGCCAGTGTTTTAATGAGACAATTCCAGTTGATGTAATCAAAGGCTTTTTCAAAATCAATTTTGATAGCAATCAAAGGGGTTTTATTTATGTGGCACAGATGATTCGTCTCATTTACCATCAGGTAGGCATCTTGGATATTTCTGTCTTTAAAAAAGGCATTCTGGTTAAGAGGTATGATGTTGTTGATGCAGGGATTCAATCTATTTGCCAAGGTTTTAGCAATGATTTTGTATGATGTATTGATGAGGTTGATGGGACGAAATGCGATATATGCTCAGGATGATCAATTTTTTTATTGAAAGTTTTGTTTAGATGTTTGAGGATGTTGTGAGCATTGTTGTGTTTGTGGATTTCTTGAAGCAAAGCCAAAAAGTCTTTCTTGTAATGGCTCCAATTAGCAAGGTAGTATTCCACATTAAGCCCATCAGGCCCAGGAGATTTATTTTTTCTGAGTGACTTAATAGCAGAATCAAGTTCATTAGAACAGAAAGGTTTGATTAAGTTTGATGGAGAATCAATCTTAATCGGGCAAAGAATCTGCCAGTTTATGGAGTTAAGGAAGGATGGACTGTGGTGGGTATTAAATATCTTTCTAAAGTATTCAACAATGTGAGAAATGATCATGTGTTTGTTTGTGGTGATGACCCCTTGAATGTTTAAAAAAGGAATGATATTTCTCTTATGGTTATTGTTACAAACTTTATGGAAGAATTTTGTGTTTTGTCACCTTCCTTAGCCCAAGTAACTTTAGCTCTTTGTCTCCACTTGATGTCTAGGCAATTTTTAATATAATCAATCTCTGACTTGATAGTAAGAACAAGAGCTGGATCAGCTGAGGGGTCGCTATCAACAAAAAGATGTTATTGTTCAAGATCTTTAAGAGAGTTTGCAAGGTTTTGAGGTTGTCTAAGTTTCCAATCTAAGATCTTGTGTTTCATGAGTTTGGTCTGTATGTGGAACCCCAGATTTCTAGTTCTGTGATCTGCCAAGATCCAGTTGTTTTCATAGAGTTTAACAAATTGGGGGTTTGTGAGCCAGAAGTTTTTGAATCGAAAGGATTTTCCCCCCAAACTTCTCTATGGGTGTCAATGATTAAGGGAAAGTGGTATGAGATAGGACGATGGGAAATATGGATAGAAGCTAGAGGGAAATGTTCTTCCTAAGAGGAGGAACATATGAAGTGATCCAATATGGCTCTGGTATTATTTCTAGTCCACGTGAAGCCAGCATTAGAGGGAGGAAGGTCAATCATTTTGTGTTTAGAAAGGAGGTGTATAAGGGTTTTGTCAGGTGGAGTAAGGGCTGATGATGTTGAGAATAAGTTCTGCCTGTCGGTGACCCTGGTAATGAGGTTGAAGTCCCCTTCAAGAAGCCATGGTTTATGATAGTTGGCTTGCATGATTTCTGAGAGTTCCAATAGAAAAAGAGATTTGTTGTGTCCAGGCTCACCATATATACTAGTAAAAGTCCAGCTGAAGTGATCAGATGAGTTTGTTAGAGAGATAGAAATGGAGAATGTGTTGAGATTCCAGTGAGAAAGAGTGAAAGTGTTCTTGTTATATCCCATTATGAGTCCCCCTTTGAAACCATCTGGTGGGATTTGAAACCATTCAGTAATCTTGTTTCCTCCTATAGTTTTTAAAGCAAAAGGAGAAAGTGTGGTTTTGGTTTCTTGAATGGTAATAATATCTATGTTGTTTTTGTAGATGTGGTTTCTGATCTCTTTTCTTCCGTGTGCATTGGCCGCACCACAGACATTCCAAGATTAAATTTTCATTGGTTCAGAACAGAGGACAATCAAATCAAGATGATTTAGAAAAAAGGTAGTTAAGTGATACTCAATAAGTTGATCTTCAGGTTTGTCTCTCCTAATGGCCTTCGATTTGTGCAGTTCATAAATTTTTCTATGTCATTCAATGCAATGTTTGCTATGTTTTCCTCTTGAAATTGTATTCCTATTTTGTTAGCAAAACTGGTGAAACTTTGAATATCAGGCCATGATGCTAAGTCTTCAATATTGTCAATATCATGGTCTTCTATGGAGGCAGATGATGATAAACCAGAATTTGAAATAATATCTGAGTAGGAAGAAGAGAAACAAGTACCTATTTCTGGAGCAGCAAAGATATTTCTCCCGAGCATCCCTTCTGGGCTGGATTGCATGGTGTTGATGGACTTGATGATACTCGTCTCCTTTTCTTTTCCCTTCTTCTTTGGACTCTATGAATATTTAATCTCGTCAATGATTGCTGTTTTGAGCTTCTTAATACTATCCAGATCTATGTTTAGAGAAAAAAATTCATCTTTTAGAATCGAGGAGAAAGGTTGATATGTGTCCTTGGGGGAGGGAAAATAATTTTTGGCAGTGGAGAAGTTGTTCTTTGTCTTTTGAGACTGTGAGATATGTTTGAGTCAGCTGAGGATTTTGAGGTGGTTGTTTTTCTCTCCCAGACCAAGTTCCTTTCACCTGGTTTGTGGATAGGATTGTAAGATTTTTTGTTGTTGATCGAAGAGTACCAGGAAGGGGGATGAACAGAAAGATCCGAGAAAGAGGTTTTAATGTCAGAGGGGTGCTTTGCTAAGAGTTTGATGTTGTACATTTCTCCCAGTCTAATATTCAGGGAAGATGGGAGAGAGGTGGTTTGTTTTACAGAGAAGAGGCAATAAGCTTTAATAAACCGTGAGGGGTGTAAAGTCTCCAGACTGATGTATTGGAGAGTAGCACCTACTGCATGAGCAATGGCTCTGAAGACCTCCACTTCCCAAAGGTGTGGAGGGAGGTTGGATATAGCAACCCACCCTGACCCTCCCGACTGGGCCTCAAAAGCCCCCTGTCCAGAGGTCCATTTAGAGAGACTGGCTTGAACAAAGCTAGACCCACAAGGGATCATGAGGACCTATCTGAAGAGGTGGTCTATCTTTGTACCTTCTGGGACATAGTATAAAAGTTGTGAGGGCGAGAGAATTTTTGGTTTGAGCACAGTGTGCCCAGGGATTAATAGGGCAATAGCTCTAGTGACATCTAAAATATTGACCGTGTTGTTATCCAAGTTGTTTTCTATAGTGACCAGGACATTTCTAGTTGTGAAGACCTTCAGAAGTCTCATAGAGCTCCTTGGGAGATCAAAAGGAATAGCAGACTCAAGGTGGGCAGCAGGAGCCATGGCGAGGGTTTGGGTTGCAGGAAGAAGAGTAGGGGTTATGTTGGGTTCAAAAGGATGGGGTGTGGGTTTTTCTGGTAGTGCCATAGAGAGCTTAAAAAGAGGATGTGAGAAGAGTTTATCATGTGTATGGGGGTTAGGTGAAGGGAAATTTGGATCTGCAAGACATGCAAAAGAGTTGTTTTGAATTGAGAAAGAATGATTAGGATGTTTCTGCTGATGGGATTTGTCATTTCAGAAAAAGTGTTTAGCAGGCTGTTTGTGAGCATCGTAACCTGGATGAGATCTTGGAAAGTGCCTAAACTTTTTTGGAAAATGATTTAGGGTGGATTTGTAGAAGCGCCAGGTGTGGCCCCTCTCTTGGCAATTGAATCAGATCACTTTTTTGGTGACATCTGAGGTGTGAGTAGTGCGGGCTGTGGCAATAGGTGCAGCGAAGGGCTATGAAGGGTCGCCTCCGAGGGGCTTGATAACACCAAATTTTGTGATATTTTAGACTGTTTTTCTGTTATCAAAACTGCCCTTTTCTGCTATTTTCCTCTCTTTTATATGCACTTTCACAATAATTGGCCAAGCAATGCTCTTAATCCAATTTTTCCTATCTTTTGCAGAGTTTTCCTCGTTTTTGGGCAATAAGGCCGCTCCGGCCCATGAATAAGTCCAAGTCTGTCTCGGCCTCCCTGACGACCGATACAACCCCTGCCCGACAGGGTTGGGCGACACAAAGACGCTCGACAAAGAAAGGGGCTACGCGAGAAGAAGATGACGGACGACACTCCTCCTACCCGACAGGGAGCCCGGACCGCCCCGACAACCCAGCTTGTCGGGCGACACAGCCACCCACCGGCAGGCGTGCCGCCCATCACGACCAATAGCCGACACCATCTACGTCGAGCGACACCTCTGTATCGGCCCATCCAACGACTGGCGCATAAGGGAGCCACATGGCGCTTCGAGAACCATGTCTTCTCCCCAACCAGCTGACTATAAATAGCAGCTACAGGGAGCCGAAAAGACGGTCCACAGTTCGGAATTCACAGTTCTAGAATTCGGACAGTTGGGAATTGAGCCATCTTCCGAGGAGACTGTGAGAGCATACGTGTCGTACCCCAGTGCTTGTCTCGGGCGACACTAGGTGAGCTTCTCCTCATCCCGAGAGGGAGGGGACAGTTCACTTAGGACCGTCCCGGGTGACACTGCGGGCCGATATCGGCCGACGTAGATGAGCGACACAAGTGCCCGACATCAGCAATGCGTAGCTCTTAGCCCGACACGATATCAACCCGATACGCTTAGCTTGTCGAGCGTGCCGCCCGAGAGGGTGTACTGCCCGACATGAGCGTATCGGCTAGGGTCCTTGAGCGATACGGTCGACAGTTGGTGCATGCCGCCCGAGAGGGTGTGCTGTCCGACACCTCTGTATCGGGCTAGGCCTCTGACCGATATCGGGTAGGGGAGCTACAACACCTTGTCGTCCTTCTACATCAAGGAGGCGACACCTATCTTTACTTTCTGTCATCTAATTCCTTACTTACGCATTGTAATTAAGACCCTTTATTCGTTTATGGAAATAGAAGATGCTTAATTACTTGTTGCTCTATGCTTGGTGCACAATGTTGGATGACTGCTATGTTTGATATCTGAACTCTAGCTTGCATATTTGGATCGCGTTTTGCTTAGCTAACGAATCGTGTTTTCCCGTCGCAACAACTTCGAGAGTTGTGTTGTGGCTCTAGTGTTTGGTCCGATTCTGGAGTACGAGAGTGCCTGGAACGGAGTTGCTTTAGTGACCTTTTCACTCTAATTTTAGTCTAGTGACCTCGAGAGGGGCGCTGATGCCTTGTTAGAGGTACCCGCTTCGAGAGGAGGGGTACAGGACTGGTTCTACCGCCGCTTGTTTACCACGGTTTCATCCTTCATACCTCGCTTTTGCTCAAGTAGTATCTTTCTGTCTTTGTTGCATGAAAACCCCTAAAAACTGCTAAATGACTAAAATCTTAAATATCTCTTGTAACTCCACTTGGAGATAGTTTTCTTTATTTTATTTGTGACATCTTACTGCTTCCTTTCTTGGGAATTTATCTCTTTATATACCTACCGGAGTGTAGCGTGTCGATTCCGTGTTCTCAACACTACCCCCTTGTCCCTATGTTCGACCTCGTATGTCTACTTCGACCCCGTAAACAAAGTTGCGGGGGCCTAGAAGGATTCAGGTTTTTAAATGTAAAAGCTCGACTACCTCAAATCCGCCTCCAATTTTAGGACGCGCGATTTAGGCCGGTCAACTTTTTGGCGCCGTTGCCGGGGACAAGGCAAAAGCGGTACTATAGACGAACCCGAAACCACTAACTACACTCTTGTGCCTCAAGCTTAGAAATGAGCTTGACAACACTCTTTTTCTTTTTCTTTTTCTTTTTCTTTTTCTTGTAGTCATTCTTTCACAAAAATGAAGATTCAATTTTCTAAACTTGATTTTATATGCCTTTTCAGGAACTCTGGAAAACTGTGACCTGTTCCGCCAAGCTTTGAGACCATGTCTCACTGCGAGCAGTCCCTTTCTGAGAGTGAATGTCAAGGCCGAGGTGGGAGGCCGTGCCAGCCTAGCTTGGTTGGTCAGCGTTTTGCCTACATAAAGAGACAGGATACCATCATTATCAAACTGGTGCAGAACACGCTCCCTAGCCCTGGGGCTCTGAATTCAATGCAACGCCAGATGGCCAGCTTGCAGATGCGCCAGCGTGAGGTAGATCGGCGACTGACCCAGATGGCTGCTCTGATGGAGAATCCTGCAATAAAAGTTCCCCCACACCCTGAATCTGCCGTAATGGCAGTCCTGAGGTCTGGGAGAACGCTGGAGCGCCCTGACGAAGCCAGGCCTGAGCCCGAGCTAAGGCCTGAGAGTGCTACCCCAGTAGAAGGAGAAGAAAGACAAGCAGGCGTTCGACAGTCTGCACAAGAGTTCCCTGAGGAGCTGCCTGGCGGAAGGAATTCTTACACTCCTAGGATTCTGTTCTCGTACAAGTTGATAAAGGCGAATCTGAAGAAGCGTCACGAAAGGTTCATGGACTCGATCAGGAAACTGCATCTTGAAGTCCCCTTCCTTGATGCTTTGGAAGAGATGCCTATGTATGCCAAGTTCCTCAAGGACCTTATCACAAAAAAGAGAAGGGGAGGAAGGACAGAGACAGTGTATCTATCTTCCGCCTCCTCCACCTTCTTGAAGCCCGGCACACCAAATAAGAGAAGGGATCCCAGAGCCTTCACGATCCCGTTCGACATCGGAGACAACGTCGAGCGCAAGGGTCTAGCAGACTTGGGGGCGGGCATTAGCCTCATGCCCCTAAGTTTCACGCAAAGGGTGGGTTTGACCGACATGGTTCGAACCAACATGTGGATCCAACTGGCAGACCACACCTTTAAGAGAGCTGTCAGCATTGTCGAAGATGTGCCGATCCGGGTGGGCGACTTCTTCATCCCTTGCGACATAGTCATCATCAACACAGCTGAAGACCCCAGTTGCCCGATCATCTTTGGACGTCCTTTCTTGGCGACAGGGAGGGCGTTGATTGATGTTTCCGAGGGGGTGATCACTTTAAGGGTCGGGAACGACCATATTGACTTCAAGCTGAAGGAAATCATGAGCAGCCCATCCCTCTCTGAATCAGCATGTTTCGCAGATAGCTACAATAAATTCTACGAGAAAGTAGAGGAAGATATCCGGACAGTAGACCCCCTCTTGAGGGAAATAAACTGTCAAGATCCCGACCTCGAAGATCCTGAGGTCGCGAAGCATCTCAACCTTTTCAACCGTTCTGACGAAGACTTGCAAGAAGAGGATAAGGTGGTTGAGTCTGTGATGTATGCCTCTATCGAGGAGGAGCCTCAGGAGAAGGCACCCAGGCCAAAGCCAGAGTTAAAAGCATTTCCCGAAGGCCTGAAGTACGAGTTCTTAGATGAAGAGCAGAGAAACCCCGTCATCGTAAATGCCGATCTTTCAAGCAACCAGCTGGACCGACTCCTTGAGGAGTTAAGGCTCCACAGGAGGGCTATAGGATATTCAGTAGATGATATCAAAGGCATTAGCCCCGCCCTGTGCATGCATCACATCAACTTAGATGAATCTGCCAAGCCTCTAGTTCAACCCCAGAGGAAACTGAACCAGATGCTCAAGGAGGTCGTCAAGAAAGAGGTAATAAAGCTTAGGGATGCGGGGATCATTTACCCAATCAGCGACAACAATTGGGTAAGTCCGATCCATGTAGTGCCCAAAAAGGGCGGGATGACGGTGGTTAAGGGTGAGAACGGTGACGAGGTGGCGGTTAGGACCGTCACCGGCTGGAGGATGTGCATAGATTATCGAAAGCTAAATTAGGCTACAAAGAAGGATCATTATCCGCTACCTTTTATTGACCAAGTTCTCGAAAGGTTAGCGCATCATGATTTCTTTTGTTTTCTCGATGGCTTTTCAGGTTTTTACCAGGTACCCATCTTGCCCGACGATCAAGAGTAAACAACGTTCACCTACCTTTACGACACTTATGCCTTCCGAAGGATGCCCTTCGGACTCTGCAACGCCCCTGTTACCTTTCAGAGATGCATGATATCGATGTTCTCAGATTTTCTAGAAGGCATCGTAGAAGTTTTCATGGATGATTTTTCCGTCTATGGGAAGGACTTCGACAGTTGTCTAAAGAATCTGGCATCGGTCCTTCAAAGGTGCGAGGAAAATAGCCTAGTTCTGAACTGGGAAAAATGCCATTTCATGGTGCGGGAGGGCATCGTTCTTGGGCATAAGATCTCGAAGCGTGGGATCAAAGTGGACGCAAGCAAGGTTGAAGCAATATCCAAGCTTCCTCCACCGAGATCCGTGATGGGGGTGTGAAGCTTCCTCGGGCATGCAGGATATTACTGAAGATTCATCAAGGACTTCTCAAAGATCTCCAAACCTCTGTCTAATCTTCTGGTAAAAGACGCTGAATTTATTTTCTCTAACGATTGTCTCAGTGCTTTTCAGGCCCTTAAAAATGCTTTAACATCGCCACCTATCCTTCAAGCGCCTGAATGGGGTTTACCTTTTGAGTTGATGTGTGACGCAAGCGACTACGCGGTTGGGGCAGTCCTGTGGAAAAAGAAAGACAAAAAGCACCATGTGATTTGCTACGCTAGTCGCACGTTGGATGAGGCTCAAGTAAACTACACAACAACTAAGAAGGAGATGCTAGCAATCGTCTTCACATTTGATAAGTTCAGATCGTATCTCATCGGAGCGAAGGTCAAGGTATACACATATCATGGGGCAATAAAATACTTAATGGAAAAGAAAGACGCAAAGCCCAGACTGTTGAGGTGGGCCTTACTGCTCCAAGAAATCGACCAAGAAATTATCGACAAGAAGGGCGCAGAGAATGTGGTCACAGACCATCTATCAAGGATCGTGACTGAGAAAGAGAGAGAGCCTCCTATCAACGACGACTACGCCGACGAAGCCCTTATGTTAGCCAAAGCCCAAGAGGAAAGCCTACCCTGGTTTGCAGACATCTGCAATTATCTTGCTTGCGGAGAACTGCCCCCTGACATAATGTACAATCAGAAGAAGAAGCTTTTCACGGAGGTTAAAAACTACTACTGGGATGATCCTCTCCTGTTCAGAAGATGCGCCGACAACTTATACAGGAGGTGCATACCAGAAGAAGAAACCGCGGACATACTGAAGCAATGCCACGCCTCCCCCTATGGTGGTCACCTAGGCAGCGAAAGAACAGCCGCAAAGGTGCTACGGTCAGGTTTCTACTGGCCCTCCTTATTTAAAGACGTTGCACAGTTTGTGAAGGCTTGCAAAGAGTGCCAGTTTACAGGGAACATAGGGCGGAGGGATGAAATGCCAATGGCGAGCTGGATTGAAGTTGAAATATTTGACGTATGGGGGATCGACTACATGGGACCGTTTCCCCCATCTCGGGGGTATCAGTACATACTCGTGGCTGTGGATTATGTATCGAAGTGGGTGGAAGCGGTAGCCACCCAAACCTGTGATGCCAAGTTGGTTATCAAGCTCTTCGAGAAGACCATCTTCCCTCGTTTCGGCGTCCCGTGCACATTCATTAGCGACGGAGGATCGCACTTTGGAGAAAGACAGTTTGAAGCACTCCTGTGCAAGTACGGAGTGAAGCACAAGATCGCTACACCCTACCATCCCCAGACGTCAGGGCGGGTAGAGGTTTCCAACAGACAAATCAAGCAAATCTTGTAGAAAACTATCAGTCGAACAAGGAAAGATTGGTCCATGAAGCTTGACGATGCACTTTGGGCCTACCGAACCGCTTAAAAAACACCCATTGGAACCACCCCCTACCGTCTCATCTACGGAAAATCCTGCCACCTACCGTTAGAATTGGAACACAAGGCCCTCTGGGCAATCAAGTTCCTAAATATGGACCTCGACAAAACTGGAGAAAAGAGATTTTTGCAGCTTCAAGAGCTCGAAGAGCTGAGAATGAATGCCTACGAAAATGCAAAAATCTACAAACAGAGGACAAATTTGTGGCATGATGCCCATCTTAGAAGAAAAGATGTAAGCGAAGGGGATAAGGTCTTGTTATTCAAGTCCTCTATTCGTCTTTTCCCTAGAAAGTTGCAAACAAGGTGGTCTGGACCATTCACAGTGTCAAGGATATATCCATCAGGGATGATGGAGCTCTACGACAAAGACGACCCGACCAAGGCATTTCAGGTGAATGGGCACAGGGTGAAAAGGTTCTATGAAGATGAAGCATTTGTCAGGAGAGTAGAGATCAGTCTGCAAGATATGAGTATAGTTGAGGGCTGATCAAGATGATCTTACACCGGTCGAGCTGGTGATGCAAACCCCAACGCTCCTTGGGAGGCAGCCCGAGTTCTCTTTCCTTCCATAGAATAGGGTGCATTTTATAACAAGTAAAAGCAAACTTCTTGGATTGTAATAAGACCCGAAGTCAGAGCATGCGTCGAGCGTGCCGACTCTTCTGTTTTATGGGTCATCGCGGAACTTTCCGAAGCTTTGAAGAGTTTTGCACTCTGAGGCCAGGGGCTTAACCCTTGGCCGATGATGTTTTACCCTTTGATCGCTATTTCTGCTCTTAGGTTTTTACGCCCTCCTGTTTTAACCGTGTCGGGCAGCCGCTCAGCTGGCGCGCATGACCGCCCGCACCAGGCTTCGGTCTCTCGGGCATCACAACGGCCGTGGCAGTCGGCATTCCTGGGTGGCATGCACCCTATCATGCATGGGAATAAATGCCCTTAATGAGACTGATGTGACCATCGTCTCGGGAACCGCCTGACCCGTTGGCCGACGCACGCCCCAGAGGTGTCTGTTTCGCCCCTGGCTGAGCTGGCTATAAATAAGAACTATGGTTTTACCGTGTCGGGCTGTCACACTTTACTCATTTTAGCCACCTGTAACGCATGCAGTAGTCCGCCCTTTTGCTCCCGTGTCGGCCAGTTGCCTTCACCGTGGTATCGGGCGATGGCTCCTATGAGAAAAGGTATAGCCCGATAAGCTTATCGCTCGACAGTCTTGTCGACCGACAGGCTTATCGCCCGACACATGCTTTTCCTATCGCGCGCTGTCGATTTTGTATCGCCCGACGCAGTTAAGCGCGTTATAACGACCGGTGGTGTCTGCCCGACACACCATGTCGGGAGACACGTTTTCTTTGGTGCAATCCTATCAAGTAGTTGCCTTTTTGGCGGTCTTTTCGGCCGATATACCCCATATCGGGCGACATGTTCTTTACGTCTTGCTATCGGGTTTTTGTTTCATGTGACCTTGTCGCCCGATACATCTGTGTCGTGCGGCAAGTCGTATCGCGCAACAATCTCGTATCGCCCTGGATCTACCCGGGGTTATACCGCAAGACAAGTTTTAACAGTTTTTCTTTTTATCTACTTAACGTGTAAATAAATTTTAAATCTGAATAACAGG
This sequence comes from Alisma plantago-aquatica, assembly GCA_963693085.1. Taxonomy (NCBI): domain Eukaryota; kingdom Viridiplantae; phylum Streptophyta; class Magnoliopsida; order Alismatales; family Alismataceae; genus Alisma; species Alisma plantago-aquatica. The sequence continues at coordinate 781,165,979 of OY856410.1, forward strand.
TATGGCCCGTACAGAGCAAACCACCGACCGCACCAGCAAGCACAGCGCATGGATCAACAACAACTGTCGGACAGAAACGGAACCCACAAGAAAGGGATGGATTCTTCTTCATGCGATAGCTCAAATGGAGGGTCACCTTGTTATCAGCCTGTCTCTGCGGTGGTTTAGGACCATCTCCAGAGACAGCACGAGTACGGCGACCAAGGCCTCCAAACAAGTTCGGGGCGTTCCGGTTCCGTCCTCCTGGGGGAGAGGGCCCACCCTGACTACACACTCCTGGGACTGAACTGGGACTGATAATCAGTCCTTTTGTTCATGTTCACAATGGAGATCTGGAGAAAAGGTGGGCCAGAAGTGAATTTTGAGGGTTTACGCTCCGGCTCAGCCTCTCATTGGCCGCACCGAACCCACTAGACAACCTCCCAATGGCATGCTGCAACTTCGTAGGAGCATATTGCAGCACATCAGCGAGCTAACCCTCACTGGCTAAACATTACCTCACCCTGCCCTCTTCACCACTCTGGGACAGAGTGTGGAGTAAGTTTGGGGGGGGGGTACCCGTGTGCCAGTGAGGGAGGTATAAAATTCTTAACTCTTCAAGCTTTCTACGCTTAGGGGTTTAAATTTTATCTGACGTGCTCTTATAGCTTCCTGTATATCTGATCTACGCATGTATGTCATATAAAAATGTTCAAAAATCTGCCCTTTCTTATTTCTGTCCCCATGCATATGTACAAAGTTGCTGTAATAATAATAAAAACCTGATGCGACTTCTTGCAAAGTTTTCTTTCTGTACTGAACGAGTTACAAGTTATGTTATATCTTTTTGATAATGCTGCTTCAAACAAACAAAAGAATATGTTTTGCCATGTCAAACATTTTTTCAAAAAATATATATATATATATAATCTCGCAAACAGCTAAGAGACAAGTATGGAGAAGGAAAAAGCTGCCCAAACAGCAGGAATCTCTTTTGTTCCCCCTTACCCAACAAAAATCCCAAAAAGAGAGAAAAGCCTCATGAGCGTGAATAAAAGCATGAGAGTTGTGCCCAATAAAAGAAAAAGAAAAAAATATATATCCACCACTTGTTTTTCCAAAAGTACCCATCTTTAGGCATGGTAGATCCGGGGCAGTGGTACGTAGGATGTGAAATCACTGCTCTAAAGCCAACTGGATTGGACTGCAGGGACCACTTGCCCGTTAACGGACCCTTACCTGGATGGACTGATGGGAGACAAGAATGAAAACCCCAAAAAGCCTTAGCCTACCCTATACACAACTTTCTGCCCCAAAAATAAAGCTATTTGGTGTGTAAGCTAATTTCGGAATCGTATAACTAAGTCTCGCTGAAGCTGTGGAGAAAAATCTTACTTAACAATAAGGTAGGGAAAACTGAGTCTTTTGTTCGTATTGAGACAGCATTATCCTTAAGGCATTACAATCTTCGTTTCACCCTTTTGAACAAGAAGTTATACCAAGCAAGAAGAAACATCACAAAATATAGTTTAAATATTGATTGAGGACAATCAAAACGCTAAGTTTGGGGGAGTTGATAACACCAAATTTTGTGATATTTTAGACTGTTTTTCTGTTATCAAAACTGCCCTTTTCTGCTATTTTCCTCTCTTTTATATGCACTTTCGCAATAATTGGCCAAGCAATGCTCTTAATCCAATTTTTCCTATCTTTTGCAGAGTTTTCCTCGTTTTTGGGCAATGAGGCCGCTCCGGCCCATGAATAAGTCCAAGTCTGTCTCGGCCTCCCTAAAGACCGATACAACTCCTGCCCGACAGGGCTGGGAGACACAAAGACGCTCGACAAAGAAAGGGGCCGCGCGAGAAGAAGCTGACGGACGACACTCCTACCCGACAAGGAGCCCGGCCCGCCTCGACAACCCAGCTTGTCGGGCGACACAGCCACCCACCGGCAGGCGTGCCGCCCATCACGACCAATAGCCGACACCATCTACGTCGAGCGACACCTCTGTATCGGCCCGTCCAACGACTGGTGCATAAGGGAGCCACGTGGCGCTTTGAGCACCATGTCTTCTCCCCAACCAGCTGACTATAAATAGCAGCTACAGGGAGCCAAAAAGACAGTCCACAGTTCGGAATTCATAGTTCTAGAATTTGGACAGTTGGGAGTTGAGCCATCTTCCGAGGAGACTGTGAGAGCATATGTGTCGTACCCCAGTGCTTGTCTCAGGCGACACTAGGTGAGCTTCTCCTCATCCCGAGAGGGAGGGGACAGTTCACTTAGGACCGTCCCGGGCGTCACTGCGGGCCGATATCGGCCGACGTAGATGAGCGACACAAGTGCCTGACATCAGCAATGCGTAGCTCTTAGCCCAACACAATATCAACCCGATACGCTTAGCTTGTCGAGCGTGCCGCCCGAGAGGGTGTGCCGCCCGACATGAGCGTATCGGCCAGGGTCCTTGAGCGATACGGTCGACAGTCGGTGCGTGCCGCCTGAGAGGGTGTGCCGCCCGACACCTCTGTATCGGGCTAGGCCTCTGACCGATATCGGGCAGGGGAGCTACAACACCTTGTCGTCCTTCTACATCAAGGAGGCGACACCTATCTTTACTTTCTGTCATCTAATTCCTTACTTACACATTGTAATTAAGACCCTTTATTCGTTTATGGAAATAGAAGATGCTTAATTACTTGTTGCTCTATGCTTGGTGCACAATGTTGGATGATTGCTATGTTTGATATCCGAACTCTAGCTTGCATGTTTGGATCGCGTTTCGCTTAGCTAACGAATCGTGTTTTCCCGTCACAACAACTTCGAGAGTTGTGTTGTGGCTCTAGTGTTTGGTCCGATTCTGGAGTACGAGAGTGCCTGGAACGGAGTTGCTTTAGTGACCTTTCCACTCTAATTTTAGTCCAGTGACCTCGAGAGGGGCGCTGATGCCTTGTTAGAGGTACCCGCTTCGAGAGGAGGGGTACATGACTGGTTCTACCGCCGCTTGTTTACCACGGTTTCATCCTTCGTACCTCACTTTTGCTCAAGCAGTATCTTTCTGTCTCTGTTGCATGAAAACCCCTAAAAACTGCTAAATGACTAAAATCTTAAATCTCTCTTGTAACTCCACTTGGAGATAGTTTTCTTTGTTTTATTCGTGACATCTTACTGCTTCCTTTCTTGGGAATTTATCTCTTTATATACCTGCCGGAGTGTAGCGTGTCGATTCCGTGTTCTCAACACTACCCACTTGTCCCTGTGTTCGACCCCGTATGTCTACTTCGACCCCGTAAACAAAGTTGTGGGGGCCTAGAAGGATTCGGGTTTATAAATGTAAAAGCTCGACTACCTCAAATCCGCCTCCAATTTTAGGACGCACGATTTAGGCCGGTCAGGGCTGGTTCCCAAGTTTGAGAGTGTCTCTCTGTCTCAAAGCACAATTGAGTAAGAGCAATCGCAGGGAGGTGTCCAAGAGGTGGAAAAGTAAGATTTAGTTGGTGAGGGTCAGTTGGGATGATGTTATCTTTTTTTTTAACATGGTGTTTACTAGCTAGCCTACAAATCTCAGATGGAAAAGATTTCTCGTACCTTGTAGTGGTCGTGTTTCCGATAGATGATGATGTAGCTGTGTCTTCCATATCTTCATTATCGAGGCTAGATGATAGGGAGATGGGCCAGAACTTTGAACCAGTGGGAGGCTGGTGCTCTTTTCTCACAAAGAGATGATCAACTAAGTTAGAATTAGAAGAGGAGATGTGCTCTTCCTTGCTGAAGAAAAGTGGGTATAGTTCTTGGGTGGTTTCGTTGTTGAAATCGATTACCCAAACAGTCAGGGTTTTGTGAGCTGAGGGTTTTATGAAGATGGTACATTCCTGCTTAAAGCTTCAACTCAGTGATCATGCTTGCCTAGCCTTCAGTGATTAGATTGGATTTTCCGATGAGTTTTATGGTGACTGGGAAAGATTTGTTTCCAAATTAGGATAGTGTTAGGACCAGATGAGATGTCGAATTTGTGGTATTTCCATGCTTTTGGGAGGGGTATGTTGATGAGGTACAAAGGGTTGGATAGGTTGTAATCCATGAAAGGGAAGCGTGAAGCCATATTTGGTAAAGCAGGAAGGAGGTAGTCTGTTCTAGCAGGGGTCGGTGGTTTCTTATAAAGCATAGCACGTTTGAAGAGAGTAGAGATCACTTTCTTGCCTTTTATCCTCTTGTTGGTGCTCGGAGAGGAAGAGATGGTACCTCCAGTCCTCATATTGAAGTTTCTGAGGGATATAGATGGGGAGGGTGGCTCGAGGGCAATAAAGGGGCAGCGATTAATACCAAATGCACCAGCGATGGTAAGAGCTGTCACAGAATGCGATCGCTAAAGGTAGAGAAAGTCTCGCATGTAGGGTGAGGGACCAGGCCGTGCATGCAGGGTGCGGGAATGGCCAGGGGGCTTCCCGTAAAGGGGATGATCATAGCAGGACGAGAACAGGTGTAGGGCAACCCAAAAAGGGGGGCGATCTTTTCTGGAAGATGCAGGTGTGGGAGTCCAGAAAAGTGATACAATCACAAAATTAGAGAGGCAGCGACACCGATCTGGAGGAACAACAGCTAGAAGAGCTCACCTGAGTAAAAACCCTAGGTCATATAGGCTCACCTAATCATACCCATAGAAAGTCTAGATGTCTGCCTCGATGGTGTTGTGAGAGGATCCACGAGATTGATGTGTTGTAATCCATAGCCGAAGAAGACGGTTGGTGTTCCAGAGGTATGGGCTAGTGAGTAGTTGGATTTCAATGCGTTGAAGCTCACCGAAGGAGATAGTTGTTGATGTTACTGAGGTTGGGGCTAGAGAGAAGTTGGAGCTTTCTCTCACTAACCGTGCAAACAGTTAGACAGCGTGTGAGCAAATAGCATTGTTGGTACACCAAGGCTAGCGACAAATCATTTCCGAAGGGGCTTTTCAAAGAGTGGAACCTGGGTCCCTTCAACAGGGAGAAGCGGAGCCGCACCACTGAAGCTATCCCTTGTCGGTGTTATATGCTCATATTAGGATGTCATCTAGAGATTTTAAGGAAGCATTACAATAGTATATAATAAATTAATAGTTACTTCACTTCAGAACATCAGGAAAAAAGTGGAAGATCTAGATTAATTATTATCTTTCACAAGTTGACTTGATAGCATTGAAAAAAAAATTAAACTTGTGAAAGTAATCTAGTCCTTTCACTGTCGATACACATGATCTTCTTTGTATCCAGAAGCATCTTAATGATTGTATCTATTGAAAGATAAACATAATTGCTGCAACTATATTGACAATTAAACTTGACAATGCATCCTGAAATATATTTTAATGAATCTATCTGTCCAAGCAGTCTGAAAATAATTCTAAAATTGTAATTCTAGAATAGAAAAGTATTGCTTCTTACTGAGTGAATAAACAATGCTCTCTCTTTTATAAGACAAGAGAGTAGTACAACATTTAGAGATAAGCAATATGGGATAAAGAAACAAGTGACTAAAAGACAAATAACTAAAATACACTAAGTAAAAACAACAGTAAAGTGTATATACTAATACTCCCCCTCAAGCTGGAGCATAAATGTCAATCATGCCCAGCTTGTCAGTCATAGCAGTGAATCTAGACTTCGGAAGTATTTTGTTTAAGATGTCAGCCACTTGATCTGAGGTATGTATGTAGGGCGTAGATATCTGGCCAGATAAGACAACTTCTCGAACAAAGTGACAGTCAACCTCAATATGCTTTGTTCGTTCATGGAAGGTAGGATTACTATCAATAAAGGTAGAAACCTTGTTGTCACAGTACATAGGGATAGGAGTAGAATCAAAAATGCCAAAGTCTTTCAACAGGCTCCGTATCCAGAATAGTTCACATGTAGTATGCGCCATGGCGCGATATTCTGCTTCAGCACTCGAGCGAGCAACAACTGTTTGTTTCTTACTGCGCCAGGTAACCAGATTTCCACCTACAAAAGTACAGTAGCCAGAGGTGGAGCGTCGATCGATCTTGCTCCCCGCATAGTCAGAATCAGAATACCCAACAAGGTTACAATGACCATGTTTTTTATACAGCAGACCTTTCCCAGGGGAACTCTTTAGATATTTGAGAATGTGATAGACTGCATCCCAGTGACATTGTCGGGGTTTGTTAAGATATCTGCTAACAAGTCCAACTACAGATGTGATATCAGCACGAGTGATAGTAAGATAGATGAGCTTGCCAACCATGTGTCGATACTGATGGTGATCAGGATAAGAAGGAGAATTCTCATCATCCTAGTTGGTGTTTGGATCCAGAGGAGTACTAGCAGGCTTTGCACCAAGAATACCTATTTCAGATAGAAGATCCAAAACATATTTACGCCGAGATAGGCACAATCTAGAGGATGACCGAGAAACTCCAATCCCAAGAAAGTAGCATAAGGTGCCTAAATCTTTGGTGACAAAATGTTTCTCCAAATAACGTTTAGTCGCGTGCCAGCAAGATCACTCCCTAATAAAATGATGTCATCAACATATACAATCAGAATAACAATGCCAGAAGTAGTCTGTTTAACAAAGACAGAATGATCATATTGGGAACGTCGAAAATGAAATTTCTAAATAATGGTACTCAGTTTATCAAACCAAGCACATGGACTTTGTTTTAAGCCAGAAATTGCTTTCTGCAAATGACAAACTTTGGAGGACTCCCCCTGAAGTACAAATCCGGGAGGTTGTTCCATATAGACTTCCTCATGCAGATCTCCATATAGAAAAGCATTTTTCACGTCAAGCTGAAATAAGGGCCAATCAGAATTAATTGCAACAGAAATAAGTATGTGAACTGAATTCAGCTGGGCCACAGGTGAAAAAGTCTCAAAATAGTCAACGCTGTAAGTCTGTGTGTAGCTCTTGGCAACAAGCCTAGCCTTGAGAGGCTCAATCATGCCATCTGGTTGATATTTAATAGTAAACACCCAGCGACATCCAACCGGAGAACAATCAGTGGGAGGATCAACCAACTCCCAAGTGTTATGATTAGTAAGAGCTTGCATCTCAGCTTCCATGACCTGACGCCAAGCTGGATGTTTAAGAGCCTGAGAAGCATTTTTAGGAATAGAAACAACAGAAAGAGCAGCAGTAAAATTGGCAAATTAGTCCCCTTGTGAGCAGTAGTACAAAAATTCCCAATTAGATGTTTTGTACATGTTCTAGTTCCTTTCTTTAAACTGATATGAATATCTAAGTCAGAGAATACCTGAGGTGATGACTGATCTGGCATTGAGGAAGAAGATTCTGGAGGGGTCATAGAGGGAGTTGTCGTCTTTGGTCTTCTTTGATAAACTTTCAGCTGAGGAGTAGCAGTAGCAGGAACAGTATTAAGGGAATCATAATCATCAATCATTGGTAATGGTGTCTCCATTAATAAATTTGACGTAAGGGCAGACCCAGAAGAAGAATAGAATGGCATGTGCTTGGAGAAAACAACATCAACCGAGACCATCCATTATTTTGAAACTGGATCATAACAGCGGTACCCTTTTTGAGTCCTAGAGTACCCTAGGAAGACACACTTGATGGCACAGGGATCAAGTTTGGTTAAACCAGGACGTAGGTTTTTAACAAAGCAAGTGCTCCCAAAAATACGAGGAGGAACAGAAAATAAGGGTGCATCAGGGTACAAGATTTGATAAGGTATTTGATTCCCAAGAACTGAAGAGGGCATGCGGTTAATGAGATAGCATGCAGTGGAAATAGCTTCAGGCCAAAAACACTGAGGAACATTATAGTCAAAAAGTAAAGTATGAGCAATGTCAAGAAGGTGGCGATTCTTGCGTTCGGTGACTCCATTTTATTGCGGGGTGTAGGCACATGAGGTTTGGTGAATAGTACCCATTTTGCGACAAAAACTCCTGACTGAGGATTGCATGAATTCAAGAGCATTGTCAGTGCGAAATTTTTTTATAGGTTTGCTAAACTAGGTACATTTTTCAGCAAAATAAGCAGTAATAGTCTCAAGAATATTAGACCTATCCTTTAGCAAGAAAATGTAGGTGGTCCTAGAGAAATCATCAATAAAGCTCAGAAAGTAACGAAATCCAGATATACTCGAGACAGAACAAGGTCCCCAAAACATCAACATGTATAATATCAAACGACTGTTTTGAACCAATACATAATTTCTTTGAAAACGTTGCTCTAGTTTGCTTGCCTAATTGACAAGTTTCACAATGAAAAATATAATCTGAAATATGAGGTAGTAAATGCTTTAATTTGGCTGCCAACGGGTGTCCCAACCGATAGTGCCACTGGATGCCAGTCATAGAAGATGTCAGATACGCCGCAGTATTTGGAACATCCAAGTAATATAAACCATTTGGTCCCTTATGGCCCAAACCAATCTTCGTCCTCGTGTGCAAATCCTGAAAAACAACACCATCCAGGTCAAATGTAATAGAGCAGCGAAGGCTCTTCACAGCTCTATTGACAGATAACAGATTTATAGGGAACTTAGGAACATATAAAGTAGAGCGCAGAGGCAGACATCTAGGAGTGCATATATCACCAAAACCAGTGCCAGTGTTTGAGAGTCGTCATCTAGAGTAATAGGAGGTATAATAGTAGTGTTATGTAAATGAGAAAATAATGTAGGATTGCCAGATATATGGGATGTCGCACCCAAATTGATCACCCAAGTGTTTTTACCAGACTGAGTCAAAAGAGAAGTGCTACCATCAGTGGAGGCCTCGGTAGAGGAAGCAAGCCATGCTTGTAGTAGTTTCTCAAACTCTGATCAGATCCAATCGGCAGACGGAGGTGCAGAAGTAGTGGCAGTGTCAGGCTGATCTGTGGTGACTTGATTCGCCCAGGCTGGCTTCCCATGCTTTATCTAGCAACGATCTTCATTGTAATTTGTACGCTTACAGAAGGTACAAAAGCGTTGTTCAGTAGTCTCAGCAGGAGAAGAGGAGCCACGTCCTGGTCCATAAGAATGCCCGCGGCCACGTCCCCGACCACGACCGCGTCCATGGGAAGAGTCACCAGTCTGAACAGCAAGGGTTGTTCCGTTAGAAGAGTCAGGTATGTTTTGTGAAATGGAAGGAAGGCATTGAACATGCTTCAGAACGTCTCTCAGGGTAGGAAGGGGATCACTGGAGAGGATCTGATCAACAACTCTTGCAAAAGATGAAGGCAGACCAGCGAGGAACTGGACAAGTTGAAGTTCGTTCCTTTGACGCTGGATTTCTGTGATATCTGCAGACAGAGGATGGTAGACCTCAAACTTATCCCAGAGAGCACAACAGTTATTGTAGTAATCCTCCACGAAGTCAGTAGCAGAGTACTCCTATTTGGCCAGTAGCTTGAAGATTTCAAAAACCTTCTTCGGATTCTGCTGGTGAGAGTATACGTGGGAGAGTTGATCCTACATATCCTTGGCAGTCTTGAGGCGAAGGAGAGACTGGCTGATTTTAGGTTCCGCACTATTGACCATCCAGGTCATAACACCATAATCTTCCTTAGACCATATATCGTAGTTCTGTTTGGTCTTGTCATCAGCATCAGCAACAGGGATGTTCGGACCCTTAGTTGACAGATAAGAGAAATGTCCTTGAGCCTTGACGTACAGTTCAAAGGAGGCTGCCTAGAGATGATAGATGGGGCCATCCAACTTGATGGTAGTGACACACAAATTGCGAGAAAGGTTAGGAGTCGCCATCCGAGATGATAGAGAAAGTCATAATCAAGGGTGCAGATAGCAGCAGAGGTAGTAGTCACTAGTCAGTAACAGAAATCCAACACATGGACTAGAATTAGCATATAGAAGATCCAAGAATGGATCTCAGAAACCCTCATAGGGGTAGCAGGAGAAGATAGAAACCTACGCCAACATGGAGGAACAATCACTCCACCATGAGGCGCGGGCAAATAGAGCGAAAGATGCCTTTTACGACGTCAACGTGCCAGAAACTAGAAAGTTACTGAAGCTGTCCGGAGGTTTTGGGGAAAGAAGATGGGTAGAGGATTGGGTGTACTTGATGGATTAAGCCATGGTAATGGAGTGGGTTAGGGTGTTGAAAGGTGGTGGAGGGTTGGGGGAGGGTGGGCGGTGGCAGGAGTGGTGGTGGTGATGGTTGTGGGCGGCGGCAGGGGGGTGGGCAGGTGTGGCGGCGACGCAAGGGGGCTAGGGAGAGAGAGGAGGGAGAGGGGCGGCTAGGGTTGGGGGGGATGAGAGGCGGCTAGGGTTTAGGGAGGATCGGGACACTCTGATACCATATAGAATAGAAAAGTATTGCTTCTTATTGAGTGAATAAAACCAATACACTGCTCTCTCTTTTATAAGACAAGAGAGTAGTACAACATTTAGAGATAAGAAATATGGGATAAAGAAACAAGTGACTAAAAGACAAATAACCAAAATACACTAAGTAAAAACAATAGTAAAGTGTATATACTAATAATAATTACAAAATTAACTTAGAAGAGTTCCATAAGAAACTGAGTCTTGTCTTGAGAATTAAAAAATTACCTTCATAAACTCAGTAGTGAAATTCAAAATTCATAATATAATGTAGAATTTTGATGAAATATCAAAATTTCCATGTCACATGGATGTTTGACATAAATAGAGAATTGAAAGTGAGTCACTTATGACAACAGGAATATATCAGATCCAACCTTAATCTCCTTTGTCAAGGGATGGATTTTCAGGACTTCTTAAATCGGATCTTAAAACCAGAAAGTATACTATTGATACGCCTCCATTAGACTAACATGCAGTCTGTACGATCACAAATGGTTCAACCCAGCTACGGAGTTGCTAAACAAGAAAAAAAATTAGTAGTTGTGTGCACCCACCTTTAACTCTCACCTGTGTTAACATCTTTTTTGTTGTCAGTATGGTTTCTACATCTGATATCTGCATAACAGGAAAAGCACAATAATCAGTGTAAGAACTTGTCGCATAAAAGATCCATTCAAGAATAGGAGAAACTGAATCAGGGAGAGGTACAAGTCCTTGGAGGAGTTTGTTGGTGTTCCTAAGGTTCCATTAAATATAACTCCTAGACTGATATTAAGCTACTATAAAATAAAAGGACAAGGCATACCCACCTACTTATATTAAGCTACTATAAAATTTCCATGTCACATGGATGTTTGACATAAATTCAGAATTGAAAGTGAGTCACTTATAACAACAAGAATATATCAGATCCAATCTTAATCTCCTTTGTCAAGGGATGGATTTTCTGGACTTCTTAAATGGGATCTTAAAACCAGAAAGTATACTATTAATACACCCCCATTAGACTAACATGCAGTCTGTACGATCACAAATGGTTCAACCCAGCTACAGAGTTGCTAAACAAGAAAAAAAAGTAGTAGTTGTGAGCACCCACCTTTAACTCTCACATGTGTTAACATCTTTTTTGTTGTTAGTATGGTTTCTACATCTGATATCTGCATAACAGGAAAAGCACAATAGTTAGTGTAAGAACTTGTCACACAAAAGATCCATTCAGGAATAGGAGAAACTGAATCAGGGAGAGGTACAAGTCCTTGGAGGAGTTTGTTGGTGTTCCTAAGGTTCCATTAAATACAACTCCTAGACTGATATTAAGCTACTGTAAAAAAAAGGACAAGGCATAGACACCTACTTATTTGAAGGAGGCACTAAGAGGACAACACTTTTCGCCAAAGGATGAAACTTCAAACAAACCAGGGACTATTTAATGCCTATCTACGGAATTACATAAGAAATACTACTAAAAATTAAAAGGGAATAATTCTCATTCATCAACTGTGTCTCTACATGGACGCAGATAGAGCCTTTATATAGGCTTCTAAAAGAAAGACTAAATGTGTGGTAGCCAATGTGGGACTAAATCACTTGACTTTACAAGAGCCCAAAAATGAGAAAAGGACATAATAAAATAAAGCATAACTAATAACACGGCGGCGCCTATGCTCATAAGTACGTAAAGGTGGGGCATGTCCTACATCAACTCCCCTCGGCTGTAAAAGACTCGATTCCGTCGAGTCAGTACTGAGGTAGAGCTCAAGAAGATATGCATCAATGTGGCATAACTCCTCTTCGGTGATCTAGGTGGCGTTTGCTGAAGAACTAACTCTCCAGCAAACTAACAAATGATGTACAATGCCCTGACTAGTGAGGATGGTTTGGTAATCCAAGACGGTGTCGATGCGTTCAGGCGGCTGTTGAGGAAGTCAAGGCAGAGGCGGTAATTTTTCTGAAGACGGTGGAGCACAGTGACGATCTAAAGAAGTTGATGCTAGTGGTGGAGGGGGCTCGAATATACCACAATAAGGAGAAAAATCCTCCACATTGAATACTGCACTAATGCCCCAATCTGCTGGTAAATCCAGTACATAGGCATTGGGTCCCTGTCGACTAAGTATTTGGAACGGTCCTGACGCTCTGCCGCGAAGCTTTTTGAAGGAATTTTTGGGTAGCGTTCAGGACGCACACGTACTAACACATAATTTCCCACATTAAATTCTTGAAACCCGCGGTGTGCATCTGTAGAAAGATTATAGTTTTCATAAGACAAAGTAATTTTTCGGCGAATCTCGATATGCAAATCATGAATGTGATGGGAAAAGGTCTCGGCAGTGTGGGAAGTATGATCATTAGTGGACAGAGGTAAAAGATCTATAGGTTGGCGAGGTTTGTATCCATTAACAACTTCAAATGGACTCTTTCCTGTGGATCGATTGACAGAACTGTTGTAAGTAAATTCAGCAATAGGTAGTAATAATTCCCAATTGCCTAAACGCTCACCAACAAGACATCGCAGGAGGTTACCTAAACTCCTGTTGACCACCTCAGTTTTCCCATCAGTTTGAGGGTGAAAGGCATAAGAGAATTTGAGGTTGGTATCAATGATTTTCTATAAGGTCTTCCAAAAGTAGCTAAAAAACTTAACATCACAGTCAGAGACTATGGTAGTGGGGAGTTCATGTAGCTTGACTACCTCATTAAAGAAAAGGCGAGCAATATGCGAGGCGTCAGAAGTCTTACTACAGGAAATGAAGTGGGCCATCTTTGAAAAACAATCAACAACCACAAACACATAATCATGGCCACAAGAAGTGCAGGGTAGTCCTAAAATAAAATCCATACTTAGATCCTTTCAAGGCTCATGGGGAATAGGGAGGGGAGTGTACAGACCCGTATTTTATCTTTTGGTTTTAGCCAATTGACAAGTACGACATTGAGACACTATGCCAACTACATCACGTCATAAGGAAGGCCAATAAAATCTGTGTGTCACTAGAGCGGTGGTCTTATCTCTACCAAAATGGCCAGCGAGGCCGCCGACATGTAACTCCCAAATGAGAAAATCTCGAACTAAAGGAGAAGGGATACATAATTGTGTGCCGCGAAAAAGAAATCCATCTCGTAAGATAAAATCAGAAGCATGGCCAAGTGTACTATTGACAAGGTCAGAATGAATAGTCGTGAAGTCAGGACAGTTGGAATATTGCTCTTTCAGACGGTCAAAGCCCACAACTTCAACGCTCATAGACTGTAGGGTGATCAAGCAATGACTGAGAGCGTCTGCAGCCTTGTTCTCAACACCTGAGCGATGTTTAAGAACTATTAGTATATAGACTTTTCTGTGTTTTTTACTTAGTCTATTTTTCTCTTTACTATGTTATTCTTGTGTTTAGTTTTATCCCACTTGGGTTATCTCTAAATCTTGTGGTCTTCTCTTGTCTTATAAAAGAGAACCATGTACTCCTTTTTTATCATATCAATAATAGGATTATTAGCCACAACTTCTAGATGGTATCAGAGCCTCCCGATCCTCCCTAACCCTGATCCTTTCCCATCAACCCCAGCCGCCAACCACTTTCCCTTCTCCCAAGCCGCCGCCCACCCTGCCCCCCCTCCTGCTACTGCCGACCAGCACCAGCCCCTCCAACTGCCGACACCCCTTCCCCTACCTTTCTCCCTTGCCGCCCACCTCCTTCCCTCCCTTCTTCTCCACCGCAGCCCCCCCCCTTCTTCCTCCATCTCCACCACCGCCCCCCTGCTGCCCGCCGCCACCCCACACCCACCACTACCATCTCCCGCAACCACAACCACCCTCCCCATCCTCTCTTCTATCTTGTTTCTCTTCCCTAGTTCTTTGCTCACCATCTAGTTCGGCTACAGACTTCCGTTCGTCTTCGTACGCTCTTCCGAAAAGCCTACATACAGCCCGTGTCTTTTCCAGTTCTGGCACGTTGAAGGCGTAAACCAGCTTTTCGCTTCTGCCTGCCTACGCCTCATGGTGGAGTGATCTTTTCTCCATGGTGGCGTAGGTTTCTTACTTCTTTATCTGTCCCGTGAGGGACTTCTGAGGTCCATGTGGATCTCCTACTTGCTACGACTACTAGTCCATGTGGTGGACTCCTGCTACTGACTACTGCTACTGCTGATCCTTGCTGTGCCCGTGCTACTATTCTGCTCTGGTCTGATGGCGACTCCAGATCTCCCGTGCACTCTCTGTGTTACTACGGTGAAGTTGGACAGTTCCAACTATCACCTACGGGCTGCCTCCTTTGAGTTGTATGTCAAATCCCAAGGTTGCCACTCTCATCTGACTACAAAAGGCCTGTCTCTTCCTGCTCCTGATGCTGACGAGAAGACGAAACAAGCCTATGATCTCTGGTCCAAAGAGGACTATGGGGTCATGACATGGATGGTCCACAGCGCTGAAGCCAAGATCAACCAGTCCCTGCTCCGTCTTCAGACTGCCAAAGAAATGTGGGAGCAACTCTCCCATGTTTACTAGCACCAACAGAATCCTAAGAAGGTCTTTGAGATCTTCAAGCAACTTGCCAAATAGGAGTATTCTGCTACTGACTCCGTCGAGGATTACCACAACTCCTGTTGTGCCCTCTGGGATGAGTTCCAGGTGTATCATCCTCTTTCTACTTACATCGATGAAGTTCATCGACAGCGGAACGAACTTATGTTAGTTCAGTTCCTCGCGGGCCTACTTGCTTCCTTTGCTGGTGTTGTGGACCAAATTCTCTCCAGCGACCCTTTACCCACTCTCTACGATGTGCTCAAAAGGGTCCAACGCTTACCTTCTGTGTCTCAGTCCATGCCTGACTCTTCTGATGGGGCAGCCCTCGCTGACACGCCCCAATCTCACATTAACCACAAACCACGAAATTAGGACGCGACAGGATGAGATTTACACATAAGCCAATCACTCTTCACTTTTTAAAACTTTTTAAAGAGATTAATAGTATAATCTGATTTATGCTGTAAATTGAAACTAAACAAACTGCGGAAGCATCTTTATAAACTGACTAGCAATATAAACAGAGTCTACAACATTTTACATTGTTTGACATAAATAAAGCATAACAGTTAATTTACATCTTTGTACACATTCTCTCTCACTCACACCTTGTCCCGAAGATCGAGGGGAATGGACTAAGAGACCCCTAACTACTAACTACAAACCTTCTATCGACTAGGCGTAAGGATAAATCGATCCTTCTGATATCCTGCTGCTGATGATAACCTGAAAATGTTTTGAGTAGAGGTATGAGCCTACTCGCTCAGTGAATAGCATTTCACTTAGCTATCACTAATCAACTCATCAGGTTTATAAACTGAAATTAAACATAAATGCAGAACTAAGCAAGGCAGTTCTAATAACATAACAGATTTACAGAATATATTCACATTTTCAAGCATCAACAGGTAATTCAGATAAATGAACAGTTATATAAATTTACTGTGAACCTACTTGATTATTTATTCATTTTATTATTATGCCCTAAATATATGCAGTGTACTCTGCATATAAAGATCCGCAGCAAGTTCATGCTACGGCCCCACCGTACAAGACTTAGCGACACACCCGGGGAGTGCTAAGTCTGACTCCAGTCCTGCTCTGCCACAGGACTCCAGGCTCATCGGCCTCATTGCACTACTCAGAGTGCTCCAGACTCCTCCTCTAACCTGAGTACACCGGCGGAGAGTCTCACGGGGTTACCTCCATGACATCGCACGGATCTTGTTGCAATAACCCACAATTTTCTCCAGTGCCACCGTGACATCGCACGCGTTGTTGTTGGACACTGTTCTCTCTGTCCTCGTGTCTCCATGACATCGCACGGATAATGTTGCAACACGAGTTTCACCCCTAAGAAGCAGATCTCTCTTAGGGGTTCTACGGTGTTAGGGCACCTGAGTCTATTAACTGATTAACATATAACCATTTAAACAGGAATATCACATTTACTGATTTCATATCAGATCACAATACACTGTCATTCTAAACCGACAGAGCAATATATTTCAAATCATTGTAATTTCTGAGAAATTCTCATACCATGCATTCAGACAAATTAGAAATGCATAAATAACCCAACTTATTTCAATCTGGCGCATACATAGCGACTTTAAGCAATTGAATGTCTTATTGCACAAATTAAATAAATTTGCTTCACATACGAGAATCATACTCAACATTTGTCAATTCTCTAAAATTCTCGAAAAACGTGCACATTAACCCTAATCCTGATTTGTGCATCACTTAACTCAACTAAGAGTTACTTACATATAATAACACAAATTATTATTAATAATTAGGAATTTCTACTGATATCCTTGAGAAGCGTGTCAATTTGAGAGAAAATATTAAATCATTTAAATTAACTACTACCTAGAACGTGCATCTAGGTTTTCTTTGATATTTTTCACATCGTCGTCATTTCTTTAAAATCATGCTCAATTAATTTATTAAAAATCATATAGCCCGAGTTTATATCCAAACTATCCAGAATGTGATCGTGCGCTACTATTTCCCCATTTAATCGAGTAATTTGGTTTCGATTGATCGTGTGGTTTTACTACTCTAATTCACACACAACAATTGCTAATTAACGATGTACAAACGTTAATAATTAAAATGCGTGATTTGGTAATTTAACGGTGCTGGCACTGCCCGACACCCGGGTATACGCTGAAAACTGCGTCAAACCAGATCGAACTATAATCACCCGTTTTATCGAGTTAAATTGTGATAGATGAATGAAATGCTACTCACATTGATTTGGACTGTCCGGATTCGTCCGGAGATGTGTCCAAAGTCCGAATTCCGGGCGTTTGCTAGATCATCTTCAACCTTGGGTATTATGCTTTAGGACCTGTTGCAAACAGGTTGCTTCACTTAGGATTACTGATTGACGGAATAACTCGATTGACAGCCAAATCGTGGCTAGGAGCTAGGGATTCAAACTGAGGACTCCCGGCCGAGCTCAAAGGCACCAGTTGAAGGTGCTAGCCGCGCCCAAAGTGTTCCTAGCCAAATCTGCTACAAACAAGAAGCAACACACACGTTTACTTAGTTAAGGCTGAATCGAGGAGTAGGGCTTCAGATTCTAGCACAGACCTCTTGGCCGAGCTTGATGGCAAGCTTTCCTTGCAGCTTCGTGCGCCCAAGAGGGCCCTTGGCCATGCTCCTTGCAGCAGCTATTGCTGCGGTTAAATGGGGGCGCCGCCCCTGCTGTTTGGAGCACCAGTAATTGCAGCAAGGTAGGAAGCGGTGAATTCTTGATTCCTGCTTAAAGCTGAGCTCCAGACGATCGATAGGATGATGTCCTTCACACCCACACAAGCTCCTGGCTAGCCACCCAACTGCTGGCCGGCCACTGCTGGTCGCAGCCGCAAGAGGAGCGCCGCCCAACCTGATGGTGTTGCTGCTAGAGGCAAGGAAAGGGGGAGGGAAGGAGGAAGGAAGGTAGAGGGAGGTCGAGCGATGCTAATCAGAGCCAAGGGGCGCTCAAATCGGCCATGCATCCCCCCCTTATCTACTGTTCTATCGGTTATCGCCTAGGCGGTTGCCCTCTCAAGCGGTCGCTCATTTGGGAAGAAGAACAGATAAGGAGGAAAAGAAACGGGCAAAGGAAATAAAAAGCAAAACTAATTGGAAAATTTGCAACTTAGCCCCTAAGTCTTAAAAATGCCATAACTCTCACCTCGATTGTCCGATTTGGACGATTTCTTTTGCAAAATTTCAAGAACGAGGTCCTATACACCCTTGAAGTAAGAAATCATGTTCATTATCTTGTCACAACTGGTCAAAGCACTAATTTCATATGGGTACTTAATGCAACTTAGTTAACCTAACGATTAACATTGATATTATCATTAATTATCTCAGATGATTCAATCTCAACCATTGATTCACATATTAAATTCTTTTGATTAACCATGATGTTTAATATGATACTCAACACTAATCAAGGTATTTCACGCTAATTGAGGTATTTACTGGTTAACCTCAATGTGGGTCATAACACTCGCTGTCCACTCTGGTGATTCTTTTCGTGGTCGCGGTCGTGGCAGAGGTCGTGGCCGCGGAGGACGTTCTTCTGCTCCTGGCCGTGGCTCTGGAGCTGATTTTATGGAGTCCCTCTACTGCACTCATTGCAAGCGCACCAACCATACTTAAGATCGTTGTTGGATCAAATACGGCAAACCTGACTGGGCCAATAAAGTGACTTCTAACCAGACTAAACCTGCTCCACCAACAACTGACTGGATCCGCTCAGAATTTGAAAAACCGCTTCAAGCTCGCCTGGCTTCCTCTACTGGCTTCCTCTACTGATGCTTCAAATGATGGTAGCGCCGCCCTTCTGACCCAGACTGGTAAACCTTCATGGGTGATTGACTCTGATGCGACCTCTCATATTTCTGGAAATCCTACTTTATTCTCGAAATTGCACAAGACATCTTTTATATCGCATGTTACTTTAGCTGATGGCTCTAAATCACCAGTTACTGGAATTGGTGATATAAGTTCTACTGGTAGTCTGCCACTGTAGTCCACTCTTTATGTCCCTAAGTTTCCCCTTAATTTACTATCTGTCAGTAAAGCTGTGAAGAACCTTCGCTGCTCAATTACGTTTGATCCGGATGGTGTTCTGTTTCAGGATCTGCGTACGAGGATGACGATTGGTTCAGGCCATGAGGGACCGGATGGACTCTACTACTTGGACGATCCGAAGCCAGCTGCATATTTGACATCATCTGTGGCCAACATTCAATGGCATTATAGATTGGGACATCCCTCTGCTGCAAAATTAAAAGCTTTATTACCTGATGTAGTGAGTTCTGTTTTTCATTGTGAGACATTCCAGCTTGGCAAGCAAACTTGTGCTACGTTTTCACCAAAATTTTGCATTAGTTCTAAAGCTATCTTCGATATTATACATGCTGATGTTTGGGGTCCATGTGTTGTGATGAGTACTTCTGGTTTTAAATATTTTCTGAGCTTCATTGATGATTTCTCTATAGCAACCTGGCTGTTTTTACTGAAAGACAGATCTACCATTCTTGAGAAAATTACTGACTTCTTTGCTGAAATCTGTACCCAGTTTGCTAAGCCCATTAAAATTTTGCGCACTAACAATGCTTTGGAGTTTATGCAAGCCTCTGTTAGTAGTTTTTTTCGTCGCCAGGGCACCATCCACCAAACTTCCTGTGCCTATACCCCGCAACAAAACGATGCCGCTAA
The DNA here is from genome assembly GCA_963693085.1 of Alisma plantago-aquatica. NCBI lineage: Eukaryota > Viridiplantae > Streptophyta > Magnoliopsida > Alismatales > Alismataceae > Alisma > Alisma plantago-aquatica. Next base: position 781,185,499 of record OY856410.1, read on the forward strand.
ATGCAAAAACCATCATCTCCTTGAAATTGCGCGTACCCTTCTTTTTCACTACCATGTTCCTCAGTCTTTTTGGCCCGAGGCGATATCTACTGCTTGCTACCTCATTAATCGTATGCCATCCTCTGTGCTCGGCAATAAGATTCCATATCAGGTCTTGTTTCCTGATGCACCTCCTTTCTCTGTGCCTCCTCGTATCTTTGGGAGCACGTGCTTTGTTAAAAATCTCTGGCCTGGCCTTACCAAATTGGATCCTAGAGCAACTAAGTGTGTTTTCTTGGGATACTCTCGCACTCAAAAAGGGTATCGATGCTACGACCCTATTTCTAAAAAGTGGTTTGTCTTTGCGGATGTAGTATTCTTTGAGCACATGCCTTTCTATTCTCTGGCTGGTTCTGCACTCACATCAGATTTACTGGTTGATACACCTTTACCTGTTGTGGATGATTTGACTGATAATTCTGATGCTGCCTCTCCACCTGAAATGCCACCTCTGAAAGTGTATCACAGAAGACAGAAGCCGACAGCTCCCTCTATGCCCTCTCCATCGTCTTCATCCTCTGTGCCAGATCAAACACCTCCGCATGTATTTTCTGACCTTGATCTCCCTATTAGCCTGAGAAAAAGGACACAGACTTGTACTAAGCATCCCATTGGGAATTTTTGTTCTACTGATAATCTGGGTGCTAATTTTGCTAATTTTACTGCGGCCCTTTCTGCTATATCTGTTCCTAAAACTGCTGCTCAGGCCATTAAAAATCCTGCATGGCGTCAGGCTATGGAAACCGAAATGCAGGCGCTCACTGAGCGCAATACATGGCAACTTGTTGATCCACCTGCTGATTGCTCTCCTGTTGGTTTTCACTAGGTCTTCACGGTCAAGTATCAACCAGATGGAACTGTTGAATGACTTAAGGCGAGACTAGTGGCTAAAGGCTATACACAGACCTATGGGGTCGACTACTTTGAGACTTTCTCTCCGGTGGCACGGTTGAAATCTGTGAGAATTCTTATTTATGTTACTATTAATTCTGACTAGCCGCTGTATCAGCTTGATGTCAAGAATGCTTTCCTGTATGGTGACCTTCATGAAGAAGTCTACATGTCACAACCCCCTGGTTTTGTTGCTCAGGGGGAGTCCTCTAAAGTATGCAGACTGAAAAAGGAGATCTATGGCTTGAAACAGAGTCCCAGAGCTTGGTTCGATAAATTAAGCACTATTCTTCAGAATTTTTCATTCAAGCGCTCCCAGTCCGATCACTCAGTCTTTGTCAAGAGTACTCCTGCTGGAATTATTATTCTCATTATTTATGTTGATGATATTATCCTCTCAGGAAGTGATCCTGCCGGTATTCAATCCACCAAGCACTATCTGGAAAAACATTTTGTCACTAAAGATCTTGGGTCTCTCAGGTATTTTCTTGGGATAGAGGTGTCCCGGTCTTCTTCTGGCCTATGCTTATCTCAGCGCAAGTATGTTCTGGATCTACTATCTGAAACTGGTCTTCTAGGTGCTAAGCCTGCTAGTACACCTCTGGATCTGAACACCGACTGGGATGATGAGAATTCTCCTGCCTATCCTGACAATCATCAATATCGAAGAATGGTCGGTAAACTCATCTATCTTATTGTTACACATGCCGATATTACTGCTGCTGTTGGATTGGTTAGTCGTTACCTAGATAAGCCTCGACAATGTCATTGGGACGCTGTCTGTCATATTTTGAAATATCTGAAAAGTTTTCCTGGAAAAGGCCTACTTTACAAGAAACATGGACACTGCAAACTTCTTGGCTATTCTGATTCCGATTACGCTGGCAGCAAGGTTGACCGTCGCTCTACTTCTGGCTACTACACGTTTGTAGGAGGCAAACTTGTCACTTGGCGAAGCAAGAAGCAGTTTGTAGTTGCTCGCTCAAGTGCTGAAGCTGAATATCGTGCCATGGCACACACGACCTGTGAACTATTCTGGATTAGGAGCTTACTGAAGGACTTTGGTATCTCTGACTCGTCTCCTATTCCAATGTATTGTGACAACAAAGCAGCTACATTCATTACCAGTAACCCTACTTTCCATGAGTGGACCAAGCACATTGAGGTGGATTGTCATTTTGTCTGCGAAGCTGTTCTCTCTGGCCAGGTCTCTACTCCCTACATTCATACGACTGATCAGGTGGCTGACATCTTCACAAAGATTCTACCAAAGACAAGGTTCACTGCTATGACATCCAAGCTGGGCATGATAGACATCTACGCTCCAACTTGAGGGGGAGTATTAGTATATAGACTTTCCTGTGTTTTTTACTTAGTCTATTTTTCTCTTTACTGTGTTATTCTTGTGTTTAGTTTTATCCCACATGGGTTATCTCTAAATCTTGTGGTCTTCTCTTGTCTTATAAAAGAGAACCATGTACTCCTTTTTTATCATATCAATAATAGGATTATTAGCCACAACTTCTAGAAGAACAAAAAGGGGAAGGGGAAGCAAGGCAAGGGACAACCCACCCATACAGACAACCAGCGGGGAGGATGGCACTACTGGCAAAGATCGTCTGGCGAAAACACCACAGACGTGAAGCGTGGGAGAACGCGAACGGAAGAAGCCAGTAGTTTCTTCTCTAGAATAGCGAGAGGTACAAATCGAGTGAAGCGAGAGGTATAGAGTGACTCGACTGTAAGGAGAGGAACGAATGTACTCCTGAAGAAACTCACACCACTTGGCGTGACGCACACTTAAATTCTTCTGGGAATTTTGAAAGAGAAGGGCCAGATGGTCAGACCAAAGGATGAATTTGCGATGGAGAAGGAAGTGCCTCCAATGACGCAGGGATTGCAAAACAACGTATAATTCTTTGTCGTAAGTGGAATATTTACGCTTTACGTCATTGAGTTTCTCGCTGAAAAAGACAATAGGGTGACCGTCTTGACCAAGAACGCCTCCAATGCCAACACGGAAGCGTCATAAGATACCTCAAACGGAAGTGAGAAATCAGGAAGGCGAAGAACCAGGGCTTCAGTCAACTTATTTTTGAAAGCCTCAAAAGCACGTTTTGCAGATGGTGTCCACTCGAATTTTTCACACTTTATTAACTCAGTGAGAGGAGCCATAATGGTGCTAAATCCTCGAACAAAATGACGATAAAAAGTAGCCAGCTCGTGAAAGCTACGAAGCTCAGAAATCGAAGTGGGCTGGGGCCAATCAGTGATGGCTTTGACTTTGGTTGAGTCAGCCTCAATGTCGCTAGCAGACACAAAGTAGCCCAGGAATAGGACTTTATCTTAAAGGAACAAGAACTTCATTAGATTGACATACAATTTCTCAATTCAAAGTGTGCCAAAGATAAGTCGGAGATGATTTAGGTGTTCGTCCTTGGTCTTACTAAAAATCAGAATGTCATCAAAGTATACCACTAAAATTTTCCAACGAATGGCCGTAACACATGGTTCATGACTCGCATGAAGGTGATGGGTGCGTTGGATAAGCCAAAAGGCATGACTAGCCACTCATATAATCCGTCTGGGGTTTTGAAAGCAGTCTTCCATTCATGGGACTCCTTAACACAGATCTGGTGATCACCGCTATGGAAATCAATATTGAAGAAATAGCAGGATCCCGTCAATAGATCAAGCATGTCGTCAAGGCATGGTATAGGGAAACGATATTTCACAATGATCTTATTGATGGGTCGACAATCTAAGCACATTTGCCAGCTACCATCGTTCTTGGGGGCAAGGAGAGTAGGAACCGCACAAGGACTCATGCTCTCTCAAATGAATCATTTGAGGAGGATATCAACCTGGCATTTCAATTCAGCATGCTCAGTCGGGTTCACACGGTAATGAGATCAGTTAGGTAGCGAAGACCCTGGAATCAAATCAATCTCATGCTGAATATCACGCAAAGGGGGAGCTCATCAGGATAGTCAGTGGGTGTCATGTCTTTGAACTCATTGAGAAGGGAGACAAGTTCTGGTGGTAGGGGTTGAAAATCGGAGATAGGATCTTTGATATATAGGACATACATGCATCCTGATTCATGACTGGCTTCTTCCAACTCTCTTTGGGTGACAAGGTGTAAAGAGTGTTGGGATTTGAGGTTTGGGGGTCTGGTGGGGGATCCTTTTTCAGAGGAGAGATGAACCGAGTAGGTGCTAAGCGTATGTGTTTGCCCTTGTGCTTGAAGGTATAAACATTGGAACGTACCTCATTGTAGGCATCTAAGTCATAAATCCAAGGACGACCAAGAATGACGTGGCCAACATCCATAGGCAACACATCACACCAAATGTGGTCTGAATAAGCACCCAGAGTGATGGGCACAAGGCAGTGTTGGGTGATGGGCAAGCTAATTTGGTTCACCCAATGGACTTTATGTGGTTGAGGATGAGGCTTTGGGCGCAAGTCCATGCACTTCAATCTATGGTGTGAAATGATCATCTGAGAACTGCCACCATCAATTAGTAGTTTGCAACTTTTACTAGCATTTTTGAAGAAGGTCTGGAAGGGAGTGATGTGTTTCCATTCATCCCCTTCTGATGGGGCAGCTAAAACACGCATGACTTGGAGATATGACGGATCATAATCATAGTTGTAATCAACGTCATCATCAGAAGGTTTAGAGGCAGGAAAAACATCTTCATATTCAATGTCATCCTCAAGGGTGGTATCAAGCGAGTCACAGGACACAAAAAGAGCACGACGAGGGCATTGGGCAACTAGGTGGGTCGTGCTGTGATAATGAAAGCATTCACGACCTCACGGAGGAGGTCGGACTGGAGTTGTGATACCTCCTTGCCTTTACTGGAGGGGGCTGAAGAACTCTGGGGAGGTGGTTGGGGTAGGGGACAGGTAGAGAGAGTTAGGGTAATGGAAGGATTATTGGTTGAGCAAGTATGTTGTCCAAAACTAGAAAAGGAAGGACCACGAGAAAGGGCTGAAGGTAACTCTCTACCTTTTGGGCACGGTGAAAAGCATCATCCAAGGAGTCATATTGTTGTAACTCCATTTCTCATTTAATGTCAGGGAGTAAACGGTGCACAAAACGAGCAACCAGTTGCCAATCAGAGTCATTGTGAATACAACAATTCTTAGCCTCCTCAAATCATTCCATGTACTCTTGAACAGATGATGGCCCTTGGCTAAGGGCCATTCAGTCAGAAAGAAGTTGTCTTTGGTATTGGACTGGAACATAGCGCTCGTGTAGCTTAGTCCTCATCTCATCCCAAAAGAGGATTGGAGGTTGACCAGTACGCTCCATGTCACGCTGAACACCTTACCAATATCGCTTGGTTGACCGTTCAAGTTTCGTCTTAGCAAATCTAATCCGTTGAGCGTCCGTCATGTCATACCAGTCAAAATAATCTTCCAAACTAGCAATCTAGTCGAAAAAAGCTTTGGGGTCAAGTTTACCATCAAAAGTGGAGGCATCTAATTTAACTCGACGAGTGATATTTGTTGTGATGTGGTGGATGAGGTCCCGGGTGATATTGACCGTATGGGTTGTGGGGGAAAATAGGTCCACGAGCGGGGTTATGAAAAACATCATGTCCAGGGTCTCGAGGATGAGGTGGTATGGGAGGATGCTAACCCCCTGAGGCGGAGCACATGGTTGGTGATGAGGTGTAGGAGCACGAGGAGGGGGATGTGGCGGTGGTGCATAGTGTGCTTGTAGAGTAGCGGTTTGGGGTGTGTGATGATAGGGTGGTTGATAGGGGTGTAGTTCCACATATGGGTGTTGTGAATAAGGATCATGTACGGCAAAAGGATCAACTTCTCCATAGGGGCGGTAGGCAGGGGGCTCATGGAGTTGTGGTGGGCAGAATTGCAGAGGAGTAGGGTTTAGGGGGCTTTGTGGTGTATGTCCAAGACTTGGTGGCATCCCATACCCCATAAAAGGTGTCGAGTTCTAACCGACTTGTAGTGTATGGGTTTGGTGAATAGTGTGAAGCTCATCCATGATGGAATTGATTGACTGACCCAGAGTCTCAAGGGTAAACGGGGGTTGGGAAGACGTACGGGCTGCTTTCGACATGGGTTCTAAAATAGGGCTAGTAGACCTATGCTCAGACATAATGATTTGCAATGAAATAACCAAAAAATTATAGCATCAAATGAAAACTTAGTTCTGTAATGGACGACACTAAACAATTCAAGAAAATAATGCGGACAGATATATGATAGAAACATAGTGCACCGAACAAGGGTAAATCTTTCCAAAATTAGGACTTGGAAAATTTTCGGTGGAGGAATCAAATCCCTATAGACCCGTTTGCAAATGTACTAAAATTGCCAAAGATGAGAAAAAGCACAATAAACAATGAAAAGATCTTACCCAAAGTGATGACAATCGTTGCTTCCTTGCCTTTGATATGGATGGAGAAAATTACCTCGGGAGGAGATAAGATATATATTCCCTGACCCTACGTCAATCCAACTTGACAGTTGTCGACGGGGTAGTGGTTGGTAGCAGGCGGAGGCGGCAATAGGTAGCAACAGGGGTAGCGTCTGTGGCGCCAGAAGACAGCGGCTACGGCGGTAGCAGCGGATAGCGGCGGCAGCGGGTAGGGGCAGGGGCAGCGTTGGCAGCGGCTACGATGATAACAACAGATAGCGTCAACGACTGCTATAGTGGTAGCGGTGGATAGTGGCGGCAGCGGTAGCAAACAATGACAGTAGCAGTCAACGGCAACAACAACGGATGTGGTTGGAGATGGCAGCAGATGCCTGGGGGTGGGTTGGTGGAGAACGGCGGCCGTTACAGGCAGGACCTAATCCTAATATTTTTAGGGTTAGGCTTTGATACCACTTAATGTCTATCTACGTAATTACATAAGAAATACTGCTAAAAACTAAAAGGGAATAATTTTCATTCATCAACTGTGTCTCTACATGGACGCAGATAGAGCCTTTATATAGGCTTCTAAAAGAAAGACTAAACGGGTGGTAGCCAATGTGGGACTAAACCACTTAACTTTACAAGAGCCCAAAAAGGAGAAAAGGACATAATAGAATAAAGCATGCTAATAAAGCCTAACTAATAACACGGCGACGCCTACGCTCATAAGTGCGTAAAGGTGGGGCCTGTCCTACATCACTATTCCAACCAGAACTGGTTTATTTGTCAATATCCATGACATAATAATGGTTTCTGCCCTTTGATTAACAAATGATGTTACATCATCCCAAACAATAGGATTTGATTCAGACCAAGAAGTGATATCGAGCAGAATATTATTTGCAATAACAAGTCGTCACTAAGCACAAATTTCCATTTAGAAAACATTGTCAACTTTGCATGGTACTGCATTTTACTTGGTTAAGTGCAGAGAATAGATAACTGGCAGGCATTATCTGTATATAGGTTAACTTATATATGGATGGTAGAAATGATTTTGAAATCTTTCACAAAAAAAAGCACCATAGAGTTAAACAAAATAAAGATCGGAGCATACAGGATAACGACAATTTGTTGAATCCTGACTGTTATAAATAAGCCGATGTTGTATTAATTGGAAACAAAATCTGTACACAATGTAATCAAACTTACATCAGACCACTGATGTAAGTTGATTAATAAAGAGTTCTTGCATGCTTATTTCTTCTTACAAAATAAATCCCAATAGAAGAACCATGTATTATTTCCCAGCATGCTTTAAATCAGAAAGCCTTAGCTGAATTCTGAATTGATGACAAGCCTAGACCTCCCTCACTGGAAGGCTTAGTGATCGAATCCCAAGCAACCTAAGACCTACTATGGTGCTTGTTATGCCTTGTTTTCCGTAAGAAGCCAAACAACATAGAATATAGTTGATTTTGACACAAAGGAAATCATATAGTTTGTTATTCAAAGAATCTGAAATCTAGGTTTATGGCCTGCAATGGACAGAGAAACTAGAACCTAAATATCTGCCTAATAGGAAAATGGCAAGAGTGAGTATTAGACCTTGTCATGCATAAAATTCAAACACAAATAGGAGAAAATGAGTCAGGGAGAGGTACAAGTACTCACGGGAATATGTTAGTGCTCCTAAGGTTCCACTAGATATAACTCCTAGACTGATATGAAGCTACCATGGAACAGATAGACAAGACAGACCGACCTATGATATAGAAGCCAACACTAACAGGACAATACTTTTTGCTTAGGATGAAAGTTCAAACACTATAGGCAGTCATCACAATCAAAACTGGTTAATTTTTTTCATGTGTAATTTGGTTAATATCCATGACAAGTATATGGATCTTTTCCGTTCAATCTGAAATTTTCTTTTTTTTGCTTGAGAAACTGATGCTATATTATCTCAAACAATAGGATTTGAATAAGACCAAGAAGTAATTAAGGATGGACTATTATTTTCCATGGGTCTGGAAGTTGAGTATGATGCTCAAACTATCTGATGTTATATTAACTGGAAACAGAATCTGTACACAATGTATTCAAGCTTACATCAAACTACTGATGTATTGATCAATAAAGAGTTCTTGCATAACGAATCAGGTGTTGCATACAACAAATGTAGCATTTACAAAAAAACATGAGGTCGTCATATACAGTTATGTTACTATACTGCATGAGTCAGTTTCAGTTTTGTTAAATCTAAATAGCCAGTGGCTAAAAATTTATACAACCACTGAGACTCAGAAACGTCATCATCTGCTAATGAACTGGGATCAATCACCGCATTGCTCCCACCATTCCTCACATTCCAGTGTCGCCATGTCTTCCATCTGATCTACATCCTGAAAGGAGGCAGTGGCTGCAGAATGCTCGGAGGATGTGATCTTAGAAGCCTCGGCAACAACCTGTGACTCAAATGCTTTAATGCTGGAAGCAGAAGGGGCGACCTCGATCAGCAGTTGGCCAGGCTTCTTTAGATCCAAGGACGCAGGTGTGAGTTCATGGGGAGTAGCACAAGAAGTAAAAGGGACCAGGATCTTGTCTCCTGCTGAGGAAGCAATGCACAGATGCTCGCTGAAATCAGATAACAAAGGCGGATCATGGACACACTCTAGTGGCTCCACCCCTTTTGCCATGTTGTGGAATCACGGCGGTCCTCCCAACCAAAAACTGGTTAATTTTGTCCATTTGCAGATTTGTCAAATCCATGACATGTATATGGTTTTTGCCCTTTGATTTGGAATTTTCTTTTTTAGCTTGAGAAACTGATGCTACATCATCTCTAACAACAGGATTTTAATAAGACCAAGAAGTAACATAGGACATCATATTGTTTTCCATGGCCCTGGAAGTTGAGTATGATTCTAAAACTATCTGGTTACTCATTCTTTCCATACCCCACGATATCGCTGGTGTAAAATGTACAATGTTTGGAAGGGATAGATTGTCATTGTTCACTAGCAGCAATTATTACATATCTGCAGAAATTACCATCAGTCAACCAGCTCTTATATTATCAAATGCATGTTGCAGAGGTTCCTGAAGAAACATTATCCATATAATTATCTCAATAGAAATGTATCTATTGTACCGATTCTTTATCACTCTAACATAAAAACGAGAAAAAGGGTGACTGATGTTTCTTTTAGCTGGTTTAGGAATATTCAGAGTTTTGCACCATCGCAAAAGATATACAAAGATTCAATATATGGTGATATCACATAGAGAATGATATATAAAGAGTCACTATAGTGCATTTGGTGAATAATGATGATTTGGACCTTGATACATTACAGTAAGTTCTCTGTCGGCAGACTCAAGGTTGTCACCTTATTTTCTGAAAATTCCTTATATGCTCAGATAGGGATGTCATCTAGAATTTTTAACTATTGAGGAATTACGATAGGATGTTACAATTTAATAGTTCCTTCACTCCAGTGCATCAGGACAAAAGTGGAATATCTAGATAATTATTATCTTTCACGAGTTGACTTGAATAAGATTGAGAAAACTTTAAACTTCGGAAAGTACACAGCATTTCAATTTCAATCTAGTCTTCTCATTTTATACACTCATGATCCTCTTTGCATCTAGAAGGAGCTTAACGAATGGATATATTGACGGATAAACATAATTCATGCAAATATACTGGCAACTAGACCTGACAACGAATCCCGATATATATTCTAGTGAATCTACCTGTCCAAGCAGTATGAGAGTAATTCTAAAATTAGAATCATAATTCACTTAGACGAGTTCCATAAGCAACTGATTCTTGTCTTGAGGATTACAAAATTGCTACAAGCTAAGAAGTCTCTCAAATACCTTCATAAACTTAACAGTAATATTTTAAAAATTCATGATATAATGTAGAAGGATCCATGTAGCCGAATGCAACATGGTTGGTATTGAGGCTTAGATGATGATAATGATGATGATATATGTAGAAGTTTGATGAAATACCAAAATTCCCATGCCACGTGGATGTTTGACATAAATTGAAACTTGAAAATGAGTCACTTATGACAACGTGGATGTATCAGATCCAACCTTGATCTCCTTTGTCAAGGAATGAATTTTCAGGACTTCTTAAATGGGATCTTAAAACCAGAAAGTTAAACTATCGATGCCCCATCAGACTAACACAGTCTGTAGGATCACAAATGGTTCAATACGGCTACAAGAATCTGCTAAACAAGAAAGAAAAATAGTGGTTGTGAGCATCCACCTTAACTCTTTTACATGTATTAACATCTTTTATGTTGTCAGTATCGTCCCTACATGTAATATCTTAATAACAGGAAAAACACAATATTTAGTGTAAGAACTTGTCACACATAAGATCCATTCAGGAATAGGAGAAATTAGTCAGAGAGAGGTACACTACGAGTCCTTGGAGGAGTTTGTTGGCGTTCCTAAGGTTCCATTAGATATAACTCCTAGACTGAAATTAAGCTACGATAGAAAAATGCACAAGGCATAGCCACCTACTTGATTGAAGGACAGAATAAGAGAACAACACCTTTCACCAAAGGATGAAAGTTCAAACAAACCAGGGAGCTATTCCAACCCAAACTGGTTAATTTCTCAATATCCATTACATAGCAATGGTTTTTGCCCTTTAATTAATAACTGGTGTTACATCATTCCAAACAATAGGATTTTGATTAAGACCGAGAAGTGATATTGAGTGGTTAGTTGCAATAAAAAGTCATCACTAAACACAAATTTCCATCCAGAAAACGTTGTCAATTATGCATGGTACTGTATTTTACTTGGTTAAGTGCAGAGAGGAGATAACTGTCCGGCATTAGCTGCATATAGGACAACTTATATATAGATGGTAGAGACCATTTTGAAAGTTCCCACAAAAAAACAGGCACCATAGAGTTGAACAAAATAAAAATTGGAGCATACATGATAAAGACAATTTGTTGATACAATTTAACTGTTATAAGAAAGCCCATGTTCTATTAACCAGAACCAAAATCTGTTTACAATGTATTCAAAATCACATCAGACTACTGATGCACATTGATTAATAAGGAATTCCTTCATGCTGCATACAACAAATGTAGCATTTACAAAAAAACATAAAAATCTTCATATACAGTTATCCCTCTAAACTGTAAGTGTCAGTTTCAGTTCTGTTCATCTAAATAGCCAGCAATTAAAAGTTTAAAACCACCATTGAGGCTCAAAACCGTCATCATCTGCTAGTGGACTGGGATCACCACATTGCTTCCACCATTCCTCACAGTCCAGTGTCGCCATGTTTTCCATCTGATATACATCTGGAGCGGCAGTAGTGGCTGCAGAATGCTCTGAGGATGTGATCTTAGAAGCCTCGGCAACACCCTGTGACTCAAATGCTTTAGTGCTGGAAGCAGAAGGGCTGACCTTGATCAGCATTTGGCCAAGATGCTTTTGATCCAAGGACACATGTTGGAGTTCATGGGGAGTAGCACAAGAAGTAGAAGGGGCCATGATATTTTCTCCTTCTGAGGAAGCAATGCCCATATGGCTGCTGAAATCAGATACCAAAGGTGGGTCATGGACACACTCTAGTGGCTCCACTCCTTTTGCCATGTTGTGGAGATTGGCAGTCGTGTTTGTTGAAAGTGAAGCAGCGCTGGCCACAGAAAGCACATCACTAGTCTCACCAAACTCTAGCTCAAAGTCAAATTCCGCAGCTACTTTGGCAGCGGCAGCATAGTCGAAATCAAGCCCAAAGTCAAACTCAGCGGAAACTTCTGCAGCAGCGGAGGTAGGAAGCAAGTGATCAGGCTCCAGTGCCGGCAACGATGCAGATGGCGAAAGCCCATCACTGGTTCCCCAATTGACTAAATCCTCATCACTAATGAATGCAGGAGTGGCACGGACAGGTGGAAGTAAGAAGTCAGGCGGCCTGGGATTGAGCCATCCAGGTGCGCATGAGGAAGAGTACCCCATGCTTTGATCCTCTGCCAAGCACATCCCGGACATATTGCCGTTGAATTGAAGCAGCAGGGAATGTAGGCCGCTGACATACCCTGATCCGCAGGTATCTGCTGCCAGCTCCGAAGTATCTGAAAGATTTATGAATGTCGCTGGTGATGAAGGGTGATCTTCTGGGATCAGTGGGAACTGAAGCAGCTCCATCCCAGCACCTTCTTCTTCCACATTTGCAGGTGTCTCCACTCCAGCGGGATAATGAAGAAAGTCCGAATTGTTGATCAACACAGAGGGTGAGAGGCCACTGCTGCAGTCCATTCCCAGGGCTTTAACACCAGCAACATTGACAGTAGACCCGTCTCCTTTCATCATTTCTGTTGCTTGCGCTGCAGTAAACGGAGACGGCAGGCTCTGTTGTGGCGCCTCTCGACAGGTCGTCATCGTTAGGGCAAATGGCGATGCGCTCGTCACGGATCCTGAAACGGAAGACCAATCATCACTGGAAAAAAGACCAACCTTGGCCTTTTTGTGTGCAACAGCAACCTCACACTCCTCCCTCTTTGCCCCTCCGCGTGGGCTGAATTTGATTTTGCATATAGCCACTTCTTGGAATGAGGGAGGGGGAAAGGAGTACTCATACATTATGTGCTCCGTGGCTATCGGCTTCAACGCAACCGGTGCCTTCCTCTTCCGTTTATTCTTCCCTCTGGCGTCGGCGTCCTCCTCCTCGCCGGAACAGGAAAAATGGAACTTCATATAAACCCTAATACACACCAGCGTGCCGTCTGCGGCCTTGATGTCATGCCTTTGGCTGCTTTTCCAGGTACCTCTACCTGCAGTCCGCGACCTGTACTTTCTTGGCGAGAAGAAGATGGCAAAACCATCCTCAACAGGCGGAAATCGCGTCCTGGCCGCTTCCGCCGTCACCATGTCATGGACGTTCCAGGCCTCTGTACCGTAGGCATCTACAGTCGGGATGAGGTGATACAACTGCTCTATCGACGGATCTGAAATGCCAGCAGCAGCGCCGAGAACCCTTCTTTGGAGCAGCTGGAGCATCTGCTCGTCAGTAGCTGTGAACACGAGCGCCATCTCAATGAACTGGCCGATGAGACAAAGAACTGGCCGATGACCTGCTTCTTCTACACGCTAAGAAGACCCGTATATTATATATAGGCAGTGGCACTGCCGCTACGCGGAGAAACTACGCCGTTCAGAGAGAGCCGTTGGCGCCGGAAGCGGAGAAACTACGCCGAGACAAGCTCCCGCCTTTCGTAGCCGGCGCCACTTTGAACAGACCCGTTACCCCAATCTTTTATTATTACTAGCGGGATGCACGTGCTAAGCACGTGAATTCCAACTAAAAAACTCAACTAAATAAATTGACTACAATTACAATCTACTAAAGTTATTTTTATAGATTGCTGGAGTTTGTCTTACCCGATGTATCATACTAATACATATATTAATTTTACACTTAACTCCAATTTGATACATAAGTGACACGAAAAGTATACTTACATACCACACACGAAAATGAGTGCTCATCAAATTGGCGATAACCATTATATTATCGAGTTGCAAATACAAAAATGAGTGCTCCCAATTTTGTGCTCTGTTGCAACATGATAGAATACAATCCTCCTTTTGGCCGCACCCCTCAAAACCACTTGGATCTTATGTAATTTTTATTCTACATTGATCATCTAATGTTGATGCCACTGACAAGGTGTGGGTGGCACCGAGTTTCCGACCGACTTGAAATTCTCAAACTATGTTGGTAATATTGACATATGTATTGATAGCACCGAGTTGTTGTGAGTTTTGATGTGATTTGAGTGATGAAGTCGGTACCAGTGACTAGCATGCCAGTGGAATCGAGGCAATTGAACCCAGTTACTCATGCTCTCTAGATGATGAGTTGGTAGCACTGACTCCTAATTTTGGTAATATCGAGAGCTATATTGGTAGCACCAAGATTTCTAAATATTCTTGTTGAACTTCATGTCTTGATGGTACCACCGACACACATGTCGATAGCATCGAGCTATCACATAAGTGCTCGATTTACCTAAAACAAAGGAAGAATAACATAAGTCCGAGTTATGAGTGATAATTTACCATTATTTGTTAGAAATACTCAATAATTTAGTGATTCACAAAATAATAATGAGAAATAATGCATAAATGTATCTCTAAATGAACATATGTGTAATAAATGCAAGGAAAATAGCCTATGAAAAGTGATTAAAAATAAGTGCATCAAATACTTACATGGAGATGATGTGACACAGAACATCATGTTGGGGTGCTTTTGTAAAGATTGATTCAAGTTGATGGTAAGCTAGAACATGTTGAGTAATTAGGTTTTCATTTGTGCTTCTTGTACATTTCCACGTGATTAGTGCACCCATGGAACCAAATTCATTTTGAGTGAAATGGTAAGGTTTTTGATATATATAGTAGTGGTTGAGGAAGATGAATCCCAAATCATGGAGTAGATATGGAGATGATAATAGTGGTGGAAATAGGGGTTAAGGTGGTACTGAAGGAGGTTTAATAGAGTGGAGTTTAGAAGTGGTGGTAGTCAGGATATAGAGGTGGGTGGAGAAACCTTAGCAAAAGGTGTTTAGGGAGATGCTAACAGAGAAGAATATTTATCTTTACTAGTACATTTTTGAGCTTTGGTATCACTTTTCTTAATGTTGGTTTAAATAGAAAAGTGACACTACATCCCTATCGTCGGTTGCTAGAAATTAAAGTCACTACTAGTCAAATCCTATCGATTAAGGAAAGAATACGGGCACCACTTCTACTATAACTAGTTACCGTTGGAAGAACTGACCTCATAGATAACCCATGAAATCAATTTTCTAGAAGAATATTTTTATATAGACTTTTAGCGTTGGTTGTGGAGCAACCGATGACACACCCCTTCTTGTGGAATAAATTTCACCTCCAAAATACCTCTACCATCAATTTTTCTCTAAAAAAATCGACAATGAAGGTCACATCCACCACAAAAAAATACCTCCAAAAACCTTTTGGTGTCTTCTTTATTGTATTGAACAGACGACAAAGGGTTCCAGTCATGTGCCCCATGAAAAATTATTTCCTCTCAAATTGGATTATGTCATCAATTTCATTTATATAAACTGATGACTATGTTTTTAATGAGGTTGAAATTTTTATTAGGGATAAGGGCCTCTGTTGTCAATTTTCAATGATCAAACCGATGAATAGTATGTACTCTGTCAATTTTGTTTATAAATCTGGAAACTAAGTCCCACTGAGATTGGTGTTTTTATTAGGGACAAATACCTCTATCATTGGTTTTTTTATATAACCGACAACATAGTGTTTACTGTGTCATCAATTCTTTTTAGAAAATGACAACTAAGTCCTCTATCATCGATTTTTTTTAGAAACCAATGATTAAATTCTACTTAACATCACCACAAAACTTTCTTTCTCCCATTCTCTATATCATTATATGATTTGATTGTGCTCTATCAATCAGATCAGCTATTGTGGCCTCCCTCTATCGTCGTTGTTGCCGCTCGTCTACAACTATTGTTGTGAGTGTTGTCATCATTGTTGTCGCCACTCTCTATTTCTTTAGTGCCCTCTTCTTCCTCTGGCACTGGTCTGAGTGCAGTCGTCAATGTTGATGTTGGTGCTTGAGTCGTCGGCGCTGCGCTGTGGCTGCTACTGCTTGAGGTGCATGATTCTGCCATCCCTATGATGTTGCTTGTTAAGGTGTGTTGTTTACTTTTTTTAGCTATACTTATTATTTGTTTGTTTAGTTATAATTTTTAAATTATAGCTATTTGGTATTATGCTTGGTATTATAGCTATAATCTTTCTCAAATATTATGCTTGGTATCATTATACATATTTTGTATGTAAATTATATATACCTAAAGTTATTTATGAGACCAACCCCCAAGCTAGTTAACGACTATATAAATTCTAATAAATGACATATAGATGGGTGGCATGAAGACCGACCTTAATCTGTAAACCCAAATTTCTAAATCAGTACCTTGGCCTAGAAATCCATTTGAGATTTACTCATTAGGAGTAAATCTTAGATAGTCTCTGATTTGGAACAATTTTTTTACACATAATCTCACTTAGGATGTAAGTGTATAATGTGTATTCAGTTTTCAAGATGTTTCGTCAGCACTTTCCCATTTGTTCTTTAAGTACATTTGTAGGTGGATATTCACCCATCTACATCGGTGTACTTGGAGAACTACGTGAGAATTGTTGCTAAAATATTCTTGAAAACTGAATACACATTATACACTTACTAGTGATATTAAGTATTCCAGAATGGGATAGGTGGTACACATTCATTACTAAATCCTAAACCCTAATTTGTAAACCCTAAACCCTAATCTATAAACCCTAAACCCTAAACATAATCTCTAAGTTGTAATCTCTAAACCCTGATCTCTCAATTTTAATCTCTAAACACCTAATTCACTACTTATTTTCTCTATGATCATCGAATGGATTGATCATGAATGTTCATTTCAAATCACTACACTCTGGAGTTTATTACTGTCTTGATCAATTTCTAAGATTTACAGAGGAACATAGGAAACTACCTGGAGATATATTATATTGTTCTTATAGGAATTGTAGTAACAACTTGAGAGAGACTTGTCTATGATGCTTAGAAACAAACATCACTTCCATCTGGCCACCCTGAGCACAAGACAATAGGAAATGTAGAATGTGACATGATTATGTGGCCCAAAATGGGAATTATCTATTTAGATGTATGCTAAATTTTCATTGCATTTGTATTTGTGATTGTTTTTTACCTGTGTATATAATTGGAAATTGATATGAGAATAGATGCAGATCATAGAATAAACCCCTACAGTTCCTCCTCCACTTCCTCCTCCAGATATTCAATTTCTTGCTTAGATTGCAGATGACCTATTTGACTCGCTAGGTCCTAAGTGCAGAGAATTGGCACTATGGCTACATGACTTAGAAGAAGGGTCGACTATAATGGTTCATATCTAGAAGGATGTTGCAGGTCAAGCTCACGATACTAGTGTATTCTTTCCAGATATTGTGGAGTTGTTTACTTATTATTGGTAAAATACAACTACAATATAATTTTGGATATGGTGAGATGTTATGGCTAAATACCTTGTTCTATATATGAAAAATATATGTTGATCTATTTTCTTATCTATTAATGCACATATATATGTTTTGCAGCTAATTATATAGGGTGTGTGGGCAGTTTGCACTAACCGATGTGGCATTTTTACTTTCATCATTGCTTAGTCACGTAGATAAAGACTCAAAATCTATTCGTATTTACTACGCTACTGCATTTAAATATTTTGGTGTGGGAAAGAGTGTGATTATAGATCTTGTAAGTGTTGGGTAAGTTTTAGGAACTTGCTTATAATTTTGACTTATGAATTACATTTCATTATGGAATTTGAGTTTTCTTTCGTTTGCCTTCTTTCGACTTAGTAATAAGCACTAGGAGTTGTTGGTAATTGTCCCCGAGATGCTAGCTTTCTTATTATCTAGATCCTTTGGGTGACAAAGTAGGGAGTGGGGCATGAGTTATATAAGTTAACTTTTATACCTGTCAACATATATTAAGTTTGCATCATTACAAGACTATTTGCTAATTCAATTAAATGTGTTACTTTAACCTGTAGGGGTATACAAGCATTCAAAAAGGCCAAAGGAAAGGTAGATAAATTTTTTTTAAGTTGGAATAATTTTGAGGTACTTTTTGACTCCAATGCATTTAAATGCCAACTATGTTTACTTTTATTTATTAATGTTTTACATAACTATAAATTTATATAGCCCATTAGAAAATAATAATTGGGCATTTAAAGACTACATGATGCAGTATATGGACTTGATTTCCAGACAGAGGGAACTAGACATTCATTGCACACAAAAGGTAAATATAGTCTTGATTGTCATAAGTAAATAGTCTCATTTGATAACATAAAAAATCAAATCAAAATCTTGAATTATGCCATTCTATTTGCAGCTGTTTGACACGATAGAGCCATATACAAATGAAGATCTAGATTGAATACAAGAAGAGTGAGCAAACTCCTTCATTAAGGAAGTCAACTTTTAATTTTATTGGGATGAAGTATGAGTTTTTTAAACCTTGATGTCATTATTTATGTATATCTATATCTATATTCATATATATATATATATATATATATATATATATAGAGAGAGAGAGAGAGAGAGAGAGAGATATGATGTGTAGTGTACCAAAACCTAGGATCTTATCCTATTTCATGACTAGGAAGTTAGTAATCTTGGTTTCTTAGTTTTGACCAAACAAAGATAAAGTTATACCTCAATGAATATTGTTAATGCATATAACATATTATGTAGTAATAGGTTCTATAATCAACATCACATATTATAATACACTCATATTAATATAATAATTTAACTATGTGCTACCATGAAAGTAAATTCATTAAATATATCATATGTGTTTATTTTGCTAAAGAATATGCATATAATGGATAAAATATGATTAATAAGAAGTATAATGTGATTTGGAATAATAACTTGAGTTTTGATGTCCATAAATATGAATAATATACCAATATCTAAATAAACGTTAAATTAATAGACTTAATATGCTAAATAAGAAAAATGTGAACATTCATGCATAATAATACAAGGAAACTCTTTTGTATATGAATTGAAGATAATAAGACTCAATTAAGTGAATGTTGATGCTAGAAACAAAATATTTTGATAAATACAATGGTAATGAGCCAAAAATACTAATGGTGCCACAACTCATAAAATTTATCTCAAAACCCAAATCTAATGTGAAAATTGTGTTCCTTGGACCCCATTTAACTTGGGTGCCAATTTTCACATTATTTGAACAATAATAACTATCCTAATTTCATTTGGAGAAGAAAATATGAGTTTTGCTCTAAATTTTTTAATAAATAATTGAATGACTTCAAAAGTGGAACCAAATCTTAAAATCTTATTATACACACTAAAATTATTCTATGCATGAACATGAATACATTAATTAAACAATCCTAATCCATCCTAGTTTTATTTAGGAAAGAGAATATAAATTAATATCATATATAGTAGATAAAACAGTAGATAACTTCAAAAGTGCAAATTGATTCTTAAAATGGATTCCTTATGTCCTAAATAGTCTAGGTACCAAATTTGGTATTATTTGAACCTTTGTTGAACCCCTGAAAAAATAGAGAAGGAAACTATATTATATAACCCCTAAAATGCTACTTAAATGAATTAAATATCACCAATTTTCCTAAATTTTTGGTTTCCTATTTTTTCATGTAGACACAATATGAATACCTAGTTTTCATATTGTAGTTATGTGCCTAACTTTCCTAGATGCCATATCTAATCATGTTGTGGATTCTCTTTCTCCTACCTCCTCTCTTTCCTACTTCTCATGATAAAAGAAAGTTGGGTCTTTCCCAATTTTGTTTCCTCATATATCTCCATCAAATCTCCACCTTTCTTCGAGATTTTCTAGCATTGAACATGGGAGAGAATTTCACATGCATTGATCCTAAACTCGAACTCTAGGGTTTGCTATATAAGAAACCCCCAAACCTCCATACTCCTCTCTCGGTGTCATGATCCTACACACCCCTTCACCTTGTATTACGACCCTATATAACAATCTAGAATCCAAAATAGAGCCTTGAAAAATAGTCCTCCACCATCAATTTGATTTGAATAATCATTTACCTCTATCACAGACCCATCTGCTCTGACGACTAACTTGTTTTCCCTTGGGAACCTTTGACCATAGAAAGTTATTTGGATTGGTGGTAAGATTCCTTGCACCCTACTCTCTCTTTGTCTTAGCTTGGGTAGTTGCAAGTTTAATTCATCTTCCTTGACCTTGGACCATCTTTCCGGCCACTTGTGACCTTCATCTCGTGACTTCCCAAATGCTCTCAGACCACAGAACTAGTTGCATCGCCTTCGTGATGTTTTATTGTAGTTATCTATGCTCTCATTTTCTTTGTGTCTTCTTAGATTTACCAATTTCATTATTTCACTTTACTTCCTTTTTCTCAGACATTCATTCTACTTCTGGCCACCATAGAAGGTGAGTAGGGGCTCTCTAGCTTAGCCTAGTTCTCACAAAGTTAATTAGATTGACTCCAAGATTAGACAAGAAGTTGGGGTATGGCTAGTTGTATTGCATGTTGCTTCTCAGTTTCCATGGCTCTTGTGTTGGGAAGGGGATGGATCCCATCTATTCATGTACGCATATGTTCCTTCCTTTCCTTTACATTTTGTTTTTACACCACGGGAAAAATTATATTTTCGCCCATGTTTGTTTTTTATGATACGTTCAACTTTGTGTCCTGACGAGCTGAGGGTTTGGGCCAAGTTTCCAAACTTGGTTGGGCCATGTCACTTTAGCTTTTAAAGGGATAATGATATGCACATGGCTTATCCAAATTTTTAGATTTGTCAGGAACTATAAAATTCATACTAATTTATTTATAGCTTAAGAAAATAAAAGAAAATAAGTTTTGGAATTGTGAGGTCATTCTCTATCTAATAATGTCAATTTTATCACCTAAATTGAATATAACAAATATGTGATTTTCCAGGGATTTTCCTAATTGTTTAATATTTCAATAATTCATAACTAATAATCAATAATTTAGAAAAATAAAGTAAACTATGTTATGAGATCAAAAAATGTAATCTACAATATGGAAAGGTTTTGAAAACCTAATTCATAATAGTAGAAAGGCAATTTTAGGGTTGATACAATTAATGTAAAACCAAACCCTAATCTCACATTATCCCTTTCTAGGTTGCTTTTGGAGAGTGATGGAATTAAGGTTTTGACCTTGGATGTATGTAGACTTCATGTTAGGTATGTTGCATCCCTATTCATCATATTGAACAATCACCTGAATTTGCTCTCTCTCTCTCTTGGTCATGTGGGCAAATTCATCTACACAATTTCTCTCTCTTCTAAGATTTTATTTCATGAGAAAGATTCTATGTTGATTCTGATCTTGTGATCATCTTAGTTTTTTGGATATTCTTATCAGACTCTTATATATAAGTTGTTCATTTTATTCCATCTGGAAATCCTAATTTGACTATTTGATATCCTAACAATCTTGTGGTGGACTTTTATGATCTATTTATATACCCTATTTTGTAGACATAATTGGATATTTGTTTATGGGCCCTTTAACCCCACATTATAGTTGTTGAATGTTCTCATCCTATTATTTCAGTTTGAATAAACTTTGACTTGCCTTTTTCTATTTGAGTGCATGGCTTAGATTAATTTTATTTCTTGTAGTGGTACATGAGTACAACCATACATACGTTGTTCTTTTTCCATCTTGAGTGTGCTTTTCCACTCATTATATATACATATATATACATATATATACAAATATATGTATATTTACATATACATATATATACATATATACATATACATATATATATGATGTAGTTATTCTGCCCATGGTGTGCTTTTCCACCCATATTTTAGGATGAGATCTTACGGTGTCCCGGACATGCTTGAAATAACCTTAGTCTATGTTGTTTACATGCACATTTATATTTGTGACATTGTTGATGTAAATTAAGGCACAAATTCTCTTATTGTTTATCTTCTTCATGATGTATTCTTTTAATATCCACTTGGATGGTATTTTTTTTCTCTTCTATGGGAAGCCTTCTTATATTTGATGTCCTTTTTCCTAGTGTTGCTCAGTCCCCAATTAATATGCTCATACAAACATTTATGCTAAAAACATCTACATTGTCTTCTTTTTTGGGGTATGCTTCCAACCCCAAGTGTAGGACATGGAGGACATGACATGCAGATGTGGACCTGGATTATGGAGATGACTCTTGATGAGAGATAGACTTGAGATAGATATCCCTCTATTTAGATCCTAAATTTGTTGTTTTCATGTAAACCCCTAGTGGGAGAATATTATGTAAACTCTTGAAATTGAATATAGTCCTAATTCATTATTTCTGCTACTATATTTTGGTTATTTTGTATATCATCACTTGAAAAATGAAAATTTTACACCTATTCTAGCATATATATGTAGTGTGTTTGGATTATATGGATTATTCCTCAAAATAAATAGGGAGCAGATCCCCTCTAAGGTCACACTCCTTACATAATGGTTGGGACTTTTTTCAACTTTAAATTTGATGCAAGTGAATTGTTGGTGCATATGTAAATGATGTGTGTATATATACATGTGTGTGAATGAATGTGAAAAGGAATGAATATAATGATAATTGTATCTGTACATGTCATGATAATGGAATTGGAGAATAAAATTGTGTGTGTTTTTTTTTATTGTGTGTGTGCATGAGAATGGAATTAAGTATTGAACATAATGGAAATCGAGAATAAAAATGTATGTGGGTGGATGAATTGTGTGTATGTGTTTGTTATTGTAGGTTTTATAGGTATGCGGGCATGTTGATAAGATGAACACATGATGGAACCTGTAGTTCTAATGAACCATAGGTTCTACATCTTACTGAACAACCGAATATAGGTCTACAGACATGCTACAAAAAGAAATATTTACGACATCTTTTATTATAAAAAAATGACATTATAGATTTACGTCGTCGATTTTCAATGAAACCTGATGACACATATATTCTAAAAATGATTATGCCATGTATCACGTCCATGATACCCATCCCGCAACACAGTTGTGCTACCAAGTTGTGATATCACTCTACGTCATCAATTCTTCAAATAAGAATCAATGACACAGTAGGCCTATAGCGTCGGTTCCTTTGTCTGGAACTGATGACACAGAGCGATACCCACAACATTGATATCATGTTGAGTTGTCATATTTTATTTTCATAGCAACTAACACAGACTTTGTGTTGTCGGTTATACCTTTCCCTTGAAACCTATGCAGAAGGTCCTTAGTTGTTGTGTCGCCAAC
The DNA here is from genome assembly GCA_963693085.1 of Alisma plantago-aquatica. Classification (NCBI taxonomy): domain Eukaryota; kingdom Viridiplantae; phylum Streptophyta; class Magnoliopsida; order Alismatales; family Alismataceae; genus Alisma; species Alisma plantago-aquatica. Next base: position 781,208,848 of record OY856410.1, read on the forward strand.
TTAGGTCTCGATACAAAAGTAATTTTATAGGTCTATTTTAACTTATGCTATAGGTGGTATCTGTACTAGTGATTGTATGGTGTATGTGTAGTGTGGGTACAATGGAGAAGAAAAGGTGCATGCATGAGGACACAGGGGGAGGTGAGGACAATGGTTGACGATGACGATGAATTGGTCGGTTGGCTAGGTCAACTTCACAAGAGGGAGAGGGCTTGATTGCATGAATGCAAGTGAGAAGTCCATCTTGCTACTATCTGACTAATCAACTTTTACTTCTACTTTCCACCATCTAGTGGTAGCTAGATGAATGACCAGCCCCATTGTTGATGTAGATTGGTTTAGTATCTGAGCAAATAGTCACATTAGAAGATCAGTTAAATAATGTTTTAGAGTGTTTGTTTATCTCCTAACTGGTCAATTAGCAAAGATACCTTACCCAATAGCTATCATATGTAGGCCTTTCTTTTCTTTTTCATTAATACAATTGAAAGACTAGTTAAAGTAGTCAATCGACTAGAACATATTATGTTGTTTGCAATTACAAGCTAGTCAGTGGACTAGTGAGGCTAGTCAATTGATTATATTGATATAAGTTGGATTGTAGATTACTAATGAGTATCCATTTGACTAGCTAGGCTAACCAGACAACTGCCTAAGCCTATGCAACACTTGTAGTTATATCATAAATTATTAATCTCTCACCTATAAAATTTCAATAATTAGCACTATTACTTTGCATTGCACTAACTTAACTATAAGATGATGCTAATTGAAATTAGATAAAGTAAATTAAGAAGAAAAAAATCTAGCGTAAATACCACATTTCCTCTCAACTAGGTTCATTTCAGTGTTAATGGCTTGATGCCTATATGCTAAATCCAATGTTGTAGATGCTAATAACTCCAATGGGTGATCTACCTTTATTCCCTCTGCTATGAGGTAATGTTTGGACATTGTCCATTGACCTTAAATTCTTTGATCTTTTCACTATAGATGTTATTATCTCCATGGGGGTAGATGTGCTCGATGATGTATGGACCCAGCCATCTGGTCTTTAGCTTTACCAAAAAGGACTAAGGCAAGATTTTGATAGCAACATGTATGCTCTTCTTTCATATCTTGCCCCTTACATGACCATTGTGCCACAACTTTCTTTACCCCTTATAGATGTGTATCTCCTCATGAATGGTAAAAAATGGATCTTCTAGATCATGCAGTTGGAGCTTGATATGTTGCATGGAGTTCCTCAGATGAAAATTTAGTTGATTGACATGCCACCATGCCTTGATCTCTACTTCTACAATAATATGTTATCACTTTTCATTGATCAAGCTGAATGGGGTCATACCAAGTAGAGCTTGAATGATGTCATGTACATCTATAGTGCATCATTCAGTTTGTGAGCATTTTGGATTTCTATTGACAAGGTTTTCTAAGAAGATGCTAGTTGGATATCTCCACCTGCCTGTTTGTCTATAGATGGTAAGGAGTTGTGACTTGAGGACATATGCCATAATTCTAGAATAACCCTTCAAAGATCATATCCATAAAATAAGATCCCCCGTCTGATATGACAGTGTGGGTAGACTCATGATCTTGGAAAATAATATCATTATAAACTTGATGACAAGCTTCAAGTAACTTGAGGTGGTGGGGATTGCTTCAACCCATGGAGATATAGTTCATAGAACACTAATATGTTTGACTAGACATAATTGGAGGAGAATGAACCCATGTAGTCAAACCCCCAAAACTTCAAAGACACCCACTTCTTAGCAAAGTCGGAGAGGCATATCGTCCAACTTGGAGATGCTATCAGTATGTTGACACTGATCACACACCTTTTGGATTTATGTGAATCCTTGAAGATTGTTGGAAACTAAATTTTCATTGTAACACCCTTATACCTATCTTTTTCAAACATATGTGCCTTCTTATTGTGCCAGAGTGGTAGTGGCCTAGGGTAAATTGAATTTTATTCTTTAGGAATGTAACATCAAAAAAATCAATACGATAATATTTTAATTATGTATGGTTCATCCCAGTAAAATTCCTAACATAAGATAATATTTCTATTTGTCATTCCATGTACATTAAGTGGGGTACTCACTACCAAGTTATTAACCATGTCATCATATAATGAAATATAGTCACCTCAAGTTACTAGTGACCATCATTTGATGGCATCTAGAAGTGCATCATTCATGGAGAATGTGTCCTAGTCTTCATATTGTCCTAATGAAGTGGTATGCCACCACATTTTCACTTCCCTTCTTATCATGGATCTCTAAATAAAAGTAATGTAACAATAGGATTTAACAAATAATCCTAATCTTCGACTCATTGTTTGACAATAAGTGTTTCTTGGATTCATGGATATAGTGTATGATGACTTGTGACCCCAACAAATGCTACCTGAATTAATCAATGTCAATTAAAATGACTAGAAATTATCTATTTGTGATGGAACAATTCCTTTGTGATTCATTTGGCATCTTAATGGTTTAGTAGATAATGTTATGCTTTTTGTTCATGCATTAGCCTAGAACTTCTCCCACGACGTAGTCATTGGTGTCACACAGGATCACAAAAAGGAAATGACCAATAAAGAGCTTGAATAACGGGTGTGGACAGCAACACCTCCTTGAGGCCATTGAAGCTTTGGAGATAGTTACTGCCAATCTTAAACTTAACATTTTTCAGAAGTATAGTCATGAGTTTCTTTTCTAGCTTGATGAAATCTTCAATAAAATATACAATAGATAAATTTGTGATGCAAAAAGGGTTAAAATTCCTTGATAGAAGATGGAGGATCTAGCTTTAAATTGGCTTCAACATGTGACTCTTTGAACTACATAACTCTAGATCCAACCTTGTGGCCCAAAAAAATGCTTCATTTCACTATGAAATTACCTTTCTCACAATTAAACTCCAGATGTGTTTCTTAATAGTGAGCAAGTACAAAGGAGAGATTATGGATTCATGCCTCTAAAGAGTCCCCATAGACATGGAAGTTCTCCATGAATACATCCATAATGATCTTTGTGTACCATGTGAAGATAATTGGTATGCAAAACTAAGAAGTGGTAAGAACATTTGAATATCCCTAATGACATCCTCCTAAATGCATATGTCCTAAAAGGACAAGTGAAGGTAGTCTTCTCCTAATCATGAGATGTATCAATATCTAAAAAATATCAAGTAATCATACATCCTACAAAAACTCTGAGTAAGACAAACTCTCCATGACATAATTTGGGAAGGGAAATGGGAAACATTTTTTGCATGCAAATTCATCCAACTTCATGTATTATTTGCACAATTTACACCCAATCATGCTAATGTACCAGGATCGACTCATTTTTCTAAATCACACATACTATAGTGCATCCTGTCTTGGGGCATAACTATCACGGAGCTATTTGTTACCTGTTTGTTACCCTCATCCTACCCCCACTGACTACAGACTCAGTGGCAGTAGGGTTTTAAGGTATAAACCACCAATTAAGCATATCTTTCTCATCCGATCTCAAATTGGAAGAAATTTTATGTGTTGGAAACGTAGGAGAGAGACCTACAACAATATCACAAGAGTAGGGCACAAAAGTTAACAAAGATATGATCAAATTCAAGGGACAGGAAAATATATGTGCTATGAAATTAAACTTGATTTTCATCAACTTGAACATCACTAAGGTGATACATGCATACTAGATGGACCAAACATGTATCAAAATTACACATAACCATGAGATTGACTGAGAGAGCAAGAGAGGGGTCAACACTAGAAGTTATATTCAAATCATGAAGTTCTAGGTTATCACATCCTCCCCACCTTAAAAGAAGTATTCTCCCCAAAATTACCTCAAGACATCAATTAGTTGGAATTTCATATTCCATATCATAATCCACTAGGTATTCTTCCAACATCAAGATATTTCAAAATTGAGCAATCGAGCATCATGGTCAAGCAAAGTCACATTGATCATCAACTTGTTAAGATCATCACATACATAGCTAATTCTGAGAGATCATCCTATAGATCACACTTTTAGGGAGATGGCATTTTTAAGTCAAACAAATAGAGCTCTTAATTTAAGAGTACAACATGACTTTTAGTCCCAACTTTAGGGTTCTAGCTTCTACATTACTCTAGGTGGGTTCTGTGATTGAGATTTCATATATCAACAATTAAAGACCAACTTCATATTTCAACATCATGATTTCGTGCTCAAAATCGATGGAAGGTCCCACCCTATTCCATATGGAGCTTAACCCTTAGTCATAAATCAAGTGAATCAACATAGTCATAATTTCAGGATCATCATTAATTCAAGATTCAAGATTGAGTATCAATATCATCATGTGTTTGATCTAATAGGGACTTAGGTCAAGAAATCAAGATCGAGTGGAAGGGGGTTACCCTTCCAAACTCAAAATAATCAACAAGACATAAATTTAGAGGAAGTCATAATAGGGATCTGACCTAGTTAGGGGAGTCATAAGAAACTACCACCCTAATCTAGCACATTAGTCCAAATTAATCACGAGTCATGAAGCATATCCAAATAGTGTGAGTATCAATAATCAAATCACATTTCACAAGATCATGAGTCAAACATCAAGATCATAATAAATAACTCATATTTCAAGATTTGCAAGATCAAGGTCATAATAGAGAAACCATGTCTTAAGATTTTTGCAATATCATGGTCAAAATCGTGTTCCCTTCCTTTCATGGTCAAGGTAAGGGTATATTTTAGAAATCAAGAAGTCAAATTGAGAAGCCAAAGAGTTTGAAGAACAATCGAGCAAGAGTGAGATCCATGTCCATCACATTGTTTGAAATAGAGATTACCAACAGGCATAGGAATCAATAGGGAAGATGCCTCTTCTATCGAAGTCTTTCATCATGATTTTGAGAGTACAAGAGTATAGTCATTCCAAGTCACAATCATCATACATATCCAATATGGGAATTTTTCTTAATAATGTTTGAGGTTTGGTCAAGAATAGGGCACCATGGATTTAATCAATAGGGGGCTCATTAAACATGAAGTGAAAACATGGGCTCAACCTTATTTCACCATATCAAGAATTCACCTCAAACATGGAAAGCACTCATATCCGATTTGGTAGTATTGATTTTGCATGAGTAAATCACTATCGAGAGTACTTTCTCACATCAATCAGAGTTTTCAATTTAAGATCAGATCATGGCATTATTATCTTCGTTAACTTCATGATTTTAAATGATTTTTAGTTTTCCCATGAATAAGCTACCCAAATTGAGAATTCGTGTGATGACTATAAGAGAAGAATCACATGAGGAGATGAGAAGAATAACTAATCATCATTTACTTGGGTGTCTTTGGTGGTCCTTAGAGAAGAGATGAGATGCAAGAAGACTCTCTAAACTTTAAGGGAAGGATTTCGGTCCTCCATAGGTGATTAAGATGTGTTATGACTGAAACATACATAGAGGCCTATGTGTATAGCTCTGATACCATTTTGTCATGAAACCATTTCTTACCTATTTGTTACCCTCATCCTACCCCCATTGACTATAGAGTCAGTGGCAATAGGGTTTTAAGGTATAAACCATCAATTGAGCATATCTTTCTCATCCGAGCTCCAAATTGGACAAAATTTGATGCATTGGAAATGTAGGAGAGATACATACAACAATATCACAAGAATAGGGCACACAAGTTCAAAAGGATATGATCAAACTCAAGGGAAAGGAAAAGATACATGCTATGAAATTAAACTTGATTTTTATCAACTTGAACATCACTAAGGTAATACATGCATACTAGATGGACCAAACATGTGCTAAAATTACATACAACCATGAGATTGATTGAGAGAGAAAGAGAGGGGTCAACATCTTAAGTTATATTCAAATCGTGAAGTTCTAGGTTATCACAATAACCTACACTAAGCTCACCCATGGTAGTCAGAGATGGAATATGTGATATCATCTATCAAGAGCTTTGCAACAACCAAGATTTCTATCTCATATATTAAAATCTTCTCCTCTCATCAAGTTACTTTATTAATCAATTTTGATATCAATGTGATAGTTGGAAGTTTGGGATGCTCCACTTTGGTCACCTCATGATCAATTTCCCAATAGGTGACTTGAATTTGAGAATTGAAATAAGAGTCATGCTTTAATTTGTAGCCATATTGCAATTAATATTGAAACTACTTATTAAAATATTTTGGCTCTCTAATGTATATCATATTGTATAGCTCTCAATTATCTTTCCAATAACACAAAAATCACCTTGATCAAACCTTTGAGTCAAACGTTATGCTAATTGGAAGTTGTACCTTTTTAACTTGTCTTATATTGGAGTTAAGCCTTTTTGGGCCCAATGTGGGGTGCGGCGCAGCAACCACCACCCTCAATAGAGAAACCCTAAATGCTCTTCTTTTCTCATCTACTAGATTTTAAACCACAAGATGTATGGGTTGGGGACTCATCTTCCTCACCTTTATACGCACCATCGGTGTAAGAGGTTCTTCCGCCACCCAACCACCCGATGGATCTCACCTATATGCTCTATTCATCATCCAGTTTGACAATTTCTTACCCATTTTATTCTCTTCTTATTTCCCTCTTGTTTCCCTATGTTTTCTCTCTCCTTAGTGCCCTAATGCCTCCTCCATTGGCTGGCTTCTTCTTCCTTGCAGATGGGTGGTGCTCCCACAACCACCATAAGGAAATCCTCCACCACAGTCCCCCTTGCCAATATCTAGGGACCTTGATGGGTCCCCCGAGACAAGGCGTGTTGGTCCAACACCCTTTCGTTCATATTTGGTGCCACGAGTCATGGTGGCCCTTTCTCTGACGAGGGCAAAATTATCGCAGGATGCCCAACTGAAGTGGGAACCTTTCCAAGGTAGACAAAGAGATGTGGGCATTGGACGGGAATCCAACTACCCAGGTGCATCTTCTACTCAGATCTCTAGTGGACTGGTCAACTGTTAATGGAACAGCCCACATGAACATGTGGGCCTGCCATCGACCTTTGGCACGCAACCATGTGGGTGTGGGTGCGTGGCCTCCCGGGGTGGGGGCAGTGATCACGAGCGATGGTCGACGCCCTACATGTGTCCCATTGTAGTGAGACTCATGGCTAGGTGACCCAACAACTGTGGGTGAAAAGGAAGATGGATCAGTCGTGGGATCTTGCTCTAGCGGCCCGGATCAGCCCCACATCAAGGAAATGACATGAATGTAACTCCCTTCCTATAGTTTGTATATGAAATGATATAAAAGCAATAAATTCCTCTCCATAAGACCAAATCAAACAAAAATATTTACAAAATTCATTGGCTCAAATAGATCGACAAGATGGGCTTGGTCCCAGATCATAATTCATCTCGTTGTTCACTGATTTCCTATAAGACATTAATCTATATTGAATGTATGTAATGCATAATTGTGATAAAGATGGGATGTTTTATGCACCATTACATTCTAATCATTAAATCAATAAATTTATGTACTATGTGACACTATATCACCCCATTATTCCCCTATTGAACTTATCTGACCTATATACCCTTTATGCATGATTATGACCTAGTTATGACATTGAATGGTTATACCCTAGTCACTTGGGATCTTGGACGTAATTCATTCATCAATCTATGTTAAATCTTCCAAAATACTAACTTTATGATGTTTTGTGACCCAATTGTCTAAGGTCAATCCCAATCATGATGTAATTATGTATGTGCCCTTTTTTGACTTAAATGTCCACATATTTCTTATTTGTCTTCCTTGTGACCCAATCTTGATGTGAATATAATTGTTATGCTCTCCAAATTAGAGTTGGTACTTCTATTCTTCACCCCTTAGATGTGGATGTCCTACCTAAGTCGCATGTTGAACCTTGATCGCATATGTGAACTATGTTGATGATTGAATGTTTGTGGGTATGTTGGTACCAATGTCAGATTAACTCTAGGGGACTTCCACCTATATTCGAATATGTCTATTATGACCTTATCTTGCTGGATTAAACCATCTTTTATGATTGGTCCTCATGTCTTGATGAATAATGACCTTGTTTTTCTATTATGAGTCATTGAAGCTTAGATTGTACATAAGCGACATGAATCTTGAAATGTCCATATAAAGTGAATGAAGCATCGATATGACTTGAAACTTGAATTACACCTTCATGGTGAAGTCTAAATTAGTAAATGATAATCTAATGTATTAATAAAAAAAACTTGAACATAAATTGGCCAAAACCCTAAATATGGAATCTATCTAGCATTAATGACGAGAATCGAATCCACAATGCAATCTTGTTTTTAATCAGGCACCTCTTGTGGCTAGATGATGAAGGATAATTTAAGTTAATAATATTTGAAAATGGTACATGCTTTAAATAGTTATGAGTATGGCTTTTCTTGCTTGCAAATTGATTAGTATGTATGCTTGTATACTCAAATGTTGCCATGTAGTACTATAGTATTGTACATTGATGCTTTGCCTTGTTACTTTTGTATCTTAAAACATAATATAGAACTCCATTATACAAACCTTGTGCACCTACTTGTATTATTGGATTAAGGACACAAGAATGGGAACCCTACTTGATTTGTCAAGATAGGGTGGGCCATGTTGATAAAAGGGTTAGCTAATCTTGAACACCCGTACGGACCCTTTCGATGGGATGCTGGTCAAAGGCATTATGATATATGATGTTCTTAGTATAATTGGAGTAAAATGACATAAAACATGGGATCTTGTTTTATTAAGTACTTAACTTGTTTATTCTTGTTCATTTACTTCTCTCTCTATGTGTGTATCTTCCTACCATGTACTCAACACCTTATGTGTTGCCTCACTTGTTTCACATATGTTTTAGGTTTAGAGATGGCTAGGAAGTTGATAGGTAGGTGAGCTATGCTCATGTGTACTTGTTGTAAGATTCGTAGTGTACATGAGCAGATTTGTGTAAATTTGACTCTCAATATGTAAATGAAATCTTGTAATAAACAATATTCTTATTAATATATCTCATTGAATATGTTAAGATTATGTTGGCTCTTTTATCTTGTTATCTGTTCATTTATGCTAAGCTTTTAAGATTATGCATTTTCACTTTGATAATATCATGTTAGGGAGATTCCTATTTCCATTGAATTTCTAGTCATTTGGAGATAAGATTTGGATAATAAATGGTTCCATGGCAAGCTTTGCATCTTCCTTGTGGACTAACTCCTTGATGTTAGGATTGAACTTGCGCTAGTGTTTGGTATAAGGCTTGTAGTCCTCTACCATGTGGATAGGTGCATGCAAAGTGCTTAATCTACTCTTGTAAGGTCAGCCATCTTGTACCTCGGAGCATATTGTGGTTTCCTTAGTTCAGTGAGAAATTTGTTCTTTTAAATTCTATCAAATCAACATTAATGACCATTTCACATGCTTTATACTCATCATGCAAACTATTTTTTTATCCCTACTAGAGGTAGATTTATCATTGGTTCCTCATGTTTCTTCAATCATGGAAACCAATTTGAATTCCTCAGAAGTAGTTGTAAGCACCTTTTATCAATACCATGCTAAAAGAGGATCAAATCAACTTGCTCATCATCTAAGTCATAGGATTTTGGATAAATGACAACAATCTCAAATGGCTCTATAGTAAAATAAGTGTGTTGATGGAGCTTGGTTAGTTGGTCCATGCAGTTAAGGAAATAGACTTCCTCCTGTATAGAGGATCCCATCAAACTATCAAATACCTTGAAATACATCGAAATCTTGTCCACTGACAAGGTCATTGTTCCTACTTTGATGTAGATTAATGTTCAAGATATAATAAGGAAGGGCATGCCAAAGATAAAAGGATGAAACATATTTTAGTTGAACATATCTTCTTTGATGTCCATGACCACAAAGTCATAGGGGAGACATAACTTCCACACTTTCATTGGGATCTCCTGCATTATGCCTAGTAGTGTTACCATGGTTGAGTATGCCAATTTAATCACCATCAATGTAAACAATATTTGTGCAAGGCACAATCATTTATAGAGATCATAATCCCTAAACAAAATATTGGTGCCCGAGTCTTTTGGATGTTGTTGACATGTATAATTGCCTATGTAGCATGAGATACCAAATGAACCCAAATCCTTGAGTTTGTGGAGCATCTTGTTATGTATAATACTAGAGCCTATAGTGACAAATTATATATTATCTCATTTTTTTCAGTAGTGTATTTGTGTGTGATCATGGACTTGAGAAATCTTGATCAAGAAGGCATCTCATATAGGCCATCAAGAAAAGGGGTATCCACATAGAGCTTATTCACTATATTTATAACTTCATGGACTAGGTGTCCAATCTAGTCACTCTTGAACAAAGTCTTGGGCTTGTATGCTAGAATTTGTGGCACTGTTGTACTACGTGGTATATGTGTTTTCTCTATCTGGCATTACTATCTTGGTTACTATATTATGCACCATTATAGCAGGGATGACCCCAATATTGTTATCCACTATGATTACTGTCGTTGATATTGGATAACTATCCTTGGAAATATCAAACCAATATAGTAGTGACTAGCTTTAGTTTGTCGTGTTGCTTTTGATTATTTTCAAAATAACCCATAAAAATCCCTATTGAGCAAGAAATATGTGTTGCCAATCAAGTTTGTATGATTTGATCATTGCATTACTAGATTACTAACTATGTAGCATATGTAAAATCAAGGTGTTGCTTGCCTCCATGTCTTTCTTGAGGGCATTCACTTCATGTGCATATGGGTTTTGGGCATCCTAATTTTTTTGTTATGGTACCTTTGATTAAGGTTTTAGAACTAATACTCATGGTTGTAGTTGCCACAACATTTTCCTCGTTGATTATTATTCTACCTAAAATTATTTCTCTAAAAACTTGATGGACCTAATGGATCCCTATTTTGGGTCCTCATCTTGTGTTATTTTGCCTCTTATTTCCAACAACATAAGTCGGATGCATGATATCTCCCAATAATATCATTTTATGAAAATGCACTTACGATTTCTATTTCATGTTTTATAGGTAATTTGGCACTAACCAATTGAAGGGAGAGAAGAAGGATGATCCTAGGAAATCCCTAGTCATGAAGGACCCTAAGTGAGTCCTAAAGATACCCCATCCTACCCCCAAATGACCAATGAATGAATTGAAGCAAGGAGCGCCATGGAAGAACACTTAGAAGATCAAAGTACAAGACAAAGCCTCCAAAATAGCTACGGTACTTTATGAAGGCCATCTAGCATAAAAAAATCACATGATCCATCATGCCCTAAAACACCCAGTCACCATGTTTGTTCTTTCCACCATGGATGGTGTGCCCAAAGACCAACACGGTCATGTCCTAAAATGTACTCATGCCAATAGTGTTGAAAAACCTTCTAATACCTCCTCCTCCATGGTCATAGCACCCACCATGATTGTGCCACCCTCAAACCACCACAACCTAGTGCCCACCATTGTTGTGCAAGCCCACTTCATTTCACCAAAATTTTATCTAACATTATTATTTTGACAACGAGGTCATTTCCCACCACCACGACTTTTTTCTCACATAGACACCAAAGCCATGGTGCCCACCTAACCCTAATGCTTCCTATCTATAATTTTACCACTTTACCCCCACTTAAAACTATACCCTCTAGGCAACTATATATATTCATATATATAATAGTGGAGGCTAGGAGTGTATGTTTAGCTTCTCCAAGCTTCCAAATCCACCACCCACTCCACTCCACTCATTCCAAACTATTTAATTCCATCATCCACCCAAAAATCCTAGTTTTCTTGAATTTTGGTCATATCTCTTCCACTTCATGCTCGTTTCACCCACTTGGGGGAGGAGAACAGACTTGGAGCTGCTAGAGGTGAACAGTAGAGATCCTTCCTCCATGCATGCAGAGCTTCTATCATCCTATTTTCCTTTCTTTTGTTATTTTTATGAAAGTGAGTAGCTAAGTCACCTTTGTGGGCTATTTGGGGGCAATAATATGTAACTATGATACCATGTTGGGAAATATCAGGATCTTATTTCATTACCAAATTTTATTTTATTGCCTTTTCTCCTTACTACCTCTTTCTATGATTGTTTGAGCTAAGGAACCACCTAAGGAATAGGTGAAATGGGCGATTTTAGGCTTTTTGTTGAAGAAACTCCCAGGTTTCCTTATGGAACCTTTGATAGTTTCTCCCCCTTACCCTTTGTCTCTCTGTTCCCCTAGTCCTAGGTGAGAGATCTAAGTGACCCGGTGTGCTCTTCCATATACACTTAGTCAAATGGCTTGCTTAGTGGTTAGATGAAGACAGTGGGAGGGAAAATACCCTCACCTATACTCTACACCACTCTTGCCCCTAAGCATATTAGGAGAAGTCCTATACCTAGAATTTGATAATTTAGACCTATGACTACTTATTCCTGAATCAATAGAGCCCCACAAGAGTAGATGGTGAGTGATAGGGACTAATTTCCCTATACACCACCATTCCATCCATGGACAACTAATATAATAGGATGCATGTTATACATTGATACTTATTGTTTGTTTGATAGATACTTGTTAGATGGTTGTGCATGAATAGAAACCCTTCACATGGTTAATATTTATATATCCCCCAAACAGCCCACTACATGATCTACTTGCTTTAACACTAAGTTTTTCTCTTGTTAATTAGTTGCTCCTTTATTTCTTATCTTACTTGTTTGTTCATACTAATTTGTTCTTATTAGAGTCACTAGTTATGTCCTAGTTTCTTGTTCTAGGCTTCTCTAATTAATTGTTTATTGTAGTTCTTGCCTGTCTCCTTGGTGTAATTGCTAAGATAGTTTAGCTAAGTGCTCTCTATCATGCTCGTGACTGGTTTAACTTATTCTAATTGCTCTTCTAGTTTGTTTAGTTAGCACTGATTGAGTAGGGATAACTTAGGTATGATTATTGCTTTCCTTCCTTATTTTATTGTTCACCTTACTGTAATTCAAACCCCTCAATCAAACCTTGAAAACCCTAGTCTCCACTCTAGAAACATAAAGAAATAACCTAGCTAGTGTTTCTTCCCAATCCCCATTGATGACCCTACACTTCCCACTTTTCCTATACTACATCCCATGCAAGTGCGCTTGTAGATCCTTGTGTTGTATGAGAGTGTAAATTCATTTTGGGTTACATTTTTGTAAGCATGTTGTGTTAAAGTTGTCACACCCATCTGAAAAATATATATCGAATACATATATTCGACTATGAAATTTAATTTGGTAGCCGCATTGAAAAATAATAAAAAGCATGTGATTAGATTTGTCACCATATTTTATTTGTAAAATGAGGAAAACAATATAGAACATTATGAATTCCACATTGGAAAGTTGATTGAGTTCGACATTCAAATGTTACATAGATAAGAAAAGGAAAGTGCGACTAGAGATCAAATTTGGTGATCTTATCATAGGTGAAGAAGGATTACAACCCCCTTCCTGTCAGGTAAACTAGTATTGAACTATTTATAAATGTTCCTAAAAAGATAGCAATTTCATGTTAGGTTAATAAAAGAAATAAAACAAAAAATAATAAAATGGCATTTAATGGTATCTGGTGCTTTGGGAATGGAGATGTCCACAGCTTTCCCACCATACCCCTGGATTTCCTAGCTTTTAGGTATTTAGGGTCCTAATTACTCAGGTCCTCCCACGACAATGATCATTTACGAGCTGTCAAATCGATGTGTAGGAAGAATTAGAGGATGATTAGTAAAAATATATAGATCAAAAGCAAGATTGAATATTTTTATGAGAAGTTAAGTAGATCTATGTAAATATATCACATTATGAATGATCAGCTAAGTAGGCATATATGCATATATGAATATTTAAAAGCAGTTAAGAGACATCCTTTGAAAAGCATGAACTAAATACTATTGTTTAATCTAACAATACTTAGAAGGCGGGTGGTGTTGGAGGAAGGATCCTGTAAAGACGAGTAATGCATAAAATAAAGGGGGATGTAGTCACTCCCTGGCTTCAGGAGAGTTCAAAGGGACCCATAATATGGTATAAATGAGGGGTATATATAGGTATATTTTAGGGTTTTGGGACTCTGAATGAAAGTCTCTAAAATGGCGGTGCATCACGACTATACGCCACACAAGTATGGTGCATGGCCACACTTTTCACATGCAGATGGATCAAATCCTATGGGTGGCCAGGATGCAACCTATCTCCAAATTTCCTAGATATTTTAGGAATTACATTCTATACAAAATCCTAGAAAATATGAATTCCAAATAAAGTCAATTAAAATTATGAAGGATGAGAAAAAGGCATTAGTTCAGGATTATCCTTTGCTATTATCAAAGAAATATGTTTTTTTTTAAAAGAGGCAATTGAACATCCATGGGGAAAAAGGAAATTTTATTTAGGATAATTTGATTGGGAAACTTATGAAAAAAGGATTTAAAAAGTAGATTGGTGGGAAAATTGCACTTAAGTTTGGAATAGAGTATTTCCATTCAAAAGGCTCCAAACTAGTAAAAGTAGGTAAAAATGAATAGATGAAATAGGCATAAAATGTGTAAAAATATAGATAAATGTGGAAAAGGATAAAACATTTTAAAATTGCAATAAATGTGCAATGACCTCCATCATTAGCCAAAGAATAAACATCAATAATGAATTTATATTGGGTGAGAAAAAATGAGTTTTCAACAGTTGCTCCTTACAAGACAAGGTTCAAGATAAGAGTGAGAACTGCATGCCTGAGCCAAGTATGATCCCCATTTTCATCAATGAAATGCTAAAAAGGTAAGACTCATCAAAGGAGTTCTGATGATCCTTGTGGAGGGTGAAAAGTATAGGTTATGTCTTTTCCTTCTAAGGATGAATTAATGAGATAAGCATTCATAAAAAAATAAGATTGGGTATAAGTGATCTCTCATGAGTAAGGGTAAGCCCTCGTATAAGGTATTTACCTATATCTAAACAATCATTCATTCCCATGGAGTGTTGATGAACATTAGAGTTTAATTTGTATGAGCGCTACTCATATCATCACTCTAGTTCTTACATTAGTATGTGTTAGATTCTCTAACTAATTCATTCCTTAGAGAGCAAATGTGAGAAAACAAATATGATAGTTGTTTGTTAGAGGTATGTAAAATTGGGAGTTTGTGATAATCGAAAATCATGGAATTTGGTGGATTTTTTAAATAATCACCAACTCTCTTCTTCTTACTACTTTTGATTTTATATTTTTTTTCTCATTTTTATTTTGAAATTCGGTAGAATGGACCAAACTAGGGTTAGTTTCACGAAACTACAGAGGTTAAGTATGGTTAGTTTGCCTACTTAGGATAGGGATTTGTTTGGTTAAAATTGGGGACTGTGTGTCAGATAAGTTTCTAGTTATAAGGTATCTTTATGGCTAGTTACTATGTTGGTCAAGCATTTGCTCCCTAGAGCATTTATGATATTGTAGGACATGGTTCATAAGAAAAATGTTGAAGCAAGTTGAGATTAGACATTAGTTAATCATCTGGTGATAAGATAGTATTTGAGAAGTGTTCCTCCACTAGTTTATCATCTATTCTCCCTGATTATTGATGAGTAATTATCCCCAACTTTCTAGTTCTCAAAGTTCCTACCAGTTGCAGGGATAAAAAATGCATGAAAATTGAATCTTCAAATTTTGAGTTTTATGATTTGGAAAATTGAGATTAGGTTGGACCAATTTAGGTCAGGATCCAAAGAGGTTGTCACATAACAAACAAAGGAAAAGATGTCTTCTCAAGACATGTCTTGTTGTCTAGTTTAAGGTCTTAGCCCATAACCATGACTAAATTGGAAATCAAAGTTTCTAGTTGTTTCAATTTTAGGTCATGATTTGTGAGCATAAAAAGATATGAGAATATAGGTGGGGTAATGGGCCAGTTTTAGTTCATTGTTTAGGACCACAAGGATTTGGAAATAAATTTTTAGAGTGGTTTAGTTTTAGGTCATAAACTAGGAACTTGTAATATGAGGATTAGATTCTCCAAATAGTCAAAGAATTATATTTCATGACAAAGTAGGGAGAGACTTTTAACTTTTGATGCAAGATTTGAAATCCTCATACTTATACATTTTTTGGCATTCTATTTGTATCCTCTGGTTTCTGTTTGATTTTTTATGATTTTTAGAAGGCTTTTAGAAATGTTGTGGAAAAAATAGGGACCTATATGTAATAATTTAAAATAACTTTGTATTTTAAATGGGGACAAATGAGAGGATATTGAGCACCTCTCCCATTTATTTCCCATTTGAGTAGAAACGCTGACTGATGGAGCTCGACTGAGAAAATGGGAGAGGCTCCACTACAAAGAGAAAAGACCAATGACATATCACATCGATCCACCGCTGGCCAAGTAGATCAAGGCATTCGATAGATGATTCCTGGCAGCGTGATATGCAATGTTACTCAATGAAGAAAAATATTTAGGTAGCTAATTTTGGAGGTGCTTTGGGAAGTTTTCAACTCCATCCATCTCCGGAGAGGTATAACCTTCATTCTTCAGTTTTATATGGGCATTTTGGCCCTTAGAAGAGAAATCCATATTTTGTCTTTTCTGACGTTCTTCATGGTCTTTAGGTTGAAGATCATTGTTTACATGTCTTGACTTACTTTATATATATATATATATATATATATATATATATATATATATATATACATATATATATATGGGCCCATCTTTATTGCCCGCGCGGGTAGCTACCCGCCCACCCTTCCAATCATTTTTTTTCAAAAAAATTTCTCGCAATTGTAGAGGACTATTTTGTCAAGCTCTCCAAAAAAATTTTGCCAAAAATAATATCATTTGCCCCTCCAAAATCAAAAAACCCGTCCTTATATATATCTGCTGTATATTTTGTACATAGTTACTTTTTTGGCCAGCAGAGTTACTTTTTTGACACCATAGTTACTTTTTTTACAGCAGAGTTACTTTCTTAGCCAGGAGAGTTACTTTTTGAGCTGTCAGGTAGCCAAAATCCAGGCTACCCGCACGGGCAATGAATGAATGGCCTATATATATATATATATATATATATATATATATATATATATATATATATATATATATATATATATATATATATATATATATATGGGCCCATCTTTATTGCCCGCGCGGGTAGCTACCCCCCCATTTCGGTTACTTATTTTTGAGTTGGTTACTTTTGACATGTAGAGGGTTACTTTACCTTGCAAACTGCTAAGTTTCGTGCATAGATAGTTACGTTTGCAACAACAGATTTCAAAACACAGATACATATATATCTGCTGTATATTTTGTACAGAGTTACTTTTTTAGTCTCATAGTTACTTTTTGATCAATATAGTTACTTTTTTGATAACAGGGTTACTTTTCTGGGCAGAATAGTTACTTTTTTGGCTGCCGGGTAGCAAAATCCAGGCTACTCGAGCGGGCAATGAATGAACGGCCTATATATATATATATATATATATATATATATATATATATATAAGTGCATTGGTTCAAGTTGTTGTGCAAAGCTGATGTTGTTGCGGCTATGAATTTGCATATGGCAGCCCACGACTAGTGTGAGGGGCCGACATTCGTTGAGAGGACCATGTCATGGATTAGTAGGATATTGGTGACGATGTCAGTACTAAGGCATACCCACAATGCATTATGTTGTTTTTATTTACTGAGTTCATATTTAGATATGAAACTTCTAATATATGTCTATTTTGTACAAGCATCATGGCGGTGTGAGTAGGATCATGGGAGAGATTCTCCTGCTAAAAATTTTGTGACTCATCCAGGCATGTTATAGATTAATATGCATCACTAAGGTCATTGAGCGGGCTATAAGGTATAACTTGGAAAGTTTGCTCCTTGTCATCTTCCCTACCTTTTTTGAGCTTGAATTTGACTTTTATTCGTGGTGATGGTTTTTGACTTTGTATTTTGGTTCACCTCTTAGGGTCTTGGAATGTCGAACCCGTTGGAATGAATTGGGGATGTTGTACTCTGAGTTGGTTACTAAGGAATTAGAGTTTCTTGAGGGAACTGGCTTTGGAAGTATTTTTTTATGTGGGATAATTGTAAAGAGTTATTTATCCCTTGATTGAGAACTTCCTAAAGAATAGTAACTTTCATTTTGCTTTTGGCAAGTAGGACATCAACCCTAGTGATTTTGTTGGGATCATAGGGATAGGTTTTGGAGGGAGTCCCATTTGTAATTTTCTAGATAGGCATATGCAAGGGAGATATCTCCTTGATTATATATTAGGGTGGAACCTGATGATATTGCGATGTCTTCTATATGAAGTCAATTTTACCCAGTTGCGCATGACCTTCTTTTGAATGGGGGAGAGATGGGGTACTAGTGAGTCTCTATTTGATGCCTAAGTGTCAGGGTGTTTCTTTTTGTGTTGGTCATAGATTGCCATCTTGGTAACAATTCATGAAGTAGAGGGGAGATCAGTTGGTTATCCTATATGCTTGACTTGGACGCAGTTCCATCTTTTGACTAGGGTGGACGTGTGTATGTCTACCTGCTGATGTATTTGGAGGCGTATTGTTGGCGACTTCTTTGTGAATCCTTTGTGGGCCTAATTGCAGTATATTTGTATGTTATTTTATGTTCATTGTGAAATACTTGAATTAAATTATTTCACTGATCATTCTTTTGTAGCTTTGGGTCTATGAGCAGTTTTGGATCAATATACATGTCACTTTGAGTTGTTGTGAGCATTATATACATGCTTCCCTCCCTATTTGTCTCCACTGACTGGGTACAATAGTAGGGTGTTGTATGAGTGATGGAGGGGCAAGCTTGAGATGACAACCTCCAAAGAGGTATGTGTAGTACTTTAATACATGAATGATCTTGTATGTATTCCCTTTACATGACTTCAGATTTGTTATACTTCCATATCTCTAGACGCTTGCTAGATCTAGTTTAAGTCACCCTCTAGGAGTGTTATGTACATGGGTGAGTTTGTTTCTCATAAGTGATATGGTGGCTAGAACATCCCTTTTGATCCTCTTCTTAGATTGGTTTCCCTAGTCTTATGATCCATCATGTTACATGAGAGATGATGTATTATCAAGTATTGTATGTTGAGTACATTGGTTGGTAGTATGTGCATTGTTATCCAACACTATTTTCTATAAATATATATGATCATCTCTAATGCGCTCCACTGGTAAGGATTTAATCTTTATCAACCTCAATTGATTGGAGTAGTTTGACACACATCTCTCATAGGTGGATGATTCTAATTCTGTTAAGGAGAAAAATGATTAAAACCATGAGCTTCATTCTCCACCTCCTCTCAAGGCAAGCACTCTTCTTGAAGCTCTGCCTTCCCAACCATTGGCTCCTCAGAGTTTTGGTGACTTCCCTGGGTTGACGGACATCATGATTCTGGCATTGGAGGTTTGTTTCACTTTCCAGGTGAATTTGAATGGACTTATTCCTTCTAGGATGAAATGCAACATGAGTACGGTGAGTGGACTCTTTGGTTCGATCAACCCACCATTGTACAAACACAATCAACATTTTGAGGGTACCACAATAATGGGTGATTACCCCATAGTTTACCCGATCCAAACTATGGATCCATAGTCAACTATTGTTGGAGTAGATTCCTCTCATTGTAGGGATGCTTCTCTAGTTGTATAGGTGTAGTTTATTGATAACACCAAATTTTGTGATGTTTTGGCCCTTATTTCGTTATCAAATCTACCCTTTTTAAACTGTTTTCCTCTCCTTTTTGTCACGTTTTGCATAAATAGGCCACACTACGCTTTTAACTCAATATTATCATCTTTTACAGAGGTTTCCTCGATTTTCAACTCATTTATCAGCAAAAAGGCCCGTCCCGGCCCACGAACGTGTTCCACCTGTATCGGCCTCCTTACCAACCAGCCGGCCGATACGCTCGCTGCCCGACAGGGCAGCACGATACACTACCACGACACGAGGGTGCCACACAAGAAGGAGCAGACGAGCAATATGCCATTTACCCGACAGGGAGCTAGACTTGTCACGACTACTGAAGCGTGTCGCGCGATACGGGACACCCACCGGCAGGCGCCACTCATCACGATGGCTGACACACTCCCAGCCCGACATCTTTGTGCCGGGCGATACGCATATCGGGCATCCCCAAATCCGAGATGAAAGAGCTGATGAAAGACATGTGGCGTCCGGAGAACCATAATTTCCCCCAACCGCTACCTATAAATAGCAGCTACATGACTCCGATGGGACGGGTCGTCAAGGTCGGAATCTCTGGAAAGTCAATTTGGGAAAGCATCTAGAGCTAGCGTGTCGTGCCTCATAGGTGTACCGGGCGATACTAGGTGAGCACTTCCCCGAACCGAGAGGGAGGGAATGGTTCACTTAGGATCGGCCCCGGGCACCGCTGCAGACCGATATCGACCGAGGAGGACACCCGATATGAGTACCCGATACTCGAAGCAAAACTCTGGCTCGTCACGATACCAAGCCCGATACACATCACCAGTCATGGCGTGTCGCCCGAGAGGGTGTTGCCCGACACGATCATATCGGGCATGAGCACCCCGCATGATACGTCTGCCCGTCATGAGTGTGTTGTCCGAGAGGGTGTGCCAAGGCTCCCGCCTAGTATCAGGCTGGAGGATCTGCTGCAGCCTGTCGCCCTTCTAAATCAAGAAGGCGACATTTATCTTTACTTATTTCAGTCATTTACTTTCTTTACTTATGCAATGTAACCAGAACCTTTTATGCTAATGGAATTAGAAGAGTTTTAATTACCTGCTGCTTTATGCTTGGTACCTTTTTTTGGATGATTTTTTTGTTTAGCATCCGAACTCTAGCTTGTACGCTTGGATCACATTTCGACTAGCTACTGAATCGTGTTTTCCCTTTGCAGCAGCCTCGAGAGAGGTGTTGTGGCTGTAGTGTTTGGTCCGATACGGGAGTACGAGAGTGCCCAGGATCGGAGTTGCCTTAGTAACCTTTCCACTCTAATTTAAGACCAGCAACCTCGAGAGAGGTGTTGATGTTAAGTTAGAGGTACCCGCTTCGAGAGAAGGGGTACTGGATGTTTCTGCTGCCGCTTGTTTTATAGAAGCTTTCTCCTTCGTTCCTTTCTAAAGCAATATTATTATCCTCTCTGTTTCTATTGCGGGAAAACCCTAAAAACTGATAAAACTATAAAACCTTAATTTTCCTTATAGCTCCAGTTGGAGATAGTTTTCTTTTATTTTATCGATCTTAGCATGTTGTCCCCTTGGGGAACTTTATCATCTCCTTGCCCTTACCGGAATGTAACGTGTTGATTCTGCGTTCGTCAACACTACCACCCTTGTCCCTGTGTTCGACCCCATATATCTACTTCGACCCCGTAATAAAGCTGCGGGGGCCTAGAAGGTTTTGGGTTATAAATTTAAAAGTCGGACTACTTCAATTCCGCTCCCTTTTCAGACGCACGATTTAGGCCGGTCAACTTTTTGGCGCTGTTTTCGGGGATGAGGCAAAATGGTACTGTTGACGAACCCGAACCCACTAACTACACTCTAGTGCCTCAAGCTTAGAAATGAGCTTGACAGCTCTCTCTTGTTCCCTTTTTATATATATATATTTTAACCTAAAATGAGTAGTTCGTATTATTAATACGGGTTTTCTAACTTGATTTTACGTGCTATTCACGTACTCAAGAAAGAAGCATTCTGCTCATCTGAGCACTGACATCACCAGACATGCCACCTCACGTTGAACCACCTCTTTCAGATGGTGAGTGACACACGAGAGTTCGACCTCACTCGCCTCTACCTGAAGACAATGACCGCTATGATGGAAATCATCAACATGAAGATCCTGAAACAGAACAGTTCGAGGATGACCATTGCCGAGAGAGACGTCGTCATCACCGGAGGCACAGAAGAAACCAAAATAATCAGGAATAGAACCAGGGAGATAGTGACAGTGACAATTCCAATGAAGAAGAAAAGACCCTCAGGGAGTTAGCTGCCACAAAGGCCAATAATTCCATATATCCTGTTGTCATCCCGAGATTCAATGCAACCAACTTCGAGCTAAAACCATCAGTCATCTCTATGATCCAAAATAAGATCTTCAGAGGGAGCTCGAAGAATGATAATCCCTATCACCATCTAGATGCTTTTAAAAACATCTGTGACACCATTAAGATGCGGGGAGTCCCACATGAAGTGATTTATTGCAAGGGTTTCATCTTTTCTTTAGAATATAAGGCTATATCCTGGTACCTGGGGCTACCACACCAAGCTCTTAACGGATGGAGTGCGCTAGAAGATGCCTTTGTAAACAAGTTTTATCCTACAGAGAAGACTGTCTGGAATAGACAGAGGATCACGTCTTTCATACAAAAGCCGAACGAGAATCTACACGATGCCTGGGAACGATATTAAGAATATCAGAGGGATCGCCCTCATCACAACTATAATAAGGGTTTCTTGATAACTACCTTCTACAATGGTCTAACCCCTGAGGAAAGGGTTTCGCTGAATGCAGCAGCAGGCAGTGACTTTTTGGGGAAGAAGCCTAGAAGATCCAAAAAGATCATCAAGAACATGGCGGAGTTGCAAGCCGGCACCGACTATGATAGATCAGACATGAGACATGCTAAGAAGGCTAGTGAAGGACCTTCAATTGAATCCAAGGCTCTGGAAACTATCACCTCTCAGATTCAGAGGATAGCCACTAATGTCAAACAACTGAAAGAATCAAGTGGAAAGGGGAAGAAACAAGTCAGAAAGGTCATGAAATGTGTCACCTATGGGGAAGGTGGACACGGGGTAGATAACTGTATCTACACCCCACCTGACGGGTCGAGCGAAAGTGAATCTGAGGCTGAGGAGCCTGAGAATGTCTCTTTCGTTAATTTCAAGAGGCCAGATCATCCTGGTTTTAGTTATGGCAACAAGGATGCGGATGAAAACTCGCATTAGCTGCATAACCCCACCAAGCAACCCCAAGTTTTCGAGAAAAGAGGAGGACAAAGTCAGTTCACCAGAACTACTTCTTTCCAGTAGAACAAGGCAAATTTCCAAGGACAAGGAAAGTACCAAGGTCACCAAGTGGCAAACACTAGTCAAGGTCAAAGTCAAGCCAAGGAGCAAGGTCAAGACAAGGTTTCGAACCAACCAGACTTGGTTGGCCAGTTGTTCGATTTTGTAAAGAGACAAGATACCATAAATAACCAGTTGGCGCAAAGTGCACTTTCAAATTCAAGAGTTCTGAACACAATGCAGGTCCAGATGGCAGACATGCAGATGCACCAATGCCAAATCGATCAGCAGTTGGCCCAGATGGCCGAATTGATAAAGAATCCCTCGGGTAAGATACCCTCCAACACCGAATCTACCAAAATGGCAGTGCTGAGATCAGGAAGGACAGTAGAACGTCATGAGGAAGCCAGACCACATGAACCGGAATCGAGGACTGCGGCTGATAATCCCACAGAAGAAGTCAATCAATAAGCTCTTGACGGAGAACCTGAACCAAGATCCTTTGAGGAGTTATCTGGTAAGAGAAGCCCTTACTCTCCCAGGTTGCCTTTTCCTTACAAGCTGATAAAGGCACACCTTAAGAAGCGCCTTGAGAAGTTCATGGAATCAATAAAGAAACTTCATCTCGAAGTACCTTTTTTGGACGCTTTAGAAGAGATGCCGATTTATGCTAAGTTTTTCAAAGATTTGATTACCAAGAAGAGAAAAGGAGGAAGAATCGAAACAGTACATCTAGCAAGTATGTCCTCTGCTTTTGTTAAATCAGATTTGCCCAAAAAAAAGAAAGATCCAGGGGCTTTCACCATTCCTTTTGCCATTGGAGATAATGTCGAATGAAAAGGTCTTGCCGATTTAGGGGCTAGCATCAGCCTTATGCCCCTAAGCTTCGCACAGAGATTAGGTTTGACTGATATGGTCAAAACCAATATGAGAATTGAATTAGTAGATCATACCTTTAAAAGGCCTATTGGCGTTGTTGAAGATGTACCTATCCGGGTAGGAAGTTTCTTCATTCCTTGTGATATCGTTGTCATTGATACCGTGGAGGACCCCGACTGTCCTATCATCTTTGGACGTCCTTTCTTGGCTACAGCAAGGGCGTTGATTGATGTCGCTGAGGGAATAATCACTCTAAGGGTCGGAAATGACCACTTAGACTTCAAAGTGAAGGATGCGATGAAAGGACCATCCCTGTTAGAGTCTGCTTGCTTTGTGGAAAGCTACAACCAGTTCTGTGAAGAGGTAGAAGAAAACATCCTCATGGTAGACCCTCTTGTAAGAGCAATAAGCAATCAAGATTCTGACTCTGAAAATCCAAAAGTTGTGGAGTTTCTCAACTATCTTAACCAGTCTGATGAAGACCTGAGCAACGAGGAAGAGGTAGTAGAAACTATTAAGTTTGCCTCTCTTGAGGAGGTGCCGAAAGAACAGTCACCCAAGGCCAAGACTGAGTTGAAACAGTTACCAGAAGAGTTGAAATATGAATTCTTAGATCGAGAGGAAAGGAATCCTATCATCGTCAATGCCCATCTTACGAAAGATCAGTTGGACAAACTTCTTGGGGAGTTAAGACTCCACAGGCAGGCTATTGGATACTCAGTAGAGGATCCGCCAAGCCTCTGGCTCAACCCCAGAGAAAATTGAATCAGATGCTGAAAGAAGTCGTAAAGAAAGAAATAATCAAGTTGAGGGATGCTGGGATCATTTACCCGATTAGTGACAGTAACTGGGTAAGCCCGATCCACGTAGTACCCAAGAAGGGTGGTATAACTATAGTAAAGGGAGATGAAGGTGATGAAGTGGCGGTTAGGACCATCACATTATGGAGAATGTGTATTGACTACAAGAATCTAAACCAAGCTACTAAAAAAGATCATTATCCGCTTCCTTTCATTGATCAAGTTCTTGAAAGATTATCGCATCATGACTATTTCTGTTTCTTGGATGGTTTTTCAGGATTTTATCAGGTCCCCATCCTTCTAGATGACCAAGAGAAAACAACTTTTACCTGTCTCTATGGCACCAACGCCTTCAAAAGGATGCCTTTCGACCTGTGCAATGCTCCCGCAACGTTTCAACGATGCATGATATCAATGCTCTCGGATTTCCTGGAGGATATCGTGGAAGTTTTCATGGATGATTTCTCTGTCTATGGAAAAGACTTCGATACCTGCCTGGAAAACCTCTCTTTGGTTTTGCAACGATGTGAGGAAAAGAGTTTGGTTTTAAACTGGGAGAAGTGTCATTTTATGGTACAAGAAGGCATCGTACTAGGACATAAAGTTTCGAGGCGTGGCATCGAGGTAGACGTTAGCAAGGTAGAAGCCATATCCAAACTTCCTCCACCAAAGTCTGTGATGGGAGTAAGGAGCTTCCTCGGGCACGCCGGCTACTACCGAAGATTTATAAAAGACTTCTCAAAAATTTTGAAACCGTTGTCCAACCTTCTGGTAAAAGATGTTGAATTCGATTTCTCTAATGATTGTCTAATCCCTTTTCAGGCTTTAAAGGATGCTCTTGTCTCACCACCTATTCTCCAAGCTCCAGACTGGGGTTTACCTTTCGAGCTTATCTGTGACGCCAGCGACTATACAGTAGGAGCGATCCTGGGGTAGAAAAAGGAAAAAAAGCACCATGTAATCTGCTACGCTAGTCATACACTAGATGAAGCTCAGGTAAATTATACAACTACAGAAAAAGAGATTCTCTCAATAGTCTTCGCTTTCGATAAGTTCAGATCTTACCTCATTGGAGCAAAGGTTAAAGTCTACACAAATCATGGGGCTATAAGACACCTCATGCAGAAGAAAGATACAAAGCCCAGGATGTTGAGGTGGGCCTTGTTACTATAAGAGTTCGACCATGAGATAGTCGATAAGAAAGGTGCAGAGAATGTGGTCGCCGACCACTTATCAAGGATCGTTGTGGAAGGGAAGAAGGAACCACCTATTAATGACAATTATGCTGACGAAGCTTTGATGATGATTGAAACCAAGGAAGTGAGTTTACCTTGGTTTGCAGATATCTGTAATTATCTTGTCTACGGAGAACTGCCCCCTGACATAACTTATAACCAAAAGAAGAAGCTCTTCGCGGATGTGAAGAATTACTACTGGGACGATCCTCTCCTTTTTAGAAGATAGTGATGATTCTCAAAAGGTAAGCCTTCTTGATTTGCCAAAAGAAGATCTAGTTGTTAGTCTACAAGATACTCATGACAAATATGTTGATTGCAAAAAGAAACTAAAGAAGGTTACTAGAACTAATGAGGATCTATATGCTAGATTGAATAATCTTTCTTTCAAAAAGGACAGTATTGCTTCTAAAAATTTGACTTTGAAATCATCTTTAAATGATTGCAATATGAAGCTACTTACTTTAGAAACAAATCATGATCTTTTTTCTCAAGAAAAGGCTAATTTGCTTGCAAAACTGAATAATTTCCAGACTCAACCTATCCTATGTAATAATCTAGATTATGATGCTATTGTTAAGGAAAGAATCTCTGTATTATCTGATCTAGATCAAGCAAAGGTAGATATCAATAAGAAGATGGATGAGATTGTAAACTACAAAGAGAAATTAATGGTTTAAGGGGTAATGATGTTCTTGGTAATATTCTGAAATATTCTTCTAGTTACAATGGAAGAAGAGGGTTAGGATATGTTCCAAAAGAAAAATCCTATCAACCTAGACCTAGGAGAACTCAAGAACCCAAGACCAAGATCATGTTTGTACCCAAGAACACAACTCAAAATACTATAAAGAGAAATAAAATTGATTCTATTTTTTTGTCATTATTACTTGCGTCTTGGACATTATTCCTTTTCATGTCCTTACAAGAAAAAGGATGTTGATTTAGTATGGGTTCCAAGACCCCAAACTTAGAAAATTTAATATGATTAAGTTGAGATTTGACCTAACACTTCATTTGAATATCTTAATGTCTCATATCAACTAACATTGAATAAAAGAAGGCTTACCTTTTGAGAATCATCACTATCATCTTCTTTGGCCATGAGGCACTCCACATTCTCTTCTCCACTTTCACTATCACTTGACTCATCCCATGCAACTTTGTATGCTTTTTCTCCCTTCTTCTTGGATAAACTTTTCTTTCCTTTCTTTTCTTTAGGACATTCATTCTTGAGATGTCCCTTCTTTCCACATCCAAAACACCTAGGAGATGAAGAAGAAGAACCAACAACTTTGTTAGATCTAAATCTTCTATATTTCTTACCATTAACAATTAGAGTTTCTTTTTGCAATCAACATATTTGTCATGAGTATCTTGTAGACTAACAACTAGATCTTCTTTTGGCAAATCAAGAAGGCTTACCTTTTGAGAATCATCACTATCATCTTCTTTGGCCATGAGGCACTCCACATTCTCTTCTCCACTTTCACTATCACTTGACTCATCCCATGCAACTTTGTATGCTTTTTCTCCCTTCTTCTTGGATAAACTTTTCTTTCCTTTCTTTGCTTTAGGACATTCATTCTTGAGATGTCCCTTCTTTCCACATCCAAAACACCTAGGAGATGAAGAAGAAGAACCAACAACTTTGTTAGATCTAAATCTTCTATATTTCTTACCATTAACAATTAGAGCTTCTTCTCCTTCATATCCATCACTTGTTTCATCCCTTTCTTGAGTGATGATCTTTGAAGCTTTTAGGGCCATATCTTTCTTTCTTCCTTATTGAAGTTCACACTCTCATCATTCTTCTTCCTCCAAGGTTGCCTCATGTGCTTCTAAGTTGCCAATGAGTTGCTCCATCCTTCGTCAGGTGAGATCATTTGCTTCTTCAATAGTAGTCACCTTGGGCTTGTACTTGGGAGGAAGAGACCTAAGAATTTTTTATACTTGATCTTCTTTGTTGATTACTTTACCTAAAGCATTTAAACCATTCACAATAGAAGAAAAATTTGCATACATTTCACTAATAGACTCATTTTGATCCATACAAAACTGTTCAAACTTTTGTTTAAGCATTCTGATTTTAGAATTCTTAACTTGAATAGTTCCTTCATAGGTTATAGAGAGTCTATGCCATATCTCATATGATGTTTCACAATTTGATATTCTATTAAATTCACCAATGGAAATTGAACAATAGAGTATACTTACAACTTTTGCATTCATTTGGGCTGATCTTACCGTATTAGCATCCCAAGTTGCATACTCTATTTGAGGAAAGTCATATGGATTTGTCACCATCCTCCAGAGATCCCAACTAATTCCCTGGAAGTAGAACTGCATCCTCCTCTTCCAGTAGGTGTAGTTAGTGCCATCAAAAGGTGGAGATCTAGCCATGAGTGTTCCTTCCAAGTTGAGGTTGTTGAGTACCCCGTCACCCATTCTTTAAGACTTTGTTAGAGTTCCTTGAAGCCTTGCTCTAATACCAAATGAAAAACCACTAGAGGGGGTGAATAGGGCTTTATAAATATTTTAACAATAATTCAACTCAAGCAACCACACTTGAGATAAGAAGAAAGAGGCAAGGTGTTTAGAGTGGTTCCACCCTTAGCAAAAACTAAGGGAGTCAGTCCAGTACCCAATTGTTTCCAATTGGGATTTGAAAGTACCTGAATTTTATTACCTTTTTAGGATGTTACACAAAATTACAAATACTTTCCTCACCCTTTGGAAAGCCTTCACCCCGAAGTCATCTCACCAACTATGAAGCAGCCTTCACTTGAAGTAACTTCAAGCTTCCCCTTGAAGTAGCCTCCCTCCTTGAAGTAGCTTCCCGTTGAGACCTTCTAGAAGTAGTCCAAAGTCCTCCTTCTCCACTGAGAAGATCCTTCTCCACCTGAGAAGATAGCACCCTCTCCAATCCGTAGCCTCCAAACCAAGGAGTAGCAAGGAGAGTACAAGCAATAAGAAGGAACAAGAAGGGAAAATGAAAATTACAATTACCGTTGTAGCACAAGGCTTGATTTCCTATATCAAGCATTTTGATCTCCTAACCAATGTGTATGGAAGTAGAAGTGCAGTGGGTAGGAGATGCTATCCTGTAGGACACAAATTTGTAGCAATGGAAAGGATTAGCAAATGCTAGAGTTGCTCAATTGCTCACAAGAATAGATTGCCAATTGCAAGTATGTATGATCAAGTGTTGCACAAGTGTGTTTTGGGTGTCCTAAGGCATGCCCTTTTATAGGAATGGCCTATGAATGCTTAAGGACGTTCTAGACACTTTCTAGGGAGTTCTAAGTGCTCAACTAGCTGTTAGGTATCCACTAATTACTTTAGCAATGACTAGTTTATTAATTCTGAAAAGTGCAGACAGAGACAATCTCGGTCGAGAAGTTTGTCGACCGAGAGTCCGTCGATCGAAGTTTTTGTCGACCGAGGGACGGTCTGGAGCAAGTGTATATAACGTTCAATTTAAACTCCCAACTACCTTGTCTTCTATGTCTAACGGCTATAGAACCTATTAGAAGAAATAACCCAGGAGATTCTCGGTCGAGAAGTTGTTCGACTGAGCTTGTCTCGGTCGACAAAGAGTTCGACCGAGAGTGTCTCTATTTTGGTGGTTCTAGATGAATGTTAAGTGTGTGTATGAGTGTGCAGTTGTAAAACTATTATAGGGGATGACCTATCTAAGTGTTTTGAATGGCTAGGGAAGATCTAAACACTTGATTTACATGATATCTAAGTACTTGTACATTATATACTTGTACAAGTTTTACATTTAAATACAATCATGAAATTAACACAATGTGATCATTTAGATCTTCCAAAGTTGTATCATCCACTTAGTTCCTGCAACACTCAAATAGCACGTTAGATCCACAAGAATGAAATGTTTGTCATTTTCAAAACAAAGGGATTTTGATGATGTCCATTTAGCCAACATGATGTTGCTTGTTAAGGTGTGTTGTTTACTTTTTTTTAGCTATACTTATAGTTTGTTTGTTTAGTTGTAATTTTTAAATTATAGCTATTTGGTATTATGCTTAGTATTATAGCTATAATCTTTCTCAAATATTATGCTTGATATCATTATACATATTTTGTATGTAAATTATATATATTTAAAGTTATTTATGAGACCAACCCCAAGCTAGTTAATGACTATATAAATTCTGATAAAGGACATATAGATGGGTGGCATGAAGACCGACCTTAATCTGTAAACCCAAATTTCTAAATCAGCACCTTGGCCTAGAAATCCATCTGAGATTTACTCATTAGGAGTAAATCTTGGATAGTCTCTGATTCGGAACAATTTTTTTACACATAATCTCACTTAGGATGTAAGTGTATAATGTGTATTCAGTTTTCAAGATGTTTTGTCAGCAATTTCCCCCATGGATGCTCACAACCACTATTTTTCTTTCTTGTTTAGCATATTCTGTAGACGTATTGAACCATTTGTGATCCTACAGACTGTGTGTTAGTCTGATGGGGCATCGATAGTTTAACTTTCTGGTTTTAAGATCCCATTTAAGAAGTCCTGAAAATTCATCCCTTGACAAAGGAGATCAAGGTTGGATCTGATACATCCATGTTGTCATAAGTGAATCATTTTCAAGTTTCAATTTATGTCAAACATCCACGTGGCATGGGAATTTTGGTATTTCATCAAACTTCTACATATATCATCATCTAAGCCTCAATACCAACCATGTTGTGTTCGGCTACATGGATCCTTCTACATTATATCATGAATTTTTAAAATATTACTGCTAAGTTTATGAAGGTACTTGTGAGGCTTCTTAGCTTGTAGCAATTTTGTAATCCTCAAGACAAGAATCAGTTGCTTATGGAACTCGTCTAGGTGAATTATGATTCTAATTTTAGAATTACTCTCATACTGCTTGGACAGATAGATTCACTAGAATATATATCGAGATTCGTTGTCAGGTCTAGTTTCCAGTATATTTGCATCAATTATGTTTATCCGTCAATTAAGACTCAATTAAGTGAATGTTGATGCTAGAAACAAAATATTTTGATAAATACAATGGTAATGAGCCAAAAATACTAATGGTGCCACAACTCATAAAAATTTATCTCAAAACCCAAATCTAATGTAAAACCAAACCCTAATCTCACATTTTCCTTTTCTAGGTTGCTTTTGGAGAGAGATGGAATTAGGGTTTTGACCTTGGATGTATGTAGACTTCATGTGAGGTATGTTGCATCCCTATTCATCATATTGAGCAATCACCTGAATTTGCTCTCTCTCTCAGTCATGTGGACAAATTCACCTACACAATTTCTCTCTCTTCTAAGATTTTATTTCATGAGAAAGATTCTATGTTGATTCTGATCTTGTGATCATCTCAGTTTTTTGGATATTCTTATCAGACTCTTATATATAAGTTGTTCATTTTATTCCATCTGGAAATCCTAATTTGACTATTTGATATCCTAACAATCTTGTGGTGGACTTTTATGATCTATTTATGTACCCTATTTTGTAGACATAATTGGATATTTGTTTATGGGTCCTTTAACCCCACATTATAGTTGTTGGATGTTCTCATCCTATTATTTCAGTTTGAATAAACTTTGACTTGCCTTTCTCTATTTGAGTGCATGGCTTAGATTAATTTTATTTCTTGTACTGGTACATGAGTACAACCATACATACGTTGTGATTTTTCCATCTCAAGTGTGTTGTTACACTCATTATATATACATATATATACATATACATGTATATTTAAATATATATATATATATAGTTATTCTGCCCAGGGTGTGCTTTTCCACCCATATTTTAGGATGATATCTTACGGTGTCCCGGACATGCTTGAAATAACCTTAGTCTATGTTGTTTACATGCACATTTATATTTATGACATTGTTGATGTAAATTAAGGCACAAATTCTCTTATTATTTATCTTCTTCATGATGTATTCTTTTAATATCCACTTGGATGTTTTTTTCTCTTCTATGGGAAGCCTTCTTATATTCGATGTCCTTTTTCCTAGTGTTGCTCAGTCCCCAATTAATATGCTCATATAGACATTTATGATGAAAACATCTACTTCATCTTCTTTTTTGGGGTATGCTTCAAACCCCAAGTGTAGGACATGGAGGACATGACATGCAGATGTGGACCTGGATTATGGAGATGACTCTTAATGAGAGATAGACTTGAGATAGATATCCCTCTATTTAGATCCTAAAGTTGTTGTTTTCATGTAAACCCCTAGTGGGAGAATATTATGTAAACTCTTGAAATTGAATATAGTTCTGATTCATTATTTCTGCTACTATACTTTGGTTATTTTGTATATCATCACTTGAAAAATGAAAATTTTACACCTATTCTAGCATGTATATGTAGTGTGTTTGGATTATATGGATTATTCCTTAAAATAAATAGGGAGAAGATCCCCTCTAATGTCACACTCCTTACATAATGGTTGGGACTTTTTTCAACTTTAAATTTGATGCAAGTGAATTGTTGGTGCATATGTAAATGATGTGTGTATATATACATGTGTGTGAATGAATGTGAAGAGGAATGAATATAATGATAACTGCATCTGTACATGTCATGATAATGGAATTGGAGAATAAAATGGTGTGTATTTTCCGAATTGTGTGTGTGCATGAGAATGGAATCAAGCGTTGAAGATAATGGAAATCGAGAATGAAAATGTATGTGGGTGGATGAATTGTGTGTATGTGTTTGTTATTGTAGGTTTTATAGGTATGCGGGCATGTTGATAAGCTGAACACATGATGGAACCTGTAGTTCTAATGAACCATAGGTTCTACATCTTGCTGAACAACCGAATATAGGTCTACAGACATGCTACAAAAAGAAATATTTACGGCATTGTTTATTATAAAAAAAATGACATTATAGATTTACGTCTCTGATTTTCAATGAAACTTGATGACACATATATTCTAAAAATGATTGTGCCACGTATAACGTCCATGATACCTATCCCGCAATACGGTTGTTCTACCAAGTTGTGATATCACTCTACGTCATCGATTCTTCAAATAAGAATCAATGACACAGTAGGCCTATAGCATCGGTTCCTTTTTCTAGAACCGATGACACAGAGTGATACCCACAACACTGATATCATGTTGAGTTGTCATATTTTATTTTCATAGCGACTAACACTGACTTTTTGTTGTCGGTTATACCTTTCCCTTGAAACCTATGCAGAAGGTCCTTAGTTGTAGTGTCGCCAACTTAGGTCTGGGTACAAAGTAATGTTATAGGTATATTTTAACTTATGCTATAGGTGGTATCTGTACTAGTGATTGTATGGTGTATGTGTAGTGTGGGTACAATGGAGAAGAAAAGGTGCATGCATGGGGAAACATGGGGAGTTGAGTGGTGGGTTTTAGGGGAGACAGAGAAGGCATCAAAACAAAAAATTTCTTCTCCCAAACCCAGAACAAAGGAAACGCGTAAACATCTATACAGTAGGAAGGATGGTTTGTAGAGGCGTACCTGATAACACCAAATTTTGTGATATTTTAGACTATGTTTCTGTTATCAAAACTGCCATTTTTAGCTATTTTCCTCTCTTTTGTATGCACTTTTACAATAATTGGCCAAGCAATGCTCTTAATCCAATTTTCCTATCTTTTGTAGAGTTTTCCTCGTTTTTGGGTAATAAGGCCGCTCCGGCCCATGAATAAGTCCAAGCCTGTCTCGGCCTCCCTGACGCCCGATACAACCCCTGCCCGACAGGGGTTGGGCGACACAAAGACGCTCGACAAAGAGGTGCCACGTGAGAAGAAGCTGACGGACGACACACCTTCTACCCGACAGGGAGCCCGGCTCGCCCCGACAACCCAGCTTGTCGGGCGACACAACCACCCACCGGCAGGCGCGCCGCCTGTCACATGACCGATAGCAGACACCTCCGCACCGAGCTATACCTGTATTGGCCGTCCATCGACGGACGCTTAAGGGGGCCACGTGGCGCTTCGAGCACCATAACTTCCCCCAACCACTGCCTATAAATAGCAGCTACAGGGAGCCGAAAAGACAGTTTGGTCAGTTCGGATTTTTAATTCGGACAGTTGGGAGTTGATCTATCTTCCGAGGAGACTACGAGAGCATACATGTCGTGCCCCAGTGCTTGTCTCGGGCGACACTAGGTGAGCTTCTCCTCATCCCAAGAGGGAGGGGACAGTTCACTTAGGACCGTCCCGGGCGACACTGCGGGCCGATATCGGCCGACGTAGATGAGTGACACAAGTACCCGACAACGACAATGCGTAGCTCTTAGCCCTACACGATATCAAACCGATACGCTTAGCTTGTCGAGTGTGCCGCCCGACATGAGCGTATCGGCCAGGGTCCTTGAACGATACGGTCGACAATCGGTGCGTGCCGCCCGAGAGGGTGTGCCGCCCGACACCTCTGTATCGGGCTAGGCCTCTGACCGATATCGGGAAGGAGAGCTACAGTACCCTGTCATCCTTCTACATCAAGGAGGCGACACCTATCTTTACTTTCTGTCATTTAATTCCTTACTTATGCATTGTAATTAAGACCCTTTATTTGTCTATGGAAATAGAAGATGCTTAATTGCTTGCTGCTCTGTGCTCAGCACAATGTTGGATGACTGCTATGTTTGATATCTGAACTCTAGCTTGCATGTTTGGATCGCGTTTCGCTTAGCTAACGAATCGTGTTTTCCCGTCGCAACAGCTTCGAGAGTTGTGTTGTGGCTCTAGTGTTTGGTCCGATTCTGGAGTACGAGAGTGCCTAGAACATAGTTGCTTTAGTGACCTTTCCAACTCTAATTTTAGTCTGGTGACCTCGAGAGGGGCGCTGATGCCTTGTTAGAGGTACCCGCTTCGAGAGGAGGGTACAGGACTGGTTCTACCGCCGCTTGTCTTACTAGAGTTTTATCCTTCGTACCTCGCTTTAGCTCGAGCAATATCTTTCTGTTTCTGTTGCATGAAAACCCCTAAAAACTGCTATATGACGAAAACCTTAAATCTTTCTAGTAGCTCCAGTTGGAGATAGTTTTCTTCGTTTTATTTGTGACATCTTACTGCTTCCCTTTTGGGAATTTACACCTCTTTATACCTGTCGGAGTGTAGCGTTTTGATTCTGTGTTCTCAACACTACCCCTCTTGTCTCTGTGTTTGACCCCGTATATATACTTCGACCCTGTAAACAAAGTTGCGGGGGCCTAGAAGGATTCATGTTTATAAATGTAAAAGCTCGACTACCTCAAATCCGCCTCCAATTTTAGGACGCATGATTTAGGCCGGTCAACTTTTTGGCACCGTTGTCGGGGACAAGGCAAAAACGGTACTGTTGATGAATATGAATCCACTAACTACTCTCCTGTGCCTCAAGCTTAGTAATGAGTTTGACATCACTCTTTTTCTTTTTCTTTTTTTCTTTACTATCATTCTTTGCTTGAAATTAATAAATCTATCTTCTAAACTTGATTCCTCGTGCCGCTAATAGGAACTCAGAAGAACGGTGATCTGTTCCACTGAGCATCAACTCCAACCATCATGCCGCCTCGTATTGAGACACCCCATTCTGAAGGTGAACGCCAAGGGAGGAGGCATAATTCGCCCCCGCCTAAAGGCAATGACAGGTACGACGGTGACCATCAACAAGAAGATCCAGACTCAGGAGAGTACGAGGAAGACCCTCACCGACACAGACGTCGTCACCGTCAGAGACAAAGAAGAAATCGGAATGATCGGGAACAACGTCGGGGAGAAAGCGACAGTAACGACTCTGAAGAGGAGGAGAAGACGTTAAGAGAGTTGGCGTCCACAAAAGCCAACAACCCCAGATGTCCCGTCATCATCCCGCGATTCAACGCAGCAAATTTTGAGCTTAAGCCGTCTGTGATCTCTATGATTAAAAACAAAAGCTTTAGGGGAAATTCGAAAAGCGATAATCCCTACCACCATCTCGATGCATTCAAAAACATATGTGATACGATAAAGATGCGGGGGGTCCCTCAAGAGGTTATCTATTGTAAGGGCTTCATCTTCTCCCTCGAAGACAAGGCCCTGTCCTGGTATCTTGGGTTACCCCACCAGTCTTTGAATGGATGGGGAGCTTTGGCTGATGCATTCGTAAACAAGTTCTACCCCACCAAGAGAACGGTCAGAAACAGGCAGAAGATCACATCCTTCATGCAAAAGCCGAGTGAAATCCTCCATGACGCCTGGGAGCGGTTCCAGGAATATCTGAGGAATTGCCCCCATCATAACTACAAGAAGGGCTTCCTCATCACCACCTTCTATAATGGCCTGACTCCCGATGAAAGGGTGTCACTAAATACGGCGGCAGGCAGTGACTTCCTTGGGAAGAAACCAAGTAAGTTTGAAAAGATCATCAAGAATATGGCCGAGCTGATGGCTGGTGCTGACTTTGATCGATCTGACCGAGGGCAGGTCAAGAAGGGTGGTGAAGGGTCTACCCTTGAATCTAAGGTGCTGGAGTCCATCACCTCGCAGATACAGAGGATCGCCACTGATGTTAAACAAATGCGAGAAGCTGGCGGGAAAGGTAAGAAGCCAGTCGAGAAGGTGATGAAATGCGTCACATGTGGCGAAGGGGGCATGGAGTAGACAACTGCATTTACACCCGACCGGACGCAGACAGTGATTCTGACTCGGAAGACGAACGGACCGAAAATGTCTCCTTCATGAACTTCAAAAGGCCAGATCATCCCGGGTTTAACTATGGCAACAAAGATGCATCTGAGAATTCTCACCAGCTGCATGCTATATCTAAGCCAATACAAGCTTTTGAGAAGAGAGGGGGGTCTGGTCAATATATCAAGAACAGTCAGTTCCAATCAGCGAAGGGAAACTTTCAGGCACAAGGTAAATATCAAGGGCCGAACAAAGATCAAGACAAGGGCTCCAGCCAATCGGACGTGATTGGCCAGCTTTTCGACTTCGCAAAGAAGCAGGACACAATTAATAACCAGCTAGCGCAAAGTGCGCTATCAAATTCGGGTGTGTTGAACTCATTACAGGTCCAGCTGGCGGATATGCAGACGCATCAACGCCAAATTGACCAACAATTAGCTCAAATGGCCGAACTGATGAAGAACCCCTCAGGAAAGATACCGTCAAACACCGAACCTGCGAAGGGGCCAGGGCTGTGACAGATGGAAGGCCGAGATCAAGTTGTGAAAAAGGGATGATGCTGGCAGATAAGGAGTAAACTGGAGCCGTCAAGCTGGAGACGATAACTGCAACGCTTCTCGGGAGGCAACCCGAGCTTTACTTTATTTTATTTCTTAGAATAGGATTGCAATTTACTTTCCTGCAGAACAAACATTACGAACATTTGGTATGTAATAAGGCCCGAGGCGGTGCATGCGCCACATGCACTGACTCTTGTGTTTTGTGGGCCACCACCTTAGTTTTATAGACCGGGATGGGTAATGCCATCTGAGGCCGAGACCTCAGTCTTTGGCCAATAATGTTTTACTCATCATCCGAAGTTTAAATCACTTTTGTTTTCATGATATAACGGAAGCAACCCAACCGGAGTTATACGTGTGCCCATATCGGGCAGTGGAATTTCGAGCATCGCAATGGCCGTGACGGATTACACACCTAGACAACATGCACCTGTGACCGTCGCGCCAAAGGACTGATCACCCTTAGGCCAACGGATGGGCTTGCCCGTCTTATGAGTTGCCCTAACGACTGACAACTGCCCCGGTTTCACCTGTTTCACCCCGGTTGAGTTTGCTATTTAAGGAAAGCGAGTTTTACCGTGTCGGGTTCCTTACCTTGCTGTTTTTACACTCCCGTGTCAAGTAAGAGAACTTGTGCTTCTACTCCCGTGTCACGCGAGACTGCACTTCTCTTGTGTCGCCCGATAGCCCAGATCACAACGAGGTATAGCCCGACAGATCGTGTCGGCCGACACGCTTCTTTTCTTGTTACAAGTAGTTTATCGGTCTCAAGTTTTCTTCGCTGAGCTGTCGTGACGCCCAATATAGGTGTCATGCGGGGTATCTTTGATTCGTGTCGCCCGATGTTGCATCACATCGCCTGTTTTTGTTAACGGGCGATATGCTGCTTTTCTTTAATAAGAACGTATCGGGCACCTCGTCTCATCGCCCTCGTATCGCCCGTCACGCCTTTCTTTTTTGAGCAACAGACCTGACGCGCGTTCACCCCCTTTCCGACCTATCTTTATCGCGCGATTGAATCTTTCGACGTATCGGGTAGTTCCAATCTCTTGTATCGGGCACAGGGCTTCACTGCTGAAACCAGTGTGTCGCCCGATACAGGAGTGTCGAGCAGTTTTGTACAGGATAATACAGGGTCACACGTCTATTCTTTATTATAATTCTTCCAAAGGCCAACATATTTAATCAAGATATTTCTTTTGTTGAATTACAAAGATGGCCCGCATTAAGATGACCGCTGTCCCAGTCGATGAGCAAGGCAGGAGGGTCTACCCTGAGACTGCTACTGAAGGGCAGGCTGCCAGACCCAAGCGCCCGAACCCAAGACAGGCTGGGACATCGGGGACAAAGAAGAAGGCAAAGGTTGGAGAAGTTGTGACTCCAGTACCAGCACCAACACCACTTGCAGCAGCGCCAACACCAACAACAAAACTCCCGGAATCCTTTTCAGGGAGTTTCGAGCCAAGAGACGACGAGCATGCTCGCCGCTATGCTGATCTGGTACCCAAGATGTACAAGCCAAGAAGGTTCTGCCATAGAGCCTCGTTTGATGAGCTTGGGATCGTGAAGAGGCTGAAGAGCGTCCTTGCGGCGGCAGGACTAAAGAAGATCTACTTCAGCCGAACTTCTTCGTACACCAAGCTGACCATGGAGTTCATGTCCTCTCTCCGTCGGGTGAGGAATTCAGTAGCAGAAAAAGAAAAATTCGGCGGGCCAGACAGACTATAGGCCCGGCTGTACAATTCGGAGCACGCCATCTCTGAGAAGCTCTTAAACGAGATCTTCTCTTCCAGCGAGGAAGAGAAGAATCGGATGGACAATGGTGAGAGGATCACCGAGGAAGACGGGTTCAATCATGTGGAGTTTTGGGGCAGGCTTACCGGCAAATCTTCGTTTAAGCCGGGAGCAAAGGTCGTGGTAGTGCACTCCTGCTTCTGGAGGATCGTGCACAAGCTGGTGGCATACTTGTTGTTCAGTAAGAACGAATCCAGCAACATCTACACGGAAGATCTCCACGTCATGTGGCATATTATGGAGGGCCGAGTGATCAACCTCGGTCGGTTCTTGTTGAACATGTTGCATCCAATAAAGGAGGCCACTAAGGAGTACTGCATGGGCGGCATTATCAACCTCATCGCAGCAGGACTCGAGTACCCATTCGAGCCGCGCAGCCATACTAGAACGCAAGGCGATGAGGTGTTTGACACCAAATATCTGATGAGGACCAACATCATCAGGAAGGAGAGGGGAAGTTTCTTCTACAAGTTTTCAAGGACGGAGATACTCCTTCCCCTTCCTCACTGCGCCAACTACGACAAGGAGAAGTTGGTCTTCACCACCGCAGAGATCGAAGCTATAGCTAATAACACGACTACTGCCACCACGGTCAGGGCCACAGAGAGGCCAGCCCCATAATTGCCAGCGACAACTGCTGATCAAGCTGTCGTCGCTCCAACCATACCAGCCACCGTACCAACAACGACAGTGGTGGCTGAGAAAGAGCCGGTGATTGTTGAGGTCACCGGCACGGAAACTTCGGGATCTGCCGCGGGAGAGGCGGCCGCAGTCCCCATCCGTGTTTCTAAAACTGCAGAGGCGGGAGAGGAGCTTCAGCGGAGCAACAACAACGTGATGTTCGACGAGATCATGAGGGAACTCGAAAGAACACCATCCCTGCCGCCGAAGTCCCCGCCTGCAGCAGTTGAGGAGATCACCGACAGTGCAGAGGTGGAGAAAAGTCCGCCCTCACCGCGGCCGTCCCCAATCAGAAGAGAAGGCAAGGCGACAGCACCTGAAAAAGCGCTGACTCCCCGCCTGGCGGCATCTGGTTTGCGAATGATTTTCATAGATTCTACCTCTCCGGGTGGACCTTCACGTGGGCTAGATGTCGCGAGGACGGAAGGGAGATCCACCGGACCCCCTCCGTCACTCAGAAAGATGCTCAGAAATGAACTCGACGATCTGCGGGAGGTAACAACCATCAACTCTGCTACTTGTACTTCCCTGACCCGCAAACTTGCATCTTTTCAAGACAAGCAGGACAACCACAAGATCAGGCTGAACAGCCAAGAGAGCGAGCTGCTGGCTCTAGCAAGCATAACCGGCAGACTAGAGGCCTTAAATGCAACAATGCAGCAAGTTATCCAACGGCTTGACAGGCTCGAGGAGAGGATGGACAGAAGTGACGACCATCCGTGCCAAAGGCAGCTGAGACGGTCGTCATCACCTCCCAGCCGGAGCCCTAGTCCCTCTTCTTTAGGTTCCCCCTCAGGAATGGCATCCCCACCCTCCTCCTCTAACGGGCGATCATCAACGCCCGAGGACGGGACACAACAAGGATCTGCCGAAGGGTCTCCCAGCAGACAGGAGAGCTCTTTGGGTTTGGGAGATGCTAACGTCTCCATCCCCCTGAATGAAGTTGAAGATGATGGCGTAGACATCAACATCGGGGAAGATTTGTTTGATGAGTCCGAGGGAGAGGTGGGGGATGTCTAGACAGTGAATAACAGACATCTACCCCGAGGAAAGTGCTCGTTTGTGGACAAATTCCGCGAGCCGTCCGAGATACCCTCCTTCGAGATGGCTGACTTCGATAGAAGAGCTGTCAGGAACCTGACGATCAGATACCAGAAGCTGTTGAATAAGGTCTTGAGGTCGTAGGCCAGTGAAGAAGACGTCGTCTGGAGCGACTGCTACCTCTCCCTATGACGGGGAGATCTTCGGAAGATGTTCCGCACGCCGGCTGTCATCGGCAAACGAGTGTTCAGGGTCATGGAGAACGCAATAATAGAGAAGATCGACAGCAGGACAGGTCGGAGACAAATATACAAAGCCACCCCAACCTTGGCAAGAAGGCTAATGAAGGGAGATCAAGACTCCCGTGCGGTGGTCGACATGCTGCAATACGTTGAAGAGCATAGACCAAATCTGGTGTTAGCCCCGTACAAGCATCGCAACGTGTGGTTTCTCTGTGTGGCGGACATCAGAAACCGCGACGTCTAGCTATTGTGTTGCAGCAATGATGAAGTACCACGCTCCGGGGGTATTTTCTACCGCCCGGAGGATGGACAGTTGAAACGCCTGCCAATACGCCTGCTATGAGCTTTAAAGCAAGGAATCCAACGTCTTCAAGGACCTTGGAACTACTTTGCTATCAGAGACCTCCCCGAACAGGCAGAAGAGGGGAGTGGAAACAACGCTATCGCCATCCTGGGTGCCATTGAGGCGCTCAACACATTTGGAAACCTAGGGGTCCTCAAAGGCACGTCCTTCTATCAACGCAGGGGCATTTATGCCATGTTGCTAATCAAGGACAAGCGCTATTTCCGGGACGCAGATGTGTCGGAGCAGCTGCTGGACAGTGATGTAGAGGAAGATTCTTCTCGATCCAGCAGCCCAGAAGAAAAAGAAGAAGAGATAGCAACCGAAATTCATGGGGCGGGCAAGCAGCTAGCAATTCTGAAGAAAGTACATGGGGAGGAAGACACTGCTTTGCCCGAAGCTTCTGAAGGGAAAATCAAAAATTTCGACCGCTTTTCGTGTTCAACTCTCACACAAGAGCAGGTCAACATCATCCAGAAGAAGCTTGCTGACTCAACCCCATCAGATGTTGCTTTTCAGACTGGAGATGTCATAGTCCTGGATGATGATCTAAGGGACATGGTGAAGGAAGGAGGGTGCTTGGATGTAACGGTTGCATCCGCTTACATCCAATATATACAGCCAAAGCTAGAACATGCATATATAGCCCATCCTTTGCTTTTCAACGATATATGCCTTGCCGACGAAACAGGAGCGAAGAAGATGTTCCTGCAAGAATTGAAGGACGGCGTCGCAGGCACTATCTTCCTGCCTATTGTGCATTACAATCATTGGACGCTCCTAGCGATGTATACTCGGCAACGAGCAGGCATTTTCTACAACAGCTCGGACAGCAACAAGAACCATCCCGTGTCGTGTACATCGGAACCTTTGACACCCGTCAAACGCTTAGTTTGAAAATATTACGATGAAGTGTCAAAGATGATTGAAACGTTCCTGGACATACAGGGAGGCAAATGGCACGAACTCCAGTTCTGCCACCGCAGTCCGCAGCAAATTCCTTTATCCAAGGACTACAGCATCTTTGTCCTGGAATGGATGGCAAGTGAAGCAACGCCTGACCAGCTCCACCACACAGGATATCACAGCAAACGAGGAGAATACGTGTGGGAACTCCTATCTAATGCAGGTGCAACCTCACTGGATTAAACATTACCTCACCTTATTTACTTCACAACTCTGGGGACAGAGTGTGGAGTAAGTTTGGGGGGGTACCATGTACCAGTAAGGGAGGTACAAAAATCTTCTGATCTCTCTTTCTTAAATTCCTTATTCTTTTGTTCTTTATCCTTTTGTTCTTTCCTATATCATGTGTACATATATATGTTTATACCAAATTTTTTGAAAATTTTGAAAATTTTGCTTA
This sequence comes from Alisma plantago-aquatica, assembly GCA_963693085.1. Lineage (NCBI taxonomy): Eukaryota > Viridiplantae > Streptophyta > Magnoliopsida > Alismatales > Alismataceae > Alisma > Alisma plantago-aquatica. The sequence goes on from OY856410.1 coordinate 781,251,547, forward strand.
TTTTGTTCCCATGCATATGTACAAAGTCGCTATATTAGTAAAAACCCTGATGCAACTGCTTGCCAAGTTTATTTTCTTTGTGATGAATGTGACACAAGTCCTGTTATATCTTTTTGATAATGCTGCTTCAAACGAACAAAAGAATATGTTTTGTCATGCCAAAAATTTCAAAAAATACAATAATCTCACAAACAGCTAAGAGACGAGTATGGAGAAGGAAAAAGCTGCCCAAACAGCAGAAATCTCTTTGTTTCCCCTCTACCCAACGAAAATCCCAAAAAGAGAGAGAAGCCTTATGAGTGTGAATAAAAGCATGAGAGTTGTGCCCAATAAAAGAAAAGAAAAAAAATACATATACTCGCTTGTTTTCCAAAAGTACCCATCTTTAGGCATGGTAGATCCGGGGCAGTGGTACGTAGGATGTGAAATCACTGCTCTAAAGCCAACTGGCTTGGACTGCAGGGACCACTTGCCCATTAACAGACCCTTACCTGGATGGACTGATGGGAGACAAGAATGAAAAACCCAAAAAGCCTTAGCCTACCCTATACACAACTTTCTGCCCCAAAAAGAAAGTTGTTTGGTGTGTAAGCTAACATCGGAATCATACAACAAAGTCTCGCCGAAGCTGTAGAGAAAATTTTTACTGAAATGATAAGGCAAGGAAACACATGGTCTTTTGTTCGCAGATGAAGCAGCATTATCTCTAAAGGCATTACTATACTTGTTTTACCTCTTGGCCTGAAAGTTATACCAAGAAAGAAGAAGCATCACAAAATATAGTTTAAATATTGATTGAGGACAATCAAAATGCTAAGTTTGGGGGAGTTGATAACACCAAACTTTGTGATATTTTAGACTGTTTTTCTGTTATCAAAACTGCCATTTTTAGCTATTTTCCTCTCTTTTGTATGCACTTTCGCAATAATTGTCCAAGCAATGCTCTTAATCCAATTTTCCTATCTTTTGCAGAGTTTTCCTCATTTTTGGGCAATAAGGCCGCTCCGGCCCATGAATAAGTCCAAGCCTGTCTCGGCCTCCCTGACGCCCGATACAACCCCTGCCCGACAGGGGTTGGGCGACACAAAGACGCTCGACAAAGAGGTGCCGCGCAAGAAGAAGCTGACGGACGACACGCCTTCTACCCGACAGGGAGCCCGGCTCGCCCCGACAACCCAGCTTGTCAGGAGACACAGCCACCCACCGGCAGGCGCGCCGCCCGTCACATGATCGATAGCAGACACCTCCGCACCGAGCTATACCTGTATTGGTCGTCCATCGACTGGCGCTTAAGCGGGCCACGTGGCGCTTCGAGCACCATAACTTCCCCCAACCGCTGCCTATAAATAGCAGCTACAGGGAGCCAAAAAGACAGTTTGGTCAGTTTGGATTTTTAATTCGGATAGTTGGGAGTTGAGCTATCTTCCGAGGAGACTGCGAGAGCATACGTGTCGTTCCCCAGTGCTTGTCTCGGGCGACACTAGGTGAGCTTCTCCTCATCCCGAGAGGGAGGGGACAATTCACTTAGGACCGTCCCGGGCAACACTGCGGGCCGATATCGGCCAACGTAGATGAGTGACACAAGTGCCCAACAACGACAATACGTAACTCTTAGCCCGACACGATATCAAACCGATACGCTTAGCTTGTCGAGCGTGCCGCCCGAGAGGTGTGCCACCCGACATGAGCGTATCGGCCAGGGTCCTTGAACGATACGGTCGACAGTCGGTGCGTGCCGCCCGAGAGGGTGTGTCGCCCGAAACCTCTGTATCGGGCTAGGCCTCTGACCGATATCAGGTAGGAGAGCTACAGTACCCTGTCGTCCTTCTACATCAAGGAGGCGACACCTATCTTTACTTTCTGTCATTTAATTCCTTACTTATGCATTGTAATTAAGACCCTTTATTTGTCTATGGAAATAGAAGATGATTAATTGCTTGTTGCTCTGTGCTCGGCACAATGTTGGATGACTTCTATGTTTGATATCCAAACTCTAGCTTGCATGTTTGGATCGCGTTTCACTTAGCTAACGAATCGTGTTTTCCCGTCGCAACAGCTTCGAGAGTTGTGTTGTGGCTCTAGTGTTTGGTCCGATTCTGGAGTACGAGAGTTCCTGGAACAGAGTTGCTTCAGTGACCTTTCCAACTCTAATTTTAGTCCGGTGACCTCGAGAGGGGCATTGATGCCTTGTTAGAGGTACCTGCTTCGAGAGGAGGGGTACAGGACTGGTTCTACCACCGCTTGTCTTACTGGAGTTTTATCCTTCGTACCTCGCTTTAGCTCGAGCAATATCTTTCTGTTTCTGTTGCATGAAAACCCCTAAAAACTGCTATATGACTAAAACCTTAAATCTTTCTAGTAGCTCCAGTTGGAGATAGTTTTCTTCATTTTATTTGTGACATCTTACTGCTTCCCTTTTGGGAATTTACATCTCTTTATACCCTGTCAGAGTGTAGCGTGTCGATTCCGTGTTCTCAACACTACCCCCCTTGTCCCTGTGTTCGACCCCTATATCTACTTTGACCCCGTAAACAAAGTTGTGGGGGCCTAGAAGGATTCGGGTTTATAAATGTAAAAGCTCGACTACCTCAAATCTGCCTCCAATTTTAGGACGCACGATTTAGGCCGGTCAGTACCTTGTCCCGAGGCTTGCTCGGCGACGTTACCTCGTAGCTTGTGTGGTCTTCACCTCCAGTCTTGGACGGTGTCTGTGTAGCTCCTGGTCGCACCGGGACTGGCACCTCCTGGTCACACTGGGACTGTCGAGATTGACAGCTGTCCTCCGAGCGACAGAAGTCTCCCGCCTCTATAGTAGTCAACACGGACCACCTGGAACTCTGATCTCCTTGTCCCATAAGGAATCGGAAGGAGTCACACCCTCCTATCGGTGTACTAGTCACTGACACACTATCCTACCACCAGTCACTTTCTGCAATTGTCTTTTCCTTGTTGTGCCTCCCTTATCGGGTAACACTTGCTCGAGCTCTCTCTCAGTTACCAAAACTAGAGAGAACGACAACTTTGTAGAGTAACTGGTGTACTGAGTTGTTCACCAGAGAATCCCCCAATACCCCTATATATAGGAGGGTCATGGGATAGGGTTCTCTATCCCGGGCAATGCGGGATTAAACAGGAGTAGAAGGGTTCAAGATTTTCTATAAAACAAGCAACTTGCGCCAGCTGAACCGATCGTTTCAATCATGAAACAGTCGGTTGGGGAGTTGAGCTGATCGGTTGGGACCCCTGAGCCGATCGGTTCACTTCTGAACCGATTGGTTAATGGTCATGATCCAACTCAAGTTGACTTTCAAATTTGTTTCTAATTAATCAAATATTAATCCTTGTCTAAATCGAATTTGTATAAGTGAAACAAATTGTATTTGCAAAATAGTCTTTTCACTTTCCCAACGATCTCAGTTAGACTAGTTGAGCCGATTGGTTCAACCCTTGAACTGATCATCTCACCCTGTCTTGAGCTGATTGGTTCATCACATGAGCTGATCGGTTCATCTCATGAGTCGATCGGTTGGGGCAACAGACTTGTGCAAATCAGTCAATCACAATTTCAATCAATCCGATACTCTAATCATCCGGTCCAACACCTTGAACACTATGATATTGAGCTATCAACTGATTGAGTGTTTAATTGAACTACTAAACTCCTTTAATAATCAACTAAACATTGTTATGTGGATAAATTCCTCTTCCAGGTTAAATCCCATGTGTGTGACCCTACATGTCCATTTCACGTTGGCAGTGAAAGTCCATAACACTTATGACTTCACAAGCAAAGAGCGGTGCCTAGTCGCACATCAGTGCTACCCAAGTGAAATAGAAAGTTGGAGAAAAACTTTCAATCCTACAATCTGTGAATGGTGTTATAGTGAATGTATAATTCCTTTGTTACTGATATCCCAAATGAACTCAAGGCATGGAACAGTCATCCTATCAACGATCATTCACTTTCTTGATCTCAGAGTAGATTGGAGGAGATATGTATGACATCAATATCGCATATTGATTCACACATGCGTGTGTACACCTATCTCAATCCTACTCATCAAGTGGCCATGGATATCAAACTCCCTCTGGAGGGACAAATCCCATATTTATCAGTCACCCCTCAAAAGCCCCATGTGTCAAAGTCACCCAATCATCACCTTTATAACAACCCATGTTTCAGGATTGCATTTGATGATGTCAAAGTGTACCCAACGACATGTGTTGAGTGTAGTGATTTTAGGTCAAAGAATCACACTCACCACCATCACTGTGAGAATTGACTGTGACTACCATGTCATGGTTCCATGTGTCAAACTCACGGTGGGTCTGTCTGGTAAACTTGTTCTCTAACAAGTACCTATGTGTTTGGTTTGATATCTCCATATCATGACTAATGAGATTCTGTCATCAACCAACACCACAATCTAGTCTTGTGTGTCATTGTTGTCTATCTACCTTCCACAATTACATCTGAATAGGGACATAATAAGAATGTACAAACTCTTAGCATCTGTATGATCTCATCGTTCATGTCCTCAACTTGAAAGCATACGTCATTGAGTACTGTCATTCTCTAAACATTCAATCTATTCTATCACTATCTCATATGACTGAACCAGAAAGAAATTGGAAGCTTGCCTTTGATGTTTATCAAATCAATCTTAATGTATTCCACCAATCATCCTATGATTGGCTCTCAGGGCATACATACCAACAGACTCCCACTTGCACTGCGAGCCAATCACCCTTGAATCATATTCATAGTGATCTTCAAACATGTCCCACATGTTATTATTCTCTAGTGCTAACATAGTGAGTTATGGTAACACCTTGCCAAAGTCGGTATTAACTACATGTCTCTCATCTCTTTGATGTACGTCATACGTATGAGATGGAGTTGCCGTAATATGCGATCTAGTATCCCTTTGCTAACCTTTAGCCACATTTCATGACTAAGTGTACCTTACTTGTCATCAATGATCGGAATATCTATAAGTTCATCTCATGAACTTCCAGATCCATATAGTATCCACTGTTGTTCTCTAACACACGGATACTCGACATTTCCTTAAACAACTTTATTGGAATGTTTCCAATTATCAACAAACATTCACTTTTATATATCCCATACATTTATTGCGATTCATTTTTTGTCCTTTTAGGAAGTTCGTATCAGTGTAACTCTTTACAGTGAAGCCTTCCTAATTTCCATAGAACTAGTACTTCTCAAGTACTTATCAAGTTCTTATGGTATTCCAGTAACCCTTACTGGAACTAGACATACATCCACTCGTCATGTCCCACATACAAGTTATTAGGATGAGAACATCATATTGTCATGTCCTACATACAAGATGATGAATGCATTTCATTCTTTCCATGTCCATACATGCAAGATAATGGGATGATTACATACATGATAGATCCATATCTATTCTTAGTGTTCCCATTCTTCATAAGAATTGGACACTTGGCCTTGGAATATCAACTCCATGTAACATGGACAAGTTTTCTCCCACTGAATCTATACACACTGAACTCTTCAGTATAGATTGCCAATGTATGCTTTCTCTTTTCCAGGTCAAGAGGTTTTCGAGAACTATCTCTGTAGATCTCTATTCCTATCACATAGGAAATGTCTCTTTCTTCCTCAAAGATAATTTCCACTTTGGATTTCCATTTTAGATCATTTCCATTTCACATCAACATGTGGAATGTGAATACGCTCCTACTAAATTACAAATCTCTCTTTATCTTTGACATATTAGTCAAACCCTTTGACTATATCATCAAAGTAAAGATCACAGTTCTGAGTTGCTTGTACTCAATCAATCACATTGATTAGTCCATTGTAACTTATAGACTTCATTTGCATTAATGGATTCATAAACATTATAGGTTGTGTCATGTACACATCCTTGTTTTATTCCTCATAGGAATGCAGTTTTTGTATCCATATGCCAAATCTCTTAGTCATTAAGTTGAAATTAACAAGCATCATCCTTTTCAAAATGTTATCCATGTGTCTTAACACTTAAGACTCATTTGCACTTATGGATTTTATCCCAATGGGTGCTACCATCAAGGTCATACCTTATGGTTTACATGGAAGTCACTTAGGATGTAATGGTCATAAACCATAACTCAAAATCCGGTTCCTCAATAACATCTAGATAGTTGACTCATCTCATGACCAACTCATCACATAGATAATTGAGATGTAAGAACTCACAACTCCTTGTGATTCTGAATGTCCTTTATTAGTGTGGGGTATTCTTTATTTAAGAAGAAATTAGTTATTTGATAATCATCCTCTAACTCCTTAGAGTATGACTCCTTATTGATTTAGACATCACCATGCCTTAATCATGAATTCACTATGATACACTATCATAATCACTCACAAGGTTCTCAAACATTTGGTCCAAGTATTTCATTCATTGATCTCATCAAAAATTAACACTTTACCAAATTCATACTTCATCTATGATATTCTTGAACACTTCAAGATATTCATATTGGTATTTCTCTAAACACCATTTGAAGTATCAACATTAGCTCCAATAGGTATGTAAATACATCACATGTATTATACCTATTAGGATAATCATTCTCCCACTACCATTAGTGAATATTGATTTATCATGTCTAAGAGATTTATGTCTCTTACTGGTTCTCTAACCAAAAGAGTCTAGATTATCCATCATATGGAAACTAGAAATGAACTTCTCATGATTTATGCTAATTTGATTGTTTGAGTTATCAATAACTTTTAGGCATCATTTTATCTTATGCATAACAAGTACCACAACATAAACAAGGCATTTCCATAAAGATCATATCTTTTGAGATTGAAACATCAACTTTATTAATTGCTATCATTGTCATACAATATGCAAAAATAAAGTATTTCTATCTATTGGCAAATATGAAATAACAGTTCATAACTCTATTACATGTCTTTTAGGCTGAAAATAAACTAAAGTACTCCTATCTATGGCTGTAACACTTGCCCCATTTATTGAGTGCTTTACATTTTATGTCTTGGTATCATATACCTCAAAAAGTGTTATAAGTTTATTTCATGACACCTTCAGGTGGAGACGTCTTTTGCCTCCTTCTTATTTAGTTCTTCTAGATAGAGTGGACAATTCCTTTTCCAATGTCCTGGCTTTTGATAATGGTGGAAATTGCCTCTCTTGGTCACGCCTCCCTTTGCCTTGAGAGCTGAAGATGCCTTGGGCTCCTGGCTAGCATCAGAACCCTTCTTAGCTTTGTCCTTGCCCTTGCGCTTGGACTTGCCTTTCTTGCTGCTGATCATCATCACAGACTTAGGCTTGTCCTTCTTAATTTGTTTCTCGGCTTTCCTCAACATGCCCAACAACTCTGTCAACGACTTGTCAAAGTTGTTCATGTTGTAGTTCATCACAAACTGACTATAGGATTCTGGCAACGATTGCAGTATCACGTCAGTAGCCAACTCTTGGCTCAGGGGAAATCCCAGTCTCGTCAGGTTCTCCACATACCCAATCATCTTGAGCATGTGAGGACCAACTGGATCTCCTTTTGTCATGACGCACTTGAACAGTGCCCTGGAGACATCATATCTCTCTTGTCGTGCTTGATCTTCATACATGTTCTTGATATGCTGAATCATCTCAATGACACCCATGTTCTCCTGTTGTCTCTGCAACTCGTGGTTCATGGAGCACAACATCAAGCACTTTGCATCAATGGCATCATCAGAATGCTTCTTATAAGCATCCTTTTCTGCCTTTGGTGCGGTAGGAGCAGGTTCCTCTGGAACTGGAGTATCCAAGACATAGAGCTTTTGCTCTTGAGTGAGAATAATTCTCAACATCCTAAACCAGTCGTGGAAGTTAGTCCCATTAAGCTTGTCCTTCTCAAGGACCGATCGCAACAAAAAGTGATTGTTGTTTGTTGTCATTTGAACTACAAAAGGAAATATCTGCAATTTAGTCCAAAACTCAATTTTGACTTATTTGATTGATTTGAAAAGTTGACAATATAATTAGGACTTTAATTAATTATCGCTCCCACTATTTTTGTTCAAATTGATAGCCCTCACCATCAATTCGGAAGATTGCAGCGTACAATCTTCTAGTGGGTCAAGATCCTAAAATCTTCTGAGTCATGGACTAGCTAGGGCTATCACCCACAACTTAGATCTTCCAGGTAGGCAACTCTTGCCAATTACATCATATGCAACTCTTGAAAAGTTGTCATGCACAACTCCTTGCCATGATCACCTCCATGCCTCAAGGTGCTAGATCCTATCTAGGTCACCTTGTTAAGTCCAACCCAAAGCCAACACAATGAATATGCACCCTGATAGGGCAGACCCACATATTCATTCTTCATGCTTCCACGAGATAGACGGTGCACCACGCTGGGCATGCCCACACTTGGCCGATCAAGCTTTTCACGTGTGTCGCATTTGGAAGGCATCTAAAACTTTAATATTTATTGATGGATTTGGTTTTTATAGGTACATATACATATCCAATCACCATAATATATAGTATGTATCATATACATGCTATATCCCACAGAAAACATGCAAAACGATAAAAGCGATGATTATGGCCATCCTAATGTGATTCCTCGAGCCAAGAGGAATCACAGTCATCTAGGTCTATGTCACATGCAACCTATCCATGATGAAGTGTTGTAGCCATCCGAGTTGATCAACTCATCACATGAATGACCTGCTCGCCATGGCCGGTCATTTGGGTGCCACCAGTCGATCGGTTGGCTCCTCCAACCAATCGGTTTTCCTAGTCGTCGTGCATCTCCTCATGGCCGCTACTCGATCGTCTCGCTCCATGAGCTAGTCGTCTGGATCGCCAACCGATCGATTCCCGCCTTGAACTGATCGTCTCAGTCGTTTTCAGATTGTCCGCCATTCTTTATCATAACAGGAAATAAAAATCTATCCTATTTACATTTGAATTGGGAAACCCCGAGTTACATTCGGGGGGAGCAAAGGTAGGAAAGAAATCTTGAGTTATCTCGAGTTACATCAGGAATAGGAGATAGGGAATCAGTGTGTAGACCGAGATGTAAGCAACCACATACAACCAAGCACACATATAGGGTTTATTGGCCATAACCACACTATACATCCACCAAAAAACTCGTTTAAGGGCGACGCGTATCGAGTGAATTCATATTACATATCATATATGTATATTGGGATTTGTGGATTTAGGATTGGACATGCATAAAGCCAATTTTATTTGCATCGTATGTAATAAATAAAGGCGACAAATCAAAATCGGTCACATCGATAATCCTAAAGTGTAGAGAAGTTGACGTGGCTCTGATACCACTATTGGGTTTTAGGGGAGACAGAGAAGGTAGCGGGAACAAAAAATTTCTTCTCTCAAACCCAGAACAAAGAAAATGCGTCAACGTCTATATAGTAGGAAGGATGGTTTGTAGAGGTGTACCTTGTCCCGAGGCTTTCTCAGCGATGTTACCTCATGTCTTGCACGGTCTTCACCTCTGGTCTTGGACGGTGTCTGTGCAACTCCTGGTCACACCGGGACTGGCACCTCTTGGTCACACCAGGACTATCGAGATTGACAGCTGTCCTTCGAGCAGCAGAAGTCTCCCGTCTCTGTAGTAGTCCACACGGACAACCTGGAACTCCGATCTCCTTGTCCCACAAGGAATCAGAAGGATTCAAACCCTCCTATTGGCGTACTAGTCACCAACACACTCTCCTACCACCAGTCACTTTCTATAGTTGTCTTTCCTTTGTTGTGCCTCCCTTATCGGGTAGCACTTGCTCAGGCTCTCTCTCGGTTACCAAAACCAGAGAGAATGACAACTTTGCAGAGCAACTGGTGCAATGAGTTGTTCATCAAAGAAGCCCCCAATACCCCTATATATAGGAGGGTCATGGGATAGGGTTCTCTATCACGGGCAATGTAGGATTAAATAGGAGTATAAGGGTTCAAGATTTTCCACAAAACAAGCAACTTGCACCAGCTGAACTGATCGTTTCAATCATGAAATGGTCAGTTGGGGAATTGAGCCGATCGGTTCAACCTCAACCGATCGATTGGGACCCCTGAGCCGATCGGTTCACTTTTGAGTTGGTCAATTTGTGGTCCTGATCCAACTCAAATTGACTTTCAAATTTGTTTCTAATTAATTAAATATTAATCCTTGTCCCAATCAAATTTGTACAAGTGAAACAAATTGTATTTGTAAATAGTCTTTTCACTTTCCCAATGATCTCGGTTAGACCAGTTGAGCCGATCGGTTCAGCCCTTGAACCAATCATCTCAGCCTGTCTTGAGTTGATCGGTTCATCACATGAGTGGATCAGTTCACCAACCTAAGCCGATTGGTTCATCTCATGAGTCGATCGGTTGGGGCACCAGACTTGTGCAAATCAGTCAATCACAGTTTCAATCAATCTGATACTCTAATCAATCAGTCCAACACCTTGAACACTATGATATTGAGCTATCAACTGATTGAGTGCTTAATTGAACTACTAAACTCCTTTAGTAATCAATCTAAACATTTTTGTGTGGATAAACTCCTCTTCCAGGTTAAATCCTATGTGTGTGACCATGCAGGTCCATTTCAAGTTGGCAGTGAAAGTCTATAACACTTATGACTTCACAAGCAAAGAGCAGTGCCTAGTCGCACATCAGTGCTACCCAAGTGAAATAGAAAGTTTGAGAACAACTTTCAATCCTACAATTCGTGAATGGTGTTACAGTGAATGTATAATTCCTTTGTCATTGATATCCCGAATGAACTCAAGGCATGGAACAGTCATCATGTCAACGTTCATTCACTTTCTTGATCTCAGAGTAGATTGGAGGAGATATGTATGACATCAATATCGCATACTTATTCACACATGCGTGCGCACGCCTATCTCAATCCTACTCATCAAGTGGCCATGGATATCAAACTCCCTCAGGAGGGACAAATCCCATATCTATCACTCACCCCTCAAAAGCCCCATGTGTCAAAGTCACCCAATCATCACCTTTATAACAACCCATGTTTCATGACTGCGTTTGATGATGTCAAAGTGTACCCAACGACATGTGTTGAGTGTAGTGATTTCAGGTCAAAGAATCACACTCACCACCATCACTGTGAGAACTGGCTGCGACTAATTGAAATTAGATCAAGTAAATTAAGAAAAAAATCTAACGTAAATACCACATTTCCTCTCAACTAGGTTCATTTCAACGTTAATGGCTTGATGCCTATATGCTAAATCCAATGTTGTAGATGCTAATAACTCCAATGGGTGATCTACCTTTATTCCCTCTGCTATGAGGTAATGTTTAGACATTGTCTATTGACCTTAAATTATTTGATCTTTTCACTATAGATGTCATTATCTCCATGGGGGTAGATGTTCTCGATGATGTATGGACCCAACCATCTAGTCTCTAGCTTTATAAAAAAGGACTAAGGTAAGATTTTGATAGCAACATGTATGCTCTTCTTTCATATCTTGCCCCTTACATGACCATTGTTCCACAACTTTCTTTGCCCCTTATAGATGTGTATCTCCTCATGAATGGTAAGAAATGGATCTTCTATATCTTGCAGTTGGAGCTAGATATGTTGCATGGAACTCCTCAGATGAAAATTTAGTTGATTGACATGCCACCATGCCTTGATCTCTACTTCTACAATAATATGTTATCACTTTTCATTGATCAAGCTGAATGGGGTCATACCAAGTAGAGCTTGAATGATGTCATGTACATCCATAATGCATCATTCAGTTTGTGAGCATTTCGGATTTCTATTGATAAGGTTTTCTAAGAAGATGTTAGTTGGATATCTCCACCTGCCCATTTGTCTATAGATGGTAAGGAGTTGTGACTTGAGGACATATGCCATAATTCTAGAATAATCCTTCAAAGATCATAACCATAAAATAAGATCCCCCGTCTGATATGACGGTGTGGGTAGACTCATGATCTTGGAAAATAATATCATTATAAACTTGATGACAAGCTTCAAGTAACTTGAGGTGGTGGGGATTGCTTCAATCCATGGAGATATAGTTTATAGAACACTAATATGTTTGACTAGACATAATTGGAGGAGAATGAACCCATGTAGTCAAACCCCCAAAACTTCAAAGACACCCACTTCTTAGCAAAGTCAGAGAGGCATATCATCCAACTTGGAGATGCTATCAGTATGTTGACACTGATCACACACCTTTTGGATTTCTGTGAATCCTTGAAGATTGTGGGAAACTAAATTTTCACTGTAACACCCTTATAGCTATCTTTTTCAAACATATGTGCCTTCTTGTTGTGCCAGAGTGGTAGTGGCCTAGGGTAAAATGAATTTTATTCTTCAGGAATGTAACATCAAAAAAATCAATACGAGAATATTTTGATTATGTATGGTTCATCCCAGTAAAATTCCTAACATAAGATAATATTTCTATTTGTCATTCCATGTAAATTAAGTGGGGTACTCACTACCAAGTTATTAACCATGTCATCATATAATGAAATATAGTCACCTCAAGTTACTAGTGACCATCATTTGATGGCATCTAAAAGTGCACATTCATGGAGAATGTGTCCTGGTCCTCATATTGTCCTAATGAAGTGGTATGCCACCACATTTTCACTTCCCTTCTTATCATGGATCTCTAAATAAAATTAATGTAACAGTAGGATTTAACAAATAATCCTAATCTTCGACTCATTGTTTGACAATAAGTGTTTCTTGGATTCATGGATAGAGTGTATGATGACTTGTGACCCCAACAAATGCTACCTGAATTAATCAATGTCAATTAAAATGGCTAGAAATTATCTATTTGTGATGGAACAATTCCTTTGTGTTTCATTTGGCATCTTAATGGTGTAGTAGATAATGTTATGCTTTTTGTTCATGCATTAGCCTAGAACTTCTCCCACGACGTAGTCATTGGTGTCACACAGGATCACAAAAAGGAATGACCAATAAAGACCTTGAATAACGGGTGTGGACATCAACACCTCCTTGAGGCCATTGAAGCTTTGGAGATAGTTACTGCCAATCTTAAACTTAACATTTTTCAGAAGTATAGTCATGAGTTTCTTTTCTAGCTTGATGAAATCTTCAATAAAATATACAGTAGATAAATTTGTGATGCAAAAAGGGTTAAAATTCCTTGATAGAAGATGTAGGATCTAGCTTTAAATCATCTTCAATATGTGACTCTTTGAACTACATAACTCTAGAGCCAACCTTGTGGCCCAAAAAAATGCTTCATTTCACTATGAAATTACCTTTCTCACAATTAAACTCAAGATGTGCTTCTTAATAGTGAGCAAGTACAAAGGAGAGATGATGGATGCATGCCTCTAAAGAGTCCCCATAGACATGGAAGTTCTGCATGAAGACCTCCATAATGATCTTTATGTACCATGTGAAGATAGTTGGTATGCAAGACCAAGAAGTGGTAAGAACATTTGGATATCCCTAACGACATCCTCCTAAATGCATATGTCATAAAAGGACAAGTGAAGGTAGTCTTCTCCTAATCATTACATGTATCAATATCTAGAAAATATCAAGTAATCATACATCCTAAAAAAACTCTGAGTAAGACAAACTCTCCATGACATAATTTGGGAAGATAAATGGGAAACATTTTTTGCATGCAAATTCATCCAACTTCATGTATTATTTGCACAATTTACTCCCAATCACACTAACGTACCAGGATCAACTCATTTTTCCAAATCACACATACTATAGTGCATCCTGTCTTGGGGCATCACTGTCATGAAGCTATTTGTTACCTATTTGTTACCCTCATCCTACCCCCACTAACTACAGAGTCAGTGGCAGTAGGGTTTTAAGGTATAAACCACCAATTAAGCATATCTTTCTCATCCGATCTCAAATTGGAAGAAATTTTATGCGTTGGAAACGTAGGAGAGAGACCTACAACAATATCACAAGAACAAGAATAGGGCACAAAAGTTCACAAGGATATGATCAAATTCAAGGGACGGGAAAATATATGTGCTATGGAATTAAACTTGATTTTCATCACCTTGAACATCACTAAGGTGATACATGCATACTAGATGGACCAAACATGTATCAAAATTACACACAACCATGAGATTGACTGAGATAGCAAGAGAGCGGTCAACATTAGAAGTTATATTCAAATCATGAAGTTCTAGGTTATCACATCCTCCCCACCTTAATAGAAAAATTCTCCCAAAAATTACCTTAAGACATCAATTAGTTGGAATTTCATATTCCATATCATAATCCACTTGGTGTTCTTCCAACACCAAGATATTTCAAAATTGAGCAATCGAGCATCATGGTCAAGCAAAGTCACATTGATCATCAACTTGGTAAGATCATCACATAAATATCTAATTCTGAGATATCATCCTATAGATCACACTTTTAGGGAGATGAAAATTTTAAGTCGAACAAATAGAGCTCTTAATTTAAGAGTACAACATGACTTTCAGTCCCAACTTTAGGGTTCTATCTTCTACATTAGTCTAGGTGGGTTATGTGATTGAGATTTCATATATCAACAATTAAAGACCAACTTCATATTTCAACATCATGATTTTGTGCTCAAAATCGATGGAAGGTCCCACCCTATTCCATATGGAGCTTAGCCCTAAGTCATAAATCAAGTGAATCAACATAGTCATAATTTCAGGATCATCATTAATTCAAGATTCAAGATTGAGTATCAATATCATCATGTGTTTGACCTATTAGGGACTTACGTCAAGAAATCAAGATTGGGTGGAAGGGGGTTACCCTTCCAAACTCAAAATAATCAACAATACGTAAATTTAGAGGAGTCATAATAGGGATGTGACCTAGTTAGGGGAGTCATAAGACAACCACCACCCTAATCTAGCACGTTAGTCTAAATTAATCACGAGTCATCAAGCATATTCAAATAGTGCGAGTACCAACGATCAAATCAAATTTCACAAGATCATGATTCAAACATCAAGATCATAATAAAGAACTCATATTTCAAGATTTAAAAGATCACAGTCATAATAGAGAAACCATGTCTCAAGATTTTTGCAATATCATGGTCAAAATCATGTTCCCTTCCTTTCATGGTCAAGGTAAGGGTATATTTTAGAAATTGAGAAGTCAAACTGAGAAGCTAAAGAGTTTGGAGCACAGTAGAGTAAGAGTGAGATCCATGTCCATCACATTGTTTGAAATAGAGATTACCAATAGGCATAGGAATCAATAGGGAAGATGCCTCTTCTATCAAAGTCTTTCATCATGATTTTGAGAGTACAAGAGTATAGTCATTCCAAGTCACAATCATCGTACATATCCAATATGGGAATTTTTCTTAATCATGTTTGAGGTTTGGTCAAGAATAGGGCACCATGGATTTAATCAATAGGGGGCTCATCAAACATGAAGTGCAAAACATGGGTTCAACCTTATTTCACCATATCAAGAATTCACCTCAAACATGTAAAGCACTCATATTCGATTTGGTAGTATTGATTTTGCATGAGTACATCGCTGTCGAGAGTACTTTCTCACATCAATCAGAGTTTTCAATTTAAGATCAGATCACGACATTATCATATTCGTTAACTTCCATGATTTTAAATGAATTTTAGTTTTCCCATGAATAAGCTACCCAAATTGAGAATTCATGTGATGACTATCAGAGAAGAATCACATGAATAGATGAGAAGAATAACTAATCATCATTTACTTGGGTGTCTTAGGTGGTCCTTAGAGAAGAGATGAGATGCTAGAAGACTCTCTAAACTTTAAGGGAAGGATTTCGGTCCTCCATGGGTGATTAAGATGTGTTATGACTTAAACATACATAGAGGCCTATGTGTATAGCTATGATACCATTTTGTCATGAAACCATTTCTTACTTGTTTGTTACCCTCATCCTACCCCCATTGACTATAGAGTCAGTGGCAATAGGGTTTTAAGGTATAAACCATCAATTGAGCATATCTTTCTCATCCGAGCTCCAAATTGGACAAAATTTGATGCATTGGAAATGTAGGATAGAGACATACAACAATATCACAAGAATAGGGCACACAAGTTCAAAAGGATATGATCAAACTCAAGGGAAAGGAAAAGATACATGCTATGAAATTAAACTTGGTTTTTATCAACTTGAACATCACTAAGGTAATACATGCATACTAGATGGACCAAACATGTGCCAAAATTACATACAACCATGAGATTGACTTAGAGAGAAAGAGAGGGGTCAACATTATAAGTTATATTCAAATCGTGAAGTTCTAGGTTATCACAATAACCTACATTAAGCTCACCCATGGTAGTCAGAGATGGAATATGTGATATCATCTATCAAGAGTTTTGCAACAACCAAGATTTCCATCTCATATATTAAACTCTTCTCCTCTCATCAAGTTACTTTATTATCAATTTTGATATCAATTTGATAGTTGGAATTTTGGGATGCTCCACTTTGGTCACCTCATGATCAATTTCCCAATAGGTGAATTGAATTCGAGAATTGAAATAAGAGTCATGCTTTAATTTGTATCCATCTTGCAATTAATATTGAATCTACTTATTATAATATTTTGGCTCTCTAATGTATATCATATTGTATAGCTCTCAATTATCTTTCCAACAACACAAAAATCACCTTGATCAAACCTTTGAGTCAAACGTTATGCTAATTGGAAGTTGTACCTTTTTAACTTGTCTTATATTGGAATTAAGCCTTTTTGGGCCCAATGTGGGGTGTGGCGCAACAACCACCACCCTCAATATAGAAACCCTAAACGCTCTTCTTTTCTCGTCTACTAGATTTTTAACCACAAGATCTATGGGTCGGGGACTCATCTTCCTCACCTTTATACGCACCATCGGTGTAAGAGGTTCTTCTGCCACCCAACCACCCGATGGATCTCACCTATATGCTCCATTCATCATCCAGTTTGACAATTTCTTATCCCTTTTATTCTCTTCTTATTTCCCTCTTGTTTCCCTATGTTTTCTCTCTCCTTAGTGCCCTAATGCCACCTCCATTGGCTAGCTTCTTCTTCCTTGTAGATGGGTGGTGCTTCCACAACCACCATAAGGAAATCCTCCACCACATTCCCCCTTGCCAATATTTAGGGACCTTGATGGGTCCCCCAGGACAAGGTGTGTTGGGCCAGCACCCTTTTGTTCATCTTTGGAGCCACGAGTCATAGCACCCCTTTCTCCGACGAGGGCAACATTATCGCAGGATGCCCAACTGAAGTGGGAACCTTTCCAAGGTAGATGAAGAGATGTGGGCATTGGATGGGAATCCAACTACCCAAGTGCATCTTCTACGCAGACCTCTAGTGGATTTGTTAACTATTAATGGAACAATCCACATGGACATGCGGGCCTGCCATCGACCTTTGGCACGCAGCCATGTGGGTGTGGGTGTGCGGCCTCCGGGGGTGGGGGAAGCGATCACGAGCGACGATCAACGCCCTACATATGTCCCATTGTAGTGAGACTCATGGCTAGGTGACCCAACAACTGTGGGTGAAAAGGAAGATGGATCAACCGTGGGATCTTGCTCTAGCGGCCCTAATCAGCCCCACATCAAGGAAATGACATGAATGTAACTCCCTTCCTATAGTTTGTATATGAAATGATATAAAATCAATAACTTCCTCTCCATACGACCAAATCAGAAAAAAAAATATTTACCAAATTCATTGGCTCAAATAGATCGAGACGATGGGCTTGGTCCCAGATCATAATTCATCTCCTTGTTTGCTGATTTCCTATAAGACAGTAATCTATATTGAATGTATGTAATGCATAATCGTGATAAGGATGGGATGTTTTATGCACCATTACATTCTAATTATTAAATCAATAAATTTATGTACTATGTGACACTATATCACCCCATTATTCCCCTATTGAACTTATCTGACCTATATACCCTTTATGCATGATTATGACCTAGTTATGACATTGAATGGTTATACCCTAGTCACTTGGGGTCTTGTACGTAATTCATTCATCCTATGTTAGATCTTCCAAAATACTAACTTTATGATGTTTTAAAAATTTTGTGACTCATCCAAGCATGTTATGGATGAATATGCATCACTAAGGTCATTGAGCGGGCTATAAGTTATAACTTGGAAAGTTTGCTCCTTGTCATCTTCCCTACATTTTTTGAGCTTGAATTTGACTTTTATTCGTGGTGATGGTTTTTGACTTTGTATTTTGCTTCACCTCTTAGGGTCTTGGAATGTCGAACCCATTGGAATGAACTGGGGATGTTGTACTCTGAGTTGGTTACTAAGGAATTAGAGTTGCTTGAGAGAACTGGCTTTGGAAGCATTTTTTATGTGGGATAATTGTAAAGAGTTATTTATCCCTTGATTGAGAACTTCTTCCTAAAGAATAGTAACTTTCATTTTGCTTTTGGCAAGTAGGACATCAACCCTAGTGATTTTTTTGGGATCAAAGGGATAGGTTTTGGAGGGACTCCCATTTGTAATTATCTAGATAGGCATATGCAAGGGAGATATCTCCTTGATTATATATTAGGGTGGAACCTGATGATATTGTGATGGCTTCTATATGAAGTCAATTTCACCTGGTTGTGCATGACCTTCTTTTGAATGGGGGAGAGATGGGGTACTAGTGAGTCTCTATTTGATGCCTAAGTGTAAGGGTGTTTCTTTTTGTGTTGGTCATAGATTGCCATCTTGGTAACAATTCATGAAGTAGAAGGGATATCTGTTGGTTATCCTATATGCTTGACTTGGACGCAGTTCCGTCTTTTGACTAGGGTGGACATGTGTATGTCCACCTGTTGATGTATTTGAGGAGGCCTATTGTTGACGACTTCTTTGTGAATCCTTTGTGGGCCTGATTGTAGTATATTTGTATGTTATTTTATGTTCATTGTGAAATACTTGAATTAAATTATTTCACTGATCATTCTTTTGTAGCTTTGGGTCTATGAGCAGTTTTGGATCAATATACATGTCACTTTGAGTTGTTGTGAGCATTATATACATTCTTCCCTCCCTATTTGTCTCCATTGGCTGGGTATAATAGTAGGGTGTTGTATGAGTGATGGAGGGGCAAGCTTGAGATGACAACCTCCAAAGAGGTATGTGTAGTACTTTAATACATGAATGATCTTGTATGTATTCCCTTTACATGACTTTAGATTTGTTATACTTCCATATCTCTAGACGCTTGCTAGATCTAGTTTAGGTCACCCTCTAGGAGTGTTATGTACATGGGTGAGTTTGTTGCTCATAAGTGATATGATGGCTAGCACATCCCTTTTGATCCTGTTCTTAGATTGGTTTCCCTAGTCTTACTATCCATCATGTTACAGAAGAGATGATGTATTATCAAGTATTGTATCTTGAGTACTTTGGTTGGTAGTATGTGCATTGTTAGCCAACACTATTTTCTATAAATATATATGATCATCTCTAATGCGCTCCACTGGTAAGGATTTAATCTTTATCAGCCTCAATTCATTGGTGTAGTTTGACACTCACTTCTCATAGGTGGATGATTCTGATTCTATTAAGGAGAAAAATGATTAAAACCATGAGCTCCATTCTCCACCTCCTCCCAAGGCAACCACTCTTCTTGAAGCTTTGCCTTCCCAACCATTGGCTCCTCAGAGTTTTGATGACTTCCCTGGGTTGACTGACATCATGATTCTGGCATTGTAGGTTTGTTTCACTTTCTAGGTGAATTTGAATGGACTTATTCCTTCTAGGATGAAATGCAACATGAGTACAGTGAGTGGACTCATTGGTTTGAGCAACCCACCATTGTACAAACACAATCAACATTTTGAGGGTACCACAATAATGGGTGATTACCCCACAGAGTACCCGATCCAAACTATGGATCCATAGTCAACTAATGTTGGAGTAGATTCCTCTCATTGTAGGGATGCTTCTCTAGTTGTATAGGTGTAGTTTATCAACTCTTCATTTGTTCATGGGTGGTCTACCAGTGCCATTTGTTTGGAAACGATCAAAGAGTGTCAATCTTTTGGGTCTTTGTATTCTGATCATAGCCTTTGGCCAAGAATCCATAAGGATGGCTGAAGAAGTAGACTTATTCTGTGTTTTCCCTATCATATTATCTTTAAATGTAAGAAAATCATGTATTATTGCTATTTCATTATTTAAATAGAAATCTAAGTTTAAGGTAGATCATATTGGAAGGTTTATAAATCTTTCATTCTGTATCACATTTAGAAACTTGAGTTTTGGAAGATTTGAGTATGTCTGGTGGATTTCCTCAACCCATGTGCCTAACTCCATGGTGGATCACTCCATTCTTCCACTGAAAGGATACAATTCTTATGTCCTCATACTACATGTCCATGTTGATCAGCATCATGGGAGCTATAGAATATTGCATCATTCTGAAAATGTAAAGGACAAGGAGTCCTCATATTCTTTAGAAACTAGGTTGTCATGATTTGTCCTACTGAATCCTATAAATAGAGGGGAATAGCTTTTCTTATTCCATACATCTTGTCTTTTTGAGACTCTGAGCCATGGGAGACAGAGTAATAAATGAGATTATGCTTTTGAGGCATCCTCCCTTGAATCTATCCCTCATGTGTTAGTGGAATATAGATTTCTCTAAGATAGAGGAAGTCAGGGTGGCAAGATTTGGCATAACATGTCATCTACTCATCTTGCTTATGTCCTTGTGAGGGATATGATATAGGTAGTGATCCCTTTCTAGGATCCTCTTAGTCATTCCTTCCGGTTTGGCGATGTTATTCTGATTCCTACTTTGAAAGATGTGGCAAAAATCACCCAACTTCCTTTGCATGAACAATGTCCTATAGTTCCAAGAAGTCGAGTTGAAATGTTGAGCTGGCTAATATTTTGAGCATGAAGAAGTCACATGTTTCTAAATGATTGAAAAAGGATGGATGCCTCATTCTTATGGCCTCCCTGTAGGATTTCTTCAAAGATGAAGCGTGACGTGATGTTGTATCTCCAAAAGATGCCTCATTCTTGAGTGTATACTTTAGTCATCATGGATGAGAAATTATTCAGAGAGACTGTTGTCCAAGTGACTATTTCCATTTTGGGTTTCATTATTGTGATTTTACAAAAAGAAATTATTGTTCCTTTAATATTGACCGATACTGGAAAGTTGTAGGGTCCTATTGATTTATCTATGGATGTGCATCAATCCAACTAATTTTTAGATTCTTCAAACCCTCACTACATCATTATGAAGGAATACATGTCAAAGCATATTTGAGTCATGAGCCTCTCCAGTTGTGTGGATATTTGTTTCAATGTATTACTAGTTTGATGTCAGAAGATGTCTGTTGGGGGTCTAGTAAGTTCCATCTTGATCATTCATATTGTGGGATTGCAATTCCTAGTTTTTGCGGTTGATCATCTTGGTGGAAGTCAAGAGCTATGTTGCATACTACCCAATGTTAGTATTGAGATAGTTCAAACAATCTCATGCATATATTAGAATGAACGCTTCCACCTTTCTTCCAGAAGTTGATGGCCGACTCCAAAAAGGTCAAAGAGACATTGAGAAAATATGGTGATTCAAAACAAGATGACTTATGGCGTGTTTCCTATTAGTGATGATTGTTCTCTAGAACACTTGGAATGGCTTGCATCTCCATCTCTAGTGATAGTAACATGTGATCCTTCAAGAGGGTGTAGGCATTATGTTTCCAATTCTTTAGAGTTTTTTTCCTCCTTTTCTATCATCTTCAGATGCCAAGTTTTGTAGGGGATTCATTTCAAAATACAATGATCTCTTTTTAGTTTATGACATGCAGCATCATCTTTGGGTACTCCCTCCATGATGTTCTAGTCATGACTGTAGTCCTGTTGATTTTGAGGGGCTTATCACTATGAGTGCCTTATAATGAATTAGGCAACTGAGATCCATTTAGGCATGTCGTCTATGTGTTCAGATCATTAAGGATGGATTTAAGTAAAAGCATCTATTACAACCACCTCCCTTTCATTGACTCCCCTTAGTGAAGTCAGAAGGTTGAAACCCAATTAATTTTAAATCTTTTACACACCTTTATCTTTTACTAGTAGGTGGTTCCTCCTTTTGCATATTAGTATCCTATTACTCTCCAAGAGGTACCTTCCTTCTAGGGAGGAGAGGTATTAGGGGCTCTACTGGACGTTAATGTCATGCTAAGTGCTAAAAATCATGTCATGTAACTGGTGTAGAGGCGGAAATTTCCTATGCAGTTGGTCTAAGGGGCCAATGTCAGAGACACCTGGTGGACTTTACTCCTGAACATGATTTATTGTTTTGCCTCCCTCTCATATGAGGCTTCTCCTTGCCTTCACCACAATCATGAACCCTCTAAAGTATTTTATCAAGATTGGCCTATTTAAAGGAGTTTATTAGGTTGGGGAACCATTGGGGACTTAGAATAATGACTAATCTCATTCTTACCTAGGACATATGGTTCTACTTTGACCCTTCATCTTTAGGGTGCACGGAGGGGGGGGCACATCCAAGTACTTAATTATATATTAGGTATTGTATATACAGTTGGGAGTTTTTGGCTCCCTTACATCGCTCTATTCCAAAGGCTTTCAGTTGTTGAAGTTTGTTTGTCAATAACAATAGTTCTTGTGAGGGTGGTGTTAGTGTGATCGAGATGTATATCTCTGTCGATGTCTTTCATATGCAAGCCGCCCCAGTCATACATGGTGTACATAATATAAGGCCCTTCTCGTTTAATGTTTAACTTGTCCCTAGAATCAACATTCTAGATGACATACAATACCATATTTCCTTTTTTAAAACATTGTGAGGATGTACCTTTTTGTTGAATGCTCAAGAAGTTCTTGCTTGATAACATTGTGCATGATGTAGAGCTCTTGCTTGACATTCTTCTAGTGTGTTGAGGCAATAGACTCAATCTTGAACCCACTCTGCCTTAGGAAACTCAACTTCTTATTATGCAAAGAGATGGGATCCAGAGATTGATTGGTAAGACCACCTTGATTCATATACAAGTGAATGTGGCATATATCTTGTGGAATTTCTAGTAGAATTTATATGCCTAGAGAGCCATCAAAAGGTTTTCATATCAGTTGGCATCAGAGCTAATTTTCTTCTTGAGATTCTTTATTAAGGATTTTGGTGACAGCTTGAATGGCTCTATTCATATGCAACCGGTATGGTGACGTTTGATGGTGCTTGATCCACAAATATATTAGATGCTCTTTGACAGATTTGGCTATAAAATTTGAACCATTGTCAGAGACAATATCTTACATTATTCTATACCAGATTATGATGTTGTTCTTGAGGAATTTGATTACTTATTGAGAAGAATTGTGGTGATTGACATGGCCTCCACCCACTTTATAAAGTAGTCTATTGCAACCATGAAGAAGCTACCATTAGAATCTTTAGGAATTATTTTCTAAATCACGTCAATCCTCCAACAAGAAAATGGCCAAGATATGGACATGTTGTATAGATAATTTGCATGTACATGTATGTAGTCTTTGTTGATCTAGAAGATTCAACATTTGTAGACATATTGGTAGCTCTTTGTTTCCTTAGGGTTCCAGTATTACCCCAAGAGATGTATCTTCATTGCTAGCATGACTCCTCTCATGTGCATGTCGCATAATCCTCCATGGGCTTTCTTTATGAGATTGTCTACTTCTATCTTTTCAACACACTGAAGGAGAGTCTAGTTTGATATGTGACATAGATGTCCCTCCCCTAGGATGTACTATGTGTATTTTCACTTGAGTATTTTTTATTCTATTTTGAAGAGGCCTTCAAGGATGACTTGACTTTTTAGATATGCTATGATGTCATGAAACTATGCCTTTTTCACCTTTGACTGCTTTGTCAATGACCATATAATAGGCAAGTTGAGAGATTGTATGCTTTTCAAAAGGGAAACTTTGATCCCCTTGTATGTCTATTTAGGAAGTGAGGGTAGCCAAAGCATGAGTGAAAGTATTGTTCTCTCTTCAGACAAAGCAGAAAGAAATATGGTTGAAGTTTTGGATGAGAGAACTCATGTATTCTTTATAAGTGATCAAGTTCTAATGGCAAGTGTTCCAGTTGTTTAAGACTTGAGATATCACTAGGATGGAATCACCATAGACCTAGAGATGACATGCCCCTTGATGTTTGGTGAGGTGGATCCCCAAGATGTAGGCTTCGTACTCATCCACATTGTTGGTGGCGTTAAACTCCATCCATCGGGCTAGCAATTGTTCATTGTGGGGGTTTTGAATGACCATTCCTATCCCAAATCCTTGCGTCATCTCCGTCAATGAAAATCATTCTCAAATCAAGATTGAAAGGGATAATGACATCAAGTGAGATTATCATTCCTATGTCTTCATTTGGGAATTCATACTCATGTGTTGCTTTTTCAAGGAGTGGGAAATTTGCCAATTGATTAGCCAGATCTTGCGCTTTGACTACCTTCAAGGGTAGACATGTGATGTGGAATTTTGATTAACATTACCTACCACTTGGTGCATCATCTAGTATGGGTAGGGTGATTGCATAAATATCATAGTAGGTCATGTTTTGCAATCAATTGTAGTGGATAAGTCATCACATAGTGGCACAACGTCCTCTTTGCATGTAGCAAGGCTAGACAATACTAATAAATGGTTGTGTAGTAGGCCCCAACGTCCTTGAACTTCTTGGACAAATAATAGATAACATGCTCGCCATTGGCTATAGATTGACTCAAGACTCCTCCCATCTATGTCCTATAGATTGACAAGCAAAGGGTGAGAGGATATCCTAGCACTACTATTTTTAGTATTGAAGGAATAGTGAGACAATATTTAAGATTTTAGAGCACCTCCTCACACTGTTCATGCCAACTCGTGCCTAATTTTTCTTAAGTAGATCAAAGATAGGCTCACACCTAGGTGCAAGCTTGGTGATGAAGCAGATGATGTATTGGATGTGACCTAGTAGGCCTCATATCTCCTTCTTAGTTCTATGGGAGGGCATTTCCTGAATCACTCAAGCATCTCAGGAACAACCTCAATTCCTCTCTGATTAATGACATACCTTAGTAAGTCATCAGATGTAACCCCAAAGGTTCACTTGGGCTAGATTTAAGTGCAAAGAGAACTGTCTTAGCCATTGGAATAGTTTTTCAATATTGACGATGTGGTCTAGTGGACTTCTAGATATAGCTATCATGTTGTCCATTAAACTTCCACCTCTTCATGCATCATGTCATGAAATAGAGCTACCATCACTATTTGATATGTAGCTCTAGAATGCTTGAGATCAAATGGTATGATCTGATAGCAGAATACTCCCCATTCTATATGAAGGTTATCTTCTCTTTATCTTCCTTGGCCACTTAATTTGGTTGTAATTAGTGAACCCGTTCATGAAACTTAGGAGAGCATGAATGTTGTGTTAGAGCAAGGACGTCAATATGTGGAAGAGTAAAGTCATCTTTTTGGGAATGCCTTGTTGAGATCACGATAATTGACACACACTTGTACTTTTTCATCTTTCTTTGGCACATGTGCGATGTTGGTGAGACACACAAGGTAGTTGTATGGATCTAAGAAACCAACATTCTATTGCATTTGAACTTCCTCTTTGATCTTGAGGATCCATTATGGTTGGATTTGCCTAGCTTCTTCCTTGACAGGGCAGATATATGGGATAATAGGAAGTCAGTGAACAATGATATTCTTGTCCATCTAGGCATATTTGAGTAGCTCCTGGAGAATACATTGATGTAGTGACATAAAATCTCTATCAACCGGTCCATGATAATCTGAGGTAAATGTGCCCTAATTTTGAATTTATGTACGCGGGACCCGAGCTGATATTTATCGTCTCTGTCTCAACTTTAATATGAAAAAGGTGGTGCTCATTTGTCATCTATTTTGTGATGGGGATATCTTCAAACTTGGTGTCTTCATCATAGTAGATCTATGCTACTTTGGTAAAGTAACAAACAAACTCCTAGATAGCTATTTTGTCTTCTACAATTTTTGTTTTTCAAAACGATGTATTTTTTTGCACTTTGTAGATTTTGTGATTTTTTGGGGTTTTATGGAAGAGAAGATGGATGTGGTGGACTTTGGTTGTAAAAACACTTTGGGATCTCCACCAAATTAGAGTGTCATTCCTCTAAAGAAATTTTTTAGGTATGGGAGGTGACTTAGTTTTCCAGATGTTATGATCCTTTACAAATCAATTTTGAACTTTATATGCATTCCACAGAGGTCAGATGAGGGATTGTGGGTCTTCTACAAGCTATGTCATGAAGATGGAATTGACCCCCCATCCTTCAATCATGACATAGGAGTTGTTGTAGTCATCCCATGTGACACTGTAATCATCTTTGATGTCTTCATGACTTCTAGTCTCATATTTGTCCCGACATGGCTATCCAGGGTTGATACAGAGTAGAACAAAATTGGCATGGCCAAATTGTGTGTCTATTTATGCATGTGTTGGAATGGTGATATTCACCTTACCAACATGATCATCATAGTAATATTCATGGATTTTCTAGATGTTATAGTTCTCTAAGCATGACTGGGATCATGAGGGTAGGAATGAGCTTGATTGCTTCCTCATTTAGAGGGATAGTCATGGCTTTAGATTATTGCATGGTTGTTCTTGGCAATCACACATCGTGGGTATCTTCAGTGATGAGGGTGATCTCCTCGATGTTGACAACAATCTTGTGGTAGTTGCAACGACCTCACTTTTCAACATCCCCTAATTAAGGAAGGACCCTATAGTTGAGAGCCATTACCTAAAACTCCCAACATCCAGATTTAACCAAATAATAAATAATAGAAAATAATTTCCCTTAGTTCAAATATTGCATATAAGATGATCCTCGAAGGAGTTACATGAATTTTTATTATCATAGATGTAAATAGACAAAGTATCTAACTAATCCTCCTTTACTTAGCTATAATGTCTTTAGGTAATTTCATCTAATTCATTATATCTAGATATCTTGATACTTAACATGTACCTAGAATGTCGTGAAACAAAAGCACAGATCAGTATATTGCGATACTTTGTATGTGAGTTGTAACCAAAATATGTGCATGTAGGTGTAACAACATAAACAACCATAGCAACAATTATCATTAAATAAACGAACATTCATTTTTTGTTCTAGCTTCTTGACCCTTAGTCCTTTTCACTCTCCATGGTGTGTCCTCTCTTTTGTGGAGACTCTTTATGGGGAACCCTCTCTTTAGGGTTTGGTCCATGCAATGGACTTTGGTAACCTTCCCTCACTCAGACTTGGTTTCATACATAGGCCTTCCTTTCTGGGCTTGTCCTGAGGTGATCTTCCTTTCCAAGCTTGATCACCTATCATTCCCATAATGACTTCTTTCACCCCATGCTCTTTAACTCACCAGAGATGAATATTTAGGGCTCGAGAAAGTTATATTCATATAAGATGATGCTCATAGTGGAATTATAGATTGCAGGAAGTAAATAAACAATCAAGTTATTTAATTGAAATCCATCGGGAAACTCTAGAAAATCAGGGAAGTCGGTTAAGGTGAGTATTCATAAGTGTAACCACGTAACTTTACTTTCATGAAGAATCATGCATAATACTTTAAACATATATAATCCAACCAACTAAGCATAGTTCTAAGAAATCATTCAATCTACATGTATGTATATCTTGAAATGTCACTAATCATATTCAAGTCACATCAATCTAACATACGTTCCAATATAAAGATTACGGTTATCTTGGGTTCAAATAAGGAATAAGGGTATCAAACCCTAATTCCATCACACCTTACTTTATTAAAGTTATTAATCAATATTAGATACTAGATGAAATCTGAATTATTAAGTTATTCAAGTTAGATCATTTAGAGAAATTACCCTTGATTTGGCAACTCAAGATGAAAAGGCAGATTAGGTTTTTAAAACCTAATTATCATGTTATGACTCATGTGTTTTAACCATGATCATTATTATTTGAAACATAACAAGGATTAGGATTATTATCAAATTAAACCCATTAGGCTATTATGAACATCCAAATAAGACCACTTGCATTTAAACTTATCACAATTTATATTTTTTCCATAATATTAATTACACGTTGATGTATACTAGAAATCCTAGTTATACATTATCCTCACCATTATCATCTTGAGTCCCATTATATTTAGTAGCATTAGATATAACACAAAAAGAAGGTATATGAGGTTTTCCACACATTAATCTTTAATCTAGGGTTTCTATGTACAGATCGCCACTTAATTAGGTATTATACCTATTTTTAAACTTTGATGGGAATCAGGCATTGAATCCTTTGGATATGTATTCCTCTCATTTTTTAATTAGTTTTCATATATTACTTGTCATAATTCGGGATACCAATTAATTGCTACATTATTTACAAGTAACTTGGTTTTGAGCCAATGGGAGGATGCCACATCAACATTAAATGCTTTTTTATTATTCTTGACTCAGTTCAGGTTTGAAGCCGAGAATTACCCCAATACCCTCATACTTTAAGCATGTGACCAAGGGTGTTTGGTAATCTTACCATGCATTGTCAGGCAAGCATGACTATAGTCAAGCATGTAGCTCCTGGGTCCTGAAGGCCCAGTAGAGGTTGGGCGACCTCCTCTAGTCCTTAGTGAACTCAGATGAGCTTCACGTGTTGTTGAAGGTGGTCGAAGATGGATGGGACATGGGTTATATCTACTGGTTATGTTGGATGATAGGAACTAGAGAGGGAGTACACTACATACTCGGATTCCTCTATAAGGCATGGTCTAGCATCTTGTATCCACCCAAAGTCTCGCGAGCGGTGCGCTCCCGCCAATGGCGTTACACACTACTTAATTGAGATTTGAATAGATGCAACTTTGTAGATGAAGCACACAGGTGGATTCACTTTCAAAATTGATAAAGACCTAACTTAACACACTCTCAAAAACCAAAACAATACACCTGCAAACGCATGGGGTTGTATCGTAGTATAAGAGGGTGGCAAGTATAGGGTCGATCCATAGGGAGAAAAGGGGGCACTAGAGCTAGGTTAGTTTTTGGTGCTAGGTTCCTACTGCAGAGACTAGGGTTAAGGGTTTGGAGGATGTTTTGATTGTTAAACTAAGTTGAGCAAGCAAGAAAGACAAGCAAGAACAAAACCTAAGTTAACCCTATACAATTAATTCTACTAAGCAGGAAAAGATAAGGCAAGAAGAAAAGACAAGAAGAGAACAATCTACACTAAGGCAAGCAAGACAAGGCAAAAGAGCAATTAAATACCTAAGCAAGCAAGAACAAAGCAAGAAAAGGGCAAGAAGTTATATAAGCAAGAAAATAGCTAATTAAGCTAACACTAGCTAAGCAAGATGGAAACTAGGGTTTTAAAGCAATTAAGGGAGATGTGGGTTGTTTAGGGGATGCACTTATCAATTAAGTTGGGGGTGACATATGAACATTGTGATTCCATTTAGATTGTCAAACCAAACAACAAGTTAGAGTCTATGGAATTATCCTAAGATACTAATTGGACATGGATATGCTAGGTTGTGTATTGGGAAACTAGTCTCTAACACTCCCTACCACCCTTGTGAGGCCCAATTGGGTTAGGGCTTGGGTGTAATTCAATTAGAGTCTAAACAAGCGTAGGTTTCTAGGTTAAATGATCTTAGGATAATTAGGGGCTGAGATTAGTAATGGGGGTGGAAGTGAGGTTTTAGGCCTCCCATCACTCACATTCTAACCTTGAGAATGCTCCTTGCTAAACACACCAATTTCATCTAAACTAGCTACTTAGATCTCTCAACTAGGGTTAGGAGAATTGATTAGGATGTAGGAGGATGGAGAGTGAGATGGAAATAGAACATAATCATTACCAAATGAAATTACAATGTTTACATATCATTTTCCCTAAGTATATATAGGTGTGGGGGAAGAACTAGGTCAAGTGGGGGTAGTATGGGAAAAATAGTGCAAAAGCAGCTAGATTTTTGTAGGTAGCATGACCGTGGTGGTCACCACGACTGCGGTGGGGAGGGGCGAGAACGGTCATGGAGGATTGGAATGACCATGGTGAGAAATTGTGAAAAATCACAGGGAAATGGTGAATTTTGTACTGAAGTTGGCACGGTCATGGTGGGGCTAGGGTAGCTCGTCTGTGGTTGCTGGAAATGCACATGTCATTCTCTACTCCACGGTCATTCTGCCTCTGCTGCAACACGGCCATGCAAGGGGGCACGACCGTTCTGGGCCAGTTCACCGTGGCCATTCTGTTTGGTATGCCCGTGGTGATTGTAGCTTTACTTGAGGATGACACTGCTGATTTGCCAGTGTCCTAGCATGACTGTTCTATGGTACTACAACCATGCAGGTCTCTGGATCAACACTTTGACTTAATTCTGTGGATTTTCTTGGACATCTTTTCTTAAATGGATCTTTGGCACTAGGGGTAGGTTGAGGGAGCATCAGATTTCACTTTTGATCCCTCCAAGGATAGAGAAACCCTAGGATCACTTCTTCTCTCTCTCTTCCATCAAGCGTGGTCCAAATGCCTGAAAAACATGCATATAATGTCCATAAGTGCATTTTATACAAATAAGCATATTGAGGGGAATAACATGTAATCTAATAGGTATAAACATGATTGAAATGCAATATGACACACAATGAAGCCCTAAAATAGGGCTGAATCACCACCCCAAACTTAAAACATACTTGTCCTCAAGTATGCTCCAACTCAATCTCTCTATAAATTTTTCACAATCAAGAAATGACAAATGCACTGCAAAGGATGATTATTGCTGAATGGGATAAAAATGACTAAGTGCATGCATTCCACCTCTCTCCTCTCCTTCTTTCACAAACCAATTATGAAAAGAGCACAAAGCATATGAACTTCAAATATAGTGCATGAAACACACAAGTTATCCATATTTCTTTCATATAGTTTCGGGTAGACTATTTCATGATGGTGTTAATCAAGGATGACTAGGAGTGCTATTTCACCTTCATGTATTCAACCTTATGTTTCAAATCACACCAAATGACCCACATGGCTGTGGAAAGGGAAAAATGAGCTAGGTTTGATGTTTCCTAGCTCAATGGGTATGAAAATGGAAGAAAGGATTGTGGTAAGCTTTTGGAGTGCTTTCACACACTCATCTTTTCTTTATTTAGATGATCTTAAATAGGAGCATCTTTTATTTTCTTTTTACTTTTTCTTTTCTTTTTCTTTTTATTTGCACTTGGAGTAGATAGGTCACATGGTGATGAGAGTGAAGCGGTGAGATGTAGATGTGGCCACCCCAAATTTTTGGAGGTGGCCAAGGATGATGTGTGCACTTTGGCATCCTTTCATGAGGCAGAGGAGTAATAAGATGGTGAGTGAAGAGTCGGGCCAAAGAGGGGTCACTGGCGTGATTCTCAACATAAGGTCTCCTGCATGAAAATTAATCCAATACTTCATCCAACAATTTCACACCATATGAATGAACAACCTAAAATTGATACTTCTATCAAGTGATTTCATAGGCACTAAGCGCTCATAGCTTGCTCAAGTCATAATTCAACCAAAACATTCACAAACATAAGAGAGGTGGTGCGCATGTAAAAATTCAAGAATTGATACCATTTAGCAATTAACAATGATAATTCACTTGCATTTGTCAAAGGTCATCATTTTTAATCTAAAAAGTAGAGATTGGGTCGAAACACACTTTTAGGCAAGAAATCTTACATTTGGGCAAAATTGGCCAAAACGGTGCCAAGTTGCCTTCAATCACATCTAAGCCTGTATTATTGAACAAAAAGCAGTAAACAAGCAAATCCTAGCTAAAACATGCGAAAACTCTACATGATATGCAATGCATGGAAAAAAGAGCAACATTTTTGAAAATTACACAAAAATGCGAGAAAGTAACTACATGGCATGCGTGTATGAAAAGTAGGTAAATTCTAAACTAAAATAAACAAAAGCAAACAAACAAAAGTAAATCGTGCTTCATGCAAGTAGGAATTTCAAGGGGTTGTAGTAGATCACCTGGTCTCTAATGCCCGACCTTGATTCTTTGGCATGTCAGACATCTGGACGCGAATTCAGAAATATCACGCTTCATGCTACTCCACCAGAACTGACGTTGTAGATTTTCATCGTGTTGGTATGAACTGTGTACTTTGATTCGTGTGCCTCACTGAGAATCTTCGTCTTCACAACTGACTGTTCATGAACCCACATCTGGTTTTTGTATCAAAGACCACCATCAAGACCCACAAACATATATGTTTGAGGCTTTGATAGGAGAGAGGAGAGCTCCACAAGATCAGGACTAGCTTTTTAAACCAAAATTTTTTATTTGTTTCATTGTTTGTTTTAGTAATGGGCCAGCCTTTTGGGGCCCAGGTGGGGTGTGCAGCCCATCCACACTCCTTTTCTCTCCTTTTTTTCTTAGGGGAAATCCACACTCCTTTGTTTGAACCAATTAGAAGTCTCCTTTTAGTGGATCTTGAGAATCAACCCTTGGTTCCATCAACTGTAGATTGAGCCCCCAATCCAATGGTTGTAATGTTGTCTTATACCTCCGTACACCTTGCCAGCAGAGGTGGTGTTGCCACCACCTAATCCCAAATTTTCTCACCCAATCTGCATCATACACATCCCATTCCACCAAACTGACACCCCCATTATTTTTCTCTTACTTTCCACTCTCATTTCCCTCTCTTTTACCTCTCTTCCGCATACCCTAGCTACAGGTCCTCTTCTTCTTCATTTTTTTGACCCCATGACGGCTGTCGCCGAGGGCCTCTTTGGTGCTACTTCTCCTCGCTCCCTTGGGACAAAATGACACCTGCCTTGGCTGCACCCAACCTTGATGAGGCTGGGCGACCAACTTGAGAGTCTTTCTGTGGCTCGTAGCTTGGTCTTGCATGCCTTCAGTGACCTTGTGGAGCAGTGCTGCCACTGCTGGAGGAACCATTGCAGCCACGAGGAGAAGTAGAATAGGAGGCCATGCATGGGTCGGAAACCCCAGGCTAGTGGGTGGGCTCATCCCACCCAGGCTAGTGGGTGGCCATGCATGGGTCGGAAACCCCAAGCTAGTGGGAGGCCATGCATGGGTCGGAAACCCCAGGCTAGTGGGTGGGCTCATCCCACCTTGGTCCGGTGGGGTGCTGAGTGTCGTTCCTAGTGGGAGCACCATACCTTGTCCACCCGATCACTGGTCCAGGGTGGAAGCCGCATCGAACAACTACTAGTTTCCAATACATCAGGGTAATACCCTCCCCCCCTACATATAGTTGTAATGCCCATGTCAAAAAATGATATCTCCTCATTCTTTGGGGCATTTTCAACATATAATATATGAAATTGCACATAGAGGACGAGCTCTTTTCAATGAGACTAGTTTTATGGCCTAATTCTTCTGATATGCTAAATATGGTATCCTTAGCCTCTTTCTTCATGGTTTAGGACATATAATGCTCAAGTTTTATTCCTAATGCCCCAAAACTGGATGTTAGCCTATTATATGTCACTTTAACATCTTTATACATCAACATCTGGACCCTTGTTTACTTATGTACCAAAAAATGATCCCATATTGCTTAATTAGTTGAATATGGACCTAGGTGCAAAACATTCATCCTTTTATTTTACAACTTGTTCTAGTGTGGTCCAAATGACTATGAATGCTCTAAATCAGTAGCTCATACCCTCAAATGCAATATGTTTCTATCATGATCTTTCCTGGACCCTAGAAATGATCTTATGACACTTAATGTGCCTTTAAATGGCCTTATGTGATGAATGTTAAACTTTTTGCTTTTATTCATCCAAAGTGACTCAATGATGTTTATGTGGCCCTAAAATTAGTAACTTCTCATGCCTTAAAATCCTAAATTCCCTATGAATCATTTATGCGGTCTAATGTGACTAAATGTCGTAATCTTGACTTGAATTGTGACCTAATGGACATGTAGTAACTAGATCTAAAATCTTTCATGAACCTTGATCTAATGATGATCTATGCTACTCTATGACTTCAAATAAGTATCTTGATGATTTGCATAAAACCAAATATTACTTGGTCTATATTATCCTCTAATGATGACAATCTTGGATGATCGTGACTTATATGACTGCTTATGCCAATGTTGATGCTTATGTCGACTAATCTTTCTCAAATAATATGATTGATATATTTAGGATCTTGAGACTCTAATCATGATACTTAATCTTAGTTGTGGTGTGTCACCCAAATCTCTAGATGAATCCATGATGTATGATGTAACTTTCTAATTAATGACTAATTGTAACCTTGAAATCAATGATAGAACGTTTTGATACCTAGACTCAGGTGACACATCCAAACCCATGATTATGATTAATGAACCCAATATTTCTGATGTTAATCCAATTATGCTTTGGTGTAATCTTAGGATCAATTGACTGGCTCCATTGCCAAAATCTAGTCAAAGTTTCCACTTATGGTTTTCTAATCAATGGTTAATCTTGTACTCTACTCGCAAGGTACACTTAATCTCTTGACCCTACTATGTTGAAATGTATACGATCAGACAAAAACTGTGGCTTCCAGCCCAAATGGTCCTCCATATTCGTCCATTCAGGAACAAATAAGGATGCACACACTTCCCTTTTCCTCCCAAGGGCGTCAACGACTACATTTTCCTTACCCAGATGATAGGCAATAGTGAAATTGTAATCCTTTAGATACTCGATCCATCACCGTTGTCATAGATTCAGGTCCTTCTGTGTCAGAATGTAATTCAAGCTTTTGTGGTCAGTGAAGATGTCGAACGTTGCCCCATACAAGTAGTGCCTCCAGATTTTGAGAGCATGAATGATTGCAGCTAATTCCAAATCATGTGTGGGATAATTCAGTTCATTGGGTTTTAGTTGTCTGGATGTAAAGGCCACCACTTTTCCACTGCTACAAGACACATCCTAAACCATTCCTTGAAGCATCAGTGAATATCACAAACCCTTCATTGCCAGATGGTGGAACAAGAACAAGAGCTGATGTCAACTTCTACTTCAACTCCTAAAAATTGGACTCATAAGGAGCTGACCAAAGGAAATTCTCATCCTTCTAAGTAAGCTTAGTCAGAGGAAGTGTGACTTTGGAGAAATTCAGAATAAAGCAACGATAATATCCAACTAAACCCAAAAATCTATGGATTTTAGAAGGATTTTGAGGAGGTTTTCAATCAAGTACAACATAGACTTTGGCAGGATCAACAGACATATTACCCCTAGAAATAGCATGCCCAAGAAACACAACTTTATCAATCCAGAATTCACATTTAGAAAGTTTGCCATAGAATTTATGAGCTAGAAGGATTTCAAGAACCGCCTTTAAGTGCTCCTGGTGTTTCTTCATAGAATCAGAATAAATCGGAATATCATCAATGAAGATGACCACAAACTCATCAACATAGGGTTGGAAGACTTTGTTCATCAAGTTCATGAATACGCCAGGCACATTGGTCAACCCGAATGGCATCACTAGAAATTCATAATGCACATAACGAGTTTGAAAAGCTATTTTAGAAATATCAGAATCTTTGACTTTAAGTTGATGGTAGCTAGAGTGAAGATCATTTTTTAGAAGACTTTAGCAGTGTAAAGCTGATCAAAGAGGTCATCAATGCAAGGGAGTGGATATTTGTTTTTAATAGTGGCTTGGTTCAACATGCGATAGTCAATACACATTCGCATAGAACCGTCTTTCCTTTTAATAAAGAGAACGGGTGCACCCCAAGGGGAAACACTAGGATGGATGAATCCTTTATAGAGAAGTTCTTGTAGTTGTTTCTTCAACTCCATAAGCTCAGTAGGAGCCATCCTATATGGTGCCCTAGAAATCAGAGTGGTTCCAGGAAGAAGATCTATGGAAAACTCAATGTCTCTATTTGGAGGCAGCCTAGGAAGCTCCTCCAGGAATATGTTGAGAAATTCACATACCACCTCCAGTCTTTCTATAGGCCCGTTATTAGGACGGGTCTCTGAGACTGATGTGAGGAAGACTTTATATACTTTAGAAATGAGCTTTTTAGCTTTAAGAGAAGAAATTATAATGTTATTACAGAATCCGCTTCCCCGAGGGATTACCACAGGAGAGGAGTGAGGCTGAGAGAGAACTACCATCTTATTTCTACAGTCAATGTGAGCATGATATGTGTATAGCCAATCCATGCCAAGTATAATATCTAAGTCTTCCATGGTTGAGAGAATAAATTCGAAGGGCATATCATGATTTTTGAATTTTAGAGGAAGGACATCAATTTTCTATAGGGTAGTGACTATTTTTCCACTAGGAGTAGACACATCCAGGATATATCCCAAGTCCCTTATATGCAGATGTAACATAGATGCCAGATTTTGAGAAATAAAAGTATTTGTAGATCCAGAGTCAAATAAAGCTTTAACAGGATGACCATTTAAGAATACAATACCTACACATGATAACTATATTATAATATTTGAAGGCATTGAATAAGATATTAGATACGTGAAAATATTTTGGTTACCTTTAACAAACTAGTTGGGATTTGCCTTCACTTCCTCTGCCATCACTGCGAATACACTGGCATTGCGGTGTCCCTGGAGGGGGTGGAGCACCTACTGGAGGCTTGCCAAGGATAGACAAAGTAGGGAAATTGGCGAGGAAATGACCCTCCTTATAGTTGTAGCAGACTGACTTGGTATAGAGACAAGGTCCATCGTGCCCTCATCCACAAGTTTTACATTTTTTGCGGTATTCCATCAGCTGGTTATAGTTGTTCTTCTGTCCTCTTTTTCCTGAACCTCCTCCTTTTCCTGATCCCTTGTTGCTATGGACAGGGTGGAACTTTCCAGACTTATCCTCCTCAGTGGTGGTTAACCCTAAGTATCCCATGCTGGAAGGATTCTGCAAAATCCGTTCCCTTTCCTTCTTGAGGGCCATGTCTAGGGCTTCATCTATGCTTCTGGGATGGGAGGCTATAACTAGGGTTTTTAGATGGGTGGCAAGGCATTCAACATAATGTTCAGAGAGGCATTCTTCAGTCTTAATAGGTGCATAATGCTCCAGAAGCCTAAAATTTTGGGTGTAGTCAGCTACTAAGAGATTGCCCTACTTAAGTTCCATATACATCTTCTCCTTCCTCTTCCTCTCAGCTATAGGCATAAAATGGTCAGTGAAGAGGGTTTTGAAGGCTTCCCACCCCATGTTATCTACTTCTTCTCCCCTATTCCCATCATAGTTTTTCCCACCAAAATTTTGCCCCTCCCTTAAGCAGATGGGTGGCAAATTTGACCTTCTTTTCATTGGGTACGTCTAGGGTATGGAAATCATTCTTCACAGATAGGATCCAGGCCTCATCTTTATCTATGACTTCAGGCTGGTTTTCCCCCCAAAAGGTGTCAGGGTTAAATTTGATGAAATCTATCACTGTCACTTCCTTTTTCCTAGAGGAGCTCGGTTTAGGGGTTCCTTTTATGGAAAGGGTTTCCATGAAGTCTAGCAGGATTTTCTTTTGTTCTTCCCACCTTTCTTTGTTTTTACTATCAGGATCCTTCCTTTTTTTATAGGACAACTCTTCAGAACCCTTGGAGTTACGGGTCTTGGGAGGCATCCTAAAATTAAGTGGAATATATTAGATTTATCATCATTCATCATTTTTCAAAAATCATAGGATATTTCATTATTATCCTTTATTAATTATTAATTATCTTAATGTTATGATTTGTGGAGGATACCCTAAAATCCTTATCAGTCGGTTCTTAGGACTTCTCTAAAAGGTTGACTCTTTTTCCTAACCTTATATCATAAAGGTAAGAGAGGAAAAAATTTAAATCAAAGATTAGGGGGGAATTTTTCCTATAAAAGAGATGAGAGGGAATATCTATAGATGAGACGGGTACTAATTAAGGTATGACCAAGAAGTAGGGGACATTTAGGATATCGTCTAGGTAGATTTATACTACCATATAGGTAGCCTCGTGATTGCCAAGCTATGTGGCTCAGAGACTTTAGCCAGACCCATGGCAGATGTTATCCTAGACACCTCCACCCTTCACATCCCTAACTCAAGGACTACCCTAGACTCACAATAGGGTGAATGAAGTTCATGTGACCATGATGTGTGAGAATTGGCTCTGATACCAACTGTGATGACCCCAATTTCTATATACTTTCCTTAGTGACATTCATAGATATGTGTGCACTCATATCTATAGATGTCAGAAGGGAAAATACAAGAGATTGTGGTAATTAACTAGAACATAAAAGGGAGCCAGTTCGTTGTTCACAACATCATTATGTAGCCACACAACAACATTCATTGATAATAATAAAGTCATACATATTATTCTGGATAGAAGAAGCAAATAGTTATATAAAAGGAAATACATATGATTTAGAACATCATATGCATCATCTAGCAGAAAAACAACTATCTAACTGAAAAGAGATAATCTATCTAACTAAAAAAGAGATAAGAATGGAAATCTAGCTAGTCTATCATCCATGTCCATTTATTTGATAGCTTCAGGTACTTTGAGATGCTTTATTTGTTCCTTGTACATAGAAAATATGAGAAACAAAATCATAAAGTTGGTACGTGGTTGCAAAATATACTATACTATGTTGGAATATTAAAATAGTTGAAAAAGAAAGAAGAAGATAACATTATTTAAGGTGGAAAATTAGGTAAACACCTCTTTTATACATTTCATTAGATGCAGTTGTACTACAATTTTATAAGCACTTATCACACATCCAGTATGGGAAAAATTATTTTATCATACATCTAACATGGGCAATTCATCATACATCCATGCTAGGAAACATACATCCATACTGGGCCATGTGCGCTAGTAGCTACAACTCATCAATATATCCTTTTATGTTTCATTAAGTTTTGGCAAAGTGTATAGTACTAGTAGTTCAACCAACAAGGTATAAGCAAATAGATTCACATAAGGTACACCATATCATATGCAACTAGAGGAAACTAGTCTTATACTTAATAAAGGCCAAATACCTATTTTGATTAGATCTAGAATCCAAGAGTTTGGAAGAACATTAACTAGATCACCCTAAAAGGAAATCAAGGGTATACTTGTTACTATTGGTCCATATGACCCATGACTAAGGTTTATTATTTAGATATGAGCACTTTTATCTTCTCATGATTAGATCAAGGATTATTCATGACTTTTATCTTATTTTTGGAGTCACAAGATCAAATGTCAAAACTAAGGTCTCATCCATTTTAATGATACCTCTTATCATCCAAAAGGAAGCATCCACAATTAGGGTTTCTATTATGATTTATTAGACTTCAATAAATCCTAGAAAATAGTAGAAATGTCCAGTTCAAATGAAATTTGGACCAAGGTTCACAAAGGTGTGTAGAATGTATAGAAAATTTTTGGGAGCCATAGTCTGAAGTTACATCACTTAATTTGTTACTTTGGATAGGGTAGTTACTTAACCTACTTGTAATGTCACAAGAGGTATATTATTGAATTAGATTTCGAAATTGAGTGTCCACATTGATTAATCTAACCAATAATT
Organism: Alisma plantago-aquatica; assembly: GCA_963693085.1. Lineage (NCBI taxonomy): Eukaryota > Viridiplantae > Streptophyta > Magnoliopsida > Alismatales > Alismataceae > Alisma > Alisma plantago-aquatica. The sequence goes on from OY856410.1 coordinate 781,291,197, forward strand.
AATGACTATATACTATTAGAGAACATAGTTGTGAGCAAGGTAGAAAACTCACTTTGTCACAAACTGGGTTGTTGGGGCGGATTGGAGAGAAATGGGGTGTTTTGTGGATGGAAATGGGATAAATATGGAGATTGAGGTAGTGGAAATGGTGGGGGATTGATTGGAGATGGATTGGGGGCGATTTGGTGGAGATTCGAGGGTGTTAGGGTGGCTGGGGAGTGTTGCACAGTCGTTGTTCACAAAGAACGACCGTGGCATTTGTGGAGAAATGTTTAGAAGTGATTTTGGGATTTTGCAAATTCGCTGACTTAAGTGCTGAGTCATGCTACATCATGGCCATGGTGGCTTGGTTGCTACACGGCCGTGGTGGCCCACACATCCATTCTGAGTGGATGGCTACATGGCCATGTTGCCTTGCACGACCGTGGTGGCTCTACTCTTCCATTCTCAATTTATTTGAGTTCTCTCGATTCCCCTGTTGATTTTGTATGCACCACCACAGCAGTTCCATGTCACCAGGGCTGTGGTGAGTACTGTGGCTATTCATTTCAACTTGAATCTCATCAAAACATAAAATCTTTTGTCCAAAATGATTTTTCATGGATCACTTGTCAAAATATCATCTAATTTTCCTCATTTCACCATATTTTCACCTGCACATCTTAAAACTAAAGAAACAAAAATATAAACAAGTGTGTGTGTTTTCTTGGAAAAGTGTAAAACAAAGCAAAAGTATCAAAAATGGAAGCTTGGGTAAAAAATTCCCAAACCTAGGTGGGTTGCCTCCTACAAGCACTGAGTTTCTTGCCTTCAACTTGGCTTCTTGGTGATTCTTCATTCATTCATCTATTTGGCATTCTCATGTGTCCATTCTTGCAAAACATGCATCCCTCATTTGTACTCAATCTCTCTTCCTCATCCCTTTGATTACAATAATCATCGTCAATTGTTCCATCTTGATCTCCTTTTCTCAAATGACCATTCGGACTTGTGAAGTGATCATGTCTAATATCCCTATCTTGGACTCGCCGGGTTGGGGTATTGTACATGTTTATCTTGATCTTCATGTCCATGAATGAAACCGTCATGGTGCCACTACATACATGAATCTCGGCATCAGGTGTATATATGAACGACCTTACCAAGATGATGGGAATGTTCTTATCCTCCAACTCCATATCAAGTGCAATGAAATCTTCTAGGAACATTGCACCTTTCTCTTTGTCTATCATCACCAAGACATCATCCACTCTCCCCTAGGCACTTTTATGGATCTATCCACTAATTGGAGAGTGCAATGTGCCAACTTCAACTTGACTAAGCCCAACTCAACATAGACATTGTATGGCATCAAATTCACACTAGATCCCAAATCAAGTAAGGACATGTCTATTTGATGTCCCCCTATATAGTTAGGTATGAGTGGGGTTCATGGGTCTTTTCTCTTCACGGGAAGTGAATGTTGTATGATGAAGCTCACTTGTTCAGTCAACTTCACTTTCTTTGGTATCCTCCCCGTTGACCTTCTCTTCACAGTGCATAGGTTCTTCATAAACTTGGCATATGATGGAATTTTCTTAATAGCATCCGACAATGGAATGTTGACCTTCACTTGGCGAAACACCTCAAGAATGTCAACATTGTGCTTTTGTCTCCTCCTTACTTTCGGTGGCTCATCTAATGCTTCAATGAATGGAGGATCATTGACTTTTGCCTCCGTTGCATCAATATGAGGCAAAACTCCAGGGATAGTAGGACTTGTAGATGGAGTATGAGGTGGAGCACATGGTATCACAAAATCAATAGAATGTATCAAAAAATCATCTTTGGAAATTTTAATCACAGAGTCACCACTTGGCTGCCTTTGCTTTGCTTTATCAACCTTTCTTTGGCTTGTAGGTTGCTCAAGAGATTTCTCACTCCTTAGAAATATCACAACACTTGCTCATGGTGGAGAGGGGGAGCTAGTTGTGGCTATGGAGGAGGTGGAGGTAACACTTGGTGTTGAAATTGAGGTAGAGGGGAGAATTGAGGTCAGAAGGTGAATTGTTGGGAAAATGGTGGTGATGGAGGGGGAGGTGGAGTATAAGGCTTGGGATCACCTTGGAAGTGATAGATGGGCTACACTTGCATGGGAGGTGGACTATAGAAAACTTGACATGAGGGCATTGGTCTTCTTGCTTCATGGTATCTCATGATGAGTTTTGAAGACAACTTTTCCTCTTGGAGAGAAATTATGGAAGATAACTGCTCTATTCTCTAGTCTAGACTTGCAACATCTTTTTGAACATAATCAAATATTTTCAATCTAGAGAGAACCTCTTTGTCAAACCTTGAGATGTATTTTGGACTTTGTGGCTCTTGGTAGCTATATGAGTGAGGTGTCTTATTATCTTCACCATAGAACTCAATAGAATTGACCATGTGGCAAGGAACATTTGTCACATGGTTCTTCATGAAGATCACCATGTCACCAAGAATCTTCATGACTTGCGGGCTTGAGTCATTATGAGTAGGAGGTGTCACACCAATGGCATAGTCCCCATCATTCATCATGCTAGAAGCTCAAATTCTTGATCCTTCAGCCAGCTTCTCAAACAAAGGCCATATCTCCTCAGGTGGCCTAGCCATGAAAACTCCTCCATAAGAAGAATCCACTATATCTTGATCCTTTAGAGACAAAGTGGAGTAGAATGATTGAACTAGCTTCCACAAAGAGATCTCATGGTGTGGGCACTCTCTCAAAATCTTCTTAAACCTCTCCCATGCTCTGTGAAACTTCTCATTGCCCATTTGGCTAAAATTTGTCACAACACGCCGCATTTGTGTTAACCTTGCTATAGAGTAAAATTGCCTTAGGAAGGCATTCTTCATTGTTTCCCAACTCATGATGTCCCTTCTAGAGGCATACCAATCTTTGTCTCTATATTTGAGGGAGAATGAGAACAAGGTCAACCAGATTGTGTCATCAGTAGTTGTTAGCATCTTGAAGGTGGAGCATACTTCAAGAAAGGAGTCCAAGTGGTTGTAGGGGTTCTCACTCTTTGAGTCGTAGAAGCTGGGAAGGAGCCCAAGAAGACATGGAGGGATGGAGAATTTCTCCCCTGGCATTTGATCATCCTTTCTAGCAATTGGCGATTTATAGTTGCTAGACATGAAGTAATCTTGAAGTGGCTTGTGGGGTGCATTTTGGCCTTCCATCTTGTCTTCTTCAAATGTCTTGTCACATGCACAAAGCACAACCAAACAAAAGAGTACAAGTTAGTAAACCAATATACACAAAGAATGCAAAGAATAATGAATAAAGAATATAAATGATGAGGGCAGTAGGAAAAGTCAAAGAAAAACTAACTAGCTAGGCCGAGCACCTAACTCCCCAACAACGGCGCTAGAAAGCTTGGTGCACTCCTGCCAATGGTATTACACACTACTCAATGGAGATTTGAATAGGTGCAACTCCACGGACGGAAGCACATGGGTGAATTCACTTTCAAAATATATAAAGACCTAACTTAGCACACTCTCAAAAACTAAAACACTACACCCGCAAGCGCACGGGGTCTTGTCTGAGTATAAGAGGGTGTCAAGTATAGGGTCGATCCACAGGGAGAAAAGGAGCACTAGATCTAGGTTAGTTTTTGGTGCTAGGTTCCTATTGTGGAGACTAGGGTTAAGGACTTAGCACACTCTCAAAAACTAAAACACTACACCCACAAGCGCACGGGGTCATGTCTGAGTATAAGAAGGTGGCAAGTATAGGGTCGATCCACAGGGAGAAAAGGAGCACTAGATCTAGGTTAGTTTTTGGTGCTAGGTTCCTATTGTGGAGACTAGGGCTAAGGGTTTGAAGGTTGTTTTGATTGTTAAACTAAGTTGAGCAAGAAAGAAAGACAAGTAAGAACAAAACCTAAGTTAACCCTAGACAATTAATTCTACTAAGCAGGAAAAGACAAGGCCAGAAGAAAAGACAAGAAGAGAACAATCTACACTAAGGCAATCAAGATAAGGCAAAAGAGAAATTAAAGACCTAAGCTATCAAGAACAAAGCACGAATATGACAATAAGCTATATAAGTACAAAAAGAGCTAATTAAGCTAACACTAGCTAAGCAAGATGGAAACTAGGGTTTTAAAGTAATTAAGGGAGATGTGTGCTATTTAGGTGATGCACTTATCAATTAAGTTGGGGGTGACATATGACCATTATGATTCCATTTATATTATCAAACCAAACAACAAGTTAGAGTCTAATGAATTATCCTAAGCTACTAACTGGCCATGGATATGCTAGGTTGTGTATAGGGGAACTAGTCCCTAACACTCCCTACTACCCTTGTGAGGTTCAATTGGGTTAGGGCTTGGGTGTAATTTAATTAGAGTCTAAACAAGCCTAGGTTTCTAGGTTATATGATCTTAGGATGATTAGGGGCTGAGATTAATAACGGGGGTGGAAGTGAGGTTTTATGCCTCCCGTCACTCACATTCTAACCTTGAGAAAGCTCCATACTAAACACACCAATTTCATCTAAACTAGATACTTAGATCTCTCAACTAGGGTTAGGAGAATGGATTAGGATGTAGGAGGATGGGTAGCTAGCTAGGGATCCAAGAATTGAACCTAGGAGCAAATCCCAAAATTCACACATATAATCAATTTCCCTAAATTCCCAAATGATTTCAAGCACAAACCAACAAGCAATTTATGGAGAGTGAGATGGAAATAGAACATAATCATTAGAAAATGAAATTACAATGTTTACATATCATTTTCCCCCTAACATGGTATCAAAGTAACATTTTACACCCCAAATAGCCCACCCAAGGGGCCTAGCTACTCATAACAATGCAAAGTACAAAAATAAAGGAGAAAGATATAGAAGAAGCCATGGAGCTCAGTGTATATGAAGAAATCCTCCACTTCAGCTACTGCAAGATGTCCTCCTCTCTCCTCTAAGGTGTAGGGGCATGGAATGGTGGTGGAAATGGGTGGAAACAAGAAGAAAATAGGGTTTTGATGGTGGAAATGGTGAACTAACTTTCAAAACTGGTTTAGGACGCTGAGTATTGTTCTCACACATGAGCGTAAGCTCTATGTCCTTGAAACACCAGAGCCAGCAGAACCCGTTGTAAATGTGCCCAAGGCTGAAAAAGATGCTTATAAGAAGCACCTTGATGATGTCGTGGATGTCAAGTGCTTGATGTTGTGCTCAATGAACTATGAGTTGCCAGAGCAACATGAGAACATGATTGTCATGGAGATGGTAACACATCTCAAGAACATGTATCAACATCAAGCAAGATAGGAAAGATATGATGTCTCAAAGGCTTTATTCAGGAGCAAGATGAAAGAGAGAGACTCAGTTGGCACCCATATACTCACTTTAAATGGGTATGTGGAAAGCCTATCCAAGCTGGGATTTCCCCTAGGTCAAGAGTTGGCCACTGATGTGATTCTACAATCGTTGCCTGAATCATATAATCATTTTGTCATGAACTACAACATGAACAATTTTGACAAGCCATTGTCAGAATTGTTGGGCATGTTGAGGACAGCTGAAGCACAGATGAAGAAAGACAAGCCCAAGTCTGTGATGGTGATCAGCAAGGCAAAGGGAAAGTCAAAAGGCAAAGGCAAGGCTAAGAAAGGTTCTAAAGCCATGCAGAAGCCAAAGTCATCCGCGCTCAAAGCTAAAGGTGGAATCTCCAAAGAAGGCAGTTGTCACCATTGTCACCGGCCTGGATATTGGAAAAGAAAATGTCCTCTCTATCTGGAGGAACTGAGGAAGAAGAAGTAGGGGATAGAGATCTCCACTTCAGGTATATACATTATTGAGATAAACTTAAATACTTCTTCATCATGGGTACTGGATACCGGATGTGGATCTCACATATGTTCTAATATGTAGGATCTGATAAGAAGTAAGCCTTTACGAAAGGGCCAAGTCGAGCTGCGGGTTGCTAATGGATCAAGAGTTGTTGCCACCGTAGTTGGAGTTATTAGTTTATCTTTGCCTACAGGCCTTGTAACATAATTATAGAATTGCTATTATGTACCTGCCATTAATAGAAATATTATTTCTGTATCTTGTATGGATAAGAGTGGATTTGAATTTCATATTAAGAATGGAATTATTTCTATTTCTAAAGATGAGATCTTTTATGGAAATTCCCCTATGTCTTATGGTATCTACTTGTTAGAACTTGAGACTAGCATATATAACGTAAATACTAAAAGCTTAAAACTTGACAACTCAAACAAAACATTCTTATGGCATTGTCGTCTTGGGCACATAAACGAGAAGCGCATATCTAGACTCCATAAGGATGGTTATCTAGACTCTTTTGATTTTGAATCATTAGAGACATGTGAGGCATGTTTATTAGGGAAGATGACCAAGACTCCTTTCACTGGACACAGTGAGAGAGCCAGTGATCTGCTAGGGCTCATACATACTGATGTATGTGGACCTTTTAGATCAAATGCTAGAGGAGGCTATCAATACTTCATTACCTTCACTGATGACCTCAGTAGGTATGGATATGTATATCTTATGAAACACAAGTCAAAAACTCTTGAAATGTTCAAGACTTTCATGAATGAAGTAGAGAGGCAACTTGGTAAGAGTATTAAAGCACTCCGTTCAGATCGAGGTGGTGAATACTTAAGCCAAGAGTTTGAGGACCTTCTGAGAGACTGTGGTATTGTATCACAATGGACTCCACCTGGTACACCACAACATAATGGTGTGTCAGAAAGAAGAAATCATACATTATTAGACATGGTACAATCAATGATGAGTTCAGCCGAACTTCCAATATCGTTCTGGGGATATGCTCTTGAAACTGCAGCATTTACACTTAACTGTGTACCTTCCAAATCGGTTCAAAAGACACCATATGAGATATGGAATGGAAATCGTCCCAATTTGTCTATGTTAAAGATTTGGGGATGTGAAGCTTATGTTAGGAAACAATTTCCTAAAAAGCTTGGACCCAAATCAGAAAAATGCTATTTTGTTGGATACCCCAAGGAAACTCGGGGATACTACTTCTACACACCAACTGACAACAAAGTGTTTGTTGCTAGGACTGTTGTATTTCTTAAAAAAGAATTTATTTCCAAAGGAATTTGTGGGAGGAATGTAGAGCTTGAAGAAGTTCGAGACCAACAAGAAAGTAGAGAACCTGAGGAGGTACATGAGGAACATGAAGACTCACAAATTGTTGTGAAATTTCAAGTTCCAAATGTAACACAGGAACCTCATAGGTCTAGTAGGACATGACTTGAGCCTGAGAGATTTGGATTTCTCGTGACTCAAGACAGTGACGAATTGGGAATAGCAGATGAGCCAACTTCCTATCTAGAAGATACTAAGGGACTAGAATATGAGAAATGGCTCGAAGCCATGAGATCTGAGATGGAATCTGTGTACACCAACAAGGTATGTACCTTGGTGGATCCACCCGAAGGGGTAAAACCCATAGGTTGCAAGTGGGTCTTCAAGAAGAAGACTGACATGGATGGAAATGTTCAAACCTATAAAGGTAGATTGGTTGCGAAAGGATTCCGTCAAATTCAAGGTGTTGATTATGACGAGACCTTCTCACCAGTTGCCATGGTTAAATCCATCAGGATCATGCTTGCCATTGCAGCTTATCATGACTATGAGATTTCGCAGATGGATGTTAAAACAACATTCCTTAATGGGAATTTACTCGAGGATGTGTACATGATACAACCTGAGGGTTTTATCGATCCAAAGGAAGCCAATAAAGTCTATAAGCTACAAAGGTCAATCTATGGATTGAAGCAAGCATCTCGGATCTGGAATCTACGTTTTGATGAAGTAGTAAAAAAGTTTGGCTTTAGTCAAAATGAAGATGAACCTTGTGTTTACAAAAGGGTTAGTGGGAGCACAATTGTATTTCTCATATTGTATGTGGATGACATACTATTGATGGGAAATGACATCCCTACTCTTCAGACAGTAAAAGGTTGGCTAGGGAAGACTTTCTCTATGAAGGATTTAGGCAAAGCATCCTATATACTAGGGATCAAGATCTATAGAGATAGATCTAGAAGGCTTCTAGGCCTAAGCCAGAGCACATACATTGACAAGGTGCTAAAGAGGTTTAGCATGGAGGGTTCTAAGAGAGGTAACTTGCCCATGTCCCATGGGATTACAATCTCTAAAGCCCAATGTCCTAGTTCATGTGATGAACGGGAACGCATGAGTAAGATTCCATATGCATCAGCAATTGGATCTATCATGTATGCAATGTTATGTACTCGTCATGATGTGTCGTATGCTTTGAGCATGATGAGTCGGTATCAGTCAGATCTAGGTGAATGTCACTGGACAGCCGTAAAGAACATCATAAAGTACTTGACAAGGACTAAGGATCAATTCTTGGTATACGGTGGTGAGGAAGAGCTCGTGGTAAAGGGTTATACCGATGCTAGCTTCCAAACTGACAAATATGACTACAGATCGCAATCTGGATTTGTGTTTTTCCTGAACAACGGAGCTGTGAGCTGGAAGAGTTCCAAGTAAGAGACGGTTGTGGATTCTACAACATAGGCCGAATATATTGCCGCATCTAATTCTACAAAGGAAGCTGTGTGGATCAAGAAGTTCATTTCTGAACTTGGAGTGGTTTCCAAGCACTGGTGATGCAATTGAGTTGTTTTGCGACAACAATGGAGCAATTGCACAGGCTAAAGAACTAAGATTTCACCAACATTCCAAACATATTCTACGACGGTTCCATCTCATACGAGAGATTATACAATGAGGAGATGTGAAGATTTGCAGAGTACCTACCAAAAGCAATGTGGCTGACCCGCTCACAAAAGCACTTTCACAGCAGAAACATGACAGACATGTTCGATCACTTGGATTGAGATTCATGAGTGATTGGGTATAAGTGCAAGTGAGAATCTGTTGGTATGTATTCCCATAGACACTATCATTCGATGATTGTAATGAGATACTATGTAAACGATTTGTAATACTACATTGATCATATCAATAAAGGCAAGTTTCCAATCTACATGTTTGTGTTTTATATTGTGAGATGACCATAAAACTTATAGATGTCTATAGAATAATATACTCAATGACATATTTCTTTGGGTTGATGACCTAAACAGTGAGATCATATGTATGCTAAGAGTATGTATTCTTGTTTTATCCCTAATCAGTTGTTATTGTGGAAATATCCATAGACATCAATAACATATAAGATTAGAATGTATGTTGGTTGATGGACAAATCTCATTATCCATGATATGGAGATATCAAACCAAATACATAGATACTTGTTAGAGAATAGTGTATCGGATAGACCCACCTTGAGAGTGACACATGGATACCATGATTGGTAGTTAGAGTCATATCTCATAATGATGGTGATGATTGTGGTTCTTAGACCTGAAGTCACTACACTTGTCACATGTCGTTCAGTGTACTTTGATATCATCTACGGTGGTCCTGAATAAGGATTGCCATAAAGATGGTGCTTGGGTGCACTGTGACACATGGGGATGACTGTGAGTGATGTAGATGGAATTGGTCCTTCCTACAGGAGTTTGAAATTCTGACCACTTGATAAGCAAGACTGAGAAATGCATGGCCATGCTGATGTGAGTCAATATGTGATATTGAGCTTACATATATCTCAGGCATTCTGCTCTAGTTCAAGGAACATGGATTGAACGTTGAAAAGGATAACAATTCCATGACTTGAGTTCAATCCAGATATCACTGACAAAGGAACTATACAATCACTATAACACCACTCATGAATGATAGGTTAAGTTGTTCTCCAACTTCTCCAATTACTTGGGTGGCAATGAAGTCTTACTAGATACTAATCATTGATTGTGAAATCATAATATGATTATGGATATCACTGTCAACGTAATTTGGAGCCTATCGGGTCACACACATAGGATGTGTTGTAATAGGAGTATAATTGTGGATTTGATTGGAATTTCTCCGAATCACATTCATTACTAAAATGTTTATACAATGGATTAGAATAATATTGGAGTGACTGGCTCTAAGTGCAAGTGGGAGTCTGTTGGTATATATGCCCATAGAGCCATCCCAAGCAATTGCATGGAGTCGGATATTAATTAATCAATTAATGTGATTATTTGGTTAATTAATGAATTCCGAAATATTCTAATTAATCCACGAGCATTTTAATTAACGCAGTGTTTCTGTTTACCGATGGGTTTAGGAAACCCTACTTCCCTTTGTCTCCTATTTAAAGGAGGATTGACAGCCGATATCTATATAAGATAGACAGAGGATTTTCAATTTACGCTCACGTACATAAACCCTAGCCGTCATCATCCTTAGGAGAGAAAGGAGAGCAACGCGCAGCTAGCACGCCGCCGCACAGACATGACTCCTCCCCGCCGGCTTAGGAAGTGCGACGTGGAGTTCCAGTCCATCCGTGTGGACGAAGTAGAGACGCAGACGCTGAGACGCTTGCGTTCGGAGGGCATCAACGACGATCTGTGTGCGTTATGAGCCGCGTACATCATCTCCCGCAAAGGAGCGCCGCCGAATCTTCTTGTGACATTGAACGGGAGAGAAGTTCCATCCGTGTAGACAAGCGTCGTTTCACACCGTCGTGCAGCGGGACATCACCGGACTTGCTTCACGATAAGGTATATCCCGTAAACACTCCTTCTAAATAATTTATTCTCGACAAGATCATATTTCGGGTTGTGTGGATTTTATTGCTTCCGCCGCGCATGTTTTCTCCACAAAACCCAACAATAACATGCTAAAATTATGTGATGACTCAGATGATATTGAATGACAATGAGATCCCAAGTACTCAATAAGATTAGGATACTGATGATGATGATGATTCACATTTAGAGTTTCTAAGTCATTAGATCCACACACATGTGAATTAGGATATGAGCCCTAACCCTAATATTAACCATAAACCAAGAACTTAAGACCTAAATTCAACCTTTATTTGTATCATATGGTTTCATGGTGACACTTTACAATATGTATAGTTTCATATCATGTCGATTGATGGGATATACATATGATTGGTTGTTTGGATCATATACTTGAAGTACATGCTACACATATTATTCAACAAAGGTATGTGGTTATTTATGAATACCCTCAAATATTGATGTCTTAGGATTGTCGATGATTTCTCAATGATTGATGATTAAACTTTGTAGATATTTATTTAACTCCAATTCATTATAATGCCTATTTATATCGTATTAGCAAACAATAAGATATTTTTATTCTAGGGTTAGACTTACTAACAGGTCATTCGCCTAAGTTCAATGATGGACAAAGAAGTGAATACACCCAAACTGTCACTACAAGCATGGGTTAGAATATTTAAAAGAAATACAAGTTCATATGTGCTTTTTTTATTGTTGAATATGTATCTAGATGTACACCTTTTTATGTACCCACATACAATTTATAACAACATATGGATCCATGCTTTGTTTGTCAACATTTTAGGTAGTTGGCTTACATGAAGATATGACGACTTGGAGAATTAGACGAATACATTGAAGTTCATCAAGTTAATGTCACAAGGAAGATTAGTTAATTAGTCATTCATGATGTCTTCTTCCTTGTAGTTATAATGTTCCCTCTCATATAGTATATTCACCTTGGAAATTATGTAACCTCCTTTGAGGAAAAATTAGCTTCCTTTGTATCATTCAAGGTTATGAAATAAATTATTTATTTCTATTTGTTATGTCTCAATTGTGGATCCCAAAAAATGAGATTATGATCTTTTTCCCTATGATATACCTTCAATGGCGGGTAACTGGGGGAGAAGGATAGTAACAACTGGTATTAAATCTTAGACTTATCAAATGACTTATAATATTTAATATTTTGATGTGTTCCTTTGAGCCATATGGGAACTACTAGGGCATTTTCAAAGACAATGATGTTTATAAAGGCACATAACTTGGGGGCTGGTAAAACTTTCTCCCATACCACTAGTTAGTAAATGATGACTTACAGTCTCATGTGGATCACACCTAGCCAAAGTTTGAGGTTTTTGTCCAAAGTAAACCTCTAGGTCTTCTCATCTTCAATACCATCCTCTTCACATGTATTTGCTTTCCTAACGCTAGAATTCACTTCTCTCCTCATCTTGAGTTAGGGTTTTAGGAAGAAGTAGGATTAACACATCCTCTTCCAATTGAAGCACGTCTAAGTTCAATTAGAGAAATGGATATGGAAAATGTGACATGAAATTGATGTCCCTCTAATGAGATAAACCCTAGAAAGACCTAGGTATGGGTTGGAATACCTAATGATGTCCCTATAGTGTTTAGGGCATATACAATCTAATTTATTATTTAGTCCATGATTCATTCTTCTACTATACATTTCTTAGCTTAATTCCATATTTGGAGTTTATGTTCTCATTTTTCATGCACTAAACTATAAGTAAGCTATTAACATTATATATTTACTAGCGATGCTTGAGAGTGCGATGAGAAATGTGACGAAGATAGGATGTTGTCAGTGTATCCCTAGCAAGCAACTCCAGATCTAGAGGAAGAAAGGGGAAGTCTTTGTAAATCCATCTCTCCAATATGTTCCTTCCCCCATCCGGTGTGATTGGTTTGCAAGATCTTGTTCTATGAAAAAGGATGCCACATTATCTCTAGAAGCTATTACTATCAAGATGGAGAAAGACAAACTATATACTCTATCCCAAGGAAGAAGCACAAGAAAATGCTCAAAGGTGGTCTAAATGTCTTAAAGGATATGTTATTGATTTCAAGAAGCACCTTCCTACTTGGGAAAATTACTTATACTGGATATGGAATCTGAGAGGATGGATCGAGGTTCCGAGCCATGGTTATGGAATTTTATCATTAGGTTCTCAAACCAGATGGACTTGGATGTTGTTCCATATTCAGGACCCTGGTTTGTCAAGAATAGACCTCTCATTTTTTTTTTCAAATGGAAGCCTGGTATGAAACTAGAGAGACACTACCTTAACAATGTTCCAGTATGGGTTCATGTTTATAATATACTTTTGGATCTTTTTGGGGCAAAGGATGTTCAAGAGGATTGGTACATATCTTGGTGTTCTTCAGTGTGCTAATGAAGCTACCCGGTTCAATTTGACAATTAAATATGGTCATGTACAAGTTCTGATAAACACTGACTCTAAATTCCCTGAGCATATCTTATTGGAAAGTGATATTGGTGATTTGCAGAAGGTAGAACTGGTTCATGAATGTGTTCCAACCATTTTTCATATATGTTCTTAATTTGGGCACTACAGTGATTGTTGTCCCTGCTCTTTTGTATAAGATAAGATGCAAACTAAGGAAACTCACTTGCTGAATGTGTTCATGCCTAAGAAAATATGGGCGTTGAATGGTTGTCCTAATGATTTTGTGCCTAGTTCTTCAAAGTCTCCTATTATTTGGGAAGATTGTGAAGAAAATACTCCATCTCTAAATGAAGTGGGTATCAAGCATAATTATGTACTTGTTGAAGAATTTCAAAATAGAAAAGGGGATAAGATATCTATTCAGTCCTCTTCCATTCATGTCTTCTCAGAAAGCACTTCTTCTATAAATTCTCTAAAAGGTCATGAAATCCTTCGTAAGAATGCACATTATCCCCTAAGATTACATAAAAATCTTCCTCTGGTATAATCCATTGTCTATCTACTTCAGTCTTCCCTCCTATGCATAAGAATTCCGACATTCTAGAAGTTATTAATGTATAATCTCATGTTGATGTTGATAGCTTGATAACCCATTGTCCCAAGATTGTATGCATATCTCCTCTTGAAACGTTAGGGTTATAAGTAATAAACTAAAGGGCGTCCAGCAGTATCTGGGTGGGCTTCACTGTGATATTATTGTTCTAAACGAAACAAAACTTAGAAGAGATAAAACTACCAAGACAATGAGTAATTATTTCCCTCAGTATAACTACATTTCCAATCATGATTATCATTTGTTAGGTAGGATTTTTGTTCTTTAGGATGAGTCTTCATGTTCAATCATGAAAAATTGGAGTTTGACCAGTTGATTCATTTTAAAGTTGTTGTCAATGAAACTACCTTCTATATTTCTACAATGTATGGTCACAATCTGGATGCTGACAGAGTCCAACTCTGGGATTCTATTATTCAAATTAATAGCTATATGAGTGGACCTTGGCTTATTCTAAGAGATTTTAATGTAGTTAGAAAATCTAATAAAAAATTGGAACACGTTCTCCTTCCCATCAAATCTATGGAGGATTTTAATAATTGTATATTGGATTGTAGTCTTTTTGAGATGGACTTGGTTGGTCCTTTTCATTTTGGATAATCACTAGGTAGGTGATGATTTTGGTAATTCTAAGATTGACAAGGTTCTTTGTAATTCTGATTTTCTAAATGTTAATGTTTATGTCTATGGTAACATCATTTGTAATATTATTAGAGACCATTAGATCATTTTTGTCAAGATTGGTAATTAGAAATATTATGGTACCTTTCAGATTTATTAATGCCTAGGCCTCTCATAAAGATTTCTTGGATTTTGTTAAAGAATCCTAGAGGGCTGAGATTGAAGGGTGTGCTATTTATAAGGTGTGCATGGATTTTTCTATTCTAAGGGGGAACTTAGTGTTTGAAATTGCCAAGTTGTTGGCAACTTCTATGATAATGTCAAGGTTGCTAATGTGAATGCTTTAAAAGCTCACATTCAGTATGACTTGAATTCTTCTAACCTTGAGATTATTTATATTTCTAAAAACCTTTCGGGAGATAGCGAGAACTGCTAATGAGCATGAGAGTCTCTTCTGAGAAAAAAAATCTAGAGTTTAGTGGTTAAGAGAAGGAGATCTCAATACTAGATGTTTTATGCTTCAATGAAAACTAGAAGATAGAGAAATCAGATGAGGAGTTTGTCCACTAGTGGATCTCTTAGTCACAATCTTATTGATATCAAGTCTCATGTAACTGACTTCTAATCTAACCTCTTCAACTCTGACCTACCTGGTTCTATTTAGCAATTAAATTGGACTAATTCTTGTCTTAATAGCATGCAAAATATTATATAGCTAATGTGTCTCACTAGGAGATTGATGAAGTAATCATGATTTGAAAGAAGGCAAAGCCCCTGGCCCGGATGTCTTTAATGGTTTCTTCCTTAATAAAGCTTGGTCTATTGTGGGTAACGATATTAGTTCTTCCATTAAATATTTCTTTAAAAATGGTAAACTCTCGAGGGAAACCATTTGTACCTTTATTACCCTTATTCCTAAAAGTTCTAATGCTTGTGATATCAAGAATTGGCGTCTCATTGCACTTTGCAATGTGGTTTATAAAGTGATTTAAAAAATCATTGACAATCGTGTTCAACCTATCCTCCCTTCTATTATTGATGATAATCAATGTTCTTTCATTAAGGAGAAGAACATCAAAGATTCTATTATTTTATCTAATGAGATTTTGTACAATTTTAATAAATTAAAACACAAAATTTGCATACATGTTGATATTTTGAAAGCCTATGATTATGTGGATTAGAAAGTCTTATATTCTATTATCTTTAAGATGGGGTTCACAACTATCTGGATAGGGTGGATTGAGGAAATCTTTAATACTACCTTGTATCGAGTTTTGATTAATGGGGAGACTTTAGATTATAGTTTTCCTTCTAATGGTGTTGGACAGGGTGATCCTTTGACCCCTTACCTCTTTGTATTGCCATGCAGGGCCTATCCAAGTTACTCAAACATGTTGTTAAAGATAATGCTTTGAGCCCCTTGGTTTCCTAAAAAAATATGCATATTTCTCATCTAATTTTTGTGGATGACCTTATGATTTTCACCAAAGCTGATGATGCTAGTGCCCGCTACCTTAAGAATACTCTAGATTTCTTTGCTCAAATTTATGGGCTTCGTGTTAATCATAACAAAAGTGTTATTTTCTTCAGTTAAGTTTCTGACAAGGATGTTATTTATGATTTATTGGGTATTTCAAAGAAGCTTCTTCCTTCTAAGTATATGAGTGTTCCTTTGTTCTTAGGCAAACTCTCTAATAAACTTTGTTCAGTTGTTGTGGATAAAATAAAAAACAAGCTCGAGTCTTGGAAATCTAAACTTTTATCCATGTATACAAGGCTCAAGTTAGCTAAACATACCCTTGCTAATTTACGTTTACACTGGTCATTTTCATTCCCATTCCATGTTATATGCTTGAAGATATTGAGGGACTC
Source organism: Alisma plantago-aquatica (assembly GCA_963693085.1). NCBI lineage: Eukaryota > Viridiplantae > Streptophyta > Magnoliopsida > Alismatales > Alismataceae > Alisma > Alisma plantago-aquatica. The sequence continues at coordinate 781,307,460 of OY856410.1, forward strand.
TATAGGAACTTCTCATGGGGCCATTCAGAAACTAGAAATCCTATAGATTTGGTCAAATGGGATATTTTTACATGTCCTAATAAAGAAGGAGTTTTAGGTTTGAGGAAGAGTAGAGATATGGCCAAGTTTGTATCATTGTTAATGCTTGGGATATAGCATGAAATAAAGACTCTATGGGTAAAATGGATAAGTGAAAAGTACTTAAAGATCATCTCTAATGTCAATCTTATAATCATTCCTAGTTATTCAATAGCACTCTCTGAGCTAGAGACTCTCTCTCTCTCCCAATTCATTAGTTTTAAAATTGGGAAGGGTGACAGTGTATGAATGTGGCTAGATACTTGGGTCAAATGAAAGAAGCTGCTTGATTTTCTTAGTCAGGATATTCATATTAAAATTGGGTTTCATATGGACTACTTGTTAATATATGTGATTAGAGATGGTAAATGACAGATTCCCTCTTCTAGAAGTTCTCAAAGTTTATCCAATTTTTTTTATTCCATCAATAGTCCTTTCTATGGTGAGGATAAATTGAATTTCTTTGGAAAGTCTTCTATTTGAGTTAAAGATATCTGGGATGTGATTAGATCTAAACAAACTAAGTCTGAAATCTTTAAGTGGATTTTGAGTGCTAAAGTGGCAAAAAGATGTGCTCTTCATGCTTGAAAAGTTGGTCATAACAAGTTGCCAACTTTGGATCATGCTCGAAGAAGAGGCATTTCTCTTGAATCCATTGTTTCCCATGCAAAGGGGGTTATGAAGATTCATCTCATATTCTCTTTAATTGTGATTTTTCTTTATTTATGCGGGAACTCTCTCAATCTTAAGGTTTCTATTCTGAGATGCAAAGTGTTGACCTGATGTTACTGTGTTAAAAATAGAGAGATCGAAAGATTTCTGCTTACATATCTTTTTATCATCGCTGGCTTGAAAGAAATAGAAGATTGCATGAAAATAGTTATAAAAACTCTGGTTTCCTTTGAAATATCATTAAGAATGATGTGACAACTTGTCATCCTATTTTATTTCTTGGTTATAGTTGGTCCTGTTCCTCAGATATTCTACGTTGATCCTATTATGGAAAGTATGCTCTTTTTAGTGTCTTGAGGATTTGCTTCCTTTTCTAATGTGGCATTTTGTTCATGTATGATTACTTGTTTCTTTGTGCTTATTTTTTCTCAGAGTCAAAGTGCAGTTTTATTTTAGATATAAAGAGGATATTCCTGTATGGCATAGATGATTTTATTCTTTATCTTGACATTTACAGATATGCTAGATAATACACATTTTCTCCTTTCCTTTTGTGAAGGCCTTGGCTACAAAGTGGATATATGTTTCTTAGGAAAGGTTGTTGTATACAAATAGATTTTTCAGTTTATCTCTATATTTTCTACGCCTCTCCTGGGTCTTAATTGAGATGATGTCCATGCTTCTTGGGAGGGATTTTAGTTCTATTTCCATACTGAATAGATTTTGTATAGCTTTCCTCTTGCAGTCTTATGTGACTACCCTTTTGATGAGGAATTATCTCAAATTCTCTCTCATGATGATGTGAATATGTTTCTATTTTCAAAATTAAACAAGAACAAGGCTTTTAGGTGACAAAAAAACATCCTATATTTACCATTGCTCGAACTAATAAAGTGAGCATATGATATTAAATATGATTTATCTATGCATTCACTATCTTGTATTCATAACCCAAATTTATTAAGAAATTTAATCACATTATTTATCATTTACTATCTATTTAAGAATAAGGGAATACCCAAGAGTAATGGTGTCTCTAAATTCTACTATTTTATAATCCCATAAAAAATCACATGAAATCATTCTAAATCTTAAATCATTCATGATCTATTAGTTTTCTAGCAATTTCATTTTTTAATGTGTTAGAAATCTAAGTTCGGACTTATTAAGCCAAAAATATTAAAGTAGGAATGATAAGGCACATAAATCTTCACATTTTTTCTTATATTATGTAAGATTGTAGTTATATGATGACTTTCTACTCGCCTTCATTATAACTCTTAGAGAATTCTCAAATATTATCCCACCCATCCGGAGTTTGGGTGAAAATCTCCCAAATATCCCTTTTATAGAACTACAATTTGTTCATCCCATGGGTATGCGATCTACTGATGCAAGGAAGAGAGTGATAAGAAGACAAGAAACCTACAGTCGTCCTTTTCACTAATTTCTCCATGGATAGAGGGAGATATTGGGAGAAGAAATAACTAAAAACTAGACTACCTCTGTTGGTCTAGCTAGGGTTTTCTATCAATCAGTTATTATTTGCTTTCTACCTTTTTTCATCCTAGAATCACCCTCTCAATCATCACCCTAATTTAACAATTTGGATAAGTAGGCCATGTTTAAAAAAGATATGTTTCAAAAATCATTGTTATATGATGAATGCATATTCATCTCTTATTTTTGCTTCATTTAGAATAATTAATTAGGACTTTTTTGTTAATTTTAGCTAATTCAAAAATAAATAGCACTTTCATCTTCTTGATATACTTTTCTTAAATTCTTATGATATCTTTCTTAATTTTTAGGAATTATCTAAGTAATTAAATCGAGAAAAGAAGAGATGAAGGTAGGAGGCAATTCAGTTTCCCGCAATGCTGAATTAAATGCATACCTTGCACCAAAAATAGCATAACTCTCACATCCTAAGGCGGAATTTAATGTTCAAATATGATTTGGAAAGAGAATTCAAAGGCCTACAGGAAAATAATATTTTCGGGCGCACTTTAAATTCTCTGGACAACGGAAATTTACTCGAAATTGCTGCTGCGAAAATCTGCATTAAAGAAAGACAATCAAGAGTTTGTTGAGTAGATCTGAAAATTCAAAAGGATGGCTCCCTCTCTTTTTTCCTCCTCTTTTTTTTAGATAGCCTACCCCTCCTTCTCCTATAAAAGGAAGGGCACTTCCTCCTTCCAAGGATCATCTTTTGTATCATATTTTGTACCGGAATTCTGAGCATTTGTTCTCCTATCATTCAAGCAATAGAATTTCTTCTTAGTGTTCTTTAATTCTTACAATTTATATTCTTGCAATAGATCTAGTTGTTCTTACTTTCTTCTTCTTTCTCTTCCGTGGATTGGAGCAAGGGTTGAAGAGATTGGCCATTTTATTGTCTCTAGCAAAAGGATTGACTCCTAATTTTGGGCTAGACTATGGCCATTTCGCTTCTCCCCTCCGCCTCCATGTTTTCCACAAGCATGTGTGAGTAGACTTCTATCGAGGCAAGGGGAATAACCCCTTACCCATGTGATGAATAGATTGAAGATTTATACGATTTATTAGATAAATAGATTTTGATTTGGATCTCGACGATTTTAACGAAGTGATCTCTCGTTTTCATCGCTTGTTAATCTTGGCGGATGCGACCGTGGAACCCAAGATTTAGAACAACCAAATTGATTTCATGGGAATTTGGATGAGACCTCGGAAAAGTCCCCATTAGGATGATTGAACTAGGATCCGTGAACACCAGGACCAATGGGTTCATGGGGAATTCATCTTTTGTGAATCATTTAAAAATGTTTCACATGCCTTCTTTTATCTTTCTTATCATTTCTTTGATCTCGTTTCACATCGACTAGGGTGGTAAAATCCCTTAGCTTCGGTATTTCCTTATTTTAATTGTTAATCTTTAATTTAGTAACTTCATCTTTTTGTTTTAGTTTTAACAAACTCTTAAAACAGATTTTACATTCTTGTTCTCGTAATCAGATTTGAAACTAAACCATCTTCATCGTCGTCTCTGTGGATTGACCCTTCTATACTAGCCTTTATCAGAAAGTAGAAAATGATAAACTCTAGGAAATTTTTTCCTAGTGATTGGTGTGCTAAACGACGCGCATCAATTTGGCGCCGTTGCCGGGGACGGCACAGTTGTTTTTCAGATCTGGTTGTCTATATATCTTATATAATCCTTGTTCATATTCTCTAACTTTCATAACTTTAGTCTTTTTTATAATTTCTTTTAGATTTTTATAATTTCTTTTTGCCTTCCGAGCACATTCTGGAAGTGTATCTCCTCTTTCTGCTGAGTTTCCATTCCAGCAGTACTGCTTTCTAGTTACTTTCTTTTGTAATTTTTGTTATTTCATAATTTCTTAGATTTATAATTTTTAGTTTTGTTTGTAATTTTGACTAATTTTTTTATCTCACAATCTTTCTTCTCTCATTTGTTGATTGATATATCTTTCAGGAACCTTTCTTTTCAAATAGAGTGGACATCCCAATATCCCCCACAATGTTATTATTGTGGTTTTTACCACCAAGCATCTCTTGCCTGTCCGACTCTACCCCATGATTATAATCGCACCCCTTTTAATTGTGAGCCCTTTCATCCTGGTGGGTACAATGTGAATCTACATTTTCCTGAGAACCATTATGGGGAACCTTGCTATCCATATTCTAATGGGGGATATGATCAACAAAATTTTGTGGGGTGTAACCAACAAAACCTTGGGGGTTATGAACATGTTTATGAAACCCAATGTAATCCTCAACAAGAAGAGAAACTTAAGTCCCTAGATAATATGGCAGCAAAACTCCTAACTAGCCAAACCTTATTGGCCACCTTAGTAGAAGCCCAAACCCAAAATATAGATTGTTCAAATATGTTTCCTCATGAATTGGTGACACCTTATAATATTGAATCTTCCTACCAAGATGGACGCAATGGAAATTACAATCCACCATCTTCTGGAGATTATTATGAGGAGCAATGCCACCCAAAACAATATGAGGAGTACTATGGCCAAGGACACTATGGGGAGTGTGGCGAGGATGACCAAAATTTTGGGGTGTATAAATCCTATGGTGAAATGCAAATTGATCTTGAACTGGAAGAGAGACTTAAGGACCTAGAAAAGAGGGTAGCAGAAGCACAAGCAAAACTTGAATCCAGTCAAGCCATGTTAGCTACCTTTCTAGAGGATCAATCACAAACTCCCCCTATAGAGCTTGAGCAACCCAAGATGGTTCTTCCTGACAATGACGATGATGGTCCTTATTTTGTGTCATATATGTCAGATCCTGAAGAAATAGAACAAACCATGGAGACATATTTTGTGTGTGATGAGGACATTGGTATCCCTATCTTTCCTTTAGAGACTCTATTACTTGAATATGAAATGTCAAAGCAGGAGAGTCATTATAAAGATCCAACAACTCCTCCCATCCTCAACATAAATCTGAATGATATCATAGACCAATACCCTTCTTTTGAGTCTATTTTGGATAATGAGAATCTAACCCCCTTTATGATTCTTCCCGAGCCGTCACAGCCAATTTCCATCCCACACATGGCTGATCTAGAAGGAGAGATACCACCGTTGGAAGAGGCTCACACACCCCGTTCTATTATTTGTAAGGAAGTCGTCCTCATCCCTCCTGAATCCTTGGGGACCCCTTGTACAAAAGAATTAGAGCCATATGTTATATCAACAATGAAACTTACCAAACCCAATGTTGATGACATTATTTTTGAGGAGAAGCAAAACAATTTTGTAAATAATTTGAAATCTTTTTCATCAACATCAATTCTCCCATATACAGGTCATCATGATGGTGGAAAACCTGAACCAGATCCTCCACCCAACTCATTTCATCCTGCTCTACTAGAATCACTAGTCGGGTACCCACCAACCTCCCCAAATCCACATCCACCTTCAACACTTCCCCTTCTATTGATGGAAGATCTTTGGATCCTATTGGAGGGAATACGAGGTGAAAGAAAATACGAGCACCCCACTGAGATTCTACAATTACCCTATCATAGGGTACACTATGAGGCTCCTCAGATAAAGGTCCCAGCCCTCATCGACATTCCCTTCATATGGACATATTTTGAGCTACCAGGACCTCCTGGTGAATCCAACAAATTTCTTCCCTCCATCTCGGGTTTGGGTTTTTCTCAGGACGAGCAAAAATCTAAGTCCGGGGTGGAGGTGGGTGGTATGATTCTATTCCACCCCTTATCTTTTTATTCTTGCATTATTTCTACTTTTTTTGGGTTTTGCATATAGTTGCTTTGTTTATGGCCATTATCTAGTCGGCCATATTTTTATTTCTTTTGTTATAAAATGGCCTTTATCTAGTCGGCCTTAATATGATCATTTGTCAAAATACTCCCCTTAATGATGTAACTATCTTGCAACTAAAATTTTGAAACTTTCATGACTAGAAATCCTCCTGTCACTTAGGACCTCAAATAATAATCACTCCTTGGAAAAGATGGCAAGCCATAGAGGACTGATAGGATTCAAGAGTGATGCTTTCTTATCATGTACAACTTGTATAAATTTTCTTGATTTTTTTGCATGATTCGGAAATAGTGGAACCAATGCATGGTACTCCTAAAAAAAAGATGAAAAAAAAAGTTGCACAAGAACAGTCTCTTCTACTCTTCTTCTACCACTTCCAAATCTTTCCATTCGTCAAAAAGAAAAAAAAGCCAATAATGCCCAAAAGGCTAAGTTTGGGGTGGCACCCCTTCCCCCTCTTTCGCTTCTTCCATACCCACGCAATTGGGTGTATCACCAAAAATCAAAGAAAAAAATGCGGTCAATGTAACTGCATGTCCACTAAATAAAAAGGTCTCGAGTCGAATAGAGGAGAGACTGTCCTTCTTCCATACCTCCTTCACTCCAATTTTCTACCCAGGGGAAAACTACAAAAACCCCAACCATCCAAATCAGTCATGTTCTTGTGTAAAACTTTTAAAAAAAAATTGGAGTACCAAATGCAAAGGTGAAATGAAAATCTGTTTTATTGCAGGTCTTGAATAAATACAAGTTTGTGAAATAGGAAATATAAAAGTCACTTTTTGTGAATTCAGGAAGTCAGGGTCGATTGGCCATATTTTGGTAGAAGGAATCCAGTGATTGTTAGGAGAGTGAGGATGATAGGTTGAGAATATGTCTTGAAAGTATTTCTTGATTTTAATGTTGCTCAGGACGAGCAAAGTTTAAGTTTGGGGTATTTTGATGAATACATATTCATCTCTTATTTTTGCTTCATTTAGAATAATTAATTAAGACTTTTTTGTTAATTTTAGCTAATTCAAAAATAAATAGCACTTTCATCTTCTTGATATACTTTTCCTGAATTCTTATGATATCTTTCTTAATTTTCAGGAATTATCTAAGTAATTAAATCAAGAAAAGAAGAGATGAAGGTAGGAGGCAATTCAGTTTCCCGCAATGCTGAATTAAATGCATACCTTGCACCAAAATTAGCATAACTCTCACATCCTAAGGCGGAATTTAATGTTCAAATATGATTTGGAAAGAGAATTCAAAGGCCTACAGGAAAATCATATTTTTGGGCACACTTTAAATTTTCTGGACAACGGAAATTCGCTCGAAATTTCTGCTGCGAAAATCTGCATTAAAGAAAGACAATCAAGAGTTTGTTGACTAGATCTGAAAATTTAAAAGGATGGCTCCCTCTCTTTTTTCCCCCTCTTTTTTTAGATAGCCTACCCCTCCTTCTCCTATAAAAGGAAGGGTACTTCTTCCTTCCAAGGATCATCTTTTTTATCATATTTTGTACCGGAATTCTGAGCATTTGTTCTCCTATCATTCAAGCAATAGAATTTCTTCTTAGTGTTCTTTAATTCTTGTAATTTATATTCTTGCAATAGATCTAGTTGTTCTTCCTTTCTTCTTCTTTCTCTTCCGTGGATTGGAGCAAGGGTTGAAGAGATTGGCCATTTTATTGTCTCTAGCAAAAGGATTGACTCCTAATTTTGGGCTAGACTATGGCCATTTCGCTTCTCCCCTCCGCCTCCATATTTTTCACAAGCATGTGTGAGTAGACATCTATCGAGGCAAGGGGAATAACCCCTTATCCATGTGATGACTAGATTGAAGATTTATACGATTTATTAGATAAATAGATTTTGATTTGGATCTCGACAATTTTAACGAAGTGATCTCTCGTTTTCATCGCTTGTTAATCTTGGCGGATGCGACCGTGGAACCCAAGATTTAGAACAGCCAAATTGATTTCATGGGAATTTGGATGAGACCTCGGAAAAGTCCCCATTAGGATGATTGAACCAGGATCCGTGAACACCATGACCAATGGGTTCACGGGGAGTTCATCTTTTGTGAATAATTTACAAATGTTTCACATGCCTTCTTTTATCTTTCTTATCATTTCTTTGATCTCGTTTCACATCGACTAGGGTGGTAAAATCCCTTAGCTTCGGTATTTCCTTATTTTAATTGTTAATCTTTAATTTAGTAAATTCATATTTTTGTTTTAGTTTTAACAAACTCTTAAAACAGATTTTACATTCTTGTTCTCGTAATCAGATTTGAAACTGAACCATCTTCATCGCCGTCTCTGTGGATCGACCCTTCTATACTAGCCTTTATCAGAAAGTAGAAAAGGATAAACTCTAGGAAAAAAATTCCTAGTGATTGGTGTGCTAAACGACGCGCATCATTATATTTAAGAAATCTAGGGTTCTCCATTTTTTTTCATTGACTATAAAAATAGCATAAACAACAGACATGTTGACCTCTGGTCAAATTGTTGCACCAAGAAATGTTCGATGTGTGGATAAACACTACAATCTACCTCACACTAACCTTCAACGCTACGGCAAGTAGGTCAGTGCATGCAGGTTATGCCCAAAGTGCATAGAGATGCGCTGAAGTAATCCTATCAATATGTGAAGGACGTGCTCGAAGAAGCCTCACTTTGGTCGATGGACTCGAGTCAAAGCAGCCTTACCCCTAGTGAAAGCAACTGCCATCATCCATTTTGACTGATGCAGTTATCCATCGATCAATTTCACTCATGAATCGATCGATGAATACATTTTAATGTAAGTAAACATTTTAAAACTTGCATAAGTAAGTCTCTATATTTTTCACCTTCTTTTTAGCATAATTTCAATATATATATTTGATACATATTATTGAATTGGCCTTATTGGATTTTTGTTTATGGTTAATCAATAATTAACTAGAAAAATTGGAAATCGACTAGTAAAGATGAAATCTAAGTTAGGTTTTTTCATAACCACATGATTACAAAAATAGAAAAAACTAGGCTATTATATTATTATTAACATTTATTTTATTATAAAGCGCTTTCTTAATCTTCTAACATGTAAACTTCTTAGTTACTTGATTTTAGAGGCTTTTTAATTCTCTCAAGTCAGTGTTCTTTTTAGTGGGTAGTTATGCTCAAGTTCCTTGTATTTATGAGGTTAATTTTTTTATGTTTTCAAAGCTTACTCCATTAACTAGTACTTCTAATTTCCACTGGCTTATATTTCTCACTACTAGAAATATTTGACTCGTTAATGATCCTTTTCCATCTCACCATTACATATGCAATTTGAATGTTTCTCATACTCTTTCTTGTTGGTAGACCATCTTGACATTGTTGGTGGCTTGAACATGTCATTATCATATAAGCCTTCCTTCCAAAATTATATCATCTGTGCATAAGGTATGTATATAGTAGTTGTGATCAATGTATCAGTAGTGCTTATCCCTCATATTACAAACAACTTCTGTATTGTCAATTTTCTTGGCTCCTCACAAAATGTGCTCTCTAAAACCATCAATTTAAGAGGGAATTCTTATCCTTACATATCATTGTATCACATCCAACTTCAAATATATTTTCTATAGTTGTAACTTATCCTTGTTTTTAGTCAAATAAATTCCAAATGTAGATAATTATTCAACCCAAATTGATTACAGTAAACTTCTACTTCTCTCTATTGAGTTGAATTGAGTATTGTTTTCTCAAATGGGCATATTTTCCATATTTCTCACCTTATACCTTCATAAGCAATTTATTCATTATATACTATTATCAATATTTGTCATCCTCACTCACTCCATTATTATTCAATCTTTTGTAAACTAAAATTCTCATATCTTCTCATATTTTAATTTCAAGGTGATAATGCAGCAATATTCATCTATTGTAAGAGTTAAATATTTACTTCCAGACATGTACTTCCATATATCATGGATATATCTTAAATACTTTTGAGAAACGTGTCATATGGTCTACTAGGTTCACACGATTCTACACTCCTCACTCAACATTATGGCATCTCATTATCTCAAATTATTCTTATATAACAAATTACTACTCTCTTTTATAAGATTAACATTTTTTTGTCTCTTCTCATAGTTAGTATTTCATATAGACTTCCACAAGAAGGGTTTTTATTTTATGCATCTTTAAGTATCTCCTCACCATTGTACAAAATAAAATCCTCATGTAGTCAACCACCATTCCAACAATGCAATTGCTCTTCCAAATCCAAGACTTCAAACATTATACGTTCAAAGCCAATCTTCATGTTTTGAGAAGTCATTTAATATCAACCACATTCAAGAGGGGTTTCATGCTTTTAGATATTTTCATTTAATCATCACGTTGCTTAGAATTCATAAGTTTATTGGTAGGAATTTATTCTTTACAAACAATTTGTTTCATGGATGCATCATTTTTTTAATTAGTTTTCTTCTTGGTTCTATCTTAATTTTCAAGAATTTAGTCATATTACATATCTCTCTTCATCTTTTTTTCATTATTTATATCACAATTTCGTATCTTATTATGCTATCAGATTATCTTCAATTGACTGGTTGGCCATAGAAACTAGAAGAATCACAACAAGAAAGTTCTAACTTACTCTCAATACTTAGATACCTGACAATGGAACCCAAATATTGAGTCTAATTAGTATGCATCATGCCATCCTCAAGTCATTATTGAATCCTAGTCTATGTTGTCCCTATAGACTCATCTAATCTAGACTCTTATGCCACACTTTCAGGACTACCCCTTTAATTAAACTAAAATGATAATCAGGATATATCGTCAGAGAAAACCATCTTAAACTAGAACACAACAAAAATGAAGAGAAAAAACTAGATAAAAACACTAATAAAGCCTTTTTATTTTAATAAAAACATTTAAATCAAAAGTCCAAGCTAGAAAATGCATACGGAAAAGAGGTCATACATATAACCAACATCTTGGATGTGCTTGGGTGCCCCACCATCTAGAATGTGGGTATATCCTACAATCCTAAAGTTAATACTTAACAGTCGTTCTTGATTTTATCACGACAACCAAAGACTTAAAATTTCTTTGTGTCATAACTAAAGGATAACAAAACACTAAACCTAATATAGAAGACTTAACTTTAAAAAAACAAATCAACTCATATATCTTAATAATTGAAGGTAGTTAATATTGAGCTTCATAAATACAAAGTTACAAATGTAATCCTCAATATAAACTATTACAAACCTTACACAAGAAATCATAGGCGAGGTATAATACATCACATGGCATCAACTATGGAATTGATACTCTAGGAAACTGAGAGTACTAATGTGTTCTAGAGGGATGTGAATATAGTTAATATAAATCTTATGCAAATTCAAACACTGAGGAGATTAGATTGCAACTTGCTTAAAAGATAATGTAGCGAAAATGTAGACTAAGTAATTGGACAATGAAAGAAATCATAAGAGATGCCCTATGTAGAGTGGTTCTCTCGAAATACGTCACTCCACTACTTGGTTGTTCCCAACCATTATTTGTAAAAATAAACTTCTATTATCCTTGCAATGAATAATGCAAAGTACAATTGTTACCTTCTTCTTTCACAGCTAAAGAATAACACTATACCTTCACCTCTTCTTTAACATCTTTGAAGAGCACCAAACCTCTTCTTTTACAACCAAGGAAGAGAACTGGATCTTCACTTCTTCTTTATTGGCTTTTAAGAGCACTAAACCTTAACCTCTTCTTTAACAGCCAAGGAAGAGCATTGACGAGAAGACTCATTCTCTAACAAGTCCCCAGACAACCTTCTCCCAAGAATAGTTCAACAACACTCAATCAATGTTGTTGAATAAGATTAGAGAAAGAGAACACCAATGATCAAAATTTTATGAACAAGTGATGATCAACTTTCACAAGGATAGGCAAGACCATATTTGGTAGAGTATGGCACTATTGTTGAGCTATGACTTTGATCTTGAAGTTATAAAAATGTAGAATTCTAAGCTTGGACAAAGATAAAATTTAATAGATTTACTCAAGTGTTTTTTTATAAGTGTTCATAGGCACTCCTATATATAGAAAACTGTTAGGAATGGTCAATCTAGCTTTTGGGAGTATTTTGACCAATATAAATGATAAACTAGTTGTTAGAAGTCAACATACAAATTTACAATTGCTAGAAAGATAAACACATAATTTGATTACAGACTGATCTCGGTTGAAGAAGAGTTTGACCAAAATATTACATGTGAAAATATTATTATATTTTTGAAAAATATATCAAATGATTTTTTAATGACACCTATCTATCCTGAATTCTTTTTATAAGTGTAGAATAAGGTGTATGTTAGGATTGGTCTGATCATCGCTTGTTCTTACATCATTCCTAGAAAGTTGTACAAAATGCACTTCTACAAAGCATATACATGGTACTTTTGGAAAATACGATATCAGATGGGAAGCGGAAATAAAAATCTTACTAACATATTTCCCATTTAAACAACAGAGAGCGTCAATAACTATGCAACGGGAAGGATGGTTTCACAAATATATACTTGGTCCTGAAGCACGTTCAGTGACAATCCTCATCGATGTAGTTGTGCACTCTATCTTGAACGATGTTTGTGTAGCTCTTAGTTGCACTAGGACTCGTCTGACTGCTCCTCCATGGACAACAAACTCGAACAACTACTACATCAGCTCCTCTGATCTCACCACATATTGTGAATTGATGTTGCCCTCCTACCAGCGGCCAAAGGACTCCTGCCTCTAGATTAGTCTACACCGACCAACTAGAACTCATATTGTCCTTCTAGAATGGATAGGGAGGAGTTGTCCCTCCCGTTAGTGTACTAGTCATCAACATGCTCTCCTACAACAATGACCCTTAGTTGTTCTCTCCCTTACTATCCCTCCCTAGTCAGGTAAGACTTGCTCAGATTCTCTTGGTTACCACAACCAGAGAGTATAACAATTGTTATAGTAATTGATTCTCAGTTGTCTATGTTGTGTTTTGGGAATCCCTCAATACCATTCTATTTATAGTAGAGGCCAGAGTCAGGGTTCCCAATCGGTTCAAGAGTTTAAGGGACTAGAAGATCTCAAATTTTCCCAATACTTTTAGAAGTTTCACAACCTGTGACACTCCAAACGGGCGTCTGACACACCCAAACGGTCGTCTGGCACACCCAGACGGTCGTATGATACGTGAGATGATCATCTGGCAATTTCCCAATAATGCACGAAGTTGGCAATTGGATTCCAATTAATATCTCATATTAATTCCTTGGACCACAAGTAATGTACAATCAAAACAAGTTCGGGAAACATCTGGAACCTTTGTTCCATCCAACTGAGCCATCTCACCCATACGAGACACCCGTCTCACTCACCCAGATGACCGTCTGGTGAGTTGAGTCAAGCCGATCGGTTCAACAGCTTGAACTGGTCGGTTCATACGGCAAAACTAAGACAATTCAATTTTTGATTATCCTGACAACCCATACGGTCATCTCAACACTTGAGACCCTCGTATGGCTATCCAAACGTCTGTCTCATCCAATGAGATGGTTGTTTGGCAGTGCAGTCAGTCAATATGTGGATTTGTTGTGTGAATTGAATACCTAAAAACTTTAGTAATCAATCCAATTATCATTCAATATCAAACTCCTCTTCTAAATGAGTTCCTATGTGTGTGACCATATATGTCTCATATCACGTTGGCAGTGAATGTCCATAACAACTTATGACATCACAAGTAAAGAGTGGTGCCTAGTTGCACATCAATACTACCCAAGTGAATGGAAATTTGGGGAGCAACTTCAACCTACAATATGTGTATGGTGTTATAGTGTATGTATAGTTCCTTTATCGCTGATATCCAAATTGAACTAGAGGCATGGGCCAATCATCCTCATTATTATTCAATCTTATTTCTTGAACCAGAGTAGACTGCATGAGAAATATATAAGCTCAATACCAAATAGTGTCTTACATGTATATGGACATACTTTTATCAGTCTCGCTAATCAAGAGGTATTAGATATCATACTCCTGTAGGAGGGACAAATCACATATCTATCACTCACAATCATTCCCCATGTGTCAAAGTCACTTAATCATCACCGTTATAACAACCCATGTTTCAGGACTGCATTTGATGATGTCAAAGCATATCCAACGACATGTGATGAGTGCAGCTATTTTAGGTCTAAGAACCACAACCCCCATCGTAACTGTGAGTCCTGACTATGACTCTCATGATGATGGATTCCATGTGTCAGTCTCACAGTGGGTCTGTCCAACACACTGCTCTCTAACATGTATCTGTGTGCTTGGTTTGATATTGTCATATCATGACTAGTGATATTCTATCATCAACCAACTCAGACTCTGATCTTATATGTTATTGTTGTCTATCAACCTTCCACAACAACAACTAATCATGGACATAATGATGTATATATATACTCTTAACATCCATGTGATCTCATTTCTTCCGAGTCATGTACTTGAAGACATACGTCATTGAGTAATATGATTCTCTAACATTTATTATGTTATTCATTATCTCATAATTGAATATACAAAATAAATTGGAAGCTTGCCTTTATTATTAATAAAATCATTTAAATATTATGCAATTACAATCATCATATGATTGGCTCTTTGGGCATACATACCAACAGGTACAACTTGTCTTACAAGCATCCAAACACATATATAGTAGCATGCTTTTTATTACATGATCTTGTCTAAATTCCTTGATCACATAAAATACTAAATGCAAAATTGAGTAACACAAATGGGAAATATTTGTAACATCAAAGTATGAGTGTGGCATCTCTAGAAAGCCAAGAATATCCCACTTTTTGATAATGACAAATGCTTCCATAAGATAATATGAAAATAGATAATTTTGAGCATATACCTTTAAATTATTGTATATTTCCACATCGTTCTTCATGGATTTTTCTCCCCCTTTTCGAAGTAAAAAAGGGGTTATAGTTACCAATACTCCCCCTCAAGGAGACACCGCCTCAATAAGATAGTCATTTTATTGAGGGAATATATACCTAAAGAAAAATAAGGAAGTACCATTTGAATTGAAAAACCAATTGACAAAGGTTGTACTATATAAACAAAAAGCCATATATGATCAAGGAACAAAAAAATATCTTATTACTAATGAGAGGAATGTTAAGTCTTTCATGATAAAAATATCCCATTAAGCACAATACATTAGGAAGATACTCTAAGTCAATGTAAGGAATGCTAAGTCACCATGACATAGATATGCCATGAATAACACCAAGTTTCTAAAGAAAATATCAATATCAATGCAAGGAAGGTTGAGTCATCCATGATATATGTATGTCATGAATAAATACCATTTTTCTAAGTATATCTCAATATCAGTGCAAGGAATGTTTAGTCCTACATGATATAGAGATAGCCATAAAAACCAATCACAAAACTAAAAATGATTTCTCAATCATTTTCAAGGGATGTTAAGCCCATAAATGATATAAAGAATCCATTAAGCAAAAAATGAGATCAACAAAGAATATTTAGATTAAATTTAAGGTATGCTAAACCCATAATTGATATAGAGAAGTCATTAAAACATAACTAATAAAGATGACAACATGCATCACAAGATATGCCTTTAGATGTCTAATTTTTAGAGTTTTCACAATTTTCTTAATACATAAGCTTAATAAATATAATTTTTGGCTTTCATGCACCGCAATACAAATTATCTTTGTACATTAAATTATATTCCTATCAATGTGTTCATGGTGATAAATAAAAATAAATCAACAATTTTACAATTTTTGGAAAGTATGAAAACTCATACATATATCTGACCTCTATGGAAAGTGCAACATATTTAAGTGGAATGTGAACGAATCAAATGGAAAAAGATTAACAATATGAATTATGAAAATGTCTTGAACTTGTTAATTATGGATATATTGTCAGTAAATTTCAACAATGCATTCAAAGAATATAAAAACCCAACAAATTATGTATTATTTGAAAAGCATCCAAAGTGATTATTATATTGTTGAATTCAACAATTGACCGTAATTTAAAAATGGCAATAAAATCTATAGTGGTGGCTGATCAGAACAAAAAGAAAGGAACCTAAAATGATTTGTTGCTAATTTTAAAATAGCACCCTGGTGCTAAACAAAGTCTATTGAGATATGGGCATCTCTGCATAATTAATACTTGGACTCCATGCTTATGTTGCATAATCATTAATGCAATAAAGCCTTGCCAAATATGCTACTATAATATGCATGTAAAGAAATTTATAATTGTAAATAGCCAACTAAATTAAGTTATCAATACATTTAATTCTAATCATGATTCAAGACAACAAAGTTCTAATTTTATCATCTTCGATCGAACATCTTTGACCAAGCACATGAGCAAATATCATGTTTACAATATATAAAATAAATCATTTTAGACCTGAAAGACCGAATAAACATGTAGAAAACTAACAATACTTATCGATTTTAAGATAGTCAAGTTCAAACTTAGGAAAATATCATGTTTACAATATATAAAATAAATCATTTTAGATCTGAAAGACCAAATAAACATGTAGCAAACTAACACTACTTATCGATTTTAAGATAGTCAACATTTTAGTCAAATTACATTTTGACTAAGCTGCCCCTTGGTCGAGGTGTACTTTGGCCAAGAGGTAGTCTTCCATAAGTCTTATCCATTTCAACCAATTTAAATCAAATAAATGCAACAAGATATTCATCATTTATCTCATTTACTTATATAGAAAAGGAATTAGTGATAGTAACCAAATTCTTTTTCTTATATTTTTCAACTTTTTCTGACTTAAATTCAACAAGTTCATTTTTGGAAAAAGTTAAAATAGAGACATAATTATTAATCACTTAGTGTACTTTCTTCTTTTTCATCATTTTCTATGATTAGGCATTCAACTTTATGATGAAAATTTTCTTCTATCTCACATTCTTCAATATTCTTACAAAATACTTTATGGTACTTATAGTAGAGGTAAATATAGAGTTAATTATACAAGTAGTTTCATGTTTTTCCATGTGAAATAATTCTAGTTTATGATTAAGCATATTGTTTTTAGAACGATCAACTTCCTCAGGTCCTTCATGAATAATAGACAATTTCTTCCAAATATCATAAGCAATTTCACAAGAGGACTATGATTAAATTTGTGAATAGAAAAAATTTATAAATTAAGACTATGGCTCTAGCATTGAGAGAAGCATCTCTTACCATAGCCACATACCATTCCTAAAAATCTATTGTTTGAGGCACATATGGAGGACGATCATCTTTGAAAGATCAAGGCTAACACTTTGAACTAAAAATTGGATATCTTGCTTCCACAAAGTGTAGTTGGATCCATCAAAGATAGTTGTCTGATTAATGTGCGGTCCTCTATGGTTGAGACTTTCCCCCATCTTCAAGACATGTTAAAGTTTTTTGAAGCCCGCTTTGATACCAATTGATGTGTTCTAGGGGAGGGTGAATAGAGATAATATAAATCTAATGCAATTTCAAACACTAAGGAGGTTATATTATAACTTGCTTAAAAAGTAATACAACAGAAATGCAAAGCAAGTGATTGGACAATGAAAGAAAACCACATGAGACACTCGATGCAGAGTGGTTCCACAAAAGATGTCATCCCACTACCTAGTTATTCCCAATCATGATTTGTAACAATAAACTTTTATTAACCACACAAGGAATAATACAAATTATAATCATTACCCCTTTGTTTCACAACCAAGGAAGACCACTGAACCTTCGCCTCTTATTTAACGGCTTTGAATAGCACCAAGCCTAATCTTTATCGGCCAAAGAAGAGTATCGAGTCTTCACCCTTATTTAACGTCTTTGAAGAGAACCAAACCGTCACCTCTTCTTTAACAACCAAGGAAGAGCACTGGTAGAAAACCCCTACTCTAACAAGTCCATGGACAACCTTCTCACAAGAAGTAGTCCAAGAACACTTTAAAAATGTCATCAAACAAGATTGGAGAGAAAGAACACCAATGCTCGCAATATACAAATATCAGTTCTTTAGAATATTTACAATATGAAGATCTCTATGAACCAGTGATGATCAACTTCCACAAGGATAGACAAGGCTATCTTTGGTGGATTATGACACTATTTTTGAGTTATGGTTTAGATTTGAAGATACCAATGTAGAATTCTAAGCTTGGAGAAAGATAACATGTAATAAATTTTCTCAAGTGTTTTTTTCTAAATGTTCATAGGCACTCCTATATATAGGAAACTCTTAGGAATGGTCAATATAGAAGTTGGGAGTGTTTTGACCAATATAAATGCTAGACTATCTATTAGAAGTCAAAATACAAGTTTACAATGGTTAGAAAAATAAATACAGATTATAAGCACGGGATGATCTCAGTCGAAGAAGAGTTTGACCAAAATATTCCATGTAAAAACACAATTATATTTTGGGAAAACATGTCAAATGATTTTTCCAATGACACCTATCTATCCTAAAGACTCGGTATAAGTATTTAATAAAGTTTAGGATCAGATTGGGCTGACCATCACTTGTTCTTACATCATTCCTAACAAGGTGTACAATATCCACTTCTATAAAGCATACAGATTGTACAACTTGTAGTACACACATCCAAACACATATAATAGCATGTTATTTATTGTAGGATCTTGTTTAAATCTATGATCACTTGAAACATAAAATGAACATTTTAGTAACACAAATGGGAAATATTTGCATCATCAAAATATGAGTGTGGTATATCCAAAAAGCCAACAAGTAGATGGACACTCTAGACTAGTTTTTGTTATTTTTCATTAAATATGTATCATATTGACCTTTTTATGTTTTCATTAGACCTAAAAACATGTAGACCAACCACATGAGACTAACATAGAGCCCATCCAGTGGAAAGATCTCAAAAATATATATATGAACAAGTGTTGATGATATATTAAGATATAAAAAATATATATATGAACAAGTGTTTTATTATAGATCTACTATAAAGGATGTAACAACTTATTGATTTACTTAGAGGAAAGGTATAATATCACATCATATATTTTTATCCCATTGTATTATGATAGTCAATTCAATATATTCATCATGTAAACTAAATAAATATGCAATCACCTATAGTGCTTAAAATTATGATTATGTTTACCATGTAAGAAACAAATGTTTAGTAATAACATCTATCTTAGTCATATGTACTAATTATTATATATGACATGATCAAATGGGTATACACCTAAGATAGTTATAGTTATAGGATAGTAATTCACTTATACCTTGTATAACATATTCAATTTACTAAACCTACCAAAAACCTCCCATGGCCATGCCTCGGTCAAAATGAGTATAAAATTGTAGGCGCTCATTAGCCTGTAACCATCATAAACATGTAGTACATCCTAGACATGGAACCTCATATATATATATAGTAGTAGGACTTATATATATCAATCAGATACACGACCTCAATTGTTCTCATATATAACATGTGAATCAGGGAACCAAGAGTACCGTATCCCATATAAATTCTTGACCTCCATGTATACCCAATAGTATACAGCATCAAGTACCTTCTTATGGCCTGTCTATATCTAAAAGAATACCCATTTCCCTTTCCCAAATTATAAACACTATTGAATAACTATAGTGCTTAGGGCATCTAACTATGTGTGTTACTAGTCTTTAGTAATTATTTGACCAAGGAATCATTATCTTAATTCTTCATACTTAGGTTTATCATTATTATTGGAGGTAACATGAGTAATGAATAAAAAAATATAACAAAGTTATGTGAGCATATAATATAAAGGGGCACGTCTTTAAACATTTAATATAAAGAACTGCATATTGCAAGCATGCAATATGTGTTTCTTAATTTAGTTAAATTGAATGCCAATAGACCACATGCCTTTAGCCATCACTATGATACAATGATATTCTCTAACTAGGTCTTATCATCTAATCCATACACCCCTTATGCAATTAGATACTCAGATGTTAGTTTCAATCAAGGTACCAACATCGTATTATTCAAGCTATCTTCAATACACATAATTCATGTAAATATCATACAAGGTAGTACCATTTTCTCATATTTATATTTCCATACTTAGATAAAGTAACAACATGTTAAAGGGATAATAAATTCTAATAATAAGTAAGAGGATGCTAGATAAGAACATTACATTTAAGATTAGTCAATAGTTGTTAATCATTGAGGCAGATAACATGCATATATTCATTTTCAAAGGCCTTGTCAGTGACCATATGATGTAGTCTAACTTAGAAGCATGTAGATTATTAACAAT
The DNA here is from genome assembly GCA_963693085.1 of Alisma plantago-aquatica. Taxonomy (NCBI): domain Eukaryota; kingdom Viridiplantae; phylum Streptophyta; class Magnoliopsida; order Alismatales; family Alismataceae; genus Alisma; species Alisma plantago-aquatica. The sequence goes on from OY856410.1 coordinate 781,327,935, forward strand.
GAAAAGATGTACCTATTTTTAGTTCTCAATAATTTCATGAGTAATTTAATATGTACAACTATTTTCAATATACTAAGGATTAAATTGAATGCTCATCAGTGACCTACGCTAGTAGCCCAATGTAACAAACCTAGATAGCGGCTCTACCCCAGTGACTATGTCACACTCTTGAAATTATCATGCTCAATAGTTATCTCTAGAAGCCCTCATTAGTGGACCCCACGATCATCCTCCTATAATTGACTTTTAACTAAATCTCAAAATTATATAATATGATGAAATCATTAACCCTAATCTATTTCATTCAAAATCATATCAATTAATATAAGAAGTACTAGTACATGTTATATCTATAGGGATGGAGATCTATAATTTATTTCCAACTACATAGAGATAAAGCCCCTTCTAAAAAATAACTATCACATATCAATTTAAATATCATGACTAACCTATGTAACATGGTTTCTCATAGAAGTTATTCTCATTAAATGCTAAATTTTTAGATCAAACATTGTTAATAGTTAAATAAAATAACATAATTCAATGTGTTTTATTTAAATAATGTATTTCAGTTATAGAACATCAATTACCATTTTAATACTCAAATAAATATGATCTTTCCCATTTGTTGAAAGCACTTCCTACAACAAACCAGTCAAGAAACATGTGGAGAGGACACATGCAAATTTGAAGTTAGATAATGATAGTTAGTATAATGGTTTTTGCCATGTGGTATAAGCCTTCCTATCTATGAGACTAACTGGTTAAACAAAGATGAATATTGTCTATAGTGATCTGGGTGACTGAAACATAATACAAGTATCAAGACATTCAAACTTATGTTACTAAAACTAACAATATCACATTCATGCCTTAAACGCATGGTTTTATCAAGAAAATTTCAATTAGAAAATCCTTAATTAAGTATGAACATGCATGATGATATTCATTAGAATATGAACTACGGAGGACTGGTACATCCTGAACATACTTAGTTACATGGAACATTCATGTAGTAGGCATGTAGAAAAACATTAATCTCCAAGGCATCCATAGGTTTCTCCCCTAAAAAAAGAGTTGTTAGCAAGCAATATATTTTTTCCTAAATTGTAGTTTGATTAAGCCTTAGTATGTATAAATATTTCCTATAGTATCAACCAATCAATCAAAAATCATATATAGGATCGACGTTTATCCATACCTTTCTCCGTCTCTTCAGGAGCTATAATTTTCTACACATTTGCCACATACAAGACCTAAATCAAGGTCAAATAAGAAGAGAAGCCGAGTTGAGGTGAAGAACTATGGTTTTATCAAGTAAATCATAAAAATCTATCCAAAAGAATACATAGGAGAGAAGGGATGATTATGTGAAGAAATAATTTAGAACTTACCAAGATCATCATTCTACTAGTTAAAAACATAATTTCTAGCTTGTATCATCGAAAACCATCCAAAATCACCTCCATTCACTTATTTCCCATTATTTTGACATCCAAAATTCTTTGATAGTGTGAAATTGGGTTTGGAGTCAAATTGGTCTGAATGGTTATATGGCATAAAAATTGTACTTAAATCCATGTTGCAATTGTTAGTTGAATGGGGCATTAGTTAGTCCGACTAATGGGCTCAACTGGCCAACTACCCAATAGGTAAGGTGCACATTCTAATATGACCCATTAGTTGGTTTGACTATTGGCTCAACTAGAAACATATATAGAATCTCTAAAGTGACACAAGTCCTTGTTAATCGTTAGTTAGGCTAATGATTATCTAGCTCACTAATGGTTCGTCGTGGGAAATTAAGTCACAATTTTCCCAAAAATATTTAGTCAATCAAAGAATGACTAATCGGTCAACTAAGGATCAAAAGACAGCAAATCATGAGGGTCTCACTAGCCATCCTTAGGGGTTTAAACCCTAACTAAATCCCAAAACTCCTCAAAATCAATCCAAAATCTCAGAGAATACCAAATGTGACACTTCATCTCTCTTATTCATGTTTTAGTATGTAAAAGATAAAAATAATCATAGAAGTGGAACTGTTTTTAATTTGGGATCCAATCATGCCAACCAAGTCAATCATATTCAAGACATGTCAAGCATGTATGTGAAACATAAGTCAAGATTACCATTATTTATACTAAACAAGAGAAAATCACATACTCAAGGTCATAAAGGTGAATAGAACTAAATGAAGGAGCACTGTGTCACAACTCTCAATTTCTTTATGGTTTTTACTTAAGAGAAAGGGAGGAAGAACACAAACTAAAAAATGTATACTCTCTCAATAGTTTATTGATATTAGAACTAGTACTTTTATCACATTTAAACTTTAATTATGAATTTTTGTCGTAATATATATTTCTCATGAATGTATTTCTTAAAATTTAAAGAGATATTCATCATAGTCAATAATAGATTTTGGATTCATGTATTTCTTTCAAGTCATTGTTCTTCTTATTGTATATTTATGCTTAAGGTTCCTTGTATTTAGAAGGTTAATGTTTCATGATCCTATAATTTATTACATTGTTGATATAATTACCAGTGCCTTCTCTTTCTTATTAGTAGTAAAAATTTACTAGCTAATGACGAGTCATAGCTAGCTCATCATTATATATATATATATATATATATATATATATATATATATATATATATATATATATATATATATATATATATATATATATATATATATATATATATAAACACACACATATATATCCCCATCTGTCACATATCTCTTTCTGATAGCCATCTTGACATTGTTGCTGACTTGAATATGTCATTGTCACTCAAGCTCTACATAAGATGTTTTGTCATGATTGTAAACAATTAGTATTCCTTCTCCCTCAAACTCTAAAAAATAACGTGTTGAGAATGATTCTTGATTTATCTCAAATATTTATTTGAATTCATCGATATAAGAGGGAACTCTTTTCCTTATTTATCATTATATCACATATAACTACAAATATCATTCAATAAGTTGTCACTTAATTTTATTTAACGTGTATATATATAGAAAAGTAAGGTGGAACTCAATTTGGTCTTATTGTGGTGGTTACGAGTCGAGCCCAGGTGGGTGCTGCAAAAATTGAGGTCAAAGGCATTGATTAAGTAGTTAGAACTTGAAGAATTGTTGTGGGCGAACAAGGGAAATAATTTTCGTATAAATTGATTAGTTGAGTTCGTCTTAATATCATAATTTACATGATATGTAGAAATTATAAATGCTTATAAAAATCCAAATACTGGTGAGTAATTTGTGTTAGACATGTTAAATGCATTGTCATTTTTACATTTTGAAGTGACAATTTTTGTAGTCATGGCAATATGTGGATTTTTTTATAAATGTAGAACTACAAATCACGTGGGCATGTAATTAGGTGAACTAGTTGTACCAAAAATGAGCAGCTAATAAGACATGTAGACCAGAAAAAACCCACAAACCACTTCAAGAAATCCACATTGAACATGCAAACAAGAAAACAACGTATTTTCACACTACTAAAATCCTACAAACTAAAAATCCAGTTAACCTACAAACAAGCAAATCACTTCAAACAACTACTATACCATACAATCAAAATCTTTTTGCATAATATGCCAAGTATCTCAATATCAAGCATACTACTTCAAACAATTGACATCACTTTAAACAATCATCATACAAAAATATGATCATAACATGAAATACACACAAAAAATAGCACATTAACCATAATCTGTGAAGGAAAATTGTATTAAAATTATAAAAATTAACTTCTTCAACAGTTAATGATGTGGAAAAACTAACTATGGTGTCATGATAATACAAAAAATGCCAAACACATTAGATGCATGTTAGAATTTTCTTCTTGGAGTGACGAGAAGTTACTTCAACGCTTATACTCACTCATTTTTTTTTCTTCTTTCGCATGTGGGTCAAAAAGTTTACCCTTACAAAATTCAAAAAGGATGTAATTGTTTTTGAAGTTAATTAAAAATAATAAGATATCACAATTTAGGGATACAAGTATGAAAATAAGATGAAGTTGTTCAAAAAAGTTGACCACCATTTCACATATGTAGCATAATATATAGAATGCAAAATAAATTGAGATCACTTAAGTTGACATCTGATTACTAAAACTTATGAATGCCATTTCAATTCAAAATATTATAACTTGAAGATTTTTATGTAACCTAAATTTGAAATTCAAGATGTCGAAGTGAGGTGTGGTCTAAAATGGATTTGCAAACTAGACGACTTGAATTCAGTACAAAATTAGGTTAAATGCCAAAATATGAAAATCACAATCTCCATGATTTGTGAAGGGATCTTGCACTAGAATTATCTTATTTAACTTGTTTAACGTGTAATGATGTGGAAATAACTAGATAGTGTGATTATGATACAACAAGAAAAGAGGAAAATTTTATACACATGTTGGAAGTCCCTCCTTGGAGTGACTAGAAGTCACTTAACACCTGTACTGCCCAATGATTTCAAATCATTTGCTTTTACATGTGGTTCATAATTCACTAGACTGTTTGATGAGGATGAAATACTTGCTAAACAATTAGTGAATGAATAACATATTAACAATTTAGGCATGCAATTATGCAAATAAGCTAGAATCATTTAACATATATGAACACCATTATAGATATCAAATATAATATAGGTATGGCACAAGTATTTTAGATGAATTTATAGACTCTTATTATCTTATTATTGTGAATTCAATTCAAAATTTTAAAATTTGAAGGTTGTTATGCAACCTAAATTTGAGGAGTGAGCTGGAGAATGGGGATACAATCTCAATTCGTTATGCAAATTAGAGAATTCGTTTCCATATGAAATTGGGTTGAATGGAAGCAAATATTAAATGTATATATATAATGTGTGTATCCTACTAATGTGAAAATATAGATACCAAATTCTAGGATTTGAAGAAAAAACATGAGTCCTGCACAACCAAGATCTTACATACAATTTAGTTGGCCAATGAACAATTAAATAGAAAAAGAATTATAGTCACCACATTCAAACAATTGTTGTCGTCATGGATTGAACTATGTGTAACATAATTATGCTTGAATCTCACAGATACAACATAAGAGTGGCCTAGGAAGTTCTCTCAAACTAGTTAACCCATAAGATGAAGCAGAAAAAATCAATGGTTAATTAAATGAATGGGTAAGATTATTTGCTCAAACTTTGATTAAAACCAACAAACCTAAAAATCAATATGTGTCTCCAATAGGCCTATGCGCCTATGGAAAACTTTGTCTAAAACCAACATACCTATAATCTAGGATGAAGTTTCAGTAGGTGCAGTAGGCCTAAGATCATAGAGTGATAAAAATAGACCGAAACCATGCACATGTAGTAAACTCTAACTAAAACCAATATACCTATAATCCAAGATGAAATTGTAATATGTATTAAGGAATAATGATTAAAAAATAGGCTAGATGTAAACAGTGTGTTGTATCTAGGGACAGTGATTATGTTTTTCATTTTGAATGAGAAAACAATGACTGCCATAACATGCATCACAATAATAATGAATTGCAAAAAATATATGTGAATGGGGTGAATAAATGAGCATATGAAAAATGAAAATTTGACATGTTGGTCCATGAATGGATGTATATAAGGAATTCAATATCATAATATACAGTCTATACATGCAATAGGAGAAAGATGGATAGTGTGGGTGGTTAAATCAGACTAGAAGCATGCACCTCATGATAACTTAAATAGAAACCAACATACCACTAATCAATGATACATTTTTTAGGGTGTGGATTTTTGAAAATGGACTAGATGTTTGCATACTTACATGTGATGGTGAATGTAAAAAATCAAGGATAAAGTAAACATACACAGTAACTAGGTAAAAATTCATTGTTTACTTCAAGCATTCCAGAAATGAAAATGCATGGTAATGTCCTTTAAATTTGGACATAACTAGAAGATGTTCTATATTAAAAATATGAATTGAGAATTAAATGCACACCTTTCCCTTTCTGATCCATGTGATTTGCTAACATGTAGTGGGTATTTGAAGGGGACTCCAAAACTAAGTAAGATGATAACCATGTCATGATGCAAGTGGGAAGAAATAACCCATACATTGTAAGAAAAAGCAATACCAATCTTCAATTGTCCAGGTTCATTTGTAAAACATGATTGGCATTTTCCAAGATCCAAACGCAGTGCAATCCTAGGATTTTTCACCAAGTTGTTCTTTGATATAGATGAAAGGTTTCTTCCATTAAAACTAATTTGTATAATAATGATATGTGTATGGTCTTAATTATAACAAATGAAATTTTATTATAATATACAAGATTTTGACCCCCAAAATAGGAGATTTTAGGTCTTAGTTACAATAAATAAATGAATGAAAGTATGAAATAAAATTGGTGCACACCTTCCCCTTTCTTATCCTCAAGCATTTGAAGCATAGTAAGTTGAGTATGCTTTGTAATTCTCTAACGTGATGCAGATGAAAAATGGGCATTGGTAGCTCAATGAAACTATTATGTTCTAATTTGACAACCATATAATGACATTAGTGGTAGAGAATGGCATGTATATAGTAGTGTAACAAAATACAAACCTCCAGGTTCATTTGTAGAGCATGATTGGCAACTCACATGTTCCAAAGGTAGCTAAAGCCAAGGACTTTTCATTAAGTCGTGTTTTGAGTGTTTCTACCATGAAAAGACCAATTTATATAATGGTGTGATTTGTATAGATTAGTTATACTAAATGATATTTTTAAGATGTGGAATAACCTAGTCTGATTATTTTTCCTAATTTTAGCACTTTTGGTCTATTTCGACTAGATTATGCTCAGATTTGATTATTTAAAATGAAATTTTATTTAATGGCTTTCTTAGAAATATTTATATAAATCATGTTGGTTAGGCTATGGATACTAACAACTCAACACAGGATTTTTCATATCGGATAAATGTAACTCCTAACATCCCAACTCATGGGTTTTTACATACAATCTTCTTTCATAGGGTATGAAAATATACAACTCCTAAAACTAAGACATGTTAAAATTAATAAATTTTAATATGAAAATAAGTATGAATGTAAGATAAATCGATGTATTGCAAAATCAAACAATCAATAATTGATGATTGATAATTAGTTATAATCACTATATTGTTTGGAAACAATTATTAACTAACAATAAGTAATAATTAACAATTATATTAATGAAGGGTGAAAAAACATAAATTTATTTCCACTTTGGTGTAGGTGTTACACATGATGTTCAAGTTAGATGTGATGGTTGTTTACACTCCTCCTATGGACCTTCCTCTGGTGATAGTACTTTAAGAGGCAATATTAAACCTCCAAGATACACAGAAATGGCATTAAACCTAACATATACACTATCTGCTACACCAAAATCATCATATTCTTCTTCGTTGAAAAATCACTATTGGGTTTTGATCCTATTGAATGGAACAAGGTGCATAAAGATAGAGCCATTTGACCGGAGGGTAATGCCACTAAGAGTGTTGGTACAAGATGATGGTGATGGAAGAGATTTTTAAGGTAGGTGGGGAATGACAGTTCAAAAGAGTTACTTCTATCAGTATTGTAGAGGAGGAGAGGAGGAATTAGAGGAGGCAATGGTCCTATATCATGAAGTTGTTACCCTCTAGATGCTAGATAATAGGCATAATTATGCATGTTGTCACTGCTAGCGCTAGTTGCTTCTATGAGCATACATGATGGCTACAACTTCTAGTGGCAGAGGATCTAGGATAAGGAATGACTGGGAATAGAGAGGAATACTTAACATTGATGCAATATAGGGCTTCAATGTCTTCTAGGGATCCTTCACCTTTGCCTCTGGAGCTTCTACGGAAATAAAATCAAAATAGAGGGCAGGAAAAGAAGAGAAAGACTATGATGGCTATAAGAAAATTGACCACAATCTAATTGGATGCTTCAATTAAGTGAGCCCACATTAACATCAGATGACATCTTATTTAGGTATCTCATAGAAATTTATTTAACACAACATTTGAATACAAAAACATATTTCTAAAGGTTCATTTAATAACCAATCTTGGTGTAATTGTTGTAGTCTAATCAACATTATATCTAGAATTCTCCTTCCAGAGTTGATTAGTTGAGAAACGTTTTCACAAATTGGTGGTCTTCTCATATTTGTTTACACATTTTATCTTAATAACTAATCTTTATATAATGCATTACTAACCATTTCATCCTTACTGAATTCTTATGAATTCATTTTATAATTAAAATTCTCTCATTTCATCATTTTCTATTTCATGGTGTATAGCTCATCCATATTCATCTTCTTGTAAACTTTATTATTCAATTCTAGATTTTTAACTTACATATATCAGTGTTATTCCTCTAACCCTTTTGATTAACTTGTCTTCTAGTCTGAGAAAATCTCATAATTATGCACTTCACACTCATCACTCTTACACATTGTCATCTCAAATTGTTTTTATTTCATGGAATGTTATTCATACAAATTTATACCTTAAGCTAGATTCATAATTAGTATATCATATATACATTCATAAAAAGGATTATTTGATAGAACACACTTAGGCTAACAAAATTTGTAGGCCTTAATCAACACACTTAGATATACAAAACACTTTTCCTTCAAGCACACCGATTCAAAGTATAGTATATAGTAGGTAAGCAAGGGTTCAATCAATAGGAAAATATGGGGAAACTAGATGTAGGCTTACTTCTCTAGATTCCTATTTCCAAGTGTAGGGTTTCTAGGATTTGACTTGGAATTTTGAAATACCCTATGGTGAACAAGAAATGGAAATAGGGAATGAACCAAACTTAGCTAACCCAACACAAATAATGACTTCCAAAGGTAATTGCACTAGATTAGACAAGCAATTGACACAACACTAACCAAATGATCCTAATTGGCACTAAACTAGATAATTATCTAAGTAAGACAAGAAGACATCAAATAGTTACACTAAGATAGCCGTTACATTATGAAGGCAAGCAATGAACTAAACTAGTAAAATATAACAAAAAAGACTAAAGATAAGGACTAATTACTTTATAATGTTCAAACTAACATGGGCAAGACAATTGTCTAAGTAAACAAGAAAGGAAAATAACTAGGTTAACACTAAGTAAGGAAATGAACAATTAGAGTTTCAAAAAGTTAGTTAGGACAGTGGTTGGTTTGGGGGTAAATATGACTATCAAACTAATTAGCTTCATATCATGCAACACATTCAGTAAAAATATGTTATATAACCAAAAACATAGTGGGATGATGGTGAATTATCCTATAAACTGGACATGGGTGGTATAGGGTGCACATAGAGGAACTAGTCTCTATTACCCCCTATCCAACCTTAAGAGGTTCAATTGACTAGGTATATGTATAACTCAATGACAACCACATTAGTATGAGTCTCTAGGAGAGATTTTCCTAAGGAACTTAGTGGAAAAGGGTGGCATGGAGTGTAGGAACCGGGTATTTCACCTCCTTTTACACTCCATCCAACCTATAGACATGCTCTTTGCTAACCACATTAAGTGAGACTCTACTGGATACTTAGATCTCACACTGAGGGATAGAAGAGTAGATTGATATATAGGAAGAGGGGTAGCTATCTAAGGATCTACAAATTGGACTTGGGAGATCTTCCCTAAAGATACACATATACACCATTCTCCTAGACTTGGATGCTATCAACCATAATCACCATAGCAAGAGATGGAAAAATGAGATAGAAGTATCAAGATAACATTTCAAATGAAAATATAGTATTTACAATAAAATTTTGCCAACATGGTATCAAAGTCACATTTATTTCCCCAAACAGTCCACCAAGGGGGATTAGCTACTCATGACGATGGAAAATACAAAAATGGAGATAAAGAAATGTAGCTTGAACCACTAGTAGAATCCTCATTCTTCAATAGCTATAAGCTTGATCACTTCCCTCCTCCAAGTTGGAATGGCATGGAAATGGAACAGATAGTGCCCAGACATGGAAGGTGGTGAAATGGGAATGTGGAATGGTAGGTGGATAGTAGGTGGCAATAATGAATGCCCAAGGGAGCTAGCCTATGCTCTCAACCACAATAGATGATTATATAGTGGTGGGGGAACCAAAGGGTTAAGTGGGGTTAAGATGGTAAAATAATAGTTGGGAAGCATTAGGGTGAGGTGGGTAGCAAGGCCGTGGTGGAGGGGTTGAGGAAGGGTCATGCCTTGGATAATGGTCATCCTGCTAGCTGGCTACCATGGTCATGTTAGGCAACATGATCATTCTAGTCACATGTTGTTGAGAACTATTGTGGTGGTTTCACTTCTTGGTTGGCTTCAACTTGATCTTAAGTTTGTGATTTTTACTTCTTTAACACGGTCGTGGTAGGTACCATGGATGTTTTGGGGGTCTTCTGTAGCACTTTGATCTTGAACCTGGTCATTCATGGAACTTTGGCCTCAATGCAACTTTTTTCACTTAAGGTATGTTAGGAGTGATCTTGGCTTCATTTTAGACTCCTACAAGCTTAGAGAAGACCTAGATTCAACTTCCTTACTGCTTTCCAAAGTACCTAATAATTATGCAAATATCATCCATAATTGATTTCATATCATATAGCTATTATTGGGGTAAACTTGAATTATGAAACATCTAAATTTGAATAATGGTAAACATGACACAATATCAAGATCCAATTAAGGGCTTCATCATCATTCCTTTAGATTTCTCCCCACCATCATACACAATTAAGTCCTCATGTACTTAATCACTTCTCCTAGAACTAACTTCCCATTGTCCCTAGGGCACCATATATACCTATTTTGATGAATGACATATTTCTATTATTCTTGGTTTTAATTATGAAATTAAGTGTTTCAAGCTCATATGAGTTAGAGAAAAGACAAATGGGCTAATATCATACAAGGATCGATTATTTACATGAATTTTATTTTCCATTGCAATATAAACTTTTTAATTGTGCATTTATTTATCATCATGTAAAAGAATTAGAGTCAATGAAACCACAAGACATTTTTACCTTAGAAAGTTCACAACAATCAACAAATATTGTTATATTTTATTACTTGTATGTGTAGAGATGAAAATCATTTTAGTGACCTTTTAGGTTAAGATATTTTTCAGTTGAACTCGTAGTTTGTCCAAGATGGGGCTCAACCAAACTCTTAGTCCAGAAGGAGATATATTAGAAGAAAATAAGCCTTTAGATACATCTTAATGAAACCTTCAATTTGACCTAGTACTATCTCGTCATACCTCTAATTTGCAATGGGTAGTCAAATCAACAAAAAAAATTATTTAGTAGTTGCTTTTTTTAATCAATACATTTCCATATACACCAGGATCAAAGTATACTTTGGTCAAAGAACATCTTAGGCAAAGTACAATTCATTCAAGGATTAGTCAAAATGCAATTGTCTTCATAACTTAATGTTTAATTCAATCCAACGTCTTTGTTGATTAAGGATGCTGGATAATGTTTGAATTTACTTCCCTAGGATAACCCTAGTACATTCTTATATATAGGAATTGCATTTGATCTTTTGCACTCAAGTAGGTCATATAATTCACTTGACAAAAGAATTTAGTGATATTTTGCTGTAGTAACCCATGTTGTGCTCAAGTAGAGCTTCTCCATTGCCAAAAGATTGGTACTCTTTAAAGAAGCACTTAAAGAAAATATTACTACAATTTCAATTCTATTTCTTTCTTCTTGAATAAATCATATAGAGGTTCTTCAAGGTGATTGAAATAGTAAACAATCTATATGAAGTGGTGGTCCTCCTTCGGCTTGGAAAAGAGAGTATAGGTGGTGAGCTTCCTTAAAACACAAAACAAAAGTTGTTTAGGTGGTTCTCATTCAGGTTGATAAAGAGAGCAAGAGGTGTGTGTTGGTATGTATGCCCAGAGAGCCATTCATATGATGATTGTAATATGGCATATGTAATTGATATGATAATAATAAAGGCAATTATGTCTATTATGTTTTTTTTCAATTATGAGATAATGATATAACATGATATATGTCTAAAGAATAATGAAACTCAATGAAATATGTCTTCTTATGGAGGACCTAAACTATGAGGTCATATATATGATGAGAGTACATAATTCTTGATATGTCCCTAGTTGGATGTTATTATGGAAGCAAAATAGATGAAAATAATACATAAGACTAGATTGTGTGTTGACTGATGATAGAGTCTTGTTAATCATGATAGTGGATGTCAAGTCAAACATGTAGGTACTTGTTAGGGAACAATGTACCATATAGACCCACCATGAGAGTGTTACATGGAACAATTATATGGTAGTCAGAACTAGCTGTCAAAGTGATAGTGGTGATGTGGTTCTTAGACCTGAAGCCACTACACTCATCACATGTCATTTGATGAATTTTGACACCATCCAATGTAACCTTGAATAAGGGTTTCCATAAAGGTGATGCTTTGGTACATTGTGACACATGGGGATTGACTGTGAGTGATGTAGATGAAATTTGTCCCTCCGTCCAGAGTTGATATCTTGGCTACTTGATAAGCAAGACTAAGAAACACATGACCATGCTTGTGCGAGTCAATATGTGATATGTGAGGTCACATGTATCTCAACAGTCTACTCTAGTTCACAAAATATAGATGGAGTATTAAGAGGATGATGATTATGTGGCTCGAATTTAATATGGTTATTTGAGACAAAGGAACTATATGATCATGATAACGTAATTGCATATTGTAGGTTGAAGTTATCCTATAACTTTAAATTACTTGGGTAGAAATGAAGTGTTGCTAGATACCACTCATTTCTTGTGATGTCATAATCTGGTTGTGGACATTCATTAGTAACATAATATGGGACCTATAGGGTCACACACATAAAATGCACTAGGAATAGGAGTTTACTCATGTATAAGAATTAGCTTGATTACTAAAAGTGTTTAGGTGAACAAATAAAGCAACAATGGTTGCAAGTCGACTGACTGGGATATCCAGTCGACCGACTGGTGCGCCAATCAATCGACTAGAATCTCTAGTCAACTGATGGGATGCAAAATGACCAGTTTTGGCTGGGTGAAATGATTAATAATATGCATTAATAATCACATTGAAAGCCAATGTAATTGTACCATTGTCCACAAGCCAATCGATTGACGGAAGAGTCCAGTCATTCCAATGGTGTTCCAGTTGACCAACTGGACTGACTTGTCAATTGACTGGGGGTGCACAACAACTGTTAAACCATGAGATTTGTCTTTTTGTATCCCTAGGGTTTTGGAAACCCTCTCTCATCCACTGCTATATACGGAGGGGGTGGATAAGGATCTAGACATACATTTTCTCAATGTTGTGGTAATGTGAGAGGTTGAGCAGTCTTACTCAAGAAAGGGAGAGATTTTAAGGGGAAAGGAAGTCGATGCTAGCACATTGACAATGGAAGGACAACTCCTTCTTATTAGATCTAGAAGTGTGATGTGGAGTTCTTGATGGTCTGTGTGGACTAGGTAGAGGCATGGAGTATTTTTTTGCCATGCTATGAGATGTCATCAACCGCCATTTGTGATCATATACAAGGAGGATGTCCTCAGCTATTATTCATGTGTTGCTTGAGAAAGAGGCACAACTCTATAAGGATTGTCACTGGACTTGCTCCAGGACCAGGTATATGCATTGCACCTTCCTTCTTATTTCATAGTTATCAACACAATCTAGTGGTTATGGGGAATATGACAAGAAATTTTTTGTTTCCGCTGCCATTTCGGTCACAATACTTTTCTACAGTGGTATCACAGCCACATCAACTTACTATGTTTTGGGATTTAACCAATATGATCAAAATTGGTTTTATCATTGATTTTTTTGCATATTATGTGAATATTTAAATGATTAATGTGCATATTAAATACCACATACGCTAGGGAATGTCCCACATAACCAATATAAATATATGATTTTTTATAGATGCAATTCATATGTGTCTCCCTAAAAATGTTTTGATGGTGAATGTATGCGTGATCATGGCCAAAACCCCTTGGATACTTGTGCATGGTTGAATGTTTATTTCCTGCCTTTTTAAATTTAGTTTGCATGATGAGCCTTCCTCTTTTACTTAATGTTTTTCTCTCTATACTCCCCTCAAATGTGACTCGAGGTATTCTCCTTTGGCAATGTAATATGTAGACATGATTATCATTAGTTTTTTTTTTGCAAGAAGAAGTTGTTCAGACCAGATTATTCGAATGACTAGAAGATGAGTCTATCGACTGGAGAAGTCAATCAGTGGATTGGAGGCCCAATCAACCAACTGTAGGAGTCCAGCTATCACAGAATCGTTTGTTACCCAAATCCTAACTCCAAATGACTATAACATTAATGGAGATAGGACCTAGGAGCCTGTACCTAGCATGGTATTATCAAAATTCCAATGTGGAAGTGTAAATCTTGGCATACATGAATAGATACATAAACTCAACATTGAACAAGTATTATTAAGCAACATTATTTTATTACATGATTTCAATTACATATTCAAGAGTACAATTTTACAAGCCTGCTCATATATACTAGGGATCTTACAATAAGAACACCTTACATATCTCACCAATCCCATCACTTCTAGTCATCTCTGAACATATATAATAGGTGAAACAAGGGGGGTCAAGCACACGAGGTGCCAAGATACATATAAATAAGCTTTGCATAATTTTGAAAAGATTTACATAAGTAAGCGAGCAAGAATAAACAATTTAAGTGCTTAGCAAAGTGAAATCCCATATTTTATATCAATTTACTCGAATTATACCAACAACATCATATATCATAAGGCCTTTGACTACATCCCATCAGAAGAGTCTGTAAGGGTGCTCATAATTAGCTAACCCTTTTATCATCATGGTCTTCCGTATCTTGACAACTCAAGTAGGACGTCTAGCCTCATGTCCTTACCCTGAGAATATAGGCAGGTGCACAAGGTTTGTATAATGGAGTTTGTATATTATGTTTGCAAGTTATAAAATAACGATACGAGACAAACATCAAGTACATACTAGAATACTACATGGCAATATTTGAGCAAGTAAAAAAGCATACATATGTATCACATTTCAAGAAAAAATCTATAGTCATATAACTATTCAAAGCTCATATCAGGTTTTAGAGATTTCAACTTAACCTTGACCATCTAGATCTCAAGCAACACTTGGTTAGGAACAAGATTATATACATGCATTAGATTCTCATCACTAATCCTAACTAGATTCATTTTAGGGTTTCGGTCAAGTTAGGTTCAAGGTTTCTTAATTACATGTTTGATGACCTTGTGTTGATTTGGGGTCCATAACAAAGGTGGGTTTCAAGTTTCGTATCATTTCAAGGTTCCATTTATCTTATATGATCATTATTAGATTCATGTCACTTTCTTGCATTTTAGGGTCAAAAGACTCATAATAGGGCAAGAAGGGACATAGTTCATCAATTCAAGAGGACCAAGCATAAAAGACGGATTAGATCAACAAATTAATTACATGGGAATCACATTCAAATATAGGTTTGTGTCCCTAAGTCTAGGTATCATAGGATTCCACATTATCAACATGCATTCCAAAAACCAACACAAAAGACCTAGGTCATAAGGACCCAACATCTGGATAAAATGGGACATTCATACTAAGAGGATCATAAAGTATATACCATATCTGATTTGTAATAGGGGAGAGAAGGTACTAAGGTGCATATCACATTTGGGGCACAAAGAATACAACCCAGCCATATGTGTCACATGTACTAAGGTCCATATCACATTTGGGGCACAAAGAATACAACCCAGCCATATGTGTCACACTAGGTAACCATTAGTGGACCTAGGGTTTTGAACATCACCATCAAAGAACAAGGGTCTGATCATAGTCATTTAAGTCGCAAACCGTCACAAGATTACTAATTTCAGAGATGTAATAGAGTTGGATGCATAGGTTATGTCAAACCCAACGTTGGTTCAATTTATAACCAAATGTTCACATAGTAGGGGTACATTTATGAATGCATAGTATGGAAAATTACCTAAATTAGATAATATAGGGGGTTCATGAGTGAAGCAAGAGTCATGAAAATCATAGAGTTACTGATTTTCTAGATTATGTAAGTCTATATGTCACAAAGAAACAAGATTACCACTTTAATCAACATCATGTATTAAAGTCCATAAACAAGTTGCAACATGCATTAGAGACAAGCATTGATCAAAAGGGGAGTTTAGGAGCTCAATATGGTTCAAGGTGAACAAAGCTTACTGATTTCATGATTAGGAGGGTGAATAGTCATTCAAGATACAAGATTGATCATAATAGTGGATTAAATGTACTCAAACATGACTAAAGTTAGCATTTTCAAGAAATCAAGGGAACAAATGTTGGATTTAGGGTCTGAGACAGGCCCAATGTGTAGTTATCATCGAGCTGATCAATATAGAGTATAATGGATCATCTCATTTTATTAAGGGATGTAAAAGATATCAATTTTTGATGTTTTTACACCAAAACCATATGAAATTGGAGTTTAGGTATTACCTGTTGATTTATCGGGTGACGACAATCCTTGGATGTGGATCTAACATCCATGGGCCGCACCCTTCCTAGCTCACTAACTGCTCATGCAGTAGCTTGGCTGGGTCTGGGGCCCTCCACCCACCTCCCGCTCCAGCAATGGCACAACGCTCAGATCTGGTGTTATGCTCTGTTCGGCAGAGCGTGTGCGAGCGGCTGGTAAAGATCAGGCAACATCAGGCATGCCAGCAAAAATAGATGCAAACCAAACACCGGTGAAATTAATCATTGTTTAAGTGCTCTTTCTCAGTACAACTGCAGCGATCCGTAGCGGCCAATGTCACCACACCAAAACATAGCAGTGGCCAGCGGCGGAATGGGCCGCTTTGTCGAACGACACATCACTGCTTGGCTACGATAGGGAGCGGCTAGGGCCTGTTGCGGGATACTGGCTTTGACTTGCGGCCCCTTTCATTCACTTGAAACTCGTAGAGTCTGTAAGGTAAGTACGCACCCCCCCTGAAATCAAAGTCACGTGGGGTTGAAACATGAGAGTGCCTACCTCCGAGCCGAGCTGCCCTTTCTTTCAAGTGGGCTCCTTTTTCCGGAGCGCATTCTGTTATATATTATATATAGTCTATTTCCCTGATCTTTCTTTTGAAATGTCTGGAATGGGAGGGAACTTGACGAGCACGGATGAGGAAGCTCCCGCTTCCCCCTTCTTGTCCTTTGACAGGGGCAAAGAGAAGCACTTTCGCGTTATGTTATAGAGAGGGGAATCGGGGGAGAAGACCAAAAATCGATGCAGTCACTTTCACAATGAAGCGAGTCTCCGGGGCAAACAATGCAACGCATTAGCGATGGAGCAAGAGGACGCCCACCCCTATGACGCATACATGGCCACGGTGGCAGGTGCAAATCTTCTCGCTAGACCGATCAGAAAACGAGGCACAAAGGCACGAGGGAGGGAGACTAGGCACTGAAGAAGCTTTCCACGACCCCTCGGACCCAAGGGGGAGATCCAAAGTGTGCCCCCGCAACTGGAAGCGGCAACACTGAGCTCGCCGGAGTGCGTGCTTTGCTAGCGGAACCATGTAAAGAGGAAGGATAAGAAGGGTGTGGGAGCGAGTAGGGGTATGTGAACGAGTGAGGAATGAGAGGGGAAAAAGATAGGAATCTCCAAGAGGGAGGATTTCACACTCAATTGGGCCGAAGGGGGCAAGGAGGGATGTGATTGGGTGGTTTTCGGTGGGTAGATTGTAGCTCTGTTACAGTGTACGAAAAAAGGTTGATGATGACTTAATCATCATTGGATCTGTGGAGGAGGATATGTGGGTCGATATCCTACGGCTAGGATTTGTTACACCAAATTGAGAGAGCAAGGAAACACAACCCCATAGGCTAGGTCGTGTGGATCTATTGGTCCAAAAGCCATATGTCGTCCCAAAAACAAAATAGAGCAAAAATCATGATTAAAAAAGGGTTTCTAAGAGGCATAACTTTTGATCCGTTGATCCGATTGAGACGATTTTGGCATAGTTGGAACGATAATTGAAAGGTATAAATCATGATTTATACTAGGGAGCAAGGAAAACTTATTGATAAGGTTTAAATTAAATGGAAACATGGTAGACCATTAAATCATAAGACTTAGATCAAAGTGCAAATAATCATCACACATGGTGAAATTGATCATTGAGGTGACCAAATTGAAGCATCCTGAACTTCCAAAAAATGAAGTCGACATCAAATTGATTTATGAAGGTGCTTTATGTGAGATGAAGGGTATAAAATATGATAGAGAAATCCAGGTTTTCAAACCAGCCAACCACTTTGAGTCAAGAATCAGAAGAATGACAGATGGAGACCAGAAGACTGACAGAAGATGACCAATCAACTGGGAGGTCCAGTCAATCGACCGGCCTATTCCTACAATTAGATTTTCCTAGTATAAGTTGCATGCATGTGATGCATGACCTTAGGTTGTTAGAAATTCTTTGTGGTGTCTGATGAATTATATTAGTGTTTCCATAACCATCATTCATATAATTGTGCTTGCATGTTTCATTTGTGGATATAGTATATATATGATACACATTATAAGAATATAGTGATTGGATATGTATATGTATTTATATATAAAACCTCTGAATAAATATTAAGTCTTAGATTCTTTTCATAAGTAGCACATATGAAAAGCTTGATCAACTAAGTGTATGAAAAGCTTGATCGACTAAGTGTAGGTTATGTCTAAGCATGGTATGTCGTCTATCTCATGAAAATGTGATGGTAGATATGTGGGTCTGCCAAAGCAGGGTGGATATTCTATCGTGTTGACTTTTGGGTCAAGCTTAACTAGGTGGAATTAATGACATTAAGTGCCTATAAGCATACATATAGATTGTGATAATGAGTTGTGCACAACATCTACCCAAGAGTTGCATAAGATGCAATTGAAAAAAGTTGCCTACCTAAATAGTCAAGTTGTGGGCAATCAACCAAAGTTGACTCATAATTTGATAAAATGTGAATCTTTAGCTCACTAGAAGGTTGTATGTTGCAAACTTCCAAATTGATAGTGAGGTCTATCAATTTGAACAAAATAGTGGGAGAGATAATAATGAAAGTCCTATGTTAATAACATCAATATTATCAAATCAAATCAAAACGTGTTTTGACAAATGCAAATTCTCTTTGTAGAAACAAATAGAAAATGCATTCTCATTGAGACCAGTCCTTAAGAAGGACAAACTAAATGGGACCGACTTCCGTGATTGGTTTAGGACTTTGAGAAATGTTCTCATGCATGAGCGCAAGCTCTATGTTTTTGAAACACCAGTGCCAGAAGAACCCACTCCAAATGCGCCTAAGGCTGAAATGATGCTTATTTGAAGCATGCATGTGATGTCGTAGACATCAAAGACCATATGCTGAGTTGTATAAACTGTGAATTGCATAAAATCATGAAAACTTGGGCATTCTTGGGATGGTAACACCTATTAGGTATAATGTTTCTAAAGCATTGTTTGAGTGCACATTGATAGAGAGAGATCTAGTAGAGCCACATGTGCTCAATATGATTGGGCATGTGGAACACTAGAGAGACTAGGATTTTCTTTGATCCAAGAATTGGCCATGGATATGATATTATAATCATTTTCTGAATCATATAGCCAGTTTATCTTGAATTTCTTGGCATGGTGAAAATTTTTGAAGCGCGAATGAAGAAGGACAACTCCATGATAGTAATTAGCGAAGGGGAGTCCAAGGTCAAAGGCAAGGCCAAGAAATATTCTGAGGCTAATATGAAGTCCAAGTCTTCTGCACTCAAAATAAGAAGAAGGGGAAGTGTAAAAGGAATATGTCCTTTTCACTTAATAGAATTAAGGAAGGTGAAGAAAGGGATAGAGATTTCTACTTCATACGTTATTGAGATTATCCTCACTACTTCTCCATCTTGGGTACTGGATACCGAATGTAGATCACACATTTGCTCAAATGTGTAGAATATAAAAAGAAGTATACATTTAAAGAAAGGTAAGGTTGAACTACGCATTTTTAATGGAGCAAGAGTTGTTGCCAGTGTAGTTGGAATCTATGAGTTATTTCTACCAAGTGGGGTTGTAGTAGAGTGAGAAAACTGCTATTATGTACCTTCCATTAATAGAAACATCATACCTATATCTTGTTTGGACAAGAATGGATTAAAATTTCTTACAAAGAATTGTCGATGTTCTGTTAGTAAAGATGATATATTTTATGGCATTGCCCCCATCTCCTATGCACTATATTTGTTAGATCTAGAGACAAGCATGTGTAACATAAATAGCAAAAGGTTAAAACTAAATAAGCCAAGCAAAACATACCCTTGTCTTTGTCTTCTAGGGCACATAAATGAGAAACACATTTCTAGACTCCATAAAGATGGTTATCTTGACTTTGATTTTGAATCAATAGAGACATATGAGTCTTTTTATTGGTCAAGATGACAAAATCTCCTTCCACTGGTAATAGTTTTGCAAGTAAGTGATCTATTAGGACTCATACATAGTCATTTAAGTGGCATTTTTAGAACAAATACTATAGGTGGTTACCAGTACTTCATTACCTTTACTGATGACTTTAGTAGGTACGGCTATGTCTACTTGATGAAACATAAGTCAGAAACCCTTGAAAGGTTCAAAGATTTCATGAATGAAGTATAGAACCAACTTGATAAAAGTATTAAAGCACTTTTTTTCTGATCGTGGTGGAGAATACTTAAAATAAGAGTTTGAGGACCTTCTGTAAGAATTTGGTATTGTATCACAATGGACTCTGCCTGGAGCACCACATCATAATGGTGTATCAGAAAGAAGGAATCCCACATTACTAGATATGGTGTGATCAATAATGAGTTTTTCTGATCTTACTACTTTCTAGGGACATGCTATTAATGAAGAATGACTTTCCTACCCTACAAATGGTAAAGAACTAGTTGGGAAGTACCTTCTATGTGAAGGACTTAGGTGAAGCATCCTACATCTTAGGAATAAAAATCTATAGAGATAGATCTAGAAGGCTTCTTGGCCGAAGCCAAAGTACATACATTGATAAGGTGTTGAACAGATTCAACATGCAGGACTCAAAGAGAGGGAATTTGCCCATGTTACATGGAATTAACCTCTCTAGAGCCTAATGTCCCAATTCATGTGAAGAATAGGAACACATGACTAAGATGTCATATGAGTCTGCAATTAGATCTATCATGTATGTAATGTTATGCACTCATCCTGATGTCTTGTATGCTTTGAGCATGACAAGCAGATATCAATTAGATCCTGGTGAAGGTCATTAGACTATCGTAAAGAACATTTATAAGTACTTGAGAAGAACTAAGTATCGGTTCCTTATTTATAGTGTTGAGGAAGATTTGGTTGTTACCTATGCAAGCTTCCAAACTAACAAAGATGATTATTTATCACAATACATATTTGTGTTTTGCCTTAACAATGAAGCTATGAGTTGGAAAAGTTCCAAGCAAGAGACAATTGTTGATTCTACAATAGAAGCCAAGTACATTGCTGCCTCAAGTACAACAAAGGATGCTATTTGGATCAAGAAATTCATCAGTGAAGTTGGAGTGGTTCCAAGCATTAGCGATGCAGTAGAGTTCTATCGTGATGACAACGGAGCTAATTGCGCAATATAAGGAACCAAGATTGCATCAAAATTCTAAGCATATACTTTAGCACTTCCATCTCATACGAGAAATAGTACAGTGAGGAGATGTGAAGATTTGCAGAGTATCTACTGAGAGAGATATTGTTGACCCATTGACAAAAGCACTTTCACATCAAAAGCATGATGGTCATGTTAGATCACTTGGGATAAGATTTCTGGGTTATTGGATATAAGGGCAAGTAGGAGTATGTTGGTATGTATGTCTAGAGAGACAGTCATATGATGATTGTAATGTGGCATAATATAATTGATATGATGATAATAAATGAAATTACATGTATTATGCTTTGTTCAGTTATCAGATAATGATATATCATGTTATATGTATATATAATGATGATGCTCAATGACATATGTCTTTAGATTGAGGACCTAAACAATGGAATCATATGTATGATAAGAGAACATATATTCTTGATATGTCCCTAGCAGGATATTATTTTAGAAGAAAAATAGATGAAAATAATACATAAGACTAGATTGTGTGTTGACTGCTGATAGAGTCTCATTAATCATGATATTAGATGTCAAGTCAAACACAGAGATACTTGTTAGGGAATAGTCTACCAGAAAGACCCACCTTGAGAGTGATACATGGAACCATTATATGGTAGTCAGAATCAGCTCTCAAAGTGATAGTGGTGATTTTAGTTCTTAGAATTGAAGTCCCTACACTCATTACATGTCGTTTGATGAACTTTGACATCATCCAACGTAACCTTGAATAAGGGTTGCCACAAAGGTGGTTCTTGGGTACATTGTGACATATAGGGATTGATTGTGAGTGATGTAGATGGGATTTGTCCCTCCTTCTAGAGTTGGTATCTTGGCCACTTGATAAGCAAGACTCAGAAATGCATGGCCATGCTCGTGTGAGTCAATATGTGATATGTGAGCTACATGTATCTCAATAGTCTTCTCTAGTTTAGGAAACATAGATTGAGTATGAAGAGGATGATGATTTCATGCCTCACATTCAATACAAATATCTGAGACAAAGGAACTATACAATCACGGTAACATTGATTGTGGATTGTGGGTTGAAGTTTTTCTCCAACTTTCTAATTACTTGGGTAGCAATGAAGTGTTGCTAGATACCTGTCATTGCTTGCCATGACACAATCTGATTATGGACAACATAATATGGGACCTATAGGGTCACACCCATAGGATGCACTTGGAATAGGAGTTCACTCATAGATAAGGTTTAACGTGATTACTAAACATGTTTAGGTGATCAAATTAAGCAACACTAGCTATGAGCCGATCAACTGGGATATCTAGTCGACTGATTGGTGCACTAGTCGATCGAATGGATGCAAAATGAGCATTTTTAACTAGGGAAAATGATTAATAATATGCATTAATCATCGCATTGAAAGCCAATCTAATTGTGTCGTTGGCCACAAGTCAAGCAACCAACTGGAGAGTCCAGTCGATCGACTGTGTGCCAGTCAACCAAGTGGATTGTCCAGTCAATTGACTTGCAATGTGCAGCAGTTGTAAAACCATGAGATTTGTCTTATCATATCCCCTGGGTTTCGGAAACCCTAGCCCATCTACTCCTATATAAGGAGGGGTGGCCAAGTCTCTATACATACCTTTTCTCAACATTGTAGTAGCATGAAAGCCTGAGCAGTCTTACCCAAGAAAGGGAGAGGCAGCAATGGGAAAGAAAGTCAATGCTAGCACATTTGACAATGGAAGGACAACTCCTTCATGTCGGCTATGGAAGTGTAATGTGGAGTTCCCGCTGGTCCGCGTGGACTACATAGATGCATAGAGGCTTTTGCTTTTATGCTAAGAGAATGCCTTCAACCACCATCAGTGGTCGTTATACCAGGAGGACGTCGTCAGCTACTGTTTATGTATTGTTTAAGAAAGAAGCACAACTCTACAAAAATTATTGTTAGACTTGCTCCAAGACCAGGCATATGTCTTGCACCTTCCTTCTCGTTTCATCATTATTGTCGTGATCTTCTAGTTATGGGGAATATGGCAAGAAAACTTTTGTTTCCACTACCATATCTGACACCATATTTCCCTACAATGGGGACCTCCCTTTAGCCATGAGTAAAATAAGGTTTTGAGGTGGATTTCCAATGGTCCTATAAGAAAATAGTGGTAAAGTCATGAGGATAAGATCTAAAGGAGATAGATTATAGATTGATCTTTAGTTTTTATTATTTTATATATAAGCTTGTATTTCATTCCATCTCAACTATCAGTAAAGATTGTTTGACCAAGCCCAGTGGTTAAAAATGCAACTAGTGTAATTTAGGAAACTTGTTTAAATTGTAAACACCACTAAATAACCATGTTCATCTACTCCTTCCTCATCCCTTTTACATAAGTTTTTGTTATGATGTAGTTGCACTAAAAATTTGTTGTTAAGAAATTGCAAGTTGTCTTTAGATTCCATTCACACCCTATCTAGATTCTATTTTCTAATGGTAGCATAGAATGGATTCTAGGTGCCTTCAGTTAAAGATAGAAGTGTGTGTGACAACATTGTAAGAAAATTCAACTTGGAAGGAAAGGCAAAGAAAGATAGTAGATATATGGAAAGCAAGAGATCTACAAAAGGATGATAAAAACAATAATAAGCCTCCTCTCACAAAGAAGATGGAATCAAAGAGGAAGAAGATATTAATCTGAACTGCTACATGGAAATACAAGTGAAGAGAACCTATGAGGTATATTAACTTGATCTTTTAAAAGAAGAACTTATTCATATGCTTTATTTTACTATAATTATATGAGTTGTTGTAAGAAGTTATCTAATATAATGGACAAATATGAGAAAATTTATGACATGCCTTATAAAGTAGATGATCGAAAATCTCCCCCCTAGTGATGATGTTTCCTCTTTCAAGTCCAAGATAGATGTTTGAGATTGATAATTCTTGCTTGACTAGACATGCTATTGCTCTCTTACATAAATTACATGCTTAAACAACTCAAT
Organism: Alisma plantago-aquatica; assembly: GCA_963693085.1. Classification (NCBI taxonomy): domain Eukaryota; kingdom Viridiplantae; phylum Streptophyta; class Magnoliopsida; order Alismatales; family Alismataceae; genus Alisma; species Alisma plantago-aquatica. The sequence continues at coordinate 781,352,726 of OY856410.1, forward strand.
CTATCATATGTGATCATGAAGATTATGGTAATGTATGTGATGAAAATAATTATAACATCCAAACTTGAAACCACAAATTTGTGATCTAGTGAGAAACAACAATGCCCAAAAAAAATAAAATCTTCGATCGGTCAACCCGATTGCATAGTATTGTTAAGCTTATAAGTAGATCATTTATTTTTATACACTTCTATGATAGACATGTATAAAATTAATGAAGAATGAATTTTAAATAAGATTAATGGTGTAACACACTTTCTTCCTCATTTTTTAAATCAAGAAAACTACAAAAGTAATATTTATCTGTCAAAAAAAGTACATTAAATAATTGAATATAAGATTAAACATGGAAAACTATAAGTCATTGACCAATTTTATGGAAACATCCATTAAAATGATAAACAAAAAGAGTGAGAGTCCACAGATGCTCACTTATGTAGATACGTAATGGGTAACTTACTATATATTATAATCTCTAGACCTAAAATATCTTCTTTAGTAGGAATTTTTTCTAGATTTCAAGTTAATCCAAAGAAATAATATTTTATTGCAATCAAAATAATTACAGGGTAAGTTACTACAACCACTATGTGTGCTCTTTGGAATCCACAAGATGACATTTTTGAATTTATAGCCTATATATGTAGATTATGTTAGGTGTAGAATTTATTAGCAAAATTACTAGTGGTGTGTGTTTTCTATTTTAAAAATCCCTAGATTTTTTGTTTAGAAAGAAAGAAAAAATATCAAAATAAAAGATCAGTAGATGACTGTGGTAGTTATTGTTTTCATATCCTATGTGCAAAGCAAGTCCTATAATATTTTCAATAGATTATGCCCCACATACATATATTGTTATAGCACGTCTACAAAATATTTCTTAAAAATTTTATATTGCATAAACGTGCTAAACACATATAGGTAAGCATCATTTTCTTTGTTATTACTATGAGAAAATCCAAATTCATCTTTAGCATGTTAACTATAAGAGTCTGTTGGTGAACATATATTAACAAACCATCACCTCTATAATAATTTAATTTCATTAGAGATATGTTTCTAATTACACATCTATCATTATATATATAAAGAAAATTCCTACTGTTTATCATTAAGATGACTACATTCTCTCATATAACATCATCTTCTATAGACATCTTCTTGATCATAAATATACATTGGCATAGACTTCAATTATTCATTTAATAACTAAGCACAATTTTTTGATATTATACATGTTAGTGTACATTCCATAGAAGTTAATCATAGACAATAACAATTGGGATAGTTTGTACTTTTCATTTGAATAATAAAGGCAATTCCAATTTATTGATGCATATTTAACTACTGCAATATTAATGTACACAATAATTGTCTTTAGAATGATTGGTTCAAAGACATGGGACTTTGAGTATGTGACTTGAACATGAGATCATAATGGATGATAAAAATATTATTAAATGGCCCCAGTCAATTATTATTGAGGATTGGACAAAAATATTACATATGAGACTAGTATGTGTGGTGATTGATGACCTTGTCAAATGGGTCATAGGCATTGGATACCAATCCAGACATATATGTACTTGTTAGAGGACAAGTATACTAGAAAGACTCGCCTTGAGAGTGATTCGTGGACCACTATGTGATAGTCATAATAAACTTTGAAAATGGTGTTGTGGTCCTTTGCCTGAAGTCACTACAATGGTGGTGACAATCATCATGCTTTGACACTACCCAATGTGATCTTAAAGAAGGTTGCCATAAAGGTAGTGATTGGGTGTAATGAAGATTATGCTATGCAGTGTGAGTTGTATAGAAGGAGTTCGTCCCTCTCATATAATGAGAGTGATATCTAAGGCCTCTTGATGTGTGAGAGTAGAGATATGCATGACCATACTCATGTGAGTCAATATATGATATTGAACTCACATGTATCTTGCTAGTCTACTTGGAGATCAAGGAACTTAGATTGAACGTAATGAGGATGTTGTGTCCATGCCTTTAGTTCCATTTGGATGTCTGTAACAAAAGTATTATATAACATGGTAACACTTGTGTTTATGGCTTAGTCTTGTCCAACTAATCCTACTACTTGGCTAGAAATGATGTGTAGCTAGACAATACTCATTGCTATGTATCAAAATATTAATTAGTGAACCCATTGCCAACCTATGGTGTCTAAAGGGTCACACACATATAGATATCTTGGAGAAAGCTAAATTAGACCTTATTGTAATTGTTATAATAAATCCATGGACCTAAAAGTAAGTTTTGAGAACATGGATAAAATATGGACTCGAACTTAAGAAATAAGTTTGCATAAGTCAGGGAGTTCATAGCCTGGCCAAATAGGGATTAGGAAACTCAGACTCTGCACTCTTCAATATATATGATATGAGGGGGGCATTCATGGCACACACTCAGATCTTCTTATTGTTTGCAAACCCTAAGAGCAACTTAGGAGATAATTAGGGAGAGGGAGAGGTAGAGACTAGAAAATCCAACCATCTTCAAGCACTCACATGGATACCGTGGAGATGAATTGTATAAAGAATTTGTTCTGGATGAAGATGTTCATCGGATGCACACAAATCAAGGCAACAATAGAAATGTGCAACCCACCATAGGAGTGGATGACAGAATGAAGCAATTCACTAGGCACACAAATACATGAGAAAATCATCGATAGATTCCTACGATTTGCTACCTAGCGTGTGCAAATTGAGGCTAAGAATCTCCATGGCAGCATGATAGATTAGTGTGATGTATGAGAGTTGACCTCAGGGTTAGATGTGGGGTCAATAGAGACATCTCTGTGACCTTGGGATATGTACAAATCATCGATAGATTCCCACAATCCACCACTGACAGTCATCAGGGATTGCCTCAATTAGACACCAAAAATAGTTTTATATACGCATCCTGAGGCAACTCCCAAAGTGCCAGAAACACCAAAAAGGAGTTTCAATTGCTGGTCTGATGAAATTCAAGAGAGACATATATTGAAAGGTCCATATCTACATGAGTGTTACAAGTTTAGTCTTTGAAACCTCATCCAAAATAAGGTATAAACACATAAATCCAAATTTGGTTTTGTTGCATTAGACATATCTTGTTTGAACAATTCTCTAGAAAAAAAATATTCCACTACATTTATCCGCTCCCAAGATTCCTATAGTGGTATCAAAGTTACTTCTAATTCTCTTTACCAGACTTTTCAGTTATAAATTGAGTTTTTTCATTAGACATTGTAGCGTGTATATTTCATATGATGAAATTGATTAATGTGTTAATCTGGCTAAGGGAAATGCCCCAATTAGTATCACCATGATCATATATTGATATGATAATATATATGTATATATATGCATATCCAAAGTGACACTTCAAAATGGTTTTGTTTTGTGTGTGAAGCATGATTATGGTCAGACCCTAATTGTGGTTGCTTTTATTACATGTTGTTGATTATTTGTAATTCTTACTAAAGCTTGCATGACATAACTTCTGTGATGATTCCAAATATATGGCTTCCCACAATATTCCCCTCAAATGTGACTCAAGTCTTCTCATACATATGATGTAATAGTTTAGAATAGTATAGGATATATGATATCCAATATGGTGAAGATGGACAAGGATGAATGCAAACCAATCATAAAAAATGAGATCATCCATGGGGGTCGTTCGTAAATGACGAATCCAAGATGGTTATGTTTCATTTATACATGTGATGTTGGAAACCATAGATGAGCTCAATTTTCCATTAGCTTGGAAAGATTGTGCTAGGAGGCCATAACCATTGCGCTTTAATCTTATCACTTCTGGTGCATGTTTATATATATGATAATATTATAAACATCTATGGTGATTGGATATGTATATGTATTATACAAAATCCACCATTAAATATTGAGCTTTTAAGATGCCTTCCAACATTTGATACTGTAACAAACCAAACTTAGAATCTTACCCTATTCCATGATTAGAAATCTAGTAAGATTTGGTTTCTTAGATTTGACCAAACAAGGATAAAAATTAAAACACATTTACATAATGACTTAATTATGTGCCACTATGTAATAAATTCATGAAATATGTTACATGTATTTCCTTTACTAACATAATGGTCAAATAAACATGAATAATATGATTTGGAGTAACAATTCGTAATTCCATGTCCCTAAATATTAATAATGTCTAACAGTTAAATAAATATGAAATTAATGGATTAAATATGTAAAATAAATAGAATTTAGAATTTTGTGCAAAATAAAAATATATGGCTCTTTTAAAAATGTGTTGAAGATAATAAAACTCAATTAAGTAAGTGTTGATAATAAAGATATAATATTTTAATAAAATATAATAGTACTATGCCAAACACTCTAATGGTTCCATAACTCTTAAATGGGAATTTCAAAAGTAAAACATAATGATAAAATTGTGTTCCTTGGGTCCCAAATTCCTTAGTTGCCAAGTTTTGCATCCTTTGCATAATGATAACTATTTTAATTATAATTGTAGAATAAAATAAGAATAGGATCCAAAAATGTTGAATAAATTATTAAATATCATTAATAGTATAAATAAATCCCAAATTCAAAATCTACATACCAAAATCAATTTATGTGTAAATTTACACTTTATTTGGACAAAGTTATCTATCCTAGTGTAGTTTAGGAGAGAGAATGTATATTAAAGTCCAAAATATTAAATAAAATGTTGAAAAACCACAAAAGGAATAATTATATATGAATTTTTTTTCCTCATGTTTAAGTTCACATGTAGGTTAAGTTTCACATCTTTTAGGAGTTTCTATTTGCCTCAAATTCCTTAAGAAAATATACACTTGGACAAGGTGTTTAGAGTGGTTCTGATCTCCAAACAAGGAGACTTTCAGTCCACTGCCTAGAGAGGTCAAGCACTAGGATTCCTAAGATATCTACTCCTTATATTCATTATAAGAGTTAAAACAATTGACCTTCCTTTCCCAAAACAAGGATACCTAGCTTCCCTTTTAGACCAAGGGAGCCAATAACCTTACAAATAAGGTCTTACCTATCCAAGGGATGGTCTTCTACCTCACAACAGGTCTTACCCACTCTTGCAATCGGCTGAATGCCTTGTAAGAAGGCGAGATCACTCCCTTACTATTTTTTTTTGAAGAATTAATATCCATTCCAAACACACTCAAAAGTATGTTGGAATAGGAATAAATTTTCCAAATTTATTATAATGGTATGCAAAAGACAAAAGTGTAGCAGCGGAATAAAAATAATGACTATATTCAATTTTCACAAAAGATTACAAAAGTACATCATAACATCCCATAAGGGTTTACATGTATGATACAACATAAGGATTTAAGTAGAGGGAAATCTAAACCATAACAAATTTGTCTCCAAACTTTAATTCCTTAAGCTAGTCCAAAACTTCATGCCCTATCATCCAAGTCCTTCACCTAGGGTTGGAAGCATACCCCAGCAAGAAGAGAAAATAGCAACGGTAGGTATGTGCATACTAAATAAGAAATTGAGCAATATATGGAATAAAGGACATCAAATATAAAAGGCTTCCCATAGAAAGGATAAGGACCACCAAAATGGGTATCAAGAGAAAGGAATTGAAATCATATGATAACAAAAGAATACTTTCCATTAATAAAACATAAAGATTGTGCCACACAAGCACATGTAAAGAATTAGGGCACACACCGCATATCATCAACCTGCATGCATGTGAGATAAACATAGCCCTAGAACAATATAAACATAAAGGCGGCCAAGTCTCATAAATTTGAAACCTGATAGAGAAAGGAATACTGCCAATCTCCCAAATATATAAAACATGGGCCAATAATCACACATCTTGCTCTGGGTATGAGGTTCCTTTCCATCCCAAAAGTGCAGGAAATATCACATCTGCTTGGCAGGAAATAACACATCTGCCATAAAAACCAATGCAATTACACTTCTATAGTGCTACTGAATCACATAACATGTTAAATGTAGAGGCAAGTAGAAAGTATAGTCAGAATATATAAACTAGTCGCCACATAAGTGACCAACATATACATCCACCTCATAAGTAGGCAAGAGACAACACATGTCATCTTTTAAAGTTCCATCATGAACAAAACATAAGATTAGAGTTCAAAAGAATATTAATGATCCCATGATCAATATCAAATAAGGTAGTTCACATGAACCATGATTTTCAAAAGAAAAGATATTGTGTATAGGCTAATGTCCATAGAACAAAGACAATGAATAAGCATAGGTGAACTGCTCAACATAGAAGAATAGGGGATGCATCATACCTCAACTTCGAAGTCTAAATAGTTCAAGTCAATCCTAGGCCTCCAAAGAACTTCTAGTGAAGGTGGACATGTCCAATAAGTAAGGTTCCCAAGCTTAGAGAGGTTGGTTTCTCCAACAAAGCTCCTATATCGAGCAAGAAGCACCTTCTCCACTTTAGAGGTGAAAAACCCTAACAAAAGAACATGGAGATGGGGTGTTTAAGGGCTCTAGGTGGGGTTTCACCATGGAATACTAGGGTTCCGACCTGGAGGGAGGTGGAAGGAAGATTAGCAACATGAAAATAGGGAAGGAAAGGAGAAAACTTACTAGTTTTGGTCAAAATAACCAAGGAGGAGCTTCAGAAACCCTAAATAGAGCAAATTTAGAACCCTAAGAACCTTCTTCACCAATGTAGGCACCTTATTTTACCTTGGTACAGCACCTTCATGGCCAAATAGAGTAGGAGTTATGCTCTATGTTGGACGAAATAGAAGGGGAGCAAGAGTTTTTGAATTGGGAGGTGGGAAGGGGTAGATATGGCTTTATATAGAAAGGGGTCAAGCATGAGGTGTCTATAGGACTTGCCATGTGTCCATGTATAAGGGTGCCCATGGTCATGCAAGCCTTTATAGATAAGTAAGAAGTAAATTATGAGGTTTCAAGTTACTTTCCATGTGTCCAATTCTAAGGGTGCCCATGGACATGCAAACCTTTATGGATAAGGAAGAAGTCAAGCATGAGGTGTCCATGGAGCTTTCCATGTGTCCTTAGCCTAGGGATTTCATGGCCATGCAAGACGACAGCTCATAGATGATTCTTGAATATCAAATGCCAGTTTATGGACACTTATAGGCCATCCCAACCGACCTCCAATCAAAGAAATAACCACATTGGTTGATAGCTTCTAAAGATAAGCTCATTTATAAAGAGGGTAATCTGTAAATGCCCTTGGAGAGAAACACCTTCAAACCAAGGTGCAACTAGGTGCCCCATGGTTCAAAAACTCGAGAATGGTAAGGTAATATATAAGGATTATAATTCATGTGACAATTTACTAAGAAAACCTCGCCATTGGGTAAATTGCAAAAAAGTCCAGAATGTACCTAAAATTGCATAACTTGCACAAACAACATCCAAATTTGGTGAAACTTCATCCACAAGTTATCTTTGATGCATTGAATACACATTTGATATTGTTTACATATTTTTAATTTATGTAATCACATTATTCATCACTTATGCCTTTTACTCATTTTCTCTCTCCTAAACTTATCCTAATATTTCAAGGTAGTCCAAATTAGATGAAATTTGACATGTAGGTTAATTTTGATATGTAGATTACGAATTTGAAGTTTGTTTCCAATTTTGAGACTTCTTTTTATGAGATATGTCATATGTCCCATTAACAACCCATTATCTAAATTATTCATCCAAATAAGTTCCTTACCACCAAAATGAGTTATGTGGCATATTTTTATGTATCCATTATTAACTTAAGACTAACATGAAAACATTAGGCTACATTAGGGTGATAAATTCATGTATTATCTCATTAGGATCATACTAAACATCTATTTAGGTCTAACCTTCAACCTTGTTTAGCTAAGTCCAAAATGTCAACTTCCAGGGTAGGGTCCGAGATCTATTATGTTACAACACACCACCCCTTAAAGGGAGTTCATCCTCTAAATCAAAACAACCACATATATGAAAGCAACTTATTTACCACCCCTTAAAGGATTTAACCTACCAAGCCAACTAATCTAGAGATAAAAGTGTAGTCTAACTAAACCATATACAAGATCCATCACGCTTCACTACGTACTCTGATTTCTTACTAAACACCAAACTTCAAAGTCTAGATTCTAGGGATAACTATCCAAACATGTGGTTCTATGGGTCATAAGGGAACTATATTCGGTATCCATCCTCAAACAAGTCATTACACCTGGGAAACTAGTTTAACGTATTAGGGTCCCTAAGGATAAATCATATAGATGTCTAAGGCTACTATTACCTAAAAGCATGCTATTTTGGACAATTCATATCAGCTCAGGCCAGGCCAGTATCATATGGATTTGGGAGTCCTCGTAAACCAAGCTAGTGCTGTAGGATAAAATTCTTGCCATCCCCAAACCCTGATCCTTTCTAGACACCTTTGCTTTCAACTTCATGTCCTAGTAGCTACCTAAAGGCCAAGCTAAACAACCTCAAGCTACTACGGTTACTTATGCATCTTTTACTTGTAAGTATTTTAAGGATATATTCATCATTATTATAATGTGAAACTATATGATTCTAAATCAACCCTTCATCATCTATTGATCAAATCTAGGGCAAACATGTCACTTAAAGGTAAGGCAAGGATTCTAACTAGGGAGACAAAATTGAAATAGTCAGATTCTGACTACTATGGGCTTTGATACCATGTTGTAAGGAGGCGGGATCACCCCCTTACTAATTTTTTTTGAAGAATTAACATCCATTCCAAACACACTCAAATGTATGTTGGAATAGGTATAAATTTTCCAAATTTATTATAATGGTATGCAAAAGACCAAAGTATAGTAGAAGAATAAAAATAATGACTATATTCAATTTTCACAAAAGATTACAAAAGTACATCATAATATCCCATAAGGGTTTACATGTATGATACAACATAATGATCTAAGTAGAGGGAAATCTAAACCATAACAACTTTGTCTCTAAGCTTTAACTCCTTAAGCTAGTCCAAAACGTCATGCCCTATCATCCAAGTCCTTCACCCAAGGTTGGAAGCATACCCCAGTAAGAAGAGAAAATACATGACATAAACAAAGGTTGGTATGTGCATAAAAATAAGAAATTGAGTAATATATGGAATAAAGGACATCAAATATAAAAAGGCTTCCCATAGAAAGGATAATGACCACCCAAATGGGTATAAATAGAAAAGGAATTGAAATCATATGATAACAAAAGAATACTTGCCATTAATAAAATATAAAGATTGTTCCATACAAGCACATGTAAAGAATTAGGGCACACACCCCATATCATCAACTTGCATGCATGTGAGATAAACATAGCCCTAGAACAATATAAACACAAAGGTGACCAAGTCTCATAAACTATAAACCTGATAGAGAAGGAATACTGCCAATCTCCCCAATATATAAAACATGGGATAAGAATCACACATCTTGCCCTGGGTATGAGGTTCCTTTCCATCCCAAAAGAGCAGGAAACATCACATCTGCTCGGTAGGAAATAACACATCTGCCATAAAAACCAATGCAATTATACTACTCTAGTGCTACTGAATCACATAACATGTTAAATGTAGAGGCAAGTAGAAAGTATAATCAAAATATATAAAGTAGTCACCACATAAGTGACCAACATATACATCCACCTCATAAGTGGGCAAAAGACATCACATGCCATCCTTTAGAGTTTCATCATGAACAAAGCATAAGATAAGAGTTCAAAAGAATATCCATGATCACATGATCAATATCAAATGGGGTAGTTTGCATGAACCATGATTTTCAAAAGAAAAGACATTGTTTATAGGCTAATGTCCATAGGACAAAGATAATGAATAAGCATAGGTGAATTGCTCAACATAGAAGATTAGGGGATACATCATACCTCAACTTCAGAGTCTAAACAGTCCAAGTCAAGCCTAGGTCTCCAAAGAGCCTCTAGGGAAGGTGGACAGGTCCAATAAGTAAGGTTCTCGAGCTTAGAGAGGCTGGTTTCTCCAACAAAGATCCTATCTCGAGCAAGAAGAACCTTCTCCACTTTAGAGGTGAAAAACCCTAACAAAAGAACATGGAGATGGGGTGTTTAAGGGCTCTAGGTGAAGTTTAACCATGGAAGACTAGGGTTCCTACTTGGAGGAAGTCGGAAGGAATACTAAAAACATGAAAATAGGGAAGGAAAGGAGAAAACTTACTAGTTTTGGTCGAAATAAACAAGGAGGAGCTTTAGAAACCCCAAATAGAGCAAATTTGGAACCCTAGGAGCCTTCTTCACCAAGGTAGGCACCTTATTTTACCTTGGGACAACACCTTCATGGCAAAACAGAGTAGGAGTTATGATCTATGCTGGAGGAAAGAGAAGGGGAGCAAGAGTTTTCAAATTAGGAGGTGGGAATGGGTAGATATGGCTTTATATAGAAAGGGGTCAAGCATGAGGTGTCTATAGGACTTGGACATATGTCCATGTATAAGGGTGCCCATGGTCATACAAGCCTTTATGGAAAGTAAGAAGTCAAGCACGAGGTATAAAGTTACTTTCCATGTATCCAATGCTAAGGGTGCCCATGGACATGCAAACCTTTATGGATAAGGAAGAAGTCAAGCATGAGGTGTCCATGGAGCTTTCCGTGTGTCCTTAGCCTAGGGATTTCATGGCTATGCAAGAGGACAGCTCATAGAGGCTTATTGAATATTAAATTTCAGTTTATGAACACTTATCGGCCATCCCAACTGACCTCCAATCAAAGAAATAACCCCATTGGTTGATAGCTTCTAAACATAAGCTAATTTATAAAGAGGGTAATTCGTAAATGCCTTTGGAGAGAAACACCTTCAAACCAAGGAGAAACTAGGTGCCCCATGGTTAAAAAACTCGAGAATATTAAGGGAAAATATAAGGATTATAATTCATGTGAAAATTTGCTAAGAAAACCTCCCCATTGGGTAAATTACAGAAAAGTCCAAAATGTACCTAAAATTGCATAACTTGCACAAACAACATCCAAATTTGGTGAAACTTCATCCACAAGTTATATTTGATGTTTTGAATACAAATTTGACATTATTTCCATATTTTGAAGTTATATAATCACATTATTCATTACTTATACCTTTTACTCATTTTCTCTCTCCTCAACTTATCCTAATATTTCAAGGTAGTCCAAATTAGATGAAATTTGACATGTAGGCTAATTTTGATATGTAGATTATGAATTTGAAGTTTGTTCCCAAGTTTGAGACTTCTTTTTATGAAATATGTCATATGGCCCATTAACAACCCATTATCTAAATTATTCATCCAATTAAGTTCCTTACCACCAAAATGAGTTATGTGGCATATTTTATGTATCCATTATTAACTTAAGACTAATGTGAAAACATTAGGCTACATTAGGGTGATAAATTAATGTATTATCTCATTAGGATCATACTAAACATCTATTTAGGTCTAACCTTCAACCTTGTTTGGCTAAGTCCAAAATGTCAACTTCTAGGGCAGGGTCTGAGATCTAGTATGTTACATGCCTTCACCAAGGTCCTCCCTTTCATGCAATGAGTCTTTGTCCTTGAGGATTTACCCACCAAAATCCTTGGATCTTCCACCTTGTCCTTCTCCTTCACTTGGAGAAGATCTTCACACCTTCTTCAACCTTGAAGAAGAGCAACATCTCCTCCTTCACTCGAAGAAGATCACTTTAGCCTTTGCTTCTTGAAGAAAGGGGATTGGGAAGTAAAAAATTCTCCAATAGCATTGTGAAAGAGAAAGGGGCTCAAAGAGGTTTAACACACTCAACTATAACAAGGACCAAGGATAGCATGAATGAGCAACCTTGAAATGCGGCAATGAACAACATGACAACTGAAGGCGTCGAAGTCTACAATATTGCAAAGCGGGCAACGTTCATCACCTAAGTATAAGGAAATCATGAGTCGGTAACAAAAGATAGTCCGATGCTCAATAGGTGACATTGACAAACCAAACCCTCGATAAAAAAGGCACAACTTAAATAGGGTGGTCAAGAATTAACTCCGGACGGTCCATCTTGTTAATTTGTTTTCTTCCTTTTTTAGTTTGCTGTTTTGAATTAGGGCATGCTTGTTTTAGCATATTCAGCCGTATTTGATTGTATAATTAAATACACAGAGCAAAACATTACGTTTGATTAGTGGGAGATGTAAAAAGGAATCTAGGATTTTTTTTGGTTATAATGGCCGTCCTGCATTTTGGATTCCATTTCATTTCTGCCGGGCGCCAACATCCCACAGTCGACAAGGAGGGCCGTTGGCAATTGCAGCTCCGATTAAAGCAGTTGACTGCTGTGCCCCACCGTCATACTTACAATAACTTGCACTTTTACCAAGACCCGACTCATTCGTGGGACACTGTTACCAAAGTGTCGTTCCTAACCAGCTGAATATAATGCAGCAAGTGCTTAATTACTTGTAAACCAAACATAAGTCATCTTTTCTCATGTGTTTTAAACCCCAGCAGATTACGACTCCATGGATTGACAAAATGCACTATTGATCATAAATCCAGCTAGATCCGGCAAACCAATTAAACGTGCCCTAAGTGGTTGTAGTGAAGAAGTGGATAAGAAACGACCCCAACTTTATCTAAAAAATTGAGCAGATATCACGACAAAATAAAAAAAGGCGCTCGTTTGCGTAGCTAGATTTGCATCGCAACGATAAATCCGTTACATTATTCCCTACTTATTTATTTATATATTGTGTCACCTTTTTATTGCACTCGCCAAGGAAAGAGTAAGATAGGGAGGACTGATTTATGATGTACTTCAATCAGACATAGCTCCCGCGTTTGGCATATTTGTTATCTGTTCGTTTCCCCTCATGTTTACTTGCCGCTACTAAACGAATGCTGTTTACATTTATTAGTGTTGTATTTCCTTTTGTTTATTTCTGGTTGCACTCGCCACCACTTCCTTCCTATATTTTCGCTTGATCTAGTTGCATTTTACACCCCGCCGCCCCCATGCATGATGCAACCCAGCGCCGTCTCCTCAGCCTCTCTCGCCCCGTCGCTCCCGCTCCCCTGTCGTCCGCACGGCACGGGCCCGTCGCTCTTCCTCTAACCGTATATATAACCGTATCCCCCTCCACACACATCCGTCATCAACAACCTTTCATTCCGTCACTCACGGTGCCGACCGCCAAGCACTGCTGATCGTCCTCTCTACTTTCTCTCTCCGTTTCCTTCTCGCAGCGAGTAGTTCACGCGGCCTGCGCCGCCGTTCTCCGGGACGTCGCCATTAGCTGCCGGACGAGCCGCACAATGCTGGCGACGCTGCACGAAGGCGCCTCCACCAGCGGAGGCGGAGATGGCTACATCCCCATCACAGTCCAACTCGACCGCCTGCAGCGACAGCGAGCGCTCCTGAAGTACAACGAATGCTTCTACGCCGCAGCGCCGTCGCCGTCGTCTAAGGAGTCTTCCTCGAAGTCCGACACGTCAGGCTTCAACGGAGCTGCGGAGGGAGGGCCATCCAAGAGGCAGTGCCGGAGGAACGGCGACGACCGCGGCCCAGACGCGGCGGGTAGCGCCGGCCGATGCGAGACAGCGTCGGGGAGCAGTGAGGCAGCGGGTCAGGGTGGTGACGAAGGGATCCGGAACAGGCAGAGACTGCTCGTCATCTCGAACAGGCTGCCGGTGACCGCGGTCCGGAGAGCGGATGGATCGTGGACGCTCGATGCTAGCTCCGGCGGGCTCGTCAGCGCACTTGTTGGTGAGCTTCTTGTTCGTCTCCTAGTTTGGCGTCACTCAGCACCGTCGTCGACGCTCCTTGTTCTAGTTCTTCTTCTTTCCTGTTCTATTCGGTTGCGAGATAACTGATTCTTCTTTCGCTGTTCTAACTATTCGACGCCCTCAGCGTGTTTTGCGGACTGATTTGGAAACTTAGCCAATGATGTTGTGCGTCTTTCTCCTCATTGGCTTCTTCTTTTGCTCACTGCGTTTTGTCCGACGTCGCTCAGTTCTCCATTCATGCTCCTGCTAGCAAAGGTCTTCACGACCGCGACGGCGTCCGCCGCAGTTTATCTGTTCTTGACGCAGTTGTATTTCGGTTCTCGGGCAGGTGTCAAGGAGTTCGAACTGAAATGGATCGGATGGGCGGGACTCAACGTCCCCGACGAGACCGGACAGAGAACACTGACAGAAGCACTCGCGGAGAAGGTCTGTTTCGCCGTTATGGCTCTTCCTCTTTTCTACTTTTATTATATTTATACTTTTTTATCACTTTGATCCCCAAGTCTTTAACATATATGTATTGCAAGTGGCTTTTTCTTTCTTCATTTAAATGTATGTGAATTGCAATTCAGCCATACCAAAAGTGTTCCTCACTCGTCTACTTCTTCCCCCACTCCACAATGCTTCTCAGCAATGCTTCCCGGTCTTCATCGACGAAGAGACCTTCCGTCAGCACTACGACGGCTACTGCAACAAGATACTCTGGCCGCTCTTCCACTACCTCGGCCTCCCTCGGGAGGACCGCCTCTCCTACAGCACGCGAAGCTTCGAGACACAGTTCGCCGCATACAGGAGGGTCAACCAGAAGTTCGCCGACGTTGCGGTGGAGCATTACGAGGAAGGTGACATCGTGTTCTGCCACGACTACCACCTCATGTTCCTCCCCAAGTACCTCAAGGAGCGGAACCCTAAGATGAAGGTCGGGTGGTTCCTGCACACGCCTTTCCCTTCGTCGGAAGTCCACAGGACCCTGCCCTCTAGGTCCGAGCTGCTCAGGGCTGTTCTTTCCGCTGACTTGGTTGGGTAAGCAAGCTCCTTACACTTGTATGGTGTGTGAAAAAAGAGTGCAGTTATTAAATTTTAAATAAAGTTTAAGTAGTGCCATGATCAGTTCAGCTGCGCAATTTATTAATGCAATGCGGTTATCGGAATTCATGTTATGGCGATAATGTCTCTGATGATGGATCGTAAACTGAAAGAAGTGAGCCCTATGTCGGGAAATGAGTGTAGTGGAGCTGACAAATCATGATTGTTTTGTTACTCTATCTCTGTGTTAAAAACATCATCCAGTCTATTGTAAAATTGTCACCGAGAAAAACCTATTGTAAAATGCAACTTTCTTCAATTCTTACCTCTGAACCAAAATGCATGTAGATACCAGGATCTTCTTGCGTTAAAAAATGGAATATTTTTCTTAAGAATTACGGAAGCTTTTAGCAGTCAAAATTTCCAAACCAGCTCAGATCCTCTTACCAGGTGTCATGTTTGATTTTCTTACTCTAGTTGTATCAAGCTCTTAAATGCATTTTCTTTCCAAAAAGAGGATAAATTAAGATACTCATGTACCCAGCCTACCTAGCCTGCTAGGATTGCTGTTCAGTGTTGTCATGATATTTGTTTGCAAAACTTCTCTACATCTCTGTGTGCAGATGTTCCATTCTTTATCTGATGGGTGAGTGCTGTATCTTCTTATAATTATGCAGATGGGGGCATTAATAATGTAGATTATGAGTTACTGATAATGCTGGCATCTATCAGTCTATTATCTATATAATGAAAACAAAGTGCTTAGTCTGAATTTTCTCTATTTTATCGCCCTGCTATATGCCCTACATGTGTGTCCTTCATCTTCTAAAGTTTCCAGTATGTTGTTTATGATTGTTATCATGTTATTGACTTGCTACTTTATCCCAGCTTCCACACATATGACTATGCGAGGCACTTTGTTAGTGCTTGCACACACATTCTTGGACTTGAAGGCAGGCCCGCTGGGGTTGAGGAACTAGGAAAGTTGACTCGAGTGGCAGCGGTATCTACATACACCATTTTACTATCGTTCTTGAGATACTATTACGATACATGATTGCTTTTGGATTGACTACTGCACTTGACAAACTAGAGGAACTAATTACCTGATGTGCTTTCTTGTCTAACTTTATGTTGTTACTTTTCAGTTTCCTATTGGGATTGATGCCGACCGGTTTAAAGAGTCTCTAGACCTTCCACAAGTTCAGGAGATTATAAGAGATCTGAAGCAAAGATTTTCCGGGTTAAAGGTATGCAGTTCGCCACAGTGGGTCAGACATACTTGTACGCAATCTTGATATCGTTGGAAAAAAGTGGCATCCTTGAAGAATATAAGTTGCACTCGTTTGTTCTTTTTCTATACTCCTTTTTTTGTAATTTGTTTTGCTTTCTGTTAAATGCATAACAAAATCTGATAGAAGTTAGCCTTAACCTTTAGTGTTTCTTGGGTTTGAACTCTGGAATCGTCAACTTGGAAATGACAACAGGCTTAAATTGATGTTGCAATCGGTTTCTGCAGCATTTTGAAAGTTCACTGCAAAATCAAACTTTGCACTTCCACTGCATCCAATTAAACAAGCCCCTACTTACTACTGTTTCTTTTCACACTTTGGTATGTTGCTGTCATTCTATAATATCGTAATTACAAAGGGATGTCAATGATAACCAAAAGACCTATTCAGAATCAGCTTCGGAATAGGAATCTAGTTAGGGAAGTTTCAATATTACTGGGGTAATGGCTTTTTCCCACTCATTAGATCTTGGCATTTGAACTACAGTTTTTCTAGAAGTTCCAATTGCATTTACTTCAATTCGAACTGGGCTCAGTTAGGTACCATGGACTTGCCAATTAGATGGGAATATACCTTCTCCAAAATGTTAATAATGTCATAGTTTTATACTTCTTTTGTGTTCTGACTTTAGTAATTGAATTATTTCTTTCCATGTGAATTAGGTGTTGCTGGGGATTGAACGCCTTGATATGATCAAAGGCATTCCTCAGAAGCTTTTAGCTTTCGAAAAGTTTCTTGAGGAGAATTCTCAGTGGAGGGAAAAAG
Source organism: Alisma plantago-aquatica (assembly GCA_963693085.1). Lineage (NCBI taxonomy): Eukaryota > Viridiplantae > Streptophyta > Magnoliopsida > Alismatales > Alismataceae > Alisma > Alisma plantago-aquatica. The sequence goes on from OY856410.1 coordinate 781,369,626, forward strand.
TTGTCTTGGTGCAAATAGCGATCCCAACAAGGACTGAAGTTCCTGAATGTATGTCTCTATAGTGTCACATCAATACAATTAGATTATGTTAATTGAATGTGTAGATCGTACCCAAACAATAGTGTACTGCCATTTTGATCAAGTTCTGATAGACATGTATCTAAAATTGTACATTTTTACTTCCTAATGTTAACAGTATCTAATTAACGACGGAGTATTCTTGAACAATAATGAATCAGTGAACAAAAACTGACGTGCGAGATAAAGCTGCCTAAGGCACTCCCGTGCCCTACAGAAAAGGAGACTAAGCAAACAGGAGATGTGCTCTTCATCTCCTATATTATAAAGACAACATATTCCGCCACATTTGCATTCTTGTTTGTAGTTATGGGACAGAAAGGTTATTCTGAATGTGTTATCCCTATATAATATAACCATTTTCCAATTTCTGATATCTCACTCATCAATGTCATTATAATGATGATGTTTCAAATCTTGAGATCAATTGATACTTTTCAGTTGAAATATATCTCTTCACAACCCAGAGTTGATGTGGCTTATTTATGGTAGATAATGTGTTACATCTGTATATTACTTTTAGATATTGTGAGAATCATGCCACTGGTCCTTGGACCTGTACCTTGCTCGAAATCGTTTTTTTTTGAGTGAAGGATTTAACTCACTACTTCTTGTTAAAAGATATTCCCAGATTTGATATAGCTGCGTAGTTGGACATCATTGCGGCATAATCCAATTTGAAATATTAAAATCCACAACTTCATAAGCTGTAAACCATGTAATATAACATATTTAACTGTGTATACTTGAGTTTAAGTTTATCAAATAATATTTCCCATGTGTAAGAATCATACCTTTATCACTTTTTTTATGCCATGATCTGAGTAAATTGTTGAGGCTTTGGAATCAACATTTAAGAGATATAAACTATTATGACGGCATAAGATGAATTTGTGATCCCTCAATTTTCTACAAAGCATCATCAGTTAAAACTGTGTGTAGTTGAGTGAAGGGGGTCCAACTATTGCTCATATCCAATTCAAACTCTGTAATAGTGACTGTTCAATGTTATGGTATCTTATTTGTAATATGATCCTTATCTCTTTTTTGTGTTATTATTTCGTATAACAGATCAAAAGCTTGCAAGCCAAGTTCATGAAATTGTTGGCCGCATCAATGGCCGATTTGGGACATTGACTACTGCCCCCATTACTCATCTGGTTTGCATTTGTCGTGCTACATCTTATATTGATATTCATCTCATATTCCAATGATTAAAAATCTGCATGATATTATATGCTCCAATTAGTTCTCTAGTTTAGTTAGTTTGACTAGATTTAGTTATTATGCTCCCCATCACAATCGTTGTAGCATGTTAAATAATCATTATTTGCCAGATTTCCAACTGTCATTTCTTTTTGACACATTGTGTCATCAATTGCACCTGGGAACTGGGGGATAAGACTGTCACGTCGAAGGTACCATTTCCCATTACGAAAATGTCATGACAGAAAACATGGTTTCCATGTTTCCGATCAACACGCTACAGTATCACATGCCACATTAGCATTTGACTGCCATGAGAACTGCAGACTGGCAACTTAATTGTTTTGTTTCAAACGGTTTGATAATTCAGGGAAATAGGAAATGTTACTACATTCCTTATACTTCAGAGGTTGTACTTAGCCACATAATTTGTTAATATCTTGGGCTGATAGTACTAGACGATATTTTGGCATTAGATTTGATTTTACATGTCATCCTTTTCAATGAAGACCAGTCTGTACAACATTCAATGATGGTATTCAATAAAAGAGGACTAATTTGAAATTATTTCATCCGTTATAATTCTTTTGTAGTTCAATTGACTGGTAGTTGTTTGCATAATGCTTCTTGTCATTGCTTCTGTTTGCAGTTTTCATCTTTATGTGTGATTTTTTGTATACTTTCTAACAAGAAAAATTCCATGCAGGATCGTACTATGGACTTCCATTCACTTTGTGCACTATACGCTATTACTGGTACTGGAAGCTATCTCTAATGAACATGATTAACAGACCCCTTTATCTTTGTTTATGTTAGTAGCCAGTATCATAATTTGATTTTGCTTGACCTCCCATGCTTCTAATTTCTGCAATGTTTTCTTTGGAAATAAGCTATGATTTGCTTAGGAATGAACACATAATAAAAAAAAGTCAAATTTAATGTCATAGAAATGTCTTCCGATTTCCAAGAGTCATTATATATAGTTAGTTTAGAGGTTCCATCATGATATTTTCAGTTCGAATACAGAGTGTTATTATGATCCTAAATACTCTCTTCTTATAGAGTTAAGATATCTATGTGATAGCCTTGCAGTCAACATACCACATTTATACTGACAAGACTATCATGTGTTTTCTGTTATGTCTCTTGCTCCACTCTATATTTAATGCTTTACTGTTTATTTTCAGATGTTGCTATTGTCACTTCACTACGAGATGGGATGAATCTTGTTAGCTATGAATTTGTTGCTTGTCAAGAATCAAAAAAAGGTGTCCTTATTTTAAGTGAAGTGAGTACACTCGAAGCTGATTTACTAATTCTCATTTCATGCCTTTCCTGACGATGTTAATGTAAAAGATGTGTCACTACTAAGTAACTTCTAACTTTACAACACCATTCTATTTGCTTATTATCAATGTTTTAGAAAGCGTGGAGCGGGAGGCGTGCGGATGAGACCTTGTGACTGCTTAAGCACCAGGTGGGTGTTTAAGCGGGCACTTTTCTAAACAGAGGGTATATACATACATATATGCACATATATAATGTATTTTTAGTTATATATAAAATTTATAATATATTTATGTATAATTGCTTACGTAAATTGATTATGGACTTTACAATATATGCCTCCCCCAATCTCCATAATCAAGAATCTACTCATAATAATAGAATTTACAGCAGTTTATGGCAACCATACTAAATAATTATTAAACATAAACGAAAATTGGCAATATAAATACTAACTAAACAGTAATGTAAGTATACAAGTATATAATACTAATTAGGTACTACATAACAGTAAATTAATTGTAGGTACCACTGTAAGAAAACTAGCAATATAAATACTAACTAAAAAGTTCTGTAAGTATACAATATGACACTATCATATATAAATATATGATCATTACTTCTTATCTACATATAAATTGATAAGTACTATGTTTATGAAGTAGAAACTATTAACTAAGCATACTTGGATGTTGTTTTCAACCAAACTAGGATGAAAGCAAGAAGCACTCCAAAAAGCGGCCTAAGCGGCAAAAAGCGGGCCCATTAAGCGGCCTAGGCAAGAAAAAGTGCCCCCCTGATGGCAGCTGCTAGCTGAGTGCTTACTGCCCAAATTAAGCGGCTGGGGCCCTTGGGCGCTTAAGCGGCCGCCTGGGCTGATCTTTAAAACACTGCTCAGTATTGAGGAATTCGATGGAGTTTGAATTATGATGCTCATTTAGTGGGCTGATATCTCTACATAAGATACAATAAAAGAAACATTTGTCATGGTTAGTAACAAGTAATGCTTTATGGTGCAGTTTTCTCCTGATGGCAATTTTTTACCCTATCATGATCCATTGTATACATTCTGTTCATTAAACTTAAAATTTATGTATTTATCCTTAAATCTCATTAAAATATATGGATATGTATATTCATTATGTTAGTATATGCTTGGTTGATATACTTCTAAGTTATTTGGAATATGGACAACATAAATAAGATGCATGTGATGTGTTTAATCCGTGAAGGTGTAAACCTCAATGTAAAACAAGTCATAACTTTATAAGGCCTGTTGCCTACACATACATAGACACAAACACACCTACTACTCGCCTTTTTGGCTAGGATAAAGTTTAGCATATGTTTTAATGAGTTTAATATACGATAAATTACACGTCTGTGCTGAGTGCTTTCTGTTGTGCAATAGAATAGCCTAGGGGCACTCTAGGTGTGTGATGGATGACCCGTGGGCATGTTATGGTTTTTTTTTGTTTTGGTCCTTTGCATGGTCCATTAATTAACATAACACTTTAAAGGATGCTTGATTGGTGACCTATTGCTTCTTGGACCAGTGGTGTCTGAACCCCATCCCATGTGCTCTCATGAGTCCTAAATAGGTTTGTAAGGGTGTAGCCAAGATCACGGCGGCGGGTTGGACCACATGCCATGTGGCTAACTTATAGTTGTTTGGGCGGCTAGGCAGTCCCTTTTTCCCAAGGAGTGCACAAGTGGGAGCCTAGGCATTTCTAGGTGTTTGCTATTTTTTCCTTCATATATATAGTAACATTTACATACATATTGTAAGAAGAAATGAAGAAGGGAAGAAGACAGGAACACCGATCACATGTCGGCTGCAAGATGCAGCAAACGTGAGTAGGGCTTGAGCCTACACACTTGTATTTATATATTAGGGTAAGTACATGAGGTAAAGGAATAAAAAATAAATTTTATAAATAAAATAGAACCGCCGCTGGATTGCCGAGCCGCCGCTGCGCCGGTGTCGATACCATCGACATGAGTGTCGATGGTATTGACAGAACATTATCTCGAACCTGAATCAGTCTCGATACCATCGACATGTGTGTCGATAGTATCGATCGGGATGCCGATTGCTTCAACTTGAACCTGAACTGATCTCGATACTATCGACAAAGTGTTGATAGTATCGACCAGGATGCAGGTTGCTTCACACTCCCCCTCAAGTTGGAGAGTACACATCGTGTATGCCCAGCTTGCCACAGAGTCTCTGAAAGATTGCTGAACCCAAAGGCTTTGTCAGGATGTCTGCTAGTTGATCCTCAGATCTGACATATGGTGTCACAATAGTGCCATCTTTTATTTGATCACGAATAAAATAGCAATCAACCTCTATGTGTTTTGTACGCTCATGAAAGATAGGATTCCTGGCAATGTGCATAGCAGATTGATTGTCACACTTGAGCTCCATAGAAGGTAGAAGAGAAATTTTTAATTCAGATAGAACAAATTTGACCCATTTTAGTTCACAGCATGCATGGGCCATAGCAACCACATGTTGCTTCTTACTTTTCCATGTGATAAGATGATCACCTAGAAAGGTACAATAGCCTGATGTAGATCTCCTATCAGTATGATCACCAGCCCAGTCAGCATCTGAATATCCTGTGAGAGACAAAGTAGATGGAGGTGGCTTTGGTCTAGAATATGTGATACCCTTACCAGGAGCACTTTTCAGATACCTCAGAATTCTGTAGACTGCTGTCCAGTGTGACTGTCGTGGAGAGTGCATATGTTGGCTGACCACGCCCACAACAAAAGAAATATCAGGTCGAGTGACTGTTAGATATATTAACTTGCCCACTATTCTCCTGTAATATCTTGGATCTTGATACTCAACATCATCAACCACCTCTTTGATGTGATAATCCATTGGTGTAGATACCGGTTTAGATTTAGCCATGCCTGTCTCCTGTAGTAAATCAAGCACATATTTCCTCTGAGATAAATTGACACCTGTATGAGATCTAAGCACTTCAATGCCTAGAAAGTATCTTAGTTTGCCCAGATCCTTTGTATGGAAGTGTTTCTGCAAACCTTCTTTGACACGAGATATTCCCATGGTGTCACTGCCAGTAATTACTATGTCATCAACATATACAATAAGAATAATGGATCCACAAGAAGAGCTGGAGTAAAATAAGGAATGATCAGTCATGGAGCGAGAAAAACCCATCTGAAGAATAACTTCACTGAACTTGTCAAACCAAGCTCTAGGTGACTGTTTCAGCCCATATATAGCTTTCTTTAATTTGCATACTTTCTGACACTCCCCCTGAGCAACAAACCCATGAGGTTGCTCCATATATACCTCTTCCTGTAGATCACCATGGAGAAAAGTATTTTTTACATCCAGCTGAAACAGTGGCCAATCAAAGGTAGTAGCAAGAGAAATAATGATCCGCACAGAATTCAGGCGAGCAACATGAGAAAATTTTTCAAAGAAGTCAACACCATAGGTTTGGGTGTAGCCCTTTGTGACCAATCGGGCTTTCAACCGTTCAACTGATCCATCCGGATTGTGTTTGATAGTGAAAACCCATCTACAGCCCATTACTTTCTTTCCTGCAGGAAGATCAACAAGATCCCAAGTACCATTATTTAAGAGAGCTGACATCTCAAGTTGCATAGCCTGTTTCCAGCTACTGTTCTTCATAGCATCATAATGATTTCTTGGTATAGGCACAGAATCAATCCCAATAGCGAATGCACGAGCCTGCTTAGATAGATGAGACAGGTAACATACATTTGTAATAGGATGTTTAATAGTACAAGACCTAGTATCTTTCCGAACAACAATAGGAAGATCGAGGTCTGATGTCTCTGTAGGAGTCTCTTGAGTAGAAGGCGATGATGAGGGCTCAGGGAATGGTGTCGCTACTTCTTCTGGATCTTGCCTGCCTCGCCTATGGTAAACATGTGTGTAATGCTCAATGGTAGGTCTATCTCCTGCTTGTTCATCCGGAATAGAAGTAAAATCCGGAATGATAGGTGGCACTCCCTCACTCTGCACCGATGGTGCCAGTCTCTCATTTTGTAATTTTGGTGGCTCTCCCTCTCTCAACTGCTCCCCCTTGCTCATAGCATTGGAGAAATATGGAGTGGTCTCATGGAATGTGACGTCCCTAGACACAAACATGCGGCGAAGACTAGGACAGTAACACTTGTATCCTTTGCTAGTGTTAGAGTAACCCAGGAACAGTGTTTTAGTGGACCTAGGAGACAGCTTGTCGGCCTTAGGGTCAAAGTTATGGACAAAGGAAGTGCAACCAAACACTCTAAGAGGAACAGGAAAGGGGGAGTCAATGGGACGTAATACAGAAAACAGAGTCTGTCCTTGAAGAACAGAAGAAGGTTGCCTATTAATCAAGAAACAAGCAGTTAAAAGAGCTTCAGACCAAAACTTCTTGGGCACATTGGATTGAAACATAATTGATCGAGCAATATCAAGAAGATGGCGATTCTTCCTCTCGGCCACCCCATTTTGATGAGGGGTGTGAGGACAAGATGTGCGATGAATCATACCAACCGAGCTGCAAAAATCAGACATATCCTTTTGAACATACTCCAAAGCATTATCAGACTGGAGAATTTTTATATTGCAATCAAACTGGACTTTAATTTCAGTATGAAAATGTTTCACAATAGACAACACAGACTCTCTACTTTTAAGAAGATAGATCCATGTCATGCGTGAGAAATCATCGACAAAGTAGATAAAATAACGAAAACCATTATAACTCTGGTCTTTTACAGGACCCCACACATCACTATGCACTAACTCAAAGGGACAAGAAGCCCGCTTATTGACCCGACTAGGATAGGATAACCTATGGTGCTTTCCCAGATGACATGACTGACACTCTAAAGAAGATAATTGGGACAACTCTGGTTCCAACTTCTGCAGGTTCTCCAAAGAAGGATGTCCATATCTGCAATGCCATAGTAAGGGGGAGCCACTCAACAGGATGGATGGAGCAGGAGAAGGCATTTGGCGAGGTAGACTGTCACCGTTGAAAAGGTAGAGATCACCTTTCCTAGCCCCCCCCACCAATCGTCTTCATACTCTTGAGATCCTGTAATATGAAACAAGAAGGTCCAAATATTACCCAACATTTTAGAGTGTCAATCAATTTGGCAACAGAAAGAAGATTAAAAGGAAATTCAGGCACAAAGTGAACGGATTTAAGATCAATCTTGGGTGTTAGGGAGACAGATCCACTAGCTAACACTCTTTTCACTGAACCATCTGCCAGTGTAACAGATTGGTGATGAATAGATGAGTCAATAGTGTGGAGCAATCTCCTCATACCAGTCATATGCTGTGAGGCGCCAGAGTCAACCACCTAAGATGAGGATGAGCCAGATGCTATGAGAGATGTAGCCTGATTACCAGCTGTAGATGCCAGATTTGCCGATGAAGAAGATGATGACCCCATACTCATGTGTTGTGTCGCCTGAATGAACCGATCATATTCTTCTTGGGTAAGAGTGATGCCGGTGCCAGAGGTAGTACTCACAGTTGTAGAGGATGAGGATCCTGTGGTGGTGGCACAATGTGCTGCTCCCACAGGTGGTGCAGCAGGTCTTCCATGTTTCTTCCAACACTTCTCCACTGTATGTCCCGGTCTGTCACAAAAGGTACACTTAGGACGTGTCCCACACCCTCTGCCCATACCGGGTCGTCCTCCTCGTACCGCAGCAGCAACAGACGCATGAGATTCTCCAGAAGGTATATCAGAAACAAAGGAAGCAGACTCAAATAGAGATTGCTGGATCCTTGAATAAGCCTCCACAAGACTAGGTAGTTTATCAGTAGCCAGAATAACGCTCCGAGCGGAGCTACAAGCCGAGTTGAGCCCAGATAAGAATTTGGCGGTAACAAGATCATCTCTATCCTTTATCTATTCAGCAACGACCACATGATGATAATAACTTAGCTCTTGAGCAAGAGCCTGAACCGCCCCAAAATACTCCTCAAGAGATCGGTCACCCTGTTTCTAAGCAAACAAACGATCATAGATCATAAACTGACGGAGAGCATTCTTCTCTTGAGAATAATGTTGCTTCACTGCGTCCCATATTTCCTTGGCCGTAGAGTAGAACATGAACCTTGCGGCGATTGCAGGTTCCATACTATTCCACAACCAAGTCTTCACAAGACTGTCATGACGCTTCCATTCAGCATACCCTTCGTCAGTAGATGCCTTGGGACCCGAGTCAACATGCCTCACTCTGTTATGAGCCTCCAAGACGGTGTGGATGGCATTCATCCATAGAAGATAATTTTTCTCGTTGAGCTTGATGGAGGCGATAGGTGACACCTCGTTGTAGATCGTAGGTGTCTTGATATCCTCCATTGTAGAACGGAATATGTGACGGTTTGATACACGTCAAATAGATTGTGGTGACGGAGAGGTACACGTCACACACAGAAGAAAAACAAGGAGAAATGCGTTACTGACGCATTCACAGCCTCCAAATGATCTTCCTAATCACACATGGAGGAGGTGTGACTAGGATGATGGCTGAGACGAAACTAGTCCTCCGGTTGTGTTTTTAAATGATCGTTGGATCACCCGGAGATCCCCAAACGCTTTGTGATAGAGGCTACGATAGAGTTGGATATCTACCGCAGACCCAGAGTAGTCGACGGTGGTTCTATACAGCCGTTGGATTACGCCAGGTTGACGGGTGGGAAGCAGCCGGCCGCCGGAGAGGGAGAGATCCGCCGGAGAGAGGAAGGAGAAGCCCTAGATCGATCTCTGCTCTGATACCATGTAAGAAGAAATGAAGGGAAGAAGACAGGAACACCGATCACATGTCGGCTGCAAGATGCAGCAAACGTGAGTAGGGCTTGAACCTACACACTTGTATTTATATATTAGGGTAAGTACATGAGGTACAAAGAGAGAAAAGGAATAAAAAATAAATTTTATAAATAAAATAGAACCGCCGCTGGATTACCGAGCCGCCGCTGCGCCGGTGTCGATACCATCGACAGAACATTATCTCGAACCTGAATCAGTCTCGATACCATCGACATGTGTGTCGATAGTATCGACCGAGATGCTGATTGCTTCAACTTGAACTTGAACTGATCTTGATACTATCGACAGAGTGTCGATAGTATCGACCGAGATGCAGGTTGCTTCACACATATGTTTAGCTATATTCAAATAGATACATTACTATATATATCTAATGTTTAAATCTAAGTTGTATAATTTTTTGACCTAAATCACACCTAACATGAATTAAACTAGACCCTAATTTGATTGACCTTGATCTAAATTGGACATAATTGACCTAATTTGACGTAAATCTAACCTAATTTTGCATTACACAAACTTTTTAGACTTAATTTTCCTTAATTTACCCTATATTTACCCAAAAGAGACCTAATTTGGCCAATCAGACAAAATTTCCCCAAATTAGACTTATTTCCCACCAAATCAGATCTAATTTGCTCAAATTTGACCTGATTTGGCCTAAATCAGACCTAGTTGTGCATAACCTTAATTCCCCTAATGTATCCTATATTGACCTAAATGTGGCCCAAGTTTGACCAAATCAGACCCAATTTTCTCAAACCAGATGTATTTCTTCCAAATCATACACGTTTCCCCAAATCAGACCTAATTTCCTTAAATGTGACCCGATTTGGCATAAATTAGACCCAATTTTGTATAACATGACCTTTTTAGACCTTACTTCCCCCAAGTTACCCTATACTGTCTCAAACGAGACCCAATTTGGTCAAATAGACCCAAGTCTCTAGGAATTAGACGTATTTCCCCCAAATCAGACCCACTTTCCCCAAATCACCTAATTTGCCAAAATTTGACTGTTTTCCTAGATCCGACCTATTTCAACCATAAAATGACTCAAGTTGTTCTAATTTGACCAAATCCTGTCCCAATTCATGCTGTTTTAGCCTTTAAAGGTCTTAATTTTGGGCCTAAAAGGCCTTAGATGCCCACTTAGACCCTTAATAGGCTGGGCGCCTAGTTTGAGGCACCTAGCCTTGATAACTAAGGGCTAATTATTGGGCGGAGAGACCAAACTCATTTTATATCTTAAAAATATCAAAATTGAAACCTAAGATAAGCATACAACACTGATCTCCTACAAGCAAATGATATCATAGAAAGTTTTTTGGGTTGATCCATCACCCAAAGTAGGAATTATATGTAATCATTATTAAATTATCTAGGAAGTCAATTGGCGAGAAACGTTATTAACAAATTATGATCAATTAGAAATGAATGGAATTTTGCAGGAATTTAATTCAATAGGAAGAAGTTTTAGGTCTAGAGTTTGACCACCATGAAGCATAAGAAGCTAGCTATTTGACTTTCCTCAAAACCCTAGTTTTCAATACAATGAGCATTCCTTTATCCTTTCCTATATGCCTTTTCAGACACATAAGGAATACATATCATTAAAGAGGTAGATATGTTCTCACAATAGTCAATCCCCCTTAATAGCCCATTATGCATGCAATTCTACTCATGATGTTACTTCTATATTCGAGAGAACCGTTCATATTCCCTAGTCTGATATGACCTCTTGGCCCCTCTTCTCACTTTTTCGCCACGTTTTGGGCGTGTGTAGAGCTGTCTGGGTGGGACTAATGCTCTATGATTACACTGTCCTTGGGGATGACATGGTCATAGCTAATAAACACGTTGCAGAAGTCTACTTAGCTCGGTTAGCCAGGGTAGAGGTTTCTCATCCAAAATCTCTGACTTGTTTCCCGAAGCATTCTCACTTCAGATATCTTCTTGGTTGTGCCGAGTTCACGTAATGAGGTGAAAGGCTTGAGGTGTTCACTTGTTTCCTTCAAGCTCTTTCTCAACACTTTGAATCCGATGTCTAGATCTGTGTAGGTAATACACTTTCTCAATAATTTAATTAATTAACAAAACCAACGGAGAATCAATTATATTCAGGAATCAAGTAAGATCAGAATCAAGTTCCATGGGTTTACACCTGAGTCCTAATAAGAGGATTGCTCGCTCTTGTTGGTTACCATTAAAAACTAGAACAATTAAGGGCAAACATCACGAAATAGAGAGAAGAGCTTGCAATCTATCAAGAAAAGTAGGAACTCGTCTTGATAAGGAGAATCTCTCAAGTCATTCAATTTAGCCAATGAAGAGATCACAGTCTATTCAAATCTTCTCTTCTTCAACGTTCGCTTCTGATGTAGCTGTTTCTTCTCCCAAATGTGGTCTCTTAACCCCTAAATGATTGATATCTCATACTCGCACCCTAGGAGGTCTTAGTGTAAATGGGTCAAATCGTGGGCAAATGGGTCTTGATCGACCAGAGTGGGAACTGATTAACGGACTTGAATGTCAGTTCCTACCGATAATCCAACCGATCTATTGATGGTTCACTAAAATCAATCAATTGGAGTGTAGAGAGCTTGCTATCTATCTGAATCTTCTCTTTTTCAATCCCAAATGTGACCTCTTGACTCCCAAATAATTTATATCTCATCATCATGGTCTAAGAGGGGTATAAATAGGTTTTGGTGCAAGGGGTTAAGTCATGAGCTAATTCTAGTTTAGGTTCTTGTTTTTCGATGGCCTACTTGATTCGTTAGCCAACCAATTAGTCAACTATCCTAACTTTTTCTTGTTGAAGACATTCGAGTTGATCGGCCAGAGTGGGAACTGACTAATTGCTTTGAATGTTGGTTTAATTGTTGTTAATCCAACCAACATACTGATGTTTAACTAGAATCAATTGATGGAGCGCTTGTTGTGGTCTAGCATCAATCAACTAAATGACCAGTCAGTCCACTGACCTGTTGGTTTGTCTTTAGCACTTCTTATCTGTGCTCCTCCAAAACAATCTCCTTTCCAACCAATTGATCAATGGATCCTTAGAGTGTTCTTCATAGTGTTCTTAAGTATCCACAATGTTTGGTATTCTTCTCCCAAGCATCAAGTTTTTATTGTCGAAGGTGTTGACTTTCAATGAAGTTTAGTTCCCACCTTTTGCATTAATATGCACGTTCTTCGTCATTCAACCTTGGAATTGCACAAGATTGAGCAAGTAGGTATCAAACTTAGAAAACGGAACAAGTATTAGAAACATAGATAATATGCATGGTCCAATATAAAAGATGGAGAAAAATAGATACCTAGAATGGACAAATTGAGCATATATCAGGGATCTTTGGGCCTATCAAATGGGGTTTTGACCTTGGTTCCCATGTATGTATAATTCCCACATGTTATTAGGGTTATGGGGTGGGCCCAATACCCATCAGTCTGCTTGTGCGTGAGTATTGGACCAAGATGGTTTGTGTGCTCTAGAGTGGGGGGGGGGTTTAGGTCATACACTGGTAAAATATTGCAGGGACTCTTCATGATGATATTGAGAGTGAACTCCTAATAGTTTGCTGGCATAACATGCCTAATGGGTTTCCACTTTCCACGATAGGCTGGGATTGGTTTGTCCCCCCCCATGGATAGAAATGCTATTCTGCGATATGCTACATTTTTTAGTTACACGTCAAAAATATGTTTACTTTGATTGTGGCACGCACACAAAGGAGAACAATTTTCCATTCCCATCACTTCTTTTGTATAGTGTTAATATAAACTTGAGAGATCCAACATGACCTAGTTACATGTGGTATGATACACATTTATGGCACAAATGTTACATATAATTCTATGATTGGGCTTTATAGAATGAGAAAAGCTTTATTTGATGTGTCATGTGTCTAAAACAAATACAATGGACTCTCTTTTATAGGATAAGAGAGTAAGTGAAAAATAGAGTTAGGCAATATGGGATAAAAGAAAAGCTAAAGACAAAACAACTCTAAAGCACATAATAAAACATAAAGCATAGACTATATATACTAATACTCCCTCTCAAGTCGGAGCATAGATGTCAAACATGCCCAACTTGTCCACCAATGTAGCAAAGCGAATCTTGGGAAGTATCTTGGTGAAGATGTCTGCAGTTTGATTCTCGGTTCGTAGATAAGGAGTACATATACATCCAGATAGAACATGTTCACGAACAAAGTGGCAATCCACTCTATTAGAGAGTCTGTTTATTTATGTTATTAAGTGTTTTGTAATATGGGCCCAAGTATGTCTTTGCCCGTAAGGGTTAGGTTGTGGCCTGTATGCTTCCTTATGCTCCTATTTATAGGAGTAGGGTTTTCTCTTCTTAATTGTGAAATGTGGTGCCACAATGCAACGTGCAATGCAGCGTTGAGAGAGGCCATAGGCCTTCTCCCTTTTTATTAATAAGAGAAACTAGATAATTTACATAGAGGTCTAACAGGATATAGAAATTACAAAATAGAATAAATATGAAATATATTAACACCCCCTCAAGTGGAGTGTATACATTGTGTAGACCCAACTTGTTGCAAAAACTCTGGAAAGCTGCTGGACTCAAAGGCTTCGTAAGAACATCTGTAAGTTGATATTCAGACTTGACGTGTAGTCACAACAGTTCCATTCTTGATCTGGTCTCTGATAAAGTGGCAGTCATCTTCAATGTGCTTAGTACGTTCATGGAAGACTGGATTCTTAGCAATGTATATGGCCGCTTGATTGTCACATCTGAGTTCTATAGGAGACAAAACAAGAATCTTTAATTCAGAAAGTACAAATTGAACCCACTGCAACTCACAACATACATGTGCCATTGCTCTATACTCAACTTTTGTGCTAGATCTTGCCACAACATTTTGCTTTTTGCTTTTCCAGGTAATAAGATGATTCCCCAGAAATGTGCAATATCCAGACGTAAACCTCCTGTCATTCAGATTACCAGCCCAATCTGCATCTGCATAACCAGTAAGAGACAGTGTGGATATATGAGTCTTCGGCCTATAATAGGTGATTCCCTTACCAGGTGCACCTTTCAGATATCTCAGAATACGACTGACAGATGTCCAATGTGACTGTTTTGGAGAGCTCATATGCTGACTCACCACTCCTACAACAAAAGAAATGTCAGGACGTGTGACTGTCAAATATATCATTTTCCCACAATTTTCCTGTAATATCATGGATTTGGATAATCATCATCATCAGTCATCTCCTTCACATGATAGTCCATAGGAGTAGACACAGGCTTGGACTCACTCATACCAGTTTCCTGAAGTAAGTCCAACACATATTTTCTCTGAGACAAATTGGTACCTGCATGAGATCTAAGTACTTCAATGCCCAGAAAATATCCTAGTTTTCCCAGATCCTTTGTGTGAAAGTGCCCCTGCAAGCCCGCTTTCACACGAGATATGCTTGTGGAATCACTACCAGTTATAACAATATCATCAACATACACAACAATAATAATAGATCCACCAGAAGAAGTAGAATAAAATAAAGAGTGATCAGTAACAGAACGAGAAAAACCAATCTTTAGCACAACATCATTGAACTTGTCAAACCAAGCTCTAGGAGATTGTTTCAATCCATAGATGGCTTTCTTCAACCTACACACCTTCTAACACTCCCCCTGAGCAACAAAACCAGGTGATTGCTCCATGTATACCTCCTCTTATAGATCACCATGAAGGAAGGCATTCTTTACATCGAGCTGAAATAGAGGCCAGTCAAATATAGTAGCCAAAGAAATAAGGATACACACAGAATTCAGACGAGCCACTGGTGAGAAGGTCTCAAAAAATCAACCCCATATGTCTGACTGTACCCCTTTGCAACCAATCTAGCTTTCAATCTCTCCACATAACCATCTGGATTATGTTTTACTGTAAATACCCATCTGCATCCCACAACATTTTTATTTGGAGGTAAGTCAACAAGTTCGCAGGTGTTGTTCTATAACAGAGCAGACATCTCAACATGCATAGCATGTTTCCAACCAATATCCTTCATAGCATCAAGAGATGATTTCTTGGAATGACCACAGAATCAATCCCAAGAGCAAAAGAGCGAGCCTACTGAGATAACTTGGACAAACAACATACATTTGTAATAGGATGCCGAATAGTACAGGAACGAGTACCTTTACAAACAACAATGGGGACATCAAGGTCAAATGGTTCTTCAGGAATCCCTTAAGAGATGGGGAGGGCTCAGAGACTGGAGTCGCTACCTCCCCTGGATCTTGTCTGCTTCGTCTGCTATAAACATGTGAATATTGCTGAATTTATGGACCATCTGCTAGCTGCTCTTCCTGAATGATAGTATAGTCAGGAATGATAGGTGGCACTCTCTCACTCTAATGTGGTGGTGACACTCTCTCACTAGCATCTGATGGTGGCACTCTCACACAATTGCTCCCCTTTTTTGGGAACACTAGAGAAATATGGAGTGGATTCATGAAAAGTCACATCTCTAGACACAAACATACGACGAAGACTTGGACAATAACACTTGTACCCTTTGCTAGTGTTGGAGTACCCAAGAAAGGGAGTCCTAATTGACCTAGGAGATAACTTATCAGCCTTAGGATCAAAATTGTGGACAAAAGAAGTACAACCAAACACTCTAAGAGGAACAAGGAAGGGTTGATCTTTGGGACGTAAGACAGAGAAAGGAGTACGTCCTTGAAGCACAGAAGAAGGTTGCCTGTTGATAAGAAAACATGCAGTAAGGAGAACATCAGACCAGAACCGCTTAGGAACATTAGATTGAAACATGATTGTCCTGGTAATATCAAGAAGATGACGATTTTTCCTCTCTGCTACCCCATTCCGCTGAGGGGTGTGAGGACAGGTTGTACGATGTATCATCCCAACAGAACTACAAAAATCAGCCATGGCATTTTGAACATACTCCAAAGCATTATCAGATTGAAGAACTTTAATATTGCAATCAAATTGAACTTCAATTTCTTGATGAAAATGTTTGACAATTGATAGAACAGACTCTCGACTTTTCAACAAATAAATCCAAGTCATACGCGAAAAGTCATCCACAAAGGAGATAAAATAACGAAAACCATTATAACTATGGTCTTTTACAAGACCCCAAACATCACTATGGACCAACTCAAAAGGACATGGCGCCCGTTTATTGACACGACCGGGATAAGACATTCTATGACGTTTCCCCAGTTGACATGACTGACACTCTAAAGATGATACTTGAGACAATTCTGGTTCTAACTTTCTCAGGCTCTCTAATGAAGGATGTCCATATCTGTAGTGCCACAATAAGGGAGAGCCACTCAACATGACAGCTGGAGCAGGAGCAGAAACTTGGCAAGGCAAACTGCCACCGTGGAAAAGGTAGAGATCACCTTTCCTAGGCCCCCACCAATCATCCTCATACTCTTGAGATCCTGTAACACAAAACAAGAAGGACCAAAGGTTCCATACATTTCACAGTATCAATCAACTTAGCAACAGACAGAAGATTAAAAGGAAAAGCAGGCACATAATGTACGGATTTAAGATCAATTCCAGGAGTCAGAGAAACAGATCCACTGGCTAACACTCTCCTCACTGAACCATCTGCTATTGTTACAGACTTGTGAGGGATATGTGAGTCAATGGAGTGAAGAAGTCTCCTCATACCAGTCATATGCTGTGACGCTCCAGAATCAACGGCCCATGATGAAGTAGAACCAGAAGCCAATAAAGAGGTAGCCTGATTACCAGTGGTGGACGCCAAGTTGGCTGAAGATGAGCTCAGATGCTGAGTAGCCATGATAAATCTATCATATTCCTCCTTCGTGAGTGTGATGCTAGAAGGACCAGAACTCGAAGCAGGAGGCTCAGTAGACTTAGTAGTGGTAGCATAGTTTGCTGCTCCCACAGGTGGTGCATCAGGTCGACCATGCTTCTTCCAACATTTCTCAACTGTGTGTCCAGGTTTGTCACAGAAAGTGCACTTAGGGCGAGTTCCACGTCCTCAGCCCATACCTGTTCGTCCTCAGCCCATACCTGTCCGTATCTGGCTAAATTTATCAAACATGTCCGTGGGCTTTGTTTTAGTCCAAGGATTGATCTGTAACCTTGGGTCTTCTCTTGTACACCTTCAAAGTAGGAGGAAGATCTTCAGTTACTTCAATGTGATCATGTTCGACTACGTAAGGCAGCGGAGTGGGATCCAACAAATCACTTGATAAAGCAGCTCCCTTGTCAGAGTAGTATGGTATGTGTTCAAAAAAGACAACATCCTCACTCACAAATCATTGTCTGTTTATAGGATCATAACACCGATATCCTTTTTGAGTTCGAGAATATCCTAGAAAGATACACTTAGTGGAGCGGGGGTCAAGTTTAGATATCCTAGGGTGGAGATATTTAGCAAAACAAGTACTGCCAAAGATGTGCGGTGGAACAGAAAACAAAGGCGCACCTGGATACAGAAGAGAGATAGGAACTTGATTATGCAACACAAGGCATATGATTTATTAAGTAACACACAGTGAAATGACCTCATGACAAAAGTTTAGGGACATGAATATGAAGAAGAATAGTGCGTGCTACTTCAAGAAGATGACGATTCCTCCTTTCTGCCACACCATTTTGTTGTGGTGTAAGAACAGGAAGTATGATGAATAATACCCCTAGAAGTACAAAACAAATCCACAAATTTTTACATAAATTCTAAGGCATTATCGGTTCTCAAGATTTTAACAGTTGTTTTTAATTGGGTTTGGATCTCATTGAAAAAGGTGGTGATTGTTTGCAAAGTAGTACTGTGATCCTTTAAAAGAAACAACCAATTTGCCCTGGAATAGTCGTCAATAAAGGTAATAAAGTAACAAAAGCCAAACAAGCTAGTAATAGGACATGGACCCCAAATATCGACATAATAATATCAAACAGATTTTTAGAACAAATTTCTTTCTTTTTAGGAAAAACAACCTGATTTTTCTTGCCAAATTGGCTAGATTCATACAAAAAATGCTTCTCAGATTTATTAGGAAATAAACATAGCAACTTTATAGGAGAAGGGTTTTCGTAGTAGATCTAGATCAATAGATCTAAGAAACCCACATAAGGGCAACAACAGTAGTAGATCTGAAGCAACATATCTAAGAAACCCTCATAGTGGCAGAAGAGAGAAGAAAGACCTATGCCATCACGGGGAGAGAGTTACTCCACCATGAGGTGTAGGTAGGAAAGAAAGGTAGTCCTTTCAGATCTTCAACGTGCTATTTTAGAAAGTGTTGGAAGACAAAGATGTAGGAAGGGGGAATGTAGGAAGGCTGATTGGTGGAGAAGAACGATTGGGAGACTAGGTGGTGGAGACTAGGGAGGTGGGTGGTGGGAAAGAGGGGAGAAGGGGAATGGCGGACAACGACGACTGCTGGGGAGGTGGGGGGTGGCGTCGACGTGCGGAAGGAGGAGGTGGCAGCGAGTGTGAGGAAGCAGGGGGTGAAGGGTGGACAACAGGTAGCGGCAGGGGTGGGGGTGCTGCGGGTGGCGGGGAAGGGCAGGTGAGGAGAGGGATGGGGAGAGGAAAGAAGGGGCAGGGGAGGGGGGCGGCGGGGAGAGTAGGGGCAGGGGGTGGCAACGGCGGGTTGGGGAGAGAGGGAGGGGGTGGCGGTGATTGGAAAGGTTCGGGAAGCATTAGGGTTGGTGGGAGTGATTAAGGAGGATCGTAGCCGTCTGATACCATATAGAATTAGAAAAGCTCTATACGATGTGTCTAAAACAAATACAATGACTCTCTTTTATAGGATAAGAGAGTAAGTAAAAAATGAAGTTAAGCAATACAGGATAAAATAAAAACTAAAAGACAAGACAAGTCTAAAGCATACAATAAAACATAAAGCATAAACTATATATACTAATAGGCTTCTTGCTAAAATTTATAATCTTGTGTCCAAGGTCTTCGACCTTCCCGTGCTACAAATTTGCAATATTCAGTTGATGTGGTTAGAATTATTCAAAGTCTTCTTCAATCATTATATATGTAGGAAAAAAGAACATACATGAAAGGAAGGGACTTAACAAAATCGAATCCATACCGACTCTCAACCTCAAGCCTATACTTTTTTTGCCAAAAATGTAGTAACTCAAACTCTAATGATTAAAGACAAACAAAATTGCACATTAACAAAATGTACAGATTGAAGAAATATTCCATTGGAAACACTGAAGCATTATAATATGGAGCATGGTGAAGGTGGGTTGGGAGGTAGAAGGTGGCAATGGAAAGGAGGTGGGTTTGAGTTTGGGGTAGGGGTTGATGGGTACGGAGTAGTTTCTTGTTATAGGTTTCTACATACCGTACTGATATGCGCAAAGAAGACTCTAATCATGTACAATGAAAAAAAACTTCCACATCATCATATAAGTACTTATATACAAAACAAAAATTTGAAGTGAAAGTCCAAAACCACACAGCCTAGCAGCAAACAAACCTGCAAGTGAATGGGTGATCACAACATCAATTCCGCTATGGTGAGAACAAAGGATGATGGAGAATGTCAGGGTGAGGGACTTATTTTGTTTGGAAAAGTAAAAGTGCAAAAGAATACAATTCCTTGTAATGAAGGGTGTCAGATCAGGATGGAAGATAAGTGACTAGGGAGAGGGAGAGAGGAGTGAAGTGAGTTGGGGAAAAAGATGGATTGTGGGAGAGGAAGAGGGAGGTGGGTTAGGGAGGAAGATTGTGGGATTTGTCACAGTCGATTTGTAGTACTGGTAATTACTTAGGTAGTACATAAATATAGTGAAGGGTAGGGGGGAGGGTATGTAGGGTTAGTGTGAGGACCCATCCTGCTAGCATAGTCACAATATACTCCTTTTTTTCTTCTTAAAAAACACGTTTTTAACGTGTATTATTCACCTGCCGTATATGACGGCCGTTTTAAAATCCAAACCGAATAATACGTTTTAAACGCGTTTAATTCGCGTTTTATTCGCGTATTGCGGTTTAAACACGTTCAATACGTTTTTTTTGCCGTTTTATATAGTTATGTACTTTTGCTTCACATTTGTTTTTCGACGTGATTTTTTAGTTGTAGCAGGGTTCCACTAAACCATCCAACCTTCCTCCTCTATTCCCTGACACACACTGAGCCAAGAGTAACCGTCGACATTCTACATGTACGCTCCATCTTCCTCCTCCATTCTCCCCCCTTCTTCCCTCATTTATGCCTGCTGCTTGCTGCTTCCCCTTCTTCCCCTTCTTCTAATATTAGGGTAATCAGTTTGATGTTTAGTCATTTTAAATCAATATATGTGTGGGTGTATATATATACTTGTATGTGTTTATGTATATGCGCACACACATACACACACACACATATATATATATATAATCCGTCTTTTTGCCGACTTTTTTCCGAATAGTTGACCGAACATTGACCAATTTTTTTCCGATTTTTTCGCATAATTCCCGATTTTTGAAAATTTCAACTTGGCCGTACGTATCCCGAATACCGAATTTGTGACTATGCCTGCTAGTCAAACCCTAATTCATCATTAGGACAAATCCCTAGACAAAACCCTAACATCTGTAAAAACCTAAGTTGAAATTTTTTGAATAAAGTGATTCACAAAATAATCCGACGTCATATAAAGGCATATTATTTGTCATATGAATCGTTCTAATAGTAGTCACGATAGAGAACAAGTCGAAGTCACTTTATTAATTGCAACTAATATAATTACAAGATGCTCCATAATCTTGAAACTACAACAACATAAGATGACATATCGAGTTTACAACCCACAATCGTAAAAAGAAACACCAAATGAAGCAACCTATCATAAATTGCATCAACTACCCACCGAACACTCATGAAAGTGAGAGTTCAAGGACACCACAGACAACTATGTTATATCTTATTAGTTCTTGATCACCACGTCCTTTCCACTGCGCCACATACCTAAAACCATTGTATTAAATGTCGTCGACATCGGGCGAAATGTCGCCGAGTTTGTAGAAGTCAACAACTAGCAAAGTCGAAATCATGTAAACATCTTCATTCCACATTTTCCTTGACATTTGGTCAAAGTTGTCAACATTTCCCTGTATGTGGACGAAGTTGGCCCAGGTCCATATAAAAATTCCCCAATTTCCTCGACATTAATGGAAGTCGTCGTCGTTGGCGACACTCTTTTGATGTTTTGTAAAATTTGCTGTGTGAGGGGGAAAAAGTGTTGGACCTTGAGGTAAGGTAATTTTGATGTTATTTTTTATTATTTTAAGGTAATATTAATAGATCGTCCCCCTCTGCTAGATCTACCATAGATTTACACCATTTTTATGCAGTTTGTTTATTGTCATAAACTTTATATATGGAAGAAATCTGTAGTCCGGAGACGACTGTATGTAATCATGTATTTTTCTACATATGTAAACCCATATGGATGGCTATATGTAAAAATATATTGTGTTTTAGCTAGATTTGATGAAATTTTAGCTTAATGTTTGTCGAATTTGCTTTGAAGTTTGGTTGTAAAAATCCTCAAAGTTTCATCGACATTTCTACAAACTTCCATGTCCACACCTATCGAAGTCAAAGTCCTGTTCCATGCCTAAAACATCGTGGAACAACCACATGAGACTCTAAAAGAGTGCCAGTGAGGGGATTACTCCCACCAACATATAAACATGCATAGATATCATATGTAGGTGAATTATTGTTGAAAGCAAACATAATATTTCAGTTTAATTTCTAATTATCTGTCTCTTCATAATTCAGATTTATACATCTATATTACAAAGACATAAGACATTTAGGATTACTAGTATGGTGTTCTCATAGTGCAATCAATTTGAACACAATAAAGATCATTATCGTTTACAGTGCTTTAGGAAATCCGTGCAACACCCTGCAATGATCATGATATGCAATATCATTTATATTACATTCGATTGTATATTAATTAGACTCTTGCCTCGGGTAGTTAGAGGTATACCACTCAAACTACTAGCTAACTGCTATGAAGTCCAAACTAGCTTGCCGTATAAGATCTTAGGATTACTGGACTCCATAAGATATCGAGTTACCCAATATATATCGAGTTACCCAATATATATCGAGTTACCCAATCATTATGCAATTACCATCTCTGCCATACAGAGCTAAGTAATATGGGATTAAAGACTATAGAGGAAAACATAGATAACACAAAATATAACAAGACATAACACAAAGCACTAAATATATTAACATTCCCCCCTCAAGTTGGAGCATAGATGTCTCGCATGCCCAACTTGTCCATTGTGGTAGTTAATCTTGTCTTCTAAAGTGGCTTTGTGAAAATGTAATAAGTAGAAATGCTCTAGACATAATCGACTCCCTTACAAAGTGACAGTCCACCTACTCATACATGTGTGGGGACATTTTTGTAATACTTACATATATAATAAAATATGATATAGTTTTTCTCCAATAAAACATGCGTCGGAGAAAACTATCAAGGTTCGATTCGATTGGATTCAAAAACCAAATCCACAAAACGAGTGTCCCACACATAGTAGAGAGTATAGTGTCATGAAAACTAGTGAAACGGGCGAGAACATGGTGTAGACTGGAGTAGCTACCCTAGACAACGAGCGCTATATGTCTAGGATTTCTCTTCCCTTGATGCACATCATCTCCAAATAATGTAACGTCCCATACCGCCACACTATAAGGAAAGAATTACATCTTAGGACTTGCTATATGACAAGCACTAGTCTAGACCTAGTTCTCAGACATCTAGGTGCTAACCTAGAGGTTAGGTCAGATCTAGTCTCTAAAAGACAACTAGTCTAACCCTAAAGATTATTAAGGTTCAAGGTTTTCTTTTGGTTGAGTTGCATAATGAGCAAATGTCAGGCTTTGCTATTGTTCATGCTCTGATACAGTGATACCACCTGTGACGCCCCCGAATTTTCTAAAACTTAATCTGATGTGTGACGTCCAAATTTAAACTCTCACCTCAGCAAGAATCCCAATTTAAACACCACACACTAGGATAAGAAGAAGAAAATCAGAGGAAGTCAGAAAGAAACAACAGTAGCACATGCACATGAACAATAATAAAACCATACAACACATGTTCACCATTCAACATATAATTACAAAATGAATTGTTACAACATTTGATATTACATATATTGAGGTCCCGTTTGGATGACACATTCAAGATTACATGTTGTATTCATAACTTTCAGGAGTGTAAGTGCAACAGATGTGAATCCTGTTGTTTAGGAATCTTTCGTTTGTATACCAAAAAACACAATTGCAGGTTTTTCACGGGTCAAAATGTCTAGCTAACAAAGACTTCCCGTCACACCGGGATCATGGTTTACGAAGGAGCTGACGGTGTGCTGCATAATGGAAAAGAAGTTGCGGAACTGGTGGTGGCCGAAGTTGTGGAAGTAGGGCTGAATAGCTGCAGAGAGAGGGAGAGGAGCAGCTATCAAAATTTCTTTGTTGCTGGTCCTAAAACATATGCGGAGGAAAACTAGAATAGCAGGAACGGAGGAGGAAGGGAAAGAAAGAAGGTAAGAAGGAAAAACTAGAGGCGGTGGAGAAGGAATCCGTGGAGGAAGAAGGGAGATGCTGCTGCGAGGAGAGAGGAAGGAGGAATCGGAGGTGGGGAAAGAAGAGGAAACAGAGGCGGTAGAGAAGGAATCGACGGAGGGGGAAGGGAGACACTACTACATGGAGAAAGGAAGGATCACGAATCAGTGGTGGAGGAGGAATCGGAGGTTGGGGGGAGGAAGCCGCGGGGCAAGGGGGATGCTGCTGCGTGGAAGGATTAATCGGGAGGATGAGTCGGGACAGGGTTTCTGTGGATTTGTGAATGAGACCGATATTGGCGTGATTTAGAAGGCAATATTCAGCCGTGTAAGAATACTGCTCCACAAATACCGGTAATCATTGATTACTTCACTGAATATCCAAACCGCGACTTGATAATGATAGGTGGTTAGAATACCATTTTTGAATACAATCCCCCCCTGAAATACCGTATCCAAACGGGACCTGAACATCAAACTTTAACATATACATGTACTACCACTAAACAACATGATCTTAAGACAACATGTCCACCTGTACATCAGCTCGCCACACAACTCTTAACTATTCTGGTTCTTCAAGATCATATATCCACAACCTAAACAAAAGATTACATGTGGTACACGTCAGCACAATATTCAAGAATATTGTACTGAGTACGCCTACGTGTCTTTTTATATACCTCTCATTACCAAGCTTGGCAATAAGATAAAACTAATACTTGGCAGGTAATAAACAAATATAAGAAAAATCATTGCACAAAGATTTTCATTAACAAAAGATAACACATATTTTAGGCACATTTTCCATTATATCATCCATGCGTTTACTATCTGGGGGTTGAATGCATTAAGGCCTTTATGATCGACTACCAAAGAGTTGGATCACTTCCAAGTACTTTACTACCAAAGAGTTGAAGTACTTACTTTCCAACACTTTACTGCCAAAGAGTTGAAGTGCTTGGATATAATGGAACAAATATATTATGTTTCATGTGTTCATAGCAATAATTATGGAAAGCTTAAGTAATATAGCATACAAGAACAATCATTTCATCCAATATCCAATGCCAAGTGTTTACTACACATATAAAGCAAGCATATTGTATAATAAGCAAAGTAAGAGGTAATGGCGTACCTTGATCAAGATAATCTAAACCACACATTCCTGTCATCAACTATATCCTTGTGAACTCCTGATTAAGACAAGATCACATACTAGCATCAGATTCTCATCATCTTAACCCTAGTATGTCTAGTTTTAGGGTTAAACTTAGGTTATTAGGATATTCTCATAATTACTTATATTCTTGTCTTGGAGTCATCTTACTGATGTCATATTCCGTATTATAGTTCATTTACTGGTAATTGTGTTTCACATTATTATGTGACATATTAACCATAGGTTACATGCATTGACCAAAATTAGGGTTTTAAACCATGTATTAGGGGTCAACTTCATATAACATGGATTTCGTGCATAAAACTGATCTCATATTTACCTATTATCTTCCATTTACTAATATGAGAGTGTTTTGTGAATTTCATCATTTATTGAGCATGTATGTATTTATTGCATTTAACTTACGGTTATAAGCCCTAATTAGCTATATGGAGAAAATTACATGATTTTATGTTCCAACATCATCATATCTGACATCATATGGGTTATATATCATATTTAGTAGTTTCTGATGCAGTCTCATAATTTTGGGTCATCGTTTGATATTTATTATCCACTAAATAAGCATTTTACCACTTACATGATATCACTGAGATTAGTGCATCAAAGCCTGATATTCATTCCACTGTGTTCTACTCATTTTTGTGAACATTTTGGTACCTTGTTTGTAATTTTTGGATAATCGAGCTAATTATTACAAATTATGGAAGATCTAGGATTTATCAGGTATTTTCTAACCTTTAGACCAATTGGATGGCGCCACATGTCCTGCTTGGGCGCGACTCCTTCTCCTGGCTTGCGCTGGGTCGGCCGGGTTTTTGTTGGTTCGAGTTGATTTGGCTCTGGATTGATCCGGTTCATGGTCTCTTTTCCTCCCTTTCTTTCTCCACGCGAGAATATCAGGACGGCTGACGCCCGCGTCCGCTTTCCCGTGAATAACCGCCGTTGCGAGGCTCGACTCTGGCGAGAGATCAGAGATATGCCGAGGCTCCTTGTCAACTGAATCCACAACCAAACGGTTCGAGGAACCTTTTTCGCTTCATCCCGACTCCTCAGGCATCTTCGTTGGTTGCTGGAGCTGGTTCTCTGTAGGGTGCACCAGGCTTGAGCTGCGTCGGAACAAAAGGGCAAACATCCTCCTCGCCACGAAACTCCATCCGAATCCCTTGCGAGCACCGACATACCTCCAGTAACCCACATGTAGTCTTCATTCTCAGAAACAGACCCTCCACACACTCCCACAAGCTTGTTCTTCAACGCTGACATGGTGTTCGTCGGCCGTGGTTCCCACCCTGGACGGGAGCGGAAACACCACACTTCAACTCCTCGACTCGCCCTCTTACTTCTCCCTTCTTCGATCCTCCCTCTATCTCTGCTCTCTGCTACCTCTACTCTGTGTTCTCTTACCTTCAACCTGTGCAAAACGATGGAGGACCAACGAAGACAGGGAGGTGGTTCTTCCTGAGTTCTCCACGAACTGACTTCTATGAGGGATCGTTCAACTCCTCTCCTCATGCCGATGGTTACTGCCTGGTTGAACTCCCGGCTTACACCCACGATCAATGATCATGTAAGCATGATCCAGCAAGGGCTGAACTGCCTCCCACGTTGCTCGTTTGAACTGGAGTAGTAGATGGCTTCTCAACCCTCCGATCTGGCCATCCAAGGGCCACAAAATACCCAACTCACCAGTCTGCAACCTGAATGTTGTCTATGGGCTATACTGCCGACTGAGGAAAACCACCACACCGCCCACCCAAGGGCGTGACAAGGCACATTACAACAACTTAGATAAAGATATCAACCTTGATCTAATATACCTTAATATTTCACATTATTTTATAAAATCAAACCTAGTTATCTCTCTCTAGGGACCTCCAAACTTCCTGAAAATTTAATGATAGCTTTATGGTAATCATAAGTACATTCCATTCAATTTCGTTACCCAAATCACTTGTTTGATCAGTCAATTGTTTAAACCAAAATGACACATACTTAGGGGTATTAATCATGTTATTAATCATCGAATCACCTTCAATTAATGCCAAACCAATTGGAGTACATTCATATGCTCAAAATACACTTCAGGGACTATCATCATGTGTAAAACAAGAATATCAAAATCTCACTTTATCACATCCTACACACCTTAAAAGAAATTTCGTCATTGAAATTGGGATAAAAATAAAATCCAATCCATCACATCATATACATCTTAAAAGAAAATTTCGTCCTCGAAATTAAACCATTACATTATTCTAAGAAAAAGCCCAAAAGGGGTCTTCATCCACATGTAGGGCATAGACTGAATATTCCATAACCATCATGTCTAGAACATACATGTACCACTCCTAGGATATTTTAAAAGCATCTAGGGTGAAACACCCCTTCATAAAAGATTGAAATAACGACTTAGAAACTCTGGTTATGTCATGACATATCTCAGATATTAGGGTTGCATCCTTATCTTTACCCATGCATTAGGGTTCCCACATCATATTACCATGTTCTAAAGGAGTTAACTAAAGTTAACCCATTCTATCCATCTAGATCATATCAAGATGTCATAATCGTTATGTTGTGCTAACTGTCAGACTAAAATTTTTCATCTTTATTAAGCACTAAGATTAACACCTCATGTAAAATGTTTCACTCATATGATCATATTTCATTGCTCATATTAGATTGCAACATTTACTAATGATTTCATCACAGATTAACCAACAATATCACATTATCATCATTATTCATGTATATGGTTAACCATTTATGCACTAATATCTATTAAACCATCTCTAGGTTTTCCATCATGTCATATCTATATAACACATCTCAAGATTAGATCACATTCTTGCACATATTATATCATGGTTGTGCTAACAAACTTATATGAGTGGCCTGTCAAACATATATCAAAACTTTATCTAGTCCAAATGAGGTTCTCATGACCCATATCATGAGGATGGTGTCATGCTCAGCCTCTCTGAGCTAACTCAACTCTATGAGTATCTCATATGCATATACTTTATCTTTCCTCTCTTAGTCTAGGGTTCTCGGATTACCTCATTGGCACTAGTGATAGCCTTACAAGCTCTAGCCACTTAAGAACAAATCAAAACATGCCATGACATTCTTTTCATAGGTTCTTTACCCACGAGACATGCTTACCCGAAACTCTCTTATATATATGCAACCACTAGATTCCCTCAAGGAACCACCAACTCGATCTTGAGGCTTCACAAAAACTAACACAGTTACCTCCTCCAGGGTCTTGGGACTCTCTCTCCCTCACCCAGATGGTAGGTTCTCATATTCATGTTCACATATGCACATATAGCCAGCCTCTCTTTGTCTCTAGGGTTTGGTCCTCCCAAGGACATCTAGGGTTCAACAAGACTATATGAATCATGCACAAAGCAACAAGACTAATGTGGACAGAGTTACTCCGTTCCATCCGCCTTCTGTTGATGTTGTGCGTTAACTCATGTATCCAATTCGATCCACAGTTGCCTTGATAGCAGGTCCTTACCCACCTCATGGATCTGAGGAAGAAGACAGAAACTGAGAAATGACTTGTTTTCTTGGGCGCTGGCCGCTGGGCTGCTTCCTGCTTCCTAGCATTGTCGTGGATGTAGCCTGTAAATTGTAGACTAAACTTCTGTGGCTGTAATCAGTAGACTGTATTGCTGTGCAGCGTGATGATAGTGGAACACACCGGCTGGAGCTTCACGCCTACGTCAACTTCAGCAAATCACACATCCATTCCGACATCTTCTCCCTAGTTTTAATCAAACATAAGAACGGAATTTTGATTCCTTTCCATTCAATATGCCTTCCCATCCTATCCGTTAGTTTATCCTATTTCTTTATTTTCCTGGCAACCAAACACGACCTAATTCAATTGACTTCAATAATAGTTCCACCGATTAATAATCCACAATGGACACCACTTCACAAAGGATACATCACTTCTTGCAGTAAACCTGAAGCAATATCCACTTAAAAATGCAAAACCAGATGTTGCACAAATGCCTACTGCAAACTCCATATATCAACATTGAACACCTTTATTCAGCAGTGCTGATAATTCACATTACAAAACACCATTCCACTGAACATATTAAAACACTAAACTGTATACTAAATAGTCTTTGGGAGGCGTGGGCAACAATTCCCTCTCCCATATCGATTGATAAATTGGAATTGGGTAGAAGAAACCAACTCTCCCATATTCATGTGTGGGTACCATACTTATTGCTTGCGTGAAGCAGCTGCATCTTTGATCAATTCAGACTAGAACCTAATTTCTTGGTACTAATTTAAAAGCCAACACTGACTGCACTCTGATGCCTTAAGTTACACTAAAAAGCCAACACTGACTGCACTCTGATGCCTTATATGAACCATTCTGAACTGAAAACTCCCTTTACCAAAAAAAATGAACCAGGAAGAAATGTGATATAGTCATGATTAGTTTATTAGTTTTAATAAACTGTTTCTGGAATTTTGTGCCGGGTTTGATGGTGATCCAGTGAAGCTCATGTACCCACGTTAGATACTTGTTGTAGAAATATTCATTGCTGGCATGCCACAGGAAAAGATATGCTATATTATCGCAAGTCATACCTTTTAATCTTTTATCCTCTTTGAATTGAGCACAATTTATTAACAATTCATATTTCCAAACTGTTATTCCTCTCTACGGATATGTACTGTGTACATTCATGTATCACTAAATTCCAAAGCTATTATATTACATTCTATACTCACATCAACTAACAAAATGCAATATCCATTCCATGTAAAAATGAAAAAGAAAGTATGTTCCAAACTTCAGTCTTGTTCGAATACGCAATTCCAAACTGTGCTGGATTTTTGCTTCATCTATCACAGGTGAACAATGTATTTTCTTCACTGTAAATTCCAGTTTGCTGGAGCTGCACAGTCTCTTGGAGCTGGTGCCCTGCTTGTAAATCCATGGAACATCTCAGAAGTAGCGGACTTTATTGCTCGGGCCTTGAACATGCCTCCAGATGAAAGAGAGAAACGCCACCAACTCAATTATGCCCATGTTACTAAACACACAGCTCAGCACTGGGCTGATATGTTTGTAAGGTATGAATGAGTATATAAACCAGGGCGTCAATGAGCCATTGATTCAGAACACCTTTTTTAGACATCTCAGCATGCTTTGATCTATAGTGTTTTTCTATAATCCTTTACTGGAGATATTTTCTAAAGCAGTAAGAGTCTAAAAGCATGCTCTGTTTCTTTACATTAGAACTATATGTATTCAAAACCATGACACTGATTTATATATTAGTTGTTGGAATCTGTTTTTTTCCTTCAGTTGTCAAGTGCAAATGTCCTAGTATAGTCCTTTTAGCCATTCTGTTTCTTTCCTCAAAGATGTGATGATATTCAGAGCTTTTGTTAAAGCAAAACAAAGTCACAATGAGTCCTATATATAGACTCGACCAAGGTGCGATGTACATGCGGAGCATTATATGATAAACTAGATTGTTGCTAATCGGCTTAAGTGGGAGAGGCCCATTAGTCCTATTATCATATCTAATTACTTAATACACTAACACTCCCCCTCAAGCTGAAGAGTATACATTGTGTATCCCCAGCTTGCTACACGTAGTTGAAACTGGAGGGTGGAAGCGGTTTGGCCAAGATGTCGACACAGTCTGCTCTCTAGTCTTCACATATGGCGTGACAATCTTCTTGGCACGGATTTTATCTCCCACCGGATGGCAATTAACCTCGATGTGTTTGGTGTGCTCATGAAACACATGGTTGTTGGCAAAATGAATTGTAGTTTGATTGTCATATTTGAGGGTGGCCAAAGAGGAAGTAGGAATGCCAAGTTCGTGAAGAACCGATGCATAAAACATCTAAAAATCAAAAGATCTTCTTCATCATCTGGTTCATCTTCATCATCTTCACCATCAACTTCATTAATTTGTTCATCATCCATGTGTTGTCTTCCATGTCATTCTCACCTATACCAACATCAATTGTCCTCCTTCCCCTGGTAGTCCTAACAATAGTACTAGTGCCTCTCCTTGGTGTACTGGGGCCAACCTAATATTCAGTTGCCCTCATGCTGGCATCAACCTGGATCAATCAAACTCCCTTTGCAAGCACATTATTATTTGGAATGCATGTCATCAACTCACTCCCCCAATCCAGATCATCTAGGGAAATATGATCATAGCTCTTTGGCAAGTTCTCTAGCCGCCTTTTTTAGAATCGTTCATGTAGTTGGCGGTTAAACTGGATGTATACAAGCTTGTCATTCTTTTGACCTCAAGCCTGTTCTTCCTTTTTGTATGAAGGTAAGTGAATGGTCATTACAATTTTTTACAAATCAGAAATCTTGTTTCATACAAAATAGAATCTTACTCACAAAGTCAAAGGTGTTCCAAGCTCTCTCTGCAGCAGATGACGTGCAATAAAGTTCTGGTATGCGCTTTGCCGTCCACTAAAGTGATCGAGTCTACTTGTGCATCCCACCATGCAAGTGAGACACAGATGTCATATTGTTAATAATATTAACCATAAGAACATTGATAACACATTGCAAATTGCAAGACAAAATTGCAAGACAAAACATCTTCACTGTCATGTGTCGAATGACAGTCTCCTTGCTAAACATCTGACACGTCTCCTTGTAAGAATCAAGTTTATCTGAGATTTTTTTCATACAATTTTGTCATCAACCATCTTAACAAGGCAATCTACCAACTCAGATTTGTTAGTGCCAAGCAACGGGTCACACTTCTCTCTAGCTTCACACTACAAGGCGGGGTTAAGTAAGAAACCCGCACCACTGAGGGGTCGACTCATCTGATAAACTCATCACAGCTCAACAATGTCTATGATAGGCTTGTAGTCCCTTTCTCTTTGAACAAAATTCAACTTTCTTTTTCTCAATACTAGCTGCAATACACCCCTTAGGAGGCTCATCTACATCTACAAGCCTCAGTACTTGCATAGGGGATGTGAAGATCTAAGCAAGTCCTGAACATCATTCCAAAATGCTCCAGAATGACAAGTGGCTCAGTTAGATAAGGCAAACAAGGTCTCCCTGTGACCCAACATGCTTTGAAGAGTGAGAAAAGAAGTAGCAAAACGTATCACCCCAGGACGCATTAACTCGTCATTGTTCTTACTCTTCTTGACGAACGCATCATGTAGAAAAGTGTGTTGGTAGATGTAGGTAGCTTTCTTGCCTTTGTGATGACATAGACATCTTCCCTATGCCTTCCAACATGAGATTCACACAATATGCAACACATGGAGTCCAAAACAAGTGCTTCCTTTTCTGCACGAGCTTCCTCCTCACCCTAACTTAGTTTTTTGCATTCTCAGTAATAACTTGCACAACATTATCTTCACTGATCTTCTCAATAGCTTCATTAAGCACATTAAACATATAATCTGACTTGTGCATTGCAGAAGAGGTGTATACAAGGAAGCACGGATACATTTTTAGACACGGACACGAACACGGGACACAGCAAATTTCTAAGATGTAGTACATGGACACAACATCGGATGAGGGGAAAATATTTTTTTATTTATACATATACGTAGGTGTATTATGTATGAACTGGAATTTATCTTAAAATTTGTCCAGATTGATCTATCTATGATTGTATAATCTTATATGCATATAGATATGTCTTTGTGTGTGTAGTAGAAACAACATGAAGTAGAAAACGAAACGTGTGTTTGTAGTGGAAATAGTATATTACAGAATACATGTATGAGTTCGTATTACTCATAACCAATTTATTAGACTAAAATTTATTTCATAATATCTGATTCAGCTTAGACTTTACATATTACTTTTTTCCAACAGATTTGTTTGTAACTGTGATCAGATCTCAGCTCCTATGTTACAATTTCACTGTAATAATACATAAACAGTAGCTGTATATTCGACGTCTGCACTCTAATAAACTATTGCAGCAGCAGCTGCTGCAGTGGTGTGTCCAGGAAGTGTCTGGGCAGTGTCCAACTGTGTCCAGGGTGCAGAAAAAGACCAAAATGATCTGGACACGTCCCAGCCGTGTCCAAAATGTTTTGGGCCGTGTCTGTGTCCAAAACGTGTCCGACACGGACATGGGGGCTGTCGAAAAGTGTCTGTGCTTCCTAGCATATACATATACATAGACACACACGCACGCACGCACACACAACACACACACATACAACATGGAACACACACACAACACACACACACATATACAACATGGAACACACACACACAAATGGAACACACACACTTATACAACATGAAACACACACACACCCCCCACACATATACAACATGGAACACACACACACAACAACAACAACAACAACAACAACAACAACAACATGGAACACACACACACATAACAACATGTAACACACACACACATACAACATGGAACCCAGTGCTATAATGTAAGTCATAACACAAAAGAAGGATAACATCAGATCCAAAGATCATTTACGATGTGAATATAATATGAAAAAAATGAAACCCCAAGTCTTTTTTTCATTATGAAACTGAATAATATCTATTGAGAACAACTATTCCACAATACATTTGCAATATAGATTCAAATAAGTGTAAATGGAGAATGATGAGATCTAACAAATTTGCATGCCAAATCCCTAGAGAAACCCTTACAAGAATGATGAATTTTATGTCTACAACAATCATGTATAATAGATTATTATCAGTCTAATAGGAGGGGGAGGAGGCATATAGGTGGTTGTAATGTACTAGAGGAAGAGGAGGGAGGAGACATAATATTTATATTTCTTTTATATAGGGAGTTGGTTTTGGGCCACTACATGTCTATGTTGTATCCACACTGTGTCAATAGTTTTAAAAAGCGGTATGCGTTATGCGTGCGGAGAGGTCACCTTATAGAGTATATGCGTTATGCGGGAGTATATGTGGAAGTATATGCGGTTTTAATTGTTTTAATAATTAATTCGTATTATATAAAGTAATCGCACAATTGCATATTTAATTTGTACATTACATATTTAGACCCTAAAATTTGAGATAGATTCAAATATAATGTTTTAATGAAAAGTAAAACACCATTTAGGATGCATTCTAGAATCATATAAACATAAACTCCAATGAAGTATGCACAAAATGGTTTAACACAAGTACATAACAATCAATACTAACCAAATCATACAAAAAATGCTCGCATATCCTAGAGGTCCAAGTAACAAACATTAAATAGGCATGTGTCTCGTGTACAAAACATACAACAAAATCGTACATCAAGAGAATGTTATCAATAAAATTATAATCTAGTTTGGCCCGAGATAACAAATGTCCATCTAAAAATCGCCGACTAATCGGCCTTATAAGCGACAAAGTATATGCGGGCTGCTTATGCGGCCCGTGCGGCCTTTTTTTGAAACACTGAAGTCTGTGTCTACAGAGTGTCCGGTCCTAAAATATAAGTGGACACCTCTGAGCCGTGTCCATACTGTATTTGCATTAGACACACGTCCATGATGACTACGATAGCCCCGAGGAAGTGTCCATGCTTCCAATGTCTCAATTTATTTTCTGTTGAGAGAGTGTCTTAAACTCTTTAGAAAAGCTTCCTTGATGAACCAGACGTCTACACCAAGCCTCGACATCTTCAGGATGTGTTTTGGGCATCTGCAAGTGTATTTACGGTCATTACTTCAAACCATATATGATCTGCCTAGACTATATTTGCATTTACGGTCCAGCTGGACCATATACAGTCCATCATTGGACTGTAAATGTTGCTGAAATGAAAATAACAGTCCGTGTTACGGACAATATACAATTGTGTCGGACTGAAAATGCGACCGAAAAACAACTAATGACCGCGGGACTTTGGATATGGGTCCTATTCTTATAAATAGACCACCAACTCGTCCCAAGCATAAAGAACAACGAAGAGACATCAAGAGACCACCATCCTTCTAGTTGTGTTCTGAAGGATCTCCGTATGAAGACAAGGATTGGTTCGGGCCATGAGGGACCAGATGAACTCTACTACCTGGACAGACCACCATCGACATCTGCTCTTTTGTCAACATCCGTGAGGGGACTACAGTGGAACTACTGGCTTGGCCACCCCTCTACTGCAAAACTGAAGCATTTATTTCCTGCTTTATCTAAAAAAAACATTTATCTTGTCAGTTGGGTAAACAAACTCGTGTTGTGTTTCCTGCTAAGAAAGATATCGGCTCTAAAGACATACATTATTCATGCGGATATTTGGGGTTCATGCTCTATTCCTAGCCATTCTGGATTCAAATACTATATGACCTTCATAGATGATTATTCTCGTGCTACTTGGTTGTTTATACTGAAAGATCGCAACATGATTTTGAATAATATTAGCATTTTTTCTCTGAAGTACAGACACAATTCAACAAACCAATTAAAGTTTTCCAAACCGATAATGCCCTTGAATTTATGCAAAAATCGGTGACATCGTTTTGTTCTGTCTGTGGCACTCTACACCAAACTACCTGCCCCTACACTCCATAACAAAATGGAGTTGCTGAAAGGAAAAACCGCCATCTTTTAGAGGTTGCTCGCACTATACTTCTTCATTATAAAGTTCCTCAACGTTTTTGGTCTGAGGCGGTCTCTACGGCTTGCTATCTTATCAATCACATGCCTTCTTCTGTTGTGCACAATCAAATCACTTACAACATTTGTTTTTTTTAGATGCCCAACTTTTTTCTGTCCCACCCCATATTTTTGGGTGTACCGATTTTGTTAAAAACCTTCTCCTATGGTTAACAAAACTTGATTCTCGCTCCACCAAGTGTATCTTTTTGGGATATTCTAGAACCCAGAAAGGATATTGCTGCTTTGATCCAATTATGAAACAATGGTATGTAAGTGCTGATGTAGTAATTTTTGAGTGTATGCCATACTACTCTGATGACGGGGCATCACCATCAAGTGACATTTTGGCACCCACACCGTTGCTTGATGTTGTTGAGATTGCGCCATCTTTTGAGCTGACACCTGAAGATCGCCCTCTGCAAGTTTACAAGCGAAGACCCAAGACAACTACTCCCTCCATGGCCCTTCCACAACCAATTCCTCCTACGGATGATCATCAGACAACTGAGGTAACCTCTGACTTACACCTACCTATCAGTCAGTGCAAAGGTGTTCGTTCTTGTACAAAACATCCTATTAGTCATTTCTGCTCATCTTCTAAACTGAATACCAGTTTTGCGTGCTTCACTACTACTATCTCTGCTGTCTCTATTTCCAAAACTACTGCAAAAGCTCTTCACATTCCTGCATGGAAACAAGCTATGGAAAATGAAATGCATGCACTCTCTGATCCCAAGACATGGGAGCTTGTGGATCGTCCTGCTTCATGCTCTACTGTTGGCTGCCGCTGGATCTTCACTATTAAATATCAACCAGATGGCACGATTGAGCGAATGAAAGCTTGTCTCGTGGCAAAAGGTTACACACAAACTTATGGTGTGGACTACTTTGAAACAGTTTCCCCTGTAGCAAGATTAAATTCTGTCAGAATTCTTATTTCTGTTGCTGTCAACAAAGATTGGCCTCTATTTCAGTTAGATGTCAAGAATGCCTTTCTGTATGGAGACTTGCAGGAAGAAGTTTACATGGAGCAACCACCAAGCTTTGTTGCTCAGGGGGAGTCTTCCTTGAGAGTTTGTAAACTCAGAAAAGCCATCTACGGTCTAAAACAAAGTCCTCATGCCTGATTCGACAAATTTGGTCAGATTTTAATAATTTTGGCTTTCGTTGTTCCCACTCGGATCACTCTGTGTTTATCAAGAAAACTGCGGTCGAGCTAGTCATTTTCATTGTCTATGTTGATGATATTATTTTATCTGGCAGTGATACCTTTGGAATTCAGGCCACGAAAACTTAGAAAAGCATTTTGTCACCAAAGATCTTGGAAAACTGAGATATTTTTTAGGAATTGAGGTATCTAGATCATCTATAGGCCTATGTCTTTCCCAGCGGAAATATGTTCTTGATCTACTGTAGGAGACTGGTATGCTTGGATGCAAACCAGCCAACACCCCTCTAGATCCAAACACTAACTAGGACGATGAAAATTCTTTACCTTATGCTGATCACCACCAATTCAGAAGATTGGTTGGTAAACTTATTTATCTCACTATTACACGAGCTGATCTTATTGCTGTTGTTGGATTCGTAAGCAGGTATCTTGACAAACCTCGACAGTGCCACTGGGATATGTCTGCCATATTCTGCGTTATCTCAAAAGTTCTCCAGAAAAAGGATTATTATATAAGAAGTACGACCATTGCAACCTCTCAGGTTTTTCAGATTCTGACTATGCAGGAAGCCGATTTGATCGTAAAGCTACATCTGGCTATTGCACATTTGTGGGTGGCAATCTAGTTACCTGGCAAAGCAAAAAGCAAACCGTAGTCGCTAGGTCCAATGCAGAGGCAGAATATCGAGCCATGGCTCACATTGCATGTGAACTTCTATGGGTCGAAAGCCTTCTCAAAGAGTTCGACATATCCTACTCCAGTCCTATACTGATGTTTTGTGACAACAAGGCTTCTATATTTATAGCGAGCAACCCGACATTTCATGATAGGACAACACATATAGAGGTCAATTGCCACTTTGTTCGCGAGATTGTACTTTCTAGCCGTATTTGTACTCCATATCTCAGCACTGAGCAACAAATAGCAGATATCTTCACCAAAATTCTTCCAAAGGCTTGCTTCCAGACTCTAGTAGACAAGCTAGGCATATTCAACATCTATGCTCCAGCTTGAGGGGGAGTATAGAGATATACTTATACTTCATTTAGTGTCATGTGCCTTGCATGTGCCTCACCTATATATTACTTATGTTGTTTTGTCCCATTTTGCTCATCTCTGTTTTATGTCTCCTCTCTTATCCTATATAAGAGAATGCATTGTCCATTGAAATTATCTAATACAATTCTATTCAGTCTTCTATACGGTCCAACTGGGCCATATATAGTCTAGCATTGGACTGAAAATGTTGCTGAAATGAAAATGCAGCCTGTGTTACGGAACGTATACAGTCCAGTCTGACTGTAAATGCGGCCGGAAAACAACCTAATGACTTCGGGAGTTTGGATATGGGTCATATTCTTATAAACAGACCCCCAATCCGTCCCTAACATAGAGAGCAACGAAGAGACATCAAGAGACGTCATTTTTTGAAAACCTAAAGCCATGGATGGACCTAGGGATTTCCTTAGGGTTTCACGCCTCTAAGAGTTCCTTTCCAAGCAACCATCTTCTTCCACGGTTGGCTTTCGGGTGTAAAAGGGGATTGGGTTCTTCTCTCTTCTGTATCCATCATCTCTGTAATCTTTCTATCAATAATATCATCTGCGCCTGTGGATGTAGGCTCC
This sequence comes from Alisma plantago-aquatica, assembly GCA_963693085.1. Taxonomy (NCBI): domain Eukaryota; kingdom Viridiplantae; phylum Streptophyta; class Magnoliopsida; order Alismatales; family Alismataceae; genus Alisma; species Alisma plantago-aquatica. Next base: position 781,408,289 of record OY856410.1, read on the forward strand.
CACATTGGGAATTTGCTGAACCACTATAAGTCTCGTCTTTGTGGTTGCTTGCTTGTTCGTCGTTGATCTTAGTCGTACATATTCAGTATTGTCTGCTTGATCTCACGCTTTCGCATCTCCGCAACAAGCTCGTTGGATCTTGTTGTTTGAGTCTCTCATCACCACCATTATCCAACATTTTCCAATGTGCAGTGAGTATATGAGAGTATAAATGGGTCCCATTCTGTCCTGAAGAAAATGTAACATTATAGGTATTATGATTTTAATATCCTCTCTTTATATTTACTCTGAATGTATTCTTGACGAAAAGATAGGCATGCTATCTGAAACCATTAGTTTATTATTGAAAACTTAGTTTTATAATGCAAAAGAAAACATCATCCACAAAGCATAGAAGAAAATGCAACTCTAGCAGTTCATGTCATAGAATAAGTCAATTACATCTAATTCTAAGTATGTAGCTTCTAGTTTGTAGGGTTGACTTATATATGTGAGTACGTGTGATTAAATTTATGGTAGTGTCTTCTTGTGTTTATACATGTGTTTGGGTTTGTATGTACTGCACATGTATACGTTCTTGTATGAGATACTTTACATGTATACGTGCTTGTGAGGTTTATTTGAATATGCTTAAATCGAGCTCACCACCCTTGGTATTACCATAGGACACATGCATAGTAGACTTTGAATAGTTATCTTGGATATTGCACGTGATTTAACCTTTCTACCACTTTTAGAAATAGTTCTAATAAGTATGAAGTCTTGGATATCACCTTAAGGACTCCATAGTTAGTGATCCTGAATCTCTGGTTAGGAGCATTGTAAAGTCTTGTTACCAAGTACAAATCAGAGTCAAATCAAGAAACAAACTGTTAGTAAATTGAATATGAATTGAAGGGAACAAAATATGGTGGAACTAGAATGGGGCCCACCTACATTGTGGGAATAGTTGATATGAATATCCTCACACTGACGTGGAACACATTTTGAAGAAGGACGAAGAAGATAAATGACAATTCTCAAAATTCAATTCATATTCAACTGTGTGGACAACAGCCCTGAGGCTGGCTTTTCTAAGACTACACGACTTGACCTAGAACTAATGGAAATAAATTCCTATTTAATAAAATTAGGAATTAAATAAAACCTAAAATAAAGAAAAGCATAAAAGTATATGACGAAGTACATTAACTATATAAATTGCACTTAGGTCCCTAAATATAAAAATAAAATAAAAACAAATAGAATAAAGCCTAATATGTCCTACATCACACACTAGTCACACATACCATCCTGCAGTCTGATGCCATAATCTGAGTGTTTGCTAGCTCAAAGACGTTCTTGAAAGCGTAGGAAATGATTTTTTAAGCTAAGTTGTTTGTCATAGATCCACTCTCCTTCAGTGATGCTAGAAGATTCCTTTGAAGATATATATATTGGTTTTTTTGGAGATTTAGTAGGACGGCATGGTAGACCTTAGGAATCAACGGTCTAATGGTATCTAGGTCACCATGTGTTGATTTCATATCTAGATTCATTAAAGTAATGTCGTGTTTCGAGATGAAACTAGTAGGGAAGAAATGGCACGTATGACTTACATAAATTTTACAAGAGGCCGACACTGTAATTAAAAATATCCTCATTATTATTTGTAATCTGCAATATGATTATAGAATACTTCTTACAAAAGTGTCTCATCAAATATTAACACATCATTTTTTGGTTCTCTCTTCTAAGTAATCCTGCATGTTCCTTTCAGTATGACTTCAGAGAACCACATGTTTTAATCTCTGATTTTACTTACTGTTGACATGTTGCCTATGTGAAATAGCACTTAATTTAGTCTTTAAAGCTGCAATTATAGAAAAAACATTGCACTGTTTATGTAGCGAGCTGACTGACATGGTTGTTGAAGCACAACGATGGACAAGTTCAGTTCCACAATTGCTTCCTGTGGATACTGCAACAGAGCAATTCTTGCTATCAAAGAATCGGCTTTTGATTTTGGTATCCTTCTCCCACTTCAATTATCATCAAGTTGTTCATGTGTATACAGAACTTATCTTGAGTGCTATTTTCAAGAAGCTCCTATTTGCATACTAAACTGTGTTATTCCTCTTTTTATATTAATGTATCTTTCAATATACTGATTCTTGAACATTAATGTCATTTGGTAGCACACCAACATCGTCAGATATCATCTATTTGTGATACAGTGTCAAAAAATATTCATGATATTTTCGTGAGTCACAATTACATACAATTTAATAGCTTTTAAAGTTTGCATGGTTCTATGATATTTGAGTTGATTAAGTTGAACTTGTGGCTTTCATTATAATATGTTGAACATCAGCAGGACTTTTCATTATAATGTATCGAACGTTCAGGACTTTCGTGTTTCTGATTTGTGTTCACAGAGATTTTTAGTTCTGTACGTCGATTTCTAATCAGTTGGTGTAGAAAATCTGTAGAATTTGTTTAACACTGTTCTATATATATGCAGGGTTTCAACACAACACTTACAAAATTTGCAGAATCTGCTGGAAGGATGGGAGATGATCAGATCAAGGAGATGGACCTCAAATTACGCCCTGAGTTGAAAGAACCATTGACTAAGCTATGCAATGACCCTAAGACAACTGTCCTTGTTCTTAGTGGAAGCCCTGTAAACGTTCTTGATGATGTACTAATGCTGAATCTGTATGCTTATGCTTAATTTTTCATTACGTATTCTTTTCTTGCCCTGAAGTTACAGTTTTTTGGCAGAACTTCGAAGGATATGATATGTGGCTAGCTGCAGAAAATGGGATGCTTTTGCGCTCTGCTGAAGGAGAGTGGATGACCACAACCACAAGGCCAGAAAGTTTAAACATGGACTGGGATGAGAGTGGTGTAAAGGTGTAGAGATGCTCATATAATAGCAGTTATTGTGTGCTTCACTTTTATAGACCTCTATAATTAAGCTACTTTTGATGATCACTGCATCTTACAGCATGTTTTTGAGTATTTTACTGAAAGAACACCAAGGTCTCATATTGAGCATCGAGACACATCACTCGTTTGGAATTACAAATATGCTGGTATGTGTACCTTTGATTGCGATTTTACTGGTTTAGCGGCAAGTATTTCTATTTCTTGTGTACATGTTATGAATGTAGATATTGATTTCGGGAGAATACAAGCAAGGGACATGTTGCAGCACATCTGGACTGGTCCAATATCCAATGCAGCTGTAGATGTTGTTCGAGGAAGCAGATCAGTTGAGGTCCGCTCCTATGGTATTACAAAGGTCAGTGGGGCGTTCTCTCTATATTTGATCCAGATACAGTATGATAGCCATTCCTTTCAAAACTAATGTGAAACTGCTTTGCACAAGCACACATGCAGACACCCATACCCCAGGCCAAGCAACATCTAACACAGTACCTTGAATTTTGGATGCTTAATGATTTATTTATAGACAGAAAATCTATAAATTTCTTTGTCCATTATAAGCATTCTGTTAATCTTCAATATGACATTTAGACTTTTTAATTATATTTCACAGCATGGCTATTCATTATTCTGAAGAAGTAATGTCTAGGTTTTGACTTGGATAATGGCCATTTAATGACTGTTGTGGAACAAAGGTCCACTTATGGTTACGGTAGCACAGTCAAAACCCGATGCACGTCTATAGAGTAGGGCTAGGTTGATCTTCTCCACTATTGGATGATATCGAGCTAGATGATCTTCTCCATGTTTGGATAATGGTTTCCAGCAAGTAGAATCTGTATAATAATAAAGTGAGGCAGTAATGGTTATTTTGGACCAGTAAATCCAACTGCTATATACAGGAGAGGGAGGGGAATAAATACAAACTTGAACCTCAAACCCCAACGGGCAACTTTGCAGGCCCATATAACAAAAATTCACAATAATAAAATAAATCATACTCTCTATAAGAATCTGTGGTTTGCTTTGAAATGATCAAGCTACGTTTCAAGAATTACTGTACTTTAGATATATTTTGACTAGCACTTCAAAGCTACTAGGTTGCATACATTGCGCTAGGTTGCTAGTTGTTGAAGGTCTGACCTCTTAGGAAAGTATGCATTACTACAAGCTGACTAAACAAAGTGTAAATTACAACTCTCTCAGCCTTGCTAGTCAACGGTGGCAGTGCTATAACATATTTGGTATTGGGCTTAGGACCACCTGTGCACTTATGTGCTTTCTTCTTATTTCCCTCTCTTAGTAAGTGATCCATTTACCACATGGATCTACGCAACTCTTGTAGGTTCCAGTATACAGGAGGCCTAGTTAAACACTACGCAACTCTAATAAAAATTATGCTTAATCATTTTTACTTGGTATCAGGGTAACAATTTGCTGCTACAGCTGTGGATTGTTGCCTCCGGACATTGTTTCCGATGTCCAGAAACAGAAATTTACAGAAATTTGACCGAAAATTTGATATTTCCACTTCTGAAACAAGATTTCGACGCAAATTTCAGTGATCCTGATGACTAAATAAAGGAATTAAGGCATACTTTTTTACCATGATGATCTACATACATAATACACCTAATCATGCAATAATATCATATGTTGTTATTGTGTGGGGGGCTCCTATATTTTTGAGTTGAAATATAAAAAACTGTTTCGAGCAGGATTTCGATCATGCAATGTATACATACATATATTCTTATGAAATATCATGTTACATCTTATATTTTGGATTCAATTAACTGAGGGGGGGTCTCCCACATTTTAAAGGATTTTGTAAGTTTTTTTTTCAATTTTTTTAATGAAATTAGGAACCAGAAATTTCAGCAATTTGGCATGAACTGATATTTCCACTGATATTTAGCAATTTCGACTAAAATTTAAATCCATGTGCCTTCCCCACCAGAGGCAGCACCCCCCGTTGAGGATGCTGCCTTCTGCATGGTCTGAAGCAACCATCCTCTCTTTCATGTTCTTCCTGTAATCTTATCTAATTAGAAAAAAACAAAGATCCTGGCTTTATATATCTACAAAAATAGTGGGAGCAAGTGTAGTTTTTCCCCACCCATGCTTCATTCTCTAACTAGAGGGACATGACTTTATATCATAGTGCATAATTCTTGTGATTAATTTTACCATACAAACTCTCTTGTTAGCACTTGCTTTTCTTTTACCGAGCTTCTTTCCAATAGACATTGAGAATTATCTTCTCCCCTATAAACCGTGCTTGCATTCCAATAGCCTGCTTGTCCCAGACCGTGCTACATACTGGTAAATTATATACGTTCTTATGGTTGAAGATAAAGCCACCTCTGCTCCCACGATCATTTACAATGACATACTTTCCACATCTGTCATTAATGTTAATGGCAATAACTACCACGCCATGGATAAATTCCGTCTACACATTCTAGGAATTGCGGAAAAAGCTCAAGTACATCACTAGCGACCCACCTATGAAACTTAAGGATTTCCCCACCCAGACGATCGCGGATAATCAAATCCAAAACTGGCTTTGGGGTAGAATGGAACCCCATGTTGCAGTAAAACATATGTATCATTGTAACACTAAAGTGATGTGTGAAGAAATGAAACAATTTTACACTCAAGAACATAACTAACTCTGTTCATACACCATAGTGGATAAATTCTTCTCAGAGCAGCAATGCGATCGACCTCGAAGTCTACTATGACTCTATATAGGCCTTGTTTGATCAAATAAATTTTTTCTCACTCACGCTATACCGTCGTGTGAAGAAGTGTATACGATAATGTTGTGTTTTTCTATTGATATGTACACCCTTATCCTATATATAGGAGAGGAGGCTATTACAAGGAAGCACAAAGGAAGCGACTTAACCCTATATGGGCAACATGCCCATGTAGACAATAAACTAATAACCTATTAACTAAATAGGCTATATTCTAACATGTCGTTCGCCAATTACTCTCAGGAGGAACGCAACTTCCCTCCATGGACGAGGAATACACATGTCTCTCTCAAATCTCAGTCACACATGCCTTCATCTAACATCATTCACATATCACACTAACATTCCTAAAACTTAGGTGGCTCTCGCCACAATAGCATGCAAACAACCATATGCACCTACTATCAATGATTGGCCACATCGAACATGAGTGCCACACCAAGAAAGCACAATATGACTGGGGCCATGGTCGGGGCATTGCTTACTTGAATCAGGCACCATCCGGAGCCTTTGTCCTGCTACCACCATATGGGTACACCCTCATATGTCACCCTCAAAACTGATAGAGTATTAGTGATTCGTCTATGCTGCACAACAAATTGGCACCTCTCTTCTCCGTGCATAGTCGACTTCCTCAGCATATTCTACTACATCCGACTGGTCGAATTGGGGGCTCTCCAATCTATCTGCCATAGATTTCATCCTCTTCTCATCTCACTGTTGCACCTAGAGGTAATGTTTGCCATCCATACTAAACACACACTCCAATTGGATTGTGGACTCATGCTCTACCCAATGCAAGATTGGTATGCAACGCCTACTCGCCAATTCTAATACCTATATCCCTCACACCTCTGTCCCACCAGAAGATGGCTCACTGGAAGATGTTACGCAAAGTGGTTGTATTCAACTTTCCTCCCCATTACCTTACCTTATGTTGATCACATTCCCAATTTCCCCCATAAGGACATTACATGCTTTAAACTGCAAAGCTTGTGGACTCCTTAACTTGCTATCTAACTTTGGACATATTGGTTTTGTCCTTGATGATGTGAGAAGCTTCACCATGATGATTGGATGGGGCCCCTCTCTGGCGATCTCTACTATCTCTCCACGCTTTCACCACTTCATCCACTTCTCTTATTACCAATTCATTCTTGCAACAACATTTTTGTTTTGTACATCCTTTATATAATCTAAAAGTGTATATTCTTCTATATCCCAATGTTTTTACACCCAACCCCGAGGTCGACCCATTAAAGGTCTTGGGCCTCGGGTTCAAGGTTCAACCGCCGGTCGACTCGATATATTAATAACAAAAGATTAATGGGGCGAGGGGGTAGCCCAGCGGTGCGGTTCGACAGTCCCTAATGAAGGGACCTGTGTTCGACTCTGGCTGCCAACCCTCGGGGTGCAACAAGGCCCTACGTTATTGAGCGCGCTGTGGTGCCCCCAAAGTACACGATTGATTCCGGGGTTTACTATGTTGGGATGGGTCCAATAGTGGCCCTTCCTGGGAGGGGTTCACCGTCATTAAAAAAATAGAAATTAAGAATTTGGAACTGATACGTACATAAACAAGCAAGAAAACCAATGGTTTACATCACACGACAATGATGACATGAATCCTATGCAATCTTTAGTATATTAATAAACAACATAGGGGCTATTTGTTTTTTGGACGGATAGAGGCATATGAATATGAAATAAATCCCAATTATAGTAGAGTACTAGCCGATTTGAGACTAAGACCACACAACATAAAAAAGCCAAAAAAAAAGAAAAATATGAAATAAATCTCAATTATAGGAAAACGATCATCCAACGTCGCCACCAAAGACTACAATCATCCTATATCAGTTGTCCTCAGCTAAACAAAATCTCAACTCTGTCGTGTCAATCATACCATGTAGGGCCCATAAATCTAGAAGGGATCTTTGAAGCTTGTCGCTAATGAGTCAAATAGTGTTACACCAACGAACCAAGTAGTAGAGTAGGAGGTCTAGAAGAATAATAAAATGCGATGTCAGATCAGTGGGAAAAGACTCCACAATTTCAGAATGATCGAATTAAGCAAACTTGTTTGGAGGCGAGGAAGAAGGTGAGGAAGGCACATCGAATAAATGCCAAATTCATGAAATGTGACATTTGCTGAGACATACATGTGTCAATTGCTGAGTTTGTCAACCTTTAGATTAAAGTTATGAACGAAGGCTGCACAAAAAAAGATCCTGATAGGGAGATGGAAAATCTTGTCTTCAAGAAAAACAATCAAATAAGGAATCTCGTCTTAGAGAACAAAAGATGGTTGTTGGCTGATAAGGTAGCAGACTGTGAGGATGTCTTTAAACCTGTAGGATTTTGGTTAAGCGAGCTTGGAAGATTAGAGTTTGGGTAATATCTGACAAGCGACAATTCTTGTGCTCAACAATCATATTATATTGTTTGGTGTCGGCACAAGATCTATGATGAACTACCCCATTTTCTTAGCAAAATGAGGACATTGAACCCGATATATATGCTAAAGCATTTTTGGTTCAGAAAATTTTAATGAGTCGAGATTATTGTATAATTTTTTTAAAAATTCCAACCCTCTAATAAAATAACAAATATATCCAAGTCATTCTAGAGAAAGTATCGACAAAAGTAATAAAATAGCAAAAAGTTGTGGTTCAAAATGGACCACAATGTCACTATGAACGAAATCAAAGAGAACTTTGCGAGGAAAGGAATTCCTATGGTGCTTCCTTAAATGACAAAAATCACATGGAAGACTTTTAATCCCGAGAAATATAACTCTGGCCGTTTGAGTTTCTCCGGAGAGGGCCAAAGGGGTGTCCGTAGTGCTGAGGGAGTTGAAGTGGTGAACAGGAAAGAAGGCAAATTGTGAAGCACCATCGCAAAAATAATATAGGTCACTAGCTCTAGAACCCAAACCAATCATCTTCAAATTCCAAGAATCTCGTAACACAAAGCAATGCTACATTTAAAAGCATCAACAAGTTTAGCAACAAACATTAAATTGAAGAAAAAATGAGGGATACAATGCAGATTGAAGTTTGGGTGTAGGTGAAAGATTCACACTAACACATTATTGAACCATTTTAGTTGATCCCTCAACAAGTGTGATAAAGAAATTGGGAATATAGGATTTAAGAGTGAAAAGGTGTCCCATATCAATCATGTGCTTTGGTCGCAAAGTCAACATTCCAAGAGAAATCAGATGCTTTCCATTTAAGCCCCAATTGGGTTTTGAGATGCTTGCAAAAGCTGCTCATTCTACATAAGAAACAATTGTAGAGGAGTTATCTGCAATATGAGCAACAAGGGCAGTGCTCACTTCACGTCCACCCCCATAGAGATGGCCATACTTTTGGTAGAACATCTTCTCAAGTTTACCCAAAACTTTGCAGAAAGTACACTTGGGTCTACGAGCACATACACATCCTCTGCCTCGAGCTACGACAACCATAGCCACTTATGAGTCTAGTAAAATGATCGAGATATGTTGTAGACGAGAATACAATCCTCCAAGGTAGGAAACTGATATTCCGCAAAAAGAACGTTGTGGTCAGGTTCAAAGGGTGAGTGCAGACCGTTGAGTTGCAGTATTAAGGTAGACACACTCCTTAGTTTGTTCATCAAAGGTGTCAGGCTGGAAGAAATTGAATTGCTGTGACAAGGCAATGATGGCTTTACAATATTAGAGCTTGTCCAAAATCTTACAAATGTGCATTACGTTCTTTTCCTGAGTAAAGTGGCGGAAAGGAGCTTCCTACATGTCTTTGGCATTCTTGTGGAACTGTACTTGGAGGCAAGGGGGGGTTCCATACTGTTCCATAGCCAGTTCTTGACTTGGCTATGTACTCGTTTCCACTCATGGAACAAAGTTTCGATCAAAATTGCAAAATTTCGCTCGAAATTTTGTTTTTTGCAATCAGGTATCAAAACGTCAGTAAGCAGGAACTGGTCCCCAATTTCGCAGTTGCAGTCGAAATTTCACAAAACAGGGGTTATTTTAGTGCAAAAAAGTCCAGTTTGGGCCTTGATATTGCAAAATCAGTGCGAAATGCAACACCTATTTCGCAAAACAATGTTCCATCGATTGGATTTGTTGGTACTTTGATCTCTTGCTCTCGGAGGCTGCTCTACTTGATTCTAAGGTATGTAACCCCTCTCCCTAGCCCATCTACTCCTCTTTCTATTTCTACTCCCTTTTAAATACTCCGAAAATCCTAAATTTCTAAGTGACACTTCTCTTAAAGTTCTCAAGATCTTGAAGTGAACTTGTAAATCTAAGAAACAATAGTGTGAAATGCGTATATTTATACTTATTTTGAAATCTAATCAATATATTTCATATTTATACACAAAATTGCTACAAAAGCTTTTTTAATGGAAGTTCTTATATTTTTTATTTTTCACTTATGTAAACCTATATATATATTATAATAGTAGCCTTATACAAAATGTTAAGTGTAAGTTGTAACTTGTAACCTAATTTTTTTATTTACTTATGTAACCCTAAATATATTATCATAGTAGACTTATACAATTAATATACTAGGCTACAATATTGTAACTTGTAAGTTGTAACTCTAAGTTATAAAGTCTAGTACTCTAGTTGTTTCAACTTGAAGTTTACAAGTTTGTAACAGTCTAACTGTCTTACAGACTTGACATTTATGTTCATTTGTGCACTCATTCATAAGACATGGATCCCACCCTAACCTCTAAACATATAAATATATTATATAATCCAGTGTGTCTATGTTTAAACATTGTGTTTGCAAAATTTCATAACTTAATTCCTTCATTTTGTCATCGAAATTGCCATCGAAATTCTGTTGAAATTGTTCAGCTTCCTTCACTTACAAATGTGGGAGACCCCCCACATATCTAATATGAAATATTATTTCATATTTGAGTAGATCTTGGCGATTAGACCGTCCTAGTAAATTTTCATGATTTAATTCACTTATTTGGTCGTCAAAATCGTTAGGGCCCGAAATATTGAAATTTCAGCTGAAATTTCAAAAAATTTCTATTTCTGGGCCATTGGACACGACATCGAAATCAGACATTTAATTCTGTGTTTCCACTTGGTGGTGTCCTCAACAGGCTTCACAATGAACTTCAACTTGTTTTTGGATTTAAGAATAGTGTAGATTGAATTCGTCTAGAGCAATTACTTGTCTCCATTTAATTTGATAATGGAGATTAGGGCATTGTTGCTGTAGATGGTTGTCTAAGGTGGATCTTTGTGATTATAAATGATTGGAGATGAATTGCACCGGTAGGATAGCGGCCGATGACAATTGAAGGATCACTGATAAGTATCATGATAATGATAAGAATGTTGGTAAGATGCACGAACATGCACTCTCACAAGAAAGAAACGTTAGCACTCACCCATATATGTAGAGGTGGCAAGAGGGACCTCAGTTCAATTAAAACGATTTAATAAATCACCGCAAACTTGCCATAGTCTACGGGATGTCATTAGTGATGTAGGCCGAGGCGGCACACCCTTAGTTATATGGAGCTGTAGGGGCTAACAATGTCTACTACTCTATGAAGGAGAGGCGGCAGTGCCGACTAAGATCCCTTGGAGGCTGCTACGCTATTTGCACCTATTAAGTGGCTATTATGATGCCTCCTATGGGGGGCTGCTACCTCCAGTTCTCTACTTGAAGGGATGCGACAACTGCTGTTCTTGCTCTGAGAGGACGACGTTGGCTGCTGCCCTCCCTTGACGACTGCCATTGACAACTGTTGCCACCCTTTGGGGGTGGCGATGGTTGTTGCTTGGTATGCTGTTGTGTTTTCCTAGCATTGCGGTGGATGCTGCCCGACACTAAGACTGCCAACACTGTTGCTGCTACTGCTGGACAAGGGGAAGGTGGCGATGCAACGGCTGCCTGGGTGGCAGCATAGTCACAAATTCGGTATTCGGGATACGTACGTCCAAGTTGAAAAATTCGGAAATCGGGAATTATGCGGAAAATTCGGATAAAAATCGGTCAATGTACGGTAAAAGTTCGGTCAACTATTCGGAAAAAAGTCGGCAAGAAAACGGATTATATATATACACACACACACACACACACACACACATATACATATACATAAATACATACAAACATATGCATACACCCACTAAAATGACTACCCGGCCAGTGTGGCTCAGGTGGTTCGGTTCGGCTTGTCCTCCCTGGGGGACCCGGGTTCGAATCCCCCTGAGCACACTGCAATTACCAACTCCTTGGGTCATCCGGGCTCTGGCACCTGTTGGAGGAGGGGGAGCGGGGTCTCCCTAAGACTCAAAAAAATGATTTAAAATGACTAAAATCAAACTAATTACCCTAATATTGGAAGAAAGGGAAGAAGTGGGAGCAGCAGACACAAATCAGGGAAGAAGGGGGGAGAATGGAGGAAGATGGAGCGTACATGTAGAATGTCGAGGGTTACTCTTGGCTCAGGGTGTGTCTGGATAGAGGAGGAAGGTTGGATGGTTTAGTGGAGCCCTGCTACAAGTAAAAAATGACGTGGAAAAAACAAATGTGAAGTAAAAGTACAGAACTGTATAAAACGGAAAAAAACGTATTGAACGCGTTTAAAATGCAATACATGAATAAAACGCGAATTAAACACGTTTAAAATGTATTATTCGTTTTGGAGTTTAAAACGGCCGTCATATACGACAAGTGAATAATACGCATTTTTTTGAAAAAAATGGAGTATATTGTGACTATGGGGGGCAGTTGTTGTTGCTTCCGAGGCATTGGTTGTTGTTCCCTTTAAGGCATGCACTGATACCATGTGATTTAATTCAGAGCTGTTTTTTAAACAAAACAAAGTTAACAATGAGTCCTATATATAGACTCGACTCAAGGTACGATGTAGATGCAGAGAATTATAAGGATAAACTATAATGATGTTTATTAGTATATATGCTTTATGCTTTATGTTTTATTTTGTGTTTTAGACCTATCTTGTCTTTAGCTTTTCTTTTATCCCATATTGCCTAATTCTATTTCTCACTCTCTTATCTTATAAAAGAGAGTGCATTGTATTTGTTTTAGACACATCAAATAAAGGTTTTCTCATTCTATATGGTATTAAAAGACTATGATCCTCCCCAATCTCTCCCACCAACCCTAACACTTCCTAAACCATACTTCTAGCCGCCACCCCACCCCACCGCCTTTCCAGCATGCAACTGCTCCCTCTCCCCGTCGCCGCCAACCTTTTTCTCCAACCACTGCCCCGCCCCCTCCCTTCTTCCCCACTCCATCTTCCCCCTCTTCCCGCTGCCGCCACCATCAACCCCTCCTAGCCCTCCCCATCCCACCGCCAACCCCACCCCCTCGCCATCCCACCGCCACCCCCTCCACCTACCCTTGCCGCCGAAAAAGATGATAGTTCGATCCGTCAAGTTTCTCGATCACAACAAAGATCGAGGAGGATATGTAGTCGCCAAAGAAGTTAGAGTGATGATGCGCACAGAGAAGTAGCAGTAGAAGTAGCAAAGTTGGATCAGCAAATCTGAAAAACCCGCATAGGGGCAGTAGAGAGCACTAGTAGATCTGGATCAACAGATCCAAAAACCCACATATGGGCAGTAGAGAGCAACAGCAGATATGGATCAGCAAATCTGAGAAACCCACATAGGGGCAGTAGAGAGTAGAAGGACCTACACCATCACGGTGTGCCCAAGCCTAGTCGTTGCAGCCCCACAACCATCCCCTTCCCTTCTCCACCAACCAGCTTCCCTACCTTCCCTCTTCCTCCTTCGTCTCCTGACACTTTCTAAAATAGCACGTTGAAGATCTAAAAGCCATCTTTGTTGCCTACCTACGCCACATGGAGTAACCCGCACACCGTGATGGTGTAGGTCCTTCTACTCTCTACTGCCCCTATGTGGGTTTCTCAGATTTGCTGATCCATATCTGCTGTTGCTCTCTACTGCCCATATGTGGGTTTTTGGATCTGTTGATCCAGATCTACTAGTGCTCTCTACTGCCCCTATGCGGGTTTTTCAGATTTGCTGATCCAACTTTGCTACTTCTACTGCTACTTCTCTGTGCGCATCATCACTCTAACTTCTTTGGCGACTACATATCCTCCTCGATCTTTGTTGTGATCGAGAAACTTGACGGATCGAACTATCATCTTTTTCGGCGTATTTTGAACTATATGTCAAAACCCAAGGACACTATTCCCATATCTCTACTGATGCTAAAATCCCTCTTGATGCTACGGTTGATAAAAAGCCAAGCAAGCCTACGCTCACTGGTCCAAAGATGATTCTGAAGTTATGACGTGGATGGTGAATAGTGCCGAACCGAAGAGCAGTTAGTCTCTCTTTTGCCTTCGAAATGCCAAAGCTATGTGGGATCAACTATCCCATGTGTACTCTCACCAACAAAATCTAAAGTACGTTTTTGAGATCTTCAAGAATTTGGTGAAAAAGGAGTATTCGACTGATGAATATGTCAAAGACTACGACAACCGCGACTGCGGCCATGTCCATGGCCACGTCCAGGAGCATTAGAAGCATGACCACCGCAACTGTGGCCATGTCCATGTCCACGCCCTTGACCCGAGTCATACGAGAGGATGACAAGAACAGAGTGATCAGAAGAAGTAACAAATACTGAAGACATGGAAGGGAGGCGTTGAATGCGCTTGAGAACATCCCTTAGTGTGGGTAAGGGATCATTAGATAAGATCTAGTCAACCACACCAGAAAGGATGAAGGAAGACCAACATGAATTGAACTAACTGAAGTTCATTACGTTGCCTTTGAACTTCTTTGCTATCGGAAGAGAGGGGATGATATACTTTGTATTCATCCCAGAGTTCCGAACATTGGTTGTAGTAGTGTTTGGCAGATCCATCAGTCAAATACTCCTTTTTCGCCAGATTCTTGAAGATCTCGAAGACCTTCGGGTTTTGCTGGTGAGAATACACACGGGATAGATGGTCCCACATAGCTTTGGCATTCTGAAAGCGAAGAAGAGACTGACTGATCTTCGGTTCGACACTATTCACCATCCACGTCATAGTGCCGAAATCATCTTTAGGCCATTGCACGTAGGCTTGCTTGACTTTTTCATCAGCTGTAGCGTCAGGAGGGATTGGAGCATCAACGAAAATGTGGGAATAGCGCCCTTGGGCTTTAACATATAGTTCAAACAATGCCAACCAAAGATGGTAGTTTGATCCATAGAGTTTCATGGTTGTCACACACAAAGACCAAGGAGGATTTGTAGTCGCCATGAAAGCCAAAGTGATGACGCGCCAAAAGATGAAGTAGCAACGATAGAAGAAATAGATTTGGATCACTAGATCTGAGAAACCTGCAGAGTAGTAGTAGTAAGCAGCAAAAGATCTGGATTAGCAGATTTGAGAAACCCTCATAGAGCCAGTGGTAAGCAATAGTAGATCTGAATCAATAGATCTGAGAAACCCGCATAGGGGGAGTAGAGTGCAGTAGTAGATCTGGATCAATTTGATCCGGAGAAACCCACATAGGGGCAGTAGGAAGCAACAACTTATTTGGATCATCAAATTTCAGAAACTTACATAGGGGCAGAAGAGAGGAGAAGGACCTACACCACCACGGGGAGAGAGTTACTCCACCATGAGAAGTAGGCAGGCAACAAAGATAGTCCTTTTAGATCTTCAAAGTTCTTTTTTTAGAAAGTGTCAAGGGACAAAGAATGAAGTGGGCGACATGTAGGGGTTAGGGAGGGGCGGCGGCTGGTGGGGGTGTAGGAAGCATCAGGGTTATGAAGGATAAAAAACGGCTGATACCATATAGAAATAGAAAAACTTTTTTTGATAATGTCTAAATAAATACAATGGACTCTTTTTTATAAGACAAGAAAGTACATAAGAAATGGAATTAGGCAATATGGAATAATAGAAAAGCTAAAGACAAGACAAGTCTAAAGCTCACAATAAAACATATGTACTAATAACTCCAAAATGGGACCACACTGCACGTACTTTATATATGGTGAACATGGATGTAGTAGTAGACTCTTCACAACCACGGAACTCACCAACTAATCGTCAACTAATTAAACTTTTTGGTGGTTCTGTCACGATTAATATCTAATGTCATATTATCTCTAAATTCTTTTCAAGCACTCTTATATAACTATTTTAATCCAAGTGAGGTGTAACATCATCTATGATGGTGCAAGTACTCCATTTTGTTAGACCTAATTATTTAGTTTAACTTAATGAAAATCCAACCTAATATAAGTCTATATTTGACTCTAAGGTACCTTAAGTGGGTTGAGGACCATCTTAGTGGTTCATTCTTCTTTCATCCTAGAACAAGCTGATCTTAAAAGCCTCCCTAGAAAACTACGTACCTACATTATTTAATGGTAGTCTTTTCTTTTCAAACACAATACCACCATAATTATTAATGTCACACTCCATCCAATGACAACTAGGGACTGTATGAGAATGTCTAAAAGCATGAAGTGTTGTAGATACAAGGCATCTATGGAATTATTGTCAATTGTTGGGGCCTATGACTTCCTTATTATTTTCAAATAGTAACATAAAAATTGCAATGTAACTTCCATTTAGTTAATAACTCTATTTGTACAGGAATGTTACTTGGAATACAAACAATTACTGCAAAAGTTGTTTCTATTATCAATTAATATACAGAAGGTTCATTTTGGATTTTTTGCTTCTTGCTGTTCAACCTTCTTCATGTATTTTGATCGAATACGTGTCTGCAACTATGCAAGTTTTTTTTCTTTTCTTCTGAAGGGGTGATCGTCTTAAGTTTATAATAATTGATTTCGATGAAGATAATATTTTGTGAATTTAGATTTCTGTCATCATGTATCATGCACAATACTTTTAAGCCCTCCCAAACTTTTCCACTAATGGCTTCTAGTATTTCCTATTATGATTCTAGTGATGTCCAAATCCATTGACTTTTGAAGTTACCTTCTTTGATCAAGTTGACAAAATAACATAAAGACTGGACTGTGTTTTAATCATATATGCTACTTTTTTGCTTAGTATTTTGTTTTCATAAATTCTGGGATGAACTTAGGTTTGATGATACTACCTAACCAGAATAAAATGGTTTTGACATCTCCATATTTTATTAAGATTTATATGTAGTGGTAACTAGCGGCCTGTTGTCTATTCTGGAATCTTATGTAAAAGCCATTCTCACACCTTTGCATCTTTCTGGTACAGGGAGCTGCAATAAACCGCATTTTAGGAGAAATCGTTCACAGAAAATGCATGACGACACCAATAGATTATATCTTGTGCATAGGTCACTTTCTTGGAAAGGTAAATCATAATGAGAAACAGTTTATCCTTCTCATATTAAACCTTTATTTTGTGTCCTATCTGAACTTTCTTAAAAGATCTGTGGATATGAATTGCAAATATTTGTTAAAGACACTATAGGAAAACTTATGATGAGCCATCTAAATCTGTTTTTACTGCAGTGGCTAGTGAGACTACTGAACATCTATGATAGTTCAGATAAGCACTCAACTGTCAGAACTCAAAAGGCAGAAGGCGATAACTTTGTTAACATTTCTCTAGAAGTCGGCAACGAGATTGCTTATTATTGGATGATTAAACAGAGTACAGGGGGCTCTCTTTTATAAGACAAGAGAGTATACATGGTATAGAGATAACCCATGTGGGATAAAGAGTACACAATAGAAAAAGAGAAAAAACATAAAGCAAAATACACTAAGTATAGAAAAGCAGTAAAGTATATATACTAATACTCCCCCTCAAGCTGGAGCGTAGATGTCAATCATGCCCAGTTTGGATGTCATAGTAGCAAATCTCGTCTTTGGAAGAATCTTTGTGAAGATGTCAGCCACCTGATCAGAAGTATGGATGTAGGGAGTGGATATCTGGTCAGATAATACAGCTTCGCGAACAAAATGGCAGTCCACCTCAATGTGTTTAGTCCGCTCATGAAACGTGGGATTACTGGCGATAAACGTAGCAGCTTTGTTATCACAATACATCAGAATAGGAGAGGAGTCGGAAATACCAAAATCCTTAAGTAGGCTTCGAATCCAGAAAAGCTCACAAGTAGTATGCACCATGGCGCGATATTCAGCTTCAGCACTTGAGCGAGCAACCACAGTCTGTTTCTTGCTTCGCCAAGTAACAAGGTTTCCTCCCACAAATGTACAGTAGCCAGAAGTGGAGCGTCGGTCGAGCTTGCTCCCAGCATAGTCAGAATCAGAATAACCAAGGAGTTTACAGTGACCATGTTTCTTATATAGCAGGCCTTTCCCAGGAGAGCTCTTCAAATATTTAAGAATGTGACAAACAACGTCCCAGTGACATTGCTGGGGTTTATCCAGGTATCTACTAACAAGCCCGACAGCAGAAGTAATATCAGCTCGTGTGACGGTTAGATAAATAAGCTTACCAACCATGCGTCAATACTGATGATGGTAAGGATAGGCAGGAGAGTTCTCATCATCCCAGTCAGTATTTGGATCCAGAGGTGTGCTAGCAGGCTTAGCACCTGGAAATCCAGTTTCAGAAAGCAGATCCAGAACATATTTGCGTGGAGACAAACAAAGAAGAGGACCGAGAAACTTCAATCCCAAGAAAGTACCGCAGAGAGCCAAGATCTTTGGTAACAAAGTGTTTCTCCAGATAGCACTTGGTAGCCTGAATGCCTGTAGGATCACTCCCTGAGAGAATGATATCATCAACCTATACAATAAGGATAACAATGCCAACAGTAGTATTTTTGACAAAAACAGAGTGATCTGACTGGGAGCGTCCAAAAGAAAATTTCTTAAGAATAGTACTCAGTTTATCAAACCAAGCACGGGGACTCTGTTTTAAATCATAAATCGCCTTCCTCAGTCTGTAGACTTTAGAGGACTCCCCCTGAAGCACAAATCCCGGGGGTTGTTCCATGTAGACCTCCTCATGTAGATCCCCATACAGAAAAGCATTCTTCACATCAAGTTGATACAAGGGCCAATCAGAATTAATAACAACAGAAATAAGAATCCGTACAGAGTTCAACCGAGCCACAGGAGAGAAAGTCTCAAAATAATCGACCCCGTAAGTTTGTGTATAGCCTTTAGCAACAAGTCTCGCCTTTAGGCGTTCAACCGTGCCATCCGGTCGATATTTGACAGTAAACACCCAGCGACAATCAACGGGGGAACAATCTGCAGGAGGATCAACTAGCTGCCATGTGTTGCGTTCAGTAAGAGCCTGCATTTCAACTTCCATAGCTTGACGCCAAGCAGGATGTTTAAGAGCCTGAGAAGCATTTTTAGGAATAGATATAGCAGAAAGAGCAGCAGTAAAGTTAGCAAAATTAGTCCCCAGATGATCAGTAGTACAGAAATTTCCAATAGGATGTTTAGTGCAAGTTCTAGTTCCTTTCCTCAAGCTGATAGGAACATCAAGATCAGAGAATACCTGTGGTGGTGTTTGATCTGGCACGGAGGATGAAGACATTGGAGGGGCCATAGAGGGAGTTGCTGTCTTCTGTCTTCTTTGATATACTTTTAGAGGTGGCTTTTCAGTAGAAGTAGTATCCACAATATCAATAATATCAGCGGTATCATCCATGACAGGTAAAGGTGTATCCAGTAATAAATCCGATGTAAGAGTCGACCCGGCAGAAGAGTAAAAGGACATGTGCTCAAAGAAAACAACATCAATAGATACAAACCATTTCTTTGACACATGATTATAGCAACGGTACCCTTTCTGAGTGCGCGAGTACCCTAGGAAGACACACTTAGTCGCTCTTGGATCAAGTTTGGTGAGACCGGGACGAAGGTTTTTGACAAAGCAGGTGCTCCCAAAGATACGAGTAGGCACAGTAAAAAGGGGCGCATCCGGAAACATAATCTGAAATGGAACTTGATTCCCAAGCACAGAAGAGGGCATTCGATTAGTTAGGTAACAAGCAGTAGAGATAGCCTCAGGCCAAAAATACTGGGGAACATGATAATGAAAAAGTAAAGTGCGAGCAAATTCAAGAAGATGGCGATTTTTGCGTTCAACGACTCCATTTTGTTGTGGTGTGTAAGCACAGGAAGTTTGGTGTATGGTGCCTTGTTTTCGACAAAAGTTGCTGACAGAGGCTTGCACGAATTCTACGGCATTATCAGTGCAAAAATTTTTAATGGGTTTAGCAAACTGGGTCCGAATCTCGGCAAAGAAAGCCGTGATACTGTCAAGAATGGTAGACCTTTCTTTAAGCAAAAACAACCAGGTGGTTCTAGAAAAATCATCAATAAAACTCAAGAAATATCTAAATCCAGAAGTACTCGACACGAGATAGGGTCCCCAAACATCAGCATGAATAATGTCAAATGGCTGTTTAGAACTAATACATGATTTTCTTGAAAAAGATGCTTGAGTCTGTTTGCCCAGTTGGCAAGTCTCAAAATGAAAAACAGAGTCTAATACATCAGGTAATAATTGATTCAGCTTTGCTGCAGAAGGATGTCCTAAGCGATAGTGCCACTGGATGCCTGTCGAAGATGTCAAGTATGCTGCGGTCTTCGGAACGCCCAAGTAGTATAACCGTCTGGTCCCTCATGGCCTGAACCAATCGTCGTCCTCGTGCGCAGATCTTGAAAAATAACACCATCCGGGTCAAACGTAATCGAGCAACGAAGGCTCTTCACAGTTCTATTTACATATAGCAGATTAATAGGAAACTTAGGAACATAAAGTGTAGACCGCAGAGGCAGGCAACCATTAGTACAAATATCACCAATCCCAGTAACAGGTGTCTTAGAGCCATCAGCCAGTGTAACAGGAGGTATAATAGAAGTATTGTGCAGTTTAGAAAATAAAGCAGGATTTCCAAAAATATGAGATGTCGCACCAGAATCAATCACCCATGAGTTTTTACCAGACTGTGTCAGGAGGGCGGTGCTACCATCAGTAGAAGCTTCAGCAGAGGAAGCAAGACGAGCCTGGAGCAGCTTTTCAAATTCAGACCGTATCCAGTTAGCAGAGGGTAGAGCAGAGGTAGTAGCAGTCTCAGTCTGATCCGTTGTGACCTGATTCGCCCAGGCTGGCTTGCCATGCTTGATCCAGCAACGATCTTCATTATGGTTTGTCTGCATGCAGAAAGTGCAGTAACGAGGCTCAGTAGAGTCAGCGCCAGAGTATGAGCCACGTCCAGGTGCAGTAGAACATCCGCGTCCACGACCCCAACTACGACCACGACCACGAAAGGAATCTCCAGTGCGAACAACGAGGGTTGCTCCATCAGAAGTATCAGAAAGGTGTTGCGAAACTGATGGCAGATGCTAAACCCTTTTGAGAACATCCCGAAGGGTAGGCAGCGGATCACTGGATAGGATCTGATCCATAACTCCAGCGAAGGAAGATGGCAAACCAGTGAGGAACTGAACAAGCATAAGTTCGTTCCGTTGACGCTGAACTTCAGTGACGTCGGCAGAAAGCGGATGATACACCTGAAATTCATCCCAGAGAGCACAACAGGTGGTGTAGTAGTCCTCAATAGAATCGGTGGCAGAAAATTCCTATTTGGCAAGTTGCTTGAAGATCTCAAAAACCTTCTTAGGATTTTGCTGATGAGAGTATACATGAGAGAGCTGCTCCCACATTTCCTTCGCAGTCTGGAGGCGAAGAAGTGACTGGCTGATCTTGGGCTCGACGCTGTTGACCATCCATGTCATAATGCCGTAGTCCTCCTTGGACCAAAGATCGTAGGCCTGCTTAGTCTTTTCATCAACATCAATAGCGGGGACCGCCAGTCCTTTGGTAGTTAGATGAGAATAGCGCCCTTGTGCTTTAACATATAGCTCGAAGGAAGCCGCCCAAAGGTGACAGTTGGAGTTATCCAACTTCACAGTCGTGACACACAAGTTGCGTGGAAGGTCAGGTGTCGTCATTGGAAAGGGCAGAAGCACGGGCGCAGAGAGCAGCAGAAGTCAGCAGCAGCAGAAAGCAGCAGAAGTCCAACGCATGGGCTAGTAGTAGCAGATAGAAGATCCACGCATGGATCTTTGAAAACTCACGTAGGGCAGTAGATAGAGATAAAAAAAACCTACGCCAACATGGAGGATCAATTACTCCACTATGAGGCGCATGCAGAAAGAGAGAGAAACTCCGTTTACGCTGTCAACGTGCCAGAACTAGAAAACGCCGGGGCTGTCTAGAGATTTCGGAAATAGAAACGGAGCTAGACGGAGGGGCCTGTGATAGATTAGGCCACAAAAGCGGGTGTAGCTAGGAGATAGGAGGTTGGACGGCGGTATTGTAGCAGCGGTAGAAAAAAAAAGAGAAGGGGGGTGGCGGCGGCTAGGGTTGGTGGAGAAGATGGCGGCTAGGGTTGGGGTGAGAGACGGATTAGGTTTAAGGTGGATCGGCCCGCTCTGATACCATCTAGAAGTCGGCAACGAGATTGCTTAGGATGATTAAACAGAGTACAGGGGGCTCTCTTTTATAAGACAAGAGAGTACACATGTTATAGAGATAACCCATGTGGGATAAAGAGTACACAATAGAAAAAGAGAAAAAGCATAAAGCAAAATACACTAAGTATAGAAAAGCAATAAAGTGTATATACTAATAATTTCAATGGATGTAGACATAGATGTAGACGAAAGAAGAACTCTTTTGTGCAAACATGAAATTTCTGCCCACAAATTAGTGAATGGGATAATGATGATTAAATAGTGGAATCACCAATTTGCATTGTGTCCCCTAATATGAACATGTTTTAATAGTAAATGACCTTATATATAGGAGAGCTACCTCACTTTTCTTAAAATATTTAAGTTATGCTTCTTGAGAATCTTTACAAGATGAGTCCATAACTACTATTCTCACAGCTCTTGCACAGACGATATTTGATTTAGTAGATCTGAGGGCTTCATAAGTGTTACCCGTTGAACTGTTGCATGTGCCTGTGAGTATTACAACATGGATTCACTAAATTGAGCGGACACAAGGAAAATTGAGGTGCAAACTAACAAATATAAACTAACAAATACGTACAAAGGCAAATGCAAGGTAGCTAACTAAGTTATTGTCCTCTTGTACAGTTTGGAGCCCAAGTCTTAAGGCTAAAATTGTTGATTGTTAACCCTTTCACTAGTTGGGTGTCTTGCATGACACTAATAACTTTTTACATGTCAATGGATGTGGACATAACTCTAGTTAGTGTAATAGACAATTCTAATTCATTTGCTTTATTTAGACTAATGGGTTTCCCCTACTTAGGCCATTATCACCAGTCTAGTTTATCATATTGTGTTCTGCAGGTACATCATACCCCGAGTCAAGTCTATATATATGACTCATTGTACTCCGTTTGATACTAATAAAATTGCTCCTCATTGAGTCACATAGTATTAGAGAGATTTTAAAAATTTTAGGGTTTTAGAGAGTAGCCTCCAGCAAGGGAGCAACGTCTAGGTAACATGTAAGAGAGCAGCCAGCTGTAAGAGACCTCATTAGGCCATTATCACCAGTCTAGTTTATCATATTGTGTTCTGCAGGTACATCATACCCCGAGTCAAGTCTATATATATGACTCATTGTACTCCGTTTGATACTAATAAAATTGCTCCTCATTGAGTCACATAGTATTAGAGAGATTTTAAAAATTTTAGGGTTTTAGAGAGTAGCCTCCAGCAAGGGAGCAACGTCTAGGTAACATGTAAGAGAGCAGCCAGCTGTAAGAGACCAACCTTCTGCAACACCGGTCTGTCTTGAGGAGAAGTGCTACCAGAAGCACGATCATCCCTACGCGCATGAAGGTGGAGTAGACACTATGCACATTGCCCGATCCAGATAAAACTCCTCTGTCACCATCTCCTAGGCTTTGACTTTGTGTCGACTTTGCTAGGTGTGAAAGTGGAAGTTTGTGGAAACTTTTAGAACACAAACTTTGATAAAATTGCAATGCCATTGTTGAAAGTAAATGAAGCAAAATTGAAGAGAACATCCATTCATGTTTTTTATCCAAATCCACCATGTAGTCTCTAACAACTAGCATTGATGCTTCCCACATGGCCATTCAAATCACTCCTAGTATTGATCTTCTCCTCTATTGGTATTACAACTTCCTTCATGTATAGCTAAAATTGTTGCTTCTTTGATAGCCATGAAAGCATCCCCAATAACGATCTTCTCCTATATTGGTAATCCTTGCATTAACTCATCCATATAGCTTTTACAATCATTCCCCCAAGAAAGAGCCTTATTGCTATGATTCTATCACCCATCCTTGTAATCTTGGCAACGTCATGTGCCAACATCTTATCATCAATAACTACCACACCATTTCTATGTTTAGAACTACATGTATACCAGAATTTATACCTATATCTTGGCAACATCATGTGCCAGCATCTTATCATCAATAACTACCACACCATTTCTATGTTTAGAAATACATGTATACCAGAATTTATACCATGTATCTTGATCTCTCTACCATGGTATTAAAAATTGTCGAAATTGGGAGAAATGTTACTGATTTTGTCGGTCTGGATAACCGGTAATGTCGAATCCCAGAAAATTCCCCATTTCCCAACATTCTCGACATTTTGGGCCTTGTTGACATTGACCAATTTTGGGCCTTGTTGACATTTTCACCAACTTCCTCGACATTTGTTGAAGTTGGCATTATTCTTCTACTGTTTTGCAGAGTTTGTTGTGTGAGGGGAAAAATTGTTGAAGCTTGATGTAAGGTAATTTTGATGTTAACTTTGTTATTCGAAACTAATAGTCGATCAACTTATGGTGGCTAGAAAACGCAGCGGTCTACTAGGGTTTCATGTGAGGGGGTTGCAGCGGCGGTCGTGGTGGCCGAGGGGGTAGAGGAAGGATCGGTGGCACATGCCCACCGGACGAAGGATGCGACGAGGAGGGGAGTGTGTCCGTAGCGATGGAAGGTATAGAAGGAGGCGAGGGAGACATAACGGCGGACGTACTAGAAACGCCGGCACCCGAGACACAAACAGTCGAGCATGTTGCACCGGCAGATGGCCATGAAGGACAAACGGACGGAGGAGTCCAGAGTATGACTGACAGCCTACACTACAACCCGTTAGCAGTGGCGACCAGAGCGTCTAAGAAACAATCCCAACACGAGATCCTACAGCGGTTGGGTATATCTCTCAGTTTTGGCAAGCCGAGCCACAAAGGAGCCCGGGTAAACTCTGACAGCTCTTCGACGGAGGCGTCCATACCGGGAACAGAGGATTTTCCGGCACTGAACGGCGGCGCTACTGTAGGGACGACGTCAGCAGGGGAAACCACTCAAGCAAAGTCCTACAAGGACAACATGAACATAGGAGAAGGATCTGGACGATTACCGTTCCTTGGTTTTGAAGACCCGCATGCGAAACTTAACAAAACAGACATTAAGTTGAGCATGGTGGACGGAACCCCAACCTTTGAAATAAACAAAGGCAGATATGACGAATTGGTTTGACCCTGGACGTATGCGGTTGTCGTCAAGGTTATTGCAAGGAACGTAGAGTTCCTGACATTACAAGACAGAATAAAATCCATGTGGAAACTGAGCGGGGCATTCAAACTCATCGACTTGGAGGATAACTATTTCATTGTTCAGCTAACGAGAGAAGACGATTATCTGACGGCGCTCATCGGGGGCATGGCCGCTTATGGGCTCGTACCTGAACGTGCAGCCATGGGACAGGTCGTTCTCGCCCTCGTCCGCAAACCCCAAGCATATGGTGATATGGATCAGGATCCCAAGACTCCCTATCTTCCTGTACCAAACTCAATTCCTGGAGGAGGTGGGAGATGCGATTGGGCGGACAATCAAGGTCGACACAAACACTGATCAGAAGAGGCGAGGGAAATTCGCCAGAATCGCGGTGAAGGTGGATACGAGCAAACCTTTAGTGCCAGAAATCATTGTCCAGGGGGAGAAATACAAAATTGAATATGAGAACCTAACAAGTATTTGTATGTTTTGTGGGAAGATCGGTCACGTTGAGGAGGAGTGCATGGATCGGAAGGCGGCTGTGGAAGCCCAGGCGAGAGGGGGGAAGCAGACCGAGGGTACACCACCGGTACCAAAGCCACTGGGGAACTTTTCGGAAAACCTCTATGCTAAGCCTTTTGCAAGGCGCCAAAGGAAGGAGGAATTGCAAGGCAAGAAGGCAGACATCACTACACACAACAAGTTTAAGGAACTGGAAACCGTTGAGGAACATACGGAAGGAATGCCAGAAAATGGAAGGAACAGACCTAAGCCGGGGTTCGAATGGCGTTAGTGGAAAGCTGCGAATAAGAAGAAGAGACCTGTTGAGGAGGTCATTCGCCCGAGCACCAACATAGGACACAACAAGGAGATAACCAAGAGGAAAGAGAGCGTTTCACAGAAACATACAGCTGTGACGATTGATGGGGAGAACACAGTGGTCATCCCGGACGAGGAGAGGGGAACTGGCGAGGGGCTGCGATTCACCATGGGAGGAACTCAGACAAGGAGAACCGTCGGGGGGAGTCCGAGTAAATCTCTCCTGTTCGGGGCGACAGTAGGAGTCCATCTGCGGAACCGGAAAATCATCAGCCCTAAGGACCTGACTAGGAATGGTCCTAGGAAGAAGAACAGAAGGAACTATGATCCAAACGGGACGTCCACACCGGGTGAGCAAGACCCGAGTTCATCTGCAATGGTCACCCAATGATTGTAGCTTCTTGGAATGTTCAGGGTATCTGCGGGAGAGATACCCAAAATACAATCAGAGACTTAACCAATATTCATAAGATCGATGTGCTAGCTGTTCTGGAGACAAGAACGAGTGGGAACAATGCTGACAGAGTTGTAAAAACGTTGGGGTTCGACAGATCGTTCCGAGTAGAGGCGACAGGTTTCTCGGGAGGCATTTGGGTGATGTGGAAAAGAAGGATAGGGGAGCTGGAGGTCCTAGCTAGCCATAAACAGTTCATACACTGCATCGTTAACAAGCGCACAAGAATGACGTTCGTTTATGCAAGCACAAAGCAAGCGGGTAGAAGACTGCTGTGGGAACACCTTCAAACCATAGCAGAGACCGCGTCGACACCCTGGCTGGTGACAGGTGATTTCAACGCCGTGTTGCGAGCGGACGAGAAGCTGGGAGGAGAGCCAATCATAATGAGCAGTTGCAGAGAATTCTCTTTGGGGTTGAGGAACGCAGACCTGGAGGACCTTCGAGCGTCGGGTCCAAAGATGACATTCAGAAGAGGATGGTTGATGGATAGGTTAGATCGGGCAGTAGCGAACCAGGAATGGCTGGAGGAGTTTCCCTCTACTTCTGTACAGGTCCTACCCAGGATCAATTCGGACCATTCACCGATTCTTATCACTATGGAGGAGAGAACTAAACGTTTTAATTACCATCCCAAGACAAGCAATATCTGGAATAGCAGAGAATCTTTCCCTGCGTTCTTGCAACAGAACTGGGATAATCAAGTACCTTTCCACGAAGCGGTCAAGAAGCTCATGCATAAATCCATTCAATGGGATAAGGAGGAACGTCGGAAGATGACAACGAGGAAGATAGCAATGCTAAACGAGATGACCAGGTTGCATGCGGCACAAGAGGGGGTTTGGCACGAGACAAGGGAGCAACGGCTCACTGCGCTACAGGTGGAATATAACGAGCTCGTATACGCCGAAGGGGAGGAATGGAGACAGAAGGCCAGATGCGATTGGATGAAGGAAGGAGACGTCAACACGAAGTACTTCCAAGCATTGGTAAAGACCAAAAGACAAAGGTCTAACATTACTAAAATCAAGGACAACATGGGTATTTGGGTGGAAGACAAAGCCGAAGTGAGGAAGGTGGTGAGGGAGTATTTCTATGAGCTGTTCACTAGGAAGAGAAGGAGGATGAACACCGAGGCTATTGCTACGTACGTAGGGCAATTCCCACACCTACAAGATGAAGCTACCACATTCATGGGAAGAGTACCGAGCAAGGAGGAAGTGAAGGCGGTGCTGATGAAGATGAATCCCATTAAGGCCCCTGGACCCGATGGGGAGGATGCCGATTTCTTACAAAAAAACTGGGAGCACCTTGGTGACTCCATCACACTAATGATTGCTAGTTGTTTTGCAGGTCATTCTATTCATGAAAATCTTGCAAATTCTATCATGATATTGATTCCTAAGACACCTACACTGGAGAATTGCAACAACTTGAGACCCATCGCTTTGAATAATGTGGGACTCAAGTTACTATCCAAAATTCTGGTCGAAAGGATTAAGCCGTATCTTCCTGATTGGATTTCCCCCACACAAAGCAGCTTCATCCCAGGAAGAAGAATAACTGACAACATCATGCTAGTACAAGAGCTTGTACACTCTATGAGGATCAAGCTGGGAAAGAGGATGACCATGGCAATGAAAGTGGACCTATCGAAGGCCTACGACAGGATGGATTGGGAGTTCATAGAGGACACGCTCAGGAGGACAGCAATACCACAGAATCTGATTAGAATCATTATGAATATCATAACGGCAGGCGAGATAGCAATCTCCTGGAATGGGGAGAATCTAACACCGTTCAAAGCTACAAGAGGGGTGAGGCAAGGAGACCCACTATCGCCCTACATCTTCGTGCTCTGCTTAGATAGACTCAGCCAAGCTATTGCAATGGAGCATAGTCACAAATTCGGTATTCGGGGGATACGTACAGTGGAGCTGAAAAATTCGGAATTCGGGAATTATGCGGGAAATTCGGATAAAAAACGGTAAAAGTACGGTCAACTATTCGGGAAAAAGTCGACAAAAAGTCGGCAATATATATATATATATGTATATATGTATAGATATATACATATATACACATATATATATTATATATATATATGTATATATGTATAGATATATACATATATACACATATATATATATATGTATGTATGTATGTATATATGTATAGATATATACATATATATGTATATATACATGTATACATATATATGTATATATATACATGTATACATATACATATATATACGCATGTATATATATACATGTATATATATATATACATATATATATACATGTATATATGTATACACACACATATATATATACACACATATATATATACACACACACATATATATATACACACATATATATATACACACACACACATATATATATATACATATATATATATATACATATATATTACATATATACATATATAGATATACATATATATACATATATACATATATATATAGATATGTATATGTATATATATATGTATGTATGTATGTATGTATGTATATATGTATATATATGTGTATGTATATATATGTATGTATGTATATACTTTGGACATATATATATACACACACATATGTATATACTTTGGACATATATATATATACACACATATGTATATACTTTGCACATATATATATATATATATATATATATATATATATATATATACCACTGTACAATAGCGAATAAAACGGGAAAAAAACGTTTAAAACGCGAATAAAACGGAAGTCGCGTTTAAAACGCGAATAACACGTATAATACGGCAGGACAGTATTAAACGACCGTCACATACGGCAGTTGAATTATACGCGTTTAAAACGTGAATTTTTGAAAAAAACGCCGATTATTGTGACTATGCAATGGAGGAACGAATCGGGAGATGGGTGCCCTTCCTTGCTACGAGGCAGGGGACGGGAATTTCACATGTCTGTTTTGCAGACGATCTTATCCTATTTGGAGAAGCTACTGAACGACATGCCCGTAATATGATCACAACCTTAAAGAAGTTCGAAAAGGTATCTGGACAAATGTTAGCCAAGGAGAAATCTGCGATATTCTTCTCTAAGAACACGCCCCACCCAATCCGGAGAGCGATCGTGAGGATCACCGGCATAGGCCAAACGGAGAACATCGGCAAGCACCTGGGAGTTCCAATTCTGCATGAGCGTGCAAATAAAGAGCTGTATCTCAACACTATAAATAAAGTGGAAACAAGACTATCAACATGGGCAAACAGATCACTGTCCCTAGCCGGCAGAGTGACCTTGATCAAATCCGTTCTCAACACAATGCCCATATACATCATGCAATCAACTGCCTTGCCAATGGCGGTGTGTGACAGCATTGACCAGGTGGTGCGCTCGTTTCTATGGAAAGGGGCGGACAGACAGAAGGGCATACACCTAGTATCCTGGGACAGTCACAACGCACCGAGGTGACGACAGTCTTGACATCAAGAGAGCAAGAGTGCAGAATGAAGCTTTGCTATACAAAACGTGTTGGGATTTCTTGACACAGCGGGAGGCACTGTGGAAAACAATCACCAAGGAGAAATATTTGCATCGTTCTAATTTGAAAATCGCGAGTGCTTCGCGGTTGTGGAGAGCAATTACAAGTATCCAAACTGAGTTGAATCCAGCAATAGGGAAGGTCGTGCTGTCTGGGACGAATACCAACGTGTGAAAGGACAAATGGGTCGAGGGAGGTCACACTCCTGTTATCAAGACGGGCAGAATGATACCTGAAGACATTGAAGATTTAACAGTCAGCTCAATGGTTGATATGAGGGGCGAATGGGATGAGGACTTTGTTCAACACTGGTTTACGGAAGAGACGACCAATACCATCCTAGCCATGCCGCCGCCGGACCAGGCGGCGGGGGTTGATGGATGCTGGTATACAAAGAGCGCGACAGGGGAGGTCACTGCCAAAGGTGCTTACCGACAACTGCTGAAGAATAACACGACGAGGACTCGAGGTCGTTGGAACACGCTGTGGAAACTAAAGGTGCCGCAGCGAGCAAAGACGTTGCTTTGGCTAGGCCTGCACGGAGGGATCATGTCTAACGAAACAAGATACAGGAGGGGCTTTACGGATGACAACCAGTGCCCGCGATGTCGGAAAGGGGCCGAGAGTCTCCTGCACCTATTCGTCACCTTCCCGAAGAGCAAGAAACTATGGGAAAGGATACAGACGTTCACGAAAGTTGAGTTGATTCATGGTCAAAATTTCGAGCGATGGCTGGACGGAAACATGAAGAAGGCAGAGAACTCAGACTGGAACGTGTGGGTGGCAATTACAGTGTGGAAACTTTGGAACCATCAGTGTAATCTGGTGTTCCAAGATGTAAGAACTAGCGCGGAAGGACTATTAGAGATCATCAGACAGGAGGTAATGTTTTGCAGGAGGGCTTTCGCAGAAAATAAAACTTATCCTGACAAGGATAGGGAGGTTATTAAGTGGAGTCCTCCGAGAACTGGACAAGTGAAACTGAATGTAGACGCAACTATAAAGCACGGGAACATGTCCACAACATTCGTAATCCGGGATCATACAGGTCGATGGCTCGGAGGTGGCTATGACCGAGGAACCATAACAGACATCCTGAAGGCTGAGCTTAGAGCTATCACGTCTGGTATCCGAGAATGTCAGGGGAGATACAACTTTGTGCGGGTAGAATCAGACAGCAAGGGAGCCATTTCTATGTTGCAGAAACAAATGAAGATCCTGATCCAATATCGACAGGAATGTCTCTTCATCGAGAAGCTTGCAAACTCGTTCCATAAGTTAGAGTTTAGTTTTTGTAAACAGAAATGTAATAGGGTGGCTGATTGCATAGCCAAGCGAGGTCGATCTCAAGGGGGTAGAAGAAGTAGATGGCAGCAGTGTCCGGACTTCCTCTTCGACATGATAAGAGAGGAGGCCTCACTGGGCCATGAGTTGTGTGTGAACGTTGGTAGGCCTGCACTGAGGGAGCAGGATGAATAAGACGATCCCCAGGTTATCAAAAAAAAATGTTAGTCGATCTACCCCCTCTACTAGATCTACCATAGTTTTACACATTTTTATGTAATTTGTTTATTGTCAAATACTTTATATATTGAAGAACTCTATAGTGTTGAGACGACTGTATGTAACCTTTTATGTTTCTACATATGTACACCTATATGGATGGCTATATGTAAATATACATTGCGTTTTTGGCTTGATTTGATGAAGCATGTCGATTTTCATCACAAGATCACTATTTTTAGCTCGATTTTTGTCGAAGTTGCATCGAAGTTTAGTTGTGAAAATTATCAAAGTTTCCTTGATGTTTTGACAAACTTCCACTTCCAAACTTGTCGAAATCAACTTGAAGTCTACCTCGTTTTCTGAAAATAACTTACATTGAATTTTCTTTTGACCATATTATGAACACAAGACCCTACTCTAATTTTTTTTGTTGGACTAGCTTTTTTACCTAAATTCAAATACTGTGTTGTTGCTTTTTATTTCTCTTTTAACCGGTGTGCTTTTCTTCTACTCTCTCGTGCTGCATTTTTTTCAAGCACCAACAGCCTTCTCTTCTTCTCAGTCTCTTCCTCTAATTTCCTCTTCTTCCTATCAACCCCTATACTTCTCGCTATATTCCTCTGTTTCCCCATGAATCATTAACTGTTGCTCTGCGTATACTCACCCTCTTCTTTTTACTCTAATCCCCTTGCTTCTTCTATTTCTCCTCCCATCTTTTTTTAGGATGCAATAACAAACGAATCATACTGATTTACCCTTTTTGTATTAAAGCCAGCATGCGCTCCTTCTCATTCTCTTCTTGTCTTTTCTCTTCTTTTTACTGTCCTTTGATTTCCTCTTATATTACTGAACAATTTACTGCTGTTCTTCATATATTCTTTTTGATCTTCTTCATTTTCGTCGACAACAACAACAAATTTCTTTTTCCAATCTCATTTCCTCTCCTATCTTCCCATTCTCAAAATTATTCTACTTCTTATTCTTTTCCATACGTTCCTCTTCTTGTTCTTCTGATTGTTCTTGTCTTCTTGACTAGTTGTTATTTGTAAGTATTTTACAAGTTTTCCATACCCATCAACTCTATCACTGATTGGCATTAATGTTTATTGCAATTTCATAGTTGCATAGTACAATTATTAATCATAGTATTTGTATTGTGCGTATTATGATTTGTAGATCATGTTTGCTTTGATTCATGTGTGTAAATATCTTATCATTTTGGTTTAAACTTTAAACTCATCAGTGAATGAATGTTTTGTTGCCATGTTGGTGTATTTGATTTGTTCTTGTTTAGTTGGTTCATTAGGAAATGAATATAACACTTGCTTATCATAAACAATGTATACATACGTGTATGTAAAAAAAAATTGCCGTGTCTTGCGCCGTGTCCGTGTCCTAAATTTTTGAAAATCATCGTGTCTGTGCTTCTTGGGGACTGGGTAATGGTTAATATTGCCATTCCTAGTGTGGGGAGAATTAATGCGGATGGGTGGGGGCGTTTACATTTGGGTATGAAGTTGGAAATGAAAACATTGGTTTTGGGTCACATGTTGGGATGCGGTATCATTGGAGGGAGTGAGTGGCAAGATAGGGTTGTAGGGGGACATGGTGGGGTCCTCGTGAGACATAGGTGCGAGTGGGAGGGCAATGAAGGTTCACTGGTGGCATGAGATGCACAAGTTGCTAAAAAGGAAGTAAGAGGGGAGGGGAGGGCAGAACACAGGAGGATGCAAAGGTGAGAGAGAGGGGATGCATGGAACATGGACGAGGTCGTCGAGGTGGAAGACCAGTGCTGGGGTCGGTCGGCGTGTCAGCGGTTGTGCGTCGGTGTTGTATGTGCATCAGAAGGCGTGGGTGCTTATTGCATATGAGGACGGGGATATGAAGCAGGATTGGTGGCTTGGGTGTTGCAAACTGGAGGCCTGAGCGTGGGGTGTTGGGTGAAAGTCGACCTAGGGGTCACTCCTGGAGGCATTGTTCATTGTTGTGGTCAGGCATGAGGAGGTGCTCCTAGATGGCGATAGTGGGGTGATAATGTTTGGTTGATATGCACTTGATGCTAAATAAGGAAAGAAGAAAAAAAAGATTAGGTGGGGATTACAGTTGGCAAAATAAGACCGACCCAATGTACCCAACTCGATCCCAAAATGTTTAAGCGGGTTAGGGTCCAAGGTTTTTTGACCCAACCCAAAATTGACTCGAACTTGAAGCACTCAAAATTATTTTACGGTCGGGTCCAAGTTTGGACTTCAAAACCCAAAATAACCCGATTGACCCAAAATTCACAATTATATATTCAAATAAAATTACAAATATTAAAGTTTAAGACACCCAATGTCTTATGAAATTACTAATTTATGAGTCCTGAAGTTTATTTCAAAAATTCTACATAGTTTTTATTGGTTTGTATGCTAATTGTTTAATTAATTTTTGTTTAAAACTCTTGAACAAACTACAATAAACGTTATGTGTGTTTTTCAATCACAGTAGGTTTATGTTTATATTAAAATTTGTTGATTACACTTGGTATTATAAATGATTAGACAAATCATAGATTTTTAAAATGTTCTCTTGATATATGGATTTACAGGTCAGAACCGATAGACCTGAAAATATTTGCAGGTCAGGTTAGGGTCAGAGGTTTTGACTCGAAATCCATCTTTTGTAAGTTTAGGTTCTAGCCAAAAAGTATTGACTGTAACCCTAAATAAAACCCGGTCAACCCGAACCCGATGCCGCCCCTAGTGGGGATGAGGTGAGGAGGGAGATGATGTGGGGAGAAGAAAGGGAAAGAGGATATGAGAGTGTATCGCTCATAATTTAGGGTTTGTCTCTTTTACAAATTTAAGAGAAATCACATTGGGAAGAGGGATCAAAGAGGACAACAAATAATTATATTCTCAAATCATTTTCAACTGCCTAGGACAAGCCCGCAAGACCCTTTTTCAATGAAAGATGTGAAACCCTAGACCTCTTTGGCCGTAGTATCATTGGTTGGGGTCTTTGTTGTGAGACATAGATGGGAGTGGGAGGGCAATCAAGGTTCATTGATGGCATGGGATGCACAAGTTGCTAAAAAGGGAAGCAAGAGGGGAGGGGAGGGCAGAACACAAGAGGAAGCAGAGGTGAGAGAGAGGGGATGCATGGAACATGAATAAGGTCGTGGGGGTGGAAGACTAGTGCTAGGGTCAGCCAGTTTGTCGTCGGTTGTGCGTGGTGGATAATGTGCATTAGAAGGCATGGGTGCTTATCGCATATGGGGACGGGGATATGAAGCGATCCGATAAACCCAACCCGAACCCAAAATATTTAAGCGGGTTAGGGTCTAAGGTTTTTTGACCCAACCCAAAATTGACTTGAACCTGAAGAACCCAAAATTATTTTATGGTCGGTCCAAGTTTGGACTTTAGACCCGAATTAACCCGATTGATCCAAAATTCACAATTACATATTAAAAAGATACAAATATTAAAATTTAAGACACCCAATCTCCTGAGAAATTACTACTCCATGTCTCTTGAAGTTTATTTTGACAATTCCACATAGTTTTGTATTGGTGTTGTATGCTAATTGTTTAATGAATTTGTGTTTAAAACTCTTGAACAAACTACAATAAGCTTTATGTGTTTTTTAATTACTGTAAGTTTGTATATATTGAAATTTGTTGCTGACACTTGGTGATTACAAATGCTAGACAAATCATGGATTTTTTTAAATGTTCTCTTGATATTTGGATTTACAGGTGAAACCCGTTAGACCTGAAAATATTTGCAGGTTGGATTAGGTCAGGGGTTTGGACCCGAAATCCATCTTTTGCAAGTTTAGGATCTTGCCAAAAAGTGTTGACTGGAAATGGCCCGAAATAAAATCCAGTCAACCCAAACCCAATGCCACCCTTAGCGGGGATGAGGTAAGGAGAGAGATGATGTGGGGAGAAGAAAGGCAAAGAGGAAATGAGAGTGTACCCCGCTGATAATTTAGGGTTTGTCTCTAATACAAATTTGTGTTGTATGCTAATTGTTTAATGAATGTGTTTAAAACTCTTGAACAAACTACAATAAGCTTTATGTGTTTTTTAATTACTGTGAGTTTGTATATATTGAAATTTGTTGCTGACACTTGGTAATTACAAATGCTAGACAAATCATGGATTTTTTTTAAATGTTCTCTTGATATTTGGATTTACAGGTGAAACCCGTTAGACCTGAAAATATTTGCGGGTTGGATCAGATCAGGGGTTTGGACCCGAAATCCATCTTTTGCAAGTTTAGGATCTTGCCAAAAAGTGTTGACTGGAAATGGCCCAAAATAAAATCCAGTCAACCCAAACCCGATGCCACCCTTAGCGGGGATGAGGTAAGGAGGGAGATGATGTGGGGAGAAGAAAGGCAAAGAGGAAATGAGAGTGTACCCCGCTGATAATTTAGAGTTTGTCTCTAATACAAATTTAAGAGAAATCACATTGGGAAGAGGGGATCAAAGAGGACAACAAATAATTATATTCTCAAATCATTTTTAACTGCCTACAACAAGCCCCCAACACCCATTTTTCAATGAAAGATGTGAAACCCTAGACATGTGGCAATTGCATAAATTGCCAAATAAAAATAAATTAAAACAAAATTATGAAGCCTTGCAACTGAGTACAACAATTTAATAAATTGCACTTAGGTCCCTAATAATAAATGTAATGCATAAACAAATAGAATAATATGTCGTATGCGTCTTACATAACCTATGTAACTCAGCCAAAATGGCTGAGATGAGTTTTAAATGTTAGTTTATGAACAGTGTATCATCACCATCTAAGCCTCAATCCCAACGGTTACATGGATTCTTCTTTTCCAATCAACTACATTATGGGTTATACTCTTACCCAGATGTAAAGATTCAAAATATTTCTATATAACCTCTTTTGAAGTTAATTTAGGTCTGCCTTTGCTTCCTTTCATTGTGATTGACTCAATAACCTTGTTTCGAATATGTGCATTTGTCAGTCTGAGCTGCACATGTCATACTATCTTAGACGGCCGTCGCGCAACTTGTC
This sequence comes from Alisma plantago-aquatica, assembly GCA_963693085.1. NCBI lineage: Eukaryota > Viridiplantae > Streptophyta > Magnoliopsida > Alismatales > Alismataceae > Alisma > Alisma plantago-aquatica. The sequence continues at coordinate 781,444,872 of OY856410.1, forward strand.
CTCGATTCTCACCACTCCCACTTTGTTGCTGATATAGTTATTCCTCAAACGATGTATGGGCCATCTATGCTTTTTTTAAACTCTTTTCGTAAATAAGTAATTTTTTTTAATCTTGTTCACATTAACACATACCGAATATGCACCAAGCATGCGGGTATGGAAAACCAAAAATAATATATGAGTGCTTATTAGAAAATACAAAACGATGTATCCTCCTACTTATTCTTGAGTGTACCACATATACTCTATGAAATACCCCACATAAATACCATTTACCATATTTGAAGAACTTGTACAAAAGCGTAATATTATTAAGAAGTAGCAGTCAATTGTCTGAGTCCACATATCACTTCTTCTCAAAGATGACCAGAATCCCACCAAGCGTACCAACTAGTGCTATGATGGTTGCCTAAATACAGTGTCTTGTAATCACTCCTGGGCTTTGGACATTCTTGCATGTAGTAAGTACAATGACAATTCAAATGGAGTAGGATATATCCAGATAGAAATGAAATGTATCTCTTTTACAAAGAAGGCTTTTAGTAGGTTGAGGTATAATTACGAGGTGCTCCTTGGCCATCAGATACTATATGATCATGAATTCTGCCATTTTGATTGCATTTGACAATGTAATCATGATGATACTCAATAACAATCTATATGATGGGAAGTGGAGTAAGTTACTATGCATTTGATTGTTTAGCACTTTTTCATTAGCACAATAGTAAATTGGTTCCCTTTACATCAATGGATGCATTATAATGGAGCAAATGAGGCATCTTAGTGCTTATTTGTCACAATGCACGTGCTTTTTTCTTCTATTTGGAGCAATTCCGACTGTTTGAATAGGGTGTAGAAACTATGTAATGGCAAGCTAGCGTATGAAAGAGTACAAATTTACATGTGTAACTTGAAAATTTGTGGTTCTGACGTGATGGCAGAGCTGATTCCAGACACTATCATGGACAATGGAGACAAGATATAAACCGAATTTTTACCTTTGATTTTTAGCACAACCAAATGGAACGTTACATGCACAACACATACATGGAGAACGTATATACAGTTAGGGATATCAACACTTCTAATTGCAATAGTAACTAAGGAAAATGGCATCGATAGGCTTGAGCCCGGCTTTATCCTTCCTTCTAGTTTCCAACTGATGCAGCAATGAATATGGTTGGCAACAAATAGCTGCAGAATAATAAATCGAATACAGCATATCCTTAGATCAAAAGAAGACTGATAGATGAGTAAAAGAGTTAATTGGATCATCTTGCAGTTGCCATTTATAGATGGAGTTATGATGAGACAAATCCCTGGGCACTGTTGTCCGAAATGTATAACTCACTGTAGTGAGATATTACCAAAAATAGATCACGGGGGACTATTACTATCCTATTATGTGAATGTTTCTGAAACTGACTCTCTCAAGACTGTCTAAAGTTTGATGTGAAGAATACATATATGGATGGATTTTATGGTTTGCTATTTCTCGTATGGTACTGGCCACTAAAAAAGGCAGTACGACCAGAATATGAGTTTTGACTCATAGTTGATTTATTATAGCTTGTCAGGTGTGATTTGGTTATAACAGCAACCATCTCGATTAGAGCCTAGTTATTGATTTATAATTGATCTATATCCAGCTAGAAACAACCCATACCTATCAGAGCACAGCGATGCAAGTGAACTAGGAATCATCAATATAATCTGCTGTCATTCTTCCTGCTCATCATGCCTTCCCTGATTCTTGCTCTGGGTTTAAAAGCATGCTTTACAAATTGGAACTTCAAAATTAATCCTTTTTCCAAGCGAATATGCCACTAAATCATGTTCTTGGTTATTCTAAAGACAAATTCCCTTAGATGAAACCGCTATTGCCTTTGCAATTGTAATGTCTTTTTTCTTTCTCTTTGAGCTGCTGACTGCAACTGATTGGACAGCCATATATACAAAACTGTACCTGCTCATCTTTAACTCTCACTACTGTGCCTAAATCCTGTCTGTTATCTACTATCTTTTATTGGGTATTTGTAAATTATGTTTCATAATTCCGGCAGAGATATTGCGAAGATAACATATGAATATTTCCAAAATCTTCTCTATAGGAGCTTCCAGTGATTGGACACCAATAGTTTGTTGTGCTTGCAGATGGAAGATATCCTTATTCTTGTTGAGCTTTGATGTGGAAATTAACTATACTTGTCAAAAACTCCATTTTTTTTTAATTTATTCTTTTTAGCCAATCTGAATTTCATAAAACAGGACGAAGACATATATACAGTTTTTGATCCAGAGCCTCTTGAGTCTGTTGATTCAGCGAAGATAAAAATATCGGACAATGCCAAGTCCGTTACAGACCAGAAAGGATCTAATAAGCTACTGGGAGTCAGACATGACACAAAAACCATGACAGGCAGGGCAAAAAGGCTCTCCACATGTAAAATACAATTGGTCAAAAACCCTGCTCCAATGTGTGGACCAGAATCAGTACATGAAAGTGTAGCATTGCTGGGAGGCTCATCCGCTCTTGATCTCAAGCCTGATAATTATTTCTCTTGTGCTGTTGGAAGGAAGCATACAAAAGCCCGTTACCTACTAAATTCATCAGATGATGTTGTTACTTTGCTCAACTCTTTAGCTTGGCATGATAATTCATAAATGACGTGCAAATCAAAGGTGACGTACTCGTTGCTGGAACTTTTATGGACCATCAGAATGCTTCGTGGAATTATGTTTCATCTCAGTGGAACCAATGATGACCAAATTTGATACGGAAGGCGTCCATATGCTTGATCTGCACGGAATGGTAAACGTATGTAGATTTTAAGCATCAGACCCAGAAATCAGAATTTGTGATTTCACAATTTTTCAGTGAGTCCTCACAAATGGTCCATTAATCGAAATTGAAATGTACAATATAGAACAAATTATATGCGCTGAATTGGAAAAAGAATGGCGAGGAACAAATCACGTTTCATCATATAGTTGTTTTTTGTTAAAGTACTAGAATGAAAATATTGTTGTTGACTTCTTATTTGGCTTGCTAGAAACTAGGTAAGCTTCTATATAAATGTTTTCTTGGGAAATTCCACGGCTTATAGATTGGAGAGATCAGATAACTGCCAACTTCTGAAATGTTTGAGAATGGTTATAGTTTATTTTTTGGAACCAAATCAAACCGTCGAGCTGGTTTGTGTGTGTGTGTGTGTGTGTGTGTGTGAGAGAGAGAGAGAGAGAGAGAGAGAGAGAGAGAGAGAGAGAGATGGGAAATTCCACGGCTTATAGATTGGAGAGGTCAGATTATTGCCAACTTCTGAAATGTTTGAGAATGGTTATATGACAGTATTTTTGGAACCAAATCAAAACGTCGAGCTGGACTGGAGGGGGAGGGAGAGGGAGGGAGAGAGAGAGGCTACATAAATGTTTTCTTGGGAAATTCCATGGCTTATAGATTGGAGAGGTCAGATAATTGCCAACTTCTGAATGTTTGAGAATGGTTACAGTTTATGACAGTATTTTTGGAACCAAATCAAACCTTAGAGCTGGACTGATTTTACCAGCGAAGTGTTGTCTTCCGGAAGGTCTACTAAACGTTTGCACTTCTTTTTTATCAACATCATACACGCACATGCGCGCGTGCGCGCACACACACACACACACACACACAGAGAGAGAGAGAGAGAGAGAGAGAGAGAGAGAGAGAGACTGTCGAGCTGGACTGATTTTACCAGCGAAGTGTTGTCTTCCGGAAGGTCCACTAAACGTTTGCACTTCTTTTTATCAGCATCACACACGCACACGCATATACTCGAAGTGTTGCCTTCCGGAAGGTCTACTAAACGTTTGCACTTCTTTTTATCAACATCACACACGCACACGCATATACTCTGAGAGAGAGAGAGAGAGAGAGAGAGAGAGAGAGAGAGAGTCGAACATAATACATTGTTTGGTAACAATACAATACAAATTAATACGCACAAGCGATAAAAGCACGAAAAGACATATGAATAATAAAATGTTCCCAACCAAAACATATGAAAATGATGCTTTAAAGAGAAAGAGTTCGTCCATCCATATGCTCTCGTATGTATGGGGGTCCATGTATCACAACCACTGTATCAAGGATAATGAAACGATATACACCATACATACATACACCATGGCTTAAATAAATAGTGTATTTTAGAAAGAAAAAAAGTCAAAAAGAATATACCTTTTAGGAGCAAAACGATACAAAATAATGCTCAGCCGATAAAAGTGTGAAAAGATACAATATTTCAGTTACATGGTGTATTGTTTTAGTCCGCATCTCTTTGATATTGTTTAGATGTATAGCTACAAAAGAATCCATTTGAAAAAATATCCCCATCTCTTTTAGTCCACATGTCACATTGAATAAATACTTGACCAGGACAACTGTTTGTGGGATAAGAAACCAACATCAAACATCTTGTCATGTGATATTCTTATGCAAAATAGGTCTTATAGAATCAAATGGATGTGCAATGACGGATGATTGTCCTCTTTGAGGCTCATACTTAAGGTAGATGGTTGTCACGGCCACGTTGATTGAATGCTTCTCTAGCAAATGCCCATCAATAATGGTGGAAGATCATAATTGACTTTAGCAAATATTCTGTATATTACAATAGAAGAACGAAAGTAGATACCTTGATGGATCCATCAATGTGAGCAATTGAGTTGGTGATGACGTTGACCTCATTTTTTTTCAAAATAAATACTTTATTACAAAATTGTTGTCATGAAATACTTGACTAGGCTACTCATCTTGATGGACTAATCCAACAACACTCATATATTTTGTCAAGCAAGGATCTTGCGCACCATACAATCTAAGGAATCCAAAGGATGTACTTCGGAAGATGCTTGTCCTCTCAGAGGCTCATGTTGTAAGGTAGATAGTTCCAAAAAGGAACATTATGGAGCCCAGGACTCACCTCTTCTTGACCATGATGCCCGATGAGAGGACTTGCTACATGTTGAGCACGTTAATGGCTACTTGTGTATTCTATGACGTGACTACGGTGGAATGATATCTTGGCATTTTAAGTGGCCTTGACCTTATTTTAAATGTGTTTATAACAGTGCATGGCTTTTTAGTGTGGAAGGAGGATCTATACACTCCACCTACCACATTCAAGCAACACAACAACCACAAATAAAAAAAACCCATTAGATAAAATATCTCCTTCTCTTTTAGTCCATATATCTCATGTTTCACTTTATATCTTGACTCTATACATGTATGTCGGCAATACCTTTGAATCAAATCAATTATCCAATCTAATTTCAAAACCTAGTCTAGCTCAATATCTAAAACTCTTTAAGATTATAGATTGTCTTATTTGATTACATGAAGTACTAATATATTATGAAGATGCTTCTAAGTTTCATGATGATGTTTTCATTATTTGATGTTTTGTGATTTGTGAAATAATTATATTTTGATGCTTGAGTTTAACAATATTGAAATCTGAACAACCTTTCAACCTAAAGTAATGTATGGATATGCTCTTTTCACTTCCTCCACCCACATCCTATGATATGATTACACCTCTCACCTCTCTTATTTTGCCATGTTGACTCATTTTATTTCCTATTACAAGGAAACATATCCTAGCCCTAGACAACAATTGATGAATACCATTGCTAGACTATAAGACAACAAGATTGAGTACCTATAATTAAAATCAACATTCGACATCAAACATGGCCATGTAATTAGTAACAATCATCATATATAATAATCATCCAAGTCTCATTAGTATCCTTTTACAATCCAAGTTAGGACCATCAACATCTCATCACAAAGGCTGTGAAAAGGATTAAATTTATTAAGTAAATAATTAACATTTAGCAAATTGAAGCTAGATAAAAAAACAAAATTGAAGAAAAAGTAGGATTATCTTTAGTAAGAAAGCTACTGCAATTTATCTATATGTGTAATGTGTTATTAATTATGATCAGCGTTGTAGGTCCTACAAGTAGATTTTTAAGTAGTAGCTATACCATGAATAAAGTAGCCACAAACTAGCCAATAAACTAATTTGATTGATTGCTTATTTATACAAATACTAGTTTAACTTCTAATTACTTAATAAATTTTCATGTAAATGATCAGATTACATAATCATTTTTTTCTCAAAATATTTTGTTTCCTTAACCATTTCCCACCAATGATAGAGTCTAATTCCACTTCCTTTTACCCAAGTTAAATCTATACCATGATCAAGCCTTTAATTTCAACCCTCACTTGATTAGAAATACCTGATTTTGTAACATACTCAAAAAACATATTTCTTGGGGATATCCAACTGACTCACTCGCATATACCGTGTTGTTTCTCCTTCATTAAGATCCTCCATCATTTAAATTAATATTTTATTCTCTTAAAGGAGGCCACTAGTTTAAATTCTTTTGATACATATTGATGTTGTCTTATTTTCTATTGGTGTTTGATATTTATGTGTACCATGCTCTGATCTCTATCACAAGTAAATATTAGTTCTTTCTCTTATTATAGAAAGTGTAGGCATTTCTCACCAATGCTAACTAATATGAACTATAGACCTGTTATGTCATTCTTTGTTTGTGATCTTCACAATAAATCACTTATACTCTATGAGAAATGATCGATTTAGTTTTTTTTGCATCAATCATTTTCCACATTCCCATGGTTAGTGATAGTTTCTCGTATTATGTATTGTGGTCTCCTCCCTGACATATGAATATAGACCACATTTTCTAGTGTATCTATTTTTTATTTTGAGCCGTGTAACAACTTGTTCTGGCATTAGAACCAAGAAATAATTATCAATGTTTATGTGGTTGTTCCAACCTCTATATTCATCTCCATGTCTCCACATTACTTGTTGAGAGGCATAATGCCATGTAGGCATGTTTATCTACTACACCCCAATTTACAATTAATAGGTAGGCTAGGTTTATGGAAACCCTAATATTAGTGTTTATCTTAGCAAAAAAATTCATATGACATGTCTAATTAATAGTTGATGACAGCTTGAATTATAGTTTGGCTTATTTCAAAACAATGTTTTGTGTATGTAATGATTTGAAGTCAAAAGAAGGTAAAATTGATTTGTCAAATGTTTTTACATGCATGTTGGAATTTCTTTTGTACTTAAAAAGATGTATATAATCGATCTATTTGAGGATTGCATCAATAAAGCACAATGAACATAGGGATTGTAGTTGGACTGCTTCAGTCAAGCTATGTCGTTGCTACCCAGCTGCTTCAATTGGTAGTGATGGGTCAATGGCGAGCCACATTGATTGATGTCAGGTTGCTTCCCCCAATTGCATTGATTGATGGAAAACTATTTTGATCAATTACTTTGATCGATGTTGAGCCACATCGTTTGATGCTAGCAATGCAACATAGCTTTTAACTGATGCATTGATTAGTCAGATCGCATTTCCATCCATTTATGAATATGTTCATATCCTAAGATTTACTAAATATATAAGAATAAAATCTAAAGCATAGCTTGCTTTTATCAACACCACCTTATACCAAATCCTAAAGTCGAGGTCTGGGCAATTCAAGATTTTTTGTACTTAAAAAGATGTATATAATCGATCTATTTGAGGATTGCATCAATAAAGCACAATGAACATAGGGATTATAGTTGGACTGCTTCAGTCAATCTTGAAAAACACTAGAGGGGGGTGAATAGAGTTTTTAAATAATTTTAACCAATTTATTGAACTCAAACAACCACAATTGAAAATTGGAAGAAGGAGACAGGTGTTTAGAGTGGTTCCAACTTTAGCAACTACTAAAGTTGTCAGTCCACTACCCGGTTGCTTACCCAACCGAGATTTTGAAAGTATTTATTTTATTACCTTCCCAAGGATTTATACAAAATACAATACTTTCCTTTACACCCTTTGAACAGCCTTCACTTGAAGTAGGTGCACCAACCTTGAGGTAGCCTTCTTGAAGTAACTCCAAGCTCCCCCTTGAAGTAGCCTTCCTCTCTAGAAGTAACCTCCCGTTGCACCAGCCTTCTGAAGTAGCTCAAAGTCACCTTCTTCACCAAGAAGATCTTCACCCTCTCCAATCAGCAGCCTCCAACCTAGGAGTAGCAAGGAGAGTACAAACGGTAATAGAGAACAAGAAAGGAAAAAGGAAATTACAACTTATCCTTTGTAGCCCAAGGCTTGATTTGCCTAGATCAAGCGTATAGATCTCCTAACCAAGTGTGTGGACTTGTGATTGCAGTGGGTAGGAGATACTAGCCTATAGGACACGAATTATGAGCTAAGGAAGGAAGTAGCCAATGTTCACAATGCTCAATTTTCTCACAAATAGATTGCTCAAAGTATGCTCAAAGAGTTCTCAAGTGTAACAAGTGAGTTTTAGTGTCCTATGGCTTGTCCTATTTATAGGAATGGCCTAAGGATGCTTAAGGACGTTCTAGACAACTTCTAGGGGTTTCTAAGTGCTTAACTAGCCGTTAGGTACAAGTTTGTTGATTTAACAACGGCTAATTAATTAATTCTGCAGTTGCTGTCAGAGACCATCTCGGTCGAGGAATGGTCGACCGAGACACCTACTCGGTCGAACTTTTGTTGACCGACAGGCTCTCTGGAACAAGTGATTTGCAACGTCTATCTCCAACTGCCAACTACCTTGTCAGTTGTGTCTAACGGCTAGTTTGGATCTTTCTCGGTCGAGAAGATTGTCGACTGAGAGTGTCTCGGTCGAGGAGTTTGTCGACTGAGATTGATCCTGTTTCAATGTTTCAATTTAGGCACTAATTATATGTATGAGTGTGCAATTGTGATCCTTTTTGAAGGGGATGACTTATCTAAATGTGGTGTTTAGCTAGGGAAGATCTAACGCTTGATTTACATGCAATCTAAGTACTTGTACATTATATATTTGTACAAGTTTTTACAAAGTGATTACATTGCATGAAAACATAAACATGTAGGCATATGGATTTCCCTAGTTGCTTTGTCATCCACCTTGTTCCTGCACACTCAAGTAGCTCGTTAGATCAATAAGAATGAAATGTTTGTCATAATCAAAACAAAGGGATTTATAGATGTCCATTTAGCCAACAATCTCCCCCTTTTTGAAGATGACAAACATTTCCAAAATATAAATGAAGGAAATATAAAACATATGAGTTTCATACCTTTAGATTACCTTTTGTAGCTTTTCCTCTTGTTTATAAAATGTGTGCTTATTATTCCCCTTGAATTATGGAACATGAAATCCAATTCACTAGGGAATATAGCAACTTTCAATGTAAAGCCAAGAGTTTATTTATGAAACTCATTGATTGAGTTTTTCATAATTACTAAGTTTTAGTTTTATATTTATTTCTCCCCCTTTGTCATTTCAAAAAGATATCCGTTAGAAATAAAAACTCCCCCTTAATTAGATGTCCCATCAAATGATAAAGATGTCCATTAAAAGCCAAACTATCATGATGCAAGTAAGAGTTTTTGTTTAAGTAGCACAAATATCAAAGAAAACATCTTCCAAAGGAGTGATAAGCAGTTGCTTCCTAATTTTGTTAAATTGATCTAGTGGAAGCGGTTTTGTAAAAATATCAGCCAATTGATCTTCCGTATCAACATGATGAAGGGAAACATGATTCTTGGAGATATGATCCCTTAAAAAGTGATGACGGATTTCAATATGTTTAGCTCGGCTGTGTAAAATAGGATTGTGTGCTAAGTTTATAGCGCTCGTGTTGTCACAAAAAATAGGCATAGAAGAAAGAGTAAAACCATAATCGTTTAACACTTGTTGCATATAAAGCACTTGAGCACAACAAGACCCGGCTGCCATATATTCAGCTTCAGTTGTAGATAGGGCAACCGTATTTTGTTTCTTGCTAAACCAAGATACTAAAGCTCTTCCTAACAAGAAACATCCACCACTAGTACTCTTGCGATCAAGGCGACAACCAGCATAATCTGCATCAGTATAAGCTTTAAAATCCAAGGATTGTCCTTTTGGATACCATAAACCAAAGCAAGTAGTGCCGACTAGGTAACGAAGAATTCGTTTAACTGCTAGAAAATGAGAGTGCATATGTTGTGATTGAAATTGAGCACAAAGACCAACGGGAAACATAATGTCCGGTCTAGAAGCAGTTAAGTAAAGCAAACTACCAATCATGGCTCTATATAAGGAATCATCAATAGGTTCCCCATTTTCATCCTTATCAATTTTAATAGAAGTAGCCATAGGAGTAGTAGCATGTTTGCACTGATCCATCCCAAAACGTTTTAAGAGTTCTTTAGTATATTTTTCTTGGCTTATGAATATTCCAGCAGGTGTTTGCTTAATTTGAAAACCAAGAAAGAAAGTTAGTTCATCCATGAGGCTCATTTCAAATTCTTTTTGCATAATGTCACTGAATTGTGTGCACAATGAATCATTAGAAGCTCCAAAAATAATGTCATCAACATATATTTGCACAACTAGAAAATCAGATGTATATGTTTTGAAAAATAAAGTAGAATCTGAATTTCCAATAGAAAAACCATTATCAAAAAGATATGTCTTGAGCCTTTCATACCAATTTCGAGGTGCTTGTTTTAAACCATAAAGTGCTTTCTTAAGTTTATAAACATAGTCACCTTTTTCCGGTATTTCAAAACCAGGTGGTTGGGCAACATATACTTCTTCTTGAATGATGCCATTTAGAAATGCACTTTTTACATCCATTTGGTAGAGTTTGATGTTTTTATGTGCAGCAATAGCTAGTAACATTCTAATAGCTTCAAGTCTAGCTACCGGTGCATACGTTTCATCAAAATCTATTCCTTCTTGTTGATTATATCCTTGTGCTACTAACCGAGCTTTATTCCTTATTACTTCTCCTGCCTCATTTAGCTTGTTCCTAAAAACCCATTTAGTTCCTATTATGGTTTTATCTTGTGGTTTAGGAACTAAATCCCATACATCATTTTTAGTGAATTGATTCAATTCTTCTTGCATGGCTATTATCCAATAATCATCTTTAAGAGCTTCAGATATCTTTTTAGGTTCAATGATAGAAACAAAAGCCATGTTTGCAACATCTTTGAAGGAAGACCGAGTTTTGACTTTATCATTAGGATCTCCAATAATTAGTTCTTGAGGATGATCTTTAATAAGCCTAGGTGTAGGTTGTGATTCAGCTTGGTGATTATTTGTAGTACCTTTCTACTATCATTTGGTATGTTTAAATTTTCGAATTGATTAGTGAGATCTATGATTTCTAGATTTTCAGATTTGGATTCTTCATGAAAAGAAACATGAATAGATTTCTCAACTTTTCTAGATATAGTGTTATATACTCTAAAAGCTTTGCTAGAAGTGGAATATCCCAAAAAGAATGCTTTGTGTGATTTTGAGTCAAACTTATCTCTATCATCTTTGGTATTTAAAATATAGCATGTGGAGCCAAAAGTATGAAAATAGTCAACTCTAGGTTTCTTAGAATGTATTATTTCATATGGAGTTTTCTTTAAATGAGAGTGAACAGTTACTCTATTTAACACATAGCATGCAGTGTTTACAGCTTCAGCCCAAAAGGTTTTGGGTGTGTTGTGTTCAAGCATCATAGTTCTAGCCATTTCTTGTAGTGATCGATTTTTCCTTTCAACTATACCATTTTGTTGTGGGGTGCGTGGAGCAGAAAAGTTATGAGTGTACCCTTGAGATGTACAAAATTCTTCAAATGTATGATTTTCAAATTTTCCACCATGATCACTTCTAATGGTACATATTTTGCTTTGTAATAGATTTTCAATCTTGGAACAAAATTGTATAAAAACATGAATAGTATCATCTTTAGTTGCAATAAAGTGTACCCATGTGTATCTACTATAATCATCAACAATAACAAAACAGTATCTTTTACCACCAATAGATTGTGTCCTCATGGGTCCAAATAAATCCATATGAATTAATTCTAAGGACCTACTGGTGCTAAGTACATGTTTTGGTTTAAAAGAGGTTTTGGTTTGCTTTCCCATTGTGCATGGTTCACAGTTTTCAACTTGATCAAAAGATAAAGTAGGCAATCCACGAACAAGATCATATTTTACTAACTTTTTAATAACATGTGAACTAGCATGTACTAGCTTTTTATGCCATAGTTGTAAGGTATTTTCATTTGCAAGCAAGCATTTTCCCACTACTGATTTCATAGAGTTAGGTTTAAGGATATAAAGATTTCCAACTCTATTTCCTTCATAAACAACATTTGTAGTGTTTTCTATCAATAACTTGCAGCAAGTTTTGTTAAATAACACATCATAACCACTATCACATAATTGACTAACACTTATCAAATTGTGGTGCAAACCATCAACAAGTAGAACATTCTTTATTTCGAGGTTTGTACCAACATTACCTATTCCAACGATTTTGCCCTTACCATTGTCTCCAAAAGTGAATTTTCCACTTTTCTTTTCTTCAAAGGTTTGAAATGCATCCTTGTTCCCGGTCATATGTTTGGAACATCTACTGTCAACCACCCATTCCTGCATTAAAATGTAGATTTTGGTACCCATGTGATGGTCCGATATGGTTAGAATCATTTAAGTACAGATTTGTATAAGAGTTCTGAATCAGAAATCCAGTCGGTCGACAATTGTTCGACCGACATCTGTCTCGGTCGAATAATTGTCGATCGAGAAGATTACTGTATTACAAATAAAGAAAACACAGAAATTTAGCTCGGTTGACCAATTTTCGACCGAAATAATTGCTGTAAATTTTGATATGTCACAGACATTCGGTCGGTCGACAATACTTCGACCGATTAATGGCTCGGTCGACAATACTTCGACCGACTAAGTTTCTGTTTCAGTACAACAATGCATAAAATTAACAATATGCATGAAATCTTTTGTTTAGTTGAGATAAGACAATATAAATAGCAAGATGGAGCGTTTGGTCATATCTCAACTAAATTCCATTTGACTCTACTGAGTTTGAGGTTTGGGGACCCAAACTAATTTGGAATCCTTAGTTTTATAAGGGCATGAAAAGGAATAGTGTCCAAGACGTAAACAAAAATGGCAAGTAATAGAATCAACTTCATTTTTCTTTCTAGCCATTGTGTTCTTGGGTACAAACATAGTTTGAGTTCTTTTGGGTTGATTTTTCTTTGGAGCATATCCCAAACCTTTTCTTCCGTTGAAAACAGTACCAATGCTTAGAATGTTATCAAGTATATCTTTTCTTCTTAACTCATAAAGTTCTCTTTGCAACTGAGCAATATCATTCATTTTCTTGTGTAGATCATTTCTTGCTTGATCTAAATCAGATAACAATGAATCTCTTTCTTTTATAACATTATCATAGTCTAGATGGTTACACAAAATAGGTTGAGTCTGAAAATCTTTTAGTTTAGCTAACAAGTCAGTCTTTTCTTTAGAAAGAAGATCAACATTTGTTTCTAAAGTGAGTAGCTTTCTAGTGCAATCATCTAGAGATGTTTTTAAAGACAAATTCTCAAGATCAATGTTATTCTTTTCAGAAGAAAGATTATCTAATTTAGCAATTAGCTCATCATTTGATTTGATAATCTTCTTTAGTTTCTTCTTGACATCAACATACTTATCATGAATTTCTTGTAGACTAGTAACTAACTCTTCTTTAGGAAGATCAAGTAGGCTTACCTCTTGAGAGTCTTCATCATCTTCTCTTGCCATTAGACAATCCACCGTTTCTTCTCCGCTTTCACTGTCACTTGACTCATCCCATGCAGCTTTATAGGCTTTTTCTCCCTTCTTCTTGTGTGAGATTTTCTTTCCTTTCTTTGCTTTAGGACATTCATTTTTGAAATGCCCTTTCTTCCCACATTCAAAGCACCTAGGAGGGGTAGAAGAAGAACTGGAAATTTTGTTAGATTTAAATCTTTTGTATTTCTTACCATTGACTATCAAGGCTTCTTCTCCTTCTTCTTCACTTGACTCCTCACTTTCTTGTGTGACGACCTTTGAAGCTTTTAGAGCCACATCCTTCTTTTTTCCTTGCTGAAGTTCACGTGCTCTTCTTTCTTCTTCTTCTAGAGTTGCTTCATGAGCTTCTAAGTTGCCAATAAGTTGCTCCATTTTCAGTCGAGTGAGGTCGTTTGCTTCTTCAATGGCTGTCACCTTTGGCTTATATTTTGGAGGAAGTGAACGAAGGATCTTTGATACCTGATCTTCTTCAAGGATAGGTTTTCCTAGGGCACTTAAACCATTAACAATAGTAGAAAATTTTGCAAACATTTCACTAATTGATTCATCAGGATCCATACGAAAGTGTTCAAACTTTTGTTTAAACATGCTAATTTTGGAATTTTTGACTTGGACTGTACCTTCATAGGTTATGGATAGTCTATGCCAAATATCATAGGCTGTGTCACAATTAGATATTCTATTAAATTCTCCTACTGATATAGAACAATATAAAATGCTTACAGCTTTTGCATTCATTTGAGCTAGTTTTACCGTATTTGCATCCCATTCTGCAAATTGATTTTGAGGGAGCTCATATGGGGTTGACACCATTCTCCATAAGTCCCAATTGATGCCTTGGAAGTAGAATTGCATCCTTCTCTTCCAATATTGGTAGTTTGTTCCATCGAACGCTGGAGGTCTAGCAACAAGTGTCCCTTCGAGGTTAAGGTTGTTGAGCACTCCATCACCCATTTCTTCAAGACCTTGTTAGGGTTCCTTGAAGCCTCACTCTGATACCAATTGAAAAACACTAGAGGGGGGGTGAATAGAGTTTTTAAATAATTTTAACCAATTTATTGAACTCAAACAACCACAATTGAAAATTGGAAGAAGGAGACAGGTGTTTAGAGTGGTTCCAACTTTAGCAACTACTAAAGTTGTCAGTCAACTACCCGGTTGCTTACCCAACCGGGATTTTGAAAGTATTTATTTTATTACCTTCCCAAGGATTTATACAAAATACAATACTTTCCTTTACACCCTTTGAACAACCTTCACTTGAAGTAGGTGCACCAACCTTGAGGTAGCCTTCTTAAAGTAACTCCAAGCTCCCCCTTGAAGTAGCCTTCCTCTCTAGAAGTAACCTCCCGTTGCACCAGCCTTCTGAAGTAGCTCAAAGTCACCTTCTTCACCAAGAAGATCTTCACCCTCTCCAATCAGCAGCCTCCAACCTAGGAGTAGCAAGGAGAGTACAAACGGTAATAGAGAACAAGAAAGGAAAAAGGAAATTACAACTTATCCTTTGTAGCCCAAGGCTTGATTTGCCTAGATCAAGCGTATAGATCTCCTAACCAAGTGTGTGGACTTGTGATTGTAGTGGGTAGGAGATACTAGCCTATAGGACACGAATTATGAGCTAAGGAAGGAAGTAGCCAATGTTCACAATGCTCAATTTTCTCACAAACAGATTGCTCAAAGTATGCTCAAAGAGTTCTCAAGTGTAACAAGTGAGTTTTAGTGTCCTATGGCTTGTCCTATTTATAGGAATGGCCTAAGGATGCTTAAGGACGTTCTAGACAACTTCTAGGGGTTTCTAAGTGCTTAACTAGCCGTTAGGTACAAGTTTGTTGCTTTAACAACGGCTAATTAGTTAATTCTGCAGTTGCTGTCAGAGACCATCTCGGTCGAGGAATGGTCGACCGAGACACCTACTCGGTCGAACTTTTGTCGACCGACAGGCTCTCTGGAACAAGTGATTTGCAACGTCTATCTCCAACTGCCAACTACCTTGTCAGTTGTGTCTAACGGCTAGTTTGGATCTTTCTCGGTCGAGAAGATTGTCGACCGAGAGTGTCTCGTTCGAGGAGTTTGTCGACCGAGATTGATCCTGTTTCAATGTTTCAATTTAGGCACTAATTATATGTATGAGTGTGCAATTGTGATCCTTTTTGAAGGGGATGACTTATCTAAATGTGGTGTTTAGCTAGGGAAGATCTAACGCTTGATTTACATGCAATCTAAGTACTTGTACATTATATATTTGTACAAGTTTTTACAAAGCGATTACATTGCATGAAAACATAAACATGTAGGCATATGGATTTCCCTAGTTGCTTTGTCATCCACCTTGTTCCTGCACACTCAAGTAGCTCATTAGATCAATAAGAATGAAATGTTTGTCATAATCAAAACAAAGGGATTTATAGATGTCCATTTAGCCAACAAATCTATGTCGTTGCTACCCAGCTGCTTCAATTAGTAGTGATGGGTCAATGGTGAGCCACATTGATTGATGTCAGGTTGCTTCCTCCAATTGCATTGATTGATGGAAAACTATTTTGATCAATTACTTTGATCGATGTTGAGCCACATCGTTTGATGCTAGCAATGCAACATAGCTTTTAACTGATGCATTGATTAGTCAGATCGACTTTCCAGCCATTTATGAATATGTTCATATCCTAAGATTTACTAAATATATAAGAATAAAATCTAAAGCATAGCTTGCTTTTATCAACACCACCTTTTACCAAATCCTAAAGTCGAGGCCTGGGCAATTCAAGATGTGATTTTAGTTTAAGAAGGGTGAAACATGGTGAACATATTAAGAATGAGAAAGCCTAGCTAGAATTGGATAAGGAAAATAATTTGTAGTCATTTCTTCTTATCTTCCTAATACAAAGGAAGAATCAATAGTAGAGATTGATTCAAAAATATCTCTTCTTCCCTTCTTCCTTCTTGTTTATGTAAGTGTAGCCTATGAACATGATGAAAAGGCATGTAGAAACATGATTTTGATCTTTTCTTACAAAAAATCATGTTGGAATAAGATGATTCTAGAGAGTATCAAGAATCAAACTAATGTTGAGTAGAAAACCACTAACTGTCAAACATTTTATAGATAACTAAAGAATGTGATTATTAATATATTATCTCATTTACTATTGAATATATAATAAGATTAAATATGGGTTTGTGTTGTATGATTGAATGAAATAGCTACTGATGACATATTGTAAATGTTTTTGCTTGATAATGATTATACATGAATTTCATGGGACTATGATATAGAAAATTTCTAATTAGTCAATATACTAAGGTTTCCCTAATTATGTAGTGATGAAATGAATCCTAGAAAATGAATAAATTTCTTTGTACATTCCTAGCTATGATTCTAAGTTGATTATGCATGGATTATTATAGTAGTTATATAGATATTTAGTCCATATGGTTCGAGAAATACATGTTACAAGTATTCTAGAAGCTCAGCTACATTACATAACCTTAAAACAAATGGAACAATTTATATACAAATTTTCAGCTGTGAAATATATACTAGATGATTGATTGGTAAAATTAAGAATCAGATATACTCTAGATGCCTTGAATGCCATAGAATCCATTATAGAGGCGTGTTTCATGAAGGAAAAAAACTACATACTGACTAGTAGACTACATAATGATATAGCCAGAGCATGCTAGTGGGGTACATGGGATTAACCAAGAGAGGGTGATCTCTTTATTATAGTTAGTTTTCCAACATTGACAAGCAATTTCAATGGTAAATGGTTTACAAAAAGTATATTTAGTTTAATTACTATTCAATGAGTTAGTCCTTGTGGAACCACTCATGTAGATACTTTATCCAAGTGCTTAGAATCCCTACAAAGTTGCCCAAGAGGAGTCTATTCTTTCTATCCACCTAATATAACCATTGAGGTTGGATGTTTAAACTCCTACTATAGGTTGAGGATCTAGGTTAGTAGACTTAGAATATTGAGTCTACTCCAACTCTTATACGGTGGAATTCAACTTTTTGTGTCACGTTCAAAAATTTGATACACTTTATGTTGATTCACAACATAAGAAGTGAATAATTGATTAATAAATCACATTTCATTATGTACTACTTGCAAGCTATTTTCAACAACATAACATATTTTAAGATTCATAACATTTTTCTATTGATTTCAGTATTCAACTATAATGTTTGCAATTTTACTAGATGTAATCTGAACAATATATTGTATCTAGATTATCTTTGTTAGTTGGTAAATGTCCACACACTGAGCTTGTATCTCACACCCTACTATAACAATTCATAGGTTGGATAGCATCAAGAGTTTATTATTAGAGGTCGTTTGTGAGTGTATAGGGATAGAAAACAATATCTTGTTTTTTTTTGTTGGGCATGCGAGAGCCAGGATGAGAGAATTTTTTGAATAAACTTTCCAATGATGTACACTGATTGATAGAGCTAGTTATCTTTTTAAGCATATATTAGCTAAATATATTTGTTGACAACTTACCTCCAGTTGTTTAATGTCATATGCTTGTGTAGTAAATCTCTAGAGTTTGAAAAATAAAAAAGACATATCCAAGTTTGAGATAAGAGGAATGATTAGCTTAATTTAAATCTTGATTGGCTTAAACCTTAGTTAGTGAGCTTGGTTAACATCGTTGCCTCATTAGAATACTTGATTGACTCTTGTAAAGTTCCATAAACTTCATAAATAACAACCAATTTGGTTCCATACCTAGAAGTAACATATGTCATTTTTATAATAGTGCTTGCGATAAGGTATATAAAAAGCAAAATATATCTCGCTATGATTTCCTTCTATTGAAAAGGACTAGACTTAAGTATTGGGAAAGTTATTAAATTAGTTTAAAAGAAAATGGCATCACAAATGAATACATGGATTTAGCTAAAGGAATATATGATAGTGTGTTAAGACTCCAAGAATGGTGAATCTGAGATTTCATTTACAGTTGGGCTATACGAAGGGTCATATATTAACCCATATGTATCATTTACTCTTGTTATTGATGTTATTATTCATATATCTAGAAATGTTAACATCATAAATGCCATGTGACAACAACAAGATCGATGTAGTATGTGAATCCAACTGTATTCGTTTGAGCTAGGGCATCTCACTTAGATTTAGAACTTAGTTTTATGGATCTGAATGACTAGGCAAGTCATATGAGGTTGAATGGTAAGCAATGAAGAAATAAAGTGTCAACAAGATGAACGTGGCATATATGTGTATGTCAAGATGGATGTGTGCAATGCCCCAATGGAGTGTACCTTCACTGATCACATACATATCATGTCCAATAAAAATGTGCATGGATGCTTGTCGAAATTTAAAATATCAAATCAAACATGCTTTAGACTGCATGAGTATAGTAGAACACATGCATATCATATGCCATCAATGTGACACCCAATGTCACACAAACAAAATTACTCAAAACATAACACACAGTGAACAACTAAACATCCATATTACCAGAAAAAGTGAGTAAATTAAAACTGATTCAAACTTAATACTTATGTGTGGAACATATTACAATGATGTTGTGAAACCTGTACTGTCACAACCTACTATCAATGCTATAACCATGCCGTTGCTGCTCCAAATCCCCAAGTTGACTCTGCTCTTTTGGTCTACAAGTCTGGTACCCCAATTTAGGGGCTACTCACCATGTGACAAACAACTTGGCGAACCTAGATACATCACATACCATATCTAGTATATACATTTGTCCTGTGGGTGAGGCCACAACCTATATACAAAATATCATGTTTCACATATCCATGCCACATATAAAAACACATGCATACTTCCAAAACCATGTATCGATATACATCATCCACAAAACATAACCCTTCCCAGACATGTGAGTATGTGGAAGACACTAGGACTCTACTACAACTACTAGCATCTATCCAACCTTCTACGTCTACCGATCTCCAAGTTGCTCTTTCTCAAAAACACGATCTTGGACACACCGCTGACGACCACCTAAAAAGATGTGATGAACCCCTAGGTGAGACTCATGTCCCAACAAGAGATATAACTCTTAGCCAAAAACTATTATTTCTAACATGTATCATAATTAAACAGGATGAACAGATTCAACTAAATAAGCAAGTTAAACAAATTACACAAATACAACATATTAAACATTCCAACATGTTAGGCAGATTATGCAAACTAATCATATAGGCGTAGCAACATATATGACTAGAAGGAATATGAAGAACATGTAATTCCATCACCTACTAAATAATATAAGAAACAAGGCAAGGGTAAACATCCAATGTGAAGCGTGTTTAACCCTATATAGATATACTACATGTCTATGTTACATCTTTTATTAATGCCCTGAGGAATTAAGGTATACCATTCAATTCCAACTGACCACTACTATGTTGAAATCAGTGCCATTCAAGATCGATAGGAGTGCCGGATTCCTCAGATTTCATCCGCCCTCAGTTTGTGCAAGTCTTCTGCATTGACATATAAGTCAAATTGAAAAACAACCTAGTCCACCCTTGGTATATAGGTCACGACACTAGTGAATAGCCTAGTCCATCCATAAAAGGTCACAATACTAGTAAAACCATGGTATACAACCCAACATCCGAGGTACAACCATAGTTGTCCTCAATCACATCATATATACTGAGATATGACCGCAGTCATTTTCTTGCCAAGGCATGACCGTAATCGTTTTCTTGCCAAGGCATGACCGCAACCATCCTCAAAACCTTGGTATCAAGATGTCAAGGACACTTAGTCACTTACACCTTGCATACCCAACAATATGCACTCTGAGTTTCCATCAATGGAATACTTGTTTCACCATCCAACAAGTGCTGACATTGGAACGAATCTATGACACATGGTAACTACATGATTTCACTTGATTAGTTAAAGCCAATTGGGTATCTTTTAACTGGATCAATCAAGTTACATACAAACCTTAAAAAGATTATACAAAGATAAGGGTAGATTGCAACTTCAGAAGATATAAAATGTATAAAGTATAGGCCTATAAAATAATCACATAATACTGTTCCACTGCCGCACATGAGTCCACACTCATCATAACATCATCATTTAATACCACTCCCTTGTCATGTCATTAAGAGGATGTCACCTCAATTAGGGTACCAACCCTATACAAGTTCATAAAACCATTCACATTGTTCCATAAAGGAACATCATTATCTTTCCTTTGCCTCATAAATGCTATCATCATCATAATACATATGGCACATAAGTTGATATTACATTACATTCTAGAGCCATGATGTTCACATAACAACAATTAGGGTTGCAACATTAGGAGAGAGAAAGTACTTCATCATTGGGCTAAATACTCACATCATTATGTACTTGAATTAGGGATAAGTTCAATAAGGTGATCAAATTAGGGTTTCAAATAAGCAATCTAAGATAAATCTGAATTATCCCCATTCCCAACAATCATGGAAGCAAGTAGGTCATGCATCACCAATCATAGAGTCAACAAAATATAATGACCACATAGACCAGAAATCTTCATCGACCACTTAGGATTAGTGGTGTCATCGACTACTGAAAACTAGGTTACACCACCTTGACGACCACTTAGGTCAAGCACATTGACGACCAATGAGACCAAGGTCCACCACCTTCATCGACAAAAAAACACAGGGAAAGGTCGGTGACCTTTGAGGCCAGAGTCACCACTCTCATTGACCATTGAGGGTGACCATCTTCAACAACCACTTAGACATGTGACAATATTGATCAAAGAGAACATGAAACCATTCACGACCACAAAGAAAGTAGGCCATTGGTGACCAATGAGAAAGTGGGACATTGGAGACTGATGAGACATCATTATCACACATAATGACCAACCAGGGAAAACAAACCTCATCGACCTCATAGAGAGAGAGAGTAAACCTAGTGTCCACATGACTCAAAACTTGGTGACCATAATCATCAACATTCTTGGCAACCACGTGAAGAAGAGAGCAAAAACTTAAGCGACCATCATGGGACTATAACCTTATCAATCACATGTTCCAAAATAGGTTGATCACCATCAAAAATTCAAAGAGTCACCAAGGTGAAAACCACAAAAAAGGAGATCAAAACAAAACCCTAAGTAACCACTATTATGTGAAAAAACAAAACCATGGTTCATCAGAGAGAAAACCAACATTTCCACAAACATGCATGCATCAAAACCTCCATCACCAAGCAAGAAATAATGCACAAAGATTAGGGTTCATATAAAGAGGTAAATCACTCAAGAATCACCATACAAATATAAACCCTAGGTTAGAGATATTATCTCTCTACTTACAACTATGTTTTAGGGTAGATTATGTGGATGCAAGTTAAGTGTAAGTAATAACAGTAGAGAAAGTTATATAACTTGCCTCAAAGGAGATGAAGCAACTCCAAACAGAAAATAAACTCAAAGGAAAGAGAGAAAACCCTTGCTTGATCACCACACTCAGACAAGCTCGCTCCACCACCAAAAGAGAGCAAACCCTAGGTCAAAGGAGTAAGAAAAGAGATGATCTTCAAACTCTAGCTCAAGCACTACCATGCAGTACCATGGATTCAGCTAAGAAGATAAAGAATAAAGGTAGAGTAGCAAGGAAACCACGATCAAGAGGGAGATCACTTACCAAGACCAAGAAGGAAAGCAAAGGTTACACCAAAAAATCACAAGAAGGGTTGCTTCAAACCCTAGCTCAACATGCAAGGGGGATCAGTCACCTTCTCTAAGCTTGACCTCCACCTTCACCACCAAGAATAGGGAACTAGCTCCAAGGAAGAGAAAAGGGAAACATGGTGTAAATGTTTTAGTTGCATGAAAGGTGAGAGAGTTATATAGCATGGGGTTGGAGAGAGAGTTATCAAGGTTAAGTGTCATGCTAACACATGTCATGTGTCCACAAAAACTCATCCATGCAAGCACTATACTTACAGATGAAACTGGGGCATAAAACCAAGAAAAACAAGCGACCAACTTGGTCCAGAAAACTCAACAATTGCTAAACATTTTCTGTGACCAAGGTGATGAAAAGCTCAACGATCACTGAAAGCAAACACTAGGGTTTGCTGGAGACCTAGTTTATAATCCTCATCAACTACCAAGAAAAAAGAGAACATATCAAACCTCATCGACCACCAAGAATCATGGATCATAAGATCCTTGGAGACTGCCAAAACAAAACCTTATGGGTCAAACACATCACAAGGTCAACCATTCACTTAGGACATCTAAGCAAACCCTAATTCTCGACTTGATGTCATCACACAAACCAAGGTGTGACAAAGCACCCCAAATAACTACTCTCTCCAACAAGATGTAAAAACATGTGAGGAACAACAAGCATGTGGCAAGTTGCAAGAAAAACCCTAAACATGGGTAAATTGCAATTAGGTCCAAAACAAGCACATATATGAATAACTAGCTCAAAACAACATCCAAACTGGACCAAACTCAAAACATAAACTTGTCACATGTTATCAAAGAACATCATAAGGTTAGATTAAGGTTTTAAGCATCTTATTATTCTAAGAAAGCAAGGTCAGGGGTCTTACATTCAAAATGTGTCTGGGTGCTCGTTAAGTCTTCTAAAGCCCATACAAATAGGTTTTAGATTGCATGCTTATGGTAGATTGTTTAGTATTCTAGGTATCAACTCTATATAGAACAACAACAACAAATACAAACACATTTCTTAGGATTTCCAAGCCAGAGAAAACTATTGAGAGATTAATGAGGCTCCTTGAAATTAGAGAGCATAAGGAGAGAGGAAGTGTGAGGGACATGCTATAATGCATAGAAGAGGACAATAGAGTGAAAGATAAAACTATAATGCAAGTGCATCTTTTTACCTGTACCAAGGCCACTATCACCAGTTATAGGTATTGAGGGTTCCCCACTGGAACCACCTACTTATAGAGTGTAGACTCTATACATAGAAACTTGAAATCTAAAGTTAATAACCATGTCCCTTACACCCTCACTCTAGTGGTTAGTGGTTGTAGACCAAGAACTACATAAAGGAAAACACAAGATAACAAACAAAACAAGAGGGGAAGTAATTAGAAAATGATATGAAAAATATGATTTAATTATCAATCTACTCTAAAAGAATGGATATATATATATATATACATACATACATACATACATACATACATACATATATATATATATATATATATATATATATATATATATAGAGAGAGAGAGAGAGAGTCAGGCACCGACAAGGAGTGGCTCAAGTGGTCAAGCACAATGTCTCCTCATGAAGGGACCCAGGTTCGAATCCCAGTTTTTGCCTTGATTTACCACCCTCTCGGGCGTTCGGCCTCCACCACAGACATGGGAGGGGGGGAGAAATCTTTCTCTCTTAATCCCATATATATAGAGTCAGACTAGAATACACTCGAGTGTAGATCACACGAATACTCTCAAGTGTGTTTGCATATCAAGACTTTTTTTGCAAAATGTAAACCATTAATCTTCATTGTCATCCTATAACTAGGCTATATACAAATTTTGAGCCCATTTGGATGAGTGTAAGTCACTCATTTGAGGGCAAAAAAATCGACGCGCGAAACTAATTTGAAATGCATAATTTTTGTGATCTTTATAACATGACCTATAAACGTCCAAATGTGTTCAATTTTTGTATATGAGCTATTCACAAGATGTTTAAGAAGATCAACAAATTAGATTTTTGAAAGTCCTCACATGGTGGAGGTTTACAAGAGGGCAATGATGGATATGGAGGTGGATTCTCTCTCTAATATTTGATGTCTTGGGTTTGGTCACTAGGATGCGTATATATATGAATGTGAGAGCTTGGTGTCCAATAAATGATCTAATTGGGTTCAACATTTGGTTCAATGAAAAGTTGATCAATTTAGTGATAGACTGGACTTGGCACATATCAATATGTGGGAGATTTTTTGTGACAACATCTTAAGGTGGTGTTTGATACAACAATACTACATCACCATTGTAATAGAGACTGGTTGAAACTAGAGTTTAGAAGGGCAAAACATTGCTCTCAACAAAACACATGTCAAGTATGGGTGATGTGTATCCATTTGAGGTGTAGGCATTACATAGTTCATAATACTAGTATTTGAATCATGAACAAGTGGTGTCAATGTGGGTTGTGTTTATTGGGTACCCATCACACACTTCAAATGTGATGTCACTATGGATCCCCTAAGATAACACAATTTGTAAGAAAATGGATAGAAATTGGTGAAAGAATAACGCAAAAACTAGAGTACAAAATGGAAATTAAGAGCAATTAGGGAAAAATTTACCCTCAAGACATTTTTTATACATATTAGTTGGTAATAAAGCATGTATACATGCATTTCATCAACTCCCCCAAGCTTAGGTGATGACCTATCTAAATGAAGTTGGACAAAATCAATACATGAGGTTTCTCTTCACACCATCTCAATTGTATGAACCAATATAAGAAAACAAAATACCCATTCTAAATGAGGATGGTTGTACTATTAAAAAATTAAGCCAAAGCTAGTTTTGACTTTGGTCATGGGTCAATGTTTCAAAGCATAACATGTTACTTGGAAGAAAGTTCTCCATTGCCATTCTTGATATGAGGCTAGGGTTCTCATCTAAGAGACAAACTTCTCATCCTAATTGTAGTTGGTGATACATATTCATCCCTTATCCTTATCACATGGGTGTATTTCTATGATAAAATGACTCTTTGAGTCCCTCCCTGACAAACATCATTATTGTATACACATTCCCATTAGGAAATATGTGTAGAAAGGTTTGGAATCAATTGTGAATCCCTTATGTAAAATCCAAATCATGTAAGGGGAAATATCATTTATGATTATCTCTCCATCTTAGTTTTAGAAACATGTCATGTTTAGTTGCATTTCTATATCACATTTCATTAGATTTTCACATGCATTAGATTTTTTATGATTTTACAATTTGTCTAAAGTTTGATTATATTTTTTGTTATTTGTAGGTATAAAAATGTCGAAGTGGGGTCACTAGTCATCCAAGAAATGACCAAGACAAGCCAAGCATAGTTTATTCATCATTCCCCTACTCCAACAATTGGAGCGAGGACTCTCATGCCAGCAACATAGAAATGTTTCCTTCATAACAAGCTAGTCAACCGAGTTAGCCTGCTAGTTCACTGGCTAGTCGGTCACCATGGGAAGGAAAAGAGTTCGCACATTAGGTAATAGACTATATCAACTAGACAATTGGGAAATGTATTATTTGTATAATTTTATGCTTTAAGAAATCTAACTAGTTTTTGAATACCTTGTCCAGTCGACCAACAACATAAAACAAATCTTTATTGACACACTAATCAACTGACTAATCTCATGGCTACTCTCATTACCACAGAGATTGAATAATCAACATGAAATTTTGATATATAGCTAGTCAACTGACTCACAAGATCATTTTATCAATTGAAAATTCACCATCAAGCCAAGAAGGGAGGCCAGTCAACACTAGCCCATCAAATTGATTGAGTACTAAGGTAATAGGAGTAAACAAAATTCATCCATTTGACTAAATATCCAGCCAAGTCGAATGGGTACTACTAAGACAAAATGCCACATACATAGGCTAGTCAATTACTACTAAGCCACCATAAAAATAATCTAATTTGTAGAACTACCAATTGGTGGGGCCGTTGGTGGAACCAATGGGATCCATATATAAGAAAAAGACGTGGCATCACCCCAATGAATTAAAAACCTAAATTTTGACCTAATCCACCTAGAGAGAAAGCCTATCATCATAAGAGATTTCCAATGATAGTTTGGGAAGAGATTTTTACTTAGTGAGGACTAAAGATTTCTTGGACTCGACATCTTATAGAGATGAGTTCCACACATTCGAGTATCATATCCTCCATATTTTCCATAGCCATGAACTCTTGTCTCTCTTTCTACTTGTTTTACATTTACTATGAGTATAGAGTAATTCACTAAAGAATCATGGGGGTAGTCCCTCTAATCAAACTTTTATTTCTTGTTAATTGCATATTTACTATTGTATGAACCATTGTTAGTGTGGAAATCTCATTTATTGCCTTGTTTCATGTCTGATCACCTTGTTTGCATGTGGGTTGGTTTTTCTTATATCATAAATATGTGTGGAGAAATCTAAGGATTCCAACTTTGTTATGCTGACTCATTAAGCTATCATGGGTAGGTAGTCTTTAAAGAAATGAATATGGGACCTCCCATATACCATGATTGTGTGATGGGAGTTATATTCATTTGCTATTGTAGTTCTCATTCATATGAATTGAACAACTTAATGAGTCCAATAATATATTTACATGTTACTAAATGTAGTGTGTGAGAGAAAACTACTAGGGTACTAAGAGGTCAAAGCATCACCCTACTCATTTAATCCATTTGTCCATCTTAAATTTGAAATTCATATTTGATTTTGAAAAATAGCTTAATTAATCACCATCATGTATCTTGTTAATTAAATAATTTTTGAATTATTCGAGCATCACAATTCTTAAAAAAAATGCTTCCCTTTGGGATTCAATCCTTATATGTACTATAATAAGATTAGTCCGCTTGTGGGTGACCTATCATATATAAAAGGTAGGATTCTCTAATCTTAGTAGATTTAGGAAATGATAAAAATAATCCCATTGAAATTTTTTCTCATTAGTTCTCTAGATCATGATGGATAGAACATACTATAGGCCACATGAAGAATAGATAAAAATATGTTGGATGTGTAAAGTCAACATCGTATGGAGCATGGATCATCAAAATAGAGAGAGAAGACCATGGGAGGTGATAGTGTTGTAGTTGAGGCTGCAATACATGTAGCAAGGGATGCAAAAGTAGCCATGACCTACATGTCAATTCCTAAGGTTTTAGACTTCTGACATTGCATTGAATACCCTCCAATCACCACTTAGATATTTATTATTAAGACTCACTTGATTCAAAGATTCATTGACAACATACACAAACAACTAGTTAGATGAAATGGCTTGTGCTACATGAGAAAGTAGATGGGTATTCCTCCTGAGATAATAATATTATGACTATAGTATTATTCCCTCGTCGATAAGGAAAGGAATAAATTCAACATGCAACTGCCCCATCAAAATCAGACATGGTATTAGTTGTGTAGTAAATTTTTGGAGAGGCTTCATCCCCCTCACTCATCTTTTATATAAAAGGAAGTTTAAACAATTCAAGAAGAAGCCATGTTAGACACTATTCATAGTATGTGATCACTTCATGGATATATTTTCTAGTAGCCCCATCATGCCATCTCCTCAATGACACTGGTGGAGAACTTGTACATGGCTGTGAATGATAACATTAAGTGATACTTGTATGCATCTTATAGAGGCAACTTTATGTGTCAATCCTTAGATCAGGCTTGGAAAATGGTTGAATGGGTGCTAGAGAATCACACTAACTGGAGTAAATAAAACAAGGGGGTTTATTCCAAATCTCAATGGAAAAATAATGGAATATATCAAGTTTGAAGATGATATTAAATTCTTGAAGACAACTTACTGATAAGTAGGACAATCTAGAAACTTCACTTTAGAGATTCATCTAGAGGATCTATAAGGAGTGGGACCTGAGAGGTGAGCCATTCACTTACTTTAAGGGAACAACAGAAACCATCCAATGCCAAATTTGATAATAATTTTTTGCAAAGGATGATGAACTAAAATTCAAGTATGTAATGTATTATTAACCATAAAATGTAGAAGTAGAAGATAAAAATCTAACTTATACAATATTTATGTCTAAATTTGTTCTTCACCATGTAGGGTGTACATAAAAGAAACTATAGGAAATCAGTCATAGATGGTAAGCTAACTACTTCAATCTACCTCCCAAGAAAGATCAACTACTTTTGGATAAGTCTTGGTCGACTCCTTGCTTTCTACCTAAGGGTTTGGAATCATACCCTGCAAGAGAAGACAAAGTGCATGTTGTCATCATAAAAGGTGATATGTGCACATAATAATGGTTGGACAACATTAGGGAAAAGGGACAAAAAATAATATAACAAGATCTCCCAAATAAGAGAGAGAAAGCAACCATCCAAATGGATATCAAAAGAAATCTTCATATAGTAAGGAAAACAGATTATATGAAGAAATAATAAAGTCTAGAATTAACAATAGTTTCCTTTAAAATCTCAAAATAAAGAACCACATTAAACAACAAGAATTATGCATGCGGATTATCATGATTATAACAAGTATAGTAAATTTCAAGGTATATGGCATCGCCACCATAACCACATATTAAGGGATCACCACCATAATCTTTGGGGGGTAATGGTATCATGACACTATTATCTAGGGACAAGAATCACCATCTGCATGCTCTTTTGGTAATACACACAATAACGACACTCCACCTAGTGTGTACATTATATAAGTTATTTAAATTAAACATGCATTTAAAATAGAGAGGAAATAACCAGCCTAGTTAGATCCCGATATAGTAAACAAATTATTAAGATGTTATAACATGTGGAAAATTAGGGTGTTCCATTAAATCTGTATGCAATTTGAACAAAACAACAATAAGATATAAGAATAGGATTCAATTTGCAAATATAGCAACCCATAAAACTAATTTCAATATTTGGAAACTTTTTCAACTTATAGATAAATATGCAACATTTACGATAATATGTCACAATCCAGTCAAGGAGAAAGGGGAAATATGGATAATTGTCGAATATAATAAAGGGGATGCAACATACCTCAAAGATGCGTGAAAAAGGTTAGGGTCAAAACTTTAGATCCATATTATGCACTTTCACTTAAAAACACATTCGGTATATTTATTGTTAATTAAGGAGTTTATTAAAAACCCTAAACTATCGACTTCTTATTGCATTGGATTTAGGTTATGAAACCTATACCATTGGGTAAAGTTTATTTTCATAATTCCAAAAAACATTTTTACACATTTTTTTATTAATAAAGAATTACTTATTAAGTATCCAAGACTATACCATTTACTAAACTTCTAAAAAAAAATAATTAAAATTAAAAGAAAAGACTACCCTCGCATCACACATTATAAGATTGATGTGTGTTGACGTCCATTAACCACGTTCAAAGCAACACACAATATAAATTGGAACATATGATGAAAATACCATATTTACCATGATGGCGTGATAAATCGATATGTGGGCAATGGAATAAAAACACCAGTAGTTATCTTCTGCACTCTTACGTGTGATGAAACTGGCACGAAAACATAGAGCTCCATGAAGCTCCAAACCAGGAGGAAACTTGTGATCTGATGCCAAGCAAGTGCCAGGCCAATACCATAGACTTCTTTAGAGTCTTTGGTCTCAAGGACCCATACTTGACTTCTGAGATCACGAGGCGCTTCTGGGTGACACCTTGCATGTCAGATAGGATACAATAGAAGGGAAACTAGCAAACACAAATCACATCACAAATAATAATGGTCTGTGATGACTTTGAGTGCCAAGTCGAATAGAACCAAAGGAAAAACAAGTAGAAACATCTATAAGAGATCCAAAAGCATCAGCGACAAAACAACAAAAGCATAAAAAATGGGAAAATTGTGCTTACCGTGAAATAGCAAGAATTGGAGACATTTTCACTCTCAAGTAAACTCCCTAATCTGCTACGTCAAATATAGGGACCCAGATCCAGAGTCAGATCCAGATCGAGAAGCAATCAGAGTGTGTGACACAAAATCAAAATTAAACTATGTTGGACTATGGTCCAATTCAAATTGGGATTGCATATTTCAAGATTAGCTCCTTTTATTAAATTGGATTAATAAATATTATCCAAATGAGTTCAAACTTGATACCTAGATTAATTAGAACGCAAAGAATCTAATTATTAACTCAATTTTAGGTTTTAAGATTATCTTGTGCTAGTTTTTTTACTATGAGGTTTAAATCAAATATCTCATTATTTATTATTATATATCAAAATTATCCTCAATACGTAGGATTTAGAGTTCTAATGCCCTCATATTATCACCATCAGAGCTATAGTTGATTATCTTGCACAAAATAGGTTATTTTGTCTAATTTCTCATTAGGTACATTAATATCAATATTAACTTAAATTATGGCACATTAATCATCTCCACTTACATTAAACATCTTATTGTCACATTATACCAATTAGTCACATTATTGTCCAAATGATTACTCATATTTATTCACTTCTTAAACTAAATATGCACATTCAACCCCCACATTAGAGATATGTGCACATTTATGTAAACGAAATGACTTCTTATCCATATTTGAGTCATCTATTGTATATTAGTGAACAAGGTGAAACATATTATATTAATGAATTGATTTCATATCAAGTCACGATTAGGTGATTATGCCCAAACTAGGTGCATTAATATATGAATATGATTATGGTACTAAATGTCACTAATTTATCATGAATGTCATCAAGGAGGTACATGTTAGGGTTATTGGTTATAGCTCATGGTTTAGGTCAACATGAAGTTTAGGGTTAGGTTTCATATACTTCACATACACCTTATTAGCATGTATGAAGTTTAGGGTTAGGTTCCATATACTCAAGTCATAATCTTATGAGGGTACGCTTAATTCAAAATAGGGTTAGGGTTACATTAGAGTTTTTCACTTTATGTGAGTATATGTTCATAAGGATACGAACATGTGTATTAGGGTAAAAAAGGATGATAGGGTATAACTCTAACATTGTTTGATCAAATCTAAGTCTCAAGCATACTAGCTTTCTAGTCATGAACATATGATTTCTAGATTCTGGATGGCCAAGTTTTGGTATGTTACAGGATTCCACCTAAAAAGGATTTGTCCTCAAAATTACCATATGCATAAACAAAAGTACTACACCACCCATTAAAAAGGGTTAACCTCGTACATCAAACAAAAATATAGGCATAAAATTAAGTTATCCAAATCGTATGTAACATCATCTGTTAACAACACTTATACCTATCAAGTCAAGATATCAAGCAACATGGAAAAGAGAAGCATAAATGTATACCCAGGTCAATTCTAATCATAAGGGTTACATTCATCATTTTGGTATAAACTTCTTCACCACCAATGGCATTAAGATATCTAGTATGCCTACCATTAGGTGTTTCTCCATTGTTGTGATTGTTACCATTATCCCTACGTCATATTGGTACTTGAACTCCATGATGTTGAGTGCAATGAGGTTTGATGTGACCATGTTCTCCACAATGATGGAATATCATTGGCCATTCAGGTTTAGGAGGACAACTCCCAAGGGAAATTTTCTAATGGCACTT
Source organism: Alisma plantago-aquatica (assembly GCA_963693085.1). Classification (NCBI taxonomy): domain Eukaryota; kingdom Viridiplantae; phylum Streptophyta; class Magnoliopsida; order Alismatales; family Alismataceae; genus Alisma; species Alisma plantago-aquatica. Next base: position 781,477,007 of record OY856410.1, read on the forward strand.
ACAACACCTATCGCTCCTTGAGTCTTCACTAGGTGTCTTCCTCTTATGATTAACCTTTGCTTAATAACAAGGGTAAGCTTCTATAGAAAGGGCTCTACCCACCAACTGAGGAAAGGGAAGGGTTAGATGAGGAATCGACATAAATACTATTTAACAACCCTTCCAAAAAAATACTAGAACGTCTCTCATTATTTAGGCCATTAGCATACCGCTCTAGGCGTACAAATTTCTACACGTACTCAACTACAGTCATGGAATTTTGATGTAGGTTGTGGAACTCATACTCTTTCTTCCTTAATGTTGCAGAGGATAAATAATTCTCCCTAAATAAGGGTAGGAACTAATTCCAAGTCATCAAAGCAACATCACAAGTCTTAGACATACTATTCCACCAATGACGAGATGGCTTGTTGAGCACGTAAGTAGCAAAGTGAACCTTTTGGTGCTCAGGACAACAAATGCCATCAAAATTTTTCTTGGTAGCAAGAATCCAATCATCAATTTTATTTACCATGTTGACTTTGTTATCACCATAATATATGCAAGGCACATCTTTAGAAATTCAATGAGATTTACTCCTTAGGTTTTCCTATTATAACACCAGAGTTAACTTTCCCTATTAGGAATGAGGAAAGAATCTATCAAAGATGAAGCATCTCTAGGTTAGGGGGAATGCTCGTGCTCAGGTTAGTTGATGTTGGTGTAGAGGTAGATGTTGGGTTTTAGGGGAGACAGAGAAGGCAGCGGAAACAAAACTTTTCTTCTTCCAAACCCAGAATAAAGGAATCTTGTCAACATCTATACAGTAGGAAGGATGGTTTGTAGAGGCGTACCTTATCCTGAGGCTTGCTCAATGACATTACCTTGTGGCTTGCACGGTCTTCACCTCCGGTCTTGGACGGTGTCTGTGCAGCTCCTGGTCTCACCGGGACTTTCCGGATTGACACCTGTCCTCTGAGCAGAAGAAGTCTCCCGCCTCTGTAGTAGTCCACACGGACCACATGGAAATCCGATCTCCTTGTCCCACAAGGAATCGGAAGGAGTCACACCCTCTTGTTGGCATACTAGTCACCAACACACTCTCTTGCAACCAGTTGCCTTTCTGCAGTTGTCTTTCCCTTGCTGTGCCTCCCTTATCGGGTAGCACTTTCTCGGGCTCTCTCTCGGTTACCAAAACCAGAGAGAATGACAACTTTGCAGAGCAACTGATGCACTAAGTTGTTCTCCAGAGAAGCCCCCAATACCCCTATATATAGGAGGGTCATGGGACATGGTTCTCTATCTCGGGCAATGCGAGATTAAATTAGGAGTAGAAGGGTTCGAGATTTTCCACAAAACAAGCAACTTGCACCAGCTGAACCGATTGTTTCAACCCTGAAATGATCATTTGGTGAGTTGAGCCGATCGGTTCAACCTCAACCGATTGGTTGGGACCCCTGAGCCGATCAATTCACTTCTGAGCCGATCGGTAGTGGTCCTGGTCCAACTCAAATTGACTTTCAAATTTGTCTCCGATTAATCAAATATTAATCCTTGTCCAAATCAAATTTGTACAAGTGAAAAAATTTGTATTTGCAAAATAGTCTTCTGACTTTCCAAATGATCTCAGTTGGACCAGTTGAGCTGATCGGTTCAACACTTGAATCAGTCGGTTCAGCCTGTCATGAGCTGATCGGTTCATCCCATGAGCTGACCGATTCACCAATCTAAGCCGATTGGTTCATCACATGAGCCGATCAGTTGGAGCATCAGACTTGTGCAAATCAGTCAATTGCAGTTTCAATCAATCCGATACTCTAATAAATCAGTCCAACACCTAGAACACTATGATTTTGAGCTATTAATCGACTGAGTGTTTAATTGAACTACTAAATTCCTTTAGTAATCAATATAAACATGATTTGTGGATAAACTCCTCTTCCAGGTTAAATCCTATGTGTGTGACCCTACAGGTCCATTTCACGTTGGCAGTGAAAGTCCATAACACTTATGACTTCACAAGCAAAGAGCGGTGCCTAGTCACACATCAGTGCTACCCAAGTGAAATAGAAAGTTGGAGAACAACTTTCAATCCTACAATACGTGAATGGTGTTACATCGAATGTATAATTCCTTTGTCACTGATATCCCGAATGAACTCAAGGCATGGAATAGTCATCCTATCAACGTTCATTCACTTTCTTGATCTCAAAGTAGATTGGAGGAGATATGTATGACATCAATATCACATACTGATTCACACATGCGTGCACACACCTATCTCAGTCCTACTCATCAAGTGGCCATGGATATCAAACTCCCTTAGGAGGGACAAATCCCATATCTACCACTCACCCCTCAAAAGTCCCATGTGTCAAAGCCACACAATCATCACATTTATAACAACCCATGTTTCAGGACTGCGTTTGATGATGTCAAAGTGTACCCAACGAAATGTGTTGAGTGTAGTGATTTCAGGTCTAAGAATCACACTCACCACCATCACTGTGAGAACTGACTGTGACTACCATGCCATGGTTCCATGTGTCAAACTCACGGTGGGTCTGTCCGGTAAACTTTTTCTCTAACAAGTACCTATGTGTTTGGTTTGATATCTCTATATCATGACTAATGAGATTTTGTCATCAACCAACACCACAATCTAGTCTTGTGTGTCATTTTTGTCTATCTACCTTCCACAATGACATCCGAATAGGGACATAATGAGAATGTACAAACTCTTAGCATCTGTATGATCTCATCGTTCAGGTCCTTAACCTGAAAGCATACGTCATTGAGTACTGTCATTCTTTAGACATTCAATCTATTCTATCATTATCTCATATGACTGAACCAAAAAGAATTGGAAGCTTACCTTTTATGTTTATCAAATCAATCTTAATGTATCCCACCAATCATATCATGATTGGCTCTCAGGGCATACATACCAACATACCCCCACTTGCACTGTGAGCCAATCACCCTTGAATCGTATTCATAGTGATCTTCAAACATGTCCCACATGTTACTATGCTCTAGTGCTAACACAGTGAGTCATGGAAACACCTTGCCAATGTCGGTATTAACTGCATCTCTCTCATCTCTTCGCAGTACGTCACACGTATGAGATGGAGTTGTCGTAATATGCGATCTAGTATTCCTTTGCTAACCTTTAGTCACATTGCATGATCAATGACCAGAATAACTATAAGTTCAACTCATGAACTTCCAGATCCATATAGTATCCACTGCTATTCTCTAACACACGGATACTCGACCTTTCCTTTTAAACATATTTATTGGAACGTTTCCAATTATCAACAAACATTTACTTTTATATATATCCCATATGTATATTGTGATTAGTTTTATGTCATTTTTGGAAGTTCGCATCAGTGTAACTCTTTACAGTGAACCCTTCCTTATTTCCATAGAACTGGTATTTCTCAAGTACTTATCAAGTTCTCATGGTATTCCAGTAACCCTTACTGGAACTAGACAAACATCCACTTGTCATGTCCCACATACAAGTTATCAGGATGAGCATATCATGTTGTCATGTCCTACATACAAGATGATAAATGTGTTTTATTCCTACCATGTCCATACATGCAAGATGATGGGATGTTTACATACATGATAGATCCTCATCTATTCTTAGTATTTCCCATTATTCAAAAGAATTGGACACTTGGCCTTGGGATATTAACTCCATGTAACATGGACAAGTTTTCTCCCACTGAATCTATGTAAACTGAACCCTTCAGTATAGATTTCCAATGTATGCTCTCTCTTTTCTGGTCAAGAGGTTTTCCGAGAACTATCTCTATAGATCTCTATTCCTATCTCATAGGAAATGTCTCTATCTTCCTTAAAGATAATTTCCACTTTGGATTTCCATTCTAGAACATTTTCATTTCACATCAACATGTGGAATGTGAATACACTCCCACTAAATCACATATCTCTCTTTATCTTTGACATATCAGTCAAACCCTTTGACTATATCATCAAAGTAAAGATCACAGTTCTGAGTTGCTTGTACTCAATCAATCACATTGATTAGTCCATTGTAACTTATAGACTTCATTTGCATTAATGGATTAAAAAACCTTATAGGTTGTGTCACGTACACATCCTTGTTTTATTCCTCATAGGAGTGCAGTTTTAGTATCCATATGCCAAATCTCTTAGTCATTAAGTTGCAATTAACAAGCATCATCCTTTTCAAAATGTTATCCATGTGTCTTAACACTTAAGACTCATTCACACTTATGTATTTTATCCTAATGGGTGCTACCATCAAGGTCATACCTTATGGTTTACATGGAATTCATTTAGGATGTAATGGTCATAAACCATAACTCAAAATCTGGTTCCTCATATTCGTCTAGATAGTTGACTCATCACATGACCAACTCATCACATAGATAATTGAGGTGTATCTGTCAAGGATATAAGAACTCACAACTCTTTGTGATTCTTAATGTCCTTTATTAGTGTGGGGTATTCTTTATTTAAGAAAAAATTAGTTATTTGATAATCATCCTCTAACTCCTTAGTGTATGACTCCTTTTGATTTAGACATCACCATGCCTTAATCATGAGTTCACTATGATACACTATCATAATCACTCATAAGGATCTCAAACATTTGGTTCAAGTATTTCATTCATTGATCTCATCAAGAATTAACACTTTACCAAATTTGTACTTCATCTATGATATTCTTGAACACTTCAAGATATTCATATTGGTATTTCTCTAAACACCGTTTGAAGTATTAGCATTAACTCCAATAGGTATGTAAATACATCACATGTATTATACCTAATAGGATAATAATTCTCCCACTACCACTAGTGAAGATTGATTAATCATGTCCAAGAGATTCATGTCTCTTATTGGTCCTCTAACCAAAAGGTCTAGATTTATCCATCATATGGAAACTAGAAATGAATTTCTCATGATTTATGCTAATTTGATTGTTTGAGTTATCAATAACTTTTAGGTATCATTTTATCTTATGCATACCAAGTATCACAAGATAAGCAAGGCATTGCCACAATGATTGAAACATCAACTTTATTAATTGCCATCATTGTCATACAATATGCAAAAATTAAAGTTTTTCTATTCATTGGCAAATATGAAATAGCAATTCATAACTCTATTGCATGCCTTTAAGGCTGAAAATAAACTAAAGTACTCCTAACTATGGCGGCAACACTTGCCCCATTTATTGAGTGCTTTACATTTTATATCTTGGTATCATATACCTCAAAAAAATGTTATAAGTTTATTTCATGACACCTTCAGGTGGTGACGTCTGTTGCCTCCTCCTTCTTTAGTTCTTCCAGATAGAGTGGACAATTCCTTTTCCAATGTCCTAACTTTTGACAATGGTGGCAATTGCCTCTCTTGGTCACGCCTCCTTTGGCCTTGAGAGCTAAAGATGCCTTGGGCTCCTGGCTAGCATCATAACCCTTCTTAGCTTTGCCCTTGCCCTTGCACTTGGACTTGCCTTTCTTACTACTGATCATCATCATAGACTTAGGATTGTCCTTCTTCATCTGTGTCTCGGCTATCCTCAACATGCCCAACAACTCTGTCAACGGCTTGTCAAAGTTGTTCATGTTTTAGTTAATCACAAACTGACTGTAGGATTCTGGCAGCGATTGTAGTATCACGTCAGTAGCCAACTCTTGGCTCAGGGGAAATCCCAGTCTCATCAGGTTCTCCACATACCCAATGATCTTGAGCATGTGAGGACCAACTGGATCTCCTTCTGTCATGACACACTTGAACATCGCCCTGGAGACATCATATCTCTCTTGTCGTGCTTGATCTTCATACATGTTCTTGAGATGTTGAATCATCTCAATGACACCCATGTTCTCATGTTGTCTCTGCAACTCATGGTTCATGGAGCACAACATCAAGCACTTTGCATCAATGGTATCATCAGAATGCTTCTTGTAAGCATCCCTTTCTACCTTTGTTGCATTAGGAGAAGGTTCCTCTGGAATTGGAGTATCCAGGACATAGAGCTTTCGCTCTTGAGTGAGAACAATTCTCAATGTCGTAAACCAGTCATGGAAGTTAGTCCCATTAAGCTTGTCCTTTTCAAGGACCGATCACAATGAAAAGTGATTGTTGTTTGTTGTCATTTGAACTACAAAAGGAAATAGGCAAAATTACCTAAATGGCACATTTGCCAATTTTAATTACCTAAATGGCATGTTCTTGAACTTATTGCCCAAAATGGCACATTTCGGAGCAATACGTCCCCTGCTGGGACATATTGCTCTCCCGCGAGGCAATGCGTCTCGGTGGGGGACGCATTGGTTCCACAGGAGGGCAATGCGTCCCGAGCCATGACGCATTGCTCTGTTGTGGGACCAATGCGTCCCCCGCTGGGACGCATTGCCACGCGGGAGAGCAATGCATCACGGAAGGGGACGCATTGACCCCACAGGACTGCAATGCGTCACGGCTAGGGACGCATTGCCCTTGTGTGGGACCAATGCGTCTCCAGGTGGGACGCATTGCTCAATGAGTCTCCATGCAGGACGCATTGGAGCAATGCGTCCCCATGCAGGATGCATTGGTTTTTTTAATCATTTTTTGCAGTCACTGATATGTTATTGATATGTAAATTAACAATATTGATTATATTTATACATTTATAATTCGTTCACTTGTATTTGGATGTCTATAATATACTCAATTATTATAAATTTGTCAATTTCAATAGGTCGTAACATGCATATGGAATATATAAGTGTATTGCAACCAACATTGGTTGGTTCCTAATTGATTATATAATACGAACTTAATCCAAATAAATGATGTAGCAATTAAAAACAAGGTTAAAACATGAACCAACATGATGAGAAAATAATACACAACAGAACAATATGATAGATCCACAACAACATGATCCAAAATGAACCAATGTGATATCATAATATGATAGATCCACATACAATAGATGTCCTCACAAAGGCATACATACAAAAATGTACAATATATAAAAAACTAAGTATGTCGTCCTCGCCCACGACGTCCTCGCCCACGTCCCTCTACATCAGGATCCTCTGTACCGATGTCATATGGAGACTGCTGAACTGGGGACAACTGCGTAGGAGGCTGCTGGCGAGCATCAGGGAAGAAATGAAAAGGTGGAGGTGGGGTGAGGGGTCTAGGAAAACCAAGATAGGATGCATCAGGTGGGGTGCATCCTGAGAAATCAAACGGAGTAGGTGAATATGTGACATAAGATGGTGGTCGGCTCTCGGGAATAATTGCTGGTGGGAATGGAGTGTATGGAGCAAAAGAAGAACTTGCTCCATGGTATGATGGTGGTTGAGGTGGGGTGATGAATGAGGAATATGAAGCAGCTCCTGAAAAATATGGCCCTGTCGGTCCCCATGACATGAACTGAGAAGTGGGAGTGGGAGTGGGCTCAACACTAGGAGTAGGAGTAGGAGTAGGAGTGGGCTCAGGGGCTGTGGTATGAGTGGGTATGGGATCCCACGGCCGAGCATAGTCGGGAAGACTATCAAAGTAACTCCCCTGGATGGTATAGATGTTGTCTCTAATCTGTGCAGGGGCGTGCTCTACTGCCGCTCGGATCGCCACATGTGTTTGTACCTGTAAAATAAAGTATGTACACATAATAAAGACCAATTACATATATTACAAATAACAAAGATAAATAATAACAATTTGTAAAAGAAAATAATAATGATACTCACAAATTCCTGCTGACGATAACTTTGCGGGTAGTATATGCTTGGAGGCATAGCTGGAGGGGGCACAATGTATTGTGGATGATACCATGCATAGTGACCCTGAGGACTGTAGACTATATCAGCTGGTGGAGCAAGAACTAAGCTCTCACGTCTGTTGTTCCACATCTGCACCTCCTGCCTATAATGAAGCATCCAATCCTCAGCCGCATGACCCCTCCCATCTATCCGGCTAAGCTTCGGCAGCTCAAGAGTAGGTTGTACTTGAAAAAAGCCGAACTGTCCAAGTACTCTGTCGGGAAAGTGCCACTCCACTATTGTGTAGCACAACAGAGGCACTCATGCCAACCAAATATCACTACCATCTCTACAAATGGCAGGCAATCTCTCAAGAACCTCAGCAGTGTAAGGAGTCAACTCTATCTGTTATTCATATAAACAACGTGTATCATATAAAACGGAGTAAATTGTAAATAAATAAAACATATCAAACAACAGAGGTAAGTAAGTTATACCTGTGAGGGCAAAATCTGGTCAAATGCTGAATCGTAAAATTGAATTGTTCCCCTGATAGTTTGACTCCTTTGGACAAGGGTAGGCCACCTATTAAATTGAGAAACTAAATTTAGATAAACACTACATAATATTTAGACAAATAAAAAAGTTAATTGTGTTTATCTTTAACCTGTAGCCCAAGGGAACATCTTCTGGCCAATCATTCCAGCGCATTCTAATTGTACCTGGGCGTCCAATTCCCAACCTCTCCCAACACCACAACTGTAATAGGCACACACAACCTGATAGATGGGATGTTCTCCTAGACCGGGTGGTTGCCTTATACAACTCCCTATATAAGAAATCTAGAGTTGCAACACCCCAAGATAGAGTGCCACAACGTGCAAAATCAGACACAAGAGGGAGATACCTAACATGAACTCTATCCCCTGTACTATCTGGGATAAGGTAACTACCTAAGAAATATAAGAGATATGCCCTAGTATACCTTGTCCTCATTTCTACTTGTTGTTATTCATCACCCGCGCTCAGACCCATATCCTTGAAGGTCTCACGCAACCAAATCAAGGAGATATGCCCCTTAGACATCCCATCTGGTGCATCTCCTAAGAAATTCTCACAAAGGTGAGTCCATGAAAAATTTGCCCCTCATTTACACCTAAAGGATATGAAGCTATAACCGGTGGGCCATCAATCCTCAGGCCTAAAAGAACTGCAACATCCTGAAGAGTGACACTCATCTCAAAAGGGGGAAGCCTAAAAGTATTGCTAGAGTTGTCCCACCTGTTAACTAATGCAGTGATTAAAGTAGGGTCAAGGTGGATACATGGTAGCCTATGAACAAGCCCAAAACCAGCTATGGAAATATTGTCTAAAACATCCTGGTCAGTAATAGGCCATTGTGCCAACATAATGTGGTGCTGGGAGAGTCGGTAGGTTTCTTGTCTAGGAGCCATATCTATGAAAAGTGAAAATATTTCATTAAATGAAAAGTGCAAAAATTGCATTACATGAAAAGTGCAAATAGTGTACAACATTTAAGATTGTCAAGATTCTTCATTAGATAAGATGAAATTACAACATGAACAACATGAATTACATTAACAAACAATATAAAAATACAACATGAACTACATGAAATTACTACATTTGATTCAGTATCTCATCTAGAGGTTCATAAAATGGCCACACTTGATGTACCACTCGATGTATCTCTGGATGTGATACAGCTAACTGGTTTTTTACTTGTTCGTTGATTGGCATTGCTTTCTGTTTTGTGTGATCCCAATACCAACCAGGTAGCTCAAGAAGTTCTTCATACATGTGAAACATTTTCTTGTAAGATATATTGAGCCTTAGTTCAGCATTCACCTTGTCACGAATTTCTCGTGTCAACATATCCAGTCGTGATACTAGGATTGGCATTATCATTCAAGAAATATAAGATGCTGTGACTTGGTGATGATCATGATTCATAACAGTTAATTCACAATTGTGGCCTTCTTTACAACGTTTTATCTTCCACATGCCACCTGCTTTTTTGGACTGGCAAGCGGTCAATCTCCAAGAACATCGTTCATCATGGATACAAGCAAATTTAAGATGACGATTATTTGAGCGTAATGTACGGTACTGGACATTCTTTTGTACCAACCATTTTTGGAGTGTCTCAACCAGTACAACTTTAGATGCAAATAAAGCACCCTCATATATAACAGCACTGGAAGGATTGTAATCGAGACGAAATTCATGACAAAAATCTTCCACCCAGTCATCATCTTAAAAAGCTTCATAGTTGGAATCAATGTGTTCATGTTGGGGCCATTGGTTGTCAAATATGGATGGAATATGACTCAATGCTGCAATAGAGTCAGGGAATGGATGTGTGTGCTCAGCATCGGTTTCAGTCAATGACTCATCCTCAGGTGGTTCACTGTTATTACCACCTTCAATGTCACTATTGTTATCACCTTCATGATCACTATCATTATCACCTTCATGATCACAATCATTATCTCCCTCCTCAACCTCAACACCAATATTCTCAGTAGTTAGATTTTGAGAAAATTGAGGTGGTTCACTCCACTCAGCTGTTAAATTGCTAAGACTGAATTGAGGTGTAAGACTGAATTGAGGTGGTTGACTCCATTCAGTAGTTAAATGACTTTGAGAGAATTGAGGTGGTTGACTCCGAGAGAATTGAGATTGAAATTGATTCAATAGAGTCATTAAATAAGGTTGTTGGTGGATAGATGTTTTTTCAAGAAACACATCAATATAGGCATCAGCTGAAAGTGATAACAAGGTTCTGTATGCATCATCATCATCAACTTGTATGAGCATATGATTTTCTCCAGGGAAAAGATAGGATATTTTGATAGAGAAGTGGTTGGGATTGATGTCAAGTGTTGTATAGATATATGATTTTAGTTCAGATAGGGTATTAATAAGTGAAATGTTTATGGGTCTAACAGATCGACTAGAATAAGACCCATCAGAGAGAAATTGTCCATCATATCGCATCTTCACAATTCGTGAATTTGAACTAGATGCCATGTTCCTATATTTTAGAATATTATATTAACATCAGAAATAAATTCATATTTTATGACATTATATCAACATGAATTAATAATTTAGAGCAGTGACATCAATTTGGAATTAAATTTATTGGACTACTTTTTCTATAACATTAACAGTGAACAACAATTAAGAACAACAATTTTGCTATTTTTTCTGTAAAATTAACTAATTCTTAACAACAATTTTGCTAATTTTTTAGTAACACTAACATTTCAAAATAACAATTTTGCAATTTTTTAGTAACACTAACATTTCAAAATAACAATTTTGCTAATTTTTTAGTAACACTAACATTTCAAAATAACAATTTTGCAATTTCGAACAATAAATTTTCAGGTATTAAGTAGCCTTCAATTGGATTTTTCTACATCATTATTTCAGTAATGTGCAATTAAAGACTAACAATACATTTATTTCAGATGTAATATTTCGTACTAAAGTTAAGTTCATATTTTGAAAATTAAAAATTTGATAGAATAAATACCTGAAATGGAGAGTTATCTGTTGACAATCGAAGAATAGAAGAAGAGAAAGAAGAAGCTCCAAAAGTCTCCGAACAGTAGCAGATATCAGCTCCAAGATCGCTCGAAATAAGCTAAAACCACCCAAAGCAATAGAAATCCGAGAAGAACTTCTCCAGAGCAATGGGAATATAGAGCTAGATGAAGGAAATGAAGAATGGTGTGAGTTTGGGGGGCTGTTTTCGCCCAATATATATAGGGGAGCAATGCGTCCCGGTTGGGGACGCATTGCGCCCACGTGGCACCGCCGCGCGGTGGCCAACGGTAAAATAGCCGTTGCCTGGGAGCAATGCATCCCCGTCCCGGACGCATTGCCTGCGTGGCAATTTCTAGCCGTTGGGCGCGTCGCGGGGCGCGACGCATTGGTCCCACAAAGAGCAATGCGTCCCGAAACGTGATGCATTGCCCTCATGTGGGGCCAATGCGTCCCCTTCCGAGACGCATTGCTCTCCCGCGAGCCAATGAGTCCCGGCTGGGGACACATTGGTCCCACACGAGGGCAATGCGTCACCTGTCGGGACGCATTGCCCTCCTGTGGGACCAATGCGTCCCCCGCAGGGACACATTGGCTCGCGGGAGAGCAATGCGTCCCAGCAGGGGACGCATTGCTCCAGAAATGTGCCATTTTGGGCAATAAGTTCAAGAACGTGCCATTTAGGTAATTAAAATTGGCAAATGTGCCATTTAGGTATTTTTGCCAAGGAATATATGCAATTTAGTCCAAAACTCAATTTTAACTTATTTGATTGATTTGAAAGGTTGATGATATAATTAGGACTTTAATTAATTATCACTCCCACTATTTTGTTCAAATCGATAGCCCTCACCATCAATTCGAAAGATTGCAGCATACAACCTTTTCGTGGGTCAAGATCCATATTTCATCAAGTCATGAGTCAGCTTTGGCTGATCTCCCACAATCTCGACTATTTAGGTAGGCCATCATGCCAATTGCATCATATGCAACTCTTGCTGAATGAACATGTGCAACACCTTTCCATGAACATTCTGTGCCTCTGGGCTTAGATGCTCTAAGAATCACTAGTTAAGTCTAACCCAAAAGCCGACACGGTAAACATGCACCCTGCTTTGGCAGAACCTACAAGTTTACCCTTCACACTTCCGCGAGATAGATGGCACACCACACTTTGGCATAACCTACGCTTGGTCGATCAAGTTTTTCATGTGTTCCACAAATGGAAGGCGTATACGACTTAATATTTTGATGAGGGATTTGGTTTTATAGGTACATATACATATCCAATCACCACAATACATAGTACGTATCATATACATGCTATATCCCACAGAAAACATGTGAAATGATAAAAGTGATGATTATGGCCATCCTAATGTGATTCCTCGAGCCAAGAGGAATCACGGTCATCTAGATCTACATCACATGCAACTTGTCCATGATGAAGTGCTATGGTCGTCCGAGTAGATCAACTCATCACATGAATGACCTGCTTGCCCTGGCCAGTCGTCTGGGTGCCACCAGCCGATCGGTTGGCTCCTCCAACTGATCGGTTTGCCTGGTCATCGTACATCTCATCATGGCTGCCACCCGGTCGTCTTGCTCCTCAAACTGGTCATCTGGATCGCCAACCGATCGGTTCACTCCTTGAACCGATCATCTTAGTCGTCGTCAGATTGTCCGCCATTCTTTGACGTAACAGGAAATAAAAGATCTATCCTATTTTACATTTAAATTGGGAAACCCCGAGTTACATTCGGGGGGAGAAAAGGTAGGAAAGAAATGTCAAGTTATCTCGAGTTACATCAGGAATAGGAGATAGGGGATCAGTGCGCAGACCGAGATGCAAGAAACCACATACAACCAAGCACACATATAGGGTTTATTGGCCATAACCACGCTATACATCCACCACAAAACTCATTTAAGGGTGACGCGTATCGAGTGCATTCATATTACATATCATATATGTATATTGGGATTTGTGGATTGAGGATTGGACAAGCATAAAGCCAATTTTATTCGCATAGGCGACAAACCAAAATTGATCATATCGATAATCCTAAAGTATAGGGCAGTTGACGTGACTCTGATACCATTGTCGGGTTTTAGGGGAGACAGAGAAGGTAGTAGAAACAAAAATTGCATCAACATCTATACAGTAGGAAGGATGGTTTGTAGAGGCATACCTTGTCCTGAGGCTTGCTCGACGACGTTACCTCACGACTTGCGTGGTCTTCACCTCCGGTCTTGGACGATGTCTGTGCAGCTCCTGGTCTCACCGGGACTGTCAGGATTGATAGCTGTCCTCTGAGCGGCAGAAGTCTCCCGCCTCTGTAGTAGTCCACACAGACCACCTAGAACTCCGATCTCCTTGTCCCACAAGGAATCAGAAGGAGTCTCACCCTCCTGTTGGTGTACTAGTCACCAACACACTCTCCTGCAACTAGTTGCCTTTCTGCAGTTGTCTTTCCCTTGTTGTGCCTCCCTTATCGGGTAGCACTTTCTCAGGCTCTCTCGGTTACCAAAACCAGAGAGAATGACAACTTTACAGAGAAACTGATGCACTGAGTTGTTCTCCAGAGAAGCCCCCAATACCCCTATATATAGGAGGGTCATGGGACATGGTTCTCTATCCTAGGCAATGCATGATTAAAGTAGGAGTAGAAGGGTTTGAGATTTTCCACAAAACAAGCAACTTGTGCCAGCTGAACTGATCATTTCAACCCTAAAATGATCATTTGGTGAGTTGAGCCGATCGGTTCAACCTCAACCGATCGGTTGGGACCCCTGATCTGGTCGGTTCACTTCTGAGCCGATCGGTTCGTCGTCCTGGTCCAACTCAAATTTACTTTCAAATTTGTCTCCGATTAATCAAACATTAATCCTTGTCCAAATCGAATTTGTACAAGTGAAACAAATTGTATTTACAAAATAGTCTTCTGACTTTCCAAACGATCTCGGTTGGACCAGTTGAGCCGATCGGTTCAACACTTGAACCAGTCGGTTCAGCCTGTCATGAGCCAATCGGTTCATCCCATGAGCCGACTGGTTCACCAACCTGAGACGATCGGTTAGAGCAGCAGACTTGTGCAAATCAGTCAATTGTAGTTTCAATCAATCTGATACTCTAATAAATCGGTCCAACACCTTGAACACTATGATTTTGAGCTATCAATCGACTGAGTGTTTAATTGAACTACTAAATTACTTTAGTAATCAATCTAAACATGATTTGTGGATAAATTCCTCTTCTAGGTTAAATCCTATGTGTGTGACCCTGCATGTCCATTTCACGTTGGCAGTGAAAGTCCATAACACTTATGACTTCACAAGCAAAGAGCGGTGCCTAGTCACACATCAGTGCTACCCAAGTGAAATAGAAAGTTGGAGAACAACTTTCAATCCTACAATCTGTGAATGGTGTTACAACGAATGTATAATTCCTTTGTCACTAATATCCCAAGTGAACTCAAGGCATGGAACAATCATCCTTTCAACGTTCATTCACTTTCTTGATCTCAGAGTAGATTGGAGGAGATATGTATGACATCAATATCACATACTGATTCACACATGCGTGTGCACGCCTATCTCAATCCTACTCATCAAGTGGCCATGGATATCAAACTCCCTTAAGAGGGACAAATCCCATATCTATCACTCACCCCTAAAAAGCCCCATGTGTCAAAGCCACCCAATCATCACCTTTATAACAACCCATGTTTCAAGACTGTGTTTGATGATGTTAAAGTGTACCCAACGACATGTGTTGAGTGTAGTGATTTCAGGTCTAAGAATCACACTCACCACCATCACTGTGAGAACTGACTGTGACTACCATGTCATGGTTCCATGTGTCAAATTCACGGTGGGTCTGTCCGGTAAACTTGTTATCTAACAAGTACCTATGTGTTTGGTTTGATATCTATATATCATGACTAATGAGATTCTGTCATCAACCAACACCACAATCTAGTCTTGTGTGTCATTGTTGTCTATATGCCTTCCACAATGACATCCGACTAGGGACATAACAAGAATTTACAAACTCTTAACATCTGTATGATCTCATCGTTCAGGTCCTTAACCTGAAAGCATACATCATTGAGTCTCTAGACATTCAACTTATTCTATCATTATCTCATATGACTGAACCAAAAATAATTGGAAGCTTGCCTTTGATGTTTATCAAATCAATCTTAATGTATCCCACCAATCATCTCATGATTGGCTCTCAGGGCATACATACCAACATTAGATGGAATAATTACAGCTGGACTCTCAGTTGTCAAAGGGAATTGAGACACTGGAGGAGTAAAATGAGGATCCATCCTTGGCATTTTGTACTTTGAGTCCCATCTCAAAACCAACAAGGTTATCATTAGTTGAGTTTCCACCAATCATATTAATATGCCTACATGAGGCAAGGGTATCAGGTATAAGAAACTAACAAGAGGGGTAAAACCCTAAGGGAGATAAGATTGAAATAGTTTGATCAACCAACTGCAGTGGCTCTGATATCATACTTGTAAGGAGTGGGACCCGAGAGGGGAGAAGTCACTTACTTTGAGGGAATAATAGAATATCATCTAATGCCAAATTTGATGATAATTTTTTAGCAAAGAATGATGAACTAAAATTAAAGTACTGATGTATCATTCACCATAAAATGTAGCAGGCGAAGATTAAAACCTAATTATTACAATATTTATGTCTACATTATTCTTCACCATGTAGGGTGTACCTAAAAGAAACTATACGAAATCAGCCACAAAGGGTAAAGCAACTACTTCAATCTACCTCCCAAGAAAGATCAGCTACTCTTAGATAAAATATATCCAACTTTGGTCCACTCATCCTTGCTATCTACTTAAGAGGTTGGAAGCATACCACACAAGAGAAGACATAGTACATGTTGTTGGCATAACATTTGGTATGTTCACATGATAGGGATTGCACAATATTGGGGAAAAGGGACAATAGATAATATAACAAGGCTTCCTAATCAAGAGAGAGAAAGAGGGAATTCAAATGAATATCAAAATGAATCTTCATATAATAAAACAAAAAAATATATGGAGAAAGAATAAAGTTAACAACTAACAATTCTTGCCTTTAAATCTCAAACTAAAGGATGACATTAAATAATAAGAATTATGCATCTGTATTATCATGATAATGGCAAGTACAATAAAATTCAAGATATATGGCATCACCACCATAACCACATATTATAGGACCACCACCATAATCTTCGGGGGAGTAATGGCATCACAACATTGTTATTCATGGATAGGAATCACCATTTGCAACCTTTGTTGGTAATACATAGAATAAGGACACTCCACCTAGTGTGTACATTATACAAGTATTTAAATCAAACATGCATTTTAAAAAGAGAGACAAGCATTAGTTCAATCAGATCCCAATATAGTAACCAAATTAGCAAGACATCATAAAGGTGTATAACCATAATAAAAAAATCATTCATGGACAAAATGTGCAAGTTAGGGTTTTCCATTGAATATGGATCAATAGAATTGATTAGTATGCAATTTGAATGAAACACCAATAAGAAACAAAAATAGGATTTAATTTGCAAATATAACAACCCATATGACTAATTTCAAGATTTGGAACCAATCAATTCAACTATAATAAACATGTGACATTTTAGACAATATGTCACAATCCATTCAAGGAGAGAGGGAAATATGAATCATTGTCCAATACAAAATTGAGGTGATGCAACATACCTAAAAAATGCATGTAAAAGGTTTGGGTCCAAGACCTAGGTCCAATGCACTTTCACCTAAATGCATTAGGTATATAAATGATTAATTAAGGTATATATTATAAACCCTAAAATATCGACTTGTTATTGCATTGAATTTAGGTTATGAAACCTATACCATCATATAGAGTTTATTTTTCTGATTCCAAAACATATTTTTACATAATTTTCTGATGAGAAAATAATTACTTATAAATTATCTGAGATTATAGTATTTACTAAAATTCTTGAAATATGGTTAAAATAAAAAGACGAGACTATCCTTGCATCACACATCACAATATTGATTCATGACAGGGTATAAACACCCTTTATCAACAATCCAGTGCACGATATCAAATGAAACCAGTGATGTAAAGACCATGTTGCTAATGATGGAATAACATGAAATAAACCAATACTAGGGCAATGAAATAAAAACACCAACATTCATCTTCTTCATTCAGTCACACATTGAAATCGGTGTGAAGCATAGAGCTTTCTGAAGCTCCAAAATAGGAGAAACTAGTGACCTGGTGCAAAGCAGACATTGGACCAAGACTGTTGACTTCTTCAGAGTCTTTCGGTCTCAACGACCCATGCTTGGCTTCTAAGATGACCAAACACGTCTAGGGAACACCTCACCATGGCCTGTAGGATACAATAGAAGGGAAACTAGCAAACATGAATGTTATAACCTCATTTTTCCTAAACTATGTAATGAGATTTGTAAATCCCCTTTTAATGATAAATGAAACCACTTGAAATAAACTACGTTGGCTTGAGACACAGAACCGAGGCAGCGGCTAGGGATCTGGAGATCTCCTAGGGCTTCGACGACGACCGCCTTCTGCTCGGGGGGGAGGTAGCCGGCCGTCGGTGGGCTGTTCCCTTCCCCCCTGGGCATCTTATCCCACTCACCTACTGTGATCGCTACCTGCCTGGGGTCTCGCCTCCCTCTCCGCCGGTCAGAACCGTCTCCTCCTGCGGCTCCTAGTGGTCCTGGTGGTGGGATGGTGTTCCGCTGGCGTTGTCTCTGGCCTGCGACCCTGGTCCAGGAGGGAGTTGTTTCGAGGGGCCTGGTCCCAGCGCAGTGACCACTCTTGGTGGACGAGCACCTCCCCTCCTTTTCTTCTTTCTGTAGGTCTCAATAGGTGTGCTCCTTGGCTAGTCGGTGAGATCGGGCGCCCCTTTGCGGTGATAGGAGAAGGTTTCAAGCAGGGGACAGTGTCTTGGTCCGGGTGCTCCTGATTCCCGCCTGCGCTCGTCCTCAAGCGGTTGCTTGAGTTTCGTGGTGTTGGCGGTGGTGGTCGGGAGCGGTGATGGGGTTCCCTGTGCCATCTACCCCCCACTCCCTCACCCGTCCAGACCTCCTTCTCTCTGGTCGTCTTCTCTGTGGGTTTTGGCCTCCTTCTCGACTTATCCCTGTGGGTGCTCACAACCTGTTCGAGATTTTGCTTGTTCTGATTTTTTCTTAGTGTTTTGTTTCCTTTGGTTTCAGCAGTCTTCCTAGTTTTTGTTGTGTTGTTTACTGCAGCCCTTGCTGCTTTGTTAGTTTCCATTCTTCGGCGGGGGTCTTGATCCTGTTCTCTCTCCCTTCGTGAGAGCTTGAGTTTCTTGCTGCGACAGGTCCTCAATTTGTTCTAGTTGTTTTCTATACTTGGCTGTATGGCTATGCTGGCAAAGGCTTGTTGTGTTCAAATATGTGTTTGGTTGCAATCTTATCACCACCGATGCAGGCTCAAGTTGAAGGAATCCTGTTTGAAAAGCTGCTTTAGTCAGCTATATGGTTTAGGGATCAAAGCAGAAGTGTTGTATTTTCAATCCAATATGAGTGTCGATGGTTCCTTTGTATTACTTCTAACTATGTATGGTCTGTCTGAGTTCTTGCTCCTACTTGTAGATGCCGTATGGCTTGAGTAATGAAAATGATCTAGTTTGCTCTTAAAAAATGAAATCAAAAGTTGTTTTATTTGTGTGCATTGGGTGGATTTCGTTTACAATAGCCTTATTTGATTGTTTAATGGGCTTTATTGGTTATTGAGCCCACTTATAAGAAAAAGAGAAATAAAAGGAAAAGGAATTTATCTAATAAAAGGAATAAATAAGAAAGGGATAAAGGATAAGAGAAAAGGGCAAAGAAATATTCCCTAAGATGGGATTTCATGCCTTTAGGGTTCCTTGAGGTCCAAGTAATCCAAGATGATAAGATAATGGCAAAAGAAAGAGGAAATATCAATTAATTTGGTTTTATTAATGAATAACTTGCATATGAAGGAAACACCCTTTTCCTTTGGTATTTGGATTTCAAATTTAATATACGAGTAGATAATGCCAATACAGAGCTTCCTCTAAATTTTGAGTGAAAAATATTATACGAGGAGACAAATATGATTTTCACAAGATTCCAATGTTAAATACCCTTTTTCCTTCATTTTTTAAAGAAATAAGAAATAGGGGAGCGATGTCAGCCGTTGGATGCCCCGCATGGTCCAGAGGATCATAGATCCAAGGGTGGTTGTACATCACCCACCTCGAGTTAGAGAAGGAAAGCAAGAGGGAAACTGAGATTTCCCAATGTGAATTCCTCGCTTCCCACCTCTCCTGCAAAGAATCTAAGACCACGAGGGTCTTTGGGAGGTGATTCCATGCACGACCAACCCTATTTTTAGGGTGTCGCGAGGGTTCTAGAGGAAAAGCCCCAATTGGGCTGAAGGACAGGCGGCAACGAGGGTAAGGAAACCCTGGTGGATCCCCAAATCCTATAAATAGACCCCCTCTCAATTCCTCACCTCCTCACAAATCCAGATGGCTACCTCCCAAGTCCCAAATCTCTCTATCCCTCTGGATTGGCTTCTCTCCGGCAAGAGCACCACCGTGGCGCCTCCGTGGGTTGAGTATAGGAAAGGAAGAGGACGATGAGCAATGATCGTCTGATCACGTTCCATCGTGGTCTCACGAAGAGATCTGACGGTCTCAGGCTCGGCCAGGTTAATTTCCTCAAGAGTGGAGGCACGTGACGTGGAGCATCGGATCCAAAGGGCAGACCAACGGACTACTGATCGAGCGGCCCAGATTTTTGGTAAATCACCCTCTCTATTCGAATATTCCAGAAAAGTGTTTTCCTTGCAAAATTCACAGAAATTGCTAGAAAACTCGGATGAATAAACTTTATATATGAAAGTTGATCAAAAAAATTCGAGGAACAAGAGAAAAATGGTTTGGTAACCTAATTCCATCTCGTTTTGAAAAAGTATATTAATTTGATGAAAAATGTATTAAAATTTGGTTAGAAACCCTAATTGAGTGTAATGGATGAATTTATGAGGCTTAGCACGTTAATTTGAGTAATGTTAACCTGTTGAATGATAATGTTAAGCCTTAATCTGATTTACATGGGTAATTTCAAGATTTAGGGTTTTAAACTAAGTATGAAGGATGATACATTTAGAAACCCTAATTTAGGGAAAAAGAAGAGAAAACTATGTTTAATTTGAATTATGGAAATATGTTATTAAATAATGATCCTAAAACCTGTTAGGAGAGAAAAGATGAGAAATTTAGGGTTTTTATGTAGTTTTGTTTAATTAGGGTTTATGATACTAAAAGTGGAGGCAAAACCCTAATTGCAAGAGAAACCCTAAAAAGGGGTAGAAACCCTAAATGTGAATAGAAATCTTAAGAAGCAAGATGGGCTTGGATAAATCTTGATAAAAGGAATTTGTATATTTATTTCAAGATTCTTGTGTATACTTGATTGCTTGGTTGGATTTCTCTATTTGATTGATTCTATCTCAAAAGTCTGCATCACATGTATGTGGTTACGCTTATGATTAAATCACTTTAGTTTCACGGCGATTCCTGGATGTTTTATCGGTTGCCTGAATATAACTACTTGGATGAGTTTTATTTCATGCAACTATAAAGTGACTACGACTATCACTACAAATAAGTGTACATGACTGGCTCAGATCCTGGTCCTCCTCTGTGGCTTTGCTAATAATAAGGATGACCTAGTACATGGTCTACCTGTTAGGTAGGACCATCAAGTTATCATGAGTCAGTGATTGGGCTATCTATGGGTAGTGCCATGCGACTCTTTAGCATATTATGAGTTAGGGATTGGGCTGCCTATGGGTAGTTCCATGCAAATCTTCAACCCTAGGTATTGATCTACCTGTTAGGTAGGATCATGGGGGTTAATTGGGATCTACCATATGAGAGGTAGTATCTAGGTCCACTGTGGGGACAGCGCCGAGGCTAGGGTATGTATGGATTGAGTAGTTATGTTTAAAGCGTAAAGTTTGTTTGTTAAATCATAATTGCTTTGTGATATGTTGTTAAAACTAAATGCATAATTTGTGTTTCCCCCACATACCAATATAATTCATTATACTGACCGACGTTTTGTTTATCGGTGATTTAGGTACAAAATTGAAAAAGACAAACAGTAAAGTGGTACATTGTGAATACATGAATTAAAGTACAAGGAAGATTAGTTAGAATAGATTCCAGTTATGTATAGAAGTTTAGAAATCCAAGATTTTAAAAGGTATGCAAAGTTTTATTCTATTACAGCTTTTCAGTATAGTCTTGGTAGAATTTAGTAATTATTATTGATTATTTTTCAAACCATTGATCTAGAAAAATTTGGATAACAACTCTAACCTTTTGGTCTCCCTTAATTGGGGGTTACTGGAAGGAAGGGTTGTTACATTTGGCATCAGAGCATTGGTTCCTCATTTAATTCTTAATAATTAATAAATTTTACAAACTCTGTAGAACTGAGGGAGTTATTAGAGGACTTTCCAAAAGACAAAGGTGTCTAGAAAAGGATCATGGTCCGCCGGGGCTGGCAATATTTTTCTCCGCCCGCTTGTCAGTCACGAGGACTCCCAGATGTAGTGTGACTACCTGGCCAATGTCTTAGGTTCTGACTCGAAATAAGATACCTTTAGGACTCTCTCATCTTTTTCATCCCTTCTCAACCCTAATTCAATTAAGGATATTAAGGTTTAGGGTTTTCTCTCTTCCCCACCCTCTTAAGGTATGGGTAAGTATGTTAAGTATTACGGAATCCTCCATAAAATTAATAAAAGATACATAATAAGATGTCATCAACATAAGTATAATTAGTTTAAATGTAGACTAAAGGTCTATTTATATGTTTATGTAGATGGCTCGAGTGAAGACCGTTGCTATCCCGGATGCCACCAATGGTGGTGGACCTTCCCGTAAGGGAAAGTGATCTTTTGAGAAGAGGAGGAGGAACCATGGTGGTGAAGCCTCAAGGAAGAGGAAGAGACTTGAAGAAGTTGTAGATGAGGTCCCCAACCCTGAACTGATACCCTTTGGCAATCTTGAACAAGAAGAGGAACATGTGTACGAAGAAGAGGCCAAGATGGAAGAGGACCAATCTAGTGGTCCAGAACCAACCATGGTGGTTCATACCCCTAACACTTTATGGATGGAACAACAGAAGAGGCTGACTGAGGCCATCATCACTCTGGCCCTCTGAGACATAGCTAGAGATGAGAATGGCGAGCCGCTTCCCGTTAGCCCTCGACTCGGAGCCACCATCTTGGACTTTGTCAAGCTGAACATCGAGAAGTTCTAGGGAGAGGATAAGTCTGAAGTGGTCGACAAGGCAGAGACTTGGCTGCTTGCAATCGAGAATGGATTCTGTGTGCTTGAGGTACAACCAAACAAGAAGGTTCTCTTTGCTGCTCACCTCTTGGAAGGAGTAGGTAAGATATGGTGGGAAACACATATCATAGGATGAGATTTATGTAAAGAACTAATGGTGTGGGTCAACTTTAAGACTATCTTCACTTCCAGATTCATCCCGGTCTCAGCTAAGAAAGAGAAGGAAAAGGAGTTCACCAACATGACCCAAGGAAACTCATCTGTGGTAGACTTTGGATGCAAGTTTCGAATCCTAGAACATTTTGGACAGATGATGGATGAGGAAAGAAGGGTGGACCCTTTCATAGAGCGTCTTCACCCTACCATCAAGCCCCATGTGATGGCAAGTAAACCAAAAACTTTCACCAAAGCTTACAACACTGCCCTAGACATGGAGAGGACAGTGATGCCTGCTCAAAATCTACCCAAAGGATATTTGGTTTTCACTGAAGGAACCCAAGGCCAGAAGAACAATCACAAGAAAGGTCAAGGGCGTAACCATACCAAGGGAAGACATGGAGGAAAAGGAAAGCCCCATCAAGAGAACAATCAACCTCAATGTCTCACCTGCAGAAAGTGGCATACATGTGAGTGTTGTTACAAGAAGAATACATGCTACCATTATCAACAAGAGGGACATCTCCAAGCTGCTTGTCCTCTGCCAGATCCAAGAGGACCAGGACCAATAGCATCCCCACATGTGGCAGCCCCGCCTATAGTTGCAGCCCCACCTGCTGGAGAAAGAAGACGAGCTTGAGTGTTTTCTATTGACAATGAGGAAGATCAAGCTAATGCTAATCGGTTGATCGAGGGTAATAACCCTTAGAGTTTTCTTTTATGTTTTAAGATAAGCATGTAATAGTCTAATGTATGGTAAAAAACAATGTAGGCATGCTTGAAGTCATGGGACACAATGTAAAAGCTTTATTTGATTCTGGATCTACTAATACTTTCATTTCAAGGAATCTCATAGCTATGCTTTGTTTGGATATCAATGATTTAGGGTATGTCTTAGATGTTACAACCCCAAGTGGTCGAATCTTTACATCCCTTTTGAAAACTCCGGTGATACTTGTTAAATACCGAGATCGTGAGTTTCCTAAAAACTTTATCCTTCTTGACATGAATGACTTTGATGTGATCATTGGTATGGATTGGCTTTATACTTATAGGGCCAATATCGACTGTAGGGAGAAGAAGGTAATCATTAAGAAACCATGTCACCCACCTTTCATCATTAGGGGTAGGAAATATGCCACCACCAGCCTATATGTGTCATCCTTGAAGGCAGAGCGAATGATGATTAAAGGTTGTCAAGCTTTCCTAGTAGTAGTTACTGAGCCAGAGCCCAAGGTGCAACCCTTAGAGGAAATAGAGGTAGTCAGGGACTATGTAGATGTTTTCCTGGATGATCTACCTAGGATTCCTCCTGAGAGAGAGGTAAAATTTTTAATAGATCTAGCTCTCAAGACAAGCTCTATTTCATGAGCACCTATAGGATGGCCCCTGCTGAGTTGCTCGAGTTGAAGGAACAATTACAGGAATTGCTAGACAAGGGTTTTATCTGCCCTAGCATATCACCATGGGGAGTACCAGTTCTCTTTGTGAAGAAAAAGGATGGTTTGCTCAGAATGTGCATAGACTACCGAATGATCAACTAGGATACCATTAAGAATAAATACCCTTTACCTCAGATAGATGACCTATTTGACCAGTTGAGGTTAGCTCAAGTCTTTTCCAAGATTGACTTGAGACCGGAATACCACCAGTTGAGGGTCAAGAATGAGGACATTCCGAAAACCACTTTTAGAACCCGTTATGGCCACTACGAGTTTGTGGTTATGCCTTTTGGGTTGTCCAATGCACCCAATGTCTTCATGAACCTTATGAATAGTGTGTTTCAACCCTTCCTTGACTCATTTGCCATTGTGTTCATAGATGACATCTTGGTCTATTCTGATGACTTAGAACAACACTGAGACCACCTGAGTAGAGTCCTTGATATCTTGAGAAAGCAAAAGTTTCACGGGAAATTCTCCAAATGTGAGTTTTGGATAGACCGAGTCATGTTTCTCGGATACATCATCTCAGGAGGAACGATCACCGTAGATCTAGTTAAAGTGTCAACAGTTCGAGACTGGCCTGCACCGAAGAACCCCTCTGACATTCACAGCTTCTTGGGGTTAGTAGGATACTATCGGGACTTCATCGTGGATTTCTCAAAGACCGCTGACCATGTTGACTCGGAAGGATGTGAAGTTTGTGTGGTCCGATGTATGTGAGGCTCATTTTCAGGAGCTGAAGGAGAAGCTGACCACTGCCCCAGTGTTGACCCTACCTTCCGGTAATGAGGGTTTTATGATATTCACCGACGCATCAAAGATGGGATTGGGATGTGTGTTGGAATAGAATCGACACGTGGTTGCATATGCCTCCCGACAACTCAAGCCCAACGAGGTGAATTACCTGACGCATGACTTAGAACTGGATGCTATCATCCATGCATTGAAGATATGGCGACATTACCTGTACAATGCTACCTTCGAGATCCTCACCGGACATAAGAGTTTGAAGTACCTCCTGACACAGAGAGACTTGAACCTACGACAGCGACGATGGAAGGAGTACATGAAGGATTATGACTTCACCATCGCCTATCATCCTAGTAAGGCAAATGTCGTAGCTGATGCTTTGAGTCAGAAACAACTCAGGTGTGTAGCTATTTTGTCCAGTCAGTGGAAGAGCTTAGAGGAGCTGGTGGAGTGGACTCCACAACCGCTAGAGGATCGAGTCTGACTGGCCAACATCTAGATTCAATTTGAGTTGTTAGGCGAGATCGTGGTAGCACAGTTGGTCAGTGGGGAACTCGACAAGATGAAGGGCTTGATGAAGAAGCCACAGACCCGTCTCTCAGTGGGAGTGGACAGAGGGATCAGATTTGAGAATTGTATATGGGTTCCTAAGGATTCACCGCTAAGGGAACGTATTCTGAAAGAGGCTCATGGTTCTAAGTACACAGTGCACTCGAGAACTACCAAGATGTTCAAGGACCTACAGAGGTTTTTCTGGTGGCTAGGAATGAAGAGATACATCGCGACATATGTGGCCATCTGTCTTACGTGCCAAATGGTGAAGGCTAAACACCAACAACCCGGTGGACTTTTACAGTTGATAGAGATTCCAGAGTGGAAATGGGAACATATCACCATAGATTTCTTGGTGGGTCTACCCCGGACCAAGAAAAGTCATGATGCGATATGGGTTGTGGTAGATCGCCTTACTAAGTCAGCACACTTCCTTGCCCTAAAGACCACTACCAAGGTGTCAGATCTAGCTGAGTTGTATATTAGAGAGATAGTACATTTGCATTGCGTACCCGGTTCCATCATCCCTGATAGAGGCCCAAAATTTACTTCCATGTTATGGAAGCAAGTTCAAGAGGAACTTGGTACAAGGTTGAATTTTAGTACCACTTATCACCCCCAGACGGATGGACAGTCAGAAAAGACAATCCAGACCTTAGAGGATCTATTGAGAGCTGGTGTGCTCGATTGGGGTGGATCATGGGAGTAGTACTTACCTTTAGTCGAGTTTGCCTACAACAACAGCTACCAAGCCAGTATCAGGATGCCTCCGTATGAAGCTCTTTATGGAAGGTCGTGTCGGTCACCGCTTCACTGGGATGATGTCGGTGAGAGGACCTTGTTGAGGTCTGATGAGCTCCAAGTGTATGTCGATAAAGTCGCTTTGATCAAGCAGAGGCTGAAGAGAGCCCAAGATCAACAGAAGTCATATGTTGATGCGAAGCGGACTGACATGCAGTTCACTATGGGAGAGCATGTATTTCTGAAAATCTGACCGCTCCGAGCTATAGCCAAGAATAGAGGAAATTTGAGCCCCCAATATGTAGGTTCATTTGAGGTATTAGAACGGATTGGTGAAGCTGCATATCATTTGGCATTACCCCCTCAGTATAGTATGATGCATGATGTGTTTCACGTGTCCAATCTGAAGAGATATGTGCAATATCTGAGCTATGTGCTGAGCATTGAGCCTATTTAGCTTCAAGAGAAGCTGACCTATCCTGAGTTACCTTTGCATATTCAAGATATCAAGGTGAAAGAGCTCAGAAATAAGAATATAGAGATGGTAAAGGTTCTTTGGAAGAACCATGGAGAGGATGAAGCCACATGGGAGCTGAAGATGGACATGGAAAAAGAATATCCTGATTTGTTTGTTTGATTGTTGAATTTTGAGGGAAAAATTCCTATGAGGGGAGGATGTTATAACCTCATTTTTCCTAAACTATGTAATGAGATTTGTAAATCTCCTTTTAATGATAAATGAAATCAAAAGTTGTTTTATTTGTGTGAATTGGATGGATTTCATTTACAATAGCCTTATTTGATTGTTTAATGGGCTTTATTGGTTATTGAGCCCCTTACAAGAAAAAGAGAAATAAAAGGAAAATGACTTTATCTAATAAAAGGAATAAATAAGAAAAGGATAAAGGATAAGAGAAATGGGCAAAGGAATATTTCCCAAGATGGGATTTTGTGCCTTTAGGGTTCCTTGAGGTCCAAGGAATCCAATATGATAAGTTAATGGCAAAAGAAAGAGGAAATATCAATTAATTTGGTTTTATTAATGAATAACTTGCATATGAAGGAAACACCATTTTCCTTTGGAATTTGGTTTTCAAATTTAATATACGAGTAGATAATGCCAAGATAGAGTTTCCTCTAAAATTTGAGTGAAAAATATTAAACGAGAAGACATACATGATTTTCACAAGATTCCATTGTTAAATACCATTTTTCCTTCATTTTTAAAGAAATAAGAAATATGGGAGCGATGTCAGCCGTTGGATGCCCCGTGTGGTCCAGAGGATCACAGATCTAAGGGTGGATGTACATCACCCACCTTGAGTCAGAGAAGGAAAGCAAGAGGGAAACTGAGATTTCCTAATGTGAATTTCTCGCATCCTACCTCACCTGCAAAGAATCCAAGACCACGAGGGTCTTTGGGAGGTGATTCTGTGCACGAACAACCCTATTTTTAGGGTGTCTTGAGGGTTCTGGAGGAAAAGCCCCAATCGGGCTGAAGGATAGGTGGCGGCGAGGGTAGGGAACCCTAGTGGAGCCCCAAATCCTATAAATAGATCCCCCTCTCAATTCCTCACCTCCTCACAAACCCAGACGACTACCTCCCGAGTCCCAGATTTCTCTATCCCTATGGATTGGCTTCTCTCCGGCGAGAGCACCATCGTGGTGCCGTCACGGGTCGAGTGTAGGAAAGGAAGAGGACGACGAGCAACGATCTTCTGATCACATTCCACCGTGGTCTCGCGAAGAGATCTGACGGTCTCGGCTCGGCCGGGTTAATTTCCTCGCGAGTGGAGGTGCGTGACACAGAGTGTCGGATCCAAAGGGTAGACCAGCGGACTATTGATCGAGCGGCCCCAGATTTTTGGTAAATCACCCTCTCTACTCGAATATTCCAAAAAAGTGTTTTTCCTTGCAAAATTCATAGAAATTGCTAGAAAACTCGGATGAATAAACTTTATATATGAAAGTTGATCAGAAAAATATGAGAAACAAGATAAAAATGTTTTGGTAACCTAATTCTGTCTCATTTTGCAAAAGTATATTAATTTGATGAAAATTTATTAAAATTTGGTTAGAAACCCTAATTGAGTGTAATGGATGAACTTATGAGGCTTAGTAGTTTAATTCGAGTAATATTAACCTATTGAATGATAATGTTAAGTCTTAATCTGATTTAGATGGGTAATTGCAAGATTTAGGGTTTTAAACTAAGTATGAAGGATGATACATTTAGAAACCCTAATTTAGGGAAAAAGAAGAGAAAACCATGTTTAATTCGAATTATGGAAATATGTTATTAAATAATGATCCTAAAACTTTTAGGAGAGAAAAGATGAGAAATTTAGGGTTTTTATGTAGTTTTGTTTAATTAGGGTTTATGATACTAAAAATGGAGGCAAAACCCTAATTGTAAGAGAAACCCTAAAAAGGGGTAGAAACCCTAAATGGGAATAGAAATCTTAAGAAGCAAGATGGGCTTGGATAAAACTTGGTAAAAGGAATTTGTATATTTATTTTAGTATTCTTGTGTATACTTGCTTGCTTGGTTGGATTTCTCTATTTGATTGATTCTATCTCAAAAGTCTGCATCATAGGTATGTGGTTACGCTTATGATTAAATCCCTTTAGTTTCACGGCGATTCCCAGATGTTTTATCGGTTGCCTGAATATAACTGCTTGGATGAGTTTTATTTCATGCAACTATAAAGTGACTACGACTATCACTACAAATAAGTGTACATGACTGGATCAGATCCTGGTCCTCCTCTGTGGCTTTGCTAATAATAAGGATAACCTAGTACATGGTCTACCTGTTAGTTAGGACCATCAGGTTACCATGTGTTAGTGATTGGGCTATATATGGGTAATGCCATGTGACACTTTAGCATATTATGAGTTAGGGATTGGGATACCTATGGGTAGTGCCAGGCGACTCTTCAACCCTCAGTATTGATCTACCTGTTAGGTAGGATCATGGTGGTTAATTGGGATCTACCATATGAGAGATAGTAAGTATCTAGGTCCACTGTAGGGACATCGCAGAGGCTAGGGTATGTATGGATTGAGTAGTTATGTTTAAAGTGTAAAGTTTGTTTGTTAAATCATAATTGCTTTGTGATATGTTGTTAAAACTAAATGCATAATTTGTGTTTCCCCCACATACCAGTATAATTCATTATACTGACCGACGTTTTGTTTGTCGACGATTTAGGTACAAATTTGAAAAAGACAAATAGTACAGTGGTACATTGTGAATACATGAATTAAAGTACAAGGAGGATTAGTTAGAATAGATTCCAGTTATGGATAGAAGTTTAGAAATCCAAGATTTTAAAAAGGTATGCAAAGTTTTATTCTATTACAACTTTTTAGTATAGTCTTGGTAGAATTTAGTAATTATTATTGATTGTTTGTCGAACCATTGATCTAGAAAATTTTGCATAACGAATCTGACCTTTTGGTCTCCCTTAATTGGGGGTTACCGGGTGGCGGGGTTGCTACAATGAATCTCACCATGAATAACAAATGTATGTGATGACTTAGAGTGACAGGTTGAATAGAACTAAAGGGAAAACAAGTGGAAATGGTGATAGAAGATCCAAAAGCATCAACAACAAAATAACAAAATCATCCAAGAGGGGAAAGTTGTGTTTATTATGAAATATCCATAATCTAGGACATTTTCACTCTCAAGTAAACTTCTGAAATTGTTGTGATATATTGCGATGGTCTTCAGTGTGTTCCAGAGTCATGAACCAGTCCATGAAGCTATCCGGAAATATTGGAGTCAAGGGAGTTGAGCACAGGGCATACGATGATCAAATGAATCTAAAAAAATAGTCATGTGGGTTGTATCGATGTCAGAGGGTTCATATATAGGTCAGGATTCACTGGAAGGAGAGGAGACCCAACCATGGTAAAAAATAGGGGAATTGTGAACTCCTTCATCAATTGGGAGTTTGAGGTGATGAAATCTTAACAAGTCTGGATCTTCTTGTGTGCAATAGTAGTTCCAAAAGCAATATATTTGGATGTGAGGTTGAGAAGAGAGATCAAGGGAAGAAGAGAGATGAGAAACAAACAACATATTCTACAGGGAAGAAGGAATATGCAAAGGAGATGATGTATGCCAAATACAAGGACTCGAATGTAGAGTCTAATCCAGATCAGGAAGCAATTAGAGCACGTGACACAAAATTGAAATTAAACTATGTTACTATAGCCCAATTCAAATTGGAATTGAATATTTTAGGGTTCTCTTATTTTATTAAATTAAATTAATAAATATTATTCAAATGAGTTCAAACTTGACAACTAGACTAAGTAGGACTCAAAGAATCCAATTATGAACTTGGATTGGGTTTTAAGATTATCTTGTATTAGTTTTTGCACAATGAGGGCTTAAATCAAATATCTCATTATGTATTATTATATATTAGCATTATCCTCCATATTTAGGATTTAGAGTTACAATTCCCTCATATTATCATCACTAGAGTTATATTATATTATCTCATACAAAATAGGTATTTTATCCAATTTTAATTAAGTCCTTTAACACCAAGATTAACTTGAATTGTGTCACATTAATTTTTTTTTGAATTCAATTGTGTCACATTAATCATTTCTACTTATGTTAAACATCCATTTATTGTCACATTATACCAATTAGTCACATTATTTTCCAAATGAATCAATTACTGATATTTATTCACTTCTTTTTACTAATTATGAATATATAACCCTGTTGACTCAAGGTCAAATAGGTCAATGTTGACTCACGTCTAAATTGACTAAACCCTTGTTTTGATGATGACGAACCATTCCACATTTTGGTGTCTAATGTCTCTACTTGAGTAATTTCAGATTATGTATAAACACACTCCAAATGCCCTAACTTGCGCATCTCAAATTTAAGAAAAGATAAGTCAAAGTCATACAAGTGCACGTTTTTGTAATATGATGTATATCCATTAGAATCATGTTGTAAATCACTTGTAATGATTGTATGACTTGTAATTAAGCTTAGAAAAATATCAGGAACACTTAGATCGAATATTAGAGCACTTTTAATGCAACTTTGAAAATCAATTACAGGCACTTGTTCGGTCGAGTTTCCCACCCTGAAACTCGATCGATCAACCTTGGTCGATTTTCTGAAGATTGCATCGGTCGAGTTATGCACTCACAGAACTCAACCGATTGGGTAGTAGGCCATTTCCAGTTGAAATGGTCGGTCAAGTTTCCTCAGGACAAACTCGACCGATCCTTTGAACATCGGTTTGCCTGCTACTTGATCGGTCGAGTTACACCCATAGAAACTCGACCGATTGCACTGTACTGAAAAGTGCAGAAAAGTGTTTCTAGCCGTTGTGGAGTTGCAACAAGTGAAAATAGATCCGTTGCAAGCCACAAAACGGCTAGTTTTCATTCTTAAGTGTTCCCAAGGGCTAAGAGGCATCCCCAGCTATAAATAGGACCCCTTGGGTTTTATTCTAAGGTTGAGCATTCATTACAAACTCTTTATGAGGTTCCTATTCTATAGTTGAGTGCTTCCTACAACCTCCTCTCTCTCTCTAAGCATAATCACTTGCTACATCCATTAGATTGAGTAGAAGATTTGTAAGAGAGCTAGTTCTACTTGTATATCTTGTGAGGCTCTCACTTCCACCACCTCCCCATCTCTCATTTGCTATCTTGAAGATGAAGGTTCTCTCTCTTGTCCAAGAGAGGTGAAGAAGAACAAGGGAAGGAGTCCCTTGGTGAAGATCAAGGCTGAAGACTTGGAGCTAGAGTGGGTAAGCCCTTGGAGAAGGCAGAAGACTCAAGCTCAAGTGGGTAAGTCCTTAGTGGAAAGCTTCTCCGAGTGAAGGTGAAGTCAAAGGCGGAAGATCCAAGAAGAGTGGGTAATTCCTACAAGGCCGAAGACTTGTGCAAGAGTGGGTAAGTCCTTGGAGAAGGCCGAAGACTCTTGCAAAGTGGGTAAGTCCTTGGTAAGGTTGAAGACTCTTTGTATTGGATAGGTAAGTCCTTTGTTGGTCATGTATTGTATGTCTTATTAATGAATATAAGAGTGCAAATTGTTTGAAGTCCTAGAGGTTGACCTCTCTAGGCAAGTGGACTGACACACTTCTAGTTTGAAGTGTGGAACCACTCTAAATAGCTTGTCTAATTGGTGCATGTTCAATCTCTCTTATCCTTGCTATGCATGATTTAGTTGCACTCAAATTACTTATTTATCAACCTTATCTTGTCATATAATTTGAAGGTTTAATGCATTTTGTTTAAGTGCTTTCAGCTCTATTCACCCCCCTCTAGAGCATCTAATCACCCATCCAGGATCCAACAAGTGGTATCAGAGCGGGTCTTCTCCAAGCATACTTCCACAAGTAGGAGAAGATGGGTGACTACCTAGGAGGGAGACTCTCGACCAGCCTTCCAATCTTTGATGGGAGCAACTTCCTCTATTGGAGAAGAAGACTTCAATTCTACATCCAAGGATCAAGTCTTGAGATGTGGCAAATGGTGAATAGCCCATACATGCAACCAAAGACAAAGATTGAAGAATGGGATGAAGCCGCCTTGATGAAAGCAACATTGAATGCTAGAGCCATGCACATCCTATATGCCTCCATGACCCCCACTGAGTTCAACCAGATTTCTTCTTGTGAGACGGCCTATGAGGTATGGAGAAAGCTTTGCATCACTTATGAAGGGACAGATCAAGTGAAGGAAAGCAAAGTCTACATGCTCAAAGGGTTTCTTGAGAACTTCAAGATGGGAAAGGAAGAGAGCATAGCCAACATGTACTCAAGGCTCAACACCATCTTGAATGGTCTTGTTGTTCTAGTACATCCTATGTCTAGTGGAAAGATCAACTCAAAGATCCTTAGAACTCTCCCCAAGAGATGGGAATCCAAGTTGACTTCCATTGAAGAAGCAAGGTCTCTTAGGGATATTCCTATTGAAGAGCTCATTGGAAATCTACAAGCACATGAAGGTACACTTGACAAGAGGGAGGAAGTAGAAAGACAAGAGAAGAAAGATCCTAAGAGAATGAAGAAGGCTGAAATAAAGGCTCAAATTGAAGCTATCATGGAACAAGTCTCTCCATCCTCTCAAGCTAAAGAAGATGCCATGTACTCCAAGGGTAGACTCTACAAAGGCAAGTCCTCCTCCATCCGGTGCTTCACATGTGGAAAGAAGGGTCACTACAAGGAAGATTTCCCACAAGGCAAAAAGACCCATATTCACAAGAAGACATGGCAATCAAGCTCAAGTGGCTCCTCCAACTCAAGCTCAAGTGAAGATTCATGTGAAGGATCAAGCTCAAGCTCTAGTTATGAAGGAGAATGCCATTTTTCCCTTATAGCGTCAACAAGTGAAGACTCAAGTGAGGTAAATCTAGACTCTTTAGATAAAGAATCTTTAATTGCTATTATTCATGATATTTGTACCTCTTATAAGTCTTCTAAAAGGAAAAAGAAAAAGCTTGCTAAAATTGTTGATAATTTGCATATAGAACTAGATGATCTTGAATATGCTAATTCTTGCTTGCTTATTGATAAAAATGATTGTATTAGTCAAGTAGACTCTCTTAAACTTGAAAATTCTAGTTTACTTGATAAAATTAAATTTATAGAATCTCAACCTCTCATGCCTAGTTCTAATGAAGAGCATACTTTAATTGTTGATTCTCTCATGCATGACATTGATGTTCTTAAATCTGAAAACAAGGACAAAGATTTTGTTCTGCATGAATTAGAAATAGAAAATGCCTCCTTGCTTGCTAAAATCAATGGACATGAATCTTGTTCTAGTTCTACAAATAGAGAAAAAGATGTTGTTGCTCTTCATATTGATAGAGATTCTTATTCAACTAAATCTCTTTGCCTAGAAAATGATCTTTTACATGCTAGAGATAATATTAATCAATTGTCTTCTACTATTTCTTCTCTTAAGCATGATAATGATAGTTTGAGATCTTCTTTGCAAAGATTCTTAGTTGGTAAGAAGAGCCTTAATGACATCCTACACCATACTACTAAACAAATTGGTAGACATGGTTTGGGATATGATAGTAGTCAAGGGAACAACAAAGATAAAGGACCTCCAATATTCCATGTAGAATCCTCTAGTTCCAAGACTATGGGCACATGCAACTATTTCAATGATTTTGGTCATTATTCTACTTGTTTTCCTTTTAGGAAAGCACCCAAGAGCAATAGGATTTGGGTTGCTAAGCTAACTCCTCCGGACCCAAAAACATGATTGGGGACCATTTCATCTTTCTTCTTGTAGGTACTTGCAAATGGATTGACTTGAGCTATTAAATTGCAAATTGACTTCTCAATCCACATGAAAGAAGAAAGGTGAGATGTGTAGAGGGTGACAACAAGTGGAAAAGCAATGGTAAGAACAAAGGTAAAGGTTTTATTGCTTATAACCATTTCTAACTTGTTTTTATCAATTTAGTGTGCACTATACATATGGTTTTTGAGTCAAAAGTGGCATTTTGTGTTTCTCTTCACACTCTTACTCAAAAACTATTTCTAATGCTTCTATAGTGCATTACCAACTTGCTTAGACATGTTTGGATATGGTTTGTATTTTTATCATTCCTTTAAATATGTTTTTATGAAATATATGTGCTCTTTGACAGCTGGTCTGTCGGTCGAGTTTGCCCTATTGAAACTCGACCGATAGGCACCAAGAGTGTTGCCAACAGCTGTCATCGGTCGAGTTGACAATGCACAGAACTCGACCGATAACACTGTGCACAAAATATACATTTAGCTTATTGAATGAGAATTTCCTTTTCAACTACATTTTCTCAACCAATAGCCTTATTATTTGGCACTCTCATTTGGTACCTTTATATATGCATACTGCCATGTTCTAATTTGCCTATCTTGCTTACAACTATATCTCTCTAATTGTTCTAAATTGGTATATCTATATGTTGAAATTACTTGCTTTGAGTTGTTTTGCAGGTTTTGATGATGAACTCTTTGGATCTCTTGGTTGTGTCTAAAAATTGCTTCCGTTGTGCTCTAACTTGCTACATCTATCTAGGTGTATATCTTGTGTTGATACAACCTTGAGGTTCATAGGGGTAATCATCTTATGGTAAGGATGCATATTTAGTGAGTTATATCCTTTCATGCTTCTAAAATTGCATATCTCTTTGTTTGGATATATCTCTTCATCTACTCATAGCTTGCTCTTTAACTTGTGTATATTTTGGTATCTCTTGCTATGATCTAGATCCTACTAGTAGTCCTAACTTGTGATATCATCTACTAGTAGTTCATATACATGTAGTTCTAACCCTGTTTACAATTGGCATCTTTGCTCATCTATATACTATGCTTATACATGCTCAAGCTTGTTCCTTAAATTGAATATCTACTATCTTGAGTTGCTTGCATAACATTGTGATGCAGGGTACATAGATCTACATGATATGTGGGAATTGGAGTATTTATGGATTTTTAAGCAGATTTTGCTCCAGTTTCAGTTTTTAGTGCAAGACTAATGCTTTTCATGCAGAAACGACCTTCGGAGCAAGACTCATCGCTTTGCCATGAGCTCCGATGGTTTTTGGTCAAATTCCATCATCTTGAGGGTCAAAATTGTGATTTATTGCTTTTCTGCAGCACTTTATCTTGCATTTTTGGGTGTTCAAGTATATGCTTTAACTTGCTTTTCTTTCTATGCTTGTACAAGCCCCTATCTGTGCTCTTCTACTCTCCTTATATATATTTGTATTATCTCCTTTCTCTTTAACAAGTGATTTTTCTTTTTTCTTCATAAGCCCCACCTTTTTGAAATGACAAAGGGGGAGAAAGGTATGTCTTCTTTTAAAAGAGGAAGAAGGCATGTCTTACATGAAGAGGAGAAGTATGTTCATGTAAAGGGAGAAGGTAAAGGGGAGGAGACATATATGTGTAGACATATATGAGTAGAAGACATAGTTTCTATAAATGTTATGAAAGCTAACCATACAGGAGAAATAGCATCAATTGAGGGGGAGTATGAAAATTCCATGCGCATCAATTGAGGGGGAGCATATGAACTCCACTCTATTGAAACCCCTAGGTTTCTCCAAATGTATGAATTTACTTAAATGCTTTCAACACATTTATGGAATGGTTTGTCATCTTCAAAAGGGGGAGAATGTTGACTCAAGGTCAATTAGGTCAATGTTGACTCACGTCTAAATTGACTAAACCTTTGTTTTGATGATGACTAACCATTCCACATTTTGGTGTCTAATGTCTCTACTTGAGTAATTTCAGATTATGTATAGACACACTCCAAATGCCCTAACTTACGCATCTCAAATTGGAGAAAAGACAAGTCAAAGTCATACAAGTGCACATTTTTGTAATATGATGTATATCCATTAGAATCATGTTGTAAATCACTTGTAATGATTGTATGACTTGTAATTAAGCTTAGAAAAATATCAGGAACACTTAGATCGAATATTAGAGCACTTTTAATGCAACTTTGAAAATCAATTACAGGCACTTGTTCGGTCGAGTTTCCCACCCTGAAACTCGACCGATCAACCTTGGTCGATTTTCTGAAGATTGCATCGGTCGAGTTGTGCACTCACAGAACTCGACCGATTGGGTAGTAGGCCATTTCCAGTTGAAATGGTCGGCCGAGTTTCCTCAAGACAAACTCGACCAATCCTTTGAACATCAGTTTGCCTGCTACTTGATCCGTCGAGTTACACCCATAGAAACTCGACCGATTGCACTATACGGAAAAGTGCAGAAAAGTGTTTCTAGCCGTTTTGGAGTTGCAACAAGTGAAAATAGATCTGTTGCAAGCCACAAAACGGCTAGTTTTCGTTCTTAAGTGTTCCCAAGGGCTAAGAGGCATCCCCAGCTATAAATAGGACCCCTTGGGCTTCATTCCAAGGTTGAGCATTCATTGCAAACTCTTTATGAGGTTCCTATTCTATAGTTGAGTGCTTCCTACAGCCTCCTCTCTCTCTCTAAGCTTAATCACTTGCTACATCCATTAGAGTGAGTAGGAGTCCTTGGTGGAAAGCTTCTCCGAGTGAAGGTGAAGTGAAAGGCGGAAGATCCAAGAAGAGTGGGTAATTCCTACAAGGCCGAAGACTTGTGCAAGAGTGGGTAAGTCCTTGGAGAAGGCCGAAGACTGTTGCAAAGTGGGTAAGTCCTTGGTAAGGTTGAAGACTCTTTGTATTGGATAGGTAAGTCCTTTGTTGGTCATGTATTGTATGTCTTATTAATGAATATAAGAGTGCAAATTGTTTGAAGTCCTAGAGGTTGACCTCTCTAGGCAAGTGGACTGACACACTTTTAGTTTGAAGTGTGGAACCACTCTAAATAGCTTGTCTAATTGGTGCATGTTCAATCTCTCTTATCCTTGCTATGCATGATTTAGTTGCACTCAAATTACCTATTTAGCAACCTTATCTTGTCATATAATTTGAAGGTTTAATGCATTTTGTTTAAGTGCTTTCAGCTCTATTCACCCCCCTCTAGAGCATCTAATCACCCATCTAGGATCCAACAAGTGGTATCAGAGCGGGTCTTCTCCAAGCATACTTCCACAAGTAGGAGAAGATGGGTGACTACCTAGGAGGGAGACTCTCGACCAGCCTTCCAATCTTTGATGGGAGCAACTTCCTCTATTGGAGAAGAAGACTTCAATTCTACATCCAAGGATCAAGTCTTGAGATGTGGCAAATGGTGAATAGCCCATACATGCAACCAAATACAAAGATTGAAGAATGGGATGAAGCCGCCTTGATGAAAGCAACATTGAATGCTAGAGCCATGCACATCCTATATGCCTCCATGACCCCCACTGAGTTCAACCGGATTTCTTCTTGTGAGACGACCTATGAGGTATGGAGAAAGCTTTGCATCACTTATGAAGGGACAAATCAAGTGAAGGAAAGCAAAGTCTACATGCTCAAAGGGTTGCTTGAGAACTTCAAGATGGGAAAGGAAGAGAGCATAGACAACATGTACTCAAGGCTCAACACCATCTTGAATGGTCTTGTTGTTCTAGGACATCCTATGTCTAGTGGAAAGATCAACTCAAAGATCCTTAGAACTCTCCCCAAGAGATGGGAATACAAGGTGACTTCCATTGAAGAAGCAAGGTCTCTTAGGGATATTCCTATTGAAGAGCTCATTGGAAATCTACAAGAACATGAAGCTACACTTGACAAGAGGGAGGAAGTAGAAAGACAAGAGAAGAAAGATCTTAAGAGAATGAAGAAGGCTGAAATAAAGGCTCAAATTGAAGCTATCATGGAACAAGTCTCTCCATCCTCTCAAGCTAAAGAAGATGCCATGTACTCCAAGGGTAGACTCTATAAAGGCAAGTACCCTAGCCCCACCATGACCGTGCCAACTTCAGTACAAAATTCACCATTTCCCTGTGATTTTTCACAATTTCTCACCATGGTCATTCCAATCCTCCATGACCGTTCTCGCCCCTCCCCACCGCAGTCGTGGTGACCACCACGGTCATGCTAACTACAAAAATCTAGCTGCTTTTGCACTATTTTTCCCATACTACCCCCACTTGACCTAGTTCTTCCCCCACACCTATATATACTTAGGGAAAATGATATGTAAACATTGTAATTTCATTTGGTAATGATTATGTTCTATTTCCATCTCACTCTCCATCCTCCTACATCCTAATCAATTCTCCTAACCCTAGTTGAGAGATCTAAGTAGCTAGTTTAGATGAAATTGGTGTGTTTAGCAAGGAGCATTCTCAAGGTTAGAATGTGAGTGATGGGAGGCCTAAAACCTCACTTCCACCCCCATTACTAATCTCAGCCCCTAATTATCCTAAGATCATTTAACCTAGAAACCTACGCTTGTTTAGACTCTAATTGAATTACACCCAAGCCCTAACCCAATTGGGCCTCACAAGGGTAGTAGGGAGTGTTAGAGACTAGTTTCCCAATACACAACCTAGCATATCCATGTCCAATTAGTATATTAGGATAATTCCATAGACTCTAACTTGTTGTTTGGTTTGACAATCTAAATGGAATCACAATGTTCATATGTCACCCCCAACTTAATTGATAAGTGCATCCCCTAAACAACCCACATCTCCCTTAATTGCTTTAAAACCCTAGTTTCCATCTTGCTTAGCTAGTGTTAGCTTAATTAGCTATTTTCTTGCTTATATAACTTCTTGCCCTTTTCTTGCTTTGTTCTTGCTTGCTTAGGTCTTTAATTGCTCTTTTGCCTTGTCTTGCTTGCCTTAGTGTAGATTGTTCTCTTCTTGTCTTTTCTTCTTGCCTTATCTTTTCCTGCTTAGTAGAATTAATTATCTAGGGTTAACTTAGGTTTTGTTCTTGCTTGTCTTTCTTGCTTTCTCAACTTAGTTTAACAATCAAAACATCCTCCAAACCCTTAACCCTAGTCTCTGCAGTAGGAACCTAGCACCAAAAACGAACCTAGCTCTAGTGCCCCCTTTTCTCCCTATGGATCGACCCTATACTTGCCACCCTCTTATACAACGACACAACCCCATGCGTTTGTAGGTGTATTTTTTTGGTTTTTGAGAGTGTGTTAAGTTAGGTCTTTATCAATTTTGAAAGTGAATCCACTTGTGTGCTTCATCTACAAAGTTGCATCTATTCAAATCTCAATTAAGTAGTGTGTAACGCCATTGGCGGGAGCGCACCGCTTGCGAGACTTTGGGTGGATACAAGATGCTAGACCATGCCTTATAGAGGAATCCGAGTATGTAGTGTACTCCCTCTCTAGTTCCTATCATCCAACATAACTAGTAGATATAACCCATGTCCCATCCATCTTCGACCACCTTCAACAACACGTGAAGCTCATCTGAGTTCACTAAGGACTAGAGGAGGTCGCCCAACCTCTACTGGGCCTTCAGGACGCAGGAGCTACATGCTTGACTACAGTCATGCTTGCCTGACAATGCATGGTAAGATTACCAAACACCCTTGGTCACATGCTTAAAGTATGAGGGTATTGGGGTAATTCTCCGCTTCAAACCTGAACTGAGTCAAGAATAATAAAAAAGCATTTAATGTTGATGTGGCATCCTCCCATTGGCTCAAAACCAAGTTACTTGTAAATAATGTAGCAATTAATTGGTATCCCGAATTATGACAAGTAATATATGAAAACTAATTAAAAAATGAGAGGAATACATATCCAAAGGATTCAATGCCTGATTCCCATCAAAGTTTAAAAATAGGTATAATACCTAATTAAGTGGTGATTTGTACATAGAAACCCTAGATTAAAGATTAATGTGTGGAAAACCTTATATACCTTCTTTTTGTGTTATATCTAATGCTACTAAATATAATGGGACTCAAGATGATAATGGTGAGGATAATGTATAACTAGGATTTCTAGTATACATCAACATGTATAATTAATATTATGGAAAAAATATAAATTGTGATAAGTTTAAATGCAAGTGGTCTTATTTGGATGTTCATAATAGCCTAATGGGTTTAATTTGATAATAATCCTAATCCTTGTTATGTTTCAAATAATAATGATCATGGTTAAAACACATGATTCATAAACATGATAATTAGGTTTTAAAAACCTAATCTGCCTTGTCATCTTGAGTTGCCAAATCAAGGGTAATTTCTCTAAATGATCTAACTTGAATAACTTAATAATTTAGATTTCATCTAGTATCTAATATTGATTAATAACTTTAATAAAGTAAGGTGTGATGGAATTAGGGTTTGATACCCTTATTCCTTATTTGAACCCAAGATAACTGTAATCTTTATATTGGAACGTATGTTAGATTAATGTGACTTGAATATGATTAGTGACATTTTAAGATATACATACATGTAGATTGAATGATTTCTTAGAACTATGCTTAGTTGGTTGGATTATATATGTTTAAAGTATTATGCATGATTCTTCATGAAAGTAAAGTTATGTGGTTACGCTTATGAATACTCACCTTAACCGACTTCCCTGATTTTCTAGAGTTTCCCAATGGATTTCAATTAAATAACTTGATTGTTTATTTACTTCCTGCAATCTATAATTCCACTATGAGCATCATCTTATATGAATATAACTTTCTCGAGCCCTAAATATTCATCTCTGGTGAGTTAAAGAGCATGGGGTGAAAGAAGTCATTATGGGAATGATAGGTGATCAAGCTTGGAAAGGAAGATCACCTCAGGACAAGCCCAGAAAGGAAGGCCTATGTATGAAACCAAGTCTGGGAGAGGGAAGGTTACCAAAGTCCATTGCATGGACCAAACCCTAAAGAGAGGGTTCCCCATAAAGATTCTCCACAAAAGAGAAGGCACACCATGGAGAGTGAAAAGGACTAAGGGTCAAGAAGCTAGAACAAAAAATGAATGTTTGTTTATTTAATGATAATTGTTGCTATGGTTGTTTATGTTGTTACACCTACATGCACATATTTTGGTTACAACTCACATACAAAGTATCGCAATATATTGATCGGTGCTTTTGTTTCACGACGTTTTAGGTACATGTTAAGTATCAAGATATCTAGATATAATGAATTAGATGAAATTACCTAAAGACATTATAGCTAAGTAAAGGAGGATTAGTTAGATACTTTGTCTATTTACATCTATGATAATAAAAATTCATGTAACTCCTTCGAGGATCATCTTATATGCAATATTTGAACTAAGGGAAATTATTTTCTATTATTTATTATTTGGTTAAATCTGGATGTTGGGAGTTTTAGGTAATGGCTCTCAACTATAGGGTCCTTCCTTAATTGGGGGATGTTGAAAAGTAAGGTCGTTGCAACTACCACAAGATTGTTGTCAACATCGAGGAGATCACCCTCATCACTGAAGATACCCACGGTGTGTGATTGCCAAGAACAACCATGCAATAATCCAAAGCCATGACTATCCCTCTAAATGAGGAAGCAATCAAGCTCATTCCTACCCTCATGATCCCAGTCATGCTTAGAGAACTATAACATCTAGAAAATCCATGAATATTACTATGATGATCATGTTGGTAAGGTGAATATAACCATTCTAACACATGCATAAATAGACACACAATTTGGCCATGCCAATTTTGTTCTACTTTGTATCAACCCTGGATAGCCATGTCGGGACAAATATGAGACTAGAAGTCACGAAGACATCAAAGATGATTACAGTGTCACATGGGATGACTACAAAAACTCCTATGTCATGATTGAAGGATGGGGGGTCAATTCCATCTTCATGACATAGCTTGTAGAAGACCCACAATCCCTCATCTGACCTCTGTGGAATGCATATAAAGTCCAAAATTGATTTGTAAAGGATCATAACATCTGGAAAACTAAGTCACCTCCCATACCTAAAAAATTTCTTTAGAGGAATGACACTCTAATTTGGTGGAGATCCCAAAGTGTTTTTACAACCAAAGTCCACCATATCCATCTTCTCTTCCATAAAACCCCAAAAAATCACAAAATCTACAAAGTGCAAAAAAATACATCGTTTTGAAAAACAAAAATTGTAGAAGACAAAATAGCTATCTAGGAGTTTGTTTGTTACTTTACCAAAGTAGCATAGATCTACAATGATGAAGACACCAAGTTTGAAGATATCCCCATCACAAAATAGATGACAAATGAGCACCACCTTTTTCATATTAAAGTTGAGACAGAGACGATAAATATCAGCTCAGGTCCCGCGTACATAAATTCAAAATTAGGGCACATTTACCTCAGATTATCATGGACCGGTTGATAGAGATTTTGTCACTACATCAATGTATTCTCCAGGAGCTACTCAAATATGCCTAGATGGACAAGAATATCACTGTTCATTAACTTCCTATTATCCCATATATCTGCCCTGTCAAGGAAGAAGCTAGGCAAATCCAACCATAATGGATCCTCAAGATCAAAGAGGAAGTTCAAATGCAATAGAATGTTAGTTTCTTAGATCCATACAACTACCTTGTGTGTCTCACCAACATCGCACATGTGCCAAAGAAAGATGAAAAAGTACAAGTGTGTGTCAATTATGGTGATCTCAACAAGGCATCCCCAAAAAGATGACTTTACTCTTCCACATATTGACGTCCTTGCTCTAACACAACATTCATTCTCTCCTAAGTTTCATGAATGGGTTCACTAATTACAACCAAATTAAGTGGCCAAGGAAGATAAAGAGAAGATAACCTTCATATAGAATGGGGAGTATTCTGCTATCAGATCATACCATTTGATCTCAAGCATTCTAGAGCTACATATCAAATAGTGATGGTAGCTCTATTTCATGACATGATGCATGAAGAGGTGGAAGTTTAATGGACAACATGATAGCTATATCTAGAAGTCCACTAGACCACATCGTCAATATTGAAAAACTATTCCAATGGCTAAGACAGTTCTCTTTGCACTTAAATCTAGCCCAAGTGAACCTTTGGGGTTACGTCTGATGACTTACTAAGGTATGTCATTAATCAGAGAGGAATTGAGGTTGTTCCTGAGATGCTTGAGTGATTCAGGAAATGCCCTCCCATAGAACTGAGAAGGAGATATGAGGCCTACTAGGTCACATCCAATACATCAGCTGCTTCATCACCAAGCTTGCACCTAGGTGTGAGCCTATCTTTGATCTACTTAAGAAAAATTAGGCACGAGTTGGCATGAACAGTGTGAGGAGGTGCTCTAAAATCTTAAAGATTGTCTCACTATTCCTTCAATACTAAAAATAGTAGTGCTAGGATATCCTCTCACCCTTTGCTTGTCAATCTATAGGACATAGATGGGAGGAGTCTTGAGTCAATCTATAGCCAATGGCGAGCATGCTATCTATTATTTGTCCAAGAAGTTCAAGGACGTTGGGGCCTACTACACAACCATTTATTAGTATTGTCTAGCCTTGCTACATGCAAAGAGGACGTTGTGCCACTATGTGATGACTTATCCACTACAATTGATTGCAAAACATGACCTACTATGATATTTGTGCAATCACCCTACCCAT
The DNA here is from genome assembly GCA_963693085.1 of Alisma plantago-aquatica. NCBI lineage: Eukaryota > Viridiplantae > Streptophyta > Magnoliopsida > Alismatales > Alismataceae > Alisma > Alisma plantago-aquatica. The sequence continues at coordinate 781,521,425 of OY856410.1, forward strand.
ACTAGATGATGCACCAAGTGGTAGGTAATGTTAATCAAAATTCCACATCACATGTCTACCCTTGAAGGTAGTCAAAGCGCAAGATCTGGCTAATCAATTGGCAAATTTCCCACTCCTTGAAAAAGCAACACATGAGTATGAATTCCCAAAATGAAGACATAGGAATGATAAGCTCACTTGATGTCATTATACCTTTCAATCTTGATTTGAGAATGATTTTCATTGACGGAGATGGCGCAAGGATTTGGGATAGGAATGGTCATTCAAAACCCCCACAATGAACAATTGCTAGCCCGATGGATGGAATTTAATGCCACCAACAATGTGAATGAGTACGAAGCCTACATCTTGGGGATCCACCTCACCAAACATCAAGGGGCATGTCATCTCTAGGTCTATGGTGATTCCATCCTAGTGATATCTCAAGTCTTAAACAACTGGAACACTTGCCATTAGAACTTGATCACTTATAAAGAATACATGAGTTCTCTCATCCAAAACTTCAACCATATTTCTTTCCGCTTTGTTTGAAGAGAGAACAATACTTTCACTGATGCTCTGGATACCCTCACTTCCTAAATAGACATCCAAGGGGATCAAAGTTTCCCTTTTGAAAAGCATACAATCTCTCAACTTGCTTATTATATGGTCATTGACAAAGCAGTCAAAGGTGAAAAAGGCATAGTTTCATGACATCATAGCATATCTAAAAAGTCAAGTCATCCTTGAAGGCCTCTTCAAAATAGAATAAAAAATACTCAAGTGAAAATACACATAGTACACCCTAGGGGCGGGACATCTATGTCACATATCAAACTAGACTCTCCTTCAGTGTGTTGAAAAGATAGAAGTAGACAATCTCATAAAGAAAGCCCATGGAGGATTATGCGACATGCACATAAGAGGAGTCATGCTAGCAATGAAGATACATCTCTTGGGGTAATACTGAACCCTAAGGAAACAAAGAGCTACCAATTTGTCTACAAATGTTGAATCTTCTAGATCAACAAAGACTACATACATGTACATGCAAATTATCTATACAACATGTCCATATCTTGGCCATTTTCTTATTGGAGGATTGACGTGATTTAGAAAATAATTCCTAAAGATTCTAATGGTAGCTTCTTCATGGTTGCAATAGACTAATTTATAAAGTGGGTGGAGGCCATGTCAATCACCACAATTCTGCTCAATAAGTAATCAAATTCCTCAAGAACAACATCATAATCCGGTATAGAATAATGTAAGATATTGTCTCTGACAATGGTACAAATTTTATAGCCAAATCTGTCAAAGAGCATCTAATATATTTGTGGATCAAGCACCATCAAACGTCACCATACCAGTTGCATATGAATAGAGCCATTCAAGCTGTCACCAAAATCCTTAATAAAGAATCTCAAGAAGAAAATTAGCTCTGATGCCAACTGATATGAAAACCTTTTGATGGCTCTCTAGGCATATAAATTCTACTGGAAATTCCACAAGATCTATGCCACATTCACTTGTATATGAATCAAGGTGGTCTTAGCAATCAAGCTCTAGATCCCATCTCTTTGCATAATAAGAAGTTGAGTTTCCTAAGGCAGAGTGGGTTCAAGATTGAGTCTATTGCCTCAACACACTAGAAGAATGTCAAGCAAGAACTTCTTGAGCATTCAACAAAAAGGTACATCCTCACAATGTTTAAAAAAAGGAAATATGGTATTGTATGTCATCTAGAATGTTGATTCTAGGGACAAGTTAAACATTAAACGAGAAGGGCCTTATATTATGTACACCATGTATGACTGGGGCGGCTTGCATATGAAATACATCGACAGAGATATACATCTCGATCACACTAACACCACCCTCACAAGAACTATTGTTATTAACAAACAAACTTCAACAACTGAAAGCCTTTGGAATAGAGCCATGTAAGGGAGCCAAAAACTCCCAACTGTATATACAATACCTAATATATACTTAAGTACTTGGATGTGCCCCCCCTCCGTGCACCCTAAAGATGAAGGGTCAAAGTAGAACCATATGTCCTAGGTAAGAATGAGAATAGTCATTATCCTAAGTCCCCAATGGTTCCCCAACCTAATAAACTCCTTTAAATAGGCCAATCTTGATAAAATACTTTAGAGGGTTCATGATTGTGGTGAAGGCAAGGAGAAGCCTCATATGAGAGGGAGGCAAAACACTAAATCATGTTCAGGAGTAAAGTCCACCAGGTGTCTCTGACATTGGCCCCTTAGACCAACTGCATAGGAAATTGCCGCCTCTACACCCGTTACATGACATGATTTTTAGCACTTAGCATGACATTAACGTCCAGTAGAGCCCCTAATCCCTCTCCTCCCTAGAAGGAAGGTACCTCTTGGAGAGTAATAGGATACTAATATGCAAAAGGAGGAACCACCTACTAGTAAAAGATAAAGGTGTGTAAAAGATTTAAAATTAATTGGGTTTCAACCTTCTGACTTCACTAAGGGGAGTCAATGAACGCGAGGTGGTTGTAATAGATGCTTTTACTTAAATCCATCCTTGATGATCTGAACACATAGACGACATGCCTAAATGGATCTCAGTTGCCTAATTCATTATAAGGCACTCATAGTGATAAGCCCCTCAAAATCAACAGGACTACAGTCATGACTAGAACATCATGGAGGGAGTACCCAAAGATGATGCTGCATGTCATAAACTAAAAAGAGATCATTGTGTTTTGAAATGAATCCCCTACAAAACTTGGCATCTGAAGATGATAGAAAAGGAGGAAAAAAACTCTAAAGAATTGGAAACATAATGCCTACACCCTCTTGAAGGATCACAGGTTACTACCACTAGAGATGGAGATGCAAGCCATTCCAAGTGTTCTAGAGAACAATCATCACTAATAGGAAACACGCCATAAGTCATCTTGTTTCGAATCACCATATTTTCTCAATGTCTCTTTGACCTTTTTGGAGTCGGCCATCAACTTCTGGAAGAAAGGTGGAAGCGTTCATTCTAATATATGCATGAGATTGTTTGAACTATCTCAATACTAACATTGGGTAGTATGCAACATAGCTCTTGACTTCCACCAAGATGATCAACTGCAAAAACTAGGAATTGCAATCCCACAATATGAATGATCAAGATGGAACTTACTAGACCCCCAACAGACATCTTCTGACATCAAACTAGTAATACATTGAAACAAATATCCACACAACTGGAGAGGCTCATGACTCAAATATGCTTCGACATGTATTCCTTCATAATGATGTAGTGAGGGTTTGAAGAATATAAAAATTAGTTGGATTGATGCACATCCATAGATAAATCAATAGGACCCTACAACTTTCCAGTATCGGTCAATATTAAAGGAACAATAATTTCTTTTTGTAAAATCACAATAATGAAACCCAAAATGGAAATAGTCACTTGGACAACAGTCTCTCTGAATAATTGCTCATCCATGATGACTAAAGTATACACTCAAGAATGAGGCATCTTTTGGAGATACAACATCACGTCACGCTTCATCTTTGAAGAAATCCTACAGGGAGGCCATAAGAATGAGGCATCCATCCTTTTTCAATAATTTAGAAACATGTGACTTCTTCATGCTCAAAATATTAGCCACCTCAACATTTCAACTCGACTTCTTGGAACTATAGGACATTGTTCATGCAAAGGAAGTTGGGTGATTTTTGCCACATCTTTCAAAGTAGGAATCAAAATAATATCGCCAAACCGGAAGGAATGACTAAGAGGATCCTAGAAAGGGATCACTACCTATATCGTATCCCTCACAAGGACATAAGCAAGATGAGTAGATGACATGTTATGCCAAATCTTGCCACCCTGACTTCCTCTATCTTAGAGAAATCTATATTCCACTGACACATGAGGGATAGATTCAAGGGAGGATGCCTCAAAAGCATAATATCATTTATTACTCTGTCTCCCATGGCTCAGAGTCTCAAAAAGACAAGATGTATGGAATAAGAAAAGCTATTCCCCTCTATTTATAGGATTCAGTAGGACAAATCATGACAAACTAGTTTCTAAAGAATATGAGGACTCCTAGTCCTTTACGTTTTCAGAATGATGCAATATTCTATAGCTCCCATGATGCTGATCAACATGGACATGTAGTCTGAGGACATAAGAATTATATCCTTTAAGTGGAAGAATGGAGTGATCCACCATGGAGTTAGGCACATGGGTTGAGGAAATCCACTAGACATACTCAAATCTTCCAAAACTCAAGTTCCTAAATGTGATACAGAATGAAAGATTTATAAACCTTCCAATATGATCTACCTTAAACTTAGATTTCTATTTAAATATTGATATAGCACTAATACATGATTTTCTTACATTTAAAGATAATATGATAGGGAAAACACAGAATAAGTCTACTTCTTCAGCCATCCTTATGGATTCTTGGCCAAAGGCTATGATCAGAATACAAAGACCCAAAAGATTGATACTCTTTGCTCGTTTCCAAACAAATGGCACTGGTAGACCACCCATGAACAAAAGAAGAGTTGATAAACTACACCTATACAACTAGAGAAGCATCCCTACAATGAGAGGAATCTACTCCAACATTAGTTGACTATGGATCCATAGTTTGGATCGGGTACTCTGTGGGGTAATCACCCATTATTGTGGTACCCTCAAAATGTTGATTGTGTTTGTACAATGGTGGGTTGCTCAAACCAACGAGTCCACTCACCGTACTCATGTTGCATTTCATCCTAGAAGGAATAAGTCCATTCAAATTCACCTAGAAAGTGAAACAAACCTACAATGTCAGAATCATGATGTCAGTCAACCCAGGGAAGTCATCAAAACTCTGAGGAGCCAATGGTTGGGAAGGCAAAGCTTCAAGAAGAGTGGTTGCCTTGAGAGGAGGTGGAGAATGGAGCTCATGGTTTTAATCATTTTTCTCCTTAATAGAATCAAAATCATCCACCTATGAGAAGTGAGTGTCAAACTACACCAATGAATTGAGGCTGATAAAGATTAAATCCTTACCAGTGGAGCGCATTAGAGATGATCATATATATTTATAGAAAATAGTGTTGGCTAACAATGTACATACTACCAACCAAAGTACTCAAGATACAATACTTGATAATACATCATCTCTTGTGTAACATGATGGATAGTAAGACTAGGGAAACCAATCTAAGAACAGGATCAAAAGGGATGTGCTAGCCATCATATCACTTATGAGAAACAAACTCACCCATGTACATAACACTCCTAGAGGGTGACCTAAACTAGATCTAGCAAGCGTCTAGAGATATGGAAGTATAACAAATCTGAAGTCATGTAAAGGGAATACATACAAGATCATTCATGTATTAAAGTACTACACATACCTCTTTGGAGGTTGTCATCTCAAGCTTGCCCCTCCATCACTCATACAACACCCTACTATTATACCCAGCCAATGGAGACAAATAGGGAGGGAAGAATGTATATGATGCTCACAACAACTCAAAGTGACATGTATATTGATCCAAAACTACTCATAGACCCAAAGCTACAAAAGAATGATCAGTGAAATAATTTAATTCAAGTATTTCACAATGAACATAAAATAACATACAAATATACTACAATCAGGCCCACAAAGGATTCACAAAGAAGTCATCAACAATACGCCTCCTCAAATACATAAACAGGTGGACATACACATGTCCACCCTAGTCAAAAGACGGAATTGCATCCAAGTCAAGCATATAGGATAACCAACAGATCTCCCTTCTACTTCATGAATTGTTACCAAGATGGCAATCTATGACCAACACAGAAAGAAACACCCTTACACTTAGGCATCAAATAGAGACTCACTAGTACCCCATCTCTCCCCCATTCAAAAGAAGGTCATGCGCAACCAGGTGAAATTGACTTCATATAGAAGCCATCGCAATATCATCAGGTTCCACCCTAATATATAATCAAGGAGATATCTCCCTTGCATATGCCTATCTAGATAATTACAAATGGGAGTCCCTCCAAAACCTATCCCTTTGATCCCAAAAAAATCACTAGGGTTGATGTCCTACTTGCCAAAAGCAAAATGAAAGTTACTATTCTTTAGGAAGAAGTTCTCAATCAAGGGATAAATAACTCTTTACAATTATCCCACATAAAAAATGCTTCCAAAGCCAGTTCTCTCAAGCAACTCTAATTCCTTAGTAACCAACTCAGAGTACAACATCCCCAGTTCATTCCAATGGGTTCGACATTCCAAGACCCTAAGAGGTGAAGCAAAATACAAAGTCAAAAACCATCACCACAAATAAAAGTCAAATTCAAGCTCAAAAAATGTAGGGAAGATGACAAGGAGCAAACTTTCCAAGTTATAACTTATAGCCCGCACAATGAACTTAGTGATGCATATTCATCCATAACATGCTTGGATGAGTCACACCATTTTTAAAACATCATAAAGTTAGCATTTTGGAAGATCTAACATAGATTGATGAATAAATTACGTCCAATACCCCAAGTGACTAGGGTATAACCATTCAATGTCATAACTAGGTCATAATCATGCATAAAGGGTATATAGGTCAGATAAGTTCAATAGGGGAATAATGGGGTGATATAGTGTCACATAGTACATAAATTTATTGATTTAATAATTAGAATGTAATGGTGCATAAAACATCCCATCCTTATCATGATTATGCATGACATACATTCAATATAGATTACTGTCTTATAGGAAATCAGCAAACAAGGAGATGAATTATGATCTGGGACCAAGCCCATCGTCTTGATCTATTTGAGCCAATGAATAAGGTAAATAATTTTTTCTGATTTGGTCGTATGGAGAGGAAGTTATTGATTTTATATCATTTCATATACAAACTATAGGAAGGGAGTTACATTCATGCATTTCCTTGATGTGGGGCTGATCAGGGCCGCTAGAGCAAGATCCCACGGTTGATCCATCTTCCTTTTCACCCACAGTTGTTGGGTCACCTAGCCATGAGTCTCACTACAATGGGACATATGTAGGGCGTTGATCGTCGCTCGTGGTCGCTTCCCCCACCCCCAGAGGCCGCACACCCACACCCACATGGCTGCGTGCCAAAGGTCGATGGCAGGCCCACATGTCCATGTGGGTTGTTCCATTAATAGTTGACCAGTCCACTAGAGGTCTGAGTAGAAGATGTACTTGGGTAGTTGGATTCCCATCCAATGCCCACATCTCTTCATCTACCTTGGAAAGGTTCCCACTTCAGTTGGGCATCCTGCGATAATGTTGCCCTCGTCGGAGAAAGGGGTGCCATGACTCGTGTCTCCAAAGATGAACAGAAGGGTGCTGGCCCAACACACCTTGTCCTGGGGGACCCATCAAGGTCCCTAAATATTGGCAAGGGGGGATGTGGTGGAGGATTTCCTTATGGTGGTTGTGGAAGCACCACCCATCTACAAGGAAGAAGAAGCTAGCCAATGGAGGTGGCATTAGGGCACTAAGGAGAGAGAAAACATAGGGAAACAAGAGGGAAATAAGAAGAGAATAAAAGGGATAAGAAATTGTCAAACTGGATGATGAATGGAGCATATAGGTGAGATCCATCGGGTGGTTGGGTGGCAGAAGAACCTCTTACACCGATGGTGCGTATAAAGGTGAGGAAGATGAGTCCCCGACCCATAGATCTTGTGGTTTAAAATCTAGTAGACGAGAAAAGAAGAGTGTTTAGGGTTTCTATATTGAGGGTGGTGGTTGTTGAGCCACACCCCACATTGGGCCCAAAAAGGCTTAATTCCAATATAAGACAAGTTAAAAAGGTACAACTTCCAATTAGCATAACGTTTGACTCAAAGGTTTGATCAAGGTGATTTTTGTGTTGTTGGAAAGATAATTGAGAGCTATACAATATGATATACATTAGAGAGCCAAAATACTATAATAAGTAGATTCAATATTAATTGCAAGATGGCTACAAATTAAAGCATGACTCTTATTTCAATTCTCGAATTCAATTCACCTATTGGGAAATTGATCATGAGGTGACCAAAGTGGAGCATCCCAAAATTCCAACTATCAAATCGATATCAAAATTGATAATAAAGTAACTTGATGAGAGGAGAAGAGTTTAATATATGAGATGGAAATCTTGGTTGTTGCAAAGCTCTTGATAGATGATATCACATATTCCATCTCTGACTACCATGGGTGAGCTTAGTGTAGGTTATTGTGATAACCTAGAACTTCACGATTTGAATATAACTTATAATGTTGACCCCTCTCTTTCTCTCTCAGTTAATCCCATGGTTGTATGTAATTTTGGCACATGTTTGGTCCATCTAGTATGCATGTATTACCTTAGTGATGTTCAAGTTGATAAAAACCAAGTTTAATTTCATAGCATGTATATTTTCCTTTCCCTTGAGTTTGATCATATCCTTTTGAACTTGTGTGCCCTATTCTTGTGATATTGTTGTATGTCCTATACTACATTTCCAATGCATCAAATTTTGTCCAATTTGGAGCTCGGATGAGAAAGATATGCTCAATTGATGGTTTATACCTTAAAACCCCGTTGCCACTGACTCTATAGTCAATGGGGGTAGGATGAGGGTAACAAACAAGTAAGAAATGGTTTCATGACAAAATGGTATCATAGCTATACACATAGGCCTCTATGTATGTTTAAGTCATAACACATCTTAATCACCCATGGAGGACCGAAATCCTTCCCTTAAAGTTGAGAGAGTCTTCTAGCATCTCATCTCTTCTCTAAGGAACACCTAAGACACCCAAGTAAATGATGATTAGTTATTCTTCTCATCTATTCATGTGATTCTTCTCTGATAGTCATCACATGAATTCTCAATTTGGGTATCTTATTCATGGGAAAACTAAAATTCATTTAAAATCATGGAAGTTAACGAATATGATAATGTCGTGATCTGCTCTTAAATTGAAAACTCTTATTGATGTGAGAAAGTACTCTCGACAGTGATGTACTCATGCAAAATCTATACTACCAAATTGAATATGAGTGCTTTACATGTTTGAGGTGAATTCTTGATATGGTGAAATAAGGTTGAACCCATGTTTTGCACTTCATGTTTGATGAGCCCCCTATTGATTAAATCCATGGTGCCCTATTCTTGACCAAACCTCAAACATGATTAAGAAAAATTCCCATATTGGATATGTACGATGATTGTGACTTGGAATGACTATACTCTTGTACTCTCAAAATCATGATGAAAGACTTTGATAGAAGAGGCATCTTCCCTATTGATTCCTATGCCTATTGGTAATCTCTATTTCAAACAATGTGATGGACATGGATCTCACTCTTACTCTATTGTGCTCCAAACTCTTTAGCTTCTCAATTTGACTTCTCGATTTCTAAAATATACCCTTACCTTGACCATGAAAGGAAGGGAACACTATTTTGACCATGATATTGCAAAAATCTTGAGACATGGTTTCTCTATTATGACTGTGATCTTGTAAATCTTGAAATATGAGTTCTTTATTATGATCTTGATGTTTGAATCATGATCTTGTGAAATTTGATTTGATCGTTGGTACTCGCACTATTTGAATATGCTTGATGACTCGTGATTAATTTAGACTAACGTGCTAGATTAGGGTGGTGGTTGTCTTATGACTCCCCTAACTAGGTCACATCCCTATTATGACTCCTCTAAATTTACGTATTGTTGATTATTTTGAGTTTGGAAGGGTAACCCCCTTCCACCCAATCTTGATTTCTTGACCTAAGTCCCTAATAGGTCAAACACATGATGATATTAATACTCAATCTTGAATCTTGAATCTTGAATCTTGAATTAATGATGATCCTAAAATTATGACTATGTTGATTCACTTGATTTATGACTTAGGGCTAAGCTCCATATGGAATAGGGTGGGACCTTCCATCGATTTTGAGCACGAAATCATGATGTTGAAATATGAAGTTGGTCTTTAATTGTTGATATATGAAATCTCAATCACATAACCCACCTAGACTAATGTAGAAGCTAGAACCCTAAAGTTGGGACTGAAAGTCATATTGTACTCTTAAATTAAGAGCTCTATTTGTTCGACTTAAAATTTTCATCTCCCTAAAAGTGTGATCTATAGGATGATATCTCAGAATTAGCTATTTATGTGATGATCTTACCAAGTTGATGATCAATGTGACTTTGCTTGACCATGATGCTCGATTGCTCAATTTTGAAATATCTTGGTGTTGGAAGAACACCAAGTGGATTATGATATGGAATATGAAATTCCAACTAATTGATGTCTTAAGGTAATTTTTGGGAGAATTTTTCTTTTAAGGTGGGGAGGATGTGATAACCTAGAACTTCATGATTTGAATATAACTTCTAATGTTGACCCCTCTCTTGCTCTCTCAGTCAATCTCATGGTTGTGTGTAATTTTGATACATGTTTGGTCCATCTAGTATGCATGTATCACCTTAGTGATGTTCAAGTTGATGAAAATCAAGTTTAATTCCATAGCACATATATTTTCCCGTCCCTTGAATTTGATCATATCCTTGTGAACTTTTGTGCCCTATTCTTGTGATATTGTTGTAGGTCTCTCTCCTACATTTCCAACGCATAAAAATTTCTTCCAATTTGAGATCGGAGGAGAAAGATATGCTTAATTGGTGGTTTATACCTTAAAACCCTACTGCCACTGACTCTGTAGTTAGTGGGGGTAGGATGAGGGTAACAAATAGGTAACAAATAGCTTCATGACAGTTATGCCCCAAGACAGGATGCACTATAGTATGTGTGATTTGGACAAATGAGTTGATCCTGGTACGTTAGTGTGATTGGGAGTAAATTGTGCAAATAATACATGAAGTTGGATGAATTTACATGCAAAAAATGTTTCCCATTTCTCTTCCCAAATTATGTCATGGAGAGTTTGTCTTACTCAGAGTTTTTTTAGGATGTATGATTACTTGATATTTTCTAGATATTGATACATGTAATGATTAGGAGAAGACTACCTTCACTTGTCCTTTTAGGACATATGCATTTAGGAGGATGTCGTTAGGGATATCCAAATGTTCTTACCACTTCTTGGTCTTGCATACCAACTATCTTCACATGGTACATAAAGATCATTATGGAGGTCTTCATGCAGAACTTCCATGTCTATGGGGACTCTTTAGAGGCATGCATCCATCATCTCTCCTTTGTACTTGCTCACTATTAAGAAGCACATCTGGAGTTTAATTGTGAGAAAGGTAATTTCATAGTGAAATGAAGCATTTTTTTGGGCCACAAGGTTGGCTCTAGAGTTATGTAGTTCAAAGAGTCACATATTGAAGATGATTTAAAGCTAGATCCTACATCTTCTATCAAGGAATTTTAACCCTTTTTGCGTCACAAATTTATCTACTGTATATTTTATTGAAGATTTCATCAAGCTAGAAAAGAAACTCATGACTATACTTTTGAAAAATGTTAAGTTTAAGATTGGCAGTAACTATCTCCAAAGCTTCAATGGCCTCAAGGAGGTGTTGATGTCCACACCCGTTATTCAAGGTCTTTATTGGTCATTCCTTTTTGTGATCCTATGTGACACCAATGACTACGTCGTGGGAGAAGTTCTAGGCTAATGCATGAACAAAAAGCATAACATTATCTACTACACCATTAAGATGCCAAATGAAACACAAAGGAATTGTTCCATCACAAATAGATAATTTCTAGCCATTTTAATTGACATCGATTAATTCAGGTAGCATTTGTTGGGGTCACAAGTCATCATACACTCTATCCATGAATCCAAGAAACACTTATTGTCAAACAATGAGTCAAAGATTAGGATTATTTGTTAAATCCTATTGTTACATTAATTTTATTTAGAGATCCATGATAAGAAGGGAAGTGAAAATGTGGTGGCATACCACTTCATTAGGACAATATGAGGACCAGGACACATTCTCCATGAATGTGCACTTCTAGATGCCATCAAATGATGGTCACTAGTAACTTGAGGTGACTATATTTCATTATATGATGACATGGTTAATAACTTGGTAGTGAGTACCCCACTTAATTTACATGGAATGACAAATAGAAATATTATCTTATGTTAGGCATTTTACTGGGATGAACCATACATAATCAAAATATTATTGTATTGATTTTTTTGATGTTACATTCCTGAAGAATAAAATTCATTTTACCCTAGGCCACTACCACTCTGGCACAACAAGAAGGAACATATGTTTGAAAAAGATAGCTATAAGGGTGTTACAATGAAAATTTAGTTTCCCACAATCTTCAAGGATTCACAGAAATCCAAAAGGTGTGTGATCAGTGTCAACATACTGATAGCATCTCCAAGTTGGATGATATGCCTCTCTGACTTTGCTAAGAAGTGGGTGTCTTTGAAGTTTTGGGGGTTTGACTACATGGGTTCATTATCCTCCAATTATGTCTAGTCAAACATATTAGTGTTCTATAAACTATATCTCCATGGATTGAAGCAATCCCCACCACCTCAAGTTACTTGAAGCTTGTCATCAAGTTTATAATGATATTATTTTCCAAGATCATGAGTCTACCCACACCGTCATATCAGACGGGGGATCTTATTTTATGGTTATGATCTTTGAAGGATTATTCTAGAATTATGGCATATGTCCTCAAGTCACAACTCCTTACCATCTATAGACAAATGGGCAGGTGGAGATATCCAACTAACATCTTCTTAGAAAACCTTATCAATAGAAATCCAAAATGCTCACAAACTGAATGATGCATTATGGATGTACATGACATCATTCAAGCTCTACTTGGTATGACCCCATTCAGCTTGATCAATGAAAAGTGATAACATATTATTGTAGAAGTAGAGATCAAGGCATGGTGGCATGTCAATCAACTAAATTTTCATCTGAGGAATTCCATGCAACATATCTAGCTCCAACTGCAAGATCTAGAAGATCCATTTCTTACCATTCATGAGGAGATACACATCTATAAGGGGCAAAGAAAGTTGTGGAACAATGGTCATGTAAGGGGAAAGATATGAAAGAAGAGCATACATGTTGCTATCAAAATCTTACCTTAGTCCTTTTTTATAAAGCTAGTGACTAGATGGTTGGGTCCATACATCATCGAGAACATCTACCCCCATGGAGATAATGACATATTTAGTGAAAAGATCAAATAATTTAAGGTCATTAGACAATGTCTAAACATTACCTCATAGCAGACAGAATAAAGGTAGATCACCCATTGGAGTTATTAGCATCTACAACATTGGATTTAGCATATAGGCATCAAGCCATTAACGCTGAAATGAACCAAGTTGAGAGGAAATGTGGTATTTACATTAGATTTTTTTCTTAATTTACTTGATCTAATTTCAATTAGTCGCAGTCAGTTCTCACAGTGATAGTGGTGAGTGTGATTTTTTGACCTGAAATCACTACACTCAACACATGTCGTTGGGTACACTTTGACATCATCAAATGCAGTCCTGAAACATGGGTTGTTATAAAGGTGATGATTGGGTGACTTTGACACATGGGGCTTTTGAGGGGTGAGTGATAGATATGGGATTTGTCCCTCCTGAGGGAGTTTGATATCCATGGCCACTTGATGAGTAGGATTGAGATAGGCGTGCACACGCATGTGTGAATCCGTATGCGATATTGATGTCATACATATCTCCTCCAATCTACTCTGAGATCAAGAAAGTGAATGAACGTTGACAGGATGACTGTTCCATGCCTTGAGTTCATTCGGGATATCAGTGACAAAGGAATTATACATTCACTGTAACACCATTCACGAATTGTAGGATTGAAAGTTGTTCTCCAACTTTCTATTTCACTTGGGTAGCACTGATGTGCGACTAGGCACTGCTCTTTGCTTGTGAAGTCATAAGTGTTATAGACTTTCACTGCCAATGTGAAATGGACCTGCATGGTCACACACATAGGATTTAACCTGGAAGAGGAGTTTATCCACACAAAAATGTTTAGATTGATTACTAAAGGAGTTTAGTAGTTCAATTAAACACTCAATCAGTTGATAGCTCAATATCATAGTGTTCAAGGTGTTGGACCGATTGATTAGAGTATCAGATTGATTGAAACTGTGATTGACTGATTTGCACAAGTCCGGTGCCCCAACCAATTGACTCATGAGATGAACCGATCGGCTTAGGTTGGTGAACCGATCGACTCATGTGATGAACCGATTGACTCAAGACAGGTTGAGATGATTGGTTCAAGGGTTGAACCGATCGGCTCAACTGGTCTAACCGAGATCGTTGGGAAAGTGAAAAGACTATTTGCAAATACAATTTGTTTCACTTGTACAAATTTGATTGGGACAGTGATTAATATTTAATTAATCGGAAACAAATTTGAAAGTCAACTTGAGTTGGATTAGGACCATGAATTGACCAGCTCAAAAGTGAACCGATCGTCTCAGGGGTCCCAATCGATCGGTTGAGGTTGAACCGATCAGCTCAATTCCCCAACTGACCATTTCATGATTGAAACGATCAGTTCAGCTGTGCAAGTTGCTTGTTTTGTGGAAAATCTTGAACTCTTATACTCCTGTTTAATCATGCATTGCCCGAGATAGAGAACCCTATCCCATGACCCTCCTATATATAGGGGTATTGGGGGATTCTTTGATGAACAACTCATTGCACCAGTTGCTCTGCAAAGTTTTCATTCTCTCTGGTTTTGGTAACCGAGAGAGAGCCTGAGCAAGTGCTACCCGATAAGGGAGGCACAACAAAGGAAAGACAACTAAAGAAAGCGACTGGTGGCAGGAGAGTGTGTTGGTGACTAGTACGCCAATAGGAGGGTTTGAATCCTTCTGATTCCTTGTGGGACAAGGAGATCGGAGTTCCAGGTTGTCCGTGTGGACTACTATAGAGACGGGAGACTTCTGCTGCTCGGAGGACAGCTGTCAATCTTGACAGTCCTGGTGTGACCAAGAGGTGCCAGTCCCAGTGCGACCAGGAGTTGCACAGACACCATCCAAGACTGGAGGTGAAGACCGTGCAAGCCATGAGGTAACGTCGCTGAGCAAGCCTCGGGACAAGATACACGTCTACAAACCATCCTTCCTACTATATAGACATTGACGCATTTCCTTTGTTCTGGGTTTGAGAGAAGAAATTTTTTGTTCCCGCTACCTTCTCTGTCTCCCCTAAAACCCAACAGTGGTATCAGAGCCACGTCAACTTCTCTATACTTTAGGATTATCGATGTGACTGATTTTGATTTGCCGCCTTTATTTATTACATACGATGCAAATAAAATTGGCTTTATGCATGTCCAATCCTAAATCCACAAATCCCAATATACATATATGATATGTAATATGAATGCACTCGATACGCGTCGCCCTTAAACGAGTTTTGTGGTGGATGTATAGTGTGGTTATGGCCAATAAACCCTATATGTGTGCTTGGTTGTATGTGGTTGCTTGCATCTCGGTCTGCACACCGATTCCCTATCTCCTATTCCTGATGTAACTCGAGATAACTCAAGATTTCTTTCCTACCTTTGCTCCCCCCGAATGTAACTCAGGGTTTCCCAATTCAAATGTAAATAGGATAGATTTTTATTTCATGTTATGATAAAGAATGGCGGACAATCTGAAAATGACTGAGACGATCGGTTCAAGGTGTGAATCGATCGATTGGCGATCCAGACGACTAGCTCATGGAGCGAGACGATCGAGTGGCAGCCATGAGGAGATGCATGACGACTAGGCAAACCGATTGGTTGGAGGAGCCAACCGATCGACTGATGGCACCCAAACGACCGGCCATGGCGAGCAGGTCATTCATGTGATGAGTTGATCAACTCGGATGGCTACAACACTTCATCATGGATAGGTTGCATGTGACATAGACCTAGATGACTGTGATTCATCTTGGCTCAAGGAATCACATTAGGATGGCCATAATCATCGCTTTTATCATTTTGCATGTTTTCTGTGGGATATAGCATGTATATGATACACACTATATATTATGGTGATTGGATATGTATATGTACCTATAAAAACCAAATCCATCAATAAATATTAAAGTTTTAGATGCCTTCCAAATGTGACACACGTGAAAAGCTTGATCGGCCAAGTGTGAGCATGCCCTAGCGTGGTGCACCGTCTATCTCGTGGAAGCATGAAGAATGAATATGTGGGTCTGCCCTATCAGGGTGCATATTCATTGTGTTGGCTTTGGGTCGGACTTAACAAGGTGACCTAGATAGGATCTAGCACCTTGAGGCATGGAGGTGATCATGGCAAGGAGTTGTGCATGACAACTTTTCAAGAGTTGCATATGATGTAATTGGCAAGAGTTGCCTATCTGGAAGATCTAAGTTGTGGGTGATAGCCCTAGCTAGTCCATGACTCAGAAGATTTTAGGATCTTGACCCACTAGAAGATTGTACGTTGCAATCTTCCGAATTGATGGTGAGGGCTATCAATTTGAACAAAAATAGTGGGAGCGATAATTAATTAAAGTCCTAATTATATTTTCAACTTTTCAAATCAATCAAATAAGTCAAAATTGAGTTTTGGACTAAATTGCATATATTTCCTTTTGTAGTTCAAATGACAACAAACAACAATCACTTTTTGTTGCGATCGGTCCTTGAGAAGGACAAGCTGAATGGGACTAACTTCCACGACTGGTTTA
Source organism: Alisma plantago-aquatica (assembly GCA_963693085.1). Taxonomy (NCBI): domain Eukaryota; kingdom Viridiplantae; phylum Streptophyta; class Magnoliopsida; order Alismatales; family Alismataceae; genus Alisma; species Alisma plantago-aquatica. The sequence goes on from OY856410.1 coordinate 781,538,119, forward strand.
GGATGTTGAGAATTATTCTCACTCAAGAGAAAAAGCTCTATGTCTTGGATACTCCAGTTCCAGAGGAACCTGCTCCTACCGCACCAAAGGCAGAAAAGGATGCTTATAAGAAGCATTCTGATGATGCCATTAATACAAAGTGCTTGATGTTGTGCTCCATGAACCACGAGTTGCAGAGACAACAGGAGAACATGGGTGTCATAGAGATGATTCAGCATCTCAAGAACATGTATGAAGATCAAGCACGGAAAGAGAGATATGATGTCTCCAGAGCACTGTTCAAGTGCATCATGACAAAAGGAGATCCAGTTGGTCCTCACATGCTCAAGATGATTGGGTATGTGGAGAACCTGACGATACTGGGATTTCCCCTGAGCCAAGAGTTGGCTACTGACGTGATACTGCAATCGTTGCCAGAATCCTACAGTCAGTTTGTGATGAACTACAACATGAACAACTTTGACAAGCCGTTGATAGAGTTGTTGGGCATGTTGAGGAAAGCCGAGACACAAATGAAGAAGGACAAGCCTAAGTCTGTGATGATGATCAGCAGCAAGAAAGGCAAGTCCAAGCGCAAGGGCAAGGGCAAAGCTAAGAAGGGTTCTGATGCTAGCCAGGAGCCCAAGGCGTCTTCAGCTCTCAAGGCAAAGGGAGGCGTGACCAAGAGAGGCAATTGCCACCATTATCAAAAGCCAGGACATTGGAAAAGGAATTGTGCACTCTATCTAGAAGAACTAAAGAAGAAGGAGGCGAAAGACGTCTCCACCTGAAGGTGTCATGAAATAAACTTGTAAAACTTTTTGAGGTATATGATACCAAGACATAAAATGTAAAGCACTCAATAAATGGGGCAAGTGTTGCAGCCATAGATAGGAGTACTTTAGTTTATTTTCAGCCTAAAAGGCATGTAATAGAGTTATAAACTGTTATTTCATATTTGCCAATAGATAGAAATACTTTATTTTTGCATATTGTATGACAATGATAGCAATTAATAAAGTTGATGTTTCAATCTCAAAAGATATGATCTTTATGGCAATGCCTTGTTTATGTTGTGGTACTTGTTATGCATAAGATAAAATGATGCCTAAAGGTTATTGATAACTCAAACAATCAAATTAGCATAAATCATGAGAAGTTCATTTCTAGTTTCCATATGATGGATAATCTAGACTCTTTTGGTTAGAGAACTAGTAAGAGACATAAATCTCTTAGACATGATAAATCAATATTCACTAATGGTAGTGGGAGAATGATTATCCTAATAGGTATAATACATGTGATGTATTTACATACCTATTGGAGCTAATGTTGATACTTCAAATGGTGTTTAGAGAAATACCAATATGAATATCTTGAAGTGTTCAAGAATATCATAGATGAAGTATGAATTTGGTAAAGTGTTAATTCTTGATGAGATCAATGAATGAAATACTTGGACCAAATGTTTGAGAACCTCGTGAGTGATTATGATAGTGTATCATAGTGAATTCATGATTAAGGCATGGTGATGTCTAAATCAATAAGGAGTCATACTCTAAGGAGTTAGAGGATGATTATCAAATAACTAATTTCTTCTTAAATAAAGAATACCCCACACTAATAAAGGACATTCAGAATTACAAGGAGTTGTGAGTTCTTACATCTCAATTATCTATGTGATGAGTTGGTCATGAGATGAGTCAACTATCTAGATGTTATTGAGGAACCGGATTTTGAGTTATGGTTTATGACCATTACATCCTAAGTGACTTCCATGTAAACCATAAGGTATGCCCTTGATGGTAGCACCCATTGGGATAAAATCCATAAGTGCAAATGAGTCTTAAGTGTTAAGACACATGGATACCATTTTGAAAAGGATGATGCTTGTTAATTTCAACTTAATGACTAAGAGATTTGGCATATGGATACTAAAACTGCATTCCTATGAGGAATAAAATAAGGATGTGTACATGACACAACCTATAATGTTTATGAATCCATTAATGCAAATGAAGTCTATAAGTTACAATGGACTAATCAATGTGATTGATTGAGTACAAGCAACTCAGAACTGTGATCTTTACTTTGATGATATAGTCAAAGGGTTTGACTAATATGTCAAAGATAAAGAGAGATTTGTAATTTAGTAGGAGCGTATTCACATTCCACATGTTGATGTGAAATGGAAATGTTCTAAAATGGAAATCCAAAGTGGAAATTATCTTTAAGGAAGAAAGAGACATTTCCTATGTGATAGGAATAGGGATCTACAGAGATAGTTCTCAAAAACCTCTTGACCTGGAAGAGAGAAAGCATACATTGGAAATCTATACTGAAGAGTTCAGTGTGTATAGATTCAGTGGGAGAAAACTTGTCCATGTTACATGGAGTTGATATTCCAAGGCCAAGTGTCCAATTCTTATGAAGAATGGGAACACTAAGAATAGATATGGATCTATCATGTATGTAATCATCCCATTATCTTGCATGTATGGACATGGAAAGAATGAAATGCATTCATCATCTTGTATGTAGGACATGACAATATGATGTTCTCATCCTAATAACTTGTATGTGGGACATGACGAGTGGATGTATGTCTAGTTCCAGTAAGGGTTACCGGAATACCATAAGAACTTGATAAGTACTTGAGAAGTACTAGTCCTATGGAAATTAGGAAGGCTTCACTGTAAAGAGTTACACTGATACGAACTTCTGAAAAGGACAAAAAATTAATCGCAATAAATGTATGGGATATATAAAAGTGAATGTTTGTTGATAATTGGAAACATTCCAATAAAGTTGTTTAAGGAAATGTCGAGTATCCGTGTGTTAGAGAACAACAGTGGATACTATATGGATCTAGAAGTTCATGAGATGAACTTATATATATTCCGATCATTGATGACAAGTAAGGTACACTTAGTCATGAAATGTGGCTAAAGGTTAGCAAAGGGATACTAGATCGCATATTACGGCAACTCCATCTCATACGTATGACGTACATCAAAGAGATGAGAGACATGTAGTTAATACCGACTTTGGCAAGGTGTTACCATAACTCACTACGTTATCACTAGAGAATAATAACATGTGGGACATGTTTGAAGATCACTATGAATATGATTCAAGGGTGATTGGCTCGCAGTGCAAGTGGGAGTCTGTTGGTATGTATGCCCTGAGAGCCAATCATAGGATGATTGGTGGAATACATTAAGATTGATTTGATAAACATCAAAGGCAAGCTTCCAATTTCTTTCTGGTTCAGTCATATGAGATAGTGATAGAATAGATTGAATGTCTAGAGAATGACAGTACTCAATGACGTATGCTTTCAGGTTGAGGACATGAACGATGAGATCATACAGATGCTAAGAGTTTGTACATTCTTATTATGTCCCTATTCAGATGTAATTGTGGAAGGTAGATAGACAACAATGACACACAAGACTAGATTGTGGTGTTGGTTGATGACAGAATCTCATTAGTCATGATATAGAGATATCAAACCAAACACATAGGTACTTATTAGAGAACAAGTTTACCAGACAGGCCCACCGTGAGTTTGACACATGGAACCATGACATGGTAGTCATAGTCAATTCTCACAGTGATGGTGGTGAGTGTGATTCTTTGACCTAAAATCACTACACTCAACACATGTCGTTGGGTACACTTTGACATCATCAAACGCAATCCTGAAACATGGGTTGTTATAAAGGTGATGATTGGGTGACTTTGACACATGGGGCTTTTGAGGGGTGAGTGATAAATATGGGATTTGTCCCTCCTGAGGGAGTTTGATATCCATGGCCACTTGATGAGTAGGATTGAGATAGGCGTACACATGCATGTGTGAATCAGTATGCGATATTGATGTCATACATATCTCCTCCAATCTACTCTGAGATCAAGAAAGTGAATGAACGTTGACAGGATGACTGTTCCATGCCTTGAGTTCATTTGGGATACAGTAACAAAGGAATTATACATTCACTATAACACCATTCACAGATTGTAGGATTGAAAGTTGTTCTCCAACTTTCTATTTCACTTGGGTAGCACTGATGTGCGACTAGGCACCGCTCTTTGCTTGTGAAGTCATAAGTGTTATGGACTTTCACTGCCAACGTGAAATGGACATGTAGGGTCACACACATGGGATTTAACCTGGAAGAGGAATTTATCCACATAACAATGTTTAGTTGATTATTAAAGGAGTTTAGTAGTTCAATTAAACACTCAATCAGTTGATAGCTCAATATCATAGTGTTCAAGGTGTTGGACCGGTTGATTAGAGTATCGAATTGATTGAAATTGTGATTGACTGATTTGCACAAGTCTGCTGCCCCAACCGATCGACTCATGAGATGAACCGATCGGCTCATGTGATGAACCAATCAGCTCAAGACAAGGTGAGATGATCAGTTCAAGGGTTGAACCGATCGGCTCAACTGGTCTAACTGAGATCGTTGGGAAAGTGAAAAGACTATTTTGCAAATACAATTTGTTTCACTTATACAAATTCGATTTAGACAAGGATTAATAATTGATTAATCGGAAACAAATTTGAAAGTCAACTTGAGTTGGATCAGGACCATGAACCAATCGGTTTAGAAGTGAACCGATCGGCTCAAGGGTCCCAACCGATCAGCTCAACTCCCCAACCGACTGTTTCATGATTGAGACGATCGGTTCAGCTGGCGCAAGTTGCTTGTTTTATAGAAAATCTTGAACCCTTCTACTCCTGTTTAATCCCGCATTGCCCGGGATAGAGAACCCTATCCCATGACCCTCCTATATATAGGGGTATTGAGGGATTCTCTAGTGAACAACTCAGTACACCATTTACTCTGCAAAGTTGTCGTTCTCTCTAGTTTTGGTAACTTAGAGAGAGCCCGAGCAAGTGTTACCCGATAAGGGAGGCACAACAAGGAAAAGACAATTGCAGAAAGTGACTGGTGGTAGGAGAGTGTGTCAGTGACTAGTACACCGATAGGAGGGTGTGACTCCTTCCGATTCCTTATGGGACAAGGAGATCAGAGTTCCAGGTGGTCCGTGTTGACTACTATAGAGGCGGGAGACTTCTGCCGCTCAGAGGACAGCTGTCAATCTCGACAGTCCCAGTGTGACCAGGAGGTGCCAGTCCCGGTGCGACCAGGAGCTGCACAGACACCGTCCAAGACTGGAGGTGAAGACCACACAAGCTGTGAGGTAACGTTGCCGAGCAAGCCTCGGGACAAGGTACTGACCGGCCTAAATCGCGCGTCCTAAAATTGGAGGCGGATTTGAGGTAGTCGAGCTTTTACATTTATAAACCCGAATTCTTCTAGGCCCCCGCAACTTTGTTTACGGGGTCAAAGTAGATATACGGGGTCGAACACAGGGACAAGGGGGGTAGTGTTGAGAACACGGAATCGACACGCTACACTCTGGCAGGTATAAAGAGATGTAAATTCCCAAAAGGGAAGCAGTAAGATGTCACAAATAAAACGAAGAAAACTATCTCCAACTGGAGCTACTAGAAAGATTTAAGGTTTTAGTCATATAGCAGTCTTTAGGGGTTTTCATGCAACAGAAACAGAAAAATATTGCTCGAGCTAAAGCGAGGTACGAAGGATAAAACTCCAGTAAGACAAGTGGCGGTAGAACCAGTCCTGTACCCCTCCTCTCGAAGCGGGTACCTCTAACAAGGCATCAGCGCCCCTCTCGAGGTCACCGGACTAAAATTAGAGTTGGAAAGGTCACTAAAGTAACTCCGTTCTAGGCACTCTCATACTCCAGAATCGGACCAAACACTAGAGCCACAACACAACTCTCGAAGTTGTTGTGACGGGAAAACACGATTCATTAGCTAAGCAAAACGCGATCCAAACATGCAAGCTAGAGTTCGGATATCAAACATAGCAGTCATCCAACATTGTGCCGAGCACAGAGCAGCAAGCAATTAATCATCTTCTATTTCCATAGACAAATAAAGGGTCTTAATTACAATGCATAAGTAAGGAATTAAATGACAGAAAGTAAAGATAGGTGTCGCCTCCTTGATGTAGAAGGATGACAGGGTACTGTAGCTCTCCTGCCCGATATCAGTCAGAGGCCTAGCCCGATACAGAGGTGTCAGGCGGCACACCCTCTCGGGTGGCACGCACCGATTGTCGACCGTATCGTTCAAGGACCCTGGCCGATACGCTCATGTCGGGCGGCACACCCTCTCGGGCGGCACGCTCGACAAGCTAAGCGTATCGGTTTGATATCGTGTCGGGCTAAGAGCTACGTATTGTCATTGTCGGGCACTTGTGTCACTCATCTACGTCGGCCGATATCGGCCCGCAGTGTCTCCCGGGACGATCCAAAGTGAACTGTCCCCTCCCTCTCGGAATGAGGAGAAGCTCACCTAGTGTTGTCCGAGACAAGCACTGGGGCACGACACGTATGCTCTCGCAGTCTCCTCGGAAGATAGCTCAACTCCCAACTATCCGAATTAAAAATCCGAACTGACCAAACTGTCTTTTCGGTTCCCTGTAGCTGCTATTTATAGGCAGCGGTTGGGGGAAGTTATGGTGCTCGAAGCGCCACGTGGCCCCCTTAAGCGCCGGTCGATGGACAGCCGATACAGGTATAGCTCGGCGCGGAGGTGTCTTCTATCGATCATGTGACGGGCGGCGCACCTGCCGGTGGGTGGCTGTGTCTCCCGACAAGCTGGGTTGTCGAGGTGAGCCGGGCTCCCTGTCGGGTAGAAGGTGTGTCGTCCGTTAGCTTCTTCTCACGCGACACCTCTTTGTCGAGCGTCTTTGTGTCGCCCAACCCCTGTCGGGCAGGGGTTGTATCGGGCGTCAGGGAGGCCGAGACATGCTTGGACTTATTCATGGGCCGGAGCGGCCTTATTGCCCAAAATTGAGGAAAACTCTGCAAAAGATAGGAAAATTGGATTAAGAGCATTGCTTGGCCAATTATTGCGAAAGTGCATACAAAAGAGAGGGAAATAGCTAAAAATGGCAGTTTTGATAACAGAAAAATAGTCTAAAATATCACAAAATTTGGTGTTATCAACTCCCCCAAACTTAGCATTTTGATTGTTCTCAATCAATATTTAAACTATATTTTGTGATGCTTCTTCTTGCTTGGTATAACTTTCAGGCCAAGAGGTAAAACAAATATAGTAATGCCTTTAGAGATAATGCTGCTTCATCTACGAACAAAAGACCATGTGTTTCCTTACCTTATCATTTCAATAAAATTTTTCTCTACAGCTTCGGCGAGACTTTGTTGTATGATTCCGAAGTTAGCTTACACACCAAACAACTTTCTTTTTGGGACAGAAAGTTGTGTATAGGGTAGGCTAAGGCTTTTTGGGTTTTTCATTCTTGTCTCCCATCAGTCCATCCAGGTAAGGGTCCGTTAACGGGCAAGTGGTCCCTGCAGTCCAAGCCAGTTGGCTTTAGAGCAGTGATTTCACATCCTACGTACCACTGCCCCGGATCTACCATGCCTAAAGATGGGTACTTTTGGAAAACAAGCGGGTATATGTATTTTTTTTCTTTTCTTTTATTGGGCACAACTCTCATGCTTTTATTCACACTCATAAGGCTTCTCTCTCTTTTTGGGATTTTCTTTGGGTAGAGGGGAAACAAAGAGATTTCTGCTTTGGGCAGCTTTTTCCTTCTCCATACTCGTCTCTTAGCTGTTTGCGAGATTATTGTATTTTTCGAAATTTTTGGCATGACAAAACAAATTCTTTTGTTCGTTTGAAGCAGCATTATCAAAAAGATATAACAGGACTTGTGTCACATTCAGCACAAAGAAAATAAACTTGGCAAGCAGTTGTATCAGGGTTTTTACTAATATAGCGACTTTGTACATATGCATGGGAACAAAATAAGCAAAATTTTCAAAATTTTCAAAAATTTTGGTATAAACATATATATGTACACATGATATAGGAAAGAACAAAAGGATAAAGAATAAAAGAATAAGGAATTTAAGAAAGAGAGATCAGAAGATTTTTGTACCTCCCTCACTAGTACATGGTACCCCCCCCCCAAACTTACTCCACACTCTATCCCCAGAGTTGTGAAGTAAATAAGGTGAGGTAATGTTTAATCCAATGAGGTTGCACCTGCATTAGATAGGAGTTCCCACACGTATTCTCCTCGTTTGCTGTGATATCCTGTGTGGTGGAGCTGGTCAGGCGTTGCTTCACTTGCCATACATTCCAGGACGAAGATGTCGCAGTCGTTGGATAAAGGAATTTGCTGCGGACTGCGGTGGCAGAACTGGAGTTTGTGCCATTTGCCTCCATGTATGTCTAGGAACGTTTCAATCATCTTTGACACTTTGTCGTAATATTTTCGAACTAAGCGTTCGACGGGTGTCAAAGGTTCCGATGTACACGGTACGGGATGGTTCTTGTTGCTGTCCGAGCTGTTGTAGAAAATGCCTGCTCCTTGCCGAGTATACATCGCTAGGAGCGTCCAATGATTGTAATGCACAATAGGCAGGAAGATAGTGCCTGCGACGCCGTCCTTCAATTCTTGCAGGAACATCTTCTTTGCTCCTGTTTCGTCGGCGAGGCAGATATCGTTGAAAAGCAAAGGATGGGCTATATATGCATGTTCTAGCTTTGGTTGTATATATTGGATGTAAGCGGCTGCAACCGTTACAGCCAAGCACCCTCCTTCCTTCACCATGTCCCTTAGATCATCAGCCAGGACTATGACATCTCCTGTCTGAAAAGCAACATCTGATGGGGTTGAGTCAGCAAGCTTCTTCTGGATGATGTTGACCTGCTCCTGTGTGAGAGTTGAACACGAAAAGCGGTCGAAATTTTTGATTTTCCCTTCAGAAGCTTCGGGCAAAGCAGTGTCTTCCTCCCCATGTACTTTCTTCAGAATTGCTAGCTGCTTGCCCGCCCCATGAATTTCGGTTGCTATCTCTTCTTCTTTTTCTTCTGGGCTGCTGGATCGAGAAGAATCTTCCTCTACATCACTGTCCAGTAGCTGCTCCGGCACACCTGCGTCCCGGAAATAGCGCTTGTCCTTGATTAGCAACATGGCATAAATGCCCCTGCGTTGATAGAAGGACGTGCCTTTGAGGACCCCTAGGTTTCCAAATGTGTTGAGCGCCTCAATGGCACCCAGGATGGTGATAGCGCTGTTTCCGCTCCCCTCTTCTGCCTGTTCGGGGAGGTCTCTGATAGCGAAGTAGTTCCAAGGTCCTTGAAGATGTTGGATTCCTTGCTTTAAAGCTCATAGCAGGCGTATTGGTAGGCGTTTCAACTGTCTGTCCTCTGGGCGGTAGAAAATACCCCCGGAGCGTGGTACTTCATCATTGCTGCAACACAGCAGCTAGACGTCACGGTTTCTGATGTCCGCCACACAGAGAAACCACACGTTGCGATGCTTGTACGGGGCTAACACCAGATTTGGTCTATGCTCTTCAACGTATTGCATCATGTCAACCACCGCACGGGAGTCTTGATCTCCCTTCATCAGCCTTCTTGCCAAGGTTGGGGTGGCTGTGTATATTTGTCTCCGACCTGTCCTGCTGTTGATCTTCTCTATTATTGCATTCTCTAGGACCCTGAACACTCGTTTGCCGATGACAGCCGACGTGCGGAACATCTTCCGAAGATCTCCCCGTCATAGGGAGAGGTAGCAGTCGCTCCAGACGACGTCTTCTTCACTGGCCTGCGACCTCAAGACCTTATTCAGCAGCTTCTGGTCTCTGATCGTCAGGTTCCCGACAGCTCTTCTATCAAAGTCAGCCATCTCGAAGGAGGATATCTCGGACGGCTCGCGGAATTTGTCCACAAACGAGCGCTTTCCTCGGGGTGGATGTCTGTTATTCACCGTTTAGACATCCCCCACCTCTCCCTCGGACTCATCAGACGAATCTTCCTCGATGCTGATGTTTGTGCCATCATCTTCAACTTCATTCAGGGGGATGGAGACGTTAGCATCTCCCAAACCCAAAGAGCTCTCCTGTCTGCTGGGAGACTCTTCGGCAGATCCTTGTTGTGTCCCGTCCTCGGGCGCTGATGATCGCCCGCTAGAGGAGGAGGGTGGGGACGCCATTCCTGAGGGGGAACCTGAAGAAGAGGGACTAGGGCTCCGGCTGGGAGGTGACGGCGACCGTCTCAGCTGCCTTTGGCGCGGATGGTTGTCACTTCTGTCCATCCTCTCCTCGAGCATGTCAAGCCGTTGGAGAACTTGCTGCATTGTTGCATTTAAGGCCTCTAGTCCACCGGGTATGCTTGCTAGAGCCAGCAGCTCGCTCTCTTAGCTGTTCAGCCTGATCTCGTGGTTGTCCTACTTGTCTTGAAAAGATGCAAGTTTGCGGGTCAGGGAAGTACAAGTAGCAGAGTTGATGGTTGTTACCTCCCGCAGATCATCGAGTTCGTTTTCGAGCATCTTTCTGAGTGACGGAGGGGGTTCGGTGGATCTCCCTTCCATCCTCGCGACATCTAGCCCACGTGAAGGTCCACCCGGAGAGGTAGAATCTATGAAAATCATTCGCGAACCAGATGCCGCCAGGTGGGGAGTCGGTGCTTTTTCAGGTGTTGCCGCCTTGCCTTCTCTTCTGATTGGGGACGGCCGTGGTGAGGGTGGACTTTGCTCCACCTCTGCACTGTCGGTGATCTCCTCGACTGCTGTAGGCGGGGACTTTGGTGGTAGGGATGGTGTTCTTTCGAGTTCCCTCATGATCTCGTCAAACATCACGTTGTTGTTGCTCCGCTGAAGCTCCTCTCCCGCCTCTACAGTTTTAGAAACACGGATGGGGACTGCGACTGCCTCTCCCGCGGAAGATCCCAAAGTTTCCTTCCCGGTGACCTCAACAATCACCGGCTCTTTCTCAGCCACCACGATCGTTGTTGGTACGGTGGCTGGTATGGTTGGAGCGACGACAGCTTGATCAGCAGTTGTCGCTGGAAGTTTTGGGGCTGGCCTCTCTGTGGCCCTGACCGTAGTGGCGGTAGTCATCTTATTAGCTATAGCTTCGATCACTGCGGTGGTGAAGACCAACTTCTCCTTGTCGTAGTTGGCGCAGCAAGGAAGGGGAAGGAGTATGTTCGTCCTTGAAAACTTGTAGAAGAAACTTCCCCTCTCCTTCCTGATGATGTTGGTCCTCATCAGATATTTAGTGTCAAACACCTCATCGCCTTGCGTTATAGTATGGTTGCGCGGCTCGAACAGGTACCCGAGTCCTACTGCGATGAGGTTGATAATGCCACCCATGTTGTACTCCTTAGTGGCCTCCTTCATTGGATGCAACATGTTCAGCAAGAACCGACCAAGGTTGATCACTCGACCCTCCATAATATGCCACATGACGTGGAGATCTTCCGTGTAGATGTTGCTGGATTCGTTCTTGCTGAACATCAAGTATGCCACCAGCTTGTGCATGATCCTCCAGAAGCAGGAGTGCACTGCCACGACCTTTGCTCCCGGCTTAAACGAAGATTCGCCGGTAAGCCTGCACCAAAACTCCACGGGATTGAACCCGTCTTCCTCGGTGATACTCTCACCATTGTCCATCCGATTCTTCTCTTCCTCGCTGGAAGAGAAGATCTCATTTAAGAGCTTCTCAGAGATGGCGTGCTCCGAATTGTACAGCCGGGCCTGTAGTCTGTCTGGCCCACCGAATTTTTCTTTTTCTGCTGCTGAATTCCTCACCCGGCGGAGAGAGGACATGAACTCCATGGTCAGCTTGGTGTACGAAGAAGTCCGGCTGAAGCAGATCTTCTTTAGTCCTGCCGCCGCAAGGACGCTCTTCAGCCTCTTCACGATCCCAAGCTCATCAAACGAGGCTCTATGGCAGAACCTGCTTGGCTTGTACATCTTGGGTACCAGCTCAGCATAGAGGCGAGCATGCTCGTCGTCTCTTGGCTTGAAACTCCCTAAAAAGGATTCTGGAAGTTCTGTTGCTGGTGTTGGCGCTGCTGCAAGTGGTGTTGGTGCTGGTACTGGAGTCGCAGCTTCTCCAACCCTTGCCTTCTTCTTTGTCCCCGATGTCCCATCCTGTCTTGGGTTCAGGCGCTTGGGTCTGGCAGCCTGCCCTTCAGTAGCAGTCTCAGGGTAGACCCTCCTTCCTTGCTCGTCGACTGGGACAACGGTCATCTTAATGCGGGCCATCTCTGTAAGTCAACAAAAGAAATATCTTGATTAAATATGTTGGCCTTTGGAAGAATTATAATAAAGAATAGACGTGTGACCCTGTATTATCCTGTACAAAACTGCCCGACACTCCTGTATCGGGCGACACACTGGTTTCAGCAGTGAAGCCATGTGCCTGATACAAGAGATTGGAACCGCCCGATACGTCGAAAGATTCAATCGCGCGATAAAGATAGGTCGGAAAGGCGGTGAACGTGCGTCAGGTCTGTTGCTCAAAAAATAAAGGTGTGACGGGCGATATGAGGGCGATGAGACGAGGTTCCCGATACGTTCTTATTAAAGAAAAGCAGTGTATCGCCCGATAACAAAAACAGGCGATGCGATGCAACATCGGGCGACATGAATCAAAGATACCCCGCACGACACCTATATCGGGCGTCACGATAGCTCAGCGAAGAAAACTTGAGACCGATAAACTACTTATAACAAGAAAAGAAGCGTGTCAGCCGACACGATCTGTCGGGCTATACTTCGCTATGATCTGGGCTATCGGGCGACACAAGAGAAGTGCAGTCTCGCGCGACACGGGAGTAGAAGCACAAGTTCTCTCGCTCGACACGGGAGTGTAAAAACAGCAAGGTAAGGAACCCGATGCGGTAAAACTCGCTGTCCTTAAATAGCAAACTCAACCGGGGTGAAACAGGTGAAACCGGGGTAGTTGTCGGTCGTTAGGGCAACTTGTAAGATGGGCAAGCCCATCTGTTGGCCTAAGGGTGATCAGTTGTGACGTCCCCGGATTTTGGCTTCTCCAAACCCTATTGGGAATGAGATGTCAGAATCTGAAAACATCATCCAATCATATCAGAAAGCGATGCGGAAGCATAATACGCATACATGAACATACAATCATAACATTCTCAACATTTAACATGTAAATTAGAACATGAATTACCATTGCATATTGAAAGAGAATTTTTACACAAGTCTAAACATGTATGCTAGCAAGTTCTTAGACAATAGGTACAACCTATACAACTTGCTCACATCTTATGTTTTTATCCCATTCCAGCTCTGGACCTAGAAAATACGAGAAACAAAAACATCAACAAAAGTTGGTACGTGGAATTAAAAGCTATACTATGCTGGCATATAAAATACTCGAAATTGAAGAAAGAGAAAGGAAACATTATTTAAAGTGGAGAATCAGGTAATCCCAAGTTATTAGCCATATTTCAATGGACATGTATTACTATGGTGGACTTAGCACAAACATAAATATTGGGCCCTATCCCTGCGTACCTTGTACCATTAGGGATCTCCCCACGTACCTTGTACCATTAGGGAGGTGCTAGTCAACATTAATACTTTCCCTCTCTAATAGGGAGATTAATGAACCATCAGTAACTACATTCCATTTTCTTTCTTTAGTGTTCTTATTGTTCAAGACGGAAATGACAATACATATAGATCTACATCCAATAATGTATTTCAAGTACAAACAAGCAAGTACATATATTTAACATCCAGCCAATCTAGTCATATAATTATATCCACGTACCTGAGTTCAGAGGTTCTTTATACATCCATGATCATCTAGAACTTTGTCCATGACCTGATTAATAACAATTAATCATCATTAATACATGGTTCATTATATTACTGATATTTTAGGTCCAAAATTAGGGTTTGGCCAAATCTAGGTTCAAACTGATCTAAATTTGTGTTTGATATTTTTCTACAGACCAGGATGTCATTTTAGAGGTCTGGTTCAGATTTCATAATTTTCTGATGCTCGGTCTATTTTCTAGAGTTAATATGAGGTTAAAAGCATCTAATTCCATTCTAATATAAAAAGACCTTGTATTTGGACATTTCATTAATATCAAAGGTTGTATTTAGTATCCAAATGATATTAGTGTTCAAGAGTAATATTTCCAGGTTTTATGGCCACTATATGCTAATTATACTATTCAAATAATCTTAAAAGAAGCATCATCTTGTAAATGGAAAATCAACCATAATACTAATTCAAAGGTTTAATTTAGGGATGTTATAAGGAAGTAGACATTTTTCTGAGTCTGGGGGTATTTTTAAGGGATTTATAGGACATTGGAGCTATTTTTCACTATTTTTATAAGGTCAATTCTATTCTTTAGAATTATAAACGATTTACCTACAAAAAGTGGATCCGGGTTTTCTGGGTAGATCCGTGAGTCCTTTGACCCGTAGAACCGACCACACTGGTCTGTCATTCTTCCTCTTCTCTTCTATCTGCGAGCATTCTTCAACCGCCGCTTCCAAGGCCAGCCTGGTCTAGCGTGCGGCAAGGCTCCGGTGAGAAAGAAGTTCGCCTCTGTCTCCTATCATCCGTGCACTACCATGGATGATTACAGTGACTGATCGGTGGCCTCAAATTCATCTTTGTCATCAAAGGATCACCTAGCATCTTCTCCACTGATTCTCGAGCTTCTGCAGGTACCTCTCCCTGCCGCCATGGCAAGACAAGACATCACACGAGTTCGGCTCCTCCTCGCAGTTTGGAAAGTGTGGATTTTTATTCATTGGAGCACCGCGCTCACCTCTGGCCACTCCGACGTTGGCAAAGAGGAGGGATCAGGCAAAATTTGGGCTCTCCAGTTGGGCGTTGCCGGAATCGAAGGTTCAGCGAGTCGTAGTGATTCATGCTATCGTTCCACAGTCCTCTCATACATATTTCCTCAGGTTCTGCTTCTCCTCCGTTGTAGTCTGGGTTTCTAGGATGGTGAGATTGTCATCCCTTCCTCTACCGTGAACCTGGCTGGATGCCTGGTGCTTGCATCTGTGGGAACCAGTAAAGGCCCGTCCAGCCTCAGCTTTGAATTGCCAACGTGCCACGCCTGATCTGGCTCTCAGACTGTAAGCTGTTGTGTGGTAGGGAGTTCCAGGGAACCCACTCGACGCAGGCAAAGGCCATCAGTGACGGATCGTGTAGACAATTTCCAGGCTCTACTGCAGAGAGTTGGGACCGCCAGTGGCTTCCTTCTACTTAGACGATGCTCCAACATTCACTGGATTGAAAACAAAGCTTCTATAGCCCACACTCTACCTGGCGCCCGGTGGTCATCTGCAGCAGACGATGGGAATAAGGTTTTGAGGAAGTGGGTGATCTCCCTCAATGCCCAACAAAAGGATTTTCCAAAGTTTGACCGACTTCCTAGATACATCGTTTTCACTACTACGAAACAAACTCCTACTATCATACGTTTTACACCCAACAAACCATCTCTCCCTTGATCTGTTCCCTACTTCTCGGATTTTAAAGACGAAGTCAAGGCCTGGATCCAAATTTACTACTACAGGGAGTTCAAACCATCGTGCCAAGTCGCGATCATAAAAAGCGTAGGTGACGTTGCAATGTCACAGATACTAGATATTCTATAATCAAACTTAGGTCCCTAATCAAAAGAAATTTTAATCTTTTATAGAAATTCAAACATCAATAACTCTCAATGACTAATCTGACTGTCATGAAATTTACACCACTAGTTCTTCAGAATGCAATATAGATTCATGCCAAGTTTGACACCAATCCCAAAATTTGATCATTAAATAATCCCTCAATTTTTCCTCATAAATAAGTGTGTAAACTATGCATGCAAATTAATGAATTATCAAGTCTTGTCCTCATAAATACCCAAATGAACTAATCAAACATATTCATCATATTTGAACCCAATTAGTTGTCATCATCAACAAGTGTATCTCTAATCATATTTTCAGGTGAAATTACTATTAACTAGTAAACCAATCAATTTAAGTTCAACCATATACAAACGTCTACCATCTTACAATACTGTATTCGATATCAAAACCCTAAAATGGAGGGTCATCACATTCACCCCACCTTAAAAAGAATTTCGTGCTCGGAATTCAACTAATCTCATCCTTAAGAGGCTATTTAGGAGTTCAATTGCATATACATCATCATTGCTTAGGTTCTAAAACCACCATAGTTGCATGCACTCTAAGTTTTCAACTTAGGGTCTAGAGATTCTTGGGTGTGTCCACCCCACCGGATATATATGTGGAAGCATCACTTAAAGTCTT
Organism: Alisma plantago-aquatica; assembly: GCA_963693085.1. Classification (NCBI taxonomy): domain Eukaryota; kingdom Viridiplantae; phylum Streptophyta; class Magnoliopsida; order Alismatales; family Alismataceae; genus Alisma; species Alisma plantago-aquatica. The sequence goes on from OY856410.1 coordinate 781,554,306, forward strand.
AGCCATAACATGGCATTATGATATCTTAGGATTACATCACCCCTAAGGGTACATGTTTTGTTCATGCTTTTAAAGTTCAAGAGGAATTCATTTATATGCCATGATATTCAGATCGTTCAAACCTAACATCATTAACATCTTGTAATGATTTCAGCATTAGAGGAGATTTATCTTCATCCTTGATATTAGAATTTTTCTACTTAAGAAGGCCTTACGTAACATATTTGACCATTAGGGTTTCATCCTATGGTGTGATATGCATACTCAACTTAGAAGTATACATTAAGAAGGATCAACGTTACAAGCTATATTTCTGATCATATATCCTATGATCCAAAAATATCTTTATATCAAGTTCACGAGTTTTTTTTCATGTATTATGTGAAGGGAAAAAGAGAATATACTAAGTTTATCCCATGATCTTAGCATCATATCTATCGTGTTTCATATGAAGGGGAAGAGAATATTTTAAAGTCAAACTTATCATGATTTCAAACTTTGGTACTACATGTATGATATAGGGGGGAATATAGAATAGGTCAAGCTCATACGAGTGACTCGTCATATATAAATCATCTATATAGCTCAAGTGAGGTTTCTATCATCGTATATTAAGAAAGAGAAGAAGAAGGGAGAACATGTATTTTGAGTATCTTTTGCACAAAGCATCATACTCTCATAACTAGAGTTCATATATTACCTCACTTGCAACTAATGATGAGATTCACAAAAATATGTCACTCTAGCTAGGACCTAACTCAGCCAAAGGATTGACTTTATCATATGGGTCATCTACCCATACTTTTATTTTACCCAATTCTCACATATAGATTTGAATCATGCATAAGGACTCAACTCAACACTCGAGAGTAATCTAGTGTAGGATTTCATTTTTAACACATATCTCATATATTGGAGGCTAGGTCCTATGACCTTCTCCCTGTGGGTCTTACTCTCTCTAGAGTTCACCACATATCTCATCCTACCACTAGACATCCTCCTTGTATAAGAGCTTGAGGCTCATGCACACTCATCTCTATCTTAACTTAGCTTATCTTAAGTAGGAAAAGGAAATGTACTTTCATCATCAAGATTTTGCTTAAATTATACAAAATTGGATTCAACTAATATACAATTTAAAACTTTATAAGGAAACTTATACCATCAAAGATCAAACTTAAATAAGATTCTATATACTTATTTCCTTCATCTTTCCTTTGTCTATCTATCTATCACATAACCTTATGAGGCTCTAGACATCTAATCTAGATCTATTCTCTCTTCTAGACTAATGTCACTCCCTTTCACTTAGATTGCATGAACACTAACTACTCTCCAGTGTGAGGGACACGTTTTTATATTTACATATAGGTAATAAAATATTATATAGTTTTTCTCCGAGAAGGCAGACGACAGAGAAAACTATCGAGGCTCGAGCCGATTGGAAAACAAAACCAAATCAGCAAAATGAGTGTCCCACGCATAGTAGATAGACTAGTGCCATGTCACCTAGTGAAATGGTGAGAACAAGATGTAGTCAAGTGTAGCTACCCAATACATATGAGCTCTATATGGAAAGGGTTTCAGACACTTGTCTAAACCTAGTTCTCAAACATCTAGGTTCTAACCTAGAGGCTAGGTCAAACCTTATTCCTATAGAACAACTTACTAAGTTTCTAAGGTTTAAAGTGAAAGGTGAGATTTAGGTTTAATGTTTCATGGTGAGCAATTGTTAGGTGTAGCTATTGTTCATGCTCTGATACCAACTGTGATGTCCCCGGATTTTGGCTTCTCCAAACCCTATTGGGAATGAGATGTCAGAATCCAAAAACATCATCCAATCATATCAGAAAGCGATGCGGAAGCATAATACGCATACATGAACATACAATCATAACATTCTCAACATTTAACATGTAAATTAGAACATGAATTACCTTTTCATATTGAAAGAGAATTTTTACACAAGTCTAAACATGTATGCTAGCAGGTTCTTAGACAATAGGTACAACCTATACAACTTGCTCACATCTTATGTTTTTATCCCATTCTAGCTCTAGACCTAGAAAATACGATAAACAAAAACATCAACAAAAGTTTGTACGTGGAATTAAAAGCTATACTATGCTGGCATATAAAATACTCGAAATTGAAGAAACAGAAAGGAAACATTATTTAAAGTGGAGAATCAGGTAATACCAAGTTATTAGCCATATTTCAATGGACATGTATTACTATGGTGGACTTAGCACAAACATAAATATTGGGCCCTATCCCTGCATACCTTGTACCATTAGGGATCTCCCCGCGTACCTTGTACCATTAGGGAGGTGCTAGTCAACATTAATAATTTCCCTCTCTAATAGGGAGATTAATGAACCATCAGTAACTACATTCCATTTTCTTTCTTTAGTGTTCTTATTGTTCAAGACGGAAATGACAATACATATAGATCTACATCCAATAATGTATTTCAAGTACAAACAAGCAAGTACATATATTTAACATCCAGCAAATCTAGTCATATAATTATATCCACGTACCTGAGTTCAGAGGTTCTTTATACATCCATGATCATCTAGAACTTTGTCCATGACCTGATTAATAACAATTAATCATCATTAATACATGGTTCATTATATTACTGATATTTTAGGTCCAAAATTAGGGTTTGGCCAAATCTAGGTTCAAACTGATCTAAACTTGTGTTTGATATTTTTCTACAGACCAGGATGTCATTTTAGAGGTCTAGTTCATATTTCATAATTTTCTGATGCTCGGTCTATTTTCTAGAGTTAATATGAGGTTAAAAGCATCTAATTCCATTCTAATATAAAAAGACCTAGTATTTGGACATTTCATTAATATCAAAGGTTGTATTTAGTATCCAAATGATATTAGTGTTCAAGAGTAATATTTCCAGGTTTTATGGCCACTATATGCTAATTATACTATTCAAATAATCTTAAAAGAAGCATCATCTTGTAAATGGAAAATCAACCATAATACTACTTCAAAGGTCTAATTTAGGGATCTTATAAGGAAGTAGACATTTTTTTGAGTCTGGGGGTATTTTTAAGGGATTTATAGGACATTGGAGCTATTTTTCACTATTTTTATAAGGTCAATTCTATTCTTCAGAATTATAAACGATTTACCTACAAAACGTGGATCCGGGTCTACTGGGTAGATCCGTGAGTCCTTTGTCCCGTAGAACTGACCACACTGGTCTGCCATTCTTCCTCTTCTCTTCTATCTGCGAGCATTCTTCAGCCGCCGCTTCCAAGGCCAGCCTGGTCTAGCGTGCGGCAAGGCTCCGGTGAGAAAGAAGTCCGCCTCTGTCTCCTATCATCCGTGCACTACCATGGATGATTACAGTGACTGATCGGTGGCCTGAAATTCATCTTTGTCATCAAGGGATCACCTACCATCTTCTCCACTAATTCTCGAGCTTCTGCAGGTACCTCTCCCTTCTGCCATGGCAAGACAAGACATCACACGCGTTTGACTCCTCCTCGCAGTTTGGAAAGTGTGGATTCTTATTCATTGGAGCACCGCGCTCACCTCCGGCCACTCCGACGCTGGCAAAGAGGAGGGATCAGGCAAAATTTGGGCTCTCCAGTTGGGCGTTGCCGGAATCGAAGGTTCAGCGAGTCGTAGTGATTCATGCTATCGTTCCACAGTCCTCTCATACATATTTCCTCAGGTTCTGCTTCTCCTCCATTGTAGTCTGGGTTTCTAGGATGGTGAGATTGTCATCCCTTCCTCTATCGTGAACCTGGCTGGATGCCTGGTGCTTGCATCTGTGGGAACCAGTAAAGGCACGTCCAGCCTCAGCTTTGAATTGCCAACGCGCCACGCCTGATCTGGCTCTCATACTGTAAGCTGTTGTGCGGTAGGGAGTTCCAGGGTACCCACCCGACGCAGGCAAAGGCCATCAGTGACGGATCGTGTAGACAATTTCCAGGCTCTACTGCAGAGAGTTGAGACCGCCAGTGGCTTCCTTCTACTTAGACGATGCTCCAACATTCACTGGATTGAAAACAAAGCTTCTATAGCCCACACTCTACCTGGCGCCCGGTGGTCATCTGCAGCAGACGATGGGAATAAGGTTTTGAGGAAGTGGGTGATCTCCCTCAATGCCCAACAAAAGGATTTTCCAAAGTTTGATCGACTTCCTAGATACATCGTTTTCACTACTACGAAACAAACTCCTACTATCGTACGTTTTACACCCAACAAACCATCTCTCCCTTGATCTGTTCCCTACTTCTCGGATTTTAAAGACGAAGTCAAGGCCTGGATCCAAATTTACTGCTACAGGGAGTTCAAATCATCGTACCAAGTCGCGATCATAAAAAGCGCAGGTGACGTTGCAATGTCACAGATACTAGATATTCTATAATCAAACTTAGGTCCCTAATCAAAAGAAATTTTAATCTTTTATAGAAATTCAGACATCAATAACTCTGAATAACTAATCTGACTGTCATGAAATTTACACCACTAGTTCTTCAGAATGCAAAATAGATTCATGCCAAGTTTGACACCAATCCCAAAATTTGATCATTAAATAATCCCTCAATTTTTCCTCATAAATAAGTGTGTAAACTATGCATGCAAATTAATGAATTATCAAGTCTTGTCCTCATAAATACCCAAATGAACAAATCAAACATATTCATCATATTTGAACCCAATTAGTTGTCATCATCAACAAGTGTATCTCTAATCATATTTTCAGGTGAAATTACTATTAACTAGTAAACCAATCAATTTAAGTTCAACCATATAGAAACGTATACCATCTTACAGTACTGTATTCGATATCAAAACCCTAAAATGGAGGGTCATCACATTCACCCCACCTTAAAAAGAATTTCGTCCTCGGAATTCAACTAATCTCATCCTTAAGAGGCTATTTAGGAGTTCAACTGCATATACATCATCATTGCTTAGGTTCTAAAACCACCATAGTTGCATGCACTCTAAGTTTTCAGCTTAGGGTCTAGAGATTCTTGGGTGTGTCCACCCCACCGGATATATATGTGGAAGCATCACTTAAAGTCTTAGCCATAACATGGCATTATGATATCTTAGGATTACATCACCCCTAAGGGTACATGTTTTGTTCATGCTTTTAAAGTTCAAGAGGAATTCATTTATATGCCCTGATATTCAGATCGTTCAAACCTAACATCATTAACATCTTGTAATGATTTCAGCATTAGAGGAGATTTATCTTCATCCTTGATATTAGAATTTTTCTACTTAAGAAGGCCTTACGTAACATATTTGACCATTAGGGTTTCATCCTATGGTGTGATATGCATACTCAACTTAGAAGTATACATTAAGAAGGATCAACGTTACAAGCTATATTTCTGATCATATATCCTATGATCCAAAAATATATTTATATCAAGTTCACGAGTTTTTTTTTCATGTATTATGTGAAGGGAAAAAGAGAATATACTAAGTTTATCCCATGATCTTAGCATCATATCTTTCGTGTTTCATATGAAGGGGAAGAGAATATTTTAAAGTCAAACTTATCATGATTTCAAACTTTGGTACTACATGTATGATATAGGGGGGAATATAGAATAGGTCAAGCTCATACGAGTGACTCCTCATATATAAATCATCTATATAGCTCAAGTGAGGTTTCTATCATCGTATATTAAGAAAGAGAAGAAGAAGGGAGAACATGTATTTTGAGTATCTTTTGCACAAAGCATCATACTCTCATAACTAGAGTTCATATATTACCTCACTTGCAACTAATGATGAGATTCACAAAAATATGTCACTCTAGCTAGGACCTAACTCAGCCAAAGGATTGACTTTATCATATGGGTCATCTACCCATCCTTTTATTTTACCCAATTCTCACATATAGATTTGAATCATGCATAAGGACTCAACTCAACACTCGAGAGTAATCTAGTGTAGGATTTCATTTTTAACACATATCTCATATATTGGAGGCTAGGTCCTATGACCTTCTCCCTGTGGGTCTTACTCTCTCTAGAGTTCACCACATATCTCATCCTACCACTAGACATCCTCCTTGTATAAGAGCTTGAGGCTCATGCACACTCATCTCTATCTTAACTTAGCTTATCTTAAGTAGGAAAAGGAAATGTACTTTCATCATCAAGATTTTGCTTAAATTCTACAAAATTGGATTCAACTAATATACAATTTAAAACTTTATAAGGAAACTTATACCATCAAAGATCAAACTTAAATAAGATTCTATATACTTATTTCCTTCATCTTTCCTTTGTCTATCTATCTATCACATAACCTTATGAGGCTCTAGACATCTAATCTAGATCTATTCTCTCTTCTAGACTAATGTCACTCCCTTTCACTTAGATTGCATGAACACTAACTACTCTCCAGTGTGAGGGACACATTTTTATATTTACATATAGGTAATAAAATATTATATAGTTTTTCTCCGAGAAGGCAGACGACAGAGAAAACTATCGAGGCTCGAGCCGATTGGAAAACAAAACCAAATCAGCAAAACGAGTGTCCCACGCACAGTAGATAGTCTAGTGCCATGTCACCTAGTGAAATGGTGAGAACAAGATGTAGACAAGTGTAGCTACCCAATACATATGAGCTCTATATGGAAAGGGTTTCAGACACTTGTCTAAACCTAGTTCTCAAACATCTAGGTTCTAACCTAGAGGCTAGGTCAAACCTTATTCCTATAGAACAACTTACTAAGTTTCTAAGGTTTAAAGTGAAAGGTGAGATTTAGGTTTAATGTTTCATGGTGAGCAATTGTTAGGTGTAGCTATTGTTCATGCTCTGATACCAACTGTGACGTCCCTGGATTTTGGCTTCTCCAAACCCTATTGGGAATGAGATGTTAGAATCCAAAAACATCATCCAATCATATCAGAAAGCGATGCGGAAGCATAATACGCATACATGAACATACAATCATAACATTCTCAACATTTAACATGTAAATTAGAACATGAATTACCATTGCATATTGAAAGAGAATTTTTACGCAAGTCTAAACATGTATGCTAGCAGGTTCTTAGACAATAGGTACAACCTATACAACTTTCTCACATCTTATGTTTTTATCCCATTCCAGCTCTGGACCTAGAAAATACGAGAAACAAAAACATCAACAAAAGTTGGTACGTGGAATTAAAAGCTATACTATGCTGGCATATAAAATACTCAAAATTGAAGAAAGAGAAAGGAAACATTATTTAAAGTGGAGAATCAGGTAATCCCAAGTTATTAACCATATTTCAATGGACATGTATTACTATGGTGGACTTAGCACAAACATAAATATTGGGCCCTATCCCTGCGTACCTTGTACCATTAGGGATCTCCCCGTGTACCTTGTACCATTAGGGAGGTGCTAGTCAACATTAATACTTTCCCTCTCTAATAGGGAGATTAATGAACCATCAGTAACTACATTCCATTTTCTTTCTTTAGTGTTCTTATTGTTCAAGACGGAAATGACAATACATATAGATCTACATCCAATAATGTATTTCAAGTACAAACAAGCAAGTACATATATTTAACATCCAGCAAATCTAGTCATATAATTATATCCACGTACCTGACTTCAGAGGTTCTTTATACATCCATGATCATCTAGAACTTTGTCCATGACCTGATTAATAACAATTAATAATCATTAATACATGGTTCATTATATTACTGATATTTTAGGTCCAAAATTAGGGTTTGGCCAAATCTAGGTTCAAACTGATCTAAACTTGTGTTTGATATTTTTCTACAGACCAGGATGTCATTTTAGAGGTCTGGTTTAGATTTCATAATTTTCTGATGCTCGGTCTATTTTCTAGAGTTAATATGAGGTTAAAAGCATCTAATTCCATTCTAATATAAAAAGACCTAGTATTTGGACATTTCATTAATATCAAAGGTTGTATTTAGTATCCAAATGATATTAGTGTTCAAGAGTAATATTTCTAGGTTTTATGGCCACTATATGCTAATTATACTATTCAAATAATCTGAAAAGAAGCATCATCTTGTAAATGGAAAATCAACCATAATACTACTTCAAAGGTCTAATTTAGGGATCTTATAAGGAAGTAGACATTTTTCTGAGTCTGGGGTTATTTTTAAGGGATTTATAGGACATTGGAGCTATTTTTCACTATTTTTATAAGGTCAATTCTATTCTTCAGAATTATAAACGATTTACCTACAAAACGTGGATCCGGGTCTTCTGGGTAGATCCATGAGTCCTTTGACCCGTAGAACCGACCACACTGGTCTGCCATTCTTCCTCTTCTCTTCTATCTGCGAGCATTCTTCAGCCGCCGCTTCCAAGGCCAGCCTGGTCTAGCGTGTGGCAAGGCTCCGGTGAGAAAGAAGTTCGCCTCTGTCTCCTATCATCCGTGCACTACCATGGATGATTACAGTGACGGATCGGTGGCCTGAAATTCATCTTTGTCATCAAGGGATCACCTAGCATCTTCTCCACTGATTCTCGAGCTTCTGCAGGTACCTCTCCCTGTCGCCATGGCAAGACAAGACATCACACGAGTTCGGCTCCTCCTCGCAGTTTGGAAAGTGTGGATTCTTATTCATTGGAGCACCGCGCTCACCTCCAGCCACTCCGACGCTGGCAAAGAGGAGGGATCAGGCAAAATTTGGGCTCTCCAGTTGGGCATTGCCGGAATCGAAGGTTCAACGAGTCGTAGTGATTCATGCTATCGTTCCACAGTCCTCTCATACATATTTCCTCAGGTTCTGCTTCTCCTCCATTGTAGTCTGGGTTTCTAGGATGGTGAGATTGTCATCCCTTCCTCTACCGTGAACCTGGCTGGATGCCTGGTGCTTGCATCTGTGGGAACCAGTAAAGGCCCGTCCAGCCTCAGCTTTGAATTGCCAACGCGCCACGCCTGATCTGTCTCTCAGACTGTAAGCTGTTGTGCGGTAGGGAGTTCCAGGGAACCCACCCGACGCAGGCAAAGGCCATCAGTGACGGATCGTGTAGACAATTTCCAGGCTCTACTGCAGAGAGTTGAGACCGCCAGTGGCTTCCTTCTACTTAGACGATGCTCCCACATTCACTGGATTGAAAACAAAGCTTCTATAGCCCACACTCTACCTGGCGCCCGGTGGTCATCTACAGCAGACGATGGGAATAAGGTTTTGAGGAAGTGGGTGATCTCCCTCAATGCCCAAAAAAAGGATTTTCCAAAGTTTGATCGACTTCCTAGATACATCGTTTTCACTACTACGAAACAAACTCCTACTATCGTACATTTTACACCCAACAAACCATCTCTCCCTTGATCTGTTCCCTACTTCTCGGATTTTAAAGACGAAGTCAAGGCCTGGATCCAAATTTACTGCTACAGGGAGTTCAAATCATCATGCCAAGTCGCGATCATAAAAAGCGCAGGTGACGTTGCAATGTCACATATACTAGATATTCTATAATCAAACTTAGGTCCCTAATCAAAAGAAATTTTAATCTTTTATAGAAATTCAGACATCAATAACTCTCAATGACTAATCTGACTGTCATGAAATTTACACCACTAGTTCTTCAGAATGCAATATAGATTCATGCCAAGTTTGACACCAATCCCAAAATTTGATCATTAAATAATCCCTCAATTTTTCCTCATAAATAAGTGTGTAAACTATGCATGCAAATTAATGAATTATCAAGTCTTGTCCTCATAAATACCCAAATGAACTAATCAAACATATTCATCATATTTGAACCCAATTAGTTGTCATCATCAACAAGTGTATCTCTAATCATATTTTCAGGTGAAATTACTATTAACTAGTAAACCAATCAATTTAAGTTCAACCATATACAAACGTCTACCATCTTACAGTACTGTATTCGATATCAAAACCCTAAAATGGAGGGTCATCACATCAGTCCTTTGGCGCGACGGTCACAGGTGCATGTTGTCTAGGTGTGTAATCCGTCACGACCATTGCGATGCCCGAAATTCCACTGCCCGATATGGGCACACGTATAACTCCGGTTGGGTTGCTTCTGTTATATCATGAAAACAAAAGTGATTTAAACTTCAGCTGATGAGTAAAACATCATTGGCCGAAGACTGAGGTCCCGGCCTCAGATGGCATTACCCATCCCGGTCTATAAAACTAAGGCGGTGGCCCACAAAACACAAGAGTCAGTGCATGTGGCGCATGCACCGCCTCGGGCCTTATTACATACCAAATGTTCGTAATGTTTGTTCTGCAGAAAAGTAAATTGCAATCCTATTCTAAGAAATAAAATAAAGTAAAGCTCGAGTTGCCTCCCGAGAAGCGTTGCAGTTATCGTCTCCAGCTTGACGGCTCCAATTTACTCCTTATCTGCCAGCATCATCCCTTTTTTGCAACTTGATCTCGGCCTTCCATCTGTCACAGCCCTGGCCCCTTCGCAGGTTCGGTGTTTGACGGTATCTTTCCTGAGGGGTTCTTCATCAGTTCGGCCATTTGAGCTAATTGTTGGTCAATCTGGCGTTGATGCGTCTGCATATCTGCCAGTTGGACCTGTAATGAGTTCAACACACCCGAATTTGATAGCGCACTTTGTGCTAGCTGGTTATTAATTGTGTCCTGCTTCTTTGCGAAGTCGAAAAGCTGGCCAATCACGTCCGATTGGCTCAAGCCCTTGTCTTGATATTTGTTCGGCCCTTGATATTTACCTTGTTCCTGAAAGTTTCCCTTCGCTGACTGGAACTGACTGTTCTTGGTATATTGACCAGACCCCCCTCTCTTCTCAAAAGCTTGTATTGGCTTAGATATAGCATGCAGCTGGTGAGAATTCTCAGCTGCATCTTTGTTGCCATAGTTAAACCCGGGATGATCTGGCCTTTTGAAGTTCGCGAAGGAGACATTTTCGGTCCGTTTGTCTTCCGAGTCAGAATCACTGTCTGCGTCCGGTCGGGTGTAAACGCAGTTGTCTACTCCATGCCCCCCTTCGCCGCATGTGACGCATTTCAACACCTTCTCGACTGGCTTCTTACCTTTCCCGCCAGCTTCTCGCAGTTGTTTAACATCAGTGGCGATCCTCTGTATCTGCGAGGTGATGGACTCCAGTGCCTTAGATTCAAGGGTAGACCCTTCACCGCCCTTCTTGACCTGCCCTCGGTCAGATCGATCAAAGTCAGCGCCAGCCATCAGCTCAGCCATATTCTTGATGATCTTTTCAGACTTACTTGGTTTCTTCCCGAGGAAGTCACTGCCTGTCGCCGCATTTAGTGACACCCTTTCATTGGGAGTCAGGCCATTATAGAAGGTGGTGATGAGGAAGCCCTTCTTATAGTTATGATGGGGGCAATCCCTCAGATATTCCTGGAACCGCTCCCAGGCGTCATGGAGGCTTTCACTCGGCTTTTGCATGAAGGATGTGATCTTCTGCCTGTTTCTGACCGTTCTCTCGGTGGGGTAGAACTTGTTTACGAATGCATCAGCCAAAGCTCCCCATCCATTCAAAGACTGGTGGGGTAACCCAAGATACCAGAACAGGGCCTTGTCTTCGAGGGAGAAGATGAAGCCCTTACAGTAGATAACCTCTTGAGGGACCCCCCGCATCTTTATCGTATCACATATGTTTTTCAATGCATCGAGATGGTGGTAGGGATTATCGCTTTTCGAATTTCCCCTGAAGCTTTTGTTTTGAATCATAGAGATCACAGACGGCTTAAGCTCAAAATTTGCCGCGTTGAACCGCGGGGTGATGACGGGACATCTGGTGTTGTTGGATTTTGTGGACGCAAACTCTCTTAACGTCTTCTCCTCCTCTTCAGATTCATTGTTGTCGCTTTCTCCCCGGCGTTGTTCCCGATCATTCTGATTTCTTCTTTGCCTCTGACAGTGATGACGTCTGTGTCGGTGAGGGTCTTCCTCGTACTCTCCTGAGTCTGGATCTTCTTGTTGATGGTCACCGTCGTACCTGTCATTGCCTTCAGGCGGGGGCGAATCATGCCTCCTCCCTTGGCGTTCGCCTTCATAATGGGGTGGCTCAATACGAGGCGGCATGACGGTTGGAGTTGATGCTCAGTGGAACAGATCACCGTTCTTCTGAGTTCCTATTAGTGGCACGAGGAATCAAGTTTAGAAGATAGATTTATTAATTTTAGGCAAAGAATGATAGTAAAGAAAAAAGAAAAAGAAAAAGAAAAAGAGTGATGTCAAACTCATTGCTAAGCTTGAGGCACAGGAGTGTAGTTAGTGGATTCGGATTCGTCAACAGTACCGTTTTTGCCTTGTCCCCGGCAACGGTGTCAAAAAGTTGACCGGCCTAAATCGCGCGTCCTAAAATTGGAGGTGGATTTGAGGTAGTCGAGATTTTACATTTATAAACCTGAATCCTTCTAGGCCCCCACAACTTTGTTTACAGGGTCGAAGTAGATATACGGGGTCGAACACAGGGACAAGGGGGGTAGTGTTGAGAACACGGAATCGACACGCTACACTCCGGCAGGTATAAAGAGATGTAAATTCCCAAAAGGGAAGCAGTAAGATGTCACAAATAAAACGAAGAAAACTATCTCCAACTGGAGCTACTAGAAAGATTTAAGGTTTTAGTCATATAGCAGTTTTTAGGGGTTTTCATGCAACAGAAATAAAAAGATATTGCTCGAGCTAAAGCGAGGTACGAAGGATAAAACTCCAGTAAGACAAGCGGCGGTAGAACCAGTCATGTACCCCTCCTCTCGAAGCGGGTACCTCTAACAAGGCATCAGCGCCCCTCTCGAGGTCACCGGACTAAAATTAGAGTTGGAAAGGTCACTAAAGCAACTCCGTTCCAGTCACTCTCGTACTCCAGAATTGGACCAAACACTAGAGCCACAACACAACTCTCGAAGCTGTTGCGACGGGAAAACATGATTCGTTAGCTAAGCGAAACGTGATCCAAACATGCAAGCTAGAGTTCGGATATCAAACATAGCAGTCATCCAACATTGTGCCGAGCACAGAGCAGCAATCAATTAAGCATCTTCTATTTCCATAGACAAATAAAGGGTCTTAATTACAATGCATAAGTAAGGAATTAAATGACAGAAAGTAAAGATAGGTGTCGCCTCCTTGATGTAGAAGGACGACAGGGTACTGTAGCTCTCCTTCCCGATATCGGTCAGAGGCCTAGCCCGATACAGAGGTGTTGGGCGGCACACCCTCTCGGGCGGCACGCACCGACTGTCGACCGTATCATTCAAGGACCCTGGCCGATACGCTCATGTCGGGCGGCACACCCTCTCGGGCGGCACGCTCGACAAGCTAAGTGTATCGGTTTTATATCGTGTAGGGCTAAGAGATACGCATTGTCGTTGTGGGGCACTTGTGTCGCTCATCTACGTCGGCCGATATCGGCCCGCAGTGTCGCCCGGGACGGTCCTAAGTGAAATGTCTCCTCCCTCTCGGGATGAGGAGAAGCTCACCTAGTGTCGCCCGAGACAAGCACTGGGGCACGACACGTATGCTCTCGCAGTCTCCTCGGAAGATAGCTCAACTCCCAACTGTCCGAATTAAAAATCCGAACTGACCAAACTGTCTTTTCGGCTCCCTGTAGCTGCTATTTATAGGCAGCGGTTGGGGGAAGTTATGGTGCTCGAAGCGCCACGTGGCCCCCTTAAGAGTCGGTCGATGGACGGCCGATACAGGTATAGCTCGGCGCGGAGGTGTCTTTTATCGGTCATGTGACGGGCAGCGCGCCTGCCGGTGGGTGGCTGTGTCGCCTGACAAGCTGGGTTGTCGGGGCAAGCCGGGCTCCCTATTAGGTAGAAGGTGTTTCGTCCGTCAGCTTCTTCTCACGTGGCACCTCCTTGTCGAGCATCTTTGTGTCGCCCAACCCCTGTCGGGCAGGGGTTGTATCGGGCATCAGGGAGGCCGAGACAAGCTTGGACTTATTCATGGGACGGAGCGGACTTATTGCCCAAAAATGAGGAAAACTCTACAAAAGATAGGAAAATTGGATTAAGAGCATTGCTTGGCCAATTATTGTAAAAGTGAATACAAAAGAGAGGAAAATAGCTAAAAATGGCAGTTTTGATAACAGAATAATAGTCTAAAATATCACAAAATTTGGTGTTATTAGGTACGCCTCTACAAACCATCCTTCCTACTGTATAGATGCTTACACGTTTCCTTTGTTCTGGGTTTGGGAGAAGAAATTTTTTGTTTTTGCTGCCTTCTCTGTCTCCCCTAAAACCCACCACTCACCTCCCTCTATTTCCCCATGCATGCACCTTTTCTTCTCCATTGTACCCACACTACACATACACCATACAATCACTAGTACAGATACCACCTATAGCATAAGTTAAAATATACCTATAACATTACTTTTGTACCGAGACCTAAGTTGGCGACACTACAACTAAGGACCTTCTGCATAGGTTTCAAGGGAAAGGTATAATCGACAACACAAAGTCAGTGTTAGTTGCTATGAAAATAAAATATGACAACTCAACATGATATCAGTGTTGTGGGTATCGCTCTGTGTCGTCGGTTCCAGACAAAGGAACCAATGCTATAGGCCTACTGTGTCATTGATTCTTATTTGAAGAATCGATGACGTAGAGTAATATCACAACTTGGTAGAACAACCGTATTGCGGGATAGGTATCATGGACGTGATACGTGGCAAAATCATTTTTAGAATATATGTGTCATCAAGTTTCATTGAAAATCAGAGACGTCAATCTATAATGTCATTTTTTTATAATAAACAATGCCGTAAATATTTCTTTTTGTAGCATGTCTGTAGACCTATATTCGGTTGTTCAGCAAGATGTAGAACCTATGGTTCATTAGAACTACAGGTTCCATCATGTGTTCATCTTATCAACATGCCCGCATACCTATAAAACCTACAATAACAAACACATACACACAATTCATCCACCCACATACATTTTCATTCTCGATTTCCATTCTCTTCAACGCTTGATTCCATTCTCATGCACACACACAATTAGGAAAATACACAGAATTTTATTCTCCAATTCCATTATCATGACATGTACAAATGCAATTATCATTATATTCATTCCTCTTCACATTCATTCACACACATGTATATATACACACATCATTTACATATGCACCAACAATTCACTTGCATCAAATTTAAAGTTGAAAAAAGTCCCAACCATTATGTAAGGAGTGTGACGTTAGAGGGGATCTTCTCCCTATTTATTTTAAGGAATAATCCATATAATCCAAACACACTACATATACATGCTAGAATAGGTGTAAAATTTTCATTTTTCAAGTGATGATATACAAAATAACCAAAGTATAGTAGCAGAAATAATGAATCAGGACTATATTCAATTTCAAGAGTTCACATAATATTCTCCCACTAGGGGTTTACATGAAAACAACAACTTTAGGATCTAAATAGAGGGATATCTATCTCAAGTCTATCTCTCATTAAGAGTCATCTCCATAATCCAGGTCCACATCTGCATGTCATGTCCTCCATGTCCTACACTTGGGGTTTGAAGCATACCCCAAAAAAGAATATGAAGTAGATGTTTTCATCATAAATGTCTATATGAGCATATTAATTGGGGACTGAGCAATACTAGGAAAAAGGACATCGAATATAAGAAGGCTTCCCATAGAAGAGAAAAAAAAACATCCAAGTGGATATTAAAAGAATACATCATGAAGAAGATAAATAATAAGAGAATTTGTGCCTTAATTTACATCAACAATGTCACAAATATAAATGTGCATGTAAACAACATAGACTAAGGTTATTTCAAGCATGTCCGGGACACCGGAAGATATCATCCTAAAATATGGGTGGAAAAGCACACCCTGGGCAAAATAACTACATCATATATATATATATATATATATATATATATATATATATATGTATATGTAAATGTAAATATACATATATATGTATATATAATGAGTGGAACAACACACTTGAGATGGAAAAATCACAACGTATGTATGGTTGTACTCATGTACCGGTACAAGAAATAAAATTAATCTAAGCCATGCACTCAAATAGAGAAAGGAAAGTCAAAGTTTATTCAAACTAAAATAATAGGATGACAACATCCAACAACTATAATGTGGGGTTAAAGGACCCATAAACAAATATCCAATTATGTCTACAAAATAGGGTACATAAATAGATCATAAAAGTCCACCACAAGATTGTTAGGATATCAAATAGTCAAATTAGGATTTCCATATGGAATAAAATGAACAACTTATATATAAGAGTCTGATAAGAATATCCAAAAAACTAAGATGATCACAAGATCAGAATCAACATAGAATCTTTCTCATGAAATAAAATCATAGAAGAGAGAGAAATTGTGTAGGTGAATTTGTCCACATGACCGAGAGAGAGAGCAAATTCAGGTGATTGCTCAATATGATGAATAGGGATGCAACATACCTCACATGAAGTCTACATACATCCAAGGTCAAAACCCTAATTCCATCTCTCTCCAAAAGCAACCTAGAAAAGGAAAATGTGAGATTAGGGTTTGGTTTTACATTAGATTTGGGTTTTGAGATAAATTTTTATGAGTTGTGGCACCATTAGTATTTTTGGCTCATTACCATTGTATTTATCAAAATATTTTGTTTATAGCATCAACATTCACTTAATTGAGTCTTAATTGACGGATAAACATAATTGATGCAAATATACTGGCAACTAGACCTGATAATGAATCCCGATATATATTCTAGTGAATCTATCTGTCCAAGCAGTATGAGAGTAATTCTAAAATTAGAATCATAATTCACCTAGACGAGTTCCATAAGCAACTGATTCTTGTCTTGAGGATTACAAAATTGCTACAAGCTAAGAAGTCTCTCAAGTACCTTCATAAACTTAACAGTAATATTTTAAAAATTCATGATATAATGTAGAAGGATCCATGTAGCCGAACACAACATGGTTGGTATTGAGGCTTAGATGATGATATATGTAGAAGTTTGATGAAATACCAAAATTCCCATGCCACGTGGATGTTTGACATAAATTGAAACTTGAAAATGATTCACTTATGACAACGTGGATGTATCAGATCCAACCTTGATCTCCTTTGTCAAGGGATGAATTTTCAGGACTTCTTAAATGGGATCTTAAAACCAGAAAGTTAAACTATCGATGCCCCATCAGACTAACACACAGTCTGTAGGATCACAAATGGTTCAATACGGCTACAGAATATGCTAAACAAGAAAGAAAAATAGTGGTTGTGAGCATCCATGGGGGAAAGTGCTGACAAAACATCTTGAAAACTGAATACACATTATACACTTACATCCTAAGTGAGATTATGTGTAAAAAAATTGTTCCAAATCAGAGACTATCCAAGATTTACTCCTAATGAGTAAATCTCAGATGGATTTCTAGGCCAAGGTGCTGATTTAGAAATTTGGGTTTACAGATTAAGGTCGGTCTTCATGCCACCCATCTATATGTCCTTTATCAGAATTTATATAGTCATTAACTAGCTTGGGGGTTGGTCTCATAAATAACTTTAAATATATATAATTTACATACAAAATATGTATAATGATATCAAGCATAATATTTGAGAAAGATTATAGCTATAATACCAAGCATAATACCAAATAGCTATAATTTAAAAATTATAACTAAACAAACAAACAATAAGTATAGCTAAAAAAAAGTAAACAACACACCTTAACAAGCAGCATCATGTTGGCTAAATGGACATCATCAAAATCCCTTTGTTTTGAAAATGACAAACATTTCATTCTTGTGGATCTAACGTGCTATTTGAGTATTGCAGGAACTAAGTGGATGACACAACTTTGGAAGATCTAAATGATCACATTGTGTTAATTTCATGATTGTATTTAAATGTAAAACTTGTACAAGTATAAAATGTACAAGTACTTAGATATCATGTAAATCAAGCGTTTAGATCTTCCCTAGCCATTCAAAACACTTAGATAGGTCATCCCCTATAATAGTTTTACAACTGCACACTCATACACACACTTAGCATTCATCTAGAACCACCAAAATAGAGACACTCTCGGTCGAACTCTTTGTCGACCGAGACAAGCTCAGTCGAACAACTTCTCGACCGAGAATCTCCCGGGTTATTTCTTCTAATAGGTTCTATAGCCGTTAGACATAGAAGACAAGGTAGTTGGGAGTTGAAATTGAACGTTATATACACTTGCTCCAGACCGTCCCTCGGTCGACAAAAACTTCGATCGACGGACTCTCGGTCGACAAACTTCTCGACCGAGATTGTCTCTGTCGGCACTTTTCAGAATTAATAAACTAGTCGTTGCTAAAGTAATTAGTGGATACCTAACATCTAGTTGAGCACTTAGAACTCCCTAGAAAGTGTCTAGAACGTCCTTAAGCATTCATAGGCCATTCCTATAAATAGGGCATGCCTTAGGACACCCAAAACACACTTGTGCAACACTTGATCATACATACTTGCAATTGGCAATCTATTCTTGTGAGCAATTGAGCAACTCTAGCATTTGCTAATCCTTTCCATTGCTACAAATTTGTGTCCTACAGGCTAGCATCTCCTACCCACTGCACTTCTACTTCCATACACATTGGTTAGGAGATCAAAATGCTTGATATAGGAAATCAAGCCTTGTGCTACAACGGTAATTGTAATTTTCATTTTCCCTTCTTGTTCCTTCTTATTGCTTGTACTCTCCTTGCTACTCCTTGGTTTGGAGGCTACGGATTGGAGAGGGTGCTATCTTCTCAGGTGGAGAAGGATCTTCTCAGTGGACAAGGAGGACTTTGGACTACTTCTAGAAGGTCTCAATGAAAAGCTACTGCAAGGAGGAAGGCTACTTCAAGGGGAAGCTTGAAGTTACTTCAAGTGAAGGTTGCTTCATAGTTGGTGAGATGACTTCGGGGTGAAGGATGTCCAAAGGGTGAGGAAAGTATTTGTAATTTTGTGTAACATCCTAAAAAGGTAATAAAATTCAAGTACTTTCAAATCCCAATTGGAAACAATTGGGTAGTGGACTGACTCCCTTAGTTTTTGCTAAGGGTGGAACCACTCTAAACACCTTGCCTCTTTCTTCTTATCTCAATTGTGGTTGCTTGAGTTGAATTATTGTTAAAATATTTATAAAACCCTATTCACCCCATCTAGTGGTTTTTCATTTGGTATTAGAGCAAGGCTTCAAGGAACTCTAACAAAGTCTTGAAGAATGGATGACGGGGTACTCAACAACCTCAACTTGGAAGGAACACTCATGGCTAGATCTCCACCTTTTGATGGCACTAACTACACATACTGGAAGAGGAGGATGCAGTTCTACTTCCAGGGAATTAGTTGGGATCTCTGGAGGATGGTGTCAAATCCATATGACTTTCCTCAAATAGAGTATGCAACTTGGGATGCTAATACGGTAAGATCAGCCCAAATGAATGCAAAAGTTGTAAGTATACTCTATTGTTCAATTTCCATTGGTGAATTTAATAGAATATCAAATTGTGAAACATCATATGAGATATGGCATAGACTCTCTATAACCTATGAAGGAACTATTCAAGTTAAGAATTCTAAAATCAGAATGCTTAAACAAAAGTTTGAACAATTTTGTATGGATCAAAATGAGTCTATTAGTGAAATGTATGCAAAATTTTATTCTATTGTGAATGGTTTAAATGCTTTAGGTAAAGTAATCAGCAAAGAAGATCAAGTATAAAAAATTCTTAGGTCTCTTCCTCCCAAGTACAAGCCCAAGGTGACTACTATTGAAGAAGCAAATGATCTCACCTGACGAAGGATGGAGCAACTCATTGGCAACTTAGAAGCACATGAGGCAACCTTGGAGGAAGAAGAATGATGAGAGCGTGAATTTCAATAAGGAAGAAAGAAAGATATGGCCCTAAAAGCTTCAAAGATCATCACTGAAGAAAGGGATGAAACAAGTGATGGAGATGAAGGAGAAGAAGCTCTAATTGTTAATGGTAAGAAATATAGAAGATTTAGATCTAACAAAGTTGTTGGTTCTTCTTCTTCATCTCCTAGGTGTTTTGGATGTGGAAAGAAGGGACATCTCAAGAATGAATGTCCTAAAGCAAAGAAAGGAAAGAAAAGTTTATCCAAGAAGAAGGGAGAAAAAGCATACAAAGTTGCATGGGATGAGTCAAGTGATAGTGAAAGTGGAGAAGCGAATGTGGAGTGCCTCATGGCCAAAGAAGATGATAGTGATGATTCTCAAAAGGTAAGCCTTCTTGATTTGCCAAAAGAAGATCTAGTTGTTAGTCTACAAGATACTCATGACAAATACGTTGATTGCAAAAAGAAACTAAAGAAGGTTACTAGAACTAATGAGGATCTATATGCTAGATTGAATAATCTTTCTTTCAAAAAGGACAATATTTCTTCTAAAAATTTGACTTTGAAATCATCTTTAAATGATTGCAATATGAAGCTACTTACTTTAGAAACAAATCATGATCTTTTTTCTCAAGAAAAGGCTAATTTGCTTGCAAAACTGAATAATTTCCAGACTCAACCTATCCTATGTAATCATCTAGATTATGATGCTATTGTTAAGGAAAGAATCTCTGTATTATCTGATCTAGATCAAGCAAAGGTAGATATCAATAAGAATATGGATGAGATTGTAAACTACAAAGAGAAATTAATGGTTTAAGGGGTAATGATGTTCTTGATAATATTCTGAAATATTCTTCTAGTTACAATGGAAGAAGAGGGTTAGGATATGTTCCAAAAGAAAAATCCTATCAACCTAGACCTAGGAGAACTCAAGCACCCAAGACCAAGATCATGTTTGTACCCAAGAACACAACTCAAAATACTAGAAAGAGAAATAAAATTGATTCTATTTTTTGTCATTATTACTTGCATCTTGGACATTATTCCTTTTCATGTCCTTACAAGAAAAAGGATGTTGATTTAGTATGGGTTCCAAGACCCCAAACTTAGAAAATTTAATATAATTAAGTTGAGATTTGACCTAACACTTCATTTGAATATCTTAATGTCTCATATCAACTAAATAGAGTGATACCTTAGCATATTACAATGATTTAAGCCCAAAACAATACTGAAACAAATAGAAACATTCTCGGTCGACAAACAGTTCGACCGAAACATCCTCAGTCGAGAAAATATTCGACTGAGGGAATGCCTGTGACAAATCTAAAATCTACAGTAGAATTTATAGTGAAAATAACAACTATTCCGGTCGAAGAATTTTCGATCAGAGCAAAAATCGGTCGAGAAATTGTCGACCAAGTGAATTTCTATTTTAGTTCAGTTTCAACCTGTAAAATAGCAACTTTCTCGATTGACAAATTGTTCGACCGAGACATCTGTCGGTTGAAATATTTGTCGACCGAATGAAGATCTGTTCAGTTTAATTTGTTAAATCATGATTCAGTTAAACGTACCTAACCATAATAGACCATCACATGGGTACCAAAACCTATATTTTATTGTAGGATTGGGTAGTTGACAGTGGATGTTCCAAACACATGACCGGGAACAAGGATGCATTTCAAACTTTTGAGGAAAAGAAAAGCAGAACAATCACTTTTGGAGACAATGGTAAAGGTAAAATTGTTGGAATAGGTAATATTTGTACAAATCATAAAATATATAATGTTTTACTTGTTGATGGTTTGCACCATAATTTAATAAGTGTCAGTCAATTATGTGATAGTGGATATGATGTTTTATTCAACAAAAATTGCTGCAAGTTACTAATAGAAAATACTACAAATGTTGTTTATGAAGGAAAAAGAGTTGGAAATCTATATATCCTTAGACCTAACTCTATGCAATATGTAGTTGGAAAATGCTTACTTGTAAAAGAAAATTCTTTACAACTATGGCATAGAAAATTAGGTCATGCTAGTTCATATGTTATCAAAATGCTAGTTAAATATGATCTTGTTCGTGGTTTGCCTAAGTTATCTTTTGATCAATCTAAAAATTGTGAACCATGTATACTTTGTGTAAACAAACTAAAACTTCTTTTAAACCCAAAAACATGCTTAGCACCAGTAGATCACTAGAACTTATTCATATGGATTTGTTCAGACCTATGAGGACACAATCTATTGGTGGGAAAAGATATTGCTTTGTTATTGTTGATGACTACAATAAATATACATGGGTACATTTTCTTGCAAATAAAGATGATACTATTCAAGTTTTCATACAATTTTGTTCAAAGATTGAAAATCAATTACAAAACAAAATATACACAATTAGGAGTGATCATGGTGGAGAATTTGAGAATCATCTATTTGAAGAATTCTGCACATCTCAAGGCTACACTCACAATTTTTTTGCTCCACGCACTCCACAACAAAATGGCATAGTTGAAAGGAAAAATCAATCATTACAAGAAATGGCTAGGACTATGATGCTTGAACATAATACACCTAAACATTTTGGGATGAAGCAGTAAACACAGCTTGTTATGTGCTAAATAGAGTAACCGTACACTTTTATATGAAGAAAACACCATATGAAATCATGTATACTAAGAAACCAAGGGTTGACTATTTTCATACTTTTGGCTCAACTTGCTATATCTTGAACACAAAAGATGATAGAGAAAAGTTTGACTCTAAATCACAAAAAGCCTTTTTCTTAGGATATTCAACTTCTAGTAAAGCATTTAGAGTTTACAACACTATCTCTAGAAAAGTTGAAGAATCCATTCACATTACTTTTCATGAAGAACTAAGAACTGAAAATTATGATGTAGTTGATATTACTCATCAAGTAGAAAATCTAACAATATCAACTAAAGATGATCAAAATGCTACAAATGATCAACAAGTTGAGACACAACAACCCATTCCTAGACTCATTAAGGATCATCCTCAAGAACTAATCATTGGAAATCCTAATGATAAAATAAAAACCCGTTCATCTTTTAGAGATGTTGCAAATATGGCATTTGTATCTATAATTGAACCTAAGAAGGTAACTAAAGCTCTAAAAGATGATTATTGTATAATGGCAATGCAAGAAGAATTAAACCAATTCACTGAGAATGATGTATGGGACTTAGTTCCTAAACCTCAAGATAAAACCATTATTGGAACTAAGTGGGTTTTTAGAAATAAGTTAAATGAAGCTGGAGAAGTAGTAAGAAATAAAGCTAGGTTGGTAGCACAAGGGTATAATCAACAAGAAGGAATAGACTTTGATGAAACTTATGCACCAATGGCAAGACTTGAAGCCATTAGAATGCTACTAGCTATAGATGCCCACAAAAACATCAAACTATTCCAAATGGATGTAAAAAGTGCATTTCTAAATGGAATAATACAAGAGGAAGTATATGTTGCCCAACCACCTGGTTTTGAAATTCCTGGTAAAGATGATCATGTTTACAAACTTAAGAAAGCACTTTATGGTTTAAAACAAGCACCTAGAAATTGGTATGAAAGGCTCAAAAAATATCTCTTTGATAACAATTTTTCAATTGGAAATTCAGATCCTACTTTATTTTTCAAAACATATGAATCTCACTTTCTAGTTGTTCAAATTTATGTTGATAATATTATCTTTATGAATCTTTATGTAAACAATTTAGTGATATTATGCAAAAGGAATTTGAAATGAGTCTCATGGGAGAATTGACTTTCTTTCTTGGTTTTCAAATAAAGAAAATGCCCGCTTTGATTTTTATAAGCCAAGAGAAGTATACAAATGAACTTTTAAAACATTTTGGGATGGAACATTGCAAACATGCTACCACTCCAATGGCTACCTCTAGTAAAATTGATAAGGATGAAAATTGGGAACCCATTGATGATTCCTTATATAGGGCCATAATTGGTAGCTTACTTTACTTAACTGCTTCTAGACCGGATATCATGTTTTCCGTTAGACTTTGTGCTAGATTTCAATCAAAACCCATGCAAATTCATTTTCAAGCTGTCAAACGGATTCTAAGATACTTAGTCGGCACCTCAAACTATGGTTTATGGTATCCTAAAAGACAATCTTTGGATTTGAAAGCTTATACCGATGTCGATTGCGCTAGTTGTCGACTTGACCAAAAAAGCACAAGCAGAAGTTGTTTCTTATTAGGAAGAGTCTTAGTATCATGGTTTAGAAAGAAACAAAACACGATTGCCCTATATACCACTGAAGCTGAATATATGGCAGCCGGGTCTTGTTGTGCTCAAGTGCTTTACATGCAACAAGTCTTAAATGATTATGGTTTTACATTTTCATCTACGCCTATCTTTTGTGACAATACAAGAGTTATAAACTTGGCACATAATCCTATTTTACACAACCATGCCAAACATATTGAAATCTGTCATCATTTTCTAAGGGATCATATCTCTAAAAATCATGTATCCCTTCATCATGTTGATACGGAAGATCAATTTGCTGAGATTTTCACAAAACCACTTCCATTAGATCAATTCAACAAAATAAGGAAGCAACTACTCATTACTCACTTAGAAGATGTTTTCTTTGACATTTGTGCTTCTTAAATTGGTTGGTTTTTCTGATCCTTACATTTTGGCTTCAAATGGACATCCTTTCAAATGATTTGATGGTTATCTTTTTGAAAGGGGAAAACAAATTAAGGGGGAGTTTTAACACATGATTTTAATGGCTATCTTTTTGAAATGATAAAGGGGGAGAAATAATATAAAACTTAAATACTCCATCAATGAGTTTCATAATCTCTTTGCTTTACATTAAAAGTTGCTACATTCCCTAAGAGTTGGACTTTATGTTCCACACTTCCTTGGGAATAATAAGCATACATTCCATAAACAAGAGAAGGAATACACAAGATAAATCCCAGGTATGAAACTCAACTCATTTTAAGTATATTTGATTTATATTTAGAAATGTTTGTCATCTTCAAAAAGGGGGAGATTGTTAGCTAAATGGACATCATCAAAATTCCTTTGTTTTGAAAATGACAAACATTTCATTCTTATAGATCTAACGTGCTATTTGAGTATTGCAAGAACGAAGTGGATGACACAACTTTGGAAGATCTAAATGCTCACAATGTGTTAGTTTCATAATTGTAATTAAATGTAAAACTTGTACAAGTATATAATGTACAAGTACTTAGATATCATGTAAATCAAGCGTTTAGACCTTCCCTAGCCATTCACAACACTTAGATAGGTCGTCCCCTATAATAGTGTCACAACTGCACACTCATACACAAACTTAGTATTAATCTAGAACCACCAAAACAGAGACACTCTCGGTCGAACTCTTTGTCGACTGAGACAAGCTCAGTCGAACAACTTCTCGACCGAGAGTCTCCCGGGTTATTTCTTCTAATATGTTCTATAGTCGTTAGACACAGCAGACAAGGTAGTTGGGAGTTGAAATTGAACATTATATACACTTGCTCCAGACCGTCCCTTGGTCGATAAAAACTTCGACCGATGGACTCTCGTTCAACAAACTTCTCGATCGAGATTGTCTCTATCTGTACTTTTCAAAATTAGTAAACTAGTCGTTGCTAAAGCAATTAGTGGATACCTAATGGCTAGTTGAGTACTTAGAACCCCCTAGAAAGTGTCTAGAACGTCCTTAAGCATTCATAGGCCATTACTATAAATAGGACATGCCTTAGGACACCCAAAACACACTTGTGCAACACTTGAGCATACATACTTACAATTGGCAATCTATTCTTGTGAGCAATTGAGCAACTCTAGCATTTGCTAATCATTTCCATTGCTATAACTTCATGTCATACAGACTAGCATCTCCTACCCACTGCACTTCTACTTCCTTACGCATTGGTTAGGAGATCAAAACGCTTGATATAGGAAATCAAGCCTTGTGCTACAATGGTAATTGTAATTTCCATTTTCCCTTCTTGTTCCTTCTTATTGCTTGTACTCTCCTTGCTACTCTTAGGGTTGGAGGCTGCGGATTGGAGAGGGTGCTATGTTCTCAGGTGGAGAAGGATCTTCTCAGTGGAGAAGGAGGACTTTGGACTACTTCTAGAAGGTCTCAACGGGAAGCTACTTCAAGGAGGAAGGCTACTTCAAGGGGGAGCTTTAAGTTACTTCAAGTGAAGGTTGCTTCATAGTTGGTGAGACGACTTCGGGGTGAAGGTTGTCCAAAGGGTGAGGAAAGTATTTCTAATTTTGTGTAACATCCTAAAAAGGTAATAAAATTCAAGTACTTTCAAATCCCAATTGGAAACAATTGGGTAGTGGACTGACTCCCTTAGTTTTTGCTAAGGGTGGAACCACTCTAAACACCTTGCCTCTTTCTTCTTATCTCAATTGTGGTTGCTTGAGTTGAATTATTGTTAAAATATTTATAAAAATCTATTCACCCCCCCTCTAGTGGTTTTTCACATCATAGGGATGGCAAAATCATGCACCTCAAGCAGTAGCAGCCGCAGCGCAGCGTCGACGACTCAAGCACCAACATCAACATTGACAACTGCACTCAGACCAGTGCCAGAGGAAGAAGAGGGCATTGAAGAAATAGAGAGTTGCGACAACAATGATGACAACACTCACAACAATAGTTGTAGATGAGCGGCAACAACGATGATAGAGGGAGTCCACAATAGCTGATCTGATTGATAGAGCACAATCTAATCATATAATGAATAGAGAATGGGAGAAAGAAAGTTTTGGGGTGATGTTAAGTACAATTTAATCATTGGTTTCTAAAAAAATCGATGATAGAGGACTTAGTTGTTAGTTTCTAAAAAGAATTGATGACACAGTAAACACTATGTTGTCAGTTATATAAAGAAACCAATGATAGAGGTATTTGTCCCTAATAAAAAACACCAACCTCAGTAGGACTTAGTTTCCAGATTTATAAACAAAATTGACAGAGTACATACTATTCGTCAGTTTGATACTTGAAAATTGACAACAAAGGCCCTTATCCTTAATAAAAATTTCAACCTCATTAAGAACATAGTCATCAGTTTATAGAAATGAAATTGATGACATAACCCAATTTGGGAGGAAATAATTTTTCATGGGGCACATGACTGGAATCCTTTGTCGTTTGTTCAATACAATAAAGCAGACACCAAAAGGTTTTTGGAGGTATTTTTGGTGTGGTGGATGAGACCTTTATTGTCGATTTTTTTAGAGAAAAATTGATGGTAGAGGTATTTTGGAGGTAAAATTTATTCCACAAGAAGGGGTGTGTCATCGGTTGCTCCACAACCAACGCTAAACGTCTATATCAAAATATTCTTCTAGAAAATTGAATTTCATGGTTATCTATGAGGTCAGTTCTTCCAATGGTAACTAGTTATAGTAGAAGTGGTGCCCGTATTTTTTCCTTAATCGATAGGACTTGACTACTAGTGACTTTAATTTCTAGCAACCGATGATAGGGATGTAGTGTCACTTTTCTATTTAAACCAACATTAAGAAAAGTGATACCAAAGCTCAAAAATGTACTAGTAAAGACAAATATTCTTCTCTGTTAGCATCTCCCAAAAACCTTTTGCTAAGGTTTCTCCACCCACCTCTATCTCCTGACTACTACCACTTCTAAACTCCACTCTATTAAACCTCCTTCAGTACCACCTTAATCCCTATTTCCACCACTATTATCATATCCATATCTACTCCATGATTTAGGATTCATCTTCCTCAACCACTAGTATATATATCAAAAACCTTACCATTTCACTCAAAATGAATTTGGTTCCATGGGTGCACTAATCGCGTGGAAATGTACAAGAAGCACAAATGAAAACCTAATTATTCAACATGTTCTAGCTTACCATCAACTTGAATCAATCTTTACAAAAGCACCCCAACATGATGTTCTGTGTCACATCATCTCCATGTAAGTATTTGATGCACTTATTTTTAATCACTTTTCATAGGCTATTTTCCTTGCATTTATTACACATATGTTCATTTCGAGATACATTTATGCATTATTTCTCATTATTATTTTGTGAATAACTAAATTATTGAGTATTTCTAACAAATAATGGTAAATTATCACTCATAACTCGAACTTATGTTATTCTTCCTTTGTTTTAGGTAAATCGAGCACTTATGTGATAGCTCGATGCTATCAACACGTGTGTCGATGGTACCATCAAGACATGACGTTCAACAAGAAGATTTAGAAATCTTGGTGCTACCAATATAGCTCTCGATGTTACCAAAATTAGGAGTTAGTGCTACCAACTCATCATCTAGAGAGCATGAGTAACTGGGTTCAATTGCCTCGATTCCACTGGCATGCCAGTCATTGGTACCGACTTCATCACTCAAATCACATCAAAACTCACAACAATTCGGTGCTATCAATACATCTGTCAGTATTACCAACACAGTTTGAGAATTTCAAGTCTGTCGGAAACTCGGTGCCACCCACACCTTGTCAGTGGCATCAACAGTAGATGATCAGTGTAGAATAAAAATTACATAAGATCCAAGTGGTTGTGAGGTGTGCGGCCAAAAGGAGGATTGTATTCTATCATGTTGTAACAGAGCAAAAAATTGGGAGCACTCATTTTCGTATTTGCAACTCGATAATATAATGGTTATCGCCAATTTGATGAGCACTCATTTTCGTGTGTGGTATGTAAGTATACTTTTCGTGTCACTTATGTATCAAATTGGAGTTAAGTGTAAAATTAATGTATGTATTAGTATGATACATCGGGTAAGACAAACTCCAGCAATCTATAATAATAACTTTAGTAGATTGTAATTGTAGTCACTTACTAAATTAATGTATACATTGTGATTTAAACACAAACATAGAAAATGTCAATTACGGTGTACAAAAGATTAGTTGATGAGTTTTTTAGTTGGAATTAACGTGCTTAGCACGTGAATCCCGCTAGTAAAAGATTGGGGTAACGGGTCTGTTCAAACTTCAAAGTGGCACCGGCTACGAAAGGCGGGAGCTTGTCTCGGTGTAGTTTCTCCGCTTCCGGCGCCAACGGCTCTCTCTAAACGCCTATCGGCAGTGCCACTGCCTATATATACGGGTCTTCTTAGCCTGTAGAAGAAGCAGGTCATCACCCAGTTCTTTGTTTCATCGGCCAGTTCATCGAGATGGCGCTCGTGTTCACAGCTACGGACGAGCAGATGCTCCAGCTGTTCCAAAGAAGGGTTCTCGGCGCTGCTGCTGGCATTTCAGATCCGTCGATAGAGCAGTTGTATCACCTCATCCCGACTGTAGATGCCTACGGTACAGAGGCCTGGAACGTCCATGACATGGTGACGGCGGAAGCGGCCAGGATGCGATTTCCACCTGTTGAGGATGGTTTTGCCATCTTCTTCTCGCCAAGAAAGTACAGGTCGCGGACTGCAGGTAGAGGTACCTGGAAAAGCAGCCAAAGGCATGACATCAAGGCCGCAGACGGCACGCTGGTGTGTATTAGGGTTTATATGAAGTTCCACTTTTCCTGTTCCGGCGAGGAGGAGGACGCCGACGCCGGGAGTGCAGACGCCGGAGGGAAGAATAAACGGAAGAGGAAGGCACCGGTTGCGTTGAAGCCGATAGCCACGGAGCACATAATGTATGAGTACTCCTTCCCCCTCCCTCATTCCAAGAAGTGGCTATATGCAAAATCAAATTCAGCCCACGCGGAGGGGCAAAGAGGGAGAAGTGTGAGGTTGCTGTTGCACACAAAAAGGCCAAGGTTGGTCTTTTTTCCAGTGATGATTGGTCTTCCGCTTCAGGATCCGTGACGAGCGCATCGCCATTTTCCCTAACTATGACGACCTGTCGAGAGGCTCCACAACAGAGCATGCCGTCTCCGTTTACTGCAGCGCAAGCAACAGAAATGATGAAAGGAGACGGGTCTACTGTCAATGTTGCTGGTACTAAAGCCCGGGAATGGACTGCAGCAGTGGCCTCTCACCCTCTGTGTTGATCAACAATTCAGACTTTCTTCATTATCCCGCTGGAGTGGAGACACCTGCAAATGTGGAAGAAGAAGGTGTTGGGATGGGGCTGCTTCAGTTCCCACTGATCCCAGAAGATCACCCTTCATCTCCAGCGACATTCATAAATCTTTCAGATACTTCAGAGTTGGCAGCAGATACCTGCGGATCAGGGTATGTCAGCGGCCTACATTCCCTGCTGCTTCATTTCAACGGCAATATGTCCGGGATGTGCTTGGCAGAAGATCAAAGCATGGGGTACTCTTCCTCCTGCGCACCTGGATGGTTCAATCCCAGGCCGCCTGACTTCTTACTTCCACCTGTCCGTGCCACTCCTGCATTCATTAGTGATGAGGATTTAATCAATTGGGGAATCAGTGATGGGCTTTCTCCATCTGCATCGTTGCCGCCACTGGAGCCTGATCACTTGCTTCCTACCTCCGCTGCTGCAGAAGTTTCCGCTGAGTTTGACTTTGGGCTTGATTTCGACTATGCTGCTGCTGCCAAAGTAGCTGCGGAATTTGACTTTGAGCAAGAGTTTGGTGAGACTAGTGATGTGCTTTCTGTGGCCAGCGCTGCTTCACTTTCAACAAACACGACTGCCAATCTCCACAACATGGCAAAAGGGGTGGAGCCACTAGAGTGTGTCCATGACCCACCTTTGGTATCTGATTTCAGCAGCCATATGGGCATTGCTTCCTCAGAAGGAGAAAAGATCATGGCCCCTTCTACTTCTTGTGCTACTCCCCATGAACTCCAACATGTGTCCTTGGATCAAAAGCATCCTGGCCAAATGCTGATCAAGGTCACCCCTTCTGCTTCCAGCACTAAAGCATTTGAGTCACAGGGTGTTGCTGAGGCTTCTAAGATCACATCCTCAGAGCATTCTGCAGCCACTACTGCCGCTCCAGATGTATATCAGATGGCAAACATGGCGACACTGGACTGTGAGGAATGGTGGAAGCAATGTGGTGATCCCAGTCCACTAGCAGATGATGACGGTTTTGAGCCTCAATGGTGGTTTTAAACTTTTAATTGCTAGCTATTTAGATGAACAGAACTGAAACTGACACTTACAGTTTAGAGGGATAACTGTATATGAAGATTTTTATGTTTTTTGTAAATGCTACATTTGTTGTATGCAGCATGAAGGAAATTCTTATTAATCAATGTGCATTAGTAGTCTGATGTGATTTTGAATACATTGTAAACAGATTTTGGTTCTGGTTAATATAGCATGGGCTTTCTTATAACAGTTAAATTGTATCAACAAATTGTCTTTATCATGTATGCTCCAATTTTTATTTTGTTCAACTCTATGGTGCCTGTTTTTTTGTGGGAACTTTCAAAATGGTCTCTACCATCTATATATAAGTTGTCCTATATGCAGCTAATGCCGGACAGTTATCTCCTCTCTGCACTTAACCAAGTAAAATACAGTACCATGCATAATTGACAACGTTTTCTGGATGGAAATTTGTGTTTAGTGATGACTTGCTATTACAACTAACCACTCAATATCACTTCTTGGTCTTAATCAAAATCCTATTGTTTGGAATGATGTAACACCAGTTATTAATTAAAGGGCAAAAAGCATTCCTATGTAATGGATATTGAGAAATTAACCAGTTTGGGTTGGAATAGCTCCCTGGTTTGTTTGAACTTTCATCCTTTGGTGAAAGGTGTTATTCTCTTATTCTGTCCTTCAATCAAGTAGGTGGCTATGCCTTGTGCATTTTTCTATCGTAGCTTATTTTCAGTCTAGGAGTTATATCTAATGGAACCTTAGGAACACCAACAAACTCCTCCAAGGACTCATAGTGTACCTCTCCCTGACTAATTTCTCCTATTCCTGAATGAATCTTATGTGTGACAAGTTCTTACTCTAAATATTGTGTTTTTCCTGTTATTAAGATATTACATGTAGGGACGATACTGACAACATTAAAGATGTTAATACATGTAAAAGAGTTAAGGTGGATGCTCACAACCACTATTTTTCTTTCTAGTTTAGCAGATTTTATAGCCGTATTGAACCATTTGTGATCCTACAGACTGTGTGTTAGTCTGATGGGGCATCGATAGTTTAACTTTCTGGTTTTAAGATCCCATTTAAGAAGTCCTGAAAATTCATCCCTTGACAAAGGAGATCAAGGTTGGATCTGATACATCCACGTTGTCATAAGTGACTCATTTTCAAGTTTCAATTTATGTCAAACATCCACGTGGCATGGGAATTTTGGTATTTCATCAAACTTCTACATATATCATCATCTAAGCCTCAATACCAACCATGTTGTGTTCGGCTACATGGATCCTTCTACATTATATCATGAATTTTTAAAATATTACTGTTAAGTTTATGAAGGTACTTGAGAGACTTCTTAGCTTGTAGCAATTTTGTAATCCTCAAGACAAGAATCAGTTGCTTATGGAACTCGTCTAGATGAATTATGATTCTAATTTTAGAATTACTCTCATACTGCTTGGACATATAGATTCACTAGAATATATATCGGGATTCGTTGTCAGGTCTGGTTGCCAGTATATTTGCATCAATTATGTTTATCCATCAATTAAGACTCAATTAAGTGAATGTTGATGCTAGAAACAAAATATTTTGATAAATACAATGGTAATGAGCCAAAAATACTAATGGTACCACAACTCATAAAAATTTATCTCAAAACCCAAATCTATTGTAAAACCAAACCCTAATCTCACATTTTCCTTTTCTAGGTTGCTTTTGGAGAGAGATGGAATTAGGGTTTTGACCTTGGATGTATGTAGACTTCATGTGAGGTATGTTGCATCCCTATTCATCATATTGAGCAATCACCTGAATTTGCTCTCTCTCTCTTGGTCATGTGGACAAATTCACCTACACAATTTCTCTCTCTTCTAAGATTTTATTTCATGAGAAAGATTCTATGTTGATTCTGATCTTGTGATCATCTTAGTTTTTTGGATATTCTTATCAGACTCTTATATATAAGTTGTTCATTTTATTCCATCTGGAAATCCTAATTTGACTATTTGATATCCTAACAATCTTGTGGTGGACTTTTATGATCTATTTATGTACCCTATTTTGTAGACATAATTGGATATTTGTTTATGGGTCCTTTAACCCCACATTATAGTTGTTGGATGTTCTCATCCTATTATTTCAGTTTGAATAAACTTTGACTTGCCTTTCTCTATTTGAGTGCATGGCTTAGATTATTGAGGAGGCTAAGAACTGTTGTATTCACAATGACTCTGATTCGCAACTGGCTGTTCATTTTGTACACCGTTTACACCCTGACATTAAATGAGAAATGGAGTTACAACAATATGACTCCTTGGATGATGCTTTTCACTGTGCCCAAAAGGTAGAGAGTTACCTTCAGCCCTTTCTTGTGGTCCTTCCTTTTCTAGTTTTGGACAACGTACTCGCTCAACCAATAATCCTTCCTTTGCATCAATTATGTTTATCTGTCAATATATCCATTCGTTAAGCTCCTTATAGATGAAAAGAGGATCATGGGTGTATAAAATGAGAAGACTAGATTGAAATTGAAATGTTGTGTACTTTCAGAAGTTTAAAGTTTTCTCAATCTTATTCAAGTCAACTCGTGAAAGATAATAATTATCTAGATATTCCACTTTTGTCCGGATGCACTGGAGTGAAGGAACTATTAAATTGTTACATCCTATCGTAATTCCTCAATAGTTAAAAATTCTAGATGACATCCCTATCTGAGCATATAAGGAATTTTTAGAAAATAAGGTGACAACCTTGAGTCTTCCGACAGAGAACTTACTATAATGTATCAAGGTCCAAATCATCATTATTCACCAAATGCACTATAGTGATTCTTTATATATCATTCTCTATGTGATATCACCATATATTGAATCTTTGTATATCTTTTGCGATGGTGCAAAACTCTGAATATTCCTAAACCAGCTAAAAGAAACATCAGTCACCCTTTTTCTTGTTTTTATGTTAGAGTGATAAAGAATCGATACAATAGATACTTTTCTATTGAGATAATTCCTTACAATATGGATAATGTTTCTTCAGGAACCTCTGCAACATGCATGTGATAATATAAGAGCTTGTTGACTGATAGTAATTTCTGTAGATATGTAATAATTGCTGCTAGTGAACAATGACAATCTATCCCTTCCAAACATTGTACATTTTACACCAGCGATATCGTGGGGTATGGAAAGAATGAGTAACCAGATAGTTTTAGAATCATACTCAACTTCCAGGGCCATGGAAAACAATATGATGTCCTATGTTACTTCTTGGTCTTATTAAAATCATGTTGTTAGAGATGATGTAGCATCAGTTTCTCAAGCTAAAAAAGAAAATTCCAAATCAAAGGGCAAAAACCATATACATGTCATGGATTTGACAAATCTGCAAATGGACAAAATTAACCAGTTTTTGGTTGGGAGGACCACTGTGATTCCACAACATGGCAAAAGGGGTGGAGCCACTAGAGTATGTCCATGATCCGCCTTTGTTACCTGATTTCAGCGAGCATCTGTGCATTGCTTCCTCAGAAGGAGACAAGATCATGGTCCCTTTTACTTCTTGTGCTACTCCCCATGAACTCACACCTGCGTCCTTGGATCTAAAGAAGACTGGCCAACTGCTGATTGAGGTCGCCCCTTCTGCTTCCAACATTAAAGCATTTGAGTCACAGGTTGTTGCCGAGGCTTCTAAGATCACATCCTCCGAGCATTCTGCAGCCACTGCCTCCTTTCAGGATGTAGATCAGATGGAAAATGTGGCGACACTGGAATGTGAGGAATGGTGGGAGAAATACGGTGATTGATCCCAGTTCATTAGCAGTTGATGACGTTTCTGAGTATCAGTGGTTGTATAAATTTTTAGCCACTGGCTATTTAGATTTAACAAAACTGAAACTAACTCATGCAGTATAGCAACATAACTGTATATAACGACCTCATGTTTTTTGTAAATGCTACATTTGTTGTATGCAACACCTGATTTGTTATTCAAGAACTCTTTATTGATCAATACATCAGTAGTTTGATGTAAGCTTGAATACATTGTGTACAGATTCTGTTTCCAGTTAATATAACATCAGATAGTTTGAGCATCATACTCAACTTCCAGACCCATGGCAAATAATAGTCCATCCTTAATTACTTCTTGGTCTTATTCAAATCCTATTGTTTGAGATAATATAGCATTAGTTTCTCGAGCTAAAAAAAGAAAATTTCAGATTGAACGGAAAAGATCCATATACTTGTCATGGATATTAACCAATTTACACATGAAAAAAATTAACCAGTTTTGATTGTGATGACTGCCTATAGTGTTTGAAGTTTCATCCTAGGCAAAAAGTATTGTCCTGTTAGTGTTGGCTTCTATATCATAGGTCGGTCCGTCTTGTCTATCTGTTCCATGGTAGCTTCATATCAGTCTAGGAGTTATATCTAGTGGAACCTTAGGAGCACTAACATATTCCTGTGAGTACTTGTACCTATCCCTGACTCATTTTCTCCTATTTGTGTTTGAATTTTATGCATGACAAGTTCCAACACTCACTCTTGCCGTTTTCCTATTAGGCAGATATTTAGGTTCTAGTTTCTCTGTCCATTGCAGGCCATAAACCTAGATTTCAGATTCTTTGAATAACAAACTATATGATTTCCGTTGTGTCAAAATCAACTATATTCTATGTTGTTTGGCTTCTTACGGAAAACAAGGCATAACAAGCACCATAGTAGGTCTTAGGTTGCTTGGGATTCGATCATTAAGCCTTCCAGTGAGGGAGGTCTACGCTTGTCATCAATTCAGAATTCAGCTAAGGCTTTCTGATTTAAAGCATGCTGGGAAATAATACATGGTTCTTCTATTGGGATTTATTTTTTAAGAAGAAATAAGCATGCAAGAACTCTTTATTAATCAACTTACATCAGTGTTCTGATGTAAGTTTGATTACATTGTGTACAGATTTTGTTTCCAATTAATACAACATCGGCTTATTTATAACAGTCAGGATTCAACAAATTGTCTTTATCCTGTATGCTCCAATCTTTATTTTGTTTAACTCTATGGTGCTTTTTTTTGTGAAAGATTTCAAAATGGTTTCTACCATCCATATATAAGTTAACCTATATGCAGATAATGCTGGCCAGTTATCTCTTCTATGCACTTAACCAAGTAAAATGCAGTACCATGCAAAGTTGACAATGTTTTCTAAATAGAAATTTGTGCTTAGTGACGACTTGTTATTGCAAATAATATTCTGCTCGATATCACTTCTTGGTCTGAATCAAATCCTATTGTTTGGGATGATGTAACATCAGTTGTTAATCAAAGGACAGAAACCATTATTATGTCATGGATATTGAGAAAATAAACCAGTTCTGGTTGGAATAGTGATGTAGGACAGGCCCACCTTTACGCACTTATGACCGTAGGCGTCGCCGTGTTATTAGTTAGGATTTATTAGCATGCTTTATTCTATTATGTCCTTTTCTCCTTTTTGGGCTCTTGTAAAGACAAGTGGTTTAGTCCCACATTGGCTACCACCCGTTTAGTCTTTCTTTTAGAAGCCTATATAAAGGCTCTATCTGCGTCCATGTAGAGACACAATTGATGAATGAGAATTATTCCCTTTTAGTTTTTAGCAGTATTTCTTATGTAATTCCGTAGATAGACATTAAGTGGTATCAGAGACTAACCCTAAAAATATTAGGATTAGGTCCTGCCTGTAACGGTCGTCGTTCTCCACCAACCCACCCCCCAGTCATCTGCTGCCATCTCCAACCACATCTGTTGTTGTTGCCACTGACTGCTACTATCATTGTCTGCTACCGCTGCCACCGCTATCCACCACTACCACTATAGAAGCCGCCGACGCTATCTGTTGTTATCATCGTAGCCGCTTCCAACGTTGCCCCTGCCCCTACCTACTGCCGCCGCTATCCGCTGCTACCGCCGTAGCCGCTATCTTCTGCCATCACAGACGCTACCCCTATCGCTACCTGTTGCCGCCTCCGCCCGCTGCCAACCACTACGCCGTCGACAACTGTCAAGTTGGATCGACGTAGGATCATGTCATATATATCTTATCTCCTCCCGAGGTAGTTTTCTCCATCCATATCAAAGGCAAGGAAGCAACGATTGTTATCACTTTGGGTAAGATCTTTTCATTGTTTATTGTGCTTTTTCTCATCTTTGGCAATTTTAGTACATTTGCAAACGGGTCTATAGGGATTTGATTCCTCCACCGAAAATTTTCCAAGTCCTAATTTTGGAAAGATTTACCCTTGTTCGGTGCACTATGTTTCTATCATATATCTGTCTGCATTGTTTTCTTGAATTGTTTGGTGTTGTCCATTACAGAACTAAGTTTTCATTTGATGCTATAATTTTTTTGGTTATTTCATTGCAAATCATTATGTCTGAGCATAGGTCTACTAGCCCGATTTTAGAACCCATGTTGAAAGCAGCCCGTATGTCCTCCCAACCCCCGTTTACCCTTGAGACTCTAGGTCAGCCAATCAATTCCATCATGGCTGAGCTTCGCACTATTCACCAAACCCATACACTACAAGCCGATCAGAACTCGACACCTTTTATGGGGTATGGGATGCCACCAAGTCTTGGACATACACCACAAAGCCCCCTAAACCCTACTCCTCTGCAATTCTACCCACCACAACTCCATGAGCCCCCTGCCTACCACCCCTATGGAGAAGTTGATCCTTTTATCGTACATGATCCTTATTCACAACACCCATATGTGGAACTACACCCCTATCAACCACCCTACCATCACACACCCCAAACCACTACTCTACAAGTACACTATGCACCACTGTCACATCCCCCTCCTCATGCTCCTACACCACATCACCGACCATGGGCTCCGCCTCAGGGGGTTAGCATCCTCCCATATCACCTCATCCTCGAGCCCCTGGACATGATGTTTTTCATAACCCCTTGTAGACCTATTTTCCCCTACAACCCATACGGTCAATATCACTCGGGACCTCATCCACCACATCACAACAAATATCACTCGTCGAGTTAAATTAGATGCCTCCACTTTTGATGGTAAACTTGACCCCAAAGCTTTTCTCGACTGGATTGCTAGTTTGGAAGATTATTTTGACTGGTATGACATGACTGACACTCAACGGATTAGATTTGCTAAGAGAAAACTTGAACGGTCAGCCAAGCGATATTGGTAAGGTGTCCAGCGTGACATGGAGCATACTGGTCAACCTCGAATCCTCTTTTGGGATGAGATGAGGACTAAGCTACGCGAGTGCTATGTTCCAGTCCAATACCAAAGACAACTTCTTTTTGACTGAATGGCCCTTAGCCAAGGGCCATCATCTATTCAAGAGTACATGGAATGATTTGAGGAGGCTAAGAACTGTTGTATTCACAATGACTCTGATTGGCAACTGGCTGCTCGTTTTGTACACCGTTTACACTCTGACATTAAATGAGAAATGGAGTTACAACAATATGACTCCTTGGATGATGCTTTTCACCGTGCCTAAAAGGTAGAGAGTTACCTTCAGCCCTTTCTTGTGGTCCTTCCTTTTCTAGTTTTGGACAATGTACTCGCTCAACCAATAATCCTTCCTTTACTCAAATATGCCTAGATGGACAAGAATATCACAGTTCACTGACTTCCTATTATCCCAGATATCCGCCCTGTCAAGGAAGAAGCTAGGAAAATCCAACCATAATGGATCCTCAAGAACAAAGAGGAAGTTCAAATGCAAAAGAATGTTAGTTTCTTAGATCCATACAACTACCTTGTGTGTCTCACCAACATCGCACATGTGCCAAAGAAAGATGAAAAAGTACAAGTGTGTGTCAATTATCGTGATCTCAACAAGGCATCCCCAAAAAGATGACTTTACTCTCCCACATATTGACATCCTTATTCTAACAGAGCATTCATGCTCTCCTAAGTTTCATGAACGGGTTCACCAATTACAACCAAATTAAGTGGCCAAGGAAGATAAAGAGAAGATAACCTTCATATAGAATGGGGAGTATTCTGCTATCAGATCATGCCATTTGATCTCAAGCATTCTAGAGCTACATATTAAATAGTGATGCTAGCTCTATTTCATGACATGATGCTTGAAGAGGTGGAAGTTTAATTGGACAACCTGATAGCTATATCTAGAAGTCCACTAGACCACATCGTCAATATTGAAAAACTATTCCAATGGCTAAGACAGTTCTCTTTGCACTTAAATCTAGCCCAAGTGAACCTTTGGGGTTACATCTGATGACTTACTAAGGTACTTCATTAGTCAGTGAGGAATTGAGGTTGTTCCTGAGATGCTTGAGTTATTCAGGAAATGCCCTCCCATAGAACTGAGAAGGAGATACGAGGCCTGCTAGGTCACATCCAATACATCAGTTGCTTCATCACCAAGCTTGCACCTAGGTGTGAGCCTATCTTTGATCTACTTCAGAAAAATTGGGCACGAGTTGGCATGAACAGTGTGAGGAGGTGCTCTAAAATCTTAAAGATTGTCTTACTAATCCTTCAATACTAAAAATAGTAGTGTTGGGATATCCTCTCACCCTTTGCTTGTCAGTCTATAGGACATAGATGGGAGGAGTCTTGAGTCAATCAATAGCCAATGGCGAGCATGCTATCTATTATTTGTACAAGAAGTTCAAGGACGTTGGGGCCTGCTACACAACCATTTATTAGTATTGTCTAGCCTTGCTACATGCAAAGATGGCGTTGTGCCACTATGTGATGACTTATTCACTACAATTGATTGCAAAACATGACCTACTATGATATTTGTGCAATCGCCCTACCCTTACTGGATGATGCACCAAGTGGTAGGTAATGTTAATCAAAATTCCACATCACATGTCTACCCTTGAAGGTAGTCAAAGCACAAGATCTGGCTAATCAATTAGCAAATTTCCCACTCCTTGAAAAAGCAACACATGAGTATGAATTCCCAAATGAGGACATAGGAATGATAAGCTCACTTGATGTCATTATCCCTTTCAATCTTGATTTGAGAATGATTTTCATTAACTGAGATGACACAAGGATTTGGGATAGGAATGGTCATTCAAAACCCCCACAATGAACAATTGCTAGCCCAATGGATGGAGTTTAACGCCACCAACAATGTGGATGAGTACCAAGCCTACATCTTGGGGATCCACCTCACCAAACATCAAGGGGCATGTCATCTCTAGGTCTATGGTGATTCCATCCTAGTGATATCTCAAGTCTTAAGCAACTAGAACACTTGCCATTAGAACTTGATCACTTATCAAGAATACATGAGTTCTCTCATCCAAAACTTCAACCATATTTCTTTCCACTTTGTCTGAAGAGAGAACAATACTTTCACTCATGCTCTGGCTACCCTTACTTCCTAAATAGACATCCAAGGGGATCAAAGTTTCCCTTTTAAAAAGCATACAATCTCTCAACTTGCCTATTGTATGGTCATTGACAAAGCAATCAAAGGTGAAAAAGGCTTAGTTTCATGACATCATAGCATATCTAAAAAGTCAAGTCATCCTTGAAGGCCTCTTCAAAATAGAATAACAAGTACTCAAGTAAAAATCCACATAGTACACCCTAGGGGCGGGACATCTACGTCACATATCAAACTAGACTCTCCTTCAGTGTGTTGAAAAGATAGAAGTAGACAATCTCATAAAGAAAGCCCATGGAGGATTATGCAACATGCACATGAGAGGTGTCATGCTAGCAATGAAGATACATCTCTTGGGGTAATACTGGAACACTAAGGAAAGAGAGCTACCAATATGTCTACAAATGTTGAATCTTCTAGATCAACAAAGACTACATATATGTACATGCAAATCATCTATACAACATGTCCATATC
This sequence comes from Alisma plantago-aquatica, assembly GCA_963693085.1. Lineage (NCBI taxonomy): Eukaryota > Viridiplantae > Streptophyta > Magnoliopsida > Alismatales > Alismataceae > Alisma > Alisma plantago-aquatica. Next base: position 781,595,130 of record OY856410.1, read on the forward strand.
TTGGCCATTTTCTTCTTGGAGGATCGACGTGATTTAGAAAATAATTTCTAAAGATTCTAATGGTAGCTTCTTCATGGTTTCAATAGACTACTTTATAAAGTGGGTGGAGGCCATGTCAATCACCATGCTTCTGCTCAATATGTAATCAAATTCCTAAAGAACAACATCATAAGTCGGTATAAAAATACTGTAAGATATTGTCTCTGACAATCGTACAAGTTTTATAGCCAAATCTATCAAAGTGCATCTAATATCTTCATGGATCAAGCACCATCAAACGTCACCATACATGTTGCATATGAACAAAGCCATTCAAGTTGTCGTCAAAATCCTTGATAAAGAATCTCAAGAAGAAAATTAGCTCTGATGCCAACTGATATGAAAACCTTTTGATGGCTCTCTAGGCATATAAATTCTACTGGAAATTCCACAAGATCTATGCCACGTTCACTTATGAATCAAGGTGGTCTTACCAATCAAGCTCTAGATCCCATCTCTTTGCATAACAAGAAGTTAAGTTTTCTAAGGCAGAGTGGGTTCAAGATTGAGTCTATTGCCTCAACACACTAGAAGAACATCAAGAAAGAGCTCTACATCATGCACAGTGCTATCAAGAAAGAACTTCTTGAGCATTCAACAAAAAGTTACATCCTCACAATGTTTAAAAAAGGAAATCTGGTATTGTATGTCATGGAGAATGTTGATTCTAGGGACAAGTTAAACATTAAACGAGAAGGGCCTTATATTATGTACACCATGTATGATTGGGGCGGCTTGCATATGAAAGACATGGACAGAGATATACATCTCCATCACACTAACACCACCCTCACAAGAACTATTGTTATTAACAAACAAACTTCAACAACTAAAAGCCTTTGGAATAGAGCCATGTAAGGGAGCCAAAAACTCCCAACTGTATAAACAATACCTAATATATACTTAAGTACTTGGATGTGCCCCCCCCCCCGTGCACCCTAAAGATGAAGGGTCAAAGTAGAACCATATGTCCTAGGTAAGAATGAGAATAGTCATTATCCTAAGTCCCCAATGGTTCCCCAACCTAATAAACTCCTTTAAATAGGCCAATCTTGATAAAAATACTTTAGAGGGTTCATGATTGTGGTGAAGGTAAGGAGAAGCCTCATATGAGAGGGAGGAAAAACTATGAGTCCTCAAAGGCAAGTTAGATCTAACCCTAACGATTAATGACTCATGACATTTATATTCATATGGAATTCACATAACTCTAATGATGTAATTTGTTAGAATCAACCTGAAAGGAAAAGCTGAATGGCTAAAACAAAAGTTGAAACCTCTTGCGGATATCCATGCCTTACATCTCTAAAGGAGGTGACGTCAATATTCACATGGACTAACCCATGAGCAATGAGGTGGGAAATCTTCACTAGCATAACCCCATCAATTCCTCACAGAAACATAAAGCTCTCATACTAAGACCTTGAGGATCAATGTAAATTCAATACTTCAATTGAAAATATCCACAAAAGTGGAGATATCTCAACAAATCATGAAATGGCCCTTTAATTAGGTATATGCATGCTTGTGATGGACTAATACACTAAATCATGTTCAGGAGTAAAGTCCACCAGGTGTCTCTGACATTGGCCCCTTAAACCAAGTGCATAGAAAATTGCCGCCTCTACACCCGTTACATGACATGATTTTTAGCACTTAGCATGACATTAACGTCCAGTAGAGCCCCTAATCCCTCTCCTCCCTAGAAGGAAGGTACCTCTTGGAGAGTAATAGGATACTAATATGCAAAAGGAGGAACCACCTACTAGTAAAAGATAAAGGTGTGTAAAAGATTTAAAATTATTTGGGTTTCAACCTTCTGACTTCACTAAGGGGAGTCAATGAAAGGGAGGTGGTTGTAATAGATGATTTTACTTAAATCCATCCTTGATGATCTGAACACATAGACGAGAGGCCTAAATTGATCTCAGTTGCCTAATTCATTATAAGGCGCTCATAGTGATATGCTTATCAAAATCAACAGGACTACAATCATGACTACAACATCATGGAGGGAGTACCCAAAGATGATGTTGCATGTCATGAACTAAAAAGAGATCATTGTATTTTGAAATGAATCCCCTACAAAACTCGACATCCCAAGCTGATAAAAAAGGAGGGAAAAAACTCTAAAGAATTGGAAACATAATGCTACACCCTCTTGAAGGATCACATGTTACTACCACTAGAGATGACGATGCAAGCCATTCCAAGTGTTCTAGAGAACAGTCATCACTAATAGGAAACACGCCATAAGTCATCTTGTTTTGACTCACCATATTTTATCACTGTCTCTTTGACCTTTTTGGAGTCGACCATCAACTTTTGGAAGAAAGGTGGAAGCGCTTCATTCTAATATATGCATGAGATTGTTTGAACTATCTCAATACTAACATTGGGTAGTATGCAACATAGCTCTTGACTTCCACCAAGATGATCAACCACAAAAACTAGGAATTGCAATCCCACAATATGAATGATCAAGATGGAACTTCATACACCCCCAACAGACATCTTCTGACATCAAACTAGTAATACATTGAAACAAATATCCACACAACTGGAGAGGCTCATGACTCGAATATGCTTCGACATGTATTCCTTCATAATGATGTAGTGAGGGTTTGAAGAATCTAAAAATTATCTGAATTGATGCACATCCCTAGATAAATCAATAGGACCCTACATCTTTCCAGTATCGGTCAATATTAAAGGAACAATATTTTCTTTCTGTAAAATCACAATAATGAAACCCGAAATGGAAATAGTCACTTGGACAACAGTCTCTCTGAATAATTGCTCATCCATGATGACTAAAGTATACACTCAAGAATGAGGCATATTTTAGAGATACAACATCATGTCACACTTCACCTTTGAAGAAATCCCATGGGGAGGCCATCAGAATGAGGCATCCATCCTTTTTCAATCATTTAGAAACATGTGACTTCTTCATGCTCAAAATATTAGCCAGCTCAAAATTTCAACTCGACTTCTTGGAACTATAGGCCATTATTCATGCAAAGAAGTTGGGTGATTTTTGCCACGTCTTTCAAAGTAGGAATCAGAATAACATCGCCAAATTGGAAGGAATGACTAAGAGGATCCTAGAAAGGGATCACTACCTATATTGTCTCCCTCATAAGGACATAAGCAAGATGAGTAGATGACATGTCATGCCAAATCTCGCCACCCTAACTTCCTCTATCTTAGAGAAATCTATATTCCACTGACACGTGAGGGATAGATTCAAGGGACGATGCCTCAAAAGCATAATCTCATTTATTATTGTCTCCCATGGCTCAGAGTCTCAAAAAGACAAGATGTATGGAATAAGAAAAGCTATTCCCCTCTATTTATAGGATTCAGTAGGAAAAATCAGGACATACTAGTTTTTAAAGAATATGAGGACTCCTTGTCCTTTACGTTTTCAGAATTATGCAATATTTTGTAGCTCCCATGATGCTAATCAACATGGACATGTAGCCTGAGGACATAAGAATTGTATCCTTTCAGTGGAAGAATGGAGTGATCCACCATGGAGTTAGGCACATGGATCAAGGCAATCCACCAGACATACTCAAATCTTCCAAAACTCAAGTTCCTAAATGTGATTCCAAATGAAAGATTTATAAACCTTCCAATATGATCTACCTTAAACTTATATTTCTATTTAAATATTGAAATAGCACTAATACATGACTTTCTTGCATTTAAAGATAATACGATAGGGAAAATATAGAATAAGTCTACTTCTTCAGCCATCCTTCTAGATGCTTGGCCAAAGGCTATGATCAGAATAAAAACACCCAAAAGACTTAAACTCTTTGGTCGTTTCCAAACAAATGGCACTAGTAGACCACCCATGACCAAAAGAAGAGTTGATAAATGACTGGCCTAAATCGCGCATCCAAAAAGGGAGCGGAATTGAAGTAGTCGTACTTTTAAATTTATAACCTGAAACCTTCTAGGCCCCCGCAACTTTATTATGGGGTCGAAGTAGATATACGGGGTCGAACACAGGGACAAGGGTGGTAGTGTTGACGAACGCAGAATCGACACGTTACACTCCGGTAAGGGCAAGGAGATGATAAAGTTCCCCAAGGGGACAACAGGCTAAGATTGATAAAATAAAAGAAAACAATCTCCAACTGGAGCTACGAGGAAAATTAAGGTTTTATAGGTTTATCAGTTTTTAGGGTTTTTGCACAATAGAAACAGAGAGGATAATACTATTGCTTTAGAAAGGAATGAAGGAGAAAGCTTCGGTAAAACAAGCGGCAGTAGAAACATCCAGTACCCCTTCTCTCGAAGCGGGTACCTCTAACTTAACATCAACACCTCTCTCGAGGTTGCTGGTCTTAAATTAGAGTGGAAAGGTTACTAAGGCAACTCCGATCATGGGCACTCTCGTACTCCCGTATCGGACCAAACACTAGAGCTACAACACCTCTATCGAGGCTGCTGCAACGGAAAAACACGATTCGGTAGCTAGTCGAAACGTGATCCAAGCGTACAAGCTAGAGTTCGAATGCTAAACAAAACAATCATCCAACAAAAGGTACCAAGCATAAAGCAGCAGGTAATTAAAACTCTTCTAATTCCATTAGCATAAAAGGGTCTGGTTACATTGCATAAGTAAAGAAAGTAAATGACTGAAATAAGTAAAGATAAATGCCGCCTTCTTGATTTAGAAGGGCGACAGGCTGCAACAGATCCTCCAGCCCGATACCAGGCGGGAGCCTTGCCCGATACGCCCGTGTCGGGCGGCACACCCTCTCGGACGACACGCTCATGATGGGCGGACGTATCGTGCGGGGCGCTCATGCCCGATACGATCGTGTCGGGCAGCACCCTCTCGGGTGACACATCGTGATGGTGATGCATATCGGGCTTGGTATCGTGACGGGCCAGAGTTTTTCTTTGAGTATCGAGTACTTATATCGGGTGTCCTCGTCGGCTGATATCAGTCTGCAGCAGTGCCCGGGGCTGATCCTAAGTGAACCATTCCCTCCCTCTCGGGTCGAGGAAGGGCTCACCTAGTATCGCCCGGTACACCTCTGAGGCACGACACGCTAGCTCCAGATGCTTTCCCAAATTGTCTTTCCAGAGATTCCGACCTTGACGACCCATCCCATTAGAGTCCTGTAGTTTCTATTTATAGGCAGCGGTTGGGGGAAATTGTGGTTCTCTAAATGCCATGTGTCCTTCATCAGCTCTTTCATCTCAGATTCGGGGATGCCCGATATGCGTATCTCCCGACACAAAGATGTCGGGCTGGGAGTGTGTCGGTCATCATGACGAGTGGTGCCTGCCGGTGGGTGTCTTGTATCGTGCGACACGCTTTAGCAGTCGTGATGAGTCTGGCTCCCTGTCGGGTAAATGGCGTATCGCTCATCCGCTCCTTCTTGCGCGGCACCCTCATGTCGTGCGGTAGTGTATTGTGCTACCCTATCGGGCAGCGAGCGTATCGGCCGGCTGGTTGGTAAGGAGGTCGATGCAGGTGGAACATGTTCGTGGGCCGGGACGGGCCTTTTTGCTGATAAATGAGTTGAAAATCGAGGAAAACTCTGTAAAAGATGATAATATTGAGTTAAAAGCGTAGTGTGGCATGTTTATGCAAAAACGTGACAAAAAGGAGAGGAAAATAGTTTAAAAAGGGCAGATTTGATAACGAAATAAGGGCCAAAACATCACAAAATTTGGTGTTATCAACTCCCCCAAACTTAGCATTTTGATTGTCCTCAATCAATCTTTAAACTTTGTTTTGTGACGCTTCTTCTTGACTGGTATAGTTTTCCAGAAAAGGGTTTGAGCGAGCATTGAGATGTCTTACAGAGAATACGGACCGACCATGAACAACAAACCTTACTTTCCCTGCCTTATTTAAGCAAAATTTTTCTCCACAGCTTCGGCGAGACTTGGGTGCATGATTTCAAAGTTAGCTTTCACACCAAACAACTTTTGGGAATAGAAAGTTGTGTGTTTTGGGTGGGCTTAAGGCTTTTTGGGTTTTTCTTGTTTTCCATCAGTCCATCCAGGTATGGGTCCGTTAGCGGGCGAGTGGTCCTTGCAGTCCAAGCCAGTTGGCTTTAGAGCAGTGATTTCACATCCTACGTACCACTGCCCTGGATCTACCATGCCTAAAGATGGGTACTTTTTGGAGAACAAGTGTGTATATATATATATATATATATATATTTCTTTTTATATGGCACAACTCTCATGCTTTTATTCACTCTCGTAAGGCTATTCTCTCTTTTTGGGATTTTGTCGGGTAAGGGAAAACAAGAGGAATTTTTTCTATTTGGGCAGCTTTTTCCTTCTGCATGCACGTCTCTTAGTTGTTGCGAGATTATTTTTCAGAATTTTTAGCGTAGAAAGTCATAGTCTTTTGTTGTTTGAGGCTGCATTATCAGAAAGACATAACAAACTCTGCATCTCCTTGGGCACATAGAAAACAAAATGGCAAGAAGTCGTACCTGGTTTTTACTATATAGCATCTTTGTACATATATGTGTGGAGAAAAAATAATAAAAAATTTTCAAAATGTTTAGCAAAATTTTTGTATGAGGCATGCATATGTATATGTACACATGTTGAAGAAAAAGAACAAGAAGAACAAAAAGGGTGGAGTTAGAAAAATTTTGTACCTCCCTCACTGATACATACTATCCCCCCCAAACTTACTCCACACTCTGTCCCAGAGTTGTGAAGTAGATAAGGTCGGGTAATGTTAACTCAGTGAGGGTTTTAGCTGGTGAGCGCGCCTGAGCCAGATAGAAGCTCCCACACATATTCTCCTAGTTTGCTGTGGTAATCGATGTAGTGGAGCTGGTCAGGCGTCTCTTTATTTGATATCCATTCCAGGATGAAGATGTCGCAGTCGTTGGATAAAGGAATTTGTTGTGGACTGCGGTGGCAGAACTGGAGCTCATGCCATTTGCTTGCTGCCATTTCCAGGAATGGTTGGATCAGTGTCGCCATCTCGTCATAGTATTTTCGTACTAAGTGCTCGAGGGAGGTCAACGCCGTCGATGTACACTGCACTGGATGATCTTTGTTGTTGTCTGAGCTATTGTAGAAGGTTCCTTCTCATTGGCGAGTGTACATCGTCAGAAGCCTCCAATGGTTGTAATGCAGGATGGGCAGGAAGATTGTGTGTGGAACCCTGTGCTCCAACTCTGCTAGAAATGATTGCTTTACTCATGATTCATCGACAAGGCAGATGTCGTTGAACAGCATTGGATGAGCAATGTATGCATGTTCAAACTTTGTCTGTAGCGTCTAGATATAGGCGGCCGCCACAGATATCACCAAGCATCCTCCATCTTTTACCATGTCCCTTAAGTCATCAACCGGGACTATGACACTTCCTGCCTCATAAATGACATCCGCCGGGGTAGAATCAGCTAACTTTAGAAGAATTTCATTAACTTGTTCCTGCGTGAGTGTAGAGCACGAGAAGCGGTCGAAATTGTTGATCAATTCTTCTGATGTTTCAGGCAAAGTAGGGTCTTTGAATCTGTGCACTTCCCGTAGGATCTCTAATTGCTTGCCTGCCTCGTAGGTGTCTATTTCCATCTCAGCTTCTTTCTCTGGAGTGTTGCTGGGTTGTGAAGATTCGTTTGCTTGATCACTGTCTAGCATCCTCTCTGGTACCCCTGCGTCTTGGAAATAGCGCCTGTCTTTGATCAGCAGCAGGGTGTATATGCTCCTGAGGTGGTAAAAGTTTTGGCCCCGGAGATGCCTTATGTATCCGAATATGTTGAGCAACTCCATGGCGTGTAAGACGATGAAGGCGTTGTTTCCGCTTCCCTCTTCTGTTTGGACGGGGAAGTCTCTGATAGAGAAGAAGTTCCAAATGATGCTGTGACATTGGACTCCTTGCTTGATGGATCGTAGAAGACACAGTGGTAGAAGCCTAAGATGTTTGTCTTCTGGGCGGCTGAAGATATGCCAGGAGCGTGGCACCTCCTTGTTGCAGCAGCTTAGTAGTTGGACGTCGTGGTTCCGGAGGTCTGCCACACAGAGAAACCACATGTTGCGGTGCTTGTACGGGGCCAACACGATGTTTGTGTTGTGCTTTTCGATGTGTTGCAGCATGTTGGCCACCGCAATGGAGTCTGGCACTCCCATCATCAGTATTCTTGCCAAGGTCGGGGTGGCATTGTATATTTTTCTCCGACCTGTCCTGGTGCCAATATTCTCGATTATTGCACCTTCTAGGACCCTGAACAATTTCTTTCCGACGACGGCTGGCGAGCGAAATATACTTCTGAGTGCTCCCCATCGTACGGAGAAGTAGTCATCGCTCCAGACGACGTCTTTTTCATCTTCCTGCGACCTCAGGACCTTATTCAGCAACTTCTGGTCACTGATCGATAGGTAGCCAATGACCCTTCTGTCGAAGTCGGCCATCTCGAAGGAAGGTAGCTCTGACGGCGTAGAGAACGCATTTGTCGTCGAGCGTCTTCCTCTGGGGAGGTGTCTTTCGTTGGTGGCACATATGTCCCCCTTCTCCCTCTGATTTGTCAGAAGAGTCCTCCCTGACGTTGATGTCTTCATTGTCATCTTCAGCTTCGTCCAGGGGGACCGAGGGAGTTGCTTCTTCCAGGCCGTGGGAGCTTGCATGTCCTATTGGAGCTCCGTTGGTCGATCGTTGTGGTGTCCCTTCCTCGAGTGTTGGGGATGGCCCGCTGGAGGAGGAAGAGGACGATGATCTTGATGAGGCTTCTGAAGAGGAAGGCTGAGAGCCTGAGCCAAGAGGCGACGAAGTCCTTCTCGGCTGCCTTGGGCATGGATAGTCATCTCCTCTGTTAAGCCTCTCCTCGATTACATCAAGGCACTGGAGGGCCTACTGAAGCATAGCGTTGAGTGCCTCTAGTTGGCCGGGAAGGCCAACTAGAGTCAGCAGTTCCCGTTCCTGGCTATTCAGCCTCTGCTGGAAAAATGAAAACTTGTGGGTTAGAGAAGTAAATCTAGACGAGTGGCTTTCTGTTACCTCCCGCAAGTGGTCGAGTTCATGCCTCAACATTTTCCCGAGTGATGGAGGGGCTCCTACAGATCTCTCTCTCATCCTCGCAATACTTCTCTCGCGAGAGGGTCTACCCGACGAGGTAGAATCTATCTCGATCGTCCGCGAGGTGGATGTTGCTGGGTGAGGCGTCAACGCTTTTATGGATGCCTCTGCCTCGCCTTCTTGTGGCGGTGGGGAAGGACACGATGTGGGTGGGCACTGCTCTGCCTCTATGCTTTTGGCGACCTCCTCTACAGCTATAATAGGAGACACCGACGGTGGCGGTGGCGTTGGCGTGAGCCGTGCATCTCTGAGCTCCATCTCCAGGATGTCGGCGAACATCTCGTTACTGGTGTCTGACTGCACTTCTTCTTCTCCACCACGGGCACCACAGAAGTTTCGGGGGCTGTGGCTGTCTCTTCCGCGACAGCTCCCGTGGTTGTCTCAGCGACCTCAACGATTGCCGGTTCTTCTTCAGCCACGACAGGTGTTGTCGTGATTGTGGCTATTATAGTAGGAGCGACGACAGCTCTATCAACTGCTGTCATCGGTGGCTCTGGAGTGGCGGCTGGCTTGGCAAGGGTCATTGAAGTTTTGCCCTGCCTTGGGTCGAGAGGGATTGATTCTCCTCTTGCAGTCGCTCTCTCTTGAATCCTGGTGGTGGTGGCGTAAGCTGCTTCTACCGCCAGAACTTCGATTTCTGCTGAGGTGAAGACCAGCTTTTCTGCTTCGTAGGCGGTGCAGTGAGGGAGTGGAAGGAGGGTGTTTGTCCTTGCGAACTTGTAGAAGTAGCTTCGCCCCTCCTTCTTTATGATGCTGGCCCTCATGAGGTACTTAAGGTCAATCAACTCATCGCTCCTTGTCCTCGAAAGACTGCGCGGCTCCCATGGGTATCCTAACCCAACTGCGATCAGATTGATGATGCCACCCATGCAGTATTCCTTGGTGGCATCCTTTATTGGGTGCAACCTATTCAACAAAAAACACCCTAGATTGATCACCTTTCCCTCCATCATGTGCCACATGAGATGGAGTTCTTTGGTGTAGATATTGCTGGACTCATTTTTGCTGAAGAGCAGGCACACCACCATCTTGTGCACTATCCTCCAGAAGTAGGAGTGCACCGCCGCCACCTTGCTTCTCGGCTTGAACGATGATTCACTGGTCAACTTCCTCCATAGCTCCATGGGGTTGAACCTGTATCCTTCGGTGATCCTCACATCGTTATTAAGTTGTTCCTTCTCCTCCTCGCTGGAAGAGAAGATCTCGTGGAGCAGCTTTTCGGAGATGACGTGCTCCGAGTTGTTTAGCCACCCTTGCAGTCTGTCTGCTCCGCCATATTTTTCAACGTCCTCATGTGTATTCTTCACCCGGTGGAGAGACGACATGAACTCCTTGGTGAGCTCGGTGTAGGAGGCGGAGCGGCTGAGACAGATCTTCCTCGGTCCAGCTACAACTAGGACATTCTCCAGTCTTTCGAAGATACCTAGTTGTAGGAAGGACGATTGGTGGCAGAATCTGCTCGGCCTGTAGATTTTTGTTGCCAGTTCTGAGTATCGGCGTCCGTGCTCGCTATCTCTAGGCACGAACCTGCCTGGTGTGTGATCCAGGGGTTTTGCCGCTACTGTTGAAGCTGTTGTTGGAGCCGTTATATCTTCCGTTCTTGCCCTCTTCTCAACTATGGATGGCCCAGCTGCCTCGGGATTCAGACGTTTCTGCCCGACCATTGTCGCTTCAGCTGCAGCCTTAGTGTCGATTCTTCTGCCGTGTTCATCAACTCGAATGATGGTTTGCTTTGTATGGGCCATATCTATTATCATTAAACTAGTTCATTGATCATTTAAATGTTCCGATATTAGGTAGGCAAAACTTAAAATCGATACCGACATTTTAGAGAAAATAGATTGCACGATAAAATTTTGGCCCGATACAAAACTACCTGATACCACCGTATCGGGCTTCAACACTGGGCGATATGATGTTTTCCCGCTACACCAGTGTCGGGCGATACTGTATCACCCGTCGAAAGAAGATCTAGGTGATACAAAACTTGGACGATACAGAGAATAGATGTGCATCATACACGTTGCCCGACGTGGGTGTGTCGGGCGATACGGTCACGTGAGACAAAGTGCCCGATAGGGTTTTCCCCGATAGAAAAATGTGTCACCCGACAACAGAAACAAGCGAGGCGGCACAAGGTTGGGCGACACGGTTATCGCCCGATATAGGGTATCGGGCAAGCGCGTGTTAAAGACATCTCGCACGACACATGTGTCAGACGATACAAGGAAATCAACTAAATCAGCCCGATACGCTGTGCGTGATATGAAGGTTGTGTCGGGAAAGCAAGGATGATAGGGCTGTCGGGATATACCTTTGCTTTCTTAAGTTATCTTACGCGACACGAGAGAAAAAGTTAGCTGGACGATACACGAGCAAAAGGGAGAAACTACTGCACGATACAGGTAGCTGGAAAAGTATAAGCAGTAGCCTGACACAGTAAAACCTCCGTACTATTTATAGCAATCCCAGTCGGGGGTAAAACGAGTAAATCCGAGACGCGTGTCGGCCGTTGGGACAAGTCATTCCCGAGACGAGCAGTCCCATCCATCTAATCAAGTGTAATTACTCATGTTGCCCGACACGGGTGTGCGTCGCCCGGGCATGTCGTCCGACACGGCTCATGGCTTCATGCGATGAGTGATATGTTGTCGCCCGATACGAGCGCGTTCTGTGTGCTGGCTGAGTCTTTTCCTGATATGGTATGGAAAAAAGGGATACTTGCCCGATACAAGGTCTTCAGAACAAAATTCTAGATGAAAAACTTAAAAACAAAGCAAAGGAAAAAGCGATTGATGGGTAAAACATCATTGGCCTATGGTTAAGTTCCCGACCTCAGATAGTATTACTCATCAATGCTCATAAAATAGAGCCGTGGCCTATAAAATAGAAGAGTCAGCACACGTGACGCATGCACTAACTCGGGCCTTATTACAGTCCAAATGTTCATAGTGTTTTTCTTGCAAGAAAGTAAATAACATCCTATCTAAGAAAAGTAAAAGCTCGGGCTGCCTCTCGAGGAGCGTTGTAGTTAGCGTCATCAGCTCGACAGATCTAGGTCCTTCACTTTTCCCCTTCAGCTGCTTGCATATCTTACAAATTGATCTCCGACCTTCTTGCGAAAGCTTCGTCTTCATAGAACCTTTTTACCTTGTGCCTGTTTACTTGAAAAACCTTGGATGGATCATCTTTGTCATATAGCTCCATCATTCCAGATGGGTATATCCTTGATACAGTGAAAGGTCTGGACCACCTCGTTTGTAACTTACCTGGAAAAAGACGAATGGAAGATTTAAATAATAAAACTTTGTCATCTTCACTTACATCCTTCTTCCTCAGGTGGGCATCATGCCACACCTTTGTCCTCTATTTATAGATCTTTGTGTTCTCGTAGGCATGCAATCTCAATTCTTCGAGTTCTTGCAACTGCAGATATCTCTTCTCTCCTACCTTCTCTAGATCCACGTTTAAGAACTTAATCGCCCAAAGGGACTTGTGTTCCAGCTCAAGGGGTAGATGACAGGATTTCCCATAGATCAACTTGTAAGGAGTAGTTCCAATGGGTGCTTTATAGGCAGTTCTGTAGGCCCAAAGTGCATCGTCAAGCTTCATTGACCAATCTTTCCTCGTACGGTTGACAGTTTTCTCTAGAATCTTCTTGATTTGTCTATTCAAAACCTCTACCTGCCCAGAAGTTTGTGGGTGGTAGGGCATAGCGACCTTGTGTTTAACTCTATACTTTCGTAGGAGTGCTTCAAACAGTCTTTCTCCGAAATGCGATCCACCATCGCTTATTAAAGTACAAGGTACACCGAAACGAGGGAAAATTGTCTTTTCGAACAGCTTGATCACTGACTTAGAGTCACACGTTTGATTTGCAACAGCTTCTACCCATTTGGATACATAATCTACTGCCACTAGAATGTACTGATATCCCTTTGATGGGGGAAACAGTCCCATGTAGTCGATTCCCCATACATCAAAGATTTCCACTTCAACCCAATTAGCCATGGGCATCTCATTTCTTCGTCCAATGTTTCCCGTCAATTGGCACTCTTTACAGACTTTTACATACTTTGCAACGTCTTTGAACAAAGAGGGCCAGTAAAACCCTGATTGCAATACTTTGGCGGCGATCCTTTCACTCCCCAGGTGTCCTCCATAAGGGGAGGCGTGACACTCTTTCAGAATGTTCGGGATCTCATCTTCGAGAATACATCTTCGGTACAGGCTATCCGCACATCTTCTAAAAAGGAGAGGATCGTCCCAGTAGTAATTCTTCACATCCGCGAAGAGCTTCTTCTTTTGGTTATAAGTTATGTCAGGGGGCAGTTCTCCGTAGACAAGATAATTACAGATATCTGCAAACCAAGGTAAACTCACTTCCTTGGTTTCAATCATCATCAAAGCTTCGTCAGCATAATTGTCATTAATAGGTGGTTCCTTATGCCCTTCCACAACGATCCTTGATAAGTGGTCGGCGACCACATTCTCTGCACCTTTCTTATCGACTATCTCATGGTCGAACTCTTATAGTAACAAGGCCCACCTCAACAGCCTGGGCTTTGTATCTTTCTTCTGCATGAGGTGTCTTATAGCCCCATGATCTGTGTAGACTTTAACCTTTGCTCCAATGAGGTAAGATCTGAACTTATCGAAAGCGAAGACTATTGCGAGCATCTCTTTTTCTGTAGTTGTATAATTTACCTGAGCTTCATCTAGTGTATGACTAGCGTAGCAGATTACATGGTGCTTTTTGTCCTTTTTCTACCCCAGGATCGCTCCTACTGCATAGTCGCTAGCGTCACAGATAAGCTCGAAAGGTAAACCCCAGTCTGGAGCTTGGAGAATAGGTGGTGAGACAAGAGCATCCTTTAAAGCCTGAAAAGGGATTAGACAATCATTAGAGAAATCGAATTCAACATCTTTTACCATAAGGTTGGACAACGGTTTCAAAATTTTTGAGAAGTCTTTTATAAATCTTCGGTAGTAGTCGGCATGCCCGAGGAAGCTACTTACTCCCGTCATAGACTTTGGTGGAGGAAGTTTGGATATGGCTTCTACCTTGCTAACGTCTACCTCGATGCCACGCCTCGAAACTTTATGTCCTAGTACGATGCCTTCTTGTACCATAAAATGGCACTTCTCCCAGTTTAAAACCAAACTCTTTTCCTCGCATCGTTGCAAAACCAAAGAGAGGTTTTTTAGGCAGGTATCAAAGTCTTTTCCATAGACAGAGAAATTGTCCATGAAAACTTCCACGATATCCTCCAAGAAATCCGAGAACATTGATATCATGCATCGTTGAAACGTTGCGGGAGCATTGCACAGGTCGAAAGGCATCCTTTTGAAGGCGTTGGTGCCATAGAGACAGGTAAAAGTTGTTTTCTCTTAGTCATCTGGCAGGATGGGGACCTGATAAAATCCTGAAAAACCATCCAAGAAACAGAAATAGTCATGATGCGATAATCTTTCAAGAACTTGATCAATGAAAGGAAGCGGATAATGATCTTTTTTAGTAGCTTGGTTTAGCTTCTTGTAGTCAATACACATTCTCCATCATGTGACGGTCCTAACCGCCACTTCATCACCTTCATCTCCCTTTACTACAATTATACCACCCTTCTTGGGTACTACGTGGATCGGGCTTACCCAGTTATTGTCACTAATCGGGTAAATGATCCCAGCATCCCTCAACTTGATTATTTCTTTCTTTACGACTTCTTTCAGCATCTGATTCAATTTTCTCTGGGGTTGAGCCAGAGGCTTGGTGGATCCTCTACTGAGTATCCAATAGCCTGCCTGTGGAGTCTTAACTCCCCAAGAAGTTTGTCCAACTGATCTTTCGTAAGATGGGCATTGACGATGATAGGATTCCTTTCCTCTCAATCTAAGAATTCATATTTCAACCCTTCTGGTAATTGTTTCAACTCAGGCTTGGCCTTGGGTGAGTGTTCTTTTGGCGCCTCCTCAAGAGAGGCAAACTTAATAGTTTCCACTACCTCTTCCTCATTGCTCAGGTCTTCATCAGACTGGTTAAGATAGTTGAGAAACTCCACAACTTTTGGATTTTCAGAGTCAGAATCTTGATTGCTTATCGCTCTTACAAGAGGGTCTACCATGAGGATGTCTTCTTCTACCTCTTCACAAAACTGGTTGTAGCTTTCCGCAAAGCAAGCAGACTCTAACAGGGATGGTCCTTTCATCGCATCCTTCACTTTGAAGTCTAAGTGGTCGTTTCCGACCCTTAGAGTGATTATTCTCTCAGCGACATCAATCAACGCCCTTGTTGTAGCCAAGAAAGGACGTCCAAAGATGATAGGATAGTCGGGGTCCTCCACGGTATCAATGACAATGATATCACAAGGAATGAAGAAACTTCCTACCCGGATAGGTACATCTTCAACAACGCCAATAGGCCTTTTAAAGGTATGATCTACTAATTCAATTCTCATATTGGTTTTGACCATATCAGTCAAACCTAATCTCTGTGTGAAGCTTAGGGGCATAAGGCTGATGCTGGCCCCTAAATTGGCAAGACCTTTTCGTTCGACATTATCTCCAATGGAAAAAGGAATGGTGAAAGCCCCTGGATCTTTCTTTTTTTTGGGCAAATCTGATTTAACAAAAGCAGAGGACATACTTGCTAGATGTACTGTTTCGATTCTTCCTCCTCTTCTATTCTTGGTAATCAAATCTTTGAAAAACTTAGCATAAGTCGACATCTCTTATAAAGCGTCCAAAAAAGGTACTTTGAGATGAAGTTTCTTTATTGATTCCATGAACTTCTCATGGCGCTTCTTAAGGTGTGCCTTTATCAGCTTGTAAGGAAAAGGCAACCTGGGAGAGTAAGGGCTTCTCTTACTAGATAACTCCTCAAAGAATATTGGTTCAGGTTCTCCGTCAAGAGCTTATTGATTGACTTCTTCTGTGGGATTATCAGCCGCAGTCCTCGATTCCGATTCCTGGGGTCTGGCTTCCTCATGACGTTCTACTGTCCTTCCTGATCTCAGCACTGCCATTTTGGTAGATTCGGTGTTGGAGGGTATCTTACCCGAGGGATTCTTTATCAATTCGGCCATCTGGGCCAACTGCTGATCGATTTGGCATTGATGCATCTGCATGTCTGCCATCTGGACCTGCATTGTGTTCATAACTCTTGAATTTGAAAGCGCACTTTGCGCCAACTAGTTATTTATGGTATCTTGTCTCTTTACAAAATCGAACAACTGGCCAACCAAGTCTGGTTGGTTCGAAACCTTGTCTTGACCTTGCTCCTTGGCTTGACTTTGACCTTGACTAGTGTTTGCCGCTTGGCAACCTTGGTACTTTCCTTGTCCTTGGAAATTTGCCTTGTTCGACTGGAAAGAAGTAGTCCTGGTGAACTGACTTTGTCCTCCTCTTTTCTCAAAAACTTGGGGTTTCTTGGTGGGGTTATGCAGCTAATGTGAGTTTTCAGCCGCATCCTTGTTGCCATAACTAAAACCAGGATGATCTGGCCTCTTGAAATTAACGAAAGAGACATTCTCAGCCTCCTCAGCCTCGGATTCACTTTCGCTCGACCCGTCAGGTGGGGTGTAGATACAGTTATCTACCCCGTGTCCACCTTCCCCATAGGTGACACATTTCATGACCTTTCCGACTTGTTTCTTCCCCTTTCCACTTGATTCTTTCAGTTGTTTGACATTAGTGGCTATCCTATGAATCTGAGAGGTGATAGTTTCCAGAGCCTTGGATTCAATTGAAGGTCCTTCACTAGCCTTCTTAGCATGTCTCCTGTCTGATCTATCATAGTCGGTGCCGGCTTGCAACTCCGCCATGTTCTTGATGATCGTTTTGGATCTTCTAGGCTTCTTCCCCAAAAAGTCATTGCTTGTTGCTGCATTCAGCGAAACCCTTTCCTCAGGGGTTAGACCATTGTAAAAGGTAGTTATCAAGAAACCCTTCTTATAGTTGTGATGAGGGCAATCCCTCTGATATTCTTGATATCGTTCCCAGGCATCGTGTAGATTCTCGTTCGACTTTTGCATGAAAGACGTGATCCTCTGTCTATTCCGGACAGTCTTCTCTGTAGGATAAAACTTGTTTACAAAGGCATCTTCTAGCGCACTCCATCCGTTAAGAGCTTGGTGTGGTAGCCCCAGGTACCAAGATAGAGCCTTATATTCTAAAGAAAAGATGAAACCCTTGCAATAAATCACTTCATGTGGGACTCCCCACATCTTAATGGTGTCACAGATGTTTTTAAAAGCATCTAGATGGTGATAGGGATTATCATTCTTCGAGCTCCCTCTGAAGCTCTTATTTTGGATCATAGAGATGACTGATGGTTTAAGCTCGAAGTTGGTTGCATTGAATCTCAGGATGACAACAGGACATCTGGAATTATTGGCCTTTGTGGCAGCTAACTCCCTGAGGGTCTTTTCTTCTTTATTGGAATCGTCATTGTCACTATCTCCCTGGTTCTATTCCTGATTATTTTGGTTTCTTCTGTGCCTTCGGTGATGACGACGTCTCTCTCGGTGATGGTCATCCTCGAACTGTTCTGTTTCAGGATCTTCATGTTGATGATTGCCATCATAGCGGTCATTGTCTTCAGGCGGAGGTGAGTGAGGTCAAACTCTCGCGTGTCACTCACCATCTGAAAGAGGTGGTTCAACATGAGGTGGCATGTCTGGTGATGTCGGTGCTCAGATGAGCAGAATGCTTCTTTCTTGAGTACGTGAATAGCATGTAAAATCAAGTTAGAAAACTCGTATTAATAATACGAACTACTCATTTCAGGTTAAAATATATATATATAAAAGGGAAAAAGAGAGAGTTGTCAAGCTCATTTCTAAGCTTGAGGCACTGGAGTGTAGTTAGTGGGTTCGGGTTCGTCAACAGTACCATTTTGCCTCATCCCCGACAACAGCGCCAAAAAGTTGACCGGCCTAAATCGCGCATCCGAAAAGGGAGCAGAATTGAAGTAGTCAGACTTTTAAATTTATAACCCAAAACCTTCTAGGCCCCCGCAGCTTTATTACGGGGTCAAAGTAGATATACGGGGTCGAACACAGGGACAAGGGTGGTAGTGTTGACGAACGCGGAATCAACACGTTACACTCCGGTAAGGGCAAGGAGATGATAAAGTTCCCCAAGGGGACAACATGCTAAGATCGATAAAATAAAAGAAAACTATCTCCAACTAGAGCTACAAGGAAAATTAAGGTTTTATAGTTTTATCAGTTTTTAGGGTTTTCCCGCAACAGAAACAGAGAGGATAATACTATTGCTTTAGAAAGGAACGAAGGAGAAAGCTTCTATAAAACAAGTAGCTGCAGAAACATCCAGTACCCCTTCTCTCGAAGCGGGTACCTCTAACTTAACATCAACACCTCTCTCGAGGTTTCTGGTCTTAAATTAGAGTGGAAAGGTTACTAAGGCAACTCCGATCCTGGGCACTCTCGTACTCCCGTATCGGAGCAAACACTAGAGCCACAACACCTCTCTCGAGGCTGCTGCAAAGGGAAAACACGATTCGGTAGCTAGTCAAAATGTGATCCAAGCGTACAAGCTAGAGTTTGGATGCTAAACAAAACAATCATCCAACAAAAGGTACCAAGCATAAAGTAGCAGGTAATTAAAACTCTTCTAATTCCATTAGCATAAAAGGTTCTGGTTACATTGCATAAGTAAAGAAAGTAAATGACTGAAATAAGTAAAGATAAATGTCGCCTTCTTGATTTAGAAGGGCGACAGGCTACAGCAGATCCTCCAGCCCGATACTAGGAGGGAGCCTTGGCACACCCTCTCAGATGACACACTCATGACGGGCAGACGTATCATGCGGGGTGCTCATGCCCGATATGATCGTGTCGGGCAACACCCTCTCGGGCGACACACCATGACTGGTGATGTGTATCGGGCTTGGTATCGTGACGAGCCAGAGTTTTGCTTCGAGTATCGGGTACTCATATCGGGTGTCCTCCTCGGTCGATATCGGTCTGTAGCGGTGCCCGGGGCCGATCCTAAGTGAACCATTCCCTCCCTCTCGGGTCGGGGAAGTGCTCACCTAGTATCGCCCGGTACACCTATGAGGCACGACACGCTAGCTCTAGATGCTTTCCCAAATTGACTTTCCAGAGATTCCGACCTTGACGACCCGTCCCATCGGAGTCATGTAGCTGCTATTTATAGGCAGCGGTTGGAGGAAATTGTGGTTCTCTGGACGCCACATGTCTTTCATCAGCTCTTTCATCTCGGATTTGCGGATGCCCGATATGCGTATCGCCCGACACAAAGATGTCGGGCTGGGAGTGTGTCAGCCATCGTGACGAGTGGCGCCTACCGGTGGGTGTCCCGTATCTCGCGACACGCTTCAGTAGTCGTGACGAGTCTAGCTCCCTGTCAGGTAAATGGCATATCGCTCATCCGCTCCTTCTTGTGTGGCACCCTCGTGTCGCGGTAGTGTATCGTGCTGCCCTGTCGGGCAGCGAGCGTATCGGTCGGCTGGTTGGTAAGGAGGCCGATGCAGGTGGAACATGTTCGTGGGCCGGGACGGGCCTTTTTGCTGATAAATGAGTTGAAAATCGAGGAAAACTCTGCAAAAGATGATAATATTGAGTTAAAAGCGTAGCGTGGCCTATTTATGCAAAACGTGACAAAAAGGAGAGGAAAACAGTTTAAAAAGGGTAGATTTGATAACGAAATAAGGGCCAAAACATCACAAAATTTGGTGTTATCAATAAACTACACCTATACAACTAGAGAAGCATCCCTACAATGAGAGGAATCTACTCCAACAATAGTTGACTATGGATCCATAGTTTGGATCGGGTAAACTATGGGGTAATCACCCATTATTGTGGTACCCTCAAAATGTTGATTGTGTTTATACAATGGTGGGTTGATCGAACCAAAGAGTCCACTCACCGTACTCATGTTGCATTTCATCCTAGAAGGAATAAGTCCATTCAAATTCACCTGGAAAGTGAAACAAACCTCCAATGCTAGAATCATGATGTCCGTCAACCCAGGGAAGTCACCAAAACTCTGAGGAGCCAATGGTTGGGAAGGCAGAGCTTCAAGAAGAGTGGTTGCCTTGAGAGGAGGTGGAGAATGAATCTCATGGTTTTAATCATTTTTCTCCTTAACAGAATTAGAATCATCCACCTATGAGAAATGTGTGTCAAACTACTCCAATCAATTGAGGATGATAAAGATTAAATCCTTACCACTGGAGCGCATTAGAGATGATCATATATATTTATAGAAAATAGTGTTGGATAACAATGCACATACAACCAACTAATGTACTCAACATACAATACTTGATAATACATCATATCTCGTGTAACATGATGGATCATAAGACTAGGGAATCCAATCTAAGAAGAGGATCAAAAGGGATGTTCTAGCCACCATATCACTTATGAGCAACAAACTCACCCATGTACATAACACTCCTAGGGGGTGACTTAAACTAGATCTAGCAAGCGTCTAGAGATATGGAAGTATAACAAATATGAAGTCATGTAAAGGGAATACATACAAGATCATTCATGTATTAAAGTACTACACATACCTCTTTGGAGGTTGTCATCTCAAGCTTGCCCCTCCATCACTCATACAACACCCTACTATTGTACCCAGCCAGTGCAGACAAATAGGGAGGGAAGCATGTATATAATGCTCACAACAACTCAAAGTGACATGTATATTGATCCAAAACTGCTCATAGACCCAAAGCTACAAAAGAATGATCAGTGAAATAATTCAATTCAAGTATTTCACAATGAACATAAAATAACATACAAATATACTGCAATTAGGCCCACAAAGGATTCACAAAGAAGTCACCAACAATACGCCTCCTCAAATACATCAGCAGGTAGACATACACACGTCCACCCTAGTCAAAAGACAGAACTGCGTCCAAGTCAAGCATATAGGATAACCAACTGATCTCCCCTCTACTTCATGAATTGTTACCAAGATGGCAATCTATGACCAACACAAAAAGAAACACCCTGACACTTAGGCATCAAATAGAGACTCACTAGTACCCCATCTCTCCCCCATTCAAAAGGTCATGCGCAACTGGGTGAAATTGACTTCATATAGAAGCCATCGCAATATCATCAGGTTCCACCCTAATATATAATCAAGGATATATCTCCCTTTCATATGCCTATCTAGAAAATTACAAATGGGAGTCCCTCCAAAACCTATCCCTATGATCCCAACAAAATCACTAAGGTTGATGTCCTACTTGCCAAAAGAAAAATGAAAGTTACTATTCTTTAGGAAGTTCTCAATCAAGGGATAAATAACTCTTTACAATTATCCCACATAAAAAATGCTTCCAAAGCCAGTTCCCTCAAGAAACTCTAATTCCTTAGTAACCAACTCAGAGTACAACATCTCCAATTCATTCCAACGGGTTCGACATTCCAAGACCCTAAGAGGTGAACCAAAATACAAAGTCAAAAACCATCACCATGAATAAAAGTCAAATTCAAGCTCAAAAAAGGTAGGGAAGATGACAAGGAGCAAACTTTCCAAGTTATACCTTATAGCCCGCTCAATGACCTTAGTGATGCATATTAATCTATAACATGTCTGGATGAGTCACACAATTTTTAGCAGGAGAATCTCTCCCATGATCCTACTCACACCGCCATGATGCTTGTACAAAATAGACATATATTAGAAGTTTCATATCTAAATATGAACTCAGTAAATAAAAACAACATAATGCATTGTGGGTATGCCTTATTACCGACATCATCACCAATATCCTACTAATCCATGACATGGCCCTCTCAACGAATTTCGGCCCCTCACACTAGTCGTGGGCTGCCATATGCAAATTCATAGCCGCAACAACATCAGCTTTGCACAACAACTTGAACCAATGCAATCAGACATTAGATGCTTATATATATATATATATATATATATATATATATAAGTCAAGACATGTAAACAATGATATTCAACCTAAAGACCATGAAGAACGTCAGAAAAGACAAAATATGGATTTCTCTTCTAAGGGCCAAAATGCCCATATAAAACTAAAGAATGAAGGTTATACCTCTCCGGAGATGGATGGAGTTGAAAACTTCCCAAAGCACCTCCAAAATTAGCTACCTAAATATTTTTCTTCATTGAGTAACATTGCATATCATGCTGCCAGGAATCATCTATCAAATGCCTTGATCTACTTGGCCAGCGGTGGATCGATGTGATATGTCATTGGTCTTTTCTCTTTGTAGTGGAGCCTCTCCCATTTTCTCAGTCGAGCTCCATCAGTCAGCGTTTCTACTCAAACGGGAAATAAATGGGAGAGGTGCTCAATATCCTCTCATTTGTCCCCCATTTAAAATACAAAGTTATTTTAAATTATTACATATAGGTCCCTATTTTTTCCACAACATTTCTAAAAGTCTTTTAAAAATCATAAAAATCAAACAGAAACCAGAGGATACAAATAGAATGCCAAAAAATGTATAAGTATGAGGATTTCAAATCTTGCATCAAAAGTTAAAAGTCTCTCCCTACTTTGTCATGAAATATAATTCTTTGACTATTTGGAGAATCTAATCCTCATATTACAAGTTCCTAGTTTATGACCTAAAACTAAACCACTCTAAAAATTTATTTCCAAATCCTTGTGGTCCTAAACAATGAACTAAAACTGGCCCATTACCCCACCTATATTCTCATATCTTTTTATGCTCACAAATCATGACCTAAAATTGAAACAACTAGAAACTTTGATTTCCAATTTAGTCATGGTTATGGGCTAAGACCTTAAACTAGACAACAAGCCATGTCTTGAGAAGACATCTTTTCCTTTGTTTGTTATGTGACAACCTCTTTGGATCCTGACCTAAATTGGTCCAACCTAATCTCAATTTTCCAAATCATAAAACTCAAAATTTGAAGATTCAATTTTCATGCATTTTTTATCCCTGCATCTGGTAGGAACTTTGAGAACTAGAAAGTTGGGGATAATTACTCATCAATAATCTGGGAGAATAGATGATAAACTAGTGGAGGAACACTTCTCAAATACTATCTTATCACCAGATGATTAACTAATGCCTGATCTCAACTTGCTTCAACATTTTTCTTATGAACCCTGTCCTACAATATCATAAATGCTCTAGGGAGAAAATGCTTGACCAACACAGTAACTAGCCATAAAGATACCTTATAACTAGAAACTTATCTGACACACAGTCCCCAATTTTAACCAAACAAATCCCTATCCTAAGTAGGCAAACTAACCATACTTAACCTCTTTAGTTTCGTGAAACTAACCCTAGTTTGGTCCATTCTACCGAATTTCAAAATAAAAATGAGAAAAAATATATATAATCAAAAGTAGTAAGAAGAAGAGAGTTGGTGATTATTTAAAAAATCCACCAAATTCCATGATTTTCGATTATCACAAACTCCCAATTTTACATACCTCTAACAAACAACTATCATATTTGTTTTCTCACATTTGCTCTCTAAAGAATGAATTAGTTAGAGAATCTAACACATACTAATGTAAGAACTAGAGTGATGATATGAGTAGCGCTCATACAAATTAAACTCTAATGTTCATCAACACTTCATGGGAATGAATGATTGTTTAGATATAGGTAAATACCTTATACGAGGGCTTACCCTTACTCATGAGAGATCACTTATACCCAATCTTATTTTTTTATGAATGCTTATCTCATTAATTCATCCTTAGAAGGAAAAGACATAACCTATACTTTTCACCCTCCACAAGGATCATCAGAACTCCTTTGATGAGTCTTACCTTTTTGGCATTTCATTGATGAAAATGGGGATCATACTTGGCTCAGGCATGCAGTTCTCACTCTTATCTTGAACCTTGTCTTGTAAGGAGCAACTGTTGAAAACTCATTTTTTCTCACCCAATATAAATTCATTATTGATGTTTATTCTTTGGCTAATGATGGAGGTCATTGCACATTTATTGCAATTTTAAAATGTTTTATCCTTTTCCACATTTATCTATATTTTTACATATTTTATGCCTATTTCATCTATTCATTTTTACCTACTTTTACTAGTTTGGAGCCTTTTGAATGGAAATACTCTATTCCAAACTTAAGTGCAATTTTCCCACCAATCTACTTTTTAAATCCTTTTTTCATAAGTTTCCCAATCAAATTATCCTAAATAAAATATTTCCTTTTTCCCCATGGATGTTCAATTGCCTCTTTTAAAAAAAAACATATTTCTTTGATAATAGCAAAGGATAATCCTGAACTAATGCCTTTTTCTCATCCTTCATAATTTTAATTGACTTTATTTGGAATTCATATTTTCCAGGATTTTGTATAGAATGTAATTCCTAAAATATCTAGAAAATTTGGAGATAGGTTGCATCCTGGCCACCCATAGGATTTGATCCATCTGCATGTGAAAAGTGTGGCCATGCACCATGCTTGTGTGGCGTATAGTCGTGATGCACCGCCATTTGAGAGACTTTCATTCAGAGTCCCAAAACCCTAAAATATACCTATATATACCCCTCATTTATACCATATTATGGGTCCCTTTGAACTCTCCTGAAGCCAGGGAGTGACTACCTCCCCCTTTATTTTATGCATTACTCGTCTTTACAGGATCCTTCCTCCAACACCACCCGCCTTCTAAGTATTGTTAGATTACACAATAGTATTTAGTTCATGCTTTTCAAAGGATGTCTCTTAACTGCTTTTAAATATTCATATATGCATATATGCCTACTTAGCGGATCATTCATAATGTGATATATTTACATAGATCTACTTAACTTCTCAAAAAAATATTCAATCTTGCTTTTGATCTATATATTTTTACTAATCATCCTCTAATTATTCCTACGCATCGATTTGACATCTCGTAAATGATCATTGTCGTGGGAGGACCTGAGTAATTAGGACCCTAAATACCTAAAAGCTAGGAAATCCAGGGGTATGGTGGGAAAGCTGCGGACATCTCCATTCCCAAAGCACCAGATACCATTAAATGCCATTTTATTATTTTTTGTTTTATTTCTTTTATTAACCTAACATGAAATTGCTATCTTTTTAGGAACATTTATAAACAGTTCAATACTAGTTTACCTAACAGGATGGGGGTTGTAATCCTTCTTCACCTATGATAAGATCACCAAATTTGATCTCTGGTCGCACTTTCCTTTTCTTATCTATGTAACATTTGAATGTCGAACTCAATCAACTTTCCAATGTGGAATTCATAATGTTCTATATTTTTTTCCTAATTTTACAAATAAAATATGGTGACAAATCTAATCACATGCTTTTTATTATTTTTCAATGCGGCTACCAAATTAAATTTCATCGTCGAATATATGTATTCGATATATATTTTTCAGATGGGTGTGACAGCTTTAACACAACATGCTTACAAAAATGTAACCCAAAATGAATTTACACTCTCATACAACACAAGGATCTATAAGCGCACTTGCATGGGATGTAGTATAGGAAAAGTGGGAAGTGTAGGGTCATCAATGGGGATTGGGAAGAAACACTAGCTAGGTTATTTCTTTATGTTTCTAGAGTGGAGACTAGGGTTTTCAAGGTTTGATTGAGGGGTTTGAATTATAGTAAGGTGAACAATAAAATAAGGAAGGAAAGCAATAATCATACCTAAGTTAGCCCTACTCAATCAGTGCTAACTAAACAAACTAGAAGAGCAATTAGAATAAGTTAAACCAGTCACGAACACGATAGAGAGCACTTAGCTAAACTATGTTAGCAATTACACCAAGGAGACAGGCAAGAACTACAATAAACAATTAATTAGAGAAGCCTAGAACAAGAAACTAGGACATAACTAGTGACTCTAATAAGAACAAATTAGTATGAACAAATAAGTAAGATAAGAAATAAAGGAGCAACTAATTAACAAGAGAAAAACTTAGTGTTAAAGCAAGTAGATCATGTAGTGGGCTGTTTGGGGGATATATAAATATTAACCATGTGAAGGGTTTCTATTCATGCACAACCATCTAACTACAAATATGCATGTAGTATGGGGCCACCATCATACTTTTTTGTTTTTATACTTGGGAACTCCTCCTCAGAGTTGGCCACTTTGTGACCCGCCCTGTCAAGGTAAACCCGGGGGGGGCACATTAGCCCATAAGGGATAGGTACCTGAGCAAATAGCTTTTTTTTGATAAAAAGGTCATGCATTTCTATTATAAATTCAAAAACTACAAATATGCAGGCTAGCACCTACATGAGATCATGTTTGGTACAAAACAGAAGCTACATATATGATGAGATAAAAACTGCGATGAAGAAAAAGTTCCAGGGGGAGGCACCCCTTAAACATGCCTTTAAATGATGAAAATCATGAGATAAGCAAACTAAAAACAAACATCTATTGGTATAGCTAAAGCACTCTATCAAAAGTCTGATTCTTCCTCCAAAATCTCCTCCAAGGTGTAGAAGACGTCTCCTGCTGCTATGTTGTTTTTCGGGCTTTCTTCTGTTGGAGTCATCCTGGATGACATCGACGTCTGTCCTGCAAGCATGTTGTATAGCGAGATCTGATGTTATCATTAATAAAATGATATGTAATGGTGTAAAGACCAAGTCTCTACTAAAAATCATGGCAAACAAAATCATCAAAAGTATGGCAGCGGAAGAATTAAATCTTGATATTATTCAAAATGTATAAAGAGTACATTATAAAATTTCCCCAAATGGGAGTACAACTTTATACAAGCAACTACAAGGATCTAGGTAGAGGAATACATTTGATAGAATGATATACACATGGCTTATCCAAATTTTTAGATTTGTCAGGAACTATAAAATTCATACTAATTTATTTATAGCTTAAGAAAATAAAAGAAAATAAGTTTTGGAATTGTGAGGTCATTCTCTATCTAATAATGTCAATTTTATCACCTAAATTGAATATAACAAATATGTGATTTTCCAGGGATTTTCCTAATTGTTTAATATTTCAATAATTCATAACTAATAATCAATAATTTAGAAAAATAAAGTAAACTATGTTATGAGATCAAAAAATGTAATCTACAATATGGAAAGGTTTTGAAAACCTAATTCATAATAGTAGAAAGGCAATTTTAGGGTTGATACAATTAATGTAAAACCAAACCCTAATCTCACATTATCCTTTTCTAGGTTGCTTTTGGAGAGTGATGGAATTAAGGTTTTGACCTTGGATGTATGTAGACTTCATGTGAGGTATGTTGCATCCCTATTCATCATATTGAACAATCACCTGAATTTACTCTCTCTCTCTTGGTCACGTGGGCAAATTCATCTACACAATTTCTCTCTCTTCTAAGATTTTATTTCATGAGAAAGATTCTATGTTGATTCTGATCTTGTGATCATCTTAGTTTTTTGGATATTCTTATCAGACTCTTATATATAAGTTGTTCATTTTATTCCATCTGGAAATCCTAATTTGACTATTTGATATCCTAAAAATCTTGTGGTGGACTTTTATGATCTATTTATATACCCTATTTTGTAGACATAATTGGATATTTGTTTATGGGCCCTTTAACCCCACATTATAGTTGTTGAATGTTCTCATCCTATTATTTCAGTTTGAATAAACTTTGACTTGCCTTTTTCTATTTGAGTGCATGGCTTAGATTAATTTTATTTCTTGTAGTGGTACATGAGTACAACCATACATATGTTGTTCTTTTTCCATCTTGAGTGTGCTTTTCCACTCATTATATATACATATATATACATATATATACAAATATATGTATATTTACATATACATATATATACATATATACATATACATATATATATGATGTAGTTATTCTGCCCAGGGTGTGCTTTTCCACCCATATTTTAGGATGAGATCTTACGGTGTCCCGGACATGCTTGAAATAACCTTAGTCTATGTTGTTTACATGCACATTTATATTTGTGACATTGTTGATGTAAATTAAGGCACAAATTCTCTTATTGTTTATCTTCTTCATGATGTATTCTTTTAATATCCACTTGGATGGTATTTTTTTTCTCTTCTATGGGAAGCCTTCTTATATTTGATGTC
Organism: Alisma plantago-aquatica; assembly: GCA_963693085.1. NCBI lineage: Eukaryota > Viridiplantae > Streptophyta > Magnoliopsida > Alismatales > Alismataceae > Alisma > Alisma plantago-aquatica. The sequence goes on from OY856410.1 coordinate 781,623,343, forward strand.
CTTTTTCCTAGTGTTGCTCAGTCCCCAATTACTATGCTCATACAAACATTTATGCTAAAAACATCTACATTGTCTTCTTTTTTGGGGTATGCTTCCAACCCCAAGTGTAGGACATGGAGGACATGACATGCAGATGTGGACCTGGATTATGGAGATGACTCTTGATGAGAGATAGACTTGAGATAGATATCCCTCTATTTAGATCCTAAATTTGTTGTTTTCATGTAAACCCCTAGTGGGAGAATATTATGTAAACTCTTGAAATTGAATATAGTCCTAATTCATTATTTCTGGTACTATACTTTGGTTATTTTGTATATCATCACTTGAAAAATGAAAATTTTACACCTATTCTAGCATATATATGTAGTGTGTTTGGATTATATGGATTATTCCTCAAAATAAATAGGGAGCAGATCCCCTCTAAGGTCACACTCCTTACATAATGGTTGGGACTTTTTTCAACTTTAAATTTGATGCAAGTGAATTGTTGGTGCATATGTAAATGATGTGTGTATATATACATGTGTGTGAATGAATGTGAAGAGGAATGAATATAATGATAATTGTATATGTACATGTCATGATAATGGAATTGGAGAATAAAATTGTGTGTTTTTTTTTAATTGTGTGTGTGCATGAGAATGGAATTAAGTATTGAACATAATGGAAATCGAGAATAAAAATGTATGTGGGTGGATGAATTGTGTGTATGTGTTTGTTATTGTAGGTTTTATAGGTATGCAGGCATGTTGATAAGCTGAACACATGATGGAACCTGTAGTTCTAATGAACCAAAGGTTCTACATCTTACTAAACAACCGAATATAGGTCTACAGACATGCTACAAAAAGAAATATTTACGACATCTTTTATTATAAAAAAATGACATTATAGATTTACGTTGTCGATTTTCAATGAAACCTGATGACACATATATTCTAAAAATGATTATGCCATGTATCACGTCCATGATACCCATCCCGCAACACAGTTGTGCTACCAAGTTGTGATATCACTCTACGTCATCGATTCTTCAAATAAGAATCAATGACACAGTAGGCCTATAGCGTCGGTTCCTTTGTCTGGAACCGATGACACAGAGCGATACCCACAACATTGATATCATGTTGAGTTGTCATATTTTATTTTCATAGCAACTAACACTGACTTTGTGTTGTCAGTTATACCTTTCCCTTGAAACCTATGCAGAAGGTCCTTAGTTGTTGTGTCGCCAACTTAGGTCTCGATACAAAAGTAATTTTATAGGTCTATTTTAACTTATGCTATAGGTGGTATATGTACTAGTGATTGTATGGTGTATGTGTAGTGTGGGTACAATGGAGAAGAAAAGGTGCATGCATGAGGACACAGGGGGAGGTGAGGACAATGGTTGACGATGATGATGAATTGGTCGGTTGGCTAGGTCAACTTCACAAGAGGGAGAGGGCTTGATTGCATGAATGCAAGTGAGAAGTCCATCCTGCTACTATCTGACTAATCAACTTTTACTTCTACTTTCCACCATCTAGTGGTAGCTAGATGAATGACCAGCCCCATTGTTGATGTAGATTGGTTCAGTATCTGAGCAAATAGTCACATTAGAAGATCAGTTAAATAATGTTTTAGAGTGTTTGTTTATCTCCTAACTGGTCAATTAGCAAAGATACCTTACCAAATAGCTATTATATGTAGGTCTTTCTTTTCTTTTTCATTAATACAATTGAAAGACTAGTTAAAGTAGTCAATCAACTAGAACATATTATGTTGTTTGCAATTACAAGCTAGTCAGTGGACTAGTGAGGCTAGTCAATTGACTATCTTGATATAAGTTGGATTGTAGATTACTAATGAGTATCCATTTGACTAGCTAGGCTAACCGGACAACTGCCTAAGCCTATGCAACACTTATAGTTATATCATAAATTATTAATCTCTCACCTATAAAATTTCAATAATTAGCACTATTAGTTTGCATTGCACTAACTTAACTATAAGATGATGCTAATTGAAATTAGATAAAGTAAATTAAGAAGAAAAAATCTAACGTAAATACCACATTTCCTCTCAACTAGGTTCATTTCAGTGTTAATGGCTTGATGCCTATATGCTAAATCCAATATTGTAGATGCTAATAACTCCAATGGGTGATCTACCTTTATTCCCTCAGCTATGAGGTAATGTTTAGACATTGTCCATTGACCTTAAATTCTTTGATCTTTTCACTATAGATGTTATTATCTTCATGGGGGTAGATGTGCTCGATGATGTATGGACCTAGCCATCTGGTCTTTAGCTTTACCAAAAAGGACTAAGGCAAGATTTTGATAGCAACATGTATGCTCTTCTTTCATATCTTGCCCCTTACATGACCATTGTGCCACAACTTTCTTTACCCCTTATAGATGTGTATCTCCTCATGAATGGTAAAAAATGGATCTTCTAGATCATGCAGTTGGAGCTAGATATGTTGCATGGAGTTCCTCAGATGAAAATTTAGTTGATTGACATGCCACCATGCCTTGATCTCTACTTCTACAATAATATGTTATCACTTTTCATTGATCAAGCTGAATGGGGTCATACCAAGTAGAGCTTGAATGATGTCATGTACATCTATAATGCATCATTCAGTTTGTGAGCATTTTGGATTTCTATTGACAAGGTTTTCTAAGAAGATGTTAGTTGGATATCTCCACCTGCCCGTTTGTCTATAGATGGTAAGGAGTTGTGACTTGAGGACATATGCCATAATTCTAGAATAACCCTTCAAAGATCATATCCATAAAATAAGATCCCCCGTCTGATATGACAGTGTGGGTAGACTCATGATCTTGGAAAATAATATCATTATAAACTTGATGACAAGCTTCAAGTAACTTGAGGTGGTGGGGATTGCTTCAACCCATGGAGATATAGTTCATAGAACACTAATATGTTTGGCTAGACATAATTGGAGGAGAATGAACCCATGTAGTCAAACCCCCAAAACTTCAAAGACACCCACTTCTTAGCAAAGTCGGAGAGGCATATCGTCCAACTTGGAGATGCTATCAGTATGTTGACACTGATCACACACCTTTTGGATTTATGTGAATCCTTGAAGATTGTTGGAAACTAAATTTTCATTGGAACACCCTTATACCTATCTTTTTCAAACATATGTGCCTTCTTATTGTGCCAGAGTGGTAGTGGCCTAGGGTAAAATGAATTTTATTCTTTAGGAATGTAACATCAAAAAAATCAATACGATAATATTTTAATTATGTATGGTTCATCCCAGTAAAATGCCTAACATAAGATAATATTTCTATTTGTCATTCCATGTACATTAAGTGGGGTACTCACTACCAAGTTATTAACCATGTCATCATATAATGAAATATAGTCACCTCAAGTTACTAGTGACCATCATTTGATGGCATCTAGAAGTGCATCATTCATGGAGAATGTGTCCTAGTCTTCATATTGTCCTAATGAAGTGGTATGCCACCACATTTTCACTTCCCTTTTTATCATGGATCTCTAAATAAAAGTAATGTAACAATAGGATTTAACAAATAATCCTAATCTTCGACTCATTGTTTGACAATAAGTGTTTCTTGGATTCATGGATATAGTGTATGATGACTTGTGACCCCAACAAATGCTACCTGAATTAATCAATGTCAATTAAAATGGCTAGAAATTATCTGTTTGTGATGGAACAATTCCTTTGTGATTCATTTGGCATCTTAATGGTGTAGTAGATAATGTTATGCTTTTTGTTCATGCATTAGCCTAGAACTTCTCCCACGACGTAGTCATTGGTGTCACACAGGATCACAAAAAGGAAATGACCAATAAAGAGCTTGAATAACGGGTGTGGACAGCAACCCCTCCTTGAGGCCATTGAAGCTTTGGAGATAGTTACTGCCAATCTTAAACTTAACATTTTTCAGAAGTATAGTCATGAGTTTCTTTTCTAGCTTGATGAAATCTTCAATAAAATATACAATAGATAAATTTGTGATGCAAAAAGGGTTAAAATTCCTTGATAGAAGATGGAGGTTCTAGCTTTAAATTGGCTTCAACATGTGACTCTTTGAACTACATAACTCTAGATCCAACCTTGTGGCCCAAAAAAATGCTTCATTTCACTATGAAATTACCTTTCTCACAATTAAACTCCAGATGTGTTTCTTAATAGTGAGCAAGTACAAATGAGAGATGATGGATTCATGCCTCTAAAGAGTCCCCATAGACATGGAAGTTCTCCATGAAGACATCCATAATGATCTTTGTGTACCATGTGAAGATAATTGGTATGCAAAACCAAGAAGTGGTAAGAACATTTGAATATCCCTAATGACATCCTCCTAAATGCATATGTCCTAAAAGGACAAGTGAAGGTAGTCTTCTCCTAATCATGAGATGTATCAATATCTAAAAAATATCAAGTAATCATACATCCTACAAAAACTCTGAGTAAGACAAACTCTCCATGACATAATTTGGGAAGGGAAATGGGAAACATTTTTTGCATGCAAATTCATCCAACTTCATGTATTATTTGCACAATTTACACCCAATCATGCTAATGTACCAGGATCAACTCATTTTTCTAAATCACACATACTATAGTGCATCCTGTCTTGGGGCATAACTATCACTGAGCTATTTGTTACCTGTTTGTTACCCTCATCCTACCCCCACTGACTACAGACTCAGTGGCAGTAGGGTTTTAAGGTATAAACCTCCAATTAAGCATATCTTTCTCATCCGATCTCAAATTGGAAGAAATTTTATGTGTTGGAAACGTAGGAGAGAGACCTACAACAATATCACAAGAGTAGGGCACAAAAGTTAACAAGGATATGATCAAATTCAAGGGACAAGAAAATATATGTGCTATGAAATTAAACTTGATTTTCATCAACTTGAACATCACTAAGGTGATACATGCATACTAGATGGACCAAACATGTATCAAAATTACACATAACCATGAGATTGACTGAGAGAGCAAGAGAGGGGTCAACACTAGAAGTTATATTCAAATCATGAAGTTCTAGGTTATCACATCCTCCCCACCTTAAAAGAAGTATTCTCCCCAAAATTACCTCAAGACATCAATTAGTTGGAATTTCATATTCCATATTATAATCCACTTGGTGTTCTTCCAACATCAAGATATTTCAAAATTGAGCAATCGAGCATCATGGTCAAGCAAAGTCACATTGATCATCAACTTGTTAAGATCATCACATACATAGCTAATTCTGAGAGATCATCCTATAGATCACACTTTTAGGGAGATGGAATTTTTAAGTCAAACAAATAGAGCTCTTAATTTAAGAGTACAACATGACTTTTAGTCCCAACTTTAGGGTTCTAGATTCTACATTAGTCTAGGTGGGTTCTGTGATTGAGATTTCATATATCAACAATTAAAGACCAACTTCATATTTCAACATCATGATTTTGTGCTCAAAATCTATGGAATGTCCCACCCTATTCCATATGGAGCTTAACCCTTAGTCATAAATCAAGCGAATCAACATAGTCATAATTTCAGGATCATAATTAATTCAAGATTCAAGATCGAGTATCAATATGATCATGTGTTTGATCTATTAGGGACTTAGGTCAAGAAATCAAGATCGAGTGGAAGGGGGTTACCCTTCCAAACTCAAAATAATCAACAAGATATAAATTTAGAGGAAGTCATAATAGGAATCTGACCTAGTTAGGGGAGTCATAAGAAACCACCACCCTAATCTAGCACATTAGTCCAAATTAATCACGAGTCATGAAGCATATCCAAATAGTGTGAGTATCAACTATCAAATCACATTTCACAAGATCATGAGTCAAACATCAAGATCATAATAAATAATTCATATTTCAAGATTTGCAAGATCAAGGTCATAATAGAGAAACCATGTCTTAAGATTTTTGCAATATCATGGTCAAAATCGTGTTCCCTTCCTTTCATGGTCAAGGTAAGGGTATATTTTAGAAATAAAGAAGTCAAATTGAGAAGCCAAAGAGTTTGGAGCACAATCGAGCAAGAGTGAGATCCATGTCCATCACATTGTTTGAAATAGAGATTACCAACAGGCATAGGAATCAATAGGGAAGATGCCTCTTCTATCGAAGTCTTTCATCATGATTTTGAAAGTACAAGAGTATAGTCATTCCAAGTCACAATCATCATACATATCCAATATGGGAATTTTTCTTAATAATGTTTGAGGTTTGGTCAAGAATAGGGCACCATGGATTTAATCAATAGGGGGCTCATTAAACATGAAGTGAAAAACATGGGCTCAACCTTATTTCACCATATCAAGAATTCACCTCAAACATGGAAAGCACTCATATCCGATTTGGTAGTATTGATTTTGCATGAGTAAATCACTATCGAGAGTACTTTCTCACATCAATCAGAGTTTTCAATTTAAGATCAGATCATGGCATTATTATCTTCGTTAACTTCATGATTTTAAATGATTTTTAGTTTTCCCATGAATAAGCTACCCAAATTGAGAATTCATGTGATGACTATCAGAGAAGAATCACATGAGGAGATGAGAAGAATAACTAATCATCATTTACTTGGGTGTCTTTGGTGGTCCTTAGAGAAGAGATGAGATGCTAGAAGACTCTCTAAACTTTAAGGGAAGGATTTCAGTCCTCCATAGGTGATTAAGATGTGTTATGACTGAAACATACATAGAGGCCTATGTGTATAGCTCTGATACCATTTTGTCATGAAACCGTTTCTTACCTATTTGTTACCCTCATCCTACCCCCATTGACTATAGAGTCAGTGGCAATAGGGTTTTAAGGTATAAACCATCAATTGAGCATATCTTTCTCATCCGAGCTCCAAATTGGACAAAATTTGATGCATTGGAAATGTAGGAGAGATACATACAACAATATCACAAGAATAGGGCACACAAGTTCAAATGGATATGATCAAACTCAAGGGAAAGGAAAAGATAGATGCTATGAAATTAAACTTGATTTTTATCAACTTGAACATCACTAAGGTAATACATGCATACTAGATGGACAAAACATGTGCCAAAATTACATACAACCATGATATTGATTGAGAGAGAAAGAGAGGGGTCAACATCTTAAGTTATATTCAAATCGTGAAGTTCTAGGTTATCACAATAACCTACACTAAGCTCACCCATGGTAGTCAGAGATGGAATATGTGATATCATCTATCAAGAGCTTTGCAACAACCAAGATTTCTATCTCATATATTAAAATCTTCTCCTCTCATCAAGTTACTTTATTAATCAATTTTGATATCAATGTGATAGTTGGAAGTTTGGGATGCTCCACTTTGGTCACCTCATGATCAATTTACCAATAGGTGACTTGAATTTGAGAATTGAAATAAGAGTCATGATTTAATTTGTAGCCATATTGCAATTAATATTGAAACTACTTATTATAATATTTTGGCTCTCTAATGTATATCATATTGTATAGCTCTCAATTATCTTTCCAACAACACAAAAATCACCTTGATCAAACCTTTGAGTCAAACATTATGCTAATTGGAAGTTGTACCTTTTTAACTTGTCTTATATTGGAGTTAAGCCTTTTTGGGCCCAATGTGGGGTGCGGCGCAGCAACCACCACCCTCAATAGAGAAACCCTAAATGCTCTTCTTTTCTCATCTACTAGATTTTAAACCACAAGATCTATGGGTTGGGGACTCATCTTCCTCACCTTTATACGCACCATCGGTGTAAGAGGTTCTTCCGCCACCCAACCACCCGATGGATCTCACCTATATGCTCTATTCATCATCCAGTTTGACAATTTCTTACCCATTTTATTCTCTTCTTATTTCCCTCTTGTTTCCCTATGTTTTGTCTCTCCTTAGTGCCCTAATGCCACCTCCATTGGCTAGCTTCTTCTTCCTTGCAGATGGGTTGTAACATCCCTGACCTGGGTTATGAGTCAACCCTAGGTGTTTTGCCTAAATATGTAATTAAATCCTTGTGATTAACTCTGAGCATGTAATTAAGTTTCTCAGAAACGTATATTTCAGTATTTGCTCCTTTTTATTTAAAGTTGTAGCATTGTTTTGATATACAGGGACCTATGTGCAATTTACCCAGTTAAAAGGGTTAGCTTGCAATTTGCACATGATGAGATGTTCCTCTGATGTTGAGACATCATGAGAATCTCTTTGGCAAAGTTTGAGGGATTTCCCAAGCTAGAGCACCAAGGTGCAGCTGTGGAAGCAATCCCAGGGCTTGAAACCCTAATTTGGGGTAAAATGCAATTTACCCAAATGATGGGATGCAATTTGTAAAGAATGTCATCTAAAGTATCTTTTTAGACTCTTGCCATCATTTAGAGAAGAAATGATGAGGAATTCACCTCAATTGAGTTATCAAGTTAAGAAATAGGCTTTGTGATCGAATAATCAGGGTATATGTGTAATATCCCTTTAAGTATGAACTTTATTATTAGATTGTTCTTCCTTGCCTTCTTTTCTATAACATTAAGACAAGGTTTGTCCTTAGAATAAAGAGGAAGGGACGAGCAAGTAATAAAGGAAGGACTTAGTTGGAATTAAGGGAAACTTATGAACCAATGTTGAAAATCCTACCCCATGTATATAAGCCCTCCTTCCCTTAGTTGCAAGGGAACTTAACCTTCGTTCCCTTACTGTTTCATTTCACCAAAGACGACCAAGGACTGCCTTGGAGCTAAGGGGGACGACCAAGGGGTGCAAGGTAGGTTTAAACCCCTCTTCTTGCCTAATTCCATGGTTAAAACTCGAATTCAAGGTCAGCTTCATGGCTAATTCTCGAAACCCTATCTTTCTAGCCGTCTCTTTTCATCCTTCCTTGGAGTTTTCACCTTGGCCAACCTGTAAGAACTCAAGGACGCCATTAGAGCTTGGAGCTTGAAAGCTTGGAGCTCAAGAATCAAGCTTTAGGCGGGTTTTATAACTCTAAACCTATGCTTTACTATGTGCATCTTTATATGCGATTTGATGATAGCTCTTAATATTTCCCTACTTTTCCCTGCTATTTTGCAAGCAAACCCGTGGGATTTCTGTACTGTTCTTGAGCTAGAAGATGAAGGCGTGATTTCCAAGAAAAACCCACCGCTTTTCTTTTCCTTAAACGGTCCTGACAGTTTGCTCTCTCGGACTCAAGACCGCGAGGTGAGCAAACGGTCTCGAGACCGTGAGAGGGCTCGCGGTCTCAAGACCGTTTGGCCCCGTTGTCCGAGCATGGACCGTATAAGAAACCTGTTCCTAATTATATAAGCTAATTACCCTCAAAATTTGGGAGACTAACTCCAAAGGAATCGGGAGATATGACCTTTTTAAGTCACAACTTTAAATGAATTAACTGCTGATTTTCAAACGGTCTGAAATTGCCTTTTTGGGCAAACGGTCTCAAGACCATGAGGGGGCTCACGGACTCAAGACCATGAGGGGGCTCACGGTCTCAAGACCATGAGGGGGCTCACGGTCTCAAGACCATGAGGGGGCTCACGGACTCAAGACCATGAGGGGGCTCACGGTCTCAAGACCATGAGGGGGCTCACGGACTCAAGACCATGAGGGGGCTCACGGACTCAAGACCATGAGGGGGCTCACGGTCTCAAGACCATGAGGGGGCTCACGGTCTCAAGACCATGAGGGGGCTCATGGTCTCAAGACCATGAGGGGGCTCACGGACTCAAGACCATGAGGGGGCTCACGGTATCAAGACCATGAGGGGGCTCACGGTCTCAAGACCATGAGGGGGCTCACGGACTCAAGACCATGAGGGGGCTCACGGTCTCAAGACCATGAGGGGGCTCACGGACTCAAGACCATGAGGGGGCTCACGGACTCAAGACCATGAGGGGGCTCACGGTCTCAAGACCATGAGGGGGCTCACGGTCTCAAGACCATGAGGGGGCTCACGGACTCAAGACCATGAGGGGGCTCACGGTCTCAAGACCATGAGGGGGCTCACGGTCTTGGAGCTAGAAAGGGGCTCACGGACTTGGAGGGTCAAAGTGGGCAAACGGTCAACACTTTCAACCGATCTCAATTCAATTAATGATTAATGATTGGAATTAATCAATGTGACTCATGGTTGACCACATTCAATCATTTGATGGTTCAATGTTGCCCAAATCAAACACTAATGATAATCTAAGATAGTAAGGGGTTATTTGACTAAGGTTTTTGACCAGGATGATGATCAATGGGGTGAATTACCAAAATACCCCTGAAGGGTCAATTAAGTTATACCTTGCTCAATTCAAACCCTAATTACATGAGAATGATGTTTTTAGTCATCATGACTCTATCCAACTTGATCTAGTGTAATGTTACTATCAACCATTAGTATGATGAAAGAGAGAGTACTCTAGAGAGAGAAAGTAACCTAGAGAAAGAAAGTAACTCTAATCACATAATGATGATGTTTTTGGCTATGTTAACCTATGATGACTAAACCCAACATGTTTTAGAGTGATGTTGACATCACCTACCCTTATGATGAGAGAGAAAGTACTTCTAGAGAGAGAAAGTACCCCTTTTTAAGTGGAAACTCAAGTAAAGCATCTCCAATGCACATAAGTGAGCATAATTAGGGTATGGTCCACCTGTGTGAGATCATAGAAACCCTAATTATGATAAATGATGAACCTTTAACTAATCCAAGAGCATCAATGAAGATGTTACTCATACATGATGATGTTATGAGTTTAATTCACCTTGATGTGAATAGTAAACCCTAATTCAAGGGTAATGGCATGCTTTTGAGCAATAAACTCTATTTGAATAGAAGTAAAGATTTAACTCTTATGACAAAAGTAGGAAGTACATTCCTTATTGTTGTATTACCTTTATCAGATGTATTAACCATGCATGTTCTGATATGAAGGTAATCATATCCAGGTATGGATGTTGATGTTATATTCATTAAAGGCATGTTGTTAGCCTTATGAATAAGTAATGTAATCTAATGCCTTGCCAGTGGCATCCTATGCTGGTACTGGGCTATGAGAGCCATGAATACCATCAAGGTCATGCCTTAGAGATGACTTGTGATGAGGATAATGAGAAATGATGATTGATATGAGTTAGGCTTGTTACATTTAGTATTCTTCTTTTATAGCTGCTATGCTATTGTTATTGTTTGAAGGACAATGTATGCTGTTAAAGAATACTGAATGTACCTAACTAATCAAGTATAATGTAGAGCCCTGATCATAGATCCATCATTGTCAGAAATTAATTGATGGTGAAACAGGTTTTCCTTAGGGAACTCCTGGAGCACATACTTTTGAGTATGTGGGGTACATGGATGTGTAGAACCTTACATCCTAGTGTAGGAAAGTGATGTAGATGTGTAATCCATCCATCCTTCACTATAGTTCCATACCGTATCAGTGGTAGGTAAACATGAAACCTCCTGATGACGAAGACAGCACAGATATCCGTATCAGTGGTAGGTAAATATGAAACCTCCTGATGACGAAGAGAGTACAGAACGCCACTGTGACTCTAGAATAGCGAAGGACCAGTTTACCCTGGTGAGCTATAATAGTAGAGACACGAGATGTCCTACAAGTGATCCTCTTACTGACTGAGGAAGGTGAAGGTCATGAGAATCCGGCTCTCTTAATGACCTATGTATGATACTGATGCGGCTTCTCAGTGATCAGTTGGAGTATAAGTGGTAAGCCTCATCTCCACAGGGCATAATGTTGTTTGTAAAACATAATCAACCATGTAGTATAACTTGTTAGAGATGACTCCAAGTTAGTTGATTGATGTTACATTGCAATAATGTTGATATTCTCCATATCTCCTAATTTGTAGAGATCTTGTTATATCTGCAACTGTTATAGAATGCTTTGAAGGATTTACTGTTTAAAATAATCTTTGATATTATAATAAAGCTTCTGGCGAAGAGTTATAACTCTCGCTGGGACAATTATGTATAATTGTCTCACCCCGTAGACTTCAACTTTTTAGGTGGACGTCGGAGACGAAGAAACCAGCCTACAGGTGATCAGTCTCAGCAGCAGTAGCACCAGGGCCAGCAGTAATCTCAGGTGGAGATTTGTCCTGCCATGTGGTGTAGTTAGAGTCAGTCCTATGTGTCCTCTGTACTCTCAGGTCTTGGAGTCTTGTGTTATGTGATCTTGAGATTTTGTATCTTGATGTATATAAGTACTCAAGAAGTAATTATCCTGAGATGTAAACAGTTACCTCTCTTTATGAAAGGAGTTTTTATGGATACAAGTTCTTATCTCGAAAAGTTTTAATTTCCCGTGATTTTTGTCTTCCGCTGATTACCGATTCGCTTCCGCTAAGTTTTAATCGTGTTTATGTCATGGTTTGGAGATCAGAGCCCACAATTAGTGGTATCAGAGCTCCAGGTTCAGTTGAGTCTACAGAGGCATAGGACTTAGGATGTCGAGTCTACCTTTAGTACTCCTTCCTTATCTAATAGAATCTTCTGCTCCTCAGGAGAAGAAGATACATAAGAATGTCAGAACATCGTGATGAGCACGTGGCAGAGAGTAGTGCTAGCATCACGAAGGCGATGCAACTAGTTCTGTGGTCTGAGAGAATTTGGGAATTCACGAGATGAAGGTCACAAGTGGCCGGAAAGATGGTCCAAGTTCAAGGAAGATGAATTAAACTTGCAACTACCCAAGCTAAGACAAAGAGAGAGTAGGGTGCAAGGAATCTTACCACCAATCCAAATAACTTTCTATGGTCAAAGGCGCCCAAGGGAAAACAAGTTAGTCGTCAGAGCAGATGGGTCTGTGACAGAGGTAAATGATTCTTCAAATTAAATTGATGGTGGAGGACTATTTTTCAAGGCTCTATTTTGGATTCTAGATGGTTATATAGGGTCGTAATAGAAGGTGAAGGGGTGTGTAGGATCATGACACCGAGAGAGGAGTATGGAGGTTTGGGGGTTTCTTATATAGCAAACCCTAGAGTTCGAGTTTAGGATCAATGCATGTGAAATTGTCTCCCATGTTCAATGCTAGAAAATCTCGAAGAAAGGTGGAGATTTGATGGAGATATATGAGGAAACAAAATTGGGAAAGACCCAACTTTCTTGTATCATGAGAAGTAGGAAAGAGAGGAGGTAGGAGAAAGAGAATCCACAACACGATTAGATTGGCATCTAGGAAAGTTAGGCACATAACTACAATATGAAAACTAGGTATTCATATTGTGGCTACATGAAAAAATAGGAAACCAAAAATTTAGGAAAATTGGTGATATTTAATTCATTTAAGTAGCATTTTAGGGGTTATATAATATAGTTTCCTTCTCTATTTTTTCAGGGGTTCAACAAAGGTTCAAATAATACCAAATTTGGTACCTAGACTATTTAGGACATAAGGAATCCATTTTAAGAATCAATTTGCACTTTTGAAGTTATCTACTATTTTATCTACTATATATGATCTTAATTTATATTCTCTTTCCTAAATAAAACTAGGATGGATTAGGATTGTTTAATTAATGTATTCATGTTCATGCATAGAATAATTTTAGTGTGTATAATAAGATTTTAAGATTTGGTTCCACTTTTGAAGTCATTCAATTATTTATTAAAAAATTTAGAGCAAAACTCATATTTTCTTCTCCAAATGAAATTAGGATAGTTATTATTGTTCAAATAATGTGAAAATTGGCACCCAAGTTAAATGGGGTCCAAGGAACACAATTTTCACATTAGATTTGGGTTTTGAGATAAATTTTATGAGTTGTGGCACCATTAGTATTTTTGGCTCATTACCATTGTATTTATCAAAATATTTTGTTTCTAGCATCAACATTCACTTAATTGAGTCTTATTATCTTCAATTCATATACAAAAGAGTTTCCTTGTATTATTATGCATGAATGTTCACATTTTTCTTATTTAGCATATTAAGTCTATTAATTTAACGTTTATTTAGATATTGGTATATTATTCATATTTATGGACATCAAAACTCAAGTTATTATTCCAAATCACATTATACTTCTTATTAATCATATTTTATCCATTATATGCATATTCTTTAGCAAAATAAACACATATGACATATTTAATGAATTTACTTTCATGGTAGCACATAGTTAAATTATTATATTAATATGAGTGTATTATAATATGTGATGTTGATTATAGAACCTATTACTACATAATATGTTATATGCATTAACAATATTCATTGAGGTATAACTTTATCTTTGTTTGGTCAAAACTAAGAAACCAAGATTACTAACCTCCTAGTCATGAAATAGGATAAGATCCTAGGTTTTGGTACACTACACATCATCTCTCTCTCTCTCTCTCTATATATATATATATATATATATATATATATATATATATATATATATATATATATATATGAATATAGATATAGATATACAGAAATAATGACATCAAGGTTTAAAAAACTCATACTTCATCCCAATAAAATTAAAAGTTGACTTCCTTAATGAAGGAGTTTGCTCACTCTTCTTGTATTCAATCTATATCTTCATTTGTATATGGCTCTATCGTGTCAAACAGCTGCAAATAGAATGGCATAATTCAAGATTTTGATTTGATTTTTTATGTTATCAAATGAGACTATTTACTTATGACAATCAAGACTATATTTACCTTTTGTGTGCAATGAATGTCTAGTTCCCTCTGTCTGGAAATCAAGTCCATATACTGCATCATGTAGTCTTTAAATGCCCAATTATTATTTTCTAATGGGCTATATAAATTTATAGTTATGTAAAACATTAATAAATAAAAGTAAACATAGTTGGTATTTAAATGCATTGGAGTCAAAAAGTACCTCAAAATTATTCCAACTTAAAATTTTTTATCAACCTTTCCTTTGGCCTTTTTGAATGCTTGTATACCCCTACAGGTTAAAGTAACACATTTAATTGAATTAGCAAATAGTCTTGTAATGATGCAGACTTAATATATGTTGACAGATATAAAAGTTAACTTATATAACTCATGCCCCACTCCCTACTTTGTCACCCAAAGGATCTAGATAATAAGAAAGTTAGCATCTCGGGGACAATTACCAACAACTCCTAGTGCTTATTACTAAGTCGAAAGAAGGCAAACGAAAGAAAACTCAAATTCCATAATGAAATGTAATTCATAAGTCAAAATTATAAGCAAGTTCCTAAAACTTACCCAACACTTACAAGATCTATAATCACGCTCTTTCCCACACCAAAATATTTAAATGCAGTAGCGTAGTAAATACGAATAGATTTTGAGTCTTTATCTACATGACTAAGCAATGATGAAAGTAAAAATGCCACATTGGTTAGTGCAAACTACCCACACACCCTATATAATTAGCTGCAAAACATATATATGTGCATTAATAGATAAGAAAATAGATCAACATATATTTTTCATATATAGAACAAGGTATTTAGCCATAACATCTCACCATATCCAAAATTATATTGTAGTTGTATTTTTACCAATAATAAGTAAACAACTACACAATATCTGGAAAGAATACACTAGTATCGTGAGCTTGACCTGCAACATCCTTCTAGATATGAACCATTATAGTCGACCCTTCTTCTAAGTCATGTAGCCATAGTGCCAATTCTCTGCACTTAGGACCTAGCGAGTCAAATAGGTCATCTGCAATCTAAGCAAGAAATTGAATATCTGGAGGAGGAAGTGGAGGAGGAACTGTAGGGGTTTATTCTATGATCTGCATCTATTCTCATATCAATTGCCAATTATATACATAGGTAAAAAACAATCACAAATACAAATGCAATGAAAATTTAGCATACATCTAAATAGATAATTCCCATTTTGGGCCACATAATCATGTCACATTCTACATTTCCTATTGTCTTGTGCTCAGGGTGGCCAGATGGAAGTGATGTTTGTTTCTAAGCATCGTAGACAAGTCTCTCTCAAGTTGTTACTACAATTCCTATAAGGACAATATAATATATCTCCAGGTAGTTTCCTATGTTCCTCTGTAAATCTTAGAAATTGATCAAGATAGTAATAAACTCCAGAGTGTAGTGATTTGAAATGAACATTCATGATCAATCCATTTGATGATCATAGAGAAAATAAGTAGTGAATTAGGTGTTTAGAGATTAAAGTTGAGAGATCAGGGTTTAGAGATTACAACTTAGATATTATGTTTAGGGTTTAGGGTTTATAGATTAGGGTTTAGGGTTTACAAATTAGGGTTTAGGATTTAGTAATGAATGTGTACCACCTATCCCATTCTGGAACACTTAATATCACTAGTAAGTGTATAATGTGTATTCAGTTTTCAAGAATATTTTAGCAACAATTCTCACGTAGTTCTCCAAGTACACCATGTAGATGGGTGAATATCCACCTACAAATGTACTTAAAGAACAAATGGGAAAGTGCTGACGAAACATCTTGAAAACTGAATACACATTATACACTTACATCCTAAGTGAGATTATGTGTAAAAAAAATTGTTCCAAATCAGAGACTATCTAAGATTTACTCCTAATGAGTAAATCTCAAATGGATTTCTAGGCCAAGGTACTGATTTAGAAATTTGGGTTTATAGATTAAGGTCGGTCTTCATGCCACCCATCTATATGTCATTTATTAGAATTTATATAGTCATTAACTAGCTTGGGGGTTGGTCTCATAAATAACTTTAGGTATATATAATTTACATACAAAATATGTATAATGATACCAAGAATAATATTTGAGAAAGATTATAGCTATAATACCAAGCATAATACCAAATAGCTATAATTTAAAAATTATAACTAAACAAACAAATAATAAGTATAGCTAAAAAAAGTAAACAACACACCTTAACAAGCAACATCATAGGGATGGAAGAATCATGCACCTCAAGCAGTAGCAGCCGCAGCGCAGCGCCGACGACTCAAGCACCAACATCAACATTGACGACTGCACTCAGACCAGTGCCAGAGGAAGAAGAGGGCACTGAAGAAATAGAGAGTGGCGACAACAATGATGACAACACTCACAACAATAGTTGTAGACGAGCGGCAATAACGACGATAGAGGGAGGCCACAATAGCTGATCAGATTGATAGAGCACAATCAAATCATATAATGATATAGAGAATGGGAGAAAGAAAGTTTTGGGGTGATGTTAAGTAGAATTTAATCATTGGTTTCTAAAAAAATCGATGATAGAGGACTTAGTTGTCATTTTCTAAAAAGAATTGATGACACAGTAAACACTATGTTGTCGGTTATATAAAAAAACCAATGATAGAGGTATTTGTCCCTAATAAAAAACACCAATCTCAGTGGGACTTAGTTTCCAGATTTATAAACAAAATTGACAGAGTACATACTATTCATCGGTTTGATACTTGAAAATTGACAATAGAGGCCCTTATCCCTAATAAAAATTTCAACCTCATTAAAAACATAGTCATCAGTTTATAGAAATGAAATTGATGACATAATCCAATTTGAGAGGAAATAATTTTTCATGGGGCACATGACTGGAACCCTTTGTCGTCTGTTCAATACAATAAAGAAGACACCAAAAGGTTTTTGGAGGTATTTTTTTGTGGTGGTTGTGACCTTCATTGTCGATTTTTTTAGAGAAAAATTGATGGTAGAGGTATTTTGGAGGTGAAATTTATTCCACAAGAAGGGGTGTGTCATCGGTTGCTCCACAACCAACGCTAAAAGTCTATATCAAAATATTCTTCTAGAAAATTGATTTCATGGGTTATCTATGAGGTCAGTTCTTCCAACGGTAACTAGTTATAGTAGAAGTGGTGCCCGTATTCTTTCCTTAATCGATAGGATTTGACTAGTAGTGACTTTAATTTCTAGCAACCGACGATAGGGATGTAGTGTCACTTTTCTATTTAAACCAACATTAAGAAAAGTGATACCAAAGCTCAAAAATGTACTAGTAAAGATAAATATTCTTCTCTATTAGCATCTCCCTAAACACCTTTTGCTAAGGTTTCTCCACCCACCTCTATATCCTGACTACCACCACTTCTAAACTCCACTCTATTAAACCTCCTTCAGTACCACCTTAACCCCTATTTCCACCACTATTATCATCTCCATACCTACTCCATGATTTGGGATTCATCTTCCTCAACCACTACTATATATATCAAAAACCTTACCATTTCACTCAAAATGAATTTGGTTCCATGGGTGCACTAATCACGTGGAAATGTACAAGAAGCACAAATGAAAACCTAATTACTCAACATGTTCTAGCTTACCATCAACTTGAATCAATCTTTACAAAAGCACCCCAACATGATGTTCTGTGTCACATCATCTCCATGTAAGTATTTGATGCACTTATTTTTAATCACTTTTCATAGGCTATTTTCCTTGCATTTATTACACATATGTTCATTTAGAGATACACTTATGCATTATTTCTCATTATTATTTTGTGAATCACTAAATTATTGAGTATTTCTAACAAATAATGGTAAATTATCACTCATAACTCGGACTTATGTTATTCTTCCTTTGTTTTAGGTAAATCGAGCACTTATGTGATAGCTCGATGCTATCGACATGTGTGTCGGTGGTACCATCAAGACATGAAGTTCAACAAGAATATTTAGAAATCTTGGTGCTACCAATATAGCTCTCGATATTACCAAAATTAGGAGTCAGTGCTACCAACTCATCATCTAGAGAGCATGAGTAACTGGGTTCAATTGCCTCGATTCCACTGGCATGCTAGTCACTGGTACCGACTTCATCACTCAAATCACATCAAAACTCACAACAACTCGGTGCTATCAATACATCTGTCAGTATTACCAACACAGTTTGAGAATTTCAAGTCGGTCGGAAACTCAGTGCCACCCACACCTTGTCAGTGGCATCAACATTAGATGATCAATGTAGAATAAAAATTACATAAGATCCAAGTGGTTGTGAGGGGTGCGGCCAAAAGGAGGATTGTATTCTATCATGTTGCAACAGAGCACAAAATTGGGAGCACTCATTTTTGTATTTGCAACTCGATAATATAATGGTTATCGCCAATTTGATGAGCACTCATTTTCGTGTGTGGTATGTAAGTATACTTTTCGTGTCACTTATGTATCAAATTGGAGTTAAGTGTAAAATTAATGTATGTATTAGTATGATACATCGGGTAAGACAAACTCCAGCAATCTATAAAAATAACTTAAGTAGATTGTAATTGTAGTCAATTTATTTAGTTGAGTTTTTTAGTTGGAATTCACGTGCTTAGCACGTGCATCCCGCTAGTAATAATAAAAGATTGGGGTAACGGGTCTGTTCAAAGTGGCGCCGGCTACGAAAGGCGGGAGCTTGTCTCGGCGTAGTTTCTCCGCTTCCGGCGCCAACGGCTCTCTCTGAACGCGTAGTGGCAGTGCCACTGCCTATATATACGGGTCTTCTTAGCGTGTAGAAGAAGCAGGTCATCGGCCAGTTCTTTGTTTCATCGGCCAGTTCATCGAGATGGCGCTCGTGTTCACAGCTACTGACGAGCAGATGCTCCAGCTGCTCCAAAGAAGGGTTCTCGGCGCTGCTGCTGGCGTTTCAGATCCGTCGATAGAGCAGTTGTATCACCTCATCCCGACTGTAGATGCCTACGGTACAGAGGCCTGGAACGTCCATGACATGGTGACGGCGGAAGCGGCCAGGACGCGATTTCCGCCTGTTGAGGATGGTTTTGCCATCTTCTTCTCGCCAAGAAAGTACAGGTCGCGGACTGCAGGTAGAGGTACCTGGAAAAGCAGCCAAAGACATGACATCAAGGCCGCAGACGGCACGCTGGTGTGTATTAGGGTTTATATGAAGTTCCACTTTTCCTGTTCCGGCAAGGAGGAGGACGCCGATGCCGGAGGGAAGAATAAACGGAAGAGGAAGGCACCGGTTGCGTTGAAGCCGATAGCCACGGAGCACATAATGTATGAGTACTCCTTTCCCCCTCCCTCATTCCAAGAAGTGGCTATATGCAAAATCAAATTCAGCCCACGCGGAGGGGCAAAGAGGGAGGAGTGTGAGGTTGCTGTTGCACACAAAAAGGCCAAGGTTGGTCTTTTTTCCAGTGATGATTGGTCTTCCGTTTCAGGATCCGTGACGAGCGCATCGCCATTTGCCCTAACGATGACGACCTGTCGAGAGGCGCCACAACAGAGCCTGCCATCTCCGTTTACTGCAGCGCAAGCAACAGAAATGATGAAAGGAGACGGGTCTACTGTTAATGTTGCTGGTGTTAAAGCCCTGGGAATGGACTGCAGCAGTGGCCTCTCACCCTCTGTGTTGATCAACAATTCGGACTTTCTTCATTATCCCGCTGGAGTGGAGACACCTGCAAATGTGGAAGAAGAAGGTGCTGGGATGGAGCTGCTTCAGTTCCCACTGATCCCAGAAGATCACCCTTCATCACCAGCGACATTCATAAATCTTTCAGATACTTCGGAGCTGGCAGCAGATACCTGCGGATCAGGGTATGTCAGCGGCCTACATTCCCTGCTGCTTCAATTCAACGGCAATATGTCCGGGATGTGCTTGGCAGAGGATCAAAGCATGGGGTACTCTTCCTCCTGCGCACCTGGATGGTTCAATCCCAGGCCGCCTGACTTCTTACTTCCACCTGTCCGTGCCACTCCTGCATTCATTAGTGATGAGGATTTAGTCAATTGGGGAACCAGTGATGGGCTTTCGCCATCTGCATCGTTGCCGCCACTGGAGCCTGATCACTTGCTTCCTACCTCCGCTGCTGCAGAAGTTTCCGCTGAGTTTGACTTTGGGCTTGATTTCGACTATGCTGCCGCTGCCAAAGTAGCTGCGGAATTTGACTTTGAGCTAGAGTTTGGTGAGACTAGTGATGTGCTTTCTGTGGCCAGCGCTGCTTCACTTTCAACAAACACGACTGCCAATCTCCACAACATGGCAAAAGGAGTGGAGCCACTAGAGTGTGTCCATGACCCACCTTTGGTATCTGATTTCAGCAGCCATATGGGCATTGCTTCCTCAGAAGGAGAAAATATCATGGCCCCTTCTACTTCTTGTGCTACTCCCCATGAACTCCAACATGTGTCCTTGGATCAAAAGCATCCTGGACAAATGCTGATCAAGGTCACCCCTTCTGCTTCCAGCACTAAAGCATTTGAGTCACAGGGTGTTGCCGGGGCTTCTAAGATCACATCCTCAGAGCATTCTGCAGCCACTACTGCCGCTCCAGATGTATATCAGATGGCAAACATGGTGACACTGGACTGTGAGGAATGGTGGAAGCAATGTGGTGATCCCAGTCCACTAGCAGATGATGACGGTTTTGAGCCTCAATGGTGGTTTTAAACTTTTAATTGCTGGCTATTTAGATGAACAGAACTGAAACTGACACTTACAGTTTAGAGGGATAACTGTATATGAAGATTTTTATGTTTTTTGTAAATGCTACATTTGTTGTATGCAGCATGAAGGAATTCCTTATTAATCAATGTGCATCAGTAGTCTGATGTGATTTTGAATACATTGTAAACAGATTTTGGTTCTGGTTAATAGAACATGGGCTTTCTTATAACAGTTAAATTGTATCAACAAATTGTCTTTATCATGTATGCTCCAATTTTTATTTTGTTCAACTCTATGGTGCCTGTTTTTTTGTGGGAACTTTCAAAATGGTCTCTACCATCTATATATAAGTTGTCCTGTATGCAGCTAATGCCGGACAGTTATCTCCTCTCTGCACTTAACCAAGTAAAATACAGTACCATGCATAATTGACAACGTTTTCTGGATGGAAATTTGTGTTTAGTGATGACTTTTTATTGCAACTAACCACTCAATATCACTTCTCGGTCTTAATCAAAATCCTATTGTTTGGAATGATGTAACACCAGTTATTAATTAAAGGGCAAAAACCATTTCTATGTAATGGATATTGAGAAATTAACCAGTTTGGGTTGGAATAGCTCCCTGGTTTGTTTGAACTTTCATCCTTTAGTGAAAGGTGTTGTTCTCTTATTCTGTCCTTCAATCAAGTAGGTGGCTATGCCTTGTGCATTTTTCTATCGTAGCTTAATTTCAGTCTAGGAGTTATATCTAATGGAACCTTAGGAACGCCAACAAACTCCTCCAAGGACTCGTAGTGTACCTCTCTCTGACTAATTTCTCCTATTCCTGAATGGATCTTATGTGTGACAAGTTCTTACACTAAATATTGTGTTTTTCCTGTTATTAAGATATTACATGTAGGGACGATACTGACAACATAAAAGATGTTAATACATGTAAAAGAGTTAAGGTGGATGCTCACAACCACTATTTTTCTTTCTTGTTTAGCAGATTCTGTAGCCGTATTGAACCATTTGTGATCCTACAGACTGTGTTAGTCTGATGGGGCATCGATAGTTGAACTTTCTGGTTTTAAGATCCCATTTAAGAAGTCCTGAAAATTCATCCCTTGACAAAGGAGATCAAGGTTGGATCTGATACATCCACGTTGTCATAAGTGACTCATTTTCAAGTTTCAATTTATGTCCAACATCCACGTGGCATGGGAATTTTGGTATTTCATCAAACTTCTACATATATCATCATCATTATCATCATCTAAGCCTCAATACCAACCATGTTGCATTCGGCTACATGGATCCTTCTACATTATATCATGAATTTTTAAAATATTACTATTAAGTTTATGAAGGTATTTGAGAGACTTCTTAGCTTGTAGCAATTTTGTAATCCTCAAGACAAGAATCAGTTGCTTATGGAACTCGTCTAAGTGAATTATGATTCTAATTTTAGAATTACTCTCATACTGCTTGGACAGATAGATTCACTAGAATATATATCGGGATTCGTTGTCAGGTCTAGTTGCCAGTATATTTGCATGAATTATGTTTATCCGTCAATATATCCATTCGTTAAGCTCCTTCTAGATGCAAAGAGGATCATGAGTGTATAAAATGAGAAGACTAGATTGAAATTGAAATGCTGTGTACTTTCCGAAGTTTAAAGTTTTCTCAATCTTATTCAAGTCAACTCGTGAAAGATAATAATTATCTAGATATTCCACTTTTGTCCTGATGCACTGGAGTGAAGGAACTATTAAATTGTTACATCCTATCGTAATTCCTCAATAGTTAAAAATTCTAGATGACATCCCTATCTGAGCATATAAGGAATTTTCAGAAAATAAGGTGACAACCTTGAGTCTGCCGACAGAGAACTTACTGTAATGTATCAAGGTCCAAATCATCATTATTCACCAAATGCACTATAGTGACTCTTTATATATCATTCTCTATGTGATATCACCATATATTGAATCTTTGTATATCTTTTGCGATGGTGCAAAACTCTGAATATTCCTAAACCAGCTAAAAGAAACATCAGTCACCCTTTTTCTTGTTTTTATGTTAGAGTGATAAAGAATCGGTACAATAGATACATTTCTATTGAGATAATTATATGGATAATGTTTCTTCAGGAACCTCTGCAACATGCATTTGATAATATAAGAGCTGGTTGACTGATGGTAATTTCTGCAGATATGTAATAATTGCTGCTAGTGAACAATGACAATCTATCCCTTCCAAACATTGTACATTTTACACCAGCGATATCGTGGGGTATGGAAAGAATGAGTAACCAGATAGTTTTAGAATCATACTCAACTTCCAGGGCCATGGAAAACAATATGATGTCCTATGTTACTTCTTGGTCTTATTAAAATCCTGTTGTTAGAGATGATGTAGCATCAGTTTCTCTAGCTAAAAAAGAAAATTCCAAATCAAAGGGCAAAAACCATATACATGTCATGGATTTGACAAATCTGCAAATGGACAAAATTAACCAGTTTTTGGTTGGGAGGACCGCCGTGATTCCACAACATGGCAAAAGGGGTGGAGCCACTAGAGTGTGTCCATGATCCGCCTTTGTTATCTGATTTCAGCGAACATCTGTGCATTGCTTCCTCAGCAGGAGACAAGATCATGGTCCCTTTTACTTCTTGTGCTACTCCCCATGAACTCACACCTGCGTCCTTGGATCTAAAGAAGCCTGGCCAACTGCTGATCGAGGTCGCCCCTTCTGCTTCCAGCATTAAAGCATTTGAGTCACAGGTTGTTGCCGAGGCTTCTAAGATCACATCCTCCGAGCATTCTACAGCCACTGCCTCCTTTCAGGATGTAGATCAGATGGAAAACATGGCGACACTGGAATGTGAGGAATGGTGGGAGCAATGCGGTGATTGATCCCAGTTCATTAGCAGATGATGACGTTTCTGAGTCTCAGTGGTTGTATAAATTTTTAGCCACTGGCTATTTAGATTTAACAAAACTGAAACTGACTCATGCAGTATAGTAACATAACTGTATATGACGACCTCATGTTTTTTTGTAAATGCTACATTTGTTGTATGCAACACCTGATTCGTTATGCAAGAACTCTTTATTGATCAATACATCAGTAGTTTGATGTAAGCTTGAATATATATTGTGTACAGATTCTGTTTCCAGTTAATATAACATCAGATAGTTTGAGCATCATACTCAACTTCCAGACCCATGGCAAATAATAGTCCATCCTTAATTACTTCTTGGTCTTATTCAAATCCTATTGTTTGAGATAATATAGCATCAGTTTCTCAAGCAAAAAAAAGAAAATTTCAGATTGAACGGAAAAGATCCATATACTTGTCATGGATATTAACCAAATTACACATGAAAAAAATTAACCAGTTTTGATTGTGATGACTGCCTATAGTGTTTGAACTTTCATCCTAAGCAAAAAGTATTGTCCTGTTAGTGTTGGCTTCTATATCATAGTTCGGTCTGTCTTGTCTATCTGTTCCATGGTAGCTTCATATCAGTCTAGGAGTTATATCTAGTGGAACCTTAGGAGCACTAACATATTCCTGTGAGTACTTGTACCTCTCCCTGACTCATTTTCTCCTATTTGTGTTTGAATTTTATGCATGACAAGGTCCAACACTCACTCTTGCCATTTTCCTATTAGGCAGATATTTAGGTTCTAGTTTCTCTGTCCATTGCAGGCCATAAACCTAGATTTCATATTCTTTGAATAACAAACTATATGATTTCCTTTGTGTCAAAATCAACTATATTCTATGTTGTTTGGCTTCTTACGGAAAACAAGGCATAACAAGCACCATAGTAGGTCTTAGGTTGCTTGGGATTCGATCACTAAGCCTTCCAGTGAGGGAGGTCTAGGCTTGTCATCAATTCAGAATTCAGCTAAGGCTTTCTGATTTAAAGCATGCTGGGAAATAATACATGGTTCTTCTATTGGGATTTATTTTGTAAGAAGAAATAAGCATGCAAGAACTCTTTATTAATCAACTTACATCAGTGGTCTGATGTAAGTTTGATTACATTGTGTACAGATTTTGTTTCCAATTAATACAACATCAGCTTATTTATAACAGTCAGGATTCAACAAATTGTCGTTATCCTGTATGCTCCGATCTTTATTTTGTTTAACTCTATGGTGCTTTTTTTTGTGAAAGATTTCAAAATCATTTCTACCATCCATATATAAGTTAACCTATATGCAGATAATGCCTGCCAGTTATCTGTTCTCTGCACTTAACCAAGTAAAATGCAGTACCATGCAAAGTTGACAATGTTTTCTAAATGGAAATTTGTGCTTAGTGACGACTTGTTATTGCGAATAATATTCTGCTCGATATCACTTCTTGGTCTGAATCAAATCCTATTGTTTGGGATGATGTAACATCAGTTGTTAATCAAAGGACAGAAACCATTATTATGTCATGGATATTGACAAATAAACCAGTTCTGGTTGGAATAGTGATGTAGGACAGGCCCCACCTTTACGCACTTATGAGCGTAGGCGTCGCCGTGTTATTAGTTAGGCTTTATTAGCATGCTTTATTCTATTATGTCCTTTTCTCCTTTTTGGGCTCTTATAAAGTCAAGTGGTTTAGTCCCACATTGGCTACCACCCGTTTAGTCTTTCTTTTAGAAGCCTATATAAAGGCTCTATCTGCGTCCATGTAGAGACACAGTTGATGAATGAGAATTATTCCCTTTTAGTTTTTAGCAGTATTTCTTATGTAATTCCGTAGATAGACATTAAGTGGTATCAAAGCCTAACCCTAAAAATATTAGGATTAGGTCCTGCCTGTAACGGCCGCCGTTCTCCACCAACCCACCCCCAGGCATCTGCTGCCATCTCCAACCACATCCGTTGTTGTTGTCGTTGACTGCTACTGTCATTGTCTGCTACCGTTGCCGCCACTATCCACCGCTACCACTATAGCAGTCGTTGACGCTATCTGTTGTTATCATCGTAGCCGCTGCCAACGCTGCCCCTGCCCCTACCCGCTGTCGCCGCTATCCGCTGCTACCGCCGTAGCCGCTGTCTTCTGGCGCCACAGACGCTACCCCTGTTGCTACCTATTGCCGCCTCCGCCTGCTACCAACCACTACCCCGTCGACAACTGTCAAGTTGGATTGACGTAGGGTCAGGGAATATATATCTTATCTCCTCCCGAGGTAATTTTCTCCATCCATATCAAAGGCAAGGAAGCAACGATTGTCATCACTTTGGGTAAGATCTTTTCATTGTTTATTGTGCTTTTTCTCATCTTTGGCAATTTTAGTACATTTGCAAACGGGTCTATAGGGATTTGATTCCTCCACCGAAAATTTGCCAAGTCCTAATTTTGGAAAGATTTACCCTTGTTCGGTGCACTATGTTTCTATCATATATCTGTCCGCATTATTTTCTTGAATTGTTTGGTATCGTCCATTACAGAACTAAGTTTTCATTTGATGCTATAATTTTTTGGTTATTTCATTGCAAATCATTATGTCTGAGCATAGGTCTACTAGCCCGATTTTAGAACCCATGTCGAAAGCAGCCCGTACGTCTTCCCAACCCCTGTTTACCCTTGAGACTCTGGGTCAGTCAATCAATTCCATCATGGATGAGCTTCACACTATTCACCAAACCCATACACTACAAGTCGGTCAGAACTCGACACCTTTTATGGGGTATGGGATGCCACCAAGTCTTGGACATACACCACAAAGCCCCCTAAACCCTACTCCTCTGCAATTCTGCCCACCACAACTCCATGAGCCCCCTGTCTACCACCCCTATGGAGAAGTTGATCCTTTTGCCGTACATGATCCTTATTCACAACACCCATATGTGGAACTACACCCCTATCAACCACCCTACCATCACACACCCCAAACTGCTACTCTACAAGCACACTATGCACCACCGCCACATCCCCCTCCTCGTGCTCCTACACCTCATCACCAACCATGGGCTCCGCCTCAGGGGGTTAGCATCCTCCCATACCACCTCATCCTCGAGCCCCTGGACATGATGTTTTTCATAACCCCGCTCGTGGACCTATTTTCCCCCACAACCCATACGGTCAATATCACCCGGGACCTCATCCACCACATCACAACAAATATCACTCGTCGAGTTAAATTAGATGCCTCCACTTTTGATGGTAAACTTGACCCCAAAGCTTTTTTCGACTGGATTGCTAGTTTGGAAGATTATTTTGACTGGTATGACATGACTGACGCTCAACGGATTAGATTTGCTAAGACGAAACTTGAACGGTCAACCAAGCGATATTGGTAAGGTGTTCAGCGTGACATGGAGCGTACTGGTCAACCTCCAATCCTCTTTTGGGATGAGATGAGGACTAAGCTACGCGAGCGCTATGTTCCAGTCCAATACCAAAGACAACTTCTTTCTGACTGAATGGCCCTTAGCCAAGGGCCATCATCTGTTCAAGAGTACATGGAATGATTTGAGGAGGCTAAGAATTGTTGTATTCACAATGACTCTGATTGGCAACTGGTTGCTCGTTTTGTGCACCGTTTACTCCCTGACATTAAATGAGAAATGGAGTTACAACAATATGACTCCTTGGATGATGCTTTTCACCGTGCCCAAAAGGTAGAGAGTTACCTTCAGCCCTTTCTCGTGGTCCTTCCTTTTCTAGTTTTGGACAACGTACTTGCTCAACCAATAATCCTTCCATTACCCCAACTCGCGCTACCTGTCCCCTACCCCAACCACCTCCCCAGAGTTCTTCAGCCCCCTCCAGTAAAGGCAAGGAGGTATCACAACTCCAGTCCGACCTCCTCCGTGAGGTCGTGAATGCTTTCATTATCACAGCACGACCCACCTAGTTGCCCAATGCCCTCGTCGTGCTCTTTTTGTGTCCTGTGACTCGCTTGATACCACCCTTGAGGATGACATTGAATATGAAGATGTTTTTCCTGCCTCTAAACCTTCTGATGATGACGTTGATTACAACTATGATTATGATCCGTCATATCTCCAAGTCATGCATGTTTTAGCTGCCCCATCAGAAGGGGATGAATGGAAACACACCACTCCCTTCCAGACCTTCTTCAAAAATGCTAGTAAAAGTTGCAAACTACTCATTGATGGTGGCAGTTCTCAGATGATCATTTCACACCATAGATTGAAGTGCATGGACTTGCGCCCAAAGCCTCATCCTCAACCACATAAAGTCCATTGGGTGAACCAAATTAGCTTGCCCATCACCCAACACTGCCTTGTGCCCATCACTCTGGGTGCTTATTCAGACCACATTTGGTGTGATGTGTTGCCTGTGGATGTTGGCCACGTCATTCTTGGCCGTCCTTGGATTTATGACTTAGATGCCTACAATGAGGGACGTTCCAATGTTTATACCTTCAAGCACAACGGCAAACACATACGCTTAGCACCTACTCGGTTCATCTCTCCTCTGAAAAAGGATCCCCCGCCAGACCCCCAAACCTCAAATCCCAACACTCTTTACACCTTGTCACCCAAAGAGAGTTGGAAGAAGCCAGTCATGAATCAGGATGCATGTATGTCCTATATATCAAAGATCCTATCTCCGATTTTCAACCCCTACCACCAGAACTTGTCTCCCTTCTCAATGAGTTCAAAGACATGACACCCACTGACCATCCTGATGAGCTCCCCCTTTGCGTGATATTCAGCATGAGATTGATTTGATTCCAGGGTCTTCGCTACCTAACTGATCTCATTACCGTGTGAACCTGACTGAGCATGCTGAATTGAAATGCCAGGTTGATATCCTCCTCAAAGGATTCATTCGAGAGAGCATGAGTCCTTGTGCGGTTCCTGCTCTCCTTGCCCCCAAGAACGATGGTAGCTGGCAAATGTGCTTAGATTGTCGACCCATCAATAAGATCATTGTGAAATATCGTTTCCCTATACCATGCCTTGACGACATGCTTGATCTATTGACGGGATCCTGCTATTTCTTCAATATTGATTTCCATAGCGGTGATCACCAGATCTGTGTTAAGGAGTCCCATGAATGGAAGACTGCTTTCAAAACCCCAGACGGATTATATGAGTGGCTAGTCATGCCTTTTGGCTTATCCAACGCACCCATCACCTTCATGCGAGTCATGAACCATGTGTTACGGCCATTCATTGGAAAATTTTAGTGGTATACTTTGATGACATTCTGATTTTTAGTAAGACCAAGGACGAACACCTAAATCATCTCCGACTTATCTTTGACACACTTTGAATTGAGAAATTGTATGTCAATCTAATGAAGTGCTCGTTCCTTTAAGATAAAGTCCTATTCCTGGGCTACTTTCTGTCTGCTAGCGACATTGAGGCTGACTCAACCAAAGTCAAAGCCATCACTGATTGGCCCCAGCCCACTTCGATTTCTGAGCTTCGTAGCTTTCTCGGGCTGGCTACTTTTTATCGTCATTTTGTTCGAGGATTTAGCACCATTATGGCTCATCTCACTGAGTTAATAAAGTGTGAAAAATTCGAGTGGACACCATCTGCAAAACGTGCTTTTGAGGCTGTCAAAAATAAGTTGACCGAAGCCCTGGTTCTTCGCCTTCCTGATTTCTCACTTCCGTTTGAGGTATCTTGTGACGCTTCCGTGTTGGCATTGGAGGCGTTCTTAGTCAAGACGGTCACCCTATTGTCTTTTTCAGCGAGAAACTCAATGACGTAAAGCGTAAATATTCCACTTACGACAAAGAATTCTATGTTGTTTTGCAATCCCTGCGTCATTGGAGGCACTTCCTTCTCCATCGCAAATTCATCCTTTGGTCTGACCATCTGGCCCTTCTCTTTCAAAATTCCCAGAAGAATTTAAGTGTGCGTCACACCAAGTGGTGTGATTTTCTTCAGGAGTACATTCGTTCCTCTCCTTACAGTCGAGTCACTCTATACCTCTCGCTTCGCTCGATTTGTACCTCTCGCTATTCTAGAGAAGAAACTACTGGCTTCTTCCGTTCGCGTTCTCCCAAGCTTCACGTCTACGGTGTTTTTGCCAGACGATCTTTGCCAGTAGTGCCATCCTCCCCACTGGTTGTCTGTATGGGTGGGTTGTCCCTTGCCTTGCTTCCCCTTCCCCTTTTTGTTCTTCTAGAAGTTGTGGCTAATAATCCTATTATTGATATGATAAAAAAGGAGTACAGGGTTCTCTTTTATAAGACAAGAGAAGACCACAAGATTTAGAGATAACCCATGTGGGATAAAACTAAACACAAGAATAACACAGTAAAGAGAAAAATAGACTAAGTAAAAAACACAGGAAAGTCTATATACTAATACTCCCCCTCAAGTTGGAGCGTAGATGTCTATCATGCCCAGCTTGGATGTCATAGCAGTGAACCTTGTCTTTGGTAGAATCTTTGTGAAGATGTCAGTCACCTGATCAGTCGTATGAATGTAGGGAGTAGAGACCTGGCCAGAGAGAATAGCTTCGCAGACAAAATGACAATCCACCTCAATGTGCTTGGTCCGCTCATGGAAAGTAGGGTTACTGGTAATGAATGTAGCTGCTTTGTTGTCACAATACATTGGAATAGGAGACAAGTCAGAGATACCAAAGTCCTTCAGTAAGCTCCTAATCCAGAATAGTTCACAGGTAGTGTGCGCCATGGCACGATATTCAGCTTCAGCACTTGAGCGAACAACTACAAACTGCTTCTTGCTTCGCCAAGTGACAAGTTTGCCTCCCACAAACGTGCAGTAGCCATAAGTAGAGCGACGGTCAACCTTGCTGCCAGCGTAATCGGAATCAGAATAGCCAAGAAGTTTGCAGTGTCCATGTTTCTTGTAAAGCAGGCCTTTTCCAGGAGAACTTTTCAGATATTTCAAAATATGACAGACAGCGTCCCAATGACATTGTCGAGGCTTATCTAGGTAACGACTAACCAATCCAATAACAGCAGTAATATCGGCCCGTGTAACAATAAGATAGATGAGTTTACCGACCATTCTTCGATATTGATGATTGTCAGGATAGGCAGGAGAATTCTCATCATCCCAGTCGGTGTTCAGATCCAGAGGTGTACTAGCAGGCTTAGCACCTAGAAGACCAGTTTCAGATAGTAGATCCAGAACATACTTGCGCTGAGATAAGCAGAGGCCAGAAGAAGACCGAGACACCTCTATCCCAAGAAAATACCTGAGAGACCCAAGATCTTTAGTGACAAAATGTTTTTCGAGATAGTGCTTGGTGGACTGAATACCAGCAGGATCACTTCCTGAGAGGATAATATCATCAACATAAACAATGAGAATAATAATGCTAGCAGGAGTACTCTTGACAAAGACTGAGTGATCGGACTGGGAGTGCTTGAATGAAAAATTCTGAAGAATAGTGCTTAATTTATCGAACCAAGCTCTGGGACTCTGTTTCAAGCCATAGATCTCCTTTTTCAGTCTGCATACTTTAGAGGACTCCCCCTGAGCAACAAAACCAGGGGGTTGTGACATGTAGACTTCTTCATGAAGGTCACCATACAGGAAAGCATTCTTGACATCAAGTTGATACAGAGGCTAGTCAGAATTAATAGCAACAGAAATAAGAATTCTCACAGAGTTCAACCGTGCCACCGGAGAGAAAGTCTCAAAGTAGTCGACCCCATAGGTCTGTGTATAGCCTTTAGCCACTAGTCTCGCCTTAAGTCATTCAACAGTTCCATCTGGTTGATACTTGACCGTGAAGACCCAGCGACAACCAACAGGAGAGCAATCAGCAGGTGGATCAACAAGTTGCCATGTATTGCGCTCAGTGAGCGCCTGCATTTCGGTTTCCATAGCCTGACGCCATGCAGGATTTTTAATGGCCTGAGCAGCAGTTTTAGGAACAGATATAGCAGAAAGGGCCGCAGTAAAATTAGCAAAATTAGCACCCAGATTATCAGTAGAACAAAAATTCCCAATGGGATGCTTAGTACAAGTATGTGTCCTTTTTCTCAGGCTAATAGGGAGATCAAGGTCAGAAAATACATGCGGAGGTGTTTGATCTGGCACAGAGGATGAAGACGATGGAGAGGCCATAGAGGGAGTTGTCGGCTTCTGTCTTCTGTGATACACTTTCAGAGGTGGCATTTCAGGTGGAGAGGCAGCATCAGAATTATCAGTCAAATCATCCACAACAGGTAAAGGTGTATCAACCAGTAAATCCGATGTGAGTGCAGAACCAGCCGGAGAATAGAAAGGCATGTGCTCAAAGAATACTACATCCGCAAAGACAAACCACTTTTTAGAAACAGGTTCGTAGCATCGATACCCTTTTTGAGTGCGAGAGTATCCCAAGAAAACACACTTAGTTGCTCTAGGATCCAATTTGGTAAGGCCAGGCCAGAGATTTTTAACAAAGCACGTGCTCCCAAAGATACGAGGAGGCACAGAGAAAGGAGGTGCATCAGGAAACAAGACCTGATATGGAATCTTATTGCCGAGCACAGAGGATGGCATACGATTAATGAGGTAGCAAGCAGTAGATATCGCCTCGGGCCAAAAAGACTGAGGAACATGGTAGTGAAAAAGAAGGATACGCGCAATTTCAAGGAGATGACGGTTTTTGCGTTCAGCGACACCGTTTTGTTGCGGGGTATAGGCACAGGAAGTTTTGTGGATGGTGCCCTGGCGACGACAAAAACTACTAACAGAAGCTTGCATAAACTCCAAAGCATTGTTAGTGCGCAAAATTTTAATGGGCTTAGCAAACTGGGTACGGATTTCAGCAAAGAAGTCAGTAATTTTCTCAAGAATGGTAGATCTGTCTTTCAGTAAAAACAGCCAGGTTGCTATAGAGAAATCATCAATGAAGCTCAGAAAATATTTAAAACCAGAAGTACTCGTCACAGCACATAGACCCCAAACATCAGCATGTATAATATCGAAGATAGCTTTAGAACTAATGCAAAATTTTGGTGAAAACGTAGCACGAGTTTGCTTGCCAAGCTGGCATGTCTCACAATGAAAAACAGAACTAACTACATCAGGTAATAAAGCTTTTAATTTTGCAGCAGAGGGATGTCCCAATCTATAATGCCATTGAATGTCGGCCACAGATGATGTCAAATATGCAGCTGGCTTCGGATCGTCCAAGTAGTAGAGTCCATCCGGTCCCTCATGGCCTGAACCAATCGTCATCCTCGTGCGCAGATCCTGAAACAGAACACCATCCGGATCAAACGTAATTGAGCAGCGAAGGTTCTTCACAGCTTTACTGACAGATAGTAAATTAAGGGGAAACTTAGGGACATAAAGAGTGGACTACAGTGGCAGACTACCAGTAGAACTTATATCACCAATTCCAGTAACTGGTGATTTAGAGCCATCAGCTAAAGTAACAGGCGGTATAAAAGATGTCTTGTGCAATTTCGAGAATAAAGTAGGATTGCCAGAAATATGAGAGGTCGCACCAGAGTCAATCACCCATGAAGGTTTACCAGTCTGGGTCAGAAGGGCGGCGCTACCATCATTTGAAGCATCAGTAGAGGAAGCCAGGCGAGCTTGAAGCGGTTTTTCAAATTCTGAGCAGATCCAGTCAGTTGTTGGTGGAGCAGGTTTAGTCTGGTTAGAAGTCACTTTATTGGCCCAGTCAGGTTTGCCGTATTTGATCCAACAACGATCTTCAGTATGGTTGGTGCGCTTGCAATGAGTGCAGTAGCGGGACTCCATAAAATCAGCTCCAGAGCCACGGCCAGGAGCAGAAGAACGTCCTCCGCGGCCACGACCTCTGCCACGACCGCGACCACGAAAAGAATCACCAGAGCGGACAGCGAGGTCTGCCCCATCAGAAGAGTCAGGCATGGACTGGGACACAGAAGGTAAGCGTTGGACCCTTTTGAGCACATCGCAGCGAGTGGGTAAAGGGTCGCTGGAGAGAATTTGGTCCACAACACCAGCAAAGGAAGCAGGTAGGCCCGCGAGGAACTGAACTAACATAAGTTTGTTCCGCTGTCGATGAACTTCATCGATGTAAGTAGAAAGAGGATGATACACCTGGAACTCATCCCAGAGGGCACAGCAGGAGTTGTGGTAATCCTCAACGGAGTCAGTAGCAGAATACTCCTGTTTGGCAAGTTGCTTGAAGATCTCAAAGACCTTCTTAGGATTCTGTTGGTGCGAGTAAACATGGGAGAGTTGCTCCCACATTTCTTTGGCAGTCTGAAGACGGAGCAGGGACTGGTTGATCTTGGCTTCAGCACTGTGGACCATCCATGTCATGACCCCATAGTCCTCTTTGGACCAGAGATCATAGGCTTGTTTCGTCTTCTCGTCAGCATCAGGAGCAGGAAGAGACAGGCCTTTTGTAGTCAGATGAGAGTGGCGACCTTGGGATTTGACATACAACTCAAAGGAGGCAGCCCGTAGGTGATAGTTGGAACTGTCCAACTTCACCGTAGTAACACAGAGAGTGCGCGGGAGATCTGGAGTCACCATCAGACCAGAGCAGAATAGTAGCACAGGCACAACAAGGATCAACAGTAGCAGTAGTCAGTAGCAGGAGTCCACCACATGGACTAGTAGTCATAGCAAGTAGGAGATCCACATGGACCTCAGAAGTCCCTCACTGGACAGATAAAGAAGTAAGAAACCTACGCCACCATGGAGAAAAGATCACTCCACCATGAGGCGTAGGCAGGCAGAAGCAAAAAGCTGGTTTACGCCTTCAACGTGCCAGAACTGGAAAAGACACGGGTTGTACGTAGACTTTTCGGAAGAGCGTACGAAGATGAACGGAAGCCTGTAGCCGAACTAGATGGTGAACAAAGAACTAGGGAAGAGAAACAAGAGAGAAGAGAGGATGGGGAGGGTGGTTGTGGCTGCGGGAGATGGTAGTGGTCGGTGTGGGGTGGCGGCGGGCAGCAGGGGGCGGTGGTGGAGACGGAGGAAGAAGGGGGGGGGGGGGGGCTGCGGTGGAGAAGAAGGGAGGGAAGGAGGTGGGCGGCAAGGGAGAAAGGTAGGGGAAGGGGTGTCGGCAGCTGGAGGGGCTGGTGCTGGTCGGCGGCAGCAGGAGGGGGGGCAGGGTGGGCGGCGGCTTGGGAGAAGGGAAAGTGGTTGGCGGCTGGGGTTAATGGGAAAGGATCAGGGTTAGGGAGGATCGGGAGGCTCTGATACCATCTAGAAGTTGTGGCTAATAATCCTATTATTGATATGATAAAAAAGGAGTACATGGTTCTCTTTTATAAGACAAGAGAAGACCACAAGATTTAGAGATAACCCAAGTGGGATAAAACTAAACACAAGAATAACATAGTAAAGAGAAAAATAGACTAAGTAAAAAACACAGAAAAGTCTATATACTACTAGTTCTTAAACATCGCTCAGGTGTTGAGAACAAGGCTGCAGACGCTCTCAGTCATTGCTTGATCACCCTACAGTCTATGAGCGTTGAAGTTGTGGGCTTCGACCGTCTGAAAGAGCAATATTCCAACTGTCCTGACTTCACGACTATTCATTCTGACCTTGTCAATAGTACACTTGGCCATGCTTCTGATTTTATCTTACGAGATGGATTTCTTTTTCGCGGCACACAATTATGTATCCCTTCTCCTTCAGTTCGAGATTTTCTCATTTGGGAGTTACATGTCGGCGGCCTCGCTGGCCATTTTGGTAGAGATAAGACCACCGCTCTAGTGACACACAGATTTTATTGGCCTTCCTTATGACGTGATGTAGTTGGCATAGTGTCTCAATGTCGTACTTGTCAATTGGCTAAAACCAAAAGATAAAATACGGGTATGTACACTCCCCTCCCTATTCCCCATGAGCCTTGAAAGGATCTAAGTATGGATTTTATTTTAGGACTACCCTGCACTTCTTGTGGCCATGATTATGTGTTTGTGGTTGTTGATTGTTTTTCAAAGATGGCCCACTTCATTTCCTGTAGTAAGACTTCTGACGCCTCGCATATTGCTCGCCTTTTCTTTAATGAGGTAGTCAAGCTACATGAACTCCCCACTACCATAGTCTTTGACCGTGATGTTAAGTTTTTTAGCTACTTTTGGAAGACCTTATAGAAAATCATTGATACCAACCTCAAATTCTCTTCTGCCTTTCACCCTCAAACTGATGGGAAAACTGAGGTGGTCAACAGGAGTTTAGGTAACCTCCTGCGATGTCTTGTTGGTGAGCGTTTAGGCATTTGGGAATTATTACTACCTACTGCTGAATTTACTTACAACACTTCTGTCAATCGATCCACAGGAAAGAGTCCATTTGAAGTTGTTAATGGATACAAACCTCGCCAACCTATAGATCTTTTACCTCTGTCCACTAATGATCATACTTCCCACACTGCCGAGACCTTTGCCCAGCACATTCATGATTTGCATATCAAGATTCGCCAAAAAATTACTTTGTCTTATGAAAACTATAATCTTTCTACAAATACACACCGCGGGTTTCAAGAATTTAATGTGGGAAATTATGTATTAGTACGTGTGCGTCCTGAACGCTACCCAAAAATTCCTTCAAAAAGCTTCGCGGCAGAGCGTCAGGACCATTCCAAATACTTAGTCGACAGGGACCCAATGCCTATGTACTGGATTTACCAGCAGATTGGGGCATTAGTGCAGTATTCAATGTGGAGGATTTTTCTCCTTATTGTGGTATATTCGAGCCCCCTCCACCACCAGCATCAACTTCTTTAGATCGTCACTGTGCTCCACCGTCTTCAGCAAAATTACCGCCTCTGCCTTGACTTCCTCAACAGCCGCCTGAACGCATCGACACCGTCTTGGATTACCAAACCATCCTCACTAGTCAGGGCATTGTACATCGTTTGTTAGTTTGCTGGAGAGTTAGTTCTTCAGCAAACGCCACCTAGATCAACGAAGAGGAGTTCTGCCACATTGATGCATATCTTCTTGAGCTCTACCTCAGTACTGACTCGACGGAATCGAGTCTTTTGCAGCCGAGGGGAGTTGATGTAGGACATGCCCCACCTTTACGTACTTATGAGCATAGGCGCCGCCGTGTTATTAGTTATGCTTTATTTTATTATGTCCTTTTCTCATTTTTGGGCTCTTGTAAAGTCAAGTGATTTAGTCCCACATTGGCTACCACGCATTTAGTCTTTCTTTTAGAAGCCTATATAAAGGCTCTATCTGCGTCCATGTAGAGACACAGTTGATGAATGAGAATTATTCCCTTTTAATTTTTAGTAGTATTTCTTATGTAATTCCGTAGATAGGCATTAAATAGTCCCTGGTTTGTTTGAAGTTTCATCCTTTGGCGAAAAGTGTTGTCCTCTTAGTGCCTCCTTCAAATAAGTAGGTGTCTATGCCTTGTCCTTTTATTTTACAGTAGCTTAATATCAGTCTAGGAGTTGTATTTAATGGAACCTTAGGAACACCAACAAACTCCTCCAAGGACTTGTACCTCTCCCTGATTCAGTTTCTCCTGTTCCCGAATGGATCTTTTGTGTGACAAGTTCTTACACTAACTATTGTGCTTTTCCTGGTATGCAGATATCAGATGTAGAAACCATACTGACAACAAAAAAGATGTTAACACATGTGAGAGTTAAAGGTGGGTGCTCACAACTACTACTTTTTTTTCTTGTTTAGCAACTCTGTAGCTGGGTTGAAACATTTGTGATCGTACAGACTGCATGTTAGTCTAATGGGGGCGTATTAATAGTATACTTTCTGGTTTTAAGATCCCATTTAAGAAGTCCAGAAAATCCATCCCTTGACAAAGGAGATTAAGATTGGATCTGATATATTCTTGTTGTTATAAGTGACTCACTTTCAATTCTCAATTTATGTCAAACATCCATGTGACATGGAAATTTTATAGTAGCTTAATATAAGTAGGTGGGTATGCCTTATCCTTTTATTTTACAGTAGCTTAATATCAGTCTAGGAGTTATATTTAATGGAACCTTAGGAACACCAACAAACTCCTCCAAGGACTTGTACCTCTCCCTGATTTAGTTTCTCCTATTCTTTAATGGATCTTTTGTGCGACAAGTTCTTACACTAATTATTGTGCTTTTCCTGTTATGCAGATATCAGATGTAGAAACCATACTGACAACAAAAAGATGTTAACACAGGTGAGAGTTAAAGGTGGGTGCACACAACTACTAATTTTTTTTCTTGTTTAGCAACTCCGTAGCTGGGTTAAACCATTTGTGATCGTACAGACTGCATGTTAGTATAATGGAGGCGTATCAATAGTATACTTTCTGGTTTTAAGATCCGATTTAAGAAGTCCTAAAAATCCATCCCTTGACAAAGGAGATTAAGGTTGGATCTGATATATTCCTGTTGTCATAAGTGACTCACTTTCAATTCTCTATTTATGTCAAACATCCATGTGACATGGAAATTTTGATATTTCATCAAAATTCTACATTATATTATGAATTTTGAATTTCACTACTGAGTTTATGAAGGTAATTTTTTAATTCTCAAGACAAGACTCAGTTTCTTATGGAACTCTTCTAAGTTAATTTTGTAATTATTATTAGTATATACACTTTACTGCTGTTTTTACTTAGTGTATTTTGGTTATTTGTCTTTTAGTCACTTGTTTCTTTATCCCATATTTCTTATCTCTAAACGTTGTACTACTCTCTTGTCTTATAAAAGAGAGAGCATTGTATTGGTTTTATTCACTCAATAAGAAGCAATACTTTTCTATTCTATATGGTATCAGAGTGTCCCGATCCTCCCTAAACCCTAGCCGCCTCTCATCCCCCCAACCCTAGCCGCCCCTCTCCCTCCTCTCTCTCCCCAGCCCCCTTGCGTCGCCGCCACACCTGCCCACCCCCTGTCGCCGCCCACAACCATCACCACCACCACTCCTGCCACCGCCCATCCCTCCCCCAACCCTCCACCACCTTTCAAAACCCTAACCCACTCCATTACCATGGCTTAATCCATCAAGTACACCCAATCCTCTACCCATCTTCTTCCCCCAAAACCTCCGGACAGCTTCAGTAACTTTCTAGTTTCTGGCACGTTGACGTCGTAAAAGGCATCTTTCGCTCTGTTTGCCCGCGCCTCATGGTGGAGTGATTGTTCCTCCATGTTGGCGTAGGTTTCTATCTTCTCCTGCTACCCCTATGAGGGTTTCTGAGATCCATTCTTGGATCTTCTATATGCTAATTCTAGTCCATGTGTTGGACTTCTGTTACTGACTAGTGACTACTACCTCTGTTGCTATCTGCACCCTTGATTATGACTTTCTCTATCATCTCGGATGGCGACTCCTAACCTTTCTCGCAATTTGTGTGTCACTGCCATCAAGTTGGATGGCCCCATCTATCATCTCTAGGCAGCCTCCTTTGAACTGTACGTCAAGGCTCAAGGGCATTTCTCTTATCTGTCAACTAAGGGTCCGAACATCCCTGTTGCTGATGCTGATGACAAGACCAAACAGAACTACGATATATGGTCCAAGGAAGATTATGGTGTTATGACCTGGATGGTCAATAGTGCAGAACCTAAAATCAGCCAGTCTCTCCTTCGCCTCAAGACTGCCAAGGATATGTAGGATCAACTCTCCCACGTATACTCTCACCAGCAGAATCCAAAGAAGGTTTTTGAAATCTTCAAGCTACTGGCCAAATAGGAGTACTCTGCTACTGACTTCGTGGAGGATTACTACAACAACTGTTGTGCTCTCTGGGATAAGTTTGAGGTCTACCATCCTCTGTCTGTAGATATCACGGAAATCCAGCGTCAAAGGAACGAACTTCAACTTGTCCAGTTCCTCACTGGTCTGCCTTCAACTTTTGCAAGAGTTGTTAATCAGATCCTCTCCAGTGATCCCCTTCCTACCCTGAGAGACGTTCTGAAGCGTGTTCAACGCCTTCCTTCCATTTCACAAAACCTACCTGACTCTTCTGACGGAACAACCCTTGCTGTTCAGACTGGTGACTCTTCCCATGGACGCGGTCGTGGTCGGGGACGTGGCCGCGGGCGTTCTTATGGACCAGGACGTGGCTCCTCTTCTCCTGCTGAGACTACTGAACAACGCTTTTATACCTTCTGTAAGCGTACAAATTACAATGAAGATCGTTGCTGGATAAAGCATGGGAAGCCAGCCTGGGCGAATCAAGTCACCACAGATCAGCCTGACACTGCCACTACTTCTGCACCTCCGTCTGCCGATTGGATCCGATCAGAGTTTGAGAAACTACTACAAGCATGGCTTGCTTCCTCTACCGAGGCTTCCACTGATGGTAGCACTTCTCTTTTGACTCAGTCCGGTAAAAACACTTGGTGATCAATTTGGGTGCGACATCCCATATTTCTGGCAATCCTACATTATTTTCTCATTTACATAACACTACTGTTATACCTCATATTACTCTGGATGACGACTCTCAAACACTGACACTGGTTTTGGTGATATATGCACTCCTAGATGTCTGCCTCTGCGCTCTACTTTATATGTTCCTAAGTTCCCTATAAATCTGTTATCTGTCAATAGAACTGTGAAGAGCCTTCGCTGCTCTATTACATTTGACCTGGATGGTGTTGTTTTTCAGGATCTGCACACGAGGACGAAGATTGGTCCGGGCCATAAGGGACCAAATGGTTTATATTACTTGGATGTTCCAAATACTGCGGCGTATCTGACATCTTCTATGACTGGCATCCAGTGGCACTATCGGTTGGGACACCCGTTGGCAGCCAAATTAAAGCATTTACTACCTCATATTTCAGATTATATTTTTCATTATGAAACTTGTCAATTAGGCAAGCAAACTAGAGCAACTTTTTCAAAGAAATTATGTATTGGTTCAAAACAGTCGTTTGATATTATACATGTTGATGTTTTGGGGACCTTGTTCTGTCTCGAGTATATCTGGATTCCGTTACTTTCTGAGCTTTATTGATGATTTCTCTAGGACCACCTAGATATTCTTGCTAAAGGATAGGTCTAATATTCTTGAGACTATTACTGCTTATTTTGCTGAAATACGTACCTAGTTTAGCAAACCTATAAAAAATTTTCGCACTGACAATGCTCTTGAATTCATGCAATCCTCAGTCAGGAGTTTTTGTCGCAAACTGGGTACTATTCACCAAACCTCATGTGCCTACACCCCGCAATAAAATGGAGTCACCAAACACAAGAATCGCCACCTTCTTGACATTGCTCATACTTTACTTTTTGACTATAATGTTCCCCAGTGTTTTTGTCCTGAAGCTATTTCCACTGCATGCTATCTCATTAACCGCATGCCCTCTTCAGTTCTTGGGAATCAAATCCCTTATCAAATCTTGTACCCTGATGCACCCTTATTTTCTGTTCCTCCTCATATTTTCGGGAGCACTTGCTTTGTTAAAAACCTACGTCCTGGTTTAACCAAACTTGATCCCTGTGCCATCAAGTGTGTCTTCCTAGGGTACTCTAGGACTCAAAAAGGGTACCGCTGTTATGATCCAGTTTCAAAAAAATGGATGGTCTCGGTTGATGTTGTTTTCTCTGAGCACATGCCATTCTATTCTTCTTCTGGGTCTGCCCTTACGTCAAATTTATTAATGGAGACACCATTACCAATGATTGATGATTATGATTCCCTTGATAATGTTCCTGCTACTGCTACTCCTCAGCTAAAAGTTTATCAAAGAAGACCGAAGACGACAACTCCCTCTATGACCCCTCCAGAATCTTCTTCCTCAATGCCAGATCAGTCATCACCTCAGGTATTCTCTGACTTAGATATTCCTATCAGTTTAAAGAAAGGAACTAGAACATGTACAAAACATCTGATTGGGAATTTTTGTACTACTGCTCACATGGGGACTAATTTGCCAATTTTACTGCTACTCTTTCTGCTATTTCTATTCCTAAAAATGCTTCTCAGGCTCTTAAACATCCAGCTTAGCGTCAGGTCATGGAAGCTGAGATGCAGGCTCTTACTAATCATAACACTTGGGAGTTGGTTGATCCTCCCACTGATTGTTCTCCGGTTGGATGTCGCTGGGTGTTTACTATTAAATATCAACCAGATGGCATGATTGAGCCTCTCAAGGCTAGGCTTGTTGCCAAGAGCTACACACAGACTTACGGCGTTGACTATTTTGAGACTTTTTCACCTGTAGCCCAGCTGAATTCAGTTCACATACTTATTTCTGTTGCAATTAATTCTGATTGGTCCTTATTTCAGCTTGACGTGAAAAATGTTTTTCTATATGGAGATCTGCATGAGGAAGTCTATATGGAACAACCTCCCGGATTTGTACTTCAGGGGGAGTCCTCCAAAGTTTGTCATTTGCGGAAAGCAATTTATGGCTTAAAACAAAGTCCATGTGCTTGGTTTGATAAACTGAGTACCATTATTTAGAAATTTCATTTTAGACGTTCCCAATATGATCATTCTGTCTTTGTTAAACAGACTACTTCTGGCATTGTTATTCTGATTGTATATGTTGATGACATCATTTTATTAGGGAGTGATCTTGCTGGCATTCAGGCAACTAAACGTTATTTGGAGAAACATTTTGTCACCAAATATTTAGGCACCTTACGCTACTTTCTTGGGATTGGAGTTTCTCGGTCATCCTCTGGATTGTGCCTATCTCAGCGTAAATATGTTTTGGATCTTCTATTTGAAATAGGTCTTCTTGGTGCAAAGCCTGCTAGTACTCCTCTGGATCCAAACACCAACTAGGATGATGAGAATTCTCCTTCTTATCCTGATCACCATCAGTATCGACACATGGTTGGCAAGCTCATCTATCTTACTGTCACTCGTGCTGATATCACATCTGCAGTTGGACTTGTTAGCAGATATCTTAACAAACCCCGACAATGTCA
Organism: Alisma plantago-aquatica; assembly: GCA_963693085.1. Taxonomy (NCBI): domain Eukaryota; kingdom Viridiplantae; phylum Streptophyta; class Magnoliopsida; order Alismatales; family Alismataceae; genus Alisma; species Alisma plantago-aquatica. The sequence continues at coordinate 781,666,487 of OY856410.1, forward strand.
CTGGGATGCAGTCTATCACATTCTCAAATATCTAAAGAGTTCCCCTGGGAAAGGTCTGCTGTATAAAAAACATGGTCATTGTAACCTTGTTGGGTATTCTGATTCTGACTATGCGGGGAGCAAGATCGATCGACGCTCCACCTCCGGCTACTGTACTTTTGTAGGTGGAAATCTGGTTACCTAGCGCAGTAAGAAACAAATAGTTGTTGCTCGCTCGAGTGCTGAAGCAGAATATCGCGCCATGGCGCATACTACATGTGAACTATTCTGGATACGGAGCCTGTTGAAAGACTTTGGCATTTCTGATTCTACTCCTATCCCTATGTACTGTGACAACAAGGTTTCTACCTTTATTGATAGTAATCCTACCTTCCATGAACGAACAAAGCATATTGAGGTTGACTGTCACTTTGTTCGAGAAGTTGTCTTATCTGGCCAGATATCTACGCCCTACATACATACCTCAGATCAAGTGGCTGACATCTTAACCAAAATACTTCCGAAGTCTAGATTCACTGCTATGACTGACAAGCTGGGCATGATTGACATTTATGCTCCAGATTGAGGGGGAGTATTAGTATATACACTTTACTGTTGTTTTTACTTAGTGTATTTTGGTTATTTGTCTTTTAGTCACTTGTTTCTTTATCCCATATTGCTTATCTCTAAACGTTGTACTACTCTCTTGTCTTATAAAAGAGAGAGCATTGTTTATTCACTCAGTAAGAAGCAATACTTTTCTATTCTAGAATTACAATTTTAGAATTATTTTCAGACTGCTTGGACAGATAGATTCATTAAAATATATTTCAGGATGCATTGTCAAGTTTAATTGTCAATATAGTTGCAGCAATTATGTTTATCTGTCAATAGATACAATCATTAAGATGCTTCTGGATACAAAGAAGATCATGTGTATCGACAGTGAAAGGACTAGATTACTTTCAGAAGTTTATTTTTTTTTCAATGCTATCAAGTCAACTTGTGAAAGATAATAATTAATCTAGATCTTCCACTTTTTTCCTGATGTTCTGAAGTGAAGTAACTATTAATTTATTATATCCTATTGTAATGCTTCCTTAAAATCTCTAGATGACATCCTAATATGAGCATATAACGCCGACAAGGGATAGCTTCAGTGGTGCGGCTCCGCTTCTCCCTGTTGAAGGGACCCAGGTTCCACTCTTTGAAAAGCCCCTTCGGAAATTATTTGTCGCTAGCCTTGGTGTACCAACAATGCTATTTTCTCACACGTTGTCTAACTGTTTGCACGGTTAGTGAGAGAAAGCTCCAACTTCTCTCTAGCCCCAACCTCAGTAACATCAAAAACTATCTCCTTCGGCGAGCTTCAACGCATTGAAATCCAACTACTCACTAGCCCATACCTATGGAACACCAACCGTCCTCTCCGGCTACGGATTACAGCACATCGATCTCGTGGATCCTCTCACAACACCATCGAGACAGACATCTAGACTTTCTATGGGTATGATCAGGTGAGCTTTATGACCTAGGGTTTTTACTCAGGTGAGCTCTTCTAGCTGTTGTTTCTCCAGATCGGTGCCGCTGCCTCTCTAATTTTGTGATTGTACCACTTATCTGGACTCCCACACCTGCATCTTCCAGAAAAGATCACCCCCCTTTTTGGGTTGCCCTACACCTGTTCTCGTCCTGCTATGATCATCCCCTTTACGGGAAGCCCCCTGGCCATTCCCGCACCCTACATGCACGGCCTGGTCCCTCACCCTACATGCGACACTTTCTCTACCTTTAGCGATTGCATTCTGTGACAGCTCTTACCATCGTTGGTGCATTTGGTATTAATCGTTGCCCCTTTATTGCCCTCGAGCCACCCTCCCCATCTATATCCCTCAGAAACTTCAATATGAGGACTGGAGGTACCATCTCTTCCTCTCCGAGCACCAACAAGAGGATAAAAGGCAAGAAAGTGATCTCTACTCTCTTCAAACGTGCTATGCTTTATAAGAAACCACCGACCCCTGCTAGAACAGACTACCTCCTTCCTGCTTTACCAAATATGGCTTCACGCTTCCCTTTCATGGATTACAACCTATCCAACCCTTTGTACCTCATCAGCATACCCCTCCCAAAAGCATGGAAATACCACAAATTCGACATCTCACCTGGTCCTAACACTATCCTAATTTGGAAACAAATCTTTCCCAGTCACCATAGAACTCATCAGAAAATCCAATCTAATCACCGAAGGCTGGGCAAGCATGATCACTGAGTTGAAGCTTTAAGCAGGAATGGACCATCTTCATAAAACCCTCAGCTCACAAAACCCTGACTGTTTGGGTAATCGATTTCAACAACGAAACCACCCAAGAACTATACCCACTTTTCTTCAGCAAGGAAGAGCACATCTCCTCTTCTACTTCTAACTTAGTTGATCATCTCTTTGTGAGAAAAGAGCACCATCCTCCCACTGGTTCAAAGTTCTGGCCCATCTCCCTATCATCTAGCCTCGATAATGAAGATATGGAAGACACAACTACATCATCATCTATCGGAAACACGACCACTACAAGGTACGAGAAATCTTTTCCATCTGAGATTTGTAGGCTAGCTAGTAAACACCACATTCAAAAAAAAGATAACATCATCCCAACTGACCCTCACCAACTAAATCTTACTTTTCCACCTCTTGGACACCTCCTTGCGATTGCTCTTACTCAACTGTGCTTTGAGACAGAGAGACACTCTCAAACTTGGGAACCAGCCCTGACCGGCCTAAATCGCGCGTCCTAAAATTGGAGGCGGATTTGAGGTAGTCGAGCTTTTACATTTATAAACCTGAATCCTTCTAGGCCCCCGCAACTTTGTTTACGGGGTCGAAGTAGACATACGGGGTCGAACACAGGGACAAGGGGGTAGTGTTGAGAACACGGAAACGACATGCTACACTCCGGCAGGTATATAAAGAGATAAATTCCCAAGAAAGGAAGCAGTAAGATGTCACGAATAAAACAAAGAAAACTATCTCCAAGTGGAGTTACAAGAGAGATTTAAGATTTTAGTCATTTAGCAGTTTTTAGGGGTTTTCATGCAACAGAGACAGAAAGATACTGCTTGATCAAAAGCGAGGTACGAAGGATGAAATCGTGGTAAACAAGCGGCGGTAGAACCAGTCATGTACCCCTCCTCTCGAAGCGGGTACCTCTAACAAGGCATCAGCGCCCCTCTCGAGGTCACTGGACTAAAATTAGAGTGGAAAGGTCACTAAAGCAACTCCGTTCCAGGCACTCTCGTACTCCAGAATCGGACCAAACACTAGAGCCACAACACAACTCTCGAAGTTGTTGCGACGAGAAAACACGATTCGTTAGCTAAGCGAAACGCGATCCAAACATGCAAGCTAGAGTTCGGATATCAAACATAGCAGTCATCCAACATTGTGCACCAAGCATAGAGCAACAAGTAATTAAGCATCTTCTATTTCCATAAACGAATAAAGGGTCTTAATTACAATGTGTAAGGAATTAGATGACAGAAAGTAAAGATAGGTGTCGCCTCCTTGATGTAGAAGGACGACAAGGTGATGTAGCTCCCCTGCCCGATATCGGTCAGAGGCCTAGCCCGATACAGAGGTGTCGGGCGGCACACCCTCTCAGGCGGCACGCACCGATTGTCGACCGTATCGCTCAAGGACCCTGGCCGATACGCTCATGTCGGGCGGCACACCCTCTCGGGCGGCACGCTCGACAAGCTAAGCGTATCGGGTTGATATCGTGTCGGGCTAAGAGCTACGCATTGCTGATGTCGGGCATTTGTGTCGCTCATCTACGTCGGCCGATATCGGCCCGCAGTGTCGCCCGGAACGGTCCTAAGTGAACTGTCCCCTCCCTCTCGGGATGAGGAGAAGCTCACCTAGTGTCGCCCGAGACAAGCACTGGGGTACGACACGCATGCTCTCGCAGTCTCCTCAGAAGATGGCTCAACTCCCAACTGTCCAAATTCTAGAACTGTGAATTCCGAACTGTGGACCGTCTTTTCGGCTCCCTGTAGCTGCTATTTATAGTCAGCTGGTTGGGGAGAAGACATGGTGCTCGAAGCGCCACGTGGCTCCCTTATGCGCCAGTCGTTGGACGGGCCGATACAAAGGTTTCGCTCGACGTAGATGGTGTCGGCTATTGGTCGTGACGGGCGGCACGCCTGCCGATGGGTGGCTGTGTCGCCCGACAAGCTGGGTTGTCGGGGTGGGCCGGGCTCCCTGTCGGGTAGGAGGAGTGTCGTCCGTCAGCTTCTTCTCGCGCGGCCCCTTTCTTTGTCGAGCGTCTTTGTGTCGCCCAGCCCTGTCGGGCAGGGGTTGTATCGGTCGTCAGGGAGGCCGAGACAGACTTGGACTTATTCATGGGCCGGAGTGGCCTTATTGCCCCAAAACGAGGAAAACTCTGCAAAAGATAGGAAAAATTGGATTAAGAGCATTGCTTGGCCAATTATTGCGAAAGTGCATATAAAAGAGGGGAAAATAGCAGAAAAGGGCAGTTTTGATAACAGAAAAACAGTCTAAAATATCACAAAATTTGGTGTTATCAACTCCCCCAAACTTAGTTTTTTGATTGTCCTCAATCAATATTTAAACTATATTTTATGATGTTTCTTCTTGCTTGGTATAACTTCTTGTTCAAAAGGGTGAAACGAAGATTGTAATGCCTTAAGGATAATGTTGTCTCAATACGAACAAAAGACTCAGTTTTCCCTACCTTATTGTTAAGTAAGATTTTTCTCCACAGCTTCGGCGAGACTTAGTTGTACGATTCCGAAGTTAGCTTACACACTAAACAGCTTTATTTTTGGGGCAGAAAGTTGTGTATAGGGTAGGCTAAGGCTTTTTGGGTTTTTCGTTCTTGTCTCCCATCAGTCCATCTAGGTAAGGGTCCGTTAACAAGCAAGTGGTCCCTGCAGTCCAAGCCAGTTGGCTTTAGAGCAGTGATTTCACATCCTACGTACAACTGCCCCGGATCTACCATGCCAAAAGATGGGTACTTTTGGAAAAACAAGTGGTGTATATATATATATTTTTTCTTTTTCTTTTATTGGGCACAACTCTCATGCTTTTATTCACGCTCATGAGGCTTTTCTCTCTTTTTGGGATTTTTGTTGGGTAAGGGGGAACAAAAGAGATTCCTGCTGTTTAGGCAGCTTTTTCCTTCTCCATACTTGTCTCTTAGCTGTTTGCGAGATTATATATATATTTTTTTTTTTTTGAAAAATTTTTTGACATGGCAAAACATATTCTTTTGTTCGTTTGAAGCAGCATTATCAAAGAGATATAACAGAACTTGTAACTCATTCAGTACAGAAAGCAAACTTTGCAAGAAGTCGCATCAGGTTTTTATTATTATTACAGCAACTTTGTACATATGCATGGGGACAGAAATAAGCAAAGGGCAGATTTTTGAACATTTTTATATGACATACATGCGTAGATCAGATATACAGGAAGCTATAAGAGCACGTCAGATAAAATTTAAACCCATAAGCGTAGAAAGCTTGAAGAGTTAAGAATTTTATACCTCCCTCACTGGCACACGGGTACCCCCCCCAAACTTACTCCACACTCTGTCCTAGAGTGGTGAAGAGGGCAGGGTGAGGTAATGTTTAGCCAGTGAGGGTTAGCTCATTGATGTGCTGCAATATGCTCCTACGAAGTTGCAACATTCCATTGGGAGGTTGTCTAGTGGGTTTGCTGCGGCCAATGAGAGGCTGAGCCGGAGCGTAAACCCTCAAAATTCACTTCTGGCCCACCTTTTCTCCAGATCTCCGTTGTTAACATGAACAAAAGGACTGATTATCAGTCCCAGTTCAGTCCCAGGAGTGTGTAGTCAGGGTGGGCCCTCTCCCCTAGGAGGACGGAACCGGAACGCCCCAAACTTGTTCGGAGGCCTTGGTCGCCATACTCGTGCTGTCTCTGGAGATGGTCCTAAACCACCGCAGAGACAGGCTGATAACAAGGTGGCCCTCCATTTGAGCTATCGCATGAAGAAGAATCCATCCCTTTCTTGTGGGTTCCGTTTCTGTCCGACAGTTGTTGCTGATCCCCGCGTTGTGCTTGCATGTGCGGCCGGTGGTTTGCTCTGTACGGGCCATACCTGTTATTCAGATTTAAAATTTATTTACACGTTAGGCAGATAAAAAGAAAAACTATTAAAACTTGTCTTGCGGTATAACCCCGGGTGGATCCAGGGCGATACGAGATTGTTGCGCGATACGACTTGCCGCGCGACACAGATGTATCGGGTGACAAGGTCACATGAAACAAAAACCCGATAGTAAGACGTAAAGAACATGCCGCCCGATATGGGGTATATCGGCCGAAAAGACCGCCAAAAAGGCAACTGCTTGATAGGATTGCACCAAAGAAAACATGTCTCCTGACATGGTGTGTCGGGCAGACACCATCGGCCGTTATAACGCGCTTAACTGCGTCGGGTGATACAAAATCGACAGCGTGCGATAGGAAAAACATGTGTCGGGCGATAAGTCTGTCGGTCGACAAGACTGTCGAGCGATAAGCTTATCGGGCTATACCTTTGCTCATAGGAGCCATCGCCCGATACCACGGTGAAGGCAACTGGCCGACACGGGAGCAAAAGGGCGGACTACTGCATGCGTTACAGGTGGCTAAAATGAGTAAAGTGTGACAGCCCGACACGGTAAAACCATAGTTCTTATTTATAGCCAGCTCGGCCAGGGGCGAAACGGACACCTCTGGGGCGCGCGTCGGCCAACGCGTCAGGCAGTTCCCGAGACGATAGTCACATCAGTCTCATTAAGGGCATTTATTCCCATGCATGATAGGGTGCATGCCGTCCAGGAATGCCGACCGCCACGGCCGTTGCGATGCCCGAGAGACCGAAGCCCGGTGCGGGCGGTCCTGCGCGCCAGCTGGGCGGCTGCCCGACACGGTTAAAATAGGCGGGCGTAAAAACCTAAGAGCAGAAACAGCGATCAAAGGGTAAAACATCATCGGCCAAGGGTTAAGCCCCTGGCCTCAGAGTGCAAAACTCTTCAAAGCTTCGGAAAGTTCTGCGATGACCCATAAAATAGAAGAGTCGGCACGCTCGACGCATGCTCTGACTTCGGGTCTTATTACAATCCAAGAAGTTTGTTTTTAATTGTTATAAAATGCACCCTATTCTATGGAAGGAAAGAGAACTCGGGCTGCCTCCCGAGGAGCGCTGGGGTTTGCGTCGCCAGCTCGACCGGTGTAAGATCATCTTGATCAGCCCTCAACTATACTCATATCTTGCAGACTGATCTCTGCTCTCCTGACAAATGCTTCATCTTCGTAGAACCTTTTCACCATGTGCCCATTCACCTGAAAGGCCTTGGTCGGGTCGTCTTTGTCATAGAGCTCCATCATCCCTGATGGATATATCCTTGACACTGTGAATGGTCCAGACCACCTTGTTTGCAACTTTCCAGGGAAAAGACGAATAAAAGACTTGAATAACAAGACCTTATCCCCTTCGCTTACATCTTTTCTTCTAAGATGGGCATCATGCCACAACTTTTTCCTCTGTTTGTAGATTTTTGCATTTTCGTAGGCATTCATTCTCAGCTCTTCGAGCTCTTGAAGCTGCAAAAATATCTTTTCTCCAGCTTTGTCGAGGTCCATATTTAGGAACTTGATTGCCCAGAGGGCCTTGTGTTCCAATTCTAACGGTAGGTGGTAGGATTTTCCATAGATGAGACGGTAGGGGGTGGTTCCAATGGGTGTTTTGTAAGCAGTTCGGTAGGCCCAAAGTGCATCGTCAAGCTTCATGGACCAATCTTTCCTTGTTCGGCTGATAGTTTTCTGCAAGATTTGCTTGATTTGTCTGTTGGAAACCTCTACCTGCCCTGACGTCTGGGGATGGTAGGGTGTAGCGATCTTGTGCTTCACTCCGTACTTGCGCAAGAGTGCTTCAAACTGTCTTTCTCCAAAGTGCGATCCTCCGTCGCTAATGACTGTGCTCGGGACGCCGAAACGAGGGAAGATGGTCTTCTCGAAGAGCTTGATAACCGACTTGGCATCGCAGGTTTGGGTGGCTACCGCTTCCACCCACTTCAATACATAATCCACCGCCACGAGTATGTACTGATACCCCCGAGATGGGGGAAATAGTCCCATGTAGTCGATCCCCCATACGTCAAATATTTCGACTTCAATCCAGCTCGCCATTGGCATTTCATCCCTCCGCCCTATGTTCCCTGTAAACTGGCACTCTTTGCAAGCCTTCACAAACTGTGCAGCGTCTTTAAATAAGGAGGGCCAGTAGAAACCTGACCGTAGCACCTTTGCGGCTGTTCTTTCGCTACCTAGGTGACCACCATAGGGGGGTGTGGCATTGCTTCAGGATGTCTGCGGTTTCTTCTTCTGGTATGCACCTCCTGTATAAGTTGTCGGCGCATCTTCTGAACAGGAGAGGATCATCCCAGTAGTAGATTTTAACCTCCGCGAAAAGCTTCTTCTTCTGATTGTACATTATGTCAGGGGGCTGTTCTCCGCAAGCAAGATAATTGCAGATGTCTGCAAACCAGGGTAGGCTTTCCTCTTGGGCTTCGGCCAACATAAGGGCTTCGTCGGCGTAGTCGTCGTTGATAGGAGGCCCTCTCTCTTTCTCAGTCATGATCCTTGATAGATGGTCTGTGACCACATTCTCTGCTCCCTTCTTGTCGATAATTTCGTGGTCGAATTCTTGGAGCAGTAAGGCCCACCTCAACAGTCTGGGCTTTGCGTCTTTCTTTTGCATTAAGTATTTTATTGCCCCATGATCTGTGTATACCTTGACCTTCGCTCCGATGATATACGATCTGAACTTATCAAATGCGAAGACGATCGCTAGCATCTCCTTCTCAGTTGTTGTGTAGTTTACTTGAGCCTCGTCCAACGTGCGAATAGCGTAGCAAATCACATGGTGCTTTTTGTCTTTCTTTTGCCCCAGGACTGCCCCAACCGCATAGTCTCTTGCGTCGCACATCAACTCAAAAGGTAAACCCCATTCAGGCGCTTGAAGGATAGGTGGCGATGTTAAAGCATTTTTAAGGGCTTGAAAAGCACTGAGACAATCGTTAGAGAAAATAAATTCAGCGTCTTTTACCAGAAGATTAGACAGAGGTTTGGAGATCTTTGAGAATTCCTTGATGAATCTTCAGTAATATCCCACATGCCCGAGGAATTTTCGCACCCCCATCATGGATCTCGGTGGAGGAAGCTTGGATATTGCTTCAACCTTGCTTGCGTCCACTTCGATCCCACGCTTCGAGATCTTATGCCCGAGAACGATGCCCTCCCGCACCATGAAATGGCATTTTTCCCAGTTCAGAACTAGGCTATTTTCCTCGCACCTTTGAAGGACCGATGCCAGATTCTTTAGACAACTGTCGAAGTCCTTCCCATAGATGGAAAAATCATCCATGAAAACTTCTACGATGCCTTCTAGAAAATCTGAGAACATTGATATCATGCATCTCTGAAAGGTAGCGGGGGCGTTGCAGAGTCCGAAGGGCATCCTTCGGAAGGCATAAGTGTCGTAAAGGCAGGTGAACGTTGTTTACTCTTGATCGTCGGGCAAGATGGGTACCTGGTAAAAACCTGAAAAGCCATCGAGAAAACAAAAGAAATCGTGATGCGCTAACCTTTCGAGAACTTGGCCAATAAAAGGTAGCGGAAAATGATCCTTCTTTGTAGCTTGATTTAGTTTTCGGTAATCTATGCACATCCGCCAGCCGGTGACGGTCCTAACCGCCACCTCGTCACCCTTCTCACTCTTAACCACCGTCATCCCGCCCTTTTTGGGCACTACGTGGATCGGACTTACCCAATTGCTGTCGCTGATTGGGTAAATGATCCCCGCATCCCTAAGCTTTATTACCTCTTTCTTGACGACCTCCTTGAGCATCTGGTTCAGTTTCCTCTGGGGTTGAACCAGAGGCTTGGCAGATTCATCCAAGTTGATGTGATGCATGCACAGGGCGGGGCTAAGGCCTTTGATATCATCTACTGAATATCCTATAGCCCTCCTATGGAGCCTTAACTCCTCAAGGAGTCGGTCCAGCTGGTTGCTTGAAAGATCGGCGTTTATGATGACGGGGTTTCTCTACTCTTCATCTAAGAACTCGTACTTCAGGCCTTCGGGAAATGCTTTTAACTCTGGCTTTGGCTTGGGTGCCTTCTCCTGAGGCTCTCCTCGAGAGAGGCATACATCACAGACTCAACCACCTTATCCTCTTCCTGCAAGTCTTCGTCAGAACGGTTGAAAAGGTTGAGATGCTTCGTGACCTCAGGATCTTCGAGGTCGGGATCTTGACAGTTTATTGCCCTCAAGAGGGGGTCTACTGTCCGGATATCTTCCTCTACTTCCTCGTAGAATTTATTGTAGCTATCTGCGAAACATGCTGATTCAGAGAGGGATGAGCTGCTCATGATTTCCTTCAGCTTGAAGTCCATATGGTCGTTCCCGACCCTTAAAGTGATCACCCCCTCGGAAACATCAATCAGCGCCCTCCCTGTCGCAAAGAAAGGACGTCCAAAGATGATCGAGCAACTGGGGTCTTCCGCTGTGTCGATGACGACTATGTCGTAAGGGATGAAGAAGTCGCCCACCCGGATCGGCACATCTTCGACAATGCCGACAGGTCTCTTAAAGGTGTGGTCTGCCAGTTGGATCCGCATGTTGGTTCGAACCATGTCAGTCAAACCCACCCTTTGCGTGAAACTTAGGGGCATGAGGCTAATGCTCTCCCCCAAGTCTGCTAGACCCTTGCGCTCGACGTTGTCTCCGATGTCGAACGGGATCGTGAAGGCTCCGGGATCCCTTCTCTTATTTGGCGTGCCGGGCTTCAAGAAGGTGGAGGAGGCGGAAGCTAGATACACTGTCTTTGTCCTTCCTCCCCTTATCTTCTTTGTGATAAGGTCCTTGAGGAACTTGGCATACATAGGCATCTCTTCCAAAGCATCAAGGAAGGGGACTTCAAGATGTAGTTTCCTGATCGAGTCCATGAACCTTTCGTGACGCTTCTTCAGATTCGCCTTTATCTACTTGTACGGGAACAGAATCCTAGGAGCGTAAGAATTCCTTCCGCCAGGAAGCTCCTCAAGGAACTCTTGTGCAGACTGTCGAACGTCTGCTTGTCTTTCTTCTCCTTCTGCTGGGGTAGCACTCTCAGGCCTTAGCTCGGGCTCAGGCCTGGCTTCGTCAGGGCGCTCCAGCGTTCTCCCAGACCTCAGGACTGCCATTACGGCAGATTCAAGGTGTGGGGGAACTTTTATTGCAGGATTCTCCATCAGAGCAGCCATCTGGGTCAGTCGCCGATCTACCTCACGCTGGCGCATCTGCAAGCTGGCCATCTGGCGTTGCATTGAATTCAGAGCCCCAGGGCTAGGGAGCGTGTTCTGCACCAGTTTGCTGATGATGGTATCCTGTCTCTTTATGTAGGCAGAAAGCTGACCAACCAAGCTAGGTTGGCACGGCCTCCCACCTCGGCCTTGACATTCACTCTCAGAAAGGGACTGCTCGCAGTGAGACATGGTCTTAAAGCTTGGCGGAACAGGTCACAGTTTTCCAGAGTTCCTGAAAAGGCATAGAAAATCAAGTTTAGAAAATTGAATCTTCATTTTTGTGAAAGAATGACTACAAGAAAAAGAAAAAGAAAAAGAAAAAGAGTGTTGTCAAGCTCATTTCTAAGCTTGAGGCACAAGAGTGTAGTTAGTGGATTCGGGTTCGTCTACAGTACCGCTTTTGCCTTGTCCCCGGAAACGACGCCAAAACGTTGACCGACCTAAATCGCGCGTCCTAAAATTGGAGGCGGATTTGAGGTAGTGGAGCTTTTACATTTATAAACCTGAATCCTTCTAGGCCCCCGCAACTTTGTTTACGGGGTCGAAGTAGACATACGGGGTCGAACACAGGGATAAGGGGGTAGTGTTGAGAACACGGAATCGACACGCTACACTCCGGCAGGTATATAAAGAGATAAAATCCCAAGAAAGGAAGCAATAAGATGTCACGAATAAAACAAAGAAAACTATCTCCAAGTGGAGTTACAAGAGAGATTTAAGATTTTAGTCATTTAGCAGTTTTAGGGGTTTTCATGCAACAGAGACAGAAAGATACTGCTTGAGAAAAAGCGAGGTATGAAAGATGAAACCGTGGTAAACAAGCGGCGGTAGAACCAGTCCTGTACCCCTCCTCTCGAAGCGGGTACCTCTAACAAGGCATCAGCGCCCCTCTCGAGGTCACTGGACTAAAATTAGAGTGGAAAGGTCACTAAAGCAACTCCGTTCCAGGCACTCTCATACTCCAGAATCGGACCAAACACTAGAGCCACAACACAACTCTCGAAGTTGTTGCGACGGGAAAACACGATTCGTTAGCTAAGCGAAACGCGATCCAAATATGCAAGCTAGAGTTCGGATATCAAACATAGTAGTCATCCAACATTGTGCACCAAGCATAGAGCAACAAGTAATTAAGCATCTTTTATTTCCATAAACGAATAAAGGGTCTTAATTACAATGCGTAAGTAAGGAATTAGATGACAGAAAGTAAAGATAGGTGTCACCTCCTTGATGTAGAAGGACAACAAGGTGTTGTAGCTCCCCTACCCGATATCGGTCAGAGGCCTAGCCCGATACAGAGGTGTCGTGCGGCACACCCTCTCGGGCGGCACGCACCGAATGTCGACTGTATCGCTCAAGGACCCTGGCCGATACGCTCATGTCGGGCGGCACACCCTCTCGGGCGGCACGTTCAACAAGCTAAGCGTATCGGGTTGATATCGTGTCGGGCTAAGAGCTACACATTACTGATGTCGGGCACTTGTGTCGCTCATCTACGTCGGCTGATATCGGCCCGCAGTGTCGCCCGGGACGGTCCTAAGTGAACTGTCCCCTCCCTCTCGGGATGAGGAGAAGCTCACCTAGTGTCGCCCGAGACAAGCACTGGGGTACGACACGTATGCTCTCACAGTCTCCTCGGAAGATGGCTCAACTCCCAATTGTCCGAATTCTAGAACTGTGAATTCCGAACTGTGGACCGTCTTTTCGGCTCCCTGTAGCTGCTATTTATAGTCAGCTGGTTGGGGAGAAGACATGGTGCTCGAAGCGCCACGTGGCTCCCTTATGCGCCAGTCGTTGGACGGGCCGATACAGAGGTGTCGCTCGATGTAGATGGTGTCGGCTATTGGCCGTGACGGGCAGCACGCCTGCCGGTGGGTGGTTGTGTCGCCCGACAAGCTGGGTTGTCGGGGTGGGCCGGGCTCCCTATCAGGTAGGAGGAGTGTCGTCCGTCAGCTTCTTCTCGCGTGGCCCCTTTCTTTGTCGAGCATCTTTGTGTCGCCCAGCCTTGTCGGGCAGGGGTTGTATCGGTCGTCAGGGAGGCCGAGACAGACTTGGACTTATTCATGGGCCGGAGCAGCCTTATTGCCCAAAAACGAGGAAAACTCTGCAAAAGATAGGAAAAATTGGATTAAGAGCATTACTTGGCCAATTATTGTGAAAGTGCATATAAAAGAGAGGAAAATAGCATAAAAGGGCAATTTTGATAACAGAAAAATAGTCTAAAATATCACAAAATTTGGTGTTATCAAGCCCCTCGGAGGCGACCCTTCAGAGCCCTTCACTGCACCTATTGCCACAGCCCGCACCACTCACACCTTAGATGTCACCAAAAAAGTGATCTGATTCAATTGCCAAGAGAGGGGCCACACCTGGCGCTTCTACAAATCCACCCTAAATCATTTTCCAAAAAAGTTTAGGCACTTTCCAAGATGTCATCCAGGTTACGATGCTCACAAACAGCCTGCTAAACACTTTTTCTGAAATGACAAATCCCATCAGCAGAAACATCCTAATCATTCTTTCTCAATTCAAAACAACTCTTTTGCATGTCTTGCAGATCCACATTTCCCTTCACCTAACCCCCATACACATGATAAACTCTTCTCACATCCTCTTTTTAAGCCCTCTATGGCACTACCAGAAAAACCCACACCCCATCCTTTTGAACCCAACATAACCCCTACTCTTCTTCCTGCAACCCAAACCCTCGCCATGGCTCCTGCTGCCCACCTTGAGTCTGCTATTCCTTTTGATCTCCCAAGGAGCTCTATGAGACTTCTGAAGGTCTTCACAACTAGAAGTGTCCTGGTCACTATAGAAAACAACTTGGATAACAACACGGTCAATATTTTAGATGTCACTAGAGCTATTGCCCTGTTAATCCCTGGGCACACTGTGCTCAAACCAAAAATTCTCTCGCCCTCACAACTTTTATACTCTGTCCCTGAAGGTACAAAGATAGACCACCTCTTCGGATAGGTCCTCACGATCCCTTGTGGGTCTAGCTTTGTTCAAGCCAGTCTCTCTAAATGGACATCTAGACAGGGGGCTTTTGAGGCCCAGTCGGGAGGGTCAGGGTGGGTTGCTATATCCAACCTCCCTCCACACCTTTGGGAAGTGGAGGTCTTCAGAGCCATTTCTCATGCAGTAGGTGCTACTCTCCAATACATCAGTCTGGAGACTTTACACCCCTCACGGTTTATTAAAGCTTACTGCCTCTTCTCTGTAAAACAAACCACCTCTCTCCCATCTTCCCTGAATATTAGACTGGGAGAAATGTACAACATCAAACTCTTAGCAAAGCACCCCTCTGACATTAAAACCTCTTTCTCTGATCTTTCTGTTCATCCCCTTCCTGGTACTCTTCGATCAACAACAAAAAATCTTACAATCCTATCCACAAACCAGGTGAAAGGAACTTGGTCTGGGAGAGAAAAACAACCACCTCAAAATCCTCAGCTGACTCAAACATATCTCACAGTCTCAAAAGACAAAGAACAACTTCTCCACTGCCAAAAATTATTTTCCCTCCCCCAAGGACACATATCAACCTTTATCCTCGATTCTAAAAGATGAATTTTTTTCTCTAAACATAGATCTGGATACTATTAAGAAGCTCAAAACAGCAATCATTGACGAGATTAAATATTCATAGAGTCCAAAGAAGAAGGGAAAAGAAAAGGACACGAGTATCATCAAGTCCATCAACACCATGCAATCCAGCCCAGAAGGGATGCTCGGGAGAAATATCTTTGCTGCTCCAGAAATAGGTACTTGTTTCTCTTCTTCCTACTCAGATATTATTTCAAATTCTGGTTTATCATCATCTGCCTCCATAGAAGACCATGATATTGACAATATTGAAGACTTAGCATCATGGCATGATATTCAAAGTTTCACCAGTTTTGCTAACAAAATAGAAATACTATTTCAAGAGGAAAACATAGCAAACATTGCATTGAATGACATAGAAAAATTTATGAACTGCACAAATCGAAGGCCATTAGGAGAGACAAACCTGAAGATCAACTTATTGAGTATCACTTAACTACCTTTTTTTCTAAATCATCTTGATTTGATTGTCCTCTGTTCTGAACCAATGAAAATTTAATCTTGGAATGTCTGTGGTGCGGCCAACGCGCACAGAAGAAAAGAGATCAGAAACCACATCTACAAAAACAACATAGATATTATTACCATTCAAGAAACCAAAACCACACTTTCTCCTTTTGCTTTAAAAACTATAGGAGGAAACAAGATTACTGAATGGTTTCAAATCCCACCAGATGGTTTCAAAGGGGGACTCATAGTGGGATATAACAAGAACACTTTCACTCTCTCTCACTGGGATCTCAACACATTCTCCATTTCTATCTCTCTAACAAACTCATCTGATCACTTCAGCTGGACTTTTACTAGTATATATGGTGATCCTGGACACAACAAATCTCTTTTTCTATTGGAACTCTCAGAAATCATGCAAGCCAACTATCATAAACCATGGCTTCTTGAAGGGGACTTCAACCTCATTACCAGGGTCACCGACAGGCAGAACTTATTCTCAACATCATCAGCCCTTACTCCACCTGACAAAACCCTTATACACCTCCTTTCTAAACACAAAATGATTGACCTTCCTCCCTCTAATGCTGGCTTCACGTGGACTAGAAATAATACCAGAGCCATATTGGATCACTTCATATGTTCCTCCTCTTAGGAAGAACATTTCCCTCTAGCTTCTGTCCATATTGCCCATCGTCCTATCTCATACCACTTTCCCTTAATCATTGACACCCATAGAGAAGTTTGGGGGGAAAATCCTTTCGATTCAAAAACTTCTGGCTCACAAACCCCCAATTTCTTAAACTCTATGAAAACAACTGGATCTTGGTAGATCACGGAACTAGAAATCTGGGGTTCCACATACAGACCAAACTCATGAAACACAAGATCTTAGATTGGAAACTTAGACAGCCTCAAAACCTTGCAAACTCTCTTAAAGATCTTGAACAATAACATCTTTTTGTTGATAGCGACCCCTCAGCTGATCCAGCTCTTGTTCTTACTATCAAGTCAGAGATTGATTATATTAAAAATTGTCTGGACAACAAGTGGAGACAAAGAGCTAAAGTCACTTGGGCTAAGGAAGGTGACAAAAACACAAAATTCTTCCATAAAGTTTGTAACAATAACCATAAGAGAAATATCATTGCTTTTTTAAACATTCAAGGGGTCATCACCACAAACAAACACATGATCATTTCTCACATTGTTGAATACTTTAGAAAGATATTTAATACCCACCACAGTCCATCCTTCCTTAACTCCATAAACTGGCATATTCTTTGCCCAATTAAGATTGATTCTCCATCAAACTTAATCAAACCTTTCTGTTCTAATGAACTTGATTCTGCTATTAAGTCACTCAGAAAAAATAAATCTCCTGGGCCTGATGGGCTTAATGTGGAATACTACCTTGCTAATTGGAGCCATTACAAGAAAGACTTTTTGGCTTTGCTTCAAGAAATCCACAAACACAACAATGCTCACAACATCCTCAAACATCTAAACAAAACTTTCAATAAAAAAACTGATCATCCTGAGCATATATCGCATTCCATCCCATCAACCTCATCAATACATCATACAAAATCATTGCTAAAACCTTGGCAAATAGATTGAAACCCTGCATCAACAACATCATACCTCTTAACCAGAATGCCTTTCTTAAAGACAGAAATATCCAAGATGCCTACCTGATGGTAAATGAGACGAATCATCTGTGCCACATAAATAAAACCCCTTTGATTGCTATCAAACTTGATTTTGAAAAAGCCTTTGACTACATCAACTGGAATTGTCTCATTAAAACACTGGTTGGTTTTGGTTTCCCAGAACCTTGGATAGACTGGATATATGTCTGCATTTCCACAAATCACTTTTCCACAATCATCAATGGCTCACCTTTTAGATACTTTAAAAATACAAATGAGCTCAGGTAAGGTGACCCACTTCCCCCTTACCTGTTTATAATTGTGACTTCAATCCTCACAAAGATGATCAAACTTGGCTCTGCCCATGGGCTTATTATTTCCCCCTCAGAATGTAAGAAGAACATCATATAGTTTGTGGATGATACTATCATCCTAGTTTCACCAAAAGACGACACCATCATATATACCATTAGAATCATTGGAATCTTCTCATACATCTTGGGACTGAAACTTAACCTCCAAAAGTCTTCTATATTTGGTGTACACACTGATCATCACATCATCAACAGATACAAAACTCCCCTCAAATGCAAGCATGAAGAGTTCCCGATCAACTATCTTAGCTTACCCATCACCCCTCTAAACATCACTCATTATATATAGGTTCCCATCATAGACAAGATCAACACAAAACTAAACTCATGGACAAATAACTTCATCAACCTTGATGGCTGCCTAACTCTCCTAAATAGTGTCATTACCCCCATCACAACACACTACCTCAGCTGCATTCCCTTACCTACCAAAACAAAAAATATCATTGACAAAATTAGGAGGAGCTTTCTTTGGAATAATCAAAATCACTCACATGCTAAAAGAAAACATTTCCACCTGGTTAACTGAAACACCATCTCAGCTCCCATGGGCTTTGGAGGATGGGGCATCATCGACCTTGAAACTCATGCTCTTTGCCAAGTGATTAAGATCATCAACACCCTGCCAAACAATAAAAACAAGATTTGGAGTAACCTCATCTAGCATAAATATTACAAAAAAATCCCACCATGGCATAAAACCACGAAACACATTGCTTCTCCTCTCTGGAAATACATTAACAGACACATCCCCCTGATCAAGAATATCATTCATACCCCTCCACACGCTCACTGCCACATCAACTTCTGGAAAGACCCTTGGTTCCATAAAAATACCATCAAAAACATGCATCCATAATGGTCTATCCCAAAAAAATTATCTTATATTACTATGGCCAAAGCCCTCAGTCTCTTCACTAGCCAAAAACAAATGCTCTCAAGCGGCTCCTTCTCACAAACCTAGAAAATTCAAAAATAAACAACATCATCCATGAGTTGGAATTCAACACAAAAAATAAGATCTCCTGGAGATGGGGGCGGTATACACCCCCAAGGCAGCTTACACTTTCCTCACCTACAGAGGCATCATCCCTAACTACTCCCTCACATGGAAAAACAAATGGTCTCAGAAGTACAAAACTTTTTTCTGGCTCCTACAAAACAACAAGCTTCTCACCGACCAAAACATTACAAAGTGAGGATTTGTTGGGCCTTCCAGATGCTATCTATGCCTAGCTGATTCAGAATCAACAGAACATATTTTAAAAAACTGTCCCGTCTCAAAACTTATCATCAAAAACTTTCTCGATAATAGATCTGATAATCAAAATCTTATCTCTGTACCTTTCGATATAAAACCTCTTCACGGAGTAGCAAATTTCTACCCAGAAGACATCATTATCACCATTTTATGGCATATTTGGACAGAAAGAAATCATAGAAAATTCAATAACTCCAAAAATCCATTTGTAACATACTGAATCTCAGGGTCTTCCCTGCAATTTACCCACTTTTGAGCTTTTCTTGACCTTCGAGTCCATTTGGACCTTTTCTATAAATTCCACATCCTTTTGGATCATTCTTGGACTCCTTGTGCAATTTGAGCACAATCTGAGGTTGAAATTACTATTTACCCTCATTTATGTAAATGAGGGGGGTGTTTGCACAAATAACCCACATTAGGAGATAAGTTAGGGTTAATTATGTAATTTGGTCATTTATGGGATAATATAGTAGATTATATTAATTTGGAGCTTTTTGGATAAATATATTATTAATAATGTGTATTTGAGTTCATATATGTGTATATTAACCTTTATCGTTTCTCTCTCCTCAAAATATTATTTTAGTTCATATTTATATGTTATTTTTTTGAGTAATGAGTATTTGTACCCTAATGTGTTTTATATCTCGAATTTACTCACATATTTCTCATTAAATAGCTTTTTCATATAATTCCTTGATTTTAATGTATTTTTATACTCCTTTATGGGCTATATATTTATTAATGGCCATATTATGCATTAAACGAGATTCTAATTATATAGCATTGTAGTTTGCGTCGTTATAAGCCTATGGTTCAAATTTGGTGTTGTTTGGAGTTGATTTGACCTTTCAAATCCATTTTATTAGCTTTTAATATGGTGTGTATATAGTTATTGCATCGATTTCTTTTACATCAAAATGTAACGCTATAGTTCCGTTAATCTCCTGTCACGTGACTTGAGCAATGCCTGGGGACCGTCGATCTTAGATCGGACGGTTGGACCCTTGTCTTCTACCTCCGACCGTTTCTCCAGACTGGCCGACTCCCCTACCAGCGCGACGTTCTCTCTGTGTGGCTAACCGTTTCGCACGATTTCAAGCCCGTTACCTTCGTCTTGACGAGCCGGTTCCAACGAGCCATAGCTCGATACCTAAGTCTCCCTAAATGCGAAACGCCCAATTGGGCAGTGAGGGTTTCTCTCCACCCTCGAGTTACAGCCGGCGCCTTGAGCTCTCTCCCACCTATATAAGGCGTCGTCTAGCACCATCGGGCCTCCACTTTTCCTCCTCCTCATCTAATTTCACCTCTACTTGCCCGATACTCCCCGACCTACTCGCTTTCATCTCCGGCGAGCTCCATGCTACCTCCGACGAGTCCCACTTCCTAAGATCAATTCCTCGCGCGGTAAGCACCTTGGACCTTAGCTCTTCCATCTCCTACTCCTTGTTTTCCTCTTAGTGCTCTAGATCACCGGGTCCTATAGACCACGGTTTGACCTCCGCCGCCACCTGCGCTTTTGTGTTCTGGTGGTTCTCTGCCCTCGCTGACGAATTCGCTTGGTTCACCTTGCATCCGCGAATGTTCCCTGACTTTTGGTTTTCCATTTCTCGGTCCCTATCTTCGGTTTTGAGCTCCGGCTTTGTTCCCCTGTTTCCGGCCAGGTTGGCCCTTGTTCTTCTGCTCCAGAGCACTAGCGTGCGTGGGCAGGGGATCCTCGTGTTCGGCTGGGCTTAGGGAACTCGTTCCCAGGTTCAGTTCTCGGTCGCACGCCCTGATGGCGAGTTGCGCTATGGAGGCGAGCTCCTAGCTGCGCTGCTCGCGCCCTGACCATGGCTGGAAGAAGCCAGGTCGTGGAATGACCACTAGGGTCATCCACAGGCAATATAGCGTTTTGCAATCACAGGGGCAATCTCGTCTTTTCCCCCATGAGTTTCTGTTTCTCGCTTGCAAAACAATCGATGGTTCCAAATGACCGATTTGCCCTCGAAGTTTCAATTGGTTTGATTTAACAAGCAAGGGTATTTTGGTCCTTTACTCTGTTATTTACATCGAAGCCTATCTTTATTTAAATACCTGTCACATTATAGTTTTCCTAATTTCTGATTGGTCAGGTTTACTTAATTCATAGTAAATCGATCCTTTATCAGAAAAATATGAATAAATAGTCGATGGAAAGGATTTTTAACGTAGAATTCGATTTTATGGTTTTTGAGACATGATTTAGATTCTTTTTCCGAAGTTTGCTTTGATTAACATTTTTAGTATGTAAATATTTTAAAATACATAATTAATTCATTTTAACTCTGTTTTATATAATAAAATATGTTTTGTTAATCAGGAGATTATGAGTAATCGTTTGGACTTGGTTTTGAACTCTAAATCGTAGTTTTGTAAAATTAGGGTTTTTTTCTATGCTTATGTCTTTATATATATTAATACATGTGTTATGTTTATAACTAGGATATATGGATGGTGATACTATCTGTTTGATGGATATGATGGTAATGTATATATCTAAGGTATGTGAAACTTATTTAGTATGTGAGCCCTATTTTGTATGTGCATCCTATTCTAGTATGTGGACTCTATTCATATATGTGATGATAAATGTGCAATACACCTACTCTCAGTTGGGCTTTTATCCAACCCCACTCATTATTGTGCTAGCCTTGTTATCCTTCTATTTACATTTATTGGCTCTTTACTTAGCTTATGCCATTGTGGCTTAATCATTGGAATCATGTGAATCATTCTTCTTCATATGTTGCCTCCTTTACTTGGAAATGATTTAATCTTATTATTGACTCATCTTTTGAAATACTTGGAAATGTTATATATTGTGGATGACTTTGTGACTCATTTAATTGTAAATCTTGAATCTTGTTGTTGCCTATGTTGGCTCATCTCTTGAAGTACTTTTATAATGATGTTGCCTATGATGGCTTGTTGATTGAGATTATTTATTTGGGTTTTATTCCCAATGTTTATGTTGCACCTTGTTATACTTTTCACTCTACTGCCAAGTGAATGTTTATGCATGATATAGTTATTGGCCAATTGACAATGTAGTGTACATGAGTACAAACCACCCACAGGGCACTGAGGTTTTAGTCCTCCTACCGGGCACTGGGGTTTTAGTCCCCCTGCCATTTTATATATTAGGCACTGGGGTTTTATTCCCCCTGCCACTTTTTAGGCACTGGGGTTTTAGTACCCCTGCCATTGGTGAGGTCCGGTAGGTGCCTCACCCTACATTGAGAGGATGTTGAGTCATAATTTATATTCATGCAAATGTGATATTTTGTTGATATTTAAATGTGGCAGTTTCTCTCTCTCATATTCATATATTTACCTCATTTCTTTGGAAATCTCTTATGGTAGAAAATCTTTTATATTGCAAAGCTTTTTATTATTATTTGTCCTATTCCTTTTGATTGACACATACCTTTTATCTCTCTCTTGCTGGATGACCCCAACCATCCAGGTTAGGGATCAGAGTGCGCAGTGGAAGCTTGGTGAACCTAAGGCTAAGGATAGAAGATGAAGAACATATAGTATATGATCATAGTTGCTTATATGTTTTAAATAGTTTGTTTGGAGACAATGTTGTATTAGTCTAAGTCTTCCTCTACCTAGATCCTTGTAGTTGCTTGTATAAAGTTGTACTCCCATTTGGGGAAATTTTATAATGTACTCTTTATACATTTTGAATAATGTCAAGATTTAATTCTTCCGCTGCCATACTTTTGATGATTTTGTTTGCCATGATTTTTAGTAGAGACTTGGTCTTTACAGCATGGTATCAGAGCATCAAGGTAGTCGGATTCTTGATTAGTTCAAAATTGTCTCCTAGATAGAACACCTATCATATATAGTTTCTTTAGCAAGTTTTTCACCTTAGAGTTGACCTATAATGAAAGTTTCATTTAGGATCATAATAATTTCTTATTAGAAATAAAATTTGTCAACTTTTTGGTGAATTGTCTAATTGAGTAGCTATTAGAGCAAGAAGTTGAAGTGATGGTGTCTAGAAAGGGTCAGAGCTTGGGGGCTGGCAATATTTTCCTCCGCCCCACTAGCTTGGTCACGAGGACTCCTGAGCTCATATGACCTGGCCTGGCCTGATCTGAAACGGACAGCTCGAAATAGTCTACCCTTAGACATATTACCTTATTGTTGAATAACCTTAGAATCCTTATATGATGATTTTATTTCTTTTCTCAAACAAAAATCATCTTGTAATCCCTAAGTATCTTATATGAGCCTTATATTTCCATGTTTAAGGTTTAGTGTACCCTATGTTATACCTTTAGTTTGGAGGATAGTGGATAGTAAGACTTTCATGTTGGATCTTATACCCTTAGAGTAGTTTGACTTAGTCAACCTTTTGAGTGGAAAGGTAGTGTTAGTACCTTGTTAGATTTTGGAGTTGTTGATTTCGAGGACGAAATCCTCTTTAGGGGGTTGGAATCCCTCAATGCCTTGAAATCAAGTAACCTTAACTCCTTAGACATGGGAATAGAGAGCTTGTGTTTAGAGTTTAATAAACCTAATATGTTTGTAATTCATCTTGTTTGCTTATGGATAAGTCATATAAATCCTTATGCTTGAACCTTAATATACTCTTGATGCACATAATCATTAATTATTCATATGTGAATATACATAGTTTTGATTAAGTCACCCTAATGGTAAAATGTGTATGGTAAAATACACCCTAAGGATGCTTTAATATGTAATGGTCATGTCGACCTAAACCCTAAGATGTAATCATCTAGCCTTGACAACATATGTATATATATACCCTTCATGCCTTTTTGACACATTAGTGACATTAGGTGTAATCACATGATATACCTTAATGCATGTAAATGGATTATAATCACTTAATCATATTTGTGACCCGATTATCAACACATGTTAGGCATAGCACCTTGTTGACTAAAATACATCTCATTGATCATCTTATTGGTTTATGAATCAAATCAGTAATATGATAATGAGTAATTAGATTCACATAATGTGAGGTTAATTCATAGTAATTAGTGTTATAAGAGAAAATGATTAGTGATGCCATGGATATGAGTATGTTAGATGTTGTGCCAATATGTTCCTTAGATATAATCCATATACCCTTAGACCTGTTATTAGGGTAATAATTTGTTGGATAAAATTATATGGCATAATCCCACATGATGTAGTTATTGGGTAATAATGTTGAGTTATTTAGGTTTTGACCTAATACATTAATTGTTGTTGGGATCGGTTTAATATAGGTTGTAATGGCCTTGTAAACCCTAATTGTGCTTAAAACCCTTAATGAGGGAGATACCCATAATACACATATTCAGATGTTAAGATGTAATAAAATATGGCACAAGTGTTAGTATAATAGATATGTTGCCTTTTCATGTTAGAGTTTGTGCTTACAAGGCAAAGATGCTAAATATGTTGAGTTTGATAAAATGATATAGGTTTGGTGGAAACCTTAGTAATACCTGACTTATGTAGATTTTGTGTTGTACCCTAGATTAAGGGTTATAACCTAGTGTTTAAGGTTGGGTTGTTGCACACTCACCCTCTCTTTCCTCTTGTTGTGATTTCGGGGACGAAATCCTCTTTAAGGGGTGGTGTGCTGTAACATACTGAATCTCAGGGTCTTCCCTGCAATTTACCCACTTTTGAGCTTTTCTTGACCTTCGAGTCCATTTGGACCTTTTCTATAAATTCCACATCCTTTTGGATCATTCTTGGACTCCTTGTGCAATTTGAGCACAATCTGAGGTTGAAATTACTATTTACCCTCATTTATGTAAATGAGGGGGGTGTTTGCACAAATAACCCACATTAGGAGATAAGTTAGGGTTAATTATGTAATTTGGTCATTTATGGGATAATATAGTAGATTATATTAATTTGGAGCTTTTTGGATAAATATATTATTAATAATGTGTATTTGAGTTCATATATGTGTATATTAACCTTTATCATTTCTCTCTCCTCAAAATATGATTTTAGTTCATATTTATATGTTATTTTGTTGAGTAATGAGTATTTGTACCCTAATGTGTTTTATATGTCGAATTTACTCACATATTTCTCATTAAATAGCTTTTTCATATAATTCCTTGATTTTAATGTATTTTTATACTCCTTTATGGGCTATATATTTATTAATGGCCATATTATGCATTAAACGAGATTCTAATTATATAGCATTGTAGTTTGCGTCGTTATAAGCCTATGGTTCAAATTTGGTGTTGTTTGGAGTTGATTTGACCTTTCAAATCCATTTTATTAGCTTTTAATATGGTGTGTATATAGTTATTGCATCGATTTCTTTTACATCAAAATGTAACGCTATAGTTCCGTTAATCTCCTGTCACGCGACTTGAGCAATGCCTGGGGACCGTCGATCTTAGATCGGACGGTTGGACCCTTGTCTTCTACCTCCGACCGTTTCTCCAGACTGTCCGACTCCCCTACCAGCGCGACGTTCTCTCTGTGTGGCTAACCGTTTCGCACGATTTCAAGCCCGTTACCTTCGTCTTGACGAGCCGGTTCCAACGAGCCATAGCTCGATACCTAAGTCTCCCTAAATGTGAAATGCCCAATTGGGCAGTGAGGGTTTCTCTCCACCCTCGAGTTACAGCCGGCGCCTTGAGCTCTCTCCCACCTATATAAGGCGTCGTCTAGCACCATCGGGCCTCCACTTTTCCTCCTCCTCATCTAATTTCACCTCTGCTTGCCCGATACTCCCCGACCTACTCGCTTTCATCTCCGGCGAGCTCCATGCTACCTCCGACGAGTCCCACTTCCTAAGATCAATTCCTCGCGCGGTAAGCACCTTGGACCTTGGCTCTTCCTTCTCCTACTCCTTGTTTTCCTCTTAGTGCTCTAGATCACCGGGTCCTATAGACCACGGTTTGACCTCCGCCGCCACCTACGCTTTTGTGTTCTGGTGGTTCTCCGCCCTCGCTGACGAATTCGCTTGGTTCACCTTGCATCCGCGAATGTTCCCTGACTTTTGGTTTTCCATTTCTCGGTCCCTATCTTCGGTTTTGAGCTCCGGCTTTGTTCCCCTGTTTCCGGCCAGGTTGGCCCTTGTTCTTCTGCTCCAGAGCACTAGCGTGCGTGGGCAGGGGATCCTCATGTTTGGCTGGGCTTAGGGAACTCGTTCCCAGGTTCAGTTCTCGGTCGCACGCCCTGATGGCGAGTTGCGCTATGGAGGCGAGCTCCTGGCTGCGCTGCTCGCGCCCTGACCATGGCTGGAAGAAGCCAGGTCGTGGAATGACCACTAGGGTCATCCACAGGCAATGTAGCGTTTTGCAATCACAGGGGCAATCTCATCTTTTCCCCCATGAGTTTCTGTTTCTCGCTTGCAAAACAATCGATGGTTCCAAATGACCGATTTGCCCTCGAAGTTTCAATTGGTTTGATTTAACAAGCAAGGGTATTTTGGTCCTTTACTCTGTTATTTACATCGAAGCCTATCTTTATTTAAATACCTGTCACATTATAGTTTTCCTAATTTCTGATTGGTCAGGTTTACTTAATTCATAGTAAATCGATCCTTTATCAGAAAAATATGAATAAATAGTCGATGGAAAGGATTTTTAACGTAGAATTCGATTTTATGGTTTTTGAGACATGATTTAGATTCTTTTTCCAAAGTTTGCTTTGATTAACATTTTTAGTATGTAAATATTTTAAAATACATAATTAATTCATTTTAACTCTGTTTTATATAATAAAACATGTTTTGTTAATCAGGAGATTATGAGTAATCGTTTGGACTTGGTTTTGAACTCTAAATCGTAGTTTTGTAAAATTAGGGTTTTTTTCTATGCTTATGTCTTTATATATATTAATACATGTGTTATGTTTATAACTAGGATATATGGATGGTGATACTATCTGTTTGATGGATATGATGGTAATGTATATATCTAAGGTATGTGAAACTTATTTAGTATGTGAGCCCTATTTTGTATGTGCATCCTATTCTAGTATGTGGACTCTATTCATATATGTGATGATAAATGTGCAATACACCTACTCTCAGTTGGGCTTTTATCCAACCCCACTCATTATTGTGCTAGCCTTGTTATCCTTCTATTTACATTTATTGGCTCTTTACTTAGCTTATGCCATTGTGGCTTAATCATTGGAATCATGTGAATCATTCTTCTTCATATGTTGCCTCCTTTACTTGGAAATGATTTAATCTTATTATTGACTCATCTTTTGAAATACTTGGAAATGTTATATATTGTGGATGACTTTGTGACTCATTTAATTATAAATCTTGAATCTTGTTGTTGCCTATGTTAGCTCATCTCTTGAAGTAATTTTATAATGATGTTGCCTATGATGGCTTGTTGATTGAGATTATTTATTTGGGTTTTATTCCCAATGTTTATGTTGCACCTTGTTATACTTTTCACTCTACTGCCAAGTGAATGTTTATGCATGATATAGTTATTGGCCAATTGACAATGTAGTGTACATGAGTACAAACCACCCACAGGGCACTGAGGTTTTAGTCCTCCTACCGGGCACTGGGGTTTTAGTCCCCCTGCCATTTTATATATTAGGCACTGGGGTTTTATTCCCCCTGCCACTTTTTAGGCACTGGGGTTTTAGTCCCCCTGCCATTGGTGAGGTCCGGTAGGTGCCTCACCCTACATTGAGAGGATGTTGAGTCATAATTTATATTCATGCAAATGTGATATTTTGTTGATATTTAAATGTGGCAGTTTCTCTCTCTCATATTCATATATTTACCTCATTTCTTTGGAAATCTCTTATGGTAGAAAATCTTTTATATTGCAAAGCTTTTTATTATTATTTGTCCTATTCCTTTTGATTGACACATACCTTTTATCTCTCTCTTGCTGGATGACCCCAACCATCCAGGTTAGGGATCAGAGTGCGCAGTGGAAGCTTGGTGAACCTAAGGCTAAGGATAGAAGATGAAGAACATATAGTATATGATCATAGTTGCTTATATGTTTTAAATAGTTTGTTTGGAGACAATGTTGTATTAGTCTAAGTCTTCCTCTACCTAGATCCTTGTAGTTGCTTGTATAAAGTTGTACTCCCATTTGGGGAAATTTTATAATGTACTCTTTATACATTTTGAATAATGTCAAGATTTAATTCTTCCGCTGCCATACTTTTGATGATTTTGTTTGCCATGATTTTTAGTAGAGACTTGGTCTTTACAGCATGGTATCAGAGCATCAAGGTAGTCGGATTCTTGATTAGTTCAAAATTGTCTCCTAGATAGAACACCTATCATATATAGTTTCTTTAGCAAGTTTTTCACCTTAGAGTTGACCTATAATGAAAGTTTCATTTAGGATCATAATAATTTCTTATTAGAAATAAAATTTGTCAACTTTTTGGTGAATTGTCTAATTGAGTAGCTATTAGAGCAAGAAGTTGAAGTGATGGTGTCTAGAAAGGGTCAGAGCTTGGGGGCTGGCAATATTTTCCTCCGCCCCACTAGCTTGGTCACGAGGACTCCTGAGCTCATATGACCTGGCCTGGCCTGATCTGAAACGGACAGCTCGAAATAGTCTACCCTTAGACATATTACCTTATTGTTGAATAACCTTAGAATCCTTATATGATGATTTTATTTCTTTTCTCAAACAAAAATCATCTTGTAATCCCTAAGTATCTTATATGAGCCTTAGATTTCCATGTTTAGGGTTTAGTGTACCCTATGTTATACCTTTAGTTTGGAGGATAGTGGATAGTAAGACTTTCATGTTGGATCTTATACCCTTAGAGTAGTTTGACTTAGTCAACCTTTTGAGTGGAAAGGTAGTGTTAGTACCTTGTTAGATTTTGGAGTTGTTGATTTCAAGGACGAAATCCTCTTTAGGGGGTTGGAATCCCTCAATGCCTTGAAATCAAGTAACCTTAACTCCTTAGACATGGGAATAGAGAGCTTGTGTTTAGAGTTTAATAAACCTAATATGTTTGTAATTCATCTTGTTTGCTTATGGATAAGTCATATAAATCCTTATGCTTGAACCTTAATATACTCTTGATGCACATAATCATTAATTATTCATATGTGAATATACATAGTTTTGATTAAGTCACCCTAATGGTAAAATGTGTATGGTAAAATACACCCTAAGGATGCTTTAATATGTAATGGTCATGTCGACCTAAACCCTAAGATGTAATCATCTAGCCTTGACAACATATGTATATATATACCCTTCATGCCTTTTTGACACATTAGTGACATTAGGTGTAATCACATGATATACCTTAATGCATGTAAATGGATTATAATCACTTAATCATATTTGTGACCCGATTATCAACACATGTTAGGCATAGCACCTTGTTGACTAAAATACATCTCATTGATCATCTTATTGGTTTATGAATCAAATCAGTAATATGATAATGAGTAATTAGATTCACATAATGTGAGGTTAATTCATAGTAATTAGTGTTATAAGAGAAAATGATTAGTGATGCCATGGATATGAGCATGTTAGATGTTGTGCCAATATGTTCCTTAGATATAATCCATATACCCTTAGACCTGTTATTAGGGTAATAATTTGTTGGATAAAATTATATGGCATAATCCCACATGATGTAGTTATTGGGTAATAATGTTGAGTTATTTAGGTTTTGACCTAATACATTAATTGTTGTTGGGATCGGTTTAATATAGGTTGTAATGGCCTTGTAAACCCTAATTGTGCTTAAAACCCTTAATGAGGGATATACCCATAATACACATATTCAGATGTTAAGATGTAATAAAATATGGCACAAGTGTTAGTATAATAGATATGTTGCCTTTTCATGTTAGAGTTTGTGCTTACAAGGCAAAGATGCTAAATATGTTGAGTTTGATAAAATGATATAGGTTTGGTGGAAACCTTAGTAATACCTGACTTATGTAGATTTTGTGTTGTACCCTAGATTAAGGGTTATAACCTAGTGTTTAAGGTTGGGTTGTTGCACACTCACCCTCTCTTTCCTCTTGTTGTGATTTTGGGGACGAAATCCTCTTTAAGGGGTGGTGTGCTGTAACATACTGAATCTCAGGGTCTTCCCTGCAATTTACCCACTTTTGAGCTTTTCTTGACCTTCGAGTCCATTTGGACCTTTTCTATAAATTCCACATCCTTTTGGATCATTCTTGGACTCCTTGTGCAATTTGAGCACAATCTGAGGTTGAAATTACTATTTACCCTCATTTATGTAAATGAGGGGGTGTTTGCACAAATAACCCACATTAGGAGATAAGTTAGGGTTAATTATGTAATTTGGTCATTTATGGGATAATATAGTAGATTATATTAATTTGGAGCGTTTTGGATAAATATATTATTAATAATGTGTATTTGAGTTCATATATGTGTATATTAACCTTTATCGTTTCTCTCTCCTCAAAATATGATTTTAGTTCATATTTATATGTTATTTTGTTGAGTAATGAGTATTTGTACCCTAATGTGTTTTATATGTCGAATTTACTCACATATTTCTCATTAAATAGCTTTTTCATATAATTCCTTGATTTTAATGTATTTTTATACTCCTTTATGGGCTATATATTTATTAATGGCCATATTATGCATTAAACGAGATTCTAATTATATAGAATTGTAGTTTGCGTCGTTATAAGCCTATGGTTCAAATTTGGTGTTGTTTGGAGTTGATTTGACCTTTCAAATCCATTTTATTAGCTTTTAATATGGTGTGTATATAGTTATTGCATCGATTTCTTTTACATCAAAATGTAACGCTATAGTTCCGTTAATCTCCTATCACGCGACTTGAGCAATGCCTGGGGACCGTCGATCTTAGATCGGACGGTTGGACCCTTGTCTTCTACCTCCGACCGTTTCTCCAGACTGGCCGACTCCCCTACCCGCGTGACGGTCTCTCTGTGTGGCTAACCGTTTCGCACGATTTCAAGCCCGTTACCTTCGTCTTGACGAGCCGGTTCCAACGAGCCATAGCTCGATACCTAAGTCTCCCTAAATGCGAAACGCCCAATTGGGCAGTGAGGGTTTCTCTCCACCCTCGAGTTACAGCCGGCGCCTTGAGCTCTCTCCCACCTATATAAGGCGCCGTCTAGCACCATCGGGCCTCCACTTTTCCTCCTCCTCATCTAATTTCACCTCTGCTTGCCCGATACTCCCCGACCTACTCGCTTTCATCTCCGGAGAGCTCCATGCTACCTCCGACGAGTCCCACTTCCTAAGATCAATTCCTCGCGCGGTAAGCACCTTGGACCTTAGCTCTTCCTTCTCCTACTCCTTGTTTTCCTCTTAGTGCTCTAGATCACCGGGTCCTATAGACCACGGTTTGACCTCCGCCGCCACCTGTGCTTTTGTGTTCTGGTGGTTCTCCGCCCTCGCCGACGAATTCGCTTGGTTCACCTTGCATCCGCGAATGTTCCCTGACTTTTGGTTTTCCATTTCTCGGTCCCTATCTTCGGTTTTGAGCTCCGGCTTTGTTCCCCTGTTTCCGGCCAGGTTGGCCCTTGTTCTTCTGCTCCAGAGCACTAGCGTGCGTGGGCAGGGGATCCTCGTGTTCGGCTGGGCTTAGGGAACTCGTTCCCAGGTTCAGTTCTCGGTCGCACGCCCTGATGGCGAGTTGCGCTATGGAGGCGAGCTCCTAGCTGCGCTGCTCGCGCCCTGACCATGGCTGGAAGAAGCCAGGTCGTGGAATGACCACTAGGGTCATCCACAGGCAATGTAGCGTTTTGCAATCACAGGGGCAATCTCGTCTTTTCCCCCATGAGTTTCTGTTTCTCGCTTGCAAAACAATCGATGGTTCCAAATGACCGATTTGCCCTCGAAGTTTCAATTGGTTTGATTTAACAAGCAAGGGTATTTTGGTCCTTTACTCTGTTATTTACATCGAAGCCTATCTTTATTTAAATACCTGTCACATTATAGTTTTCCTAATTTCTAATTGGTCAGGTTTACTTAATTCATAGTAAATCGATCCTTTATCAGAAAAATATGAATAAATAGTCGATTGAAAGGATTTTTAACGTAGAATTCGATTTTATGGTTTTTGAGACATGATTTAGATTCTTTTTCCGAAGTTTGCTTTGATTAACATTTTTAGTATGTAAATATTTTAAAATACATAATTAATTCATTTTAACTCTGTTTTATATAATAAAATATGTTTTGTTAATCAGGAGATTATGAGTAATCGTTTGGACTTGGTTTTGAACTCTAAATCGTAGTTTTGTAAAATTAGGGTTTTTTTCTATGCTTATGTCTTTATATATATTAATACATGTGTTATGTTTATAACTAGGATATATGGATGGTGATACTATCTGTTTGATGGATATGATGGTAATGTATATATCTAAGGTATGTGAAACTTATTTAGTATGTGAGCCCTATTTTGTATGTGCATCCTATTCTAGTATGTGGACTCTATTCATATATGTGATGATAAATGTGCAATACACCTACTCTCAGTTGGGCTTTTATCCAACCCCACTCATTATTGTGCTAGCCTTGTTATCCTTCTATTTACATTTATTGGCTCTTTACTTAGCTTATGCCATTGTGGCTTAATCATTGGAATCATGTGAATCATTCTTCTTCATATGTTGCCTCCTTTACTTGGAAATGATTTAATCTTATTATTGACTCATCTTTTGAAATACTTGGAAATGTTATATATTGTGGATGACTTTGTGACTCATTTAATTGTAAATCTTGAATCTTGTTGTTGCCTATGTTGGCTCATCTCTTGAAGTACTTTTATAATGATGTTGCCTATGATGGCTTGTTGATTGAGATTATTTATTTGGGTTTTATTCCCAATGTTTATGTTGCACCTTGTTATACTTTTCACTCTACTGCCAAGTGAATGTTTATGCATGATATAGTTATTGGCCAATTGACAATGTAGTGTACATGAGTACAAACCACCCACAGGGCACTGAGGTTTTAGTCCTCCTGCCGGGCACTGGGGTTTTAGTCCCCTTGCCATTTTATATATTAGGCACTGGGGTTTTATTCCCCCTGCCACTTTTTAGGCACTGGGGTTTTAGTCCCCCTGCCATTGGTGAGGTCCGGTAGGTGCCTCACCCTACATTGAGAGGATGTTGAGTCATAATTTATATTCATGCAAATGTGATATTTTGTTGATATTTAAATGTGGCAGTTTCTCTCTCTCATATTCATATATTTACCTCATTTCTTTGGAAATCTCTTATGGTAGAAAATCTTTTATATTGCAAAGCTTTTTATTATTATTTGTCCTATTCCTTTTGATTGACACATACCTTTTATCTCTCTCTTGCTGGATGACCCCAACCATCCAGGTTAGGGATCAGAGTGCGCAGTGGAAGCTTGGTGAACCTAAGGCTAAGGATAGAAGATGAAGAACATATAGTATATGATCATAGTTGCTTATATGTTTTAAATAGTTTGTTTGGAGACAATGTTGTATTAGTCTAAGTATTCCTCTACCTAGATCCTTGTAGTTGCTTGTATAAAGTTGTACTCCCATTTGGGGAAATTTTATAATGTACTCTTTATACATTTTGAATAATATCAAGATTTAATTCTTCCGCTGCCATACTTTTGATGATTTTGTTTGCCATGATTTTTAGTAGAGACTTGGTCTTTACACCATTACATATCATTTTATTAATGATAACATCAGATCTCGCTATACAACATGCTTGCAGGACAGACGTCGATGTCATCCAGGATGACTCCAACAGAAGAAAGCCCGAAAAACAACATAGCAGCAGGAGACGTCTTCTACACCTTGGAGGAGATTTTGGAGGAAGAATCAGACTTTTGATAGAGTGCTTTAGCTATACCAATAGATGTTTGTTTTTAGTTTGCTTATCTCATGATTTTCATCATTTAAAGGCATGTTTAAGGGGTGCCTCCCCCTGGAACTTTTTCTTCATCGCAGTTTTTATCTCATCATATATGTAGCTTCTGTTTTGTACCAAACATGATCTCATGTAGGTGCTAGCCTGCATATTTGTAGTTTTTGAATTTATAATAGAAATGCATGACCTTTTTATCAAAAAAAAGCTATTTGCTCAGGTACCTATCCCTTATGGGCTAATGTGCCCCCCCCCCCGGGTTTACCTTGACAGGGCGGGTCACAAAGTGGCCAACTCTGAGGAGGAGTTCCCAAGTATAAAAACAAAAAAGTATGATGGTGGCCCCATACTACATGTATATTAATCTATAGAAAAACTTGAAAAGTTTGCATGGTATCTTGAAATCAAGAGATAACTAGAAGGACATCCTTTTCATGATTGCTTCGCAAAACATGGCAAGCATGTGATCAAATGGACATGGTCGTGTCCAAGTTGTGTCCAGGCCGTGTTCACCTATGAAAAATAAAACAAAATGTTGGACACGACTGGAGTAGCATCCAATACATATTTAGGTGTGTCCATGGAGTACGGGTGTCCAATACGTATCGGATGTGGGTATGGCACATGTTTTGAAGCGTCTGTTCTTCCTATAATAAACCTATCTTTTAATGTATTTTTAGCATGATTCAAATAGACAAAATAGTTTGTCAAAAAAGATTAAGTTTGAGTTAGACAGATAAACCCTAATGTATGTGTGTGATATGAGGTAAATGTCTTGAAAAATCCATGTTTAGCGTAAATTAGGGAGTTGGAGGTAATCCTAGGACCAATTGGATCAGAAATCTGGACCCCACCTTGGAGCATGTAATATGCCAGAATCTGTGACCCAGACAAGGCGGCAGATTTAGAAAATCCATGTTGCCTCTCGAATTTTATTCTGGGTTGCTTCACGAGGCATGTCTAGGCAATGTATTGATCTGGGATGTCTACATATATATATGCTTAATCACTTTGTTGCTTATCGTCTCTTCACTCTTTAAGATTTAAGTTTTTCTAACTCCATGAAGCCTTCTTTAGACAATCATGTTCCTCTGCTAAGTGGTCTCCCATTAACATGTCTTCGATACAGAAGTGGATAGCGGACTTGTAAGACATGAAATAAATGGATCCAGACAACTTCAGTGTAACTCAATATCTTTGCCATCTTGTGCATGTACTAGTCTCTTAAGATCTAATGTTGGTGTGTACTTAGTCTCTTAAGATCTAACAAATTGAAACTGATTCATGTAGTATAGCAAGATAACTGTATATGACGACTTTATGTTTTCTGTAAATGCTACATTTCTTGTATGCAGCACCTAATTCGTTATGCAAGAACTCTTTATTGATTAATGTACATCAGTAGTCAGATGTAAGTTTGAATACATTATGTACAGATTCTATTTCCAGTTATTATAACATCGGCTTTCTTATAACAGTCAAATTGATTTAGCAAATAGTCATTATCTTGTATGCTCCCATCTTTATTTTGTTTAACTCTATGGATATTATGCTACCTTTTTTGTGAGAGATTTCAAAATGGTCTCTACCATCTATATATAAGTTAACCTATATGCAGATAATGCCAGCCAGTTATCTATTCTCTGCAATTAACCGAGTAATATACAGAATCATGCAAAGCTGGTAATGTTTTCTAAATGGAAATTTGTGCTTACTAACAACTTGTTATTGCAATAATATTTTACTCCATATCACTTCTTGGTCTGAATCAAAATCCTATTGTTTAGGATAATGTAATATCAATTGTTAATTAAAGTGCAGAAACATGGGATGAGCTTATAAAGAGAGATTTTGAATCTCTACATCTCAACCGGAATATGGCCCATGATAGAGATGAATGGAAACGAAGGATCCATGTAGCCGACCCCAACATAGTTGGGATTGAGTCTTAGATGATGATGATGATGATGATGAAACCATTATCATGTCATGGATATTGACAAATCAACCCGTTTTTGTTGGAATAACTCCCTGGTTTGTTTGAACTTTCATCCTTTTACAAGAAGTATTGTCCTCTTAGTGCCTCCTTCAATTAAGTAGGTGGCTATGCCTTGTCCATTTATTCTACAGTAGCTTAATATCAGTCTAGGTGTTATATTTATTGGAACCTTACGAGCACCAAAAAACTCCTCCAAGGACTTGTACCTCTCCCTGACTCATTTTCTCATATTTCTGAATGGATCTCTTGTGTGACAAGTTCTTACATTTACTATTGTGCTTTTCCTGTTATGCAAATATCATGTAGGAACTACACTGACAACATAAAAGATGTTAACACAGGTGAGAGTTAAAGGTGGGTGCTCACAACTGCTATTTTTCTTTCATGTTTAGCAGACCCTGTATCTAGGTTGAACCATTTGTCGTCGTACAGACTGCGTATTAGTCTGATGGGGCATATCAATAGTTTAACTTTCTGGTTATAAGATCCCATTTTAGAAGTCCAGGACATTCATCCCTTGACAAAGGAGATTAAGGTTGGATCTGATACATTGATGTTGTCATAAGTCACTCACTTTCAAGTTTCAAGTTATGTCAAACATCTATGTGACATTGGAGTTTGATATTTCATAAACTTCTACAATATATTTATGAATTTTAATTATTTTCTGCTAAGTTTTTTAAGGTAATTGAAAGACTTCTTAGCTTGTGACAATTTTGTAATCCTCAAGAGAAGAGTCAGTTTATTATGAAACTCTTCTAAGTGAATTATGATTCCAATTGAAACAACTATCCAAATAGAGTATCAAACCCCCCATTAGGATGTCAGGTTTGTGTAAGCATCACTATAGGCATTAGATGTCTCGTCGCCTACCAGATCACACACTTACTACTATGAAGATATCTTTTAGAAGTTCTCGTCAAGGCATCAACCATGTTAAATGATTTCAATAAACCTAAGTATTGAAGTTCTCACAACAAAGGGTTATAATAGATCATGCAAGGTAGGTGATTAGTCCACAAGCACGCATAAAATGATTAACACGAGATGAAAAGTTATATACAAGCCATGGTATGTTTTAAGATAAACATGTAAGCATGGGCAGCGGGGCTAGTCCTAGCACCCCAGCGAAGAGGAGTAGTCGCTCCTCATGATAGAAACAAGAAAAACAAGAGAGAGGGAAGAATTCTCCATGGTCATGGTGGAGAAGATGTCCATGGCTCGGTGGAGAAACAGTCTTCTACATGATCTCGGGGAAGATCTGGAATGAGGGGAGGAGCAATAAGGATGTTAAACCCTGATCTCACAATTTCCACTAATCATGAGATTAGGGTATAAATTGAGGATTTAACTTAATACAAAGATTACCCTTAACTTTTTCTTCTTTTTGCAAACTCTTTGTTTTCTCGCATTGAACCACATAAACTAACTTAACAAGAGAATTAAACTTTTATTTCTCTAATATAATCTCAGCATTAATGATACACATCCATACATTCATTATGTTTCTCACACTTCCATGTACATACGACATGATAATCATTTGCATTCTCTCTGATTAAGGAAACAAACATACAAAACATCATTTACAACTCTCTAACATACAAAACATACAAAACATACAAGGACCTAGAGTGACAGGGACCGACTGAACTTAACTATACTCAGACTTAACTCTTGTGACAGATCTACTCTGATGCAATGATATCTTCTTCAAATCCATGCGATTTTCCTAAAAATTTTGAGTATAGGGGTGAGCCTACTCGCTCAGTGAATGAGTACTTCAAAGAAATAGTCTAAAACATTGATATAATTACATATATACTTTTGAGCAACTGATATCAATTATAAAAGCAGTAAGCACTAAAGAGCCTAATAATTGACAATCATAAATATGGCAGGATACTCTAGATATCTATAAGAGTGGATAAATATATGAAATGCTTGATTGTTCATAAAGAGAACTAATAATTCAGAAGCATACAAAGAATAATTGAATAATTGTACACACTTGTTTGACCTCTCATTCATTTTATTATGCCCTGATCATATGCAGTGTACTCTACATATGAAGACTCATAGTGTACTATGATCCCACCGTACAAGACTTAGCCGACACCCCGAGATAGCTAAGTCTGACTACTCTCCTGGTCTGCAACAGGGAAACTGGCTCTCTAGCCTTGACACTCCTATTGTGCCATAAACTGGACTCCTCCTCTAACCTGAGCACAAGGAGGAGAGTCAAGCCATGCCACCAGGACTTCTAGTTGATGTTGGACATGCTTTTCTACACTCTAGTTCCACCAGGACTTCTGGTTGATGTTGGACACTGCAAACTATAATTTAAGGAGACTTCCACTAGGCTTCGTCCCCCCGTGCCACCCCGTATACTGGACACTGCCAGGGTTAGGTCGTTTCACCCCTAAGGCGCAGACCTCACATAGGGGTTCTACGGTGTTAGGGTTTAAGACTACTTGGACAAATAAATTCACTAAAATATATTTTAGGATTCAATGTCAGGTCTAGTTATTAATATAGTTACATCAATTATGTTTATCCCTCAATTGATCCATTCATTAATTTGCTTCTGTATGCATAGAGGATAATGGGTATAAATAGTGAAAAGACTAGATGTAAATTGAAATGATGTGTACTTTCAGAAGTTTAAAAGTTTCCTCAATCTTATTTTAAGTCAAGTAGTGAAAGATACTAATTATCTAGATCTTCCACTTTCGTCCTAATGTTCTCGAGTGAAGTAATTGTTAAATTATTATATCCTATTGTAATGCTTCAATAGTTAACATTCTAGATGACATCATAATCTGAGCATATAACGGATTTTTAGAAATATAAAGTGAAAATATTGAGACTTTGGAGTTTGGACATAATTTATTATGCTATGTATCAAGGTCCAAGACTCCAAATCATCCTTCTTTCATCAAATGCAGTATAGTGGTTATTTATTTCATTCTCCCATATATGATGTCACCAAGTGTTGAATCTTTGTTATCTTTTGGGATAGGGCTAAACTCTGAATGTTCCAAACGCAACTAAAAGAAACACCAATCAGTGTTTTCCTTGTTTTTATGTCAGAACAATGAAGATGTTTTCCAATAAATACTTTTCCCATTGTGCTATATCATTTCAATATGGATAATGTTTCTTCATGAACCTCTACAACATGCTTTTGAAAGTATAAAACTTGATCAATTGATGGTAATTTCTACTGCTATATTAGATTTGCTGCTAGTGAACCATGACAATCTGTTGGGATTATGGTGGTTATGGAGACCTGAATAACTAGGACCAACGGGCTTGTTGCGGAGATGCGGAAGTGTGAGATCAAGCAATCCAAACCCAATACATACAACGAAGGTCAGCATGGAACAAGCAAGCAACCACAAAGACAATATTTATAGTGGTTCGGAAAATTCCCAATATGGGAGCCTACATCCACTGGCAGAGATGATATTATTTGGAGATTTTATAGGGATGATGATTACAGAAGAGAGAAGAAGAACCCAACCCATTTTACACCCAAAATCCTAACATGAAAGAAGACAGTTGCTTGGAGAGGAGCTCTTAGAAGAATGAAACCCTAGTGGAAGCCGTAGGTCCGTCCACGGCTTTAGGTCTTCGAAAAACATCTAATGATGTCTCTTTGTTGCTCTTCATGCTTGGGATGACATAAGAATAGGACACATGTCCAAAGTCTCAAAGTCATGAAATTTTTGGCCGCATTTATGGTCTGAGTGGATTGTACACTGTTCGTAATACGGGACTGTATTTTTCATTTCAGCAACAGTTATGGTCCAGTGCTGGACTCTATGTAAATATAAATATAGTCTGGGTAGACCATATAGTCTGAACTCTGAAGTATGACCGTAAATGCACCTGTAAGTGTCCAAAACATATCCCAAAGATGTGTAGCTTTGTGTAGATGTTTGGTTCATCAAGGAAGCTTTTCTACAGAGTTAAAGACACTCTCTCAACAAGTGCCACCTTGTCTTCAACTTAAAAATGATGGAAGTAGGAAATCACTTTCAATATTCTCCAATATCATAAGCTTGTTAAGAATGTTGGTATGTATGCCCTGAGAGCCAATCATGGGATGATTGGTGGGATACATTAATATTGATTTGATAAACATCAAAGGCAAGCTTCCAATTCTTTCTGGTTCAATCATATGAGATAGTGATAGAATAGATTGAATGTCTAGAGAATGACAGTACTCAATGACGTATGCCTTCAG
This sequence comes from Alisma plantago-aquatica, assembly GCA_963693085.1. Classification (NCBI taxonomy): domain Eukaryota; kingdom Viridiplantae; phylum Streptophyta; class Magnoliopsida; order Alismatales; family Alismataceae; genus Alisma; species Alisma plantago-aquatica. The sequence goes on from OY856410.1 coordinate 781,706,318, forward strand.
GTTCAGGACCTGAACGATGAGATCATGCGGATGCTAAGAGTTTGTACATTCTCATTATGTCCCTAGTCAGATGTCATTGTGGAAGGTAGATAGACAGCAATGACACACAAGAATAGATTGTGGTGTTGATTGATGATAGAATCTCATTAGACATGATATAGAGATATCAAACACTTGTTAGAGAACAAGTGTACCGGAAAGACCCACCGTGAGTTTGACACATGGAACCATGACATGGTAGTCACAGTCAGTACTCACAGTGATGGTGGTGAGTGTGATTCTTTGACCTGAAATCACTACACTCAACACATGTCGTTGGGCACGCTTTGACATCATCAAACGCAGTCCTGAAACATGGGTTGTTATAAAGGTGATGATTGGGTGGCTTTAACACATGGGGCTTTTGGGGGGTGAGTGATAGATATGGGATTTGTCCCTCCTGAGGGAGTTTGATATCCATGGCCACTTGATGAGTAGGATTGAGAAAGGTGTGCACGCATGTGTGAATCAGTATGTGATATTGATGTCATACATATCTCTTCCAATCTACTCTGAGATCAAGAAAGTGAATGAACGTTGATAGGATGATTGTTCCATGCCTCGAGTTCATTCGGGATATCAGTGACAAAGGAATTATACATTCACTGTAACACCATTCACAGATTGTAGGATTGAAAGTTGTTCTCCAACTTTCTATTTCACTTGGGTAGCACTGATGTGTGACTAGGCACTACTCTTTGCTTGTGAAGTCATAAGTGTTATGGACTTTCACTGCCAACGTGAAATGGACCTGTAGGGTCACACACATAGGATTTAACCTGGAAGAGGAATTTTGTCCACAAACAATGTTTAGATTGAATACTAAAGGAGTTTAGTAGTTCAATTAAACACTCAATTAATTGATAGCTCAGTATCATAATGTTCAAGGTGTTGGAATGATTGATTAGAGTATCGGATTGATTGAAACTGCAATTGATTGATTCTGCACAATCTGCATTCCCAACCGATCGGATCATGTGATGAACCGATCGGCTGAGCTTGGTGAACCGATCGGCTCAGTTGGTGAGTCGATCGGCTCATGGACAGGATGAAACGATTGCTTCAAGTGTTGAAACGATCGGTTCAACTGATGCAACCGAGCAAGTTGGGAAAGTAGGATTGGTGAGAAATTTCTTTTCGTTTCACTTGCCCAATTTGATTGGAACAAGGATTGGTATTTGATAACGATTAGAAACAAAAGAAGAAAAGTCAATCGGGAACTGACCAGGACCACAAAACGACAGGTTCAGAAGTGAATCGACCATTTCATGGGTCCCAACAGATTGGTTGAGGTGTCAACCGACCATTTCAAAAATGAAACGATCGGTTCAGGTTGCGCAATTGGTTGTTTTTGTGGAAAATCTCGAACCCTTCTAATCCTGCTTTAGTCCCATATTTCCCGGGATGGAGAACCATGTCCCATGACCCTCCTATATATAGGGGTATTGGGGACTTCTCATAACACAACACAGTGCAACCAGTTTCTCTGTAAAGTTGTCGTTCTCTCTGGTTTTGGTAACCGAGAGAGCCCGAGCAAGTGCTACCCGATAAGGGAAGCACAGCAAGGGAAAGACAACTGCAGAAAGTGACTGGTGGCAGGAGAGTGTATCAGCGACTAGTACGCTGGCAGGAGGGTGTGACTCCTTCCAATTCCTTATGAGACAAGGAGATTGGAGTTCCAGATGGTCTGTGTGGACTACTTCAGAAGCGGGAGATTTCTGCCGCTCGGAGGACGACTGTCAATCCCGACAGTCCCGGTGAGACCATGAGTTGTCAGTCCCGGTGCGACCAGGAGCTGCACAGACACCGTCCAAGACTAGAGGTGAAGACCGCGCAAGCCGCGAGGTATTATCGCCGAGCAAGCCTCGGGACAAGGTATGATTCTACAAACCATCCTTTCCTATTGTATAGACGTTGACGCATTTCCTTGTTCTGGGTTTAGGGAGGAGAAAATTTTGTTTCTGCTGCCTTCTCTGCCTCCCATAAAACCCAACAGTGGTATCAGAGCCACGTCAACTGCTCTATACTTTAGGATTATCGATATGATTGATTTTGGTTTGTCACCTTTATTTATTGCATACGATGCGAATAAAATTGGCTTTATGCATGTCCAATCCTAAATCCACAAATCCCAATTTACATATATGATATGTATTATGAATGCACTCAATACGCGTCTCCCTTAAATGAGTTTTGTGGTGGATGTATAGCGTGGTTATGGCCAATAAACCCTATCTGTGTATGGTTGTATGTGGTTGCTTACATCTCGGTCTGCGCACTGATCTTCCTTCTCCTATTCCTGATGTAACTTGAAATAATTCAAGATTTCTTTCCTACCTTTTCTCCCCTCAAATGTAACTCGAGGTTTCTCCTTTTACAATGTAAAATAGGATAGAATTTTATTTCCTGTTATGTCAAAGAACGGAGGACATCCTGACGACAGATGAGACGATCGGTTCAAGGAGTGAACCAATCGGTTGACGTTTGAGACGATCGGTTCAAGGAGTGAGTCGATCGGTTGATGATCGGTTCGAGGAGTGAGACGAGCGGGTGGTGGCCATGATGAGATGCACGATGACCAAGCGAACCGATCGGTTGGAGGAGCCAACCGATCGGCTGGTGGCACCCAGCCGACCGGCCTGATGGCGACGATCAATCATGTGATGAGTTTATCAAACCCAAAAAGGCAAAGCACAGTGTTCATCTTGTACATGTTGTATGTGATGTAGACCTAGATGACTGTGATTCCTCTTGGCTTGAGGAATCACATTAGGCTGGCCATAATCATCGCTTTTATCGTTTCACATGTTTTCTATGGGATATAGCATGTATATCATACATACTATGTATTGTGGTGATTGGATATGTATATGTATATAAAACCAAATCCCTCATTAAATATTAAGTTTTGGATGCCTTCCAAATGTGACACATGTGAAAAGCTTGATCGACCAAGTGTGGGCACGCCCTAGCGTGGTGCACCATCTATCTTGTAGAAGTGTGAAGGATGGATATGTGGGTCTGCCCTAGCAGGGTGCATATTCATCGTGTTTGTTTTGGGTCGGACTTAACAAGGTGATCTAGATGGGATCTAGTACCTTGAGGCATGGAGGTGATCATGGCAAGGAGTTACATATGACATCTTATCAAGAGTTTCATATGATGCAATTGGCAAGAGTTGCCTACCTGAGAGATCTAAGTTGTGGGTGACAGCCCTAGCTGGTCCATGACTTAGAGGATTTCAGGATCTTGCCCACTAGAAGGTTGTACGCTGCAATCTTCCAAATTGATGGTGAGGGCTATCAATTTGAAGTAAAATAGTGGGAGCGATAATTAATTAAAGGCCTAATTATATCGTCAACTTTTCAAATCAATCAAATAAGTCAAAAATGAGTTTTGGACTAAAATTGCATATTTTCCTTTTATAGTACAAATGGCAACAAACAACAATCACTTTTCTTTGTGATCCGTCCTTGAAAAGGACATGCTGAATGGGACAAACTTCCACGACTGGTATAGGACATTGAGAATTGTTCTCACTCAAAAGCAAAAGCTCTATGTCCTGGATACTCCAATTCTAGAGGAACCTGCTCCTAATGCACCAAAGACAGAAAGGGATGCTTACAAGCATTCTGATGATGCCATTGATGCAAAGTGCTTGATGTTGTGCTCTATGAACCACGAGTTTGTAGAGACAACATGAGAACATGGGTGTCATTGAGATGATTCAGCATCTCAGGAACATGTATGAAGATCAAGCACAGCAAGAGAGATATGATGTCTCAAGGGCACTGTTCAAGTGCGTCATGATAGAAGGAGATCCAGTTGGTCCTCACACACTCAGGATGATTGGGTATGTGGAGAACCTGACAAGATTGGGATTTCCACTGAGCCAAGAGTTGGCTACTGACGTGATAATGCAATCGTTGCCAGAATCCTACAGTCAGTTTGTGATGAACTACAACATGAACAACTTTGATAGGCCACTGTCAGAGTTGTTGGGCATGTTGAGGACAGTCGAGACACAGATGAAGAAAGACAAGCCTAAGTCTGTGATGGTGGTCACAAGCAAGAAAGGCAAGTCCAAGCGCAAGGGCAAGGGAAAAGCTAAGAAAGGTTCTGATGCTAGCCAGGAGCCCAAGTCGTCTTCAGCTCTCAAGGCCAAGGGAGGCGTGACCAAGAAAGGCAATTGCCACCATTGTCAAAAGCCAGGACATTGGAAAAGGAATTGTCCTCTCTATCTGGAAGAACAAAAGAAGAAGGAGGCGACCAACATCTCTACTTAAAAGGTGTCATGAAAGTAAAGTTGTAACACTTTTGAGGTATATGATACCAAGATGTAAAGTGTAAAGCACTCAATAATTGGGACAAGTGTTGCCACCATAGTAAGGAGTACTTTAGTTTATTTTCAGCCTAAAAGGCATGTAATACAGTTATGAACTGCTATTTCATATTTGCCAATAGATAGAAACACTTTATTTTTTGCATATTGTATGACAATGATGGCAATCAATAAAGAGATGTTTCAATTTCAAAAGATATGATCTTTGTGGCAATGCCTTGTTTATCTTGTGGTATTTGATATGCATAAGATAAAATGATACCTAAAAGTTATAGATAACTCAAACAATCAAATTAGCATCAATCATGAGAAATTCATTTCTAGTTTCCATGTGATGGATAAATCTAGACTCTTTTGGTTAGAGAACCAGTAAGAGACATGAATATCTTGAACATGATTAATCAATCTTCACTAAAGGTAGTGGGAGAATGATTATCCTATTAAGTATGATACATGTGATGTATTTACATACCTATTGGAACAAATACTAATACTTCAAATGGTGTTTAGAGAAATACCAATATGAATATCTTGAAGTGTTCAAGATTATCATAGATGAAGTGCAAATTTGGTGAAGTGTTAATTCTTGATGAGATCAATGAATGAAATACTTGGACCAAATGTTCGAGATCCTTATGAGTGATTATGATAGTGTATAATAGTGAACTCATGATTAAGGCATGGTGATGTCTAAATCAAAAGGAATCATGCTCTAAGGAGTTAGAGAATGATTATCAAATAATTGAATTCTTCTTAATAAAAGAATACCCCACACTAATAAAGGACATTAAGAATCACAAGGAGTTGTAAGTTCTTATATCCTTGATGGATACACCTCGTTTATCTATGTGATGAGTTGTTCATGTCTAGATGAATATGAGGAACTGAATTTTGAGTTATGGTTTATGACCATTACATCCTAAATGACATCCATGTGAACCATAAGGTATGACCTTGATGGTAGAACCCATTGGATGAAGTCCATAAGTGCAAATGAATCTTAAGTGTTAAGACACATGGATAACATTTTGAGAAGGATGATGCTTGTTGATTGCAACTTAATGACTAAGACATTTGGCATATGGATACTAAAATTGCATTCCTATGAGGAATAAAACAAGGACGTGTACGTTACACAACCTATAAGGTTTATGAATCCACTAATGCAAATGAAGTCTATAAGTTACAATGGACTAATCAATGTGATTGATTAAGTACAAGCAACTCAGAATTGGATCTTTACTTTGATGATATAGTCAAAGGGTTTGACTGATATGTCAAAGATAAAGAAGGGATCTGTGATTTAGTGGGAGCGTGTTCACATTCCACATGTTGATGTGAAATGGAAATGTTCTAGAATGGAAATACAAAAGTGGAAATTATCTTTAAGGAAGATAGAGATGTTTCCTATGTGATAGGAATAGAGATCTATAGAGATAGTTCTCAAAAACCTCTTGACCTGAAAAGAGAAAGCATACATTGGCAATCTGTACTGAAGGGTTCAGTATGCCCAGATTCAGTGGGAGAAAACTTGTCCATGTTACATGGAGTTAGTATCCCAAGGCCAAGTGTCCAATTCTTATGAAGAATGGGAACACGAAGAATAGATATGGATCTATCATGTATGTAATCATCCCATTATCTTGCATGTATCGACATGGAAAGAACAAAATGCATTCATCATCTTGTATGTAGGACATGGCAATATGATGTGCTCATCCTGAAAACTCGTATGTGGGACATGATGAGTGGATGTATGTCTACTTCCAGTAAGGGTTACTGGAATACCATGAGAACTTGATAAGTACTTGTGAAGTACTAGTTCTATGGAGATAAGGAAGAGTTCAATGTAAAGAGTTACACTGATGCGAACTTACAAAAAAGGACAGAAAATTAATCGCAAAATATATATAGGATATATAAAAGTGAAAGTTTGTTGATTATTGGAAGTGTTCCAATAAAACCATTTAAAAGGAAATGCCGAGTATCTATGTGTTAGAGAACTGCAATGGATACTATATGGATCTAGAAGTTCATGAAATGAACTTAGAGATATTCTGGTCATTGATGACAAGTATGGAATCCTTGATCATGCAATGTGGCTAAAGGTTAGCAAAGGAATACTGGATCGCATATTACGGTAGCTCCATCTCATACGTATGACGTACATCGAAGAGATGTGAGACATGCAATTTATACTGACTTTGGCAAGGTGTTGCCATATCTCACTATGTTTGCACTAGAGCACAATAACATGTGGGACATGTTTGAAGATCACTATGAATATGATTCAAGGGTGATTGGCTCGCAGTGCAAGTGGGAGTCTGTTGGTATGTATGCCCTGAGAGCCAATCATGGGATGATTGGTGGGATACATTAAGATTGATTTGATAAACATCAAAGGCAAGCTTCCAATTCTTTCTGGTTCAATCATATGAGATAGTGATAGAACAGGTTGAATGTCTAGAGAATGACAGTACTCAATGACGTATGCCTTCAGGTTCAGGACCTGAACGATGAGATCATGCGGATGCTAAGAGTTTGTACATTCTCATTATGTCCCTAGTCAGATGTCATTGTGGAAGGTAGATAGACAGCAATGACACACAAGACTAGATTGTGGTGTTGGTTGATGACAGAATCTCATTAGTCATGATATAGAGATATCAAACCAAATACATAGGTACTTGTTAGAGAACAAGTGTACCAGACAGACCCACCGTGAGTTTGACACATGGAACCATGACATGGTAGTCACAGTCAGTACTCACAGTGATGGTGGTGAGTGTGATTCTTTGACCTGAAATCACTACACTCAACACATGTCGTTGGGCACACTTTGACATCATCAAACACATTCCTAAAACATGGGTTGTTATAAAGGTGATGATTGAATGGCTTTGACACATGGGCCTTTTGAGGGGTGAGTGATAGATATGGGATTTGTCCCTCCTGAGGGAGTTTGATATCCATGGCCACTTGATGAGTAGGATTGAGAAAGGCGTGCACACATGTGTGAATCAGTATGTGATATTAATGTCATATATATATCTCTTCCAATCTACTCTGAGATCAAGAAAGTGAATGAACGTTGACAGGATGACTGTTCCATGCCTCGAGTTCATTCGGGATATCAGTGATAAAGGAATTATACATTCACTGTAACACCATTCACGGATTGTAGGATTGAAAGTTGTTCTCCAACTTTCTACTTCACTTGGGTAGTACTGATGTGTGACTAGGCACTGCTCTTTGCTTGTGAAGTCATAATTGTTATGGACTTTCACTACCAACGTGAAATGGACCTGCAGGGTCACACACATAGGATTTAACCTGGAAGAGGAGTTTTGTCCACAAACAATGTTTAGATTGATTATTAAAGGAGTTTAGTAGTTCAATTAAACACTCAATTAATTGATAGCTCAGTATCATAATGTTCAAGGTGTTGGACTGATTGATTAGAGTATCGGATTGATTGAAACTGCAATTGACTGATTCTGCACAATCTGCATTCCCAACCGATCAGCTCATGTGATGAACCGATCGGCTGAGCTTGGTGAACCGATCGGCTCAGTTGGTGAGTCGATCGGCTCATGGACAGGATGAAATGATTGCTTCAAGTGTTGAAATGATCGGTTCAACTGATTCAACCGAGCAAGTTGGGAAAGTAGGATTGGTGAGAAATTTCCTTCCATTTCACTTGCCCAATTTGATTGGAACAAGGATTGGTATTTAATACAAATTAGAAACAAAAGAAGAAAAGTCAATCGGGAACTGAGCAGGACCACGAACCGACCGGTTCAGAAGTGAACCGACCGTTTCATGGGTCCCAACCGATCGGTTGAGGTGTCAACCGACCGCCTCAGGTCCCCAACCGACCGTTTAAAAAATGAAATGATCGGTTCCGGTTGCGCAGTTGGTTGTTTTTGTGGAAAATCTCGAACCCTTCTAATCCTGCTTTAGCCCCATATTGCCCGGGATGGAGAACCCTATCCCATGACCCTCCTATATATAGGGGTATTGGGGGCTTCTCATAACACAACACAGTATAACCAGTTGCTCTGTAAAGTTTTCGTTCTCTCTGGTTTTGGTAACCGAGAGAGCCCGAGCAAGTGCTACCCGATAAGGGAGGCACAACAAGGGAAAGACAACTGCAGAAAGAGACTGGTGGCAGGAGAGTGTGTCAGTGACTAGTACGCTGACAGGAGGGTGTGACTCCTTCCAATTCCTTTTGAGATAAGGAGATTGGAGTTCCAGGTGGTCCGTGTGGACTACTTCAGAGGCGGGAGATTTCTGCCGCTCGGAGGATGACTGTCAATCCCGACAGTCCCGGTGATACCAGGAGTTGTCAGTCCCGATGCAACCAGGAGCTACACAGACACCGTCCAAGACCGGAGGTGAAGACCGCGCAATCCGCAAGGTATTGTCACCGAGCAAGCCTCGGGACAAGTTATGATTCCACAAACCATCCTTTCCTATTGTATAGACGTTGACACGTTTCCTTGTTCTGGGTTTGGGGAGGAGAACATTTTGTTTCTGCTTCCTTCTCTGCCTCCCATAAAACCCAACAAAGAATATCATCTCCGCCACATGCCCTACATGGGAAAAGCTCAGGAAGAAAGAATACTAGTTAATTTTGTGCAAAGCTCAAACTTAGCTAACGTAAGAGTATTCATCATCATATCGGATAGATTCTCAGATGTACCAATCTTCTTTATATGAATCTTGCTTTCAGCTGTGACTTCTCTAATGAAGTGGTACTTGACATTAATGTGCTTCTTTCGCTCGTGGAACACTTGATCTTTGCTAAGATGTATAGCACTTTGACTGTCACAATGAACAAAAACTTGTTCTTGAACCATGCCCAACTGATTCATCAAACTCTTGACCCATAAAGGCTCCTTCATGGCTTCTGTTTCTGCCATGTACTTTGCTTACATAGTAGATGAAGCAATAGTACCTTATAGAGTGACTTTCCAACTAATAGTTGTAGATCCCATTGTGAACATGTAGCATGTGAGAGATTTCCTCTTGTCGAGGTCTCCTACACAAGCTGAGTCCATATACCCTGTCGTGATGACTTGAGATCCGTGAAAGACTGAACAAGTATTTGAAGTGTCCTTCAAATATCTCAGAATCCACTTAATTTCTTGCCAATGTGCCTTTCCAGAATAAGCCATGTAACGACTAAGCACGCTGACTGCATAAGCAATGTCTTGTCTAGTGCAAACCATAGCATACATGATCCTACCAATGGTGAGATTTGTAGCAACCCCCTAGTGATGAGCTTTCTGCAGCCAGCGGTGCTTCACTTTATACAGACACGGCTGCCGATCTCCTCGACACGGAAGAAGGGGCAGAATCACTAGGGTGTGTCCATGACCCACCTTTGGTATCTGATTTTAGGGAGCATCTGTGCATTGCTTCCTCAGCAAGAGAGAAGATCATGGCCCCTTCTACTTCTTGTGCTACTCTCCATGAACTCACACTTGTGTCCTTGGATCCAAAGCAGCCTGGCCAAATGTTGACTGAGGTCACCTCTTCAGCTTCCAACATTAAAGCATTTGAGTCACAAGTTGTTGTCGAGGCTTCTAAGATCACATCCTTAGAGCATTCTTCAGCCACTGCCGCCTTTCAGGATGTAGATCAGATGGCAAACATGGCGACACTGGAATGTGAGGAATGGTGGGAATAATGCGGTGTGATCCCAATCCACTAGCAGATGATCATGTTTCTGAGTCTCAGTGGTTGTATAAATTTTTAGCCACTGACAGATGATCACGTTTGACCTTTTGGGCTTTTGGGATGTAGATCACATCCTTAGAGCATTCTGCAGCCACTGCCGCCTTTCAAGATGTAGATCAGATGGCAAACATGGCGACACTGGAATGTGAGGAATGGTGGGAACAATGCGGTGTGATCCCAGTCCACTAGCAGATGATCACGTTTCTGAGTCTCAGTGGTTGTATAAATTTTTAATATCAGTGGTTGTACTCCTCCTAAATCTCAATGTAACATACCGGATCTCAAACCCTACCCTAGAAGTTTGACCTTTTGGGCTTAGCCAAACAAGGTTGAGGTTAGACCTAAGTGATGTTTAATATAACCTAATGTTCTCACCTTAGTCTTGGACCAATAATAGACATATATAATATGTCACATAAGATAATATTAAAATTTTGTGCAAATAATCATAAATAATTCTCTTGGAGATAATGTTAACATAGTTGGATGAGAAATAATAATGATAGAGAAATAATATGATAACCTAAGTAATAATGTGATAATAATGGCCACAAATATTAATTGTGTCATAACTCATTAAAGAAAACCTCAAAAGTGAAATCTAAGTTAAAAATCATGTTCCTTGGGTCCCAATTGCCTTGGGAGTCAAGTTTCACATTATTCACGTAATAATAATTAATTTAATTCATTAAGGAAAGAAAAGATCTAAGTTTTCTCTAAAATATCAAATAAAATAATAAATGACTCCAAAAGTGGAAAATAATCTTGGATTCGTAATCTAGATAATAAATATAGCCTTTGAGTGAATTTTCATTCAATTTGGAAGATGTTTGAATAAAAGGTGAAATTAGGAGAGAGAAAGTGTGTAGAACTTTCAAAATATTAAATAAATGTACGAACAACTCCAACATGTAAAATTGATGTTAAATTTGTGTCCAAAACATAAAATATGATTTGTGGGTAAAGTTTCATAAAATTTGGAGAATCTTAAAGTCATTAATGTATGAGGAAAGAGAAAGTAGGATTTGGTTTATTTAAACATCTTAAAGTTCTAAAACGGCAAATCTAATTACATAATCAGAATCTACATGCCTTAATTAGCCTCTGTACAAAATTTTATCTAATTTGGAGTTTGTTTGCACCTTCAAATAAAGAGAGAGAAAAAGATGAATAATTAATGCAACACTTTATTCAAAAATGATTAGGAGTTGATATACATGTCACGCGGTTTATTCTGGTTCTTTTCCATTGGTTGGCAAAACTTAGGTTCAATTTCATCCGTTGGATTCTGATCCAACGACACCTGGATTCTCCTCTTCTCCATTCTTTCTTCTTCACGCGTTCTCTGGGGAAAACCAGTTCTTTCCCTCGATATCTTTTCTCGGATTCCTCTCCTTCCTTTCCTTTTTCGTCTGCGATTCTTCCTCCACTGCTATCCTCGCATAAATCCGATTCCATTGGTCCTATATAAGTTAGTGTTTTGGGGTTCCCAAGCCCTGTCCGTTCCCGGCCTCTCGTTCCCCTTTTCCTCCTCTTCTTCACCTCTCCTCGCCACCCAAGGGCGTCGGACCTCCAGGAAACAGGTCCTACATCGTCACCAAGCCACCAGGAGTCACTCCCTGGTGCTGGTTTGCTCTCTTTTTCTCTGGGTTGTGCCTTCCCTACCCAGCCTACCAACAGCGCCAACCTTGCTTCCGACGCTGAGGTTGGGGCCTTCGCACTAGCCGCAATCGGCGCTGGATGCTCGGTTTTGGTCACCCGAAGCCAATGCCTTTGTCCTCCTGACCACACGGTGATTGGTTCTTAGCGATTGAGGAATCGTCCTCAGGTTGCTACGACCCCAACAACTCTTGTTAGCCGAGTTCATTGTTGGCGATGAGGAGCAACTCCTCGAGGTATGATAAGGCAACGCACCACACCAATTTCTGTTCTTGAGGTATCCAACCCCGAAACCCCTTTTTTCGCTTACCTCAATGCTCAAGTTTGTTTCCTACCATTCACGCCGTGACTCCCCGACATTAGAGATGGAACAAGCGATTTGGGGGAGACGATCTCCTCGGTTCATTTTACAAGTCTATCCCTTTTGCTCTATGTTTTGGTTTTTTTTGAAAAAGGGCAGTTCCGTCTTTCGCCCACCTCCTTTGTTTTCATTGCAAGAGTCATGCGCTGGATATCTATGGGCCCGGGATAGATGGCACACGTGGATAGGGCCATCTCAGCATAGTCTTGGACCATAACGGGTGCAAACGTGGAATTTTCTAATTGGTCTATTTTTGCAAAATTTGTATTACATTTTTCATAGCTCAAAAAAATAAAATAAAATATGTTCTAAAATTAGAAAAATAAGGGATATCTAATGTTACCAATCGAATCCAATCTTGAAAATATGTGATTTTAATGAAATTACCAAAATAAGTTAATAACTTGTAAAATTCATAACTAAATATATATATAAGTCAAAAAATATAATAAAATATGTTTTGGACTCATAAAAAGGTAACCTAAAATGTGGAATGGTTTTGATAACCTAATTCACTAATATTAAAAATGTGATTTTTTAGGGTTTTGAATAATTAATGAAAACCTAACCCTAATTCTGTATACATGATTAATAGGTTCTTTAGAGACCTAGAATTGGATCAAGAAGTGACCTTGGACAATTTTGACTTTTAAGAGGTATGATTGCATCACACATTATTTTCATATTGAGCAATTAATCTAATTTTATCCTCTCTTGTAGTATGTTTGCATCCCCTATTATTCTATGTTGAGCAATCACCGATAATCTTCTTTCTCTTGGTCCTATAGACATTAGCCTATACACAATGTCTTTTCTTTTGAAAATCATGGTTCATGTGAACTACCCTATTTGATATTGATCTTGTGATCATGGATATTCTTTTGGTCTTTTCTTACGTTATGTTCATGTTGGAACTCTATATGATGACATGTGATGTCTTTTGCCCACTTGTGAGGTGGATGTTTATGTTGTCCATTAGTATGATGGCAACTTTTGTATAATATGACTATACATTTTTACTTGCCTCTACATTTTACATGCTATGTGATTTAGTAGCACTAGAGTAGTGTAATTGCATTGGTTTTATTTATGGGCAGATGTGTAATTTTCTACTCGAGTCGTATGCTCTTTTGGGATGGAGGTGGCCCCACACCTGAGTTTCAAATTTGTGATGTTTGGCCCATGTCATATATATTGGGAGTTGGAAGTATGTCACTCTATCAGGTTTCAAGTTTGTGAGGCTTGGCCCAACTTATATATATTAGGAGTGGCAGTATGACATCTCTAGTAGGTTTCAAGTTTATGAGGCTTGGCTGCCATTGTTATTTATATTGTTCTAGGGCTATGTTTATCTCACATTCATGCAGGTTATTGATGATGATTGTGGGGTGTGTGCCCTACTTTCTTGTTATGTGCTTCATTTCCCACCATGGTAGTGGATGTATATATGGCACAATCTTTTTCTGTTGTTTTTTTGGAATATTAAAAGACGACTAATCGTTGTATTGAATAGAAGAAACCCTGCTCCTATAAATAGGACGATAGGGAAGCGTACAAACATAAGACCAACCCTAATGGGCCAAGACATACTTGGGTCCATATTACAAAGACACTTAATAATATAAATAAACACACTCTCTAATGCTCCCCTCAAGCTGAAGTTGGGAGAATCCCAAATCAGCTTGCAAACAGAGAGTTGGACTAAAAATAAAGGATAAATCGAGCCCATACAAGATTTTTCTCCCTTTCAAAATTATAATAAAGCACTCATCGCTCAAATACTCCCCCCTCAAATAGATAACCCAAAGCAGGTATGCAAGTAGGTTGAATCTGAAGGATGCCACAAGTCGTCGGTGCATGTCACAAACAGGTAGCAGAAGCTTCTTGATGAAAAAGATGTGGCATCTGGAATAGTAGTAAACAACAGCGAAGCATCATGGTCTTCATCGCAGTCGCTAACATCGCAACCCAGAGAGTGTTGGGTCACAGCAGTAGTAGTAGTCAATGTACAAATAAAGTACATACGGGTCAACGTGCAAAACAGAGCACATACGAGCCAGAGAGTGCTGACACATTGTAGTAGGGAGTCGACATGCACACAAAGAATGGACAAAAAGAGAGTCAACGTGTCAAAACACAGACATGCCAGAGAGTGTTGGCGCACAAAAGCAACAGTCGGCGATGTAGGCAGATATAAGACCAGTGGACAGAGTAGCTAACAAATAACTAACTCCAATATGCAAGCTCCATGTAAAGTCAGCAACAAAGATCTTCATCATCTTCCCTCTTCATACAGTATCCACCACAGTAGTAGACATTAAAATCTAGAGGGTGCTGGTCCACAGTAGAAAGTTGTTATAACCCCAATTTTCCAAAACATGTAATGAGATTTTAAATCTCTTTTTAAAGATAAATGAAATCCATGATTGGTGTAATGTGTTGATTTGAATGAATTTTGTGTTGTATGTTTTCTTAATGGGCCTTATTGGCCATTGAGCCCAATTGAAGGAAAAAGAAAAAGAAATTCAATTGGATAAGGAGTACATAAGAAAATAAAGCAAAAGGCTAAAAAACAATTCCCAAAAATAGGATTTCGAGTTTAAGGGATTTCTTGGGGTTCAAGGAACTCAAAATCATAAATTAATGATAAAAGAAATAGAAAGGACATGGAAAATATGAGTTATTGAAAGATAACTTGCAAACCAAGAAAAGGGATCATACACTTGAGATAATAACTTCAAATTTTGTAGGATGGAAGATAAAAACATAATTGTGTTTCCCTCAAAATTTGAGTAGGAAAGGAGTTACCGTTTGGGAGTTATTAATTTACCAAGTTTTCCCTCAAATATGGCTTTAATTTAGAATTTAAGAAATTGTTTCCTATTTTGGTTGAACGCGAGGATGGTGGGCTGTTGGATCTTAATCCAACAGGCGTCACTCATCGTTTTTGTCCCAGGTAGACTGGGACTCTGTCGCTGACAGAGGGATTTTCCCTCTTGGTTTTCTCACGAATCAATGGGTGGGAAAGGTTTCTGAAATGTTCTTTGAACTCAGGAGATGAAGGCGAAGGGGATCATCCCTGGTTCTAATAGGATTAGAGGATGTTCTAGGAAACACCCAAACTTCGCAAATTGACCTCGACCATATATATATGGGAGGTTTATGGAGGGAACCAACATCTTTGCTCGCTAACCCAACCTCTGTGGAAGGGTGCAAGGAGTGTTTTTGTTCGATCAATTGTTACTTTCGACCTGACCTTCACCCTCATCGTCTCCGAAGACCACGCCAGAGTCTGGCGAGTAGGGGACGAGGTTGGAGGAGCTCGGGAAAGAAATTGGACCGGCCACCTACTTTGTTGAGGGGAGGCGAAGCTCCCTGGTCGATCGGTGTAAGCAAAGGGAGATGAGAGCTCTGAGTCAAACTCTAGGTTGACCGCGCGGAGCTGCTGAGTCCAAGGAAGGTGACGACCTGTCGATCGTCCGATCTGAGACCATGGTGGTCTCAGTGGCATCTGATGCTCCAGAGAAGGAGCGGCCTTGCTAGAGGGTGTGCGACTAGGATCGTCGGATCCAAGAAGTGGATCACCGGACGACTGATCGAGTGGTCCACGAATTTTGGTAATGTTATCTTTCTACTAAATAAACCAGAAAAAGGATTATTCTTGCAAAAATGATAGAAATAACTAGGAATCTCGGATGACAAAACTTTATATATGAAAGTGGCGTAGAAAAATGCAAGGAATCTAATAAAAATGATTTGAGAGCCTAATTCTACTCTGTTTATCAAAAGTACTCTAATTTTCTAGTAAAGTATATTAAAAATTTATGAGAAACCCTAATTGAATGTTAAGAGTGTAATTTGGTGAATCAATAGGTCAAATTGATAAGTTTAACCCTATTAATGATAAAAGTGGTTTGATTATCTGTTTTGAATGCAAAGATGCCTAAATTAGAGTTGTAATCCATAAAAGAAGGTTAATCTATATGGGAACCCTAATTTGGGATAAAAGGAGATAAAAATTGTATTCATTTGGAATAAGGAAATCAGATGCTTAATAAAGATTCTAAACTTGATAAAGATGTGCTATAATGAGAATTAGGGGTTTCATGTAGTTTTTATAAATTAAGGATCATAATATTGAAAGAGGAGGTAAAAACCCTAATTTCCAAAGAAACCCTAAAATTGGAATTGAAATCCTAAGTAATGTGATGAAATTGGACAAATATTAATAAAAAGGAAATTGGTACTTTTATTTTAGGATTTCTCTTCCTCATTGCTTGCTTGATTGGGTTTCTCTGCATATTTGATTCTGTCTTGAAATATGCAACCAAAGGTATGTGGTTACGCTTATGAATATCTCGAGATAGATTTTCGAGGTTTTCTGAGATTTTCACCGATGACTTGAATAAACTGTTGGATGAATTTAGTTTATGCAAACTATAATGTGAATATGACTAGCACATAATATATGTGCCTACTAACTCAGATCATGGTCCCCTCTGTGTCTTAATGGCTGACCTAGTATATGGCTACCTAGAGGGTAGGTCCATCAGGTCGTGGATTGACTTAGTATATGGCTACCTAGAGGGTAGGTCCATCAAGTCATAGTGAGTTAGATATTGGGCTACCTTTGGGTGGTGCCATGCGACTCTACCTTTACAGAGGTATTATATAAGTCCTTACAGGGACAACACAGAGTGGTGGATAGGTATGGATTGAGTAGTTTGGCTTAAAACGCAATCTTGGTTGTTAAATGATTAATTGAATGATTATGTTGTTAACATAGTTGAACATTATCTGTTTCCTCCACATACCAGCTTCGGCTTACCGTCGTTTTGTTTGTCGGCGATTTAGGTACAAATCTCAAAAGTACAAACATTAAAGCGACACATTGTGAATTCAAGAATTAAAGAACAAGGAGGAACCACTACTACAGAAATAGCATTCAGTGACACTTTTCTGGGCGTCGGTTATTAAGAAAAACCGACGCCTTCTATGTTAGGCGTCGGTTGTTTACGAAAACCGACGTCTATATTCGAAGACCAGCCAGACACGGGTACCGCTTTGTCTTCAGTGTCGGTTGTTTATAACAAACCGACGCTTAAAGTCGCCCGCGAAAAATAGTGTCCTTTTCAGCGTCGGTTATTTAGGTAGAAACCGACGCCTATGTCTGATGAAAATTTGCGCGAAAAGTGTCACCTTCAGCGTCGGTGATTAAAGGATAACCGACGCTGAAGGTGGTTCCCGCCAAACAATTTCATGAAATTATCGCCCAGTTGGACGTCGGTTTTCTCAGACAACCGACGCTAAAGACGTTTAGGCGTCGGTTGTTGTAAAAAACCGACGCTATTTGGGACTTTATAACCCGCGATGCCCGACTCTTCCTCTTCTTCTGTTTCATTGCGAGCCCTTTTTCTGCTTCTCCGTCGATTTCCCACCCTGTCGCCGTCGATTCTCTTCTCCTTCTTCTCCACGACAGCGCCGTCGTGCCGCCACTGCTACTCCGGCGCCCCCTTCTCCGCCGCCACTGCTGCTGGAGCTCGCCGCCGACGCCTGACGAGCCTGGAGCTCGCCGCCTCAGCCTGCCTGACGCCTGGAGCTGATCGCCGCCGCGGCCTGCCTGACTGGAGCTCGCCGCCGACGGCACCGCCGACGCCTGCTTGACACCTGGAGCTCGCCGCCACGCCATCAGCTTCCACCTGACTCCCGCTGCCTCCCGCGCCAACAGGTATGCGCCTCTGTGATGCTAATGTTTTACCGTATGCCTCTGTGATGGGATGAGAATGCTATGTGTTAAGGATGTTCTTTGACTTAAGTAAGTGTATGAACCTCCGGTTTAGTTTGAGGTGTTGATTTGTAACATCACTCTCTCCTATCTGGTTGGATTTGATTTAATGCAATTGAGGAATGATGGTTAATCATACTTAGCTTCCTTGTATGGTATGATGAAGGAATATTCTTTGTAATGCTTTTTGTAACCATAAAATGTTAGTTGGTGGCTATCATATCCTTATAATGGATGCTTTCTTTTGTACTACCATGTGAACTCATAGCTCTATAATGTTATGTTATGTTGAATCTATGCATCACAAGTATGATAATGTTATGTTGAACCTTTTTCAAGGTGTTGAAAATGAATGATGATCATGCATGGAATGATGTGATGGTCTTAATGACCTTTAGTAATGGTTGATCCCTAATAGAGGTGTGATCTTCTCCATGATATAATAAGGGTTGGTACCTTAGGATATTGTAATATTGAGTTATATCCTGTAACGGTGGGATCGCAAGTATAGTCTCATGAAAGAAAATGATATAGTACCATGTGATGTTGAAATTCAGAATATGTCTCATATGTTTTATATCTTCTGGATTTGTTATATAATTATGATTTTTAGAAAAGAATTAGGGATTGTTTATCCACTTGTTTGATTCTGCCTTAATTCACACAATTGGCATTAACTGGTCAAGTGAAACCTTAATCACGTAGTGCCATGTGTCGTAGAGCCATTCTAGTGTCAGGATTTTGCTGGATGGGGAAATGAGTATTCTTAGACAATTATAAAAATTTTGATAACTGTTCTTAGACACATCTTTATCTCTGACTAAGGTAGTTTTCATTTGATATCATATTCATCATGTTGTTGTTTTTTATTGCAATTTTATGTAGATATTCTCCTTTAAATCCTAAGAAAATTATACACCCTTTAATTACAAACCCTAATTCACCTCTAGTCACTCACTTCTATCGATTATCCAAATGTAAATTGCCCCTTACTATGTCACCATTCATTCCAATGCAAAACTGGACCTTCCTACGCCACCATTTACTCAAAAGGTAGTTTTCATTTGATATCTAATTATTACATTAAGGATACTGAAAAAACTATATGAGTTACACCTTCATAGGAATGCATACAACTTCTATCTGAAAGAGATCTAAACATGATAAAAAATAATCTAAGATACAACTTTCTTCATTTAGGACTAGTCCAAGTATCTACAAAATCCTTAACTAGAAAAGGTATAAATTATTCCTTACTTCTATCCCTTAGAGACTGTAAGCATCTAAAATTCTCAGATTCCCTTCTTAGACTTCTAGAATCAACACTACATGAAGAATATGTTTCCTTCGATAATATGTTATAACATAGTATGATCTTAATCTGATCTGGATGTTCAAAATAATGTAGTATGTTAAATATGATGATTAGGGATACATATAATGTCTAGTAAAGATTCCTAGACCTTTTGTTTGAAACTATTGATTTCTTGATTTATTATTTAATAATGCTCTGTTGATTAGGATTAACCATGTTGCATGTAGTTTATAGACAATTATTATATATAAGAATGCAACACATGTATTTGTTGGCCTAGAAACCCGTCCAAGATTTACTCATTAGGAGTAAATCTTGGATAGTCCCCGGTTTGGGACTGTTCTTGAACACCTAATCTCACTTAGGATGTAAGTGTATAATGTGTATTGGGTTTTTGAGAAACTTTCAGTAGCATTTCCCTGTTTGTTCTCTAAGTACATATGTACTTAGAGAACAGCGGGGAAATGCTGCCGAAATTTTCTTGAAAACCAATTACGCATTATACACTTACTAGTGAGATTAGGTGTTCAAGGATGGGATAGGTGGTACACATTTATTATATATAAGAATGACATCAAATGTGTTTGTTGGCCTAGAAACCCGTCCAAGATTGACTCATTAGGAGTAAATCTTGGATAGTCCCCGGTTTGGGACTGTTCTTGAACACCTAATCTCACTTAGGATGTAAGTGTATAATGTGTATTGGGTTTTCGAGAAAATTTTGGTAGCATTTCCCCGTTTGTTCTCTAAGTACATATGTACTTAGAGAACAGCGGGGAAATGCTGCCGAAATTTTCTCGAAAACCCAATACACATTATACACTTACTAGTGAGATTAGGTGTTCAAGGATGGGATAGGTGGTACACATTTATTATATATAAGAATGACATCACATGTGTTTGTTGGCCTAGAATGTGAACAATCATTGTTTTTTATATTACTTGTACATTGGTATAAATTAGAATGAACAATCACTAAATTATATACTGTTTGTATGGAATCCGGCTTCATTGTAGATATCTATTATTGTTGGCCTAGAAACCCATCCAAGATTGACTCATTAGGAGTAAATCTTGGATAGTCCCCGGTTTGGGACTGTTCTTGAACACCTAATCTCACTTAGGATGTAAGTGTATAATGTGTATTGGGTTTTCGAGAAAATTTTGGTAGCATTTCCCCGTTTGTTCTCTAAGTACATATGTACTTAGAGAACAGCGGGGAAATGCTGCCGAAATTTTCTCGAAAACCCAATACACATTATACACTTACTAGTGAGATTAGGTGTTCAAGGATGGGATAGGTGGTACACATTTATTATATATAAGAATGACATCACATGTGTTTGTTGGCCTAGAATGTGAACAATCATTGTTTTTTATATTACTTGTACATTGGTATAAATTAGAATGAACAATCACTAAATTATATACTGTTTGTATGGAATCCGGCTTCATTGTAGATATCTATTATTGTTGGCCTAGAAACCCATCCAAGATTGACTCATTAGGAGTAAATCTTGGATAGTCCCCGGTTTGGGACTGTTCTTGAACACCTAATCTCACTTAGGATGTAAGTGTATAATGTGTATTGGGTTTTCGAGAAAATTTTGGTAGCATTTCCCCGTTTGTTCTCTAAGTACATATGTACTTAGAGAACAGCGGGGAAATGCTGCCGAAATTTTCTCGAAAACCCAATACACATTATACACTTACTAGTGAGATTAGGTGTTCAAGGATGGGATAGGTGGTACACATTTATTATATATAAGAATGACATCACATGTGTTTGTTGGCCTAGAATGTGAACAATCATTGTTTTTTATATTACTTGTACATTGGTATAAATTAGAATGAACAATCACTAAATTATATACTGTTTGTATGGAATCCGGCTTCATTGTAGATATCTATTATTGTTGGCCTAGAAACCCATCCAAGATTGACTCATTAGGAGTAAATCTTGGATAGTCCCCGGTTTGGGACTGTTCTTGAACACCTAATCTCACTTAGGATGTAAGTGTATAATGTGTATTGGGTTTTCGAGAAAATTTTGGTAGCATTTCCCCGTTTGTTCTCTAAGTACATATGTACTTAGAGAACAGCGGGGAAATGCTGCCGAAATTTTCTCGAAAACCCAATACACATTATACACTTACTAGTGAGATTAGGTGTTCAAGGATGGGATAGGTGGTACACATTTATTATATACTAGGGAAATGTTGCCTAATCTTTTCCTAATATATACTTGTTTTCTCTGATCATAGAATGGATAGATCATGGATGTCGATTCGTAATCGTTGCACCCCAGAGTTTATATCTGGTCTTGATCAGTTTATTAGATTTGCCGAGGAACATAGGAAAAAACCTACAGATAGGTTCTACTGTCCATGTAGGCATTGCGGTAACAACTTGAAAGTCAACACTGGTGAGGAAATCAAAAGTCATGTCATGTGCAACGGGATTGTACAAGGCTATACAGAATGGCACTGGCATGGAGAGATTTCAAAATCGAAACCAGTAGATGTCGATAGCAGTGCTTGGGTGGAAGAAGAAATTGCCTCTGATGACGTAAATGTGAACGAACCAGTTCCAGCAGACATCGTTGATGCGATGCTGGATAGTTGTAGGGTAGAGCACACCGATCCACCTCCTATCTTTACAAACATTGTGCATGATGCTGAGATACCGTTATACACAGGTTGTGCTAAGTTTACGAAGCTTAGCGCTGTCTTGAGATTGTATAAGTTGAAAGCTAACAATAGATGGAGCGACAAAAGCTTCACTTCATTGTTGACTTTGTTGAAAGAAATGCTTCCTGAAGGAAACGAGCTTCCAATCTCAACATACCAGGTAAAGAAAATGTTGTGCCCAATGGGAATGGAGGCCAAGAAGATACACGCATGCCCGAATGATTGTGTATTATTTCAAAAGGACTATGTAGATTTGAAAGATTGTCCAAAATGTGGTGCGTCACGGTATAAATTGACGACTTCGGGGGAGTCCAAAACTGGTTCTCCTGCCAAGGTGTTGTGGTATCTACCTATAATATCACGGTTTCAACGCTTGTTTGCAAATCCGAAAGATGCGAAGAATCTGAGGTGGCATGCAGATGTTAAGAAAAATAATGATGGGATCCTACGACATGCGTCTGATTCCCCACAGTGGAAGAAGATTGATCTATTGTACCCTAAATTTGGTGAAGAAGATAGGAATCTAAGACTTGGGCTTTGTACAGATGGAATGAATCCGTACGGGACATTGAGCAGCCAACATAGCACTTGGCCAGTCATGCTTGTTATATACAATCTTCCTCCCTGGATGTGTATGAAAAATAAGTATGTTATGTTGTCATTGTTGATATCGGGCCCTAAACAACCCGGAAATGATATCGATGTTTATCTTGAACCTTTGATTGATGACTTAAAGAAACTTTGGGCTGAAGGTGTGATGACCTATGATGCTTCAGCAAGAGAGACATTTCGTTTGCACGCTATGTTGTTTTGCACTATTAATGACTTTCCAGCATATGGGAATTTGTCTGGATATAGTGTCAAAGGAGCTAAAGCGTGTCCTATATGTGAAGAAAACACTGATTCAATAAGACTAAAACATGGCGGCAAGACTGTATATCTTGGTCATCGAAGGTTTCTTTCAAAATTCCATCCGTATCGTAGGAAGCGCAAAGCATTCAATGGATGGAATGATGAACGAAGTGCACCTAAACCTATACCAGGGGATGTTGTTTATGAAAGAGTAAAAGACATTGTCAATGAATTTGGTAAGAAATCACAATGTAGTATGGCCACACGGAGTGACAATTCTTCATTCAAGAAGAAGTCAATATTTTGGGATCTTCCTTATTGGAGTTCTTTGACAGTCAGGCATTGTATCGATGTAATGCACGTTGAGAAAAATGTCTGTGATAGCATCACTGGTACTCTATTAAATATACCAGGTAAGACTAAAGATGGGATAAAATCCAGACTGGACCTACGTGAAATGGGAATAAGGTCAGAATTAACAGAATTACGTGAAATGGGTAATAAAAGAACATACTTACCTCCCGCTTGTTACACGTTGTCTAGAAAGGAGAAGAAAACTTTTTGTGAATGCTTGGTAAATGTTAAGGTGCCACATGGTTACTCATCCAACATCCGTAGATTGGTATCAATGAAAGATCTGAAGTTGATAGGTCTTAAATCTCATGATTGTCACACTCTAATGCAACAAATATTGCCCGTGGCAATTCGATCTATATTGCCGAAGCATGTAAGGTTTGCGATTACCAGACTTTGTTTCTTTTTCAACAGTCTATGCAGCAAAGTTATTGACCCTGATACTCTCGATAATTTGCAAAGAGAAGTGGTTGTTACCCTATGTCAGCTTGAGATGTATTTCCCTCCTTCGTTCTTTGATATCATGGTACATCTTGTTGTCCACTTGACTAGGGAAGTGAAAATGTTGGGACCAGTTTTCTTGCATTGGATGTATCCCTTTGAACGATACATGAGCGTTTTTAAAGGTGATGTTCGAAACCGTTATCGGCCTGAAGGGAGTATTATTGAAGGTTATGTGGCGAGAGAGGTTATGGATTTTTGCAATGACTTTCTCAGTGGTAATGACACTCCTGATAATGACAAGAATATTGAGGAGGGCAAAGGAATTTTGGGATCACGGGTGAAAGTAATCAGCCGTGAGCAGTTGGAACAAGCTCACTTGTATATTTTACACAATATGGATGAAGTGAGTGTTTATATCGAGGAACATACCAATTTCATAAAGAGACAACATCCTCGAGCAAGTTCAATGTGGCTTGCTAGAGAGCATAATAAGACTTTTACTAAGTGGTTTGAAGATAAAGTCTTACATCAACTATCTCAAACACCACATGATATTACAGAAACTATCAAATGCCTCGCCTTTAAACCAAAACCGAATGTTATGTCTTATGAAGGGTTTGACATTAATGGATTCACATATTACACAAAGCGCCAAGATGATAAGAGTGTCGTCCAAAATAGTGGGGTCACTCTTCAAGCGTCGACTATGTACTTTGCAAGTGCAAAGGATAAGAGTCCACGTGAAGCTAAAATGTCATATTACGGTGTCATTGAGGACATTTGGGAGTTTGACTACATAGATTTCAAAATTCCGCTCTTTAAATGTAATTGGGTTGATAACACCAAAGGAGTTATAGTGGATGAATTGGGTTTCACTTTGGTGAACTTTGAAAAGATTGGCGAGAAGGGTGAACCATTCATATTGGCATCACAGGCGAAACAAATATTCTATATCGATGATCCTGCAAATGAGAAATGGTTGGTTGTTCTTCATGGTAAAAGACAGTTCATTGAAGATCCTATAGATGAAGAAGAGTACTATGATAAGTATGATGACTCCAGTCCATTCTCAGTTGGGTTGCCAACTCCACAAAATATTGAAGCTAATGATGACTTATATGTGCGCGGAGATCACAATGAAGGATTGTTAATTGATAAAAGATCACAATTTTAGAGACATGTATGTTTATACAAATGCTAAATGTTTGCCTTTTTCTAGTTAATACAAATGCTAAATGTTTGCCTTTTTCTAGTTAATACAAATGCTAAATGTTTGCCTTTTTCTAGTTAATAGAAATGCTAAATGTTTGCCTTTTTAATGACATTTTCATATGGCTGACCATGATGAGCATGATGTCCATGATGAGCATGAAGTCCATGATGAGCATGCTGTCCATGACGAGCATGGCGAGGATACTAATGTAAGTTCTAAAAACATATCTTGTATTTCTATAAAATTCATTATCTTCTAGTTATGTCATATATCCTATATTTCTATATTGGGCTAAGTTAGTGTGTTTTATTTTTGTCAAATTTTAGGTTGATGCACCTGTACCCACTGAAGCACTGGAGCAACTTGATGCGCAACACCAGACACTTAACAAGAAAAGGGGCATCACTCTGTTGAAGAAGTTATTAGCGCTAAGTGGTAGTGGATCTAAATTGGTGGTGGAGTTTGATAATGGAGGAAATCCAATTGGAGTGAACCGCAATAATTTTGTGAACTATCTTGGGTGTACCACTCGGAGCCATTGTGGTGTTAAGTATGACAATTGGCATAAAGTTCCTCAAGGGAAAAAAGACTTGATATGGAAGGATTTATGCGTGAGTTATTATTATTTGCAATTCTATTTTGTAGATTACAAATTCTATTATTTGCAATTCTATTTTGGATACTAGTTAATAACATTTCTATTTTACAGAATCTGTTTGCATTGGATGAGAAGTTGCATCATAAAAATGTGATGCAACGCGCTGGAAAGATGCTTAGGAATTATAGGACAAATCTAAACAGAGAATACATAAAAGAGGGTGATAAGAAGAAGAAGTCAGCCCTTGAACAATGGAACTTCTTGGACAAAGAAGATTGGGACAATTTTGTTGCTTCAAGAAAATCTGAAGAATTCAAGGTATTAGGCGTCACTCCTAATTTAATTAATATACATTGTATTCACCTATTCAAGATTAGCATTTAGTGCTACTAACCAAATCATTAATGTGCATACTAACTAGGCCCTCAGTGACGCACAAAAAGCAAGGCATGCACTGAATGTGCATGACCACACTATGGGTCCAAAAGGCTATGCAAGCGTTCGCCAAAGACTACAGGCGGAGTCTGCGGCTACTCAGGAGTCTGCTCCTACTCAGGAGTCTGCCACACCCATGCCTCGCCATGATATCTGGATAGCTGGCAGGCAAAACAAGAAGGGTGAAATAAAGAAGCCTGTAACTGCTGAGGCGGCTGCAAAAATGGTAAAATACAACTCTTAGAGAAATCGTTTGAATATTGATTATTTGTGGTGTTAACTTACCAATTTCTGTTTATGGTGATTAGCGGGAGCTGCACGAGCAGAGGAAACAAGGCACGTTCATCCCTCAGGGCACAAGGGATGAATTGACAGTTGCTCTGGGTAACCCAGAGCATCCTGGACGTGTTAGAGGTGCCGGCGCTGGTGTTGGCATCAAAGCATTCTTTGGGCCATCCCAGCGCAAACCCAGAGCGGGACTTTCTCAAGAAGAGGTAACCTATTCTTTTTTTAGAATGTTACTGCAAAAGGAAATTCATTAATAAGAAGCTAATGTTTCTTTTATCCATGTATAGGAGAATAAGAGAGTTGAGGATTTAGTTGCTAAGAAGATCAACGATGTAGTTGCTGAGAAGGTCAAGGAAGAATTGCTGCGGTGGCAGGCATCTCAGGCTTCCAATACGCCTATGGCGACCCACTCTTCTCCTGATGCACAGACTGCGAGTAATCCTGGAGACCCATCGCCTAGCACGTCTGCTGTAAGTATTGTTTATGACATTGTAGTTAGTCTTTTCAAGTTGTTATGTTTTCAAGATGATATGTATATATGTATAATATTCTTTACGTAAATTTGTAGGCATTGAAGCCATGCCGCTTAAGAATGCAAGACTACGTTGTTGCAGAGGCGCAGGCTTACCCGTCCCTTCCTGGGGCAATGTTTCACGGGACTCCAATGCCACAGGGCTACGTTCGTGTGAGCCCGATACGTGTGTTACCTGATTGGAGAGAAGCTACATTGCCATATCCCCACCCGGATATTGATAGACTTGCTGATGCAGAAGGCGGGGTGATATTGTGGCCCAAAGCAGATGTCGTCTACACGACTGAAATTGTAAGATAAATTTACATTGATTTAGACTGTTAATGTGTATATATGATGTCAACTGATCTGAAATTATATGTACAGGTTAAAAAGAAGACACCAGGAGCACCTAGGCCTCCACTTCCACTTCCCGCATTACCCGATTGGGTTCCAACTGACCTAACATACCCGTTAGGTCCTGCTTGTAGGGGAATGGCATGTTGGCTACGGGCACATAATGTACATTGCCCTATAATTATTTCTTTAGATGCAGATTATGCAGGTCAATCATACGATAGCTCTTTATTTATACAAGATATTATTGAGCTGTTTATGTATGATTGGCTGAATACATCAATGATAGAGACATGGATAAGGTGAGATCTTGTTTATACATCCATATACCTTGTGTAAGATCCGGTGATCTGGTTTCTTATATATTAATGCATACGCCTATATGTTTTGCAGCTACCTAGTCGAAGATCATTGCAAACAATTTGCATTTGATCATGTGGGATTTTTGATTCCATCATTGATTAGTTTGGTAGCGAAAGACCCTGATAATGTTCAACAATACTGTATAGATGCTTTTACAATTTTTGGTCAGCAAAAGAAGACGATAATAATAGCTCCATTCAATGTCAAGTAAGTTTACTTTATTTATAATTTGGACTTAAGAAAATTCCATTTTTATTTTTCATTTTGAGTTATTAATTGTTAACTTCTTACTTCTAGCGGTAGACATTGGGAGTTACTAGTCATTGTCCCCGGGACATTCACTGTTTATTATCTAGATCCTGCGGGGAGTACATTGAACACTAAAATTGGACACGTAATGAGAATGCCATTATTCTGGTGAGAAATATTTCATTTTTATATCCGTTAACATCTTTTATTACATTACTATTTACTTATGCAATTTATTGTGTTATATTAACATGTAGGGGTTTAGATGCATTCAAAAAGGCTGGAGGAACGGTCCCAAGGAAAAAGAACCAGCCAATAAATTGGCAGAACGTACAAGTAAGTTCCCGACTCAAATATATATATTATTGATGTGAATTGTGCTTAGTTGTATTATTTTGTATGTTTCAATTTATAGTGTGCTACACAAGACAATGGATGGGCATGCGCATACTATGTGATGCGATTTATGCAGATGATTATCAAATATGCCGCATTGGACATCGATACCATACATGAGGTATTATATATATTCTCATTAGTTAGTATGCAATATATCAATCTTATATTATTTTTATATTATTACTTATATATATACATCATTCTCTTTGCAGGTGTTTAAAACTGACAACACTACAGGTAAACGTTTAAAAAATATACATGCTCCATATACGATGGAAGCATTAAATGAAGTAAGAGAAGAATGGGCAAAAGCCATACAAGCAGTGGCAACTGTAAGATATAATTGGGATGTTGATAGCGATAATGAATGATACTATGTAAATGAATATTTCTGAATGTTAATACATGTATTTGAATGTTTCTATATGTGTGTGAATGTGAGAATTGAATTGATGTCTGAATGTATGTACTTGTGTAGAATTTTGCTTGTGACTTTTGCAGGTTTGCGGCCTGTTTGTAGGCTGATATCAATGGATGTCGTAAACCTGCAGTTCAGAAAACTGAACTGCAGGTTCTCATCCTGCTGACCAGCCACAGCAGGCCTGCAAACTGATATGAAAAAAAAAAATATAAATAGGCGTCGGTTATTTATAGAAAACCGTCAGGAAAGCCCTACAGCGTCGGTTTTTTCAATAAACCGACGCCTGATGTGGCCAAAGCAGTCCTGGAAATGGCGTCGGTTATTTACTAAAACACCGACGCAGAAAGTGCCCTAGATGATGCCGTTTTCTGTGGCGCGAACCCTTTTGGCGTCGGTTATCTACTAAACGACCGACGCCTATATGTTAAATAGGCGTCGGTTAAAAAACCGACGCCTAAGTGTTCGACCTTTAGCGGCGCCCACATAGGCGTCGGTCGGAAACCGACGCCAAATGGGGTTAAACGACCGACGCCAAAGGCCGTTTCTGTAGTAGTGAACTAGTTAGATTAGTATCTTCATGGATAGAAGTTTGGAAAATCCCAATTTTAAAAGGTAAGAAAAGTTTTATTTTATACCACTGTTCAGTTAGTTGGTAAAGTTTATTAATTGTTATTGATTATTTGTCGAACCTTTGATCCGAGTTATTGGTTAACGGCTCTGACCTTTCGGTCTCCCTTAATTGGGGGTTACCGGGAGACGGGGTCGTAACAATTGGTATCAGAGCATAGGTTCCTCATTTAATCTTTAATAATTATTAAATTTTACAAACTTCGTAGAACCCAAGGGAGTTATTAGAGGATTATCCGAAAGATTGAGGTGTCTAGAAAAGGATCACGTCCGGGGGCTGGCAATATTTTCCTCTGCACCGCTAGTCGGAATACGAGGACTCTCGGATCCGTGTGACTGCTTGGCCAAAGTCTTAGGGTATGATTCGAAATAAGGTACCTTTAGGACTCTCTCATCTTGTTCATCCCTTCTCAACTCAAATTCTATTAAGGACCTTAAGGATTAGGGTTTCCTCTCTTCTCCACACCCTCTTGAGGTATGGGTAAAGTTGGTAAGGATTAAGGAATCCTCCACCAAATTAATAAAAAACATGTAAATAAGATGTCATGGACATAAGCTTAATAGAGTAAGCGTAAAGGAATAGATACCTACTTAGGTCGTATGACACGAGTTGTCATTACCCTCAGGAGAGACCTGAAGATAGACCTCCTTAGCAGGAGGATGAGTAGAGAGAGTTAGTCTTGGAGGTAGAGACCACCATTAAAAGTAGAGACCTAGCAAATCCTTTAAGGATGATGTTAACCCTAACCCTAAGTGAATGTAGAGAGAGGGAGATGACATGATGAGTTAGATGTCATGATGAGCATGCCTTGGATGCCATATGAACCATGAGAAGTTGATGACCGAGTACCTTGGCAACCCAACCCTGGGAAGGGTCGTGCATGTTTGAGAGAAGGATAGCTCCTTCATGGATGAGGTTAGAGAAGAACCTGTAGAAACATGTTGGACTGTTGCAAGTAGGATATATATTGCACCTAGAGTGTGTCAGTAGCACTGACAGTTGGACGAAACCCTAGGAAAAGGATCATGATGGATGGCTTATGAGATAAGCATAGGGGTTATGAATAATCTTGAGTAAACATAAGTTTGAGCATAGGCTTCACCAGCATAGAGGTATGCCTGTGAGCTTGATCCTTCATGGAGAGAGGACCTCTAGTAGTAAGGTTGGATGTGGAGTTAGCTCTAGAGAGAAAAAGCAGGACTCAAGCAAGAAGGTTGGAAGCTTAGTTTCCGAGGCATAAGGAACAGTGGGTAGTTGAGGATAATGCGACCTAAGCGGATGATAGTGGTTGCCTTACGACAGACGATATCTTGGTTGCCTTTAGAGGAACCAAACCTTAAGAGGGAGGATGATGTTTCTGGTACCTATGGTATAAGTGATTACCTACTGGATGAGATAAAGTGTGAGTAACCAGGTTAAGAGGCCTTGTACCTTGTTGTTTGTCCTTAAGGAGGATCCAACTCTAAGTGATACTCGGGTTGAAGGATGACAGGAAGTGCATGCCATGCCTTTTACAAGCTTGATTCATGGATAAGAGATAGAGCATGCAGTTGGGAACCTAAAAGTGAACCTAGGATTCCTAGGCCTAAGAGGGAAAGTGGTATACCTAATGCTCATGACGAGAATTAAGTTGCTATAGTTTTGAGCATGGTACTCCTCAGGTATAGAGGAGAAGGGAAGCCCCTTAAAGTTTAAGGTATGTTTGATGAACCCTCACAGCTAGGATGATGATAAGGAAGGTATGATCTTGATCCAGCATTGAGGAAAGAGGACAAGTATGACCTAGCATGGTTCAGTAGGTGATCTTCTTGTGTCTTAATAGCTTGCTAGGGTTAAGTAGGTTCATGAGGATGTAAACCCTAGACCTAAGAGCTTTTGTGACCTTGTTGTCAAGAGATAGTTTTCCTCCCATCCTGGGAGAGGGACCCCTTTGGTAGGGTGTATATCAGTTTTGTTGGTAACCTAAAGAGGTCTCATAGGATCTTGAGAAACTAAGTGAAAAGTACATGGTATGAGAATGAACCTGTAGACCCATAGATATCCATCTCTAAGTGCAGGTGGATGTGTTACCATGGAGGTAACCGGTAAGGGGCCTGACCAAGGTAGGCAGGTCACCATGACCTCTATGAAAGGATGGAAGTCAGCCCATGAATGCAAGAAGAGAGATGAATGCTTGGGTAAGGTTCTAAGTTGAACATGTACTATAAGAGAATCCTAAGTCTATCCTAGGGTCAGGTAGGGATAAGACCGATGGAAGTAGGAGTTGCCTAATTCCCTAGTGCACATGACCATAGGGTCGGGAGGTAACAACTATCATTGTCTGAGGGCCATGGGTTAGGAGATTGATCACCTTCATGAACTCATGGGACCCAAAGGGCAGATGAGTAGGGCACTCTCTGATGCATGAGGGAAGAGCGATGACCCCAAAAGTGTCGGCACCTTAAAGACCTAGAGGAGATGACCAAGGATTGTGCTTGAACCAAGTAAGTTCGAGACTAGTTTTCCATGGAAGTAACCTTGATAATAAGATGATTGCGATGTAGAGACATAAGTTGCACGTTTCAACTTAGATTTGAAGGTGTACTGACAATGTGGGATGTATCATCTCTACTCTTGGAATGGGAAGAACTTTGTGTTGGGATAGCTGCCAAATGCTTATTTCCTCTTGTTATGAGAGGGAGAGATGGGATAGTACGCATGTCGTACACCAAGGATAAAAGATGATGTGGGTTGAAACGTCGCTACGAGGCATGAGGACAGATATGATAACATACCTTGGAGAAGTGAATGATACATGGACAGGTACAAACGATAAGAGTATTAGGATAATCACCTTATGAGAATGTTTCATCATGAGCTATGTGGAATTTTCATGTGATACAAGGTTGAGTTTGATAACCAAGAGGGTGATTTCAGAGTTTTCTTGATGAAGATAAACTTAGAGTTCGAGATGAGACTTAAGCGGAATACATGGAGATAGTATGTCTTCAACATTACCTAACACCTAAGGATAAGAAGGGGTAATGAAGGCTCTGGTTGAGATATAGCTGCCTAGTTTAGCTAGAAGCTGGAAAAAGTTGAGGTTGCTAGGCTAACCTTAAGTTGAGAAAACGGATAAGTTTGGCCAATACCCAGATATATCAATAACGGTTAATTGATCGGTTAGCCAGTCTAGTACATGATATGATGAAAGGATGGTTGTAGAACCTCAGATGTACTTCTTTGGAAAGGAAAGTGATGGAGCCCTGATGAGAGTGGATTAGGGTTCGAGGAATCGATCTTGAGGAATCATCACCATACACCATAGTACTACTTAGATAATGGGTAGTAGCAGTACTATAGATGTTGAATGTGAAGTGCATGTGGTAGGTTGCCATGCATGTCAGGAGGTGAAGGACGAACACCAGTAACCCAGTGTATCGATATAGAGAATAAAAGAGTCCTTGAGAGGGAGTGGGAGTTCTTCATTATGGATGTTGTGGTAAGAATCCCTTTGACCAAGAAGGTCAAGGTGCAGTATGGGTTATGGTAGCTCACCTCACCTAGATAACATGAGAAAGGGAGTACTGTCAAGAGATATGTTCTGTGGAACTACATAAGAGAGAGAGATGGTTCAACTACACCATGATATGAGTTTAAAAGTTCTTTAGTTGACCTAAAGTTTTCCTTCCAAAAGGTGGAAGTAGGTACATGAGGAACTCTATGTTAGTACAGTTTATCACCCCTAACTAATGGTTAGTGTGATCCAGACTAGAGGGTCTGATGAGAGCATGTGTGCTCATTCAGGGTGATATCTAGAGATAGATCTTGTCCAATGAAAGATGTGATGATGACAACCATAGCCAGTATCGAGAGTTAAAGAAGCTCTGTAAGAGAGGTTGTGTCGGTCACCACTTCAGTAAGATGATGTTGGTGAAATGACCACGTGATGGTTAGAAATGGACCACAGTGTGTGCAGATGGAGTCACTTTGATCTTGCAATGGCTGAAAGGAGCCCATGGACTACATGAGTCGTGAGCAGATGCAAAGTAGATTGTCATACAGTTCACTATGGGAGGATGTGTGACATGAAAATCCAACCCCTCTAAGTTATAGCTAAGAGAGTTGAGTCCCCGATATATGGGTCCATTTGAGATGGATTGGTGGAGAAGGTTATGGATAACCTTACCCCTCGAGATAAAGAAAGGTGTGATAAGTTCCATGTGTCCTATTTAGAGCACTATGTGAGGTACCCAGACCATGAGCTAAACAATGAACCTAGTGAGCCCTTAGGGAGGCTAAAATGGTCTGAGTCGCCTGTGCAGTTTATAGAAACCAGGATGAAAGAACTCAGAGAAAAGAATATGTGATGATAAAGGTTCTTTGAAAATGCCATGGGTAAGGTAAAGCCACATAGGGGCCATTGATGGACATGGAAAAGTCTTATCCTGAATTGTTTGTTTTGCTTGATTGAATTTTGAGGGTAAAATTCCTATAAGGAGGGGAGGATGTTATAACCCCAATTTTCCAAACATTTAATGAGATTTTAAATCTCTTTTTAAAGATAAATGAAATCCATGATTGATGTAATGTGTTGATTTGAATGAATGTGTTGTATGTTTTCTTAATGGGCCTTATTGGCCACTGAGCCCAATTGAAGGAAAAAGAAAAAGAAATTCAATTGGATAAAGAGTACATAAGAAAATAAAGCAAAAGGCTAAGAAATAATTCCCAAAAATAGGATTTCGAGTTTAAGGGATTTCTTGGGGTTCAAGGAACTCAGAATCATAAATTAATGATAAAAGAAATAGAAAGGACATGGAAAATATGAGTAATTGAAAGATAACTTGCAAACCAAGAAAAGGGATCGTACACTTGAGATAATAAATTAAAATTTTGTAGGATGGAAGATAGAAACATAATTGAGTTTCCCTCAAAATTTGAATGGGAAAGGAATTACCGTTTGGGAGTTATTAATTTTCCAAGTTTTCCCTCAAATATGGCTTTAATTTAGAATTTAAGAAATTGTTTCCTATTTTGGTTGAATGCGAGGATGGTGGGCCGTTGGATCTTAATCCAACGGGCGCCACTCATCGTTTTTGTCCCAGGAAGACTGGGACTCTATCGCTGACAGAGGGATTTTCCCTCTTGGTTTTCTCACGAATCAATGGATGGGAAAGGTTTCTGAGATGTTCTTCGAACTCAGGAGATGAAGGCGAGGGGGATCATCCCTGGTTCTAATAGGATTAGAGGATGTTCTGGGAAACACCCAAACTTTGCAAACTGACCTCGACCATATATATATATATATGGGAGGTTTATGGAGGGAACCAACATCTTTGCTCGCTAACCCAACCTCTGCGGAAGGGTGCAAGGAGTGTTTTCGTTCGATCAATTGTTACTTTTGACCTGACCTTCACTCTCGTCGTCTTCGAAGACCACGCCGGAGTCTGGCGAGTAGGGGACGAGGTTGGAGGAGCTCGGGAAAGAAATTGGACCAGCCACCTACTTCGTTGAGGGGAGGCGAAGCTCCCTGGTCGATCGATGTGAGCAAAGGGCGACGAGAGCTCCGAGTCAACCTCTAGGTTGACTGTGCGGAGCTGCTGAGTCCAAGGAAGGTGACGACCTGTCGATTGTCCTATCTGAGACCACGGTGGTCTCAGTGGCATCTAATGCTCCAGAGAAGGAGCGGCCTTGATAGAGGGTGCGCGACTAGGATCGTTGGATCCAAGAAGTGGATCACCGGACCACTGATCGAGTGGTCCACGAATTTTGGTAATGTTATCTTTCTACTAAATAAACCAGAAAAAGGATTATTCTTGCAAAAATGATAGAAATAACTAGGAATCTCGAATGACAAAACTTTATATATGAAAGTGGTGTAGAAAAATGCAAGGAATCTAATAAAAATGATTTGAGAGCCTAATTCTACTCTGTTTAGCAAAAGTACTCTAATTTGCTAGTAAAGTATATTAAAAATTTATGAGAAACCCTAATTGAATGTTAAGAGTGTAATTTGGTGAATCAATAGGTCAAATTGATAAGTTTAACCCTGTTAATGATAAAAGTGGTTTGATTATCCATTTTGAATGCAAAGATGCCTAAATTAGAGTTGTAATCCATAAAAGAAGGTTAATCTATATGGGAACCCTAATTTGGGATAAAAGGAGATAACAATTGTATTCATTTGGAATAAGGAAATCAAATGCTTAATAAAGATTCTAAACTTGATAAAGATGTGCTACAATGAGAAATTAGGGGTTTCATGTAGTTTTGATAAATTAAGGATCATAATATTGAAAGAGGAGGTAAAAACCCTAATTTCCAAAGAAACCCTAAAATTGGAATTGAAATCCTAAGTAATGTGATGAAATTGGACAAATATTAATAAAAGGAAATTGGTACTTTTATTTCAAGATTTCTCTTCCTCATTGCTTGCTTGATTGGGTTTCTCTGCATATTTGATTCTTTCTTGAAATCTGCAACCAAAGGTATATGGTTACGCTTATTAATATCTCGAGATAGATTTCTGAGGTTTTCCGAGATTTTCACCGATGACTTGAATAAACTGTTGGATGAATTTAGTTTATGCAAACTATAATGTGAATATGACTAGCACATAATATATGTGCTGACTAACGCAGATCTTGGTCCCCTCTCTGTCTTAATGGCTGACCTAGTATATGGCTACCTAGAGGGTAGGTCCATCAGGTCGTGGAATGACTTAGTATATGGCTACCTAGAGGGTAGGTCCATCAAGTCATAGTGAGTTAGATATTGGGCTACCTTTGGGTGGTGCCATGCGACTCTACCTTTACAGAGGTATTATATAAGTCCTTATAGGGACAACACAGAGTGGTGGATAGGTATGGATTGATTAGTTTGGCTTAAAACGTAATCTTGGTTGTTAAATGATTAATTGAATGATTATGTTGTTAACATAGTTGAACATTATCTGTTTCCTCCGCATACCAGCTTCGGCTGACCGTCGTTTTGTTTGTCGGCAATTTAGGTACAAATCTCAAAAGTACAAACAGTAAAGCGACACATTGTGAATTCAAGAATTAAAGAACAAGGAGGAACTAGTTAGATTAGTATCTTCATGGATAGAAGTTTGGAAAATCCCAATTTTAAAAGGTAAGCAAAGTTTTATTTTATACCAATGTTCAGTTAGTTGGTAAAGTTTATTAATTGTTATTGATTAATTGTCAAGCCTTTGATCCGGGTTATTGTTTAACGGCTCTGACCTTTCGGTCTCCCTTAATTGGGAGTTACCGGGAGACGGGGTCGTAACAAAAGTCAACATGCAAATAAAGCACGGACAAATAGATAGCAGCAAGTAAAATGTGCTAATCATAGCACAAGAAGCAACAATGACGTCCCAATATGTAACTTCATAGCATAAATGGAGGTAGATGATGAATAAGCAATAATAGCAGTAGAAAACACCACATAGTAGCAAAACTATCATGTAGTATATGTAGCACGAGATCCATAGAACAATACTAAAACGTGGCATGAAGATGCACATAGAAACATAACTAAATTATTCATTTGTTCTTCCTTCATCTCTCCTCGCATCTCATTCTTCATCTTTTCCTCTCTTCTATTTCTCCCCCTCACACCAACCATAGAGAAGATCAAGGGTTGGGGTGGACAAACACAAGCTCCATTAGATTCAGGGAATGAAACAAAAAGAGGTGCAAGTGGTGTAAAAACCTCACACACAATCAATATGTAGACCATGGTGTGCATATTATCTAAGGAGGCAGCCATCTTAGCAGTATAGAAGCAATATCACTAGAGTAATAGCAGCGACATAAATAAATGGCACTAGTAGTAACAACAAAAAGGTAAATCACATCAATGCAATTGTAGCAGCAGTAGAGGGCTTAAAGGCCAAAGTATTTCAAGCCAGTAACAGAAAAGGAGAGCACTCAACAAGGAAAACGTCAGGAAAAAAAATTGTGCAGTAGACACACTACTACAGTACCAGCTGCAGCATAGAGGTTATAAAATGAAACTCCAGCTTGCTCCATAGAGATCTGATTATTTGAAAACTAGGGTAGGAGATGTTCAAGACATAGACGACTCAAATGGAGAAGGTCCTAAGGAGAGGCAACACCTTAGTAGGCCATAATGGAGTCAGAGATCAGGAGCATGGACAGACTTGTACAAAATGCCAAAAGAATATGCAATAACTCCTTCTCGAAGGCTTGTGGAAGACTCTCACCCTCACCTAGAATCCGCTAAGGGGTTGACGAAGAGAAGGGGACACTGGAGGCAGGCAAAAACCATGAAGGTGCTCCCAAAATCCTACCATGCTACAGTAGAGTACTGTAGCAATATGCCAGAATTGAAGGAATAGGAAACCATATGCAACAACAAGTGAAAGGGAGCATCAATAGCAACAAGAAAGGAGATGAAGGAGCAATAGAAGTTATGGAATGAAATAGTGGACAAGGACTTTGGGTGGCCAAGAAAGAAGAAGGTGTGGCCACCCGCCCGTTGTGGCTCTCTCTTTCTCCCTTTTACTTGACGGTTAGGGCTTTGGATCTCTGCTCTGATACCATCTGAAATATTAAAAGACAGCTAATCATTGTATTGAATAGAAGAAACCCTGCTCCTATAAATAGGAGAATAGGGAAGCGTACAGACATAAGACCAACACTAATGGGCCAAGACATAATTGGACCCATATTACAAAGAAACTTAATTATATAAATAAACACACTCTCTAATAGTTTTATGGCAAGTATCTTCTATTTTGTAATTCATTTCTCTTGACCCACTTGGGTGGTGCTTTTCTTTTCTATGGAAAGTCTTTTATATTTGATGTCCTTATTTCTAATTATTTTTCTCAATTTTACTTTTTAGTATGCACATACCAACCTTTGTTGATGTCTCATATTGCTTCTCTTCTGGCTTGGGGTATGCTTCCAATCATAGGTGGAGTACTTGGATGATATGACATGAAGATATGGACATAGCTTAAGGAGTTAAAGCTTGGAGACAAAGTTGTTACAGTTTAGACTTCCCTCTATCTTAGATCCATATGTTGTACCATACATGTAAACCCTATGTGGGAGATTCAAATATACTTTTATAACCTAATGAGAAATTGAATATAGTCAATATTTTTCTTCTCTTGCTATACTTTGGTTGTTTTGAATATCATTAATAAGATTTGAAAATTTTACATCCACTCCATCGTACCTTGTGGGTATGTTTTGACTGGAGGTTCTATTGTTCAAATTTTTAGTAGGGAGTGGTTCCCCTCTGGGATCCCACTCCTTACACTCAAAATTGGGAGGTTGTGCCATGTAAACCTCCTCATACAGATCGCCATACAAAAATGTATTTTTGACATCTAGTTGAAATAAGGGCCAATCAGAATTTACAGCCACACGGATAAGGATACGAACATAATTCAGGCGAGTCACATGAGAGAAAGTCTCAAAGTAGTCAACTCCATATGTATGAGTGTATCCCTTGGCTACTAGGCGAGCTTTGAGTCGTTCAATGGTACAATCTGGTTGATATTTGACTTTGAAAATCCACCAGCAACCAACTGGTGAACAACTAGGTGGTGCATCAACCAAATCCCAAGTATGTCTATCAGTGATAGCTTGCATTTCAGTTTCCATGGCTTGATGACATGTCAAGTGTTGGAGAGCCTGAGCATCATTCTTAGGAATAGTAACAACACATAAGGTTTTAGTGAATTTTGCAAAAGTATTTCCCAGATTAGAATTAGTGCAGATGTTGGTTGATATGATGACGAGGTTGGAAGACTTGGTTGGGCCATAGAGGGATTTGGTTCCTTTGGTCTTCTCTGGTAGACTTTTAAAGGAGGAGTCGGTGCAACAGTGCCTAATAGGGCATATCAACAGGCATAGGTAAAGGTGTTTCTCTCAGTAAATCAGACGTTAGGGTAGATTCAACAAAGGAGTACAACGACATATGATAAAAAAAGACCACATCAGTCGACACCATCCATTTCTTAGTAACCGGGTCAAAGCAACAATACCCTTTTTTTGTTTGAGAGTACCCCTGGAAAAGACACTTGGTAGCACAAGGATACAGTTTAGTAAGGTCGGGACACAAAATTTTCACAAAACAAGTACTCCTAAAAATATGAGGAGGTATAGTGAACAAAGGTGCATCCAGGTATATAATCTGAAAAGGCACTTGATTGCCAAGAACAGAGGATGGCATGCGGTTAATAAGATAACAAGCAGTCGAAACAGCTTCTGGCCAGAAACCATGAGGAACATGATAGTGAAAGAGAAGTGTACGGGCAACCACAAGGAGGTGTCAATTCTTGTGTTCAACAAGGTTGGGGTGTATAAGAATAAGATATTTAGTGAATAGTACCCATTTTGTTGCAAGACAGATTTACTGACTTTTGCATTAACTCAAGTGCATTATCAGTTCGAAAGATTTTAATGGGTTTACCAAACTGGGTACGTATCTCAACAAAGAAAGCAGTAATAGTTTTAAGAATATGAGATCTATCTTTTAATAAAAACAACCAAGTGGTTCTAGAAAAGTCGTCAATAAAACTCATAAAGTATTGATATCCAGAAATACTAGCAACAGAGCATGGTCCCCAATTATCAGCATGCACAATATCAAAAGATGCTTTTGAGCTAATACAATTTTTCTTAGTAAAAGTGGATCGAGTTTGTTTCCCTAACTGGCATGTTTCACAATAAAAAACTGACTCAGAAATATCAGGTAATATATGCTTCAATTTTGCCAATGAAGGGTGCCCCAGGTAGTAATACCACTGAATTCCAGTCACAGAGGTAATCAGGTAAGCTGTTGTCTTCGGTGCATCCAAATAGTAGAGCCCATCTGGTCCCTCATGACCTGAACCAATCTTTGTCCTCGTACGTAGATCCTAAAATATAACACCATCTAGGTCAAAGGTAATTGAGCATTGTAAGCTCTTAACAGTTCTAATCACAAATAATAGGTTGATAGGAAATTTAGGAACAAAGAGTGCAAAGTTCAACATAAGATGACCATCAGTATAGATATTCTCTATTTCAAAAATAGATGTTTGAGAACCATCGGCTAGGGTGACAGGCAGAATGGCAGCAGTTTTATGCAAGGTAGAAAATAAAGACCGATTGCCAGTAATATGAGAGGTGGCACCCAAGTCAATGACCCATTTATGTTTACCAAACTATGCAAGAGGAGCAGATTGTGTCAGAAGAGCATAACCGCCAGTAGTGGAGGTATCAGCAAAAGAGGACAGACACGCTTGGAGTAACTTTTCAACTTTAGATCTGATCCAATCAACAGAAGGTTGGGAAGACATAGAGGCAGAGGTGTCAGGCTGGTCTGAAGAAACCTAATTTGCCCAAGTAGGCTTGCCGTGTTTGATCTAGTAGCAGTCTTCAGTATGATTGGTGCTCTTGTAAAAATTGCAGAAATGTGGTTCAATAGAGGAGTCAGCACCCGAGGAGTACGAACCACGACCATCACCTGGAGTAGAGCGGCCTCAACCACGGCTATGATCGCGGCCACGTCCACGGAAGGATTCTCCAGATCGAACAACTAGAGCAGCATTGTCAGAAAGTTCAAGAGTTGCCTGAGATACAGAAGGCAAACGTTGCATGCATTTTCAGAACATCATGTAAGGTGGGAAACACATCACTGGAGAGAATATGATCTACAACACTCACAAAGTAGGATGGTAGGCCAATAAGGAATTGAACAAGTTGTAGTCCATTCCGTTATCTTTTTGCTTTCTTAATATCTGAGGATAGGGGATGATACACCTCAAACTCATCCCAAAGGGCACAACTTGATTGTTGTAATCATCAATGACATCTAAGGTAGAATACTCCTTCTTGGTGAGTTGTTTGAAAATTTCAAATACCTTCTTGGGATTCTATTGATGAGAATAGACGTGGGAGAGTTGATCCCACATATCCTTATCCGTACATAGGGCATAATGGATTGGCTGATTTTGGGTTCAGCACTGTTGACCATCCTGGTCATAACCCTAGAGTCATCTTTGGACCACATGTCATACACCTGTTTAGTTTTGTCATCAGCATTAGCAGTCGGTTCCGTCGGCCCGATAGTTGTCAGATGGGAATAGAACCCCTGAGCTTTGACATATAATTCAAAGGAGACTGCCCAAGTGTGATAGTTGGAGCTGTCCAACTTGGTAGTCGTCACATAGAGATTGTGAAGTGGATCGAATGATGCCATGGGAGGTGACAAAATACATGATGACACAGTAGACACTAGTGGTAGGGTAGAGTAGGAATCACGTAGCAATCAGCAAACATGTAGCAGTTAGCAAACAGAGCAGCAAGCATGTAGCAGCAGTAGGCACATAGCAGATGAGAGCAATAGAAACCCAATCACATGGGCAGGTCTAGAACTAGAAGTGGACCGACTACTTCTGACTTGCCGTGTCTGTGACTTGACATGTCATGTAGATTGTCAAGGCTGAGAGGTTGGCTCCTGATGACAAGCTGTGTAAGATTACTAACACACTGTGTATCTCATTTGCTCAAAATTGACTAACTTCTTGCAACACACCGTGTGAAAAAGTGACATTGCACGTTGGATGTTGGAGGCATAAATTGAATCTTTGTCGACACACCATGTTCCAAGTTGACACATTGTGTCTGATGTTGGAGGAGTAACTCTGATCTCCATCGACACACCGTGTTCTAGGATGAAATGCTATCTATGTTGCGGTCTACGCCATCAAGAAGAGTTCTGGAATGCAACACGACGTGTTGTTTGATCAACACGTCATGTCGGTTATGATTTGAGTGAAACTTCACGCCATCAAGATGATTTTTGGAGTGCAACATGCCATGTTGGTTGGACAACATGCCTTGTAGGCGGCGGATGATGCATGATCTTAATGGGAATTTACGCCGTCAAGGAGACAAAGTACCCTGGGAATTAGCACCATGGGCCAACGGGAAGCATCTTTTGTACTCCTTTGATCATGAAAAGTGGTAACTCCTTGCTTGACCACAACTAGATCTAGATAGGAATTAGCACCATCCAGGATCCTAAGAGGTGGTATAGCAGTGGAGTGATGGGTCTTCTTTGATGGATGGTGCGGAAGCTCGGCGTAGAGATGGCAGGGCAACAAGACAGTGAAGACGGTTGTAAGAGTCAAAGGTAGATCTACTATGGCATGATTGCTTCAATGGCAAAGCCTGAAACTGCATGACAAATGGATCTTGGGAGAAGTGACAACTGACAAATAGATCTAGACGGGAAGGATGGTGCCATCCAAAGACTCTAATAGATTGAAAAGGATAGATAGTGGTTGCCAATGAAGGTGTTGGCGCATAGATAAATATCTATGTGAAAGGGGAAGATGATGTGACCATGCAGGTCGGGAGGTGCCTAGAGGATGACCGGCCTAAGCCATGGAGATGGTGGGGAGCCACCTACAGGTCATCTCTCCCCCTATTTCTTTCTCTAGGAGAGAGTGTGTGTGTGTGAGGCCCAAACGCACCATACAATGAGAGTGCTCAAAACAAAGTGTGGAACTAATACTAATCAACCAAGTTATAAGAAAACATAGGAAATTAAAACTGATTCCACATAGGCATAAAAGCAGAAAATTATCACATATGAGCACATGAAGCCACCTATTTTACATATCTCATACCAAAAGATGTACACACATCATTGTTCACTAGCTAACTTGTCACATCATGTTACAATTTGGTAACCTGTTCACATATATACAAACCATATCTGTACAAAAAATGACATACTGCCAAAAACCACATATCGATATACAAAACCACAAAACCTCCCTAAGGATCTAAGAGTACAGGGACAATAGATATGAATCTACTACAAAACACTACCAGCATATCCAATCTTTAACAACTACTGCTCCTCTTACTGCTCAGCCTCAACAACACGATCTCTACATCGTTGTGCACAATCACCTAAAAGATGTGGCAACCCACGGGATGAGACCAAATGTCACAATGAGAGATATAACTCTCCACCAACATTTGTTATTAACACAGGTAGATAATATAGAGTAGATTAAACATTATAAGCAGATTCAACTCAATGATATGAAATAAACAATTATCATTA
Organism: Alisma plantago-aquatica; assembly: GCA_963693085.1. NCBI lineage: Eukaryota > Viridiplantae > Streptophyta > Magnoliopsida > Alismatales > Alismataceae > Alisma > Alisma plantago-aquatica. The sequence continues at coordinate 781,749,457 of OY856410.1, forward strand.
TCTAAACAATTCAGGTATCTACAACTGAGCAGTAGAACATCTTATATTTTAAGAAGGAATATGAAGAATGTGTATAGCAGTTGATTTCTCTTACTACGTTAATAATTCAAGAAATCAATACAAAAGGTAAGGCAAGGGGTCATCCAATATGAAGCGTATTTGACCCTAAGCAATTATACTACACGGGTGTATTACATCTTTTATTTTGCCCCGAGGATTTGAGGCATACCACTCAAATCCAACCGACCACTTTGAAGTCAAAATTGGTGCCATACAAGATCAATGGAAGAGTCAGAATCCATGATATTCTCCTGTACTACTCGTCGAGTATGCACCACAGTGACATATAATCAAACTGTAAAGACAACAACTTATAGTCAAAGATATAGTCCTATAGAGACAACAACTCATAGTCAAAGTTATGGTCCTATAGAGATAGCAACTCATAGTCAAAGCTATAGTCCCATAAAACACCTACCTGCCTTGGTACAGGTCACGATGCTAGGAAATAGGGTATATATACCTCAATCACTGAGGTACATCTGTAGCTGTCCTCTATCACATCATATCACATATTCATCACTGAGACCCAACCACACTCATTCTCAAAACACTTAGAATCAAGATGTCAAGTACACGTAGTCACTTGCACCTCGCATACTGAACAGTATGTGCTTGCACCTCACACACTCAATAGTATGCACTCTAGATTTCCTTCGGGAATACCTATTTCACCATCCAACAAAGTATTGATGCTGAAGATAGATCTATGGCACAAGGCACCTACATGATTAGGGTTTCACTTGATTAGTTAAGCCAATTGGGTATCTTTTTGCATCAATCAAGTTATAGGGAGTTTTTATTCACCTCGCCTCCCTCGTGCAAGCAAAATCCTCAACATTTGTACACTCAACATCTAAGTTAAAATGAAACTTGGTAGTTACAACGTACAAACCCTAAATAGATTCTACAAAGATAAGGTTATATTACAACTCCAAAAGATATAAAACGAATGATATATAAACTTGTCACATCATCACTTGATACCATTGACTTACAAGGCCATCAACATTGTTACATCACTAGGGGATATCAATCCCTCATCACATCACTAGAGGATAACACCTCACACTAGGCATCAAGCCTCTACCAGGTCATAAGACCAAAAACACATCATTATCATCTCATCATGCCTGAACAAGGCTCACATTCATTACCTTGTACCACATAAGCATCACCATAGCAGTCACTAGGTATGACTTTCAATCACATGCAATGTTAGGTTTGCACAAATAGGATAGAGAAAACATCATTACTTTTTAATCACTCAAGCAACCAAGCATTATAACCATGTTCAAGATTAGGGTTAGGGTTTCAGGTATGTATATCATTAGGGTTTGTAGATCAGTATTATAACACTTCCACCTCACACTACTACTTCCCATATACTTGGAACATGGGGTCAACCAACCAACATCACTTGACCACAAAACACAAGAACTATGTGTTCATGGATCACCTTTGGTCGAAGAGAACATTAGGTCATAAATCCATGCGGTAGAAGAGAAAACAACACCTCATGGTCGAAGGCACCACTTGAAGTCAGTGACCAAAACCAAAAACCACAACCAGCGACCAAGGGCATCAACACATGTCAAACGGTCGAAGGGAATCAACACTAGATCTTACCAAACACAGAACATCAAGTATCTCTTATCATATGCAATTTACAAGGTTTCATCCCTGTGCCCCTTTAATGGTTGTTGTAATTAACAACTCAATCAACCACGTAGGCATCCCCTAATTTTTAATAAATATGAAGCATATTTTTTTCCAGAGGATTCTCTAATCATCTCAATGGTGAACTGACCATCTGTTTGGTTAAACAATCATACATTTGTCCATAACCATTAACAAATATAACATCCCGATTGACCTTGTTAGGAGTAAAACAATGACACTGTCTTCGTCTTATCATGATTCCCACAACACACTTAACAGAGATATCATAACTCCAAGAGGATACTTTAGTCAACCCCAATTCACTCTTTTTAGACTTGTCACACATAAGTACAGTTGCTTCATTATTCTTAAGGTTAACAAAGATATTGACCATGTTACTAACCATCTTTGGAATACTTTGAGATTTCATCATTCAAAGATTGCTACAACTTGTAAGACATGACCTAAACACGATGTTCCTCCTATTCATAAATTCTATTGGTACATTGGTTTGTCTAAAGGACATAACCATAAACTCATCACGGTCATGTAACTTATGTCACCCACTCTAACTCTTATGCATGGATATTTGATCCTAGTTTTATCTTAAAGGAACATGGTAGCACATGTCTAATAATCAACTAACCATCTATCCTTGATAGTGGTCTTGCCCAACTATCACTGAACCATACATAACATTATAGATTCACTTTTGTTTTTCCTTCCAAACAACATTTATAGGGTCATCATCAACTCTCTCTCTCTAAGGGAGAGGAATATTTTGAATGTTCATTTAATAAACATCTCCAACCTTCACATACTTCCATACTGTTGATACATCTTGGATACTAGGATTCATTACCTTGGTATCCACCTCATGCACTATAAGGAACTCGCATCCTTATCTCATCTACTTTTACCAACATAATAAATCTCAAGACATATAACTCTAACTCTTATGTACAACAAATGGCATACTGCCAAAAAACACGTATCGATATACAAAATCACAAAACCTCCCCTAGGACCTAGGAGTACAAGGACAACACATAGGACTCTACTACAAAACACTAGCAACATATCCAACCTTTAACAACTATTGCTCCTCTTATTGCTCAGCCTCAACAACACACTCTCTACCTCATCGTTATCGACCACCTAAAAGATGTGGAAACCCACGGGGTGAGACTAAACATCCCAAAAAGAGATATAAATCTCTGCTAATGTCTATTATTAACACAAGTAGATAATATAGAGCACATTAAAAATTATAAGCAGATTCAACTCAATGAGATGAAATAAGCAGTTACCATTATCTAAACAATTTAAGCATCTACAATTGAGCAGTAGAACATCTTATATTTTAACAAGGAATATGAAAAACATTTATAACAGTTGATTTCTCTTACCGCGTTATAATTCAAGAAATCAGTACAAAAGGTAAGGCAAGGGGTCATCCAATGTGAAGCTCATTTGACCCTAAACAATTATACTACACAATTGTATTACGTCTATTTTCCCTAAGGATTTGAGGCGTACCACTCAAATCCAACCGACCACTTCAAAATCGAAATCGGTTACATACAAGATCGATGGAAGAGCCAAAATCCATGATCTTCTCCTGCACTACTTGGTCAGTTCGAGTCTGCATTGCAGTGACATATAGTCAAAATGCAAAAACAACAACTTATAGTCAAAGCTATAGTCTTATAGAGACAACAACTCATAGTCATAGCTATGGTCCAATAGAGGCATCAACTCATAGTCAAATATATGGTCCTGTAATGCACCTAGCCCACATTGGTATAGGAACAACCCTAGAAAATAGGGTATATAACCCCAATCACTGAGGTACAACTACAAATGTCCTCTATCACAACATATCACATATTCATCACCGAGACCCAACCACAGTCATTCTCAAAACACTTGGGATCAAGATGTCAAGGATACGTAGTCACTTGCACCTCTCATACTCAAAAGTATGCGCTCTAGGTTTCTCTTGGGAATACCCGTTTCACCATCCAACAAAATTCTGACGCTAAAGATAGATATATGGCACATGGAACCTACATGATTACAGTTTCACTTGATTAGTTAAGCCAATTGGGTATCTTTTTGCATCAATCAAGTTACAACAGATGAACCCTAAATAGATTCTACAAAGATAAGGGCATGTTACAACTCCAGAAGATATAAAGTGAATGGGGTATAAACTTGTCACATCATCACTTGATACCACTGCCTTACAAGGCCATCAACATTGTTACATCACTATGGGATATCAATCTCTTATCACATCACTAGAGGATAACACCTCACACTAGGCATCAAGCCTTTGCCATGTCATAAGACCAAAACACATCATTATCATCTCATCATGCCTTAACAAGGCTCACATTCATTACCATGTACCACATAAGCATCACTATAGCAATCACTAGCTATGACTTTCAATCACCTGTAAGGTTAGCTTTGCACAAGTAGGATAGAGAAAACATCATTACTTGTTAATCACTCAAGAAACCTAACATTATTACCATGTTCAAGATTAGGGTTAGGGTTTCGGGTATGTATCTCATTAGGGTTTCTAGATCAGTATTATAACACTTCCACCTCACACTACTACTTCCCATATACTTGGAACATGTGGGTCAACCAGCCAACATCACTTGACCACCAAACACAAGAACTATTTATTCATGATTCACCTTCAGCCGAAGAGAACATTAGGTCATAAATCCATGTGATCTAAGAGAAAACAACACCTCATGGTCGAAGACACTACCTAAAGTCAACCACCAAAACTAGCGACCACAACCAGTGACCAAGGCCATCAATACATGTCAAAAGGTCAAAGGGAATCAACACTTTCAGTGATCATAACACCACCATATCCAAACAGTCAAAGGGAAGAGCATCACTTCCATCGGTCAAAGAGGACCATCAAGGTCAGTGATCGAAGAGAAAATTGGTCTATGCGACTGAAGAGAAACATTCTATGCAACCAAATCAAAGGAAATCGTCTCATTTGACCAAACAACACCCCCAAACTTTCAACAAGTTGGAACACAATGTGAAGATCATCTTAGAGAGGAAAACCACTCACAAGATAGAATCAAAACATGTTCTTATCAACTTGCAACCGAAACCTCAAAGAGTGATATAAAACTTAGGGAAAACATCATTCAAACCCTAGAGTCATGCACCACATGCGATCAACATAAAATCCATGAGTTGAGGGATGAAAACCCAAGATCAAGCACATGAAAATAGAACCAAACTACACCTCATTCAAGGTAACCAAACCAAGAACCAAGATAATAAAACCAAGGTTGAGTTACATGCAAAACCATCATCACCTCCATGATATCAATTTCAGGTAAGCGAATTAGGGTTTAAGTAGAGGAAAGTACATGCAAGATCATCGTAGAAACACAACCTTAACCAAGATATCATTAGAAACATAAAGTAATCACATTTTAGAATGAACATGTAGGATCAAAGTGTAATAATATATAAGGGAAAAGAGTTATATAACCCACCTTATATGATGGTGCAACCACCTCCAAGCAAAGCTCCAAAAGCAAGAGAAAAGCCTAGCCTTGATCTCCTCCACAACCAAGCTAGTAACCACCTCAAGAGAGAAGAAAAATGCTAGGTCAAAGGATAAGAACGAGAACTAAAACCTCAAGGCCAAAAAGAATAAGAAGAGAGAAAGAAACAGAGAAGAGTTCCTCCACGCAACTTGAACACTACCTTGGAGAACCAAGGATTCCACCAAAGAAAGAGGAGTACCTCCATCCCAACACAAGCATCACCATGGAAGCTCCATGGATTAAGCCAATAGAAGAACAAAGAGGTAGGGTTTTGCAAGAAAATGAGATCAAGAGGTTGGATCACTTACCAAGGATCAAAGAATCACCAAAGATCAACAAGGAGGAGTAGCTCCAAGCTTGGATCACCACATGCAAAGGATCTCAGCCACCAAGCACCAAGGATGAGCTTCTTCTCCATTAAGCACACAAGGGCCAAACTCTAGGAAGGAGAGATGGTAGAGAGGGTGCAAAAGGATCACATGCATGAAAGAAGAGTGGTACATATGCCCAAGGGTAGAGAGAGACCAAAGAGGTTAGGTATCATGCACATAAGTGTCCCATGTCCACCACACACCAACCATGCATCCACTAAAACCATGAATGCAAGCTAGGTCATGAAAACCAAAGCAAATCAGTGACCTCACTTGGTCCTAGAGGACAATCAGTCAAAGGGAATCATGGCCACAAAGGCTCATGGTCGAAGGGAAACCAAAAGACCAACACACACACATGAAACCCTAGATCAGCGACCAAAAGAGAGGATGAGAGTCTCTGCGACCATTGAGACTCCATAACATACTCAAAAACTCTACAACCATAGGGGAAACGTCAAGAAGATCCAGGGATGGATGCTGAAAACCAAGAACATCAAATGATCAACAGATGGTTAACTCCAACCTAGGGCATCCAAGCAAACCCTAGAAACAACACTCAACAAGCACCTTCTCTCTCCTCTTCAAACCAAGGCTCAACAAGGTTCCCCAAAGCACCATCTTCTATCTCATGATGCCAAGGTACAAAGGGAACAACCTACATGTGACAAATTGCTAGATAACCCCTCAACTTGGGTAAATTGCAACTTGATCTAAAATAAGCAAAAATATAGAAAAACTAGATCAAATGCCATCCAAATAGGACCAAATTGAAACCACAAGCATGTAACATGATATTAAGGCATCTCAAGAGATTAGATTACAAGCCTCATATTAAGCCAAGCTAGCACATCAAGCACTAAGCTTGGTCAGGAGCCTTACTGAGAGGGGTAGATGCCAGGGCTATAGGGAAGGATGAGAGGATAGGGATGGGAGGCGGCCGACTACGGTTCTATTCCTAGGTCTATTTCTCTCATACCATGTAAACATGTGTATACGTTGTTATGTTGTTGTTGTTGATATGTACACCCCTATCCTATGTATGTAGGATAGGAGGCAATTACAAGGAAGCACAAGGAAGCAGACTAAACCCTAATGGGCCATGGGCAACATGCCCATGTACACAATAGACTAATTAACCTATCAACTAAATTGGCAAATATTCTAGCATAAGTGTTTATGACACTTTTTTTAATTGTGAAGCTTGCCAGTTTGGAAAGCAAACTCAATATGTGTTCCCTAGGAAAATGATTATATCTAAAAAATCTATTTTTGATGTTGTTCATGCTGACATATGGGGGCCATGTTATATGACTAGTATAACTAGATTTCATTACTTTATGATCTTTATTGATGACTTTTTAGAACCACTTGGTTGTTTTTACTTAGACATGACACATGTTATTGACACTATTACTACATTTTTTGCTGATTAAGACACAATTTAATAAGCCCATAAATTTTTTTAGGATAGCCAATGTCCTTGAATTATGCAATAGTCTATCTATCATTTATGTAAAAGCCTTTGTACCATTTATCAAACATCTTATTCTTACACTCCTGAACAGAATGGTGTTTCCAGCGTAAGAATCGTCATCTTCTTGAATTTGCCAGAACCCTTACGTTTCACTATCATGTGCCTAAACCTTTTTGGACTGAAACTATCTCTGCTGCTTGTTTTCTAGATCAATCAAGTACCCTCATCCATCTTAAACTCCATGTCCCTTTCAATTATTTGTATCTCAGAGTTCCCCTATTTCTTGTGCCACCTAGAAATTTTGGTAGCGCATGTTTTTTGGAAAATCTTTAGACCGGTGTGAATAAACTTGATCCCCGATCTATGAAGCCCATATTCTTAGGATACTCACACACTCAAAAGGGGTACAAATGCTATGATCTGGAAACCAAGAAATTGTGAGAAATTAAATTGATTATCTATTGAATTATTATAAAAGACATACAACCCTATCCTATGTATAGGAGCAAAGGAGAAACCCTGAGACTTGGGACGCATGTAAACTAAACGGGCTGAGATACAAAAGCCCACTAACTAATTAACTTATTATTCTCTCTAACACTCCCCCTCAAGCTAGATCATGGGTGCAACACATGTCCAAGCTTGGATTTATATGACTTGATATAATGATAGAAGAAATGATAAATGAAATATAGAAATGATAAAAGATAAATGTCACTTCCCATAAAAAATTGGTTACTCCCCCTTAAACAATACCCCCCCTAAATCATATGATGACAAAGCTTCTTTTTAGTTGTGTTCTCCATGATGGAGATCCTGGAGCATCAAAGAAAGTATTTTGGAGTGCATCTGGATTTTTTTTAATGTAAGCCATGAGTCCATCTCATTCATCCCACACTTCCTATGAGCTAAAATCATCAAAAAGTATTACAATTGATGATGCCTATTGAAAAAGAAAAACACACACATCAAAAGGCATGACCCTCTCAGCCTATCTAGGACCCATCACAGACAGATCTCTCTCCTTCTATACATAATATCTATAACCTCAAAAAAGGAAAACAACAAATAATATATGTCTATCTAGGAAGAACCTCTCGGCCCCTTCCTTCTATCTTCGCAAAATATACAATATCATTATTCTATCCATCATCATTAGTCTTTGGACCTAAATTGGAAGGTTTTAGGGTTCCTACGACACCCTTATACCCCCCTGCAACTCTCCACTTCCTCCCAGAATGACCACTGCCACATAACCTTCCTTTCGGATTACATCTACCAACATCATCCTTACTTCTATCTCTGCTCTGACCACTTCGTGAAGTGCCGCCACCTTCCACGGTGCTCTACCTGGTCCCCATAAAGCATCAACCAACAAATAGTCCTCTGTTTCCAGATAAGTCACTCTCAAACTCATATCCCCAGAAGCTTCAACACCACTATCATCACCTTTAAATCCACCTCATATCTCATACACCACTATCATCGCCTTTAAACCCACCTCGTATCTCATACCTCCTCTGTTACATGCTCTAAGCGCCACCACCATCCTACCAAGGTGGTTTCTAACCAAGCATGCCATCCATCCTCTCACTCTTCCGTCCAACCCTCTCTCCAAGTCAAATGCTAAATTAGCTTTAAGGTTATGCAAGTCAGATGGTATCCACCAAAACAACCTCAGAGTTCTCATCTTCCTCTTTGGCTTCTTTACTACCCCATCCATCTTTTCCTGCCACCTCAGGTCTTCCACACTCATCTCATAGATCCGATCTCCACTAAGTTGTCCCAGTGTCATCATCAACACTCTCCACGTTTCATCTTTGTCCATCATTTTTCTGTCATAACAAGCCCTACATCTATCCTTCCAAATAACCCATGGAACCATCATCAGGATAATCCCCCCGCACCATGCTCTAAAGGTCTTCACTCCTGCATATGCCCAAAAAAAAACAGACACCTGCTTGATGTTCATGTCATGTGTATCAAAAGATTCTAACTCCAATAGCCTCACTACCTTACCCCACATCTCTCTTCCCATATCTCCTATCACCAACACATGGTTAAGGCTCTCTTGGTCTGGGTTTCCACAACATTCACATTTAGATACTATAGATATCATACATCTCATGATGTTATCATCTACGTGGAGACCTTTATTCCAGGATTTCCACATAGTTTACTTCATTCGTGGGGTAACTCCTCTCTCCACAACCAATTCTCACCCTCGTCTTCATCGAAATGTCCACTAATAATCTGCCTAGCCAATTTCATAGTGAACCCGCCCATCATTGTGTCCCCATAATAGGGTATCCTCTCCTTTTGTGATTGTTGTGCCATTCCTCACCATATTGATCCCACCTTCATCTAGTAGGTGTGCAAGTGAATGCCAGTCCCACTTTCTCCTCTCCAACCATAGGTCTTGAATAGGAATGTGGTGGTTCGCCTCATGGTATCTTCTCGCATGCAAGAATAGAGGTTCCTCACACCAAGTGTCATACCAGAATGAGATTCCCCCTTTTCTCAATTTCCATCTCAGAAATCCATTTATCTTTGTAAGTCCTTTATATCTTCCTCCACATTGGTGATGGGGCAGGTGAAAGGCCAACCTCCTAGAGCTATGTCATGTCATCTTCAATCCTCTATCTTCAATACTTGTCTTTGTAGAATTTCACCCATAAGTATTGACCTTTATAAAACTCCCAACATGCTTTCATCACAAATGCCTCCGTCATAATCTTCAAGTCTGGAAGCCCCAACCCATCTTCCTCACAATTATTCACCACCGACTCCTAAGCTACCCAAGCTTTCCACTTAGATCCATCCCTTGCCTTTCATAGATAACCTATGAAAATCTTTTCAATCTTATTTATAACCTTCACCGGAGCCGCTGCCACCATGAAATACTAGGGAATTGAATCTAGGGTATGACAAATAAGGACCATCCTCCCTGAGAATGATAGCAACTTGCTTTTCCATACAACCATCTTCTTCTAGATTTTATCGATCATCAGTTCAAGTGGTAAGGTTTTAGGCCCTTTCTTACTAACGGTGCACCCAGGTAGGTAATCACATCCCCAACACCCTCAAATACAATCCTATCGCTAATGTCATTGCTCATGTGCATCATCTTTTCACCAACCATGAAAGTATATATCCTGCTATTCATCTTTTGCTACGTACTCTACTCATATCCCTTCATCAACAAAGAAAGTCGTGTTAGTGACCCTTGCTTCATGGGAGTGAAAATAATCAAGTCATCTATGAACTGAAGAATTGGGGGTCCTCTTGCTAAACCCTGGTCAAGAAATGATCTAGATATACCATATCTACTTCTTTCTTTATCCGTCTAACCAGACATTTCTGAAACAGTATAAAGAGCGATAGAGATAAGGGGTTCCCCTATTTTAGACCCCGCCTCATGGGGAAGAAGCTCCCTCTACTGTCATTAAGCACAACCGTAATCTAGGCATTATCAAAGAAGCTCGTCAATCATGAGATTGTGGTCTCCATGAAGCCAAATCTCCTAAAAATCTCCTTTAAAGAACTCCAACAAACCTAGTTGTATGCCTATGCCATGTCAATCTTCACGACCACTTTATTCTCCTCATTATAATCAATATCATGAACGATCTCTCACGCTAAGAAAATGTGGCTCAGTATATCCCTCCCTTTATAAAGGCTCCTTGTTCCGGTGATATCATCTTTTACATGATCTTCGTAAGAATGTCATTCAACATCTTGGCTAACAGTCTCGTCATCACATTCTCAACTGATATTGGATGGAAGTCGATATCCAACTCACATGGCTTATCTACTGTTGGAATCAGGATCAAGTTACTACACCACAAGCTCCTATGCATCTGCCACTCCTGAAAGAATGCCCTCGCCACCTCCTAAACATCAACTTTTACTATCTCCCACGCTACTGCAAAAAAAGAAACTGAGAATCCATCAGGTCTCGACATAGTGCTGGACTCCATGGTCTTCAGGGTATATAACACTTCCTCACTAGGTGTGTCAATCATCATCAAATTCTCATCTATTAATGTTACCTCCTCTATTTTTTAAAGGAATTTGTCTTCCTCACTCCTTATCTCCCAATAATCAACATCAAAAGAAAACCTTGAAGTATTTAATTGCTTCATCTATCATTTTATTTGGTTCCTCAACTATACATCCTCCCTCCCCCCTTATCCTCTTCACCCATCTTTTCTTATTTCATCCTTTCATGACAACATGAGAAAACTTCCTATTTCGCTCCCCATCATTCAATCAATTCACCTTTGATTTTTCTCTCCATATCTCTTCTTCATACCCTCGCCAAGTCTTCAACTCCTCTTCTAGCTCCCTAAGAAGTTGAAAGTTAACACCATCCAGGTTGTTATCATGGTCCAATTGTCTTTGGTGTATGATCTCCTCCAAGTCTTTGATCTTCTGTGAAATACCCCCAAAAACCTCTCTGCTCCACATCTTCAGTCTAGATCTTAGGTAATTAATCTTTAAGAACATCCTATCGTCTGTAAAATACCCCCAAAAATTAATCTCTACTCCACATCTTCAGTCTAGATGGTTATGCCCATCCTTCATATGTCCAACCTTCTTCAATGATACCCATGTAGTCTGGGTGATCTAACCAAGCTTTTTTAAATGAAAAAGGGGAACTATACATGCCCTTAGTCGCTTTATCATCCTTCAACAACAACAGACGGTGGTTGGAAGATCTATCCCTCATCAAGTGTTCAACATGAGTGACATTCCTCTTTCTACAAGAATTGTTGTTGAACCCCCTATCCAATCTCTTCCATTTGGTTGTGTTTCCTTTTTGTTTATCCACCCAAGTAAAATAACTCCCTTTGAATCTCATCTCTATAATTTCCATCTATCAGATGTATCTTCCAGTTGTGCCAAGTCAAATCTTCTCAATCCAAGTATTGAACTCTTTCATTGCCCTAGGGGGATATGGTCTCCTATGCTCTATCTTACTCCTTAGAACATTAAAGTCCCCCACCAACATCCATTGATGTTCATGTATGATGTCATGTAGATCTCTCAAGTTCCCCCAAAGCCTTCACCTCTCAAACATATCATATTTCACGTAAATTGTTGTAACAAAGACTTTTTACCTACCGCATCATCCCACACTATCATCACGGGTTGATCATCAGCTTCATATAAAGACGATTGGAATAGAAACTATCCAGTCAGACCACGTCCACCAGTTCTTCTATCCACATAGCCTTTAAGAATGGTCAAAAATTGCTGCCACCCATGGTCTATGTTTGGCACAGAGTCTTCCCAAAATCTTTCTCGTGTTATTACTCACAACACCCTTGGTATTCTAGAAAATCATGTTATGCATAAGCCAATCATAAGCATATCACTCCTTCTCTCTATCTCCTCCTTTAAAAGGAGTAGTTTCTCCCATAGTCTCTCTCCTTTATTCTCCTTTCACCCTGCATATCAATAAACTCATGCCTGGAAATGTCACCATGTCTTATATATTCCCATCTTTCCTCATTCAACCAACACTCCTTTCTCTCATGTTGTCTGTGATGCCTTCCTCTACAAGGCTCTACCCAAAAGTCATCAACAAATCTTCCTCTACTATGCGATCTACCTCTCGTCTGGTATCTAGCCTTCTGGCTCCTTTTTAATCTCTCATCCAATATGAAGTCCTCCAATCTATTATCTTTGATTTGTCTTCTATCTCCTTGACGATCCACTACCACACAAACCTTCATGTTCTCTATTTTTTGTTGTCCACCCATCTAGCTTCCTTGGCTCATTCCTGTATCACTGATTTCCTGTCCAACTATTGAACTAAGGATTTCGCCTTACTTCAACATCCACTGCAGCCCTCTTCTCAACCACCCTCGCCACCAATAGTACATATACAGTAAATACCTCTATCTGTATCTCCCTCCTCTTCCCCTCGACATTAACTAACACTGTGGATCTGGAACTAGTGATTTCATCTACAATTCCAACCTCCACATTAAAATGTCTCTCATCCACTGATACATCCAACACCTCCGGGATGTCTTTATGAAAGGTCGACAAAGCCACTAAAACTCCTACTATAACAACCCACACTTTTGAGTGTCTAAAAGACCTTAAAGTCACAGATCATCACTCATAAATTCCAGGATCAGATTGATGAAATAATACAAAACAGTAAACAATTTCCATTAATGATCAAATATATACATGTTTACATAAAAAGCCTCTCTAAGGAGTTACATAACTTTTAAACAAAATTAACTTTTACATGTGTGAAGATAAACCATTAAGACTAAACCTTCATGATTAAACTGTAGTGTCTGCAACATCTCTATCTGTACCCTCATGTCCATGAATCAAGTATATCTGATACCTAAAACACCGACAAACAAATATGCAGTCAATATATTACTATACTGGTACGTGGGTTCAAACAATAATCACAAGTACAAATATAAGCAAACATCTTTATCTTTCATATAAGAACATAAACTCATTTTCATATTCTAACCCTTATATGGTCTACTACCTCAAGTGTAATCATTGTCCCTCCGAGGCTCGTGTGCATTACCCTTAAGATCAGTCTGACCCAGGGTTCAGAATGTAGTTATTTACTTTACATGATACTCATAGGAACTATATAGTTTCCAAGAAGTAAATAAACAACCAAGTAGTTTATTTATTATTCAATCTCATCAAGAAACCTCGACAATCTCAGAATTCGATACAGGTATTCATAAGCATAACCACATACCTTATGCCACCATAGAAACCATGCAGAACATCATATACTTTAAGAGTGTATCCAAATATCCAAGCAATAATGCATTCAATATGAAACAAGCATACTACATATGTGTCACCATGTATTCGCATTACATTACTCAGATCTAGATGCACTCCTAAACTAGGGTTTAGGACTATCTCATGTTTGGACCAGGGATTAGGGTCACAAACCCTAACTCCTCACTTTATGGTTTCTAAGATTACTAATTCCATTATGCATATTAGGTGAAACCCTAATCGTCAAATTAAGCATATTAAACTACTTGTGACACCTAAATCATATTACTAACATTATCACCATAGTAAGATGTCCACATTGGTTTCAACACCCTAAATCAGCATGAATAAGATTATTAATCTGGAATCATCCATTATTCATCATTATTAAGGATTTCCTTATTAGACATGACAAGATCATATATTAACTCAACATAACCAAATCTAATCAATTAAGCATCATATTAACCTAAATCTAGGCTTTCCTTTTCATTAAACACATTAATACATGTATTGCGCATACTTTTAGAACAAAAAGCTTAATCAGACTCTGAAACCATTTTATTTGGATTCTTCTCGTTCTCTTGATCAATTTTCATATGTTACATGCCCCCATCATATTACCAATTATTTTCTATAAATCAAACAAGAACACATCTACTTCAGCCAATAGCAGCCTGACAAGTCAGCATATATTATATGTTTCTTATTACCTGCGCCAGCGAGGAGGGTGACTTAAAACATAATTAAATGACATTTATGCCTCTCCCGCGGAGACCCAACCTATTACGCGCCCGGGGGCATTTCAGTCCAATTACCCCGGGTCGCTCCCTACCTCACGACGTCGCAGGGTGTTGCCCTACGCGAGGGGATCGCGACTGTCCTTGCAAACTATCAGGCTAGAAAGCCTCGACGTCGGCTGAGGAGGCTCCGCCGGTCCTCGTCAGACCTGGGGGAAAGCCCAACACAACTACATCATGTCGGCTATAGGGATACGAGCGGATCCTATGCAGCAGGTCTAAAATAGAAAACGAGATCAAAGATCTTACCTAGGAACCCCTTATGTAAGCTAGAGATGGAGAACCCTCATCAGACTCCACATCTGTAACGCCCGGGCCCACTGCCCAAGGCTCTAGCAGGGTTTTAGGAATGACGACTGTCCCCACAAACCACCACTAGCCTTAACTGCGCACTTTATCCACACTGACGCACAAGCCAGGATCAACTTCCCGACTGGTCACCCATCCTAGTACTACTCCAAGCTGAGCACACTTAACTATGGAGTTCTTTAGTGATGGGCTCCCGGAAAAGGAGGCGCACCTTGGTGATATGGGTAGTCCAATAATTCCTTTTAAGATCATGTTATCTGATGCCTCAAATCCTGGGATGTTACAATCTCCCCCACTTAGACTCTTGACGTCCTCGTCAAGGCTCAACTATATGGCCTCATAATCTGACCCCATTTCAGTGCAGACCCACAATGGCCCATGGACACCCAGCTCCCATCCACGGCTACCAGCGCAAGGGCGGCTCCATCTCATCTCTACGGATAGCCCTTTCCAACTTTCCTGGACCGCACGGCTCAAGACTGGCATGCCACATGCCCATGTGGGCCCCACCTACTGGAGGGGTTATGGCTCTGATACCATTTGTAACGCCTGGGCCCACTGCCCAAGGCTCTAGCAGGGTTTTAGGAATGACGACTGTCCCCACAGACCACCACTAGCCTTAACTGCGCACTTTGTCCACACTGACGCACAAGCCAGGATCAACTTCCCGACTGGTTACCCATCCTAGTACTACTCCAAGCTGAGCACGCTTAATTATGGAGTTCTTTAGTGATGGGCTCCCAAAAAAGGAGGTGCACCTTGGTGATATGGGTAGTCCAATCATTCCTTTTAAGATCATGTTATCTGATGCCTCAAATCCTGGGATGTTACAACATCCATCCCGATAGAACCCAACGCCGCTGGCGCAGAGAGCTCCTCTTACGATGGGGCTGACTTGACAACCTTCATTTGCTGTTGCAGATCACATATGGGTCCTTCGACACTGAGAACAATGTCGTCTCGTAGCAGAGACCACTTCCTCCTTTCCCACCCTCCCCCGCATCTGACTCACAACCATAGGCAGTCACTCAGTCTTGGAGCACCTCTTCCGCCGTTACTTCTCTCCATAATGCCAAACAGGGTCTCATAGCAGCAACCAACGATGCTCCATGATGCCTGGCGCGTCTCCTCCCTTCGCCCCCTCTCTGGAAATCTGGTCATGAGCAAGAGCCATCTATGGTTCCCCTTCTCTACATGTAAACATGAAGTAGCTAACCACCATAGCTGTAATGGTGGTGCCCAAGAGCCCTCGACGGTTGAGTGCCAGGGAGAGAAGGCGGGGTAGATCGGAGAGGTCGTCCCAGTGGTCAATGCATCCAACAGGGCGGCATGCTACCCTGGCCGCATGGGCACCCCCTTGCCGTGGCTAGGTATGGACTTATGAAAGGGCACACCAAGGAGGATAGGGACTCCCACATATATATAGATGCTATCTTCTAATCTTTCTCCCTTTATAGTTTGTTTCTTAATCAAACTTCTCACAATTATCTATTCTCTCATATTACCATAACAAGGATGTAATAATTTAATTGGAGATTACTTAGGACCAAAGCATAGGACCATGAGTCACAATAAAACTCATTATAAAGGTGGCTAGTCAACTTTCCTAACAACATATCTTAATCCATTAATATAAATGATAAAACCCAATCTTTCTTTTAAACCATGTTTCCTATTTCTTTTAGGGAACTTACATTATTTGGCTTCCAAGAAAAAGTGGATAATCTTTTGATTAAATATCTAATCCACATATTATCTTAGATTATCTTAGAAATCCTCTCATTATCTTATATTGTAATTATCATTCAACATACCAAAAAGGCAACCCAAGGTAACACTATTTGGTGTCCCAACCATCGTGTTTCCAATAATGAAAAGATAAGTATTCTTTTAACTATCTAACACATTATAAACATTATTCTCCTTTGGAAAATGTTTATCAATATTAAAAGTCATTACTATTTATTAATGTATGAATTCCTTTTATCTATTTGTCTTGTGCCAAAAGCACTTGTGCGACAAAGGCAATTAACATTACTATTCCACCAATAAAATCATTGAGGAATTATCAATTTAATTCATGCATCATATTTTATAGTTCAATTTTACCAAAATTTTGAGGATATTACATTCAGCCCTCCTTAAAAGGGATTTTGTCCTCAAAATTCACACCCAAAAGAAAAAAGTGAATTATAACTCATCTTAGTTTCAAGTTTTAGGCTTAGCACCCTACTTAGACATATTTAGCAACTTTTCCATAGTATATCAAATTTCATCTTATTACTAAGATTGACACCTGAATCTAAATTCAAGTATATCTACATCTTTAGTATACACATCTCATCATCACTTGATGATTTCATTATCATTGATGATTTCGTTATTACTTGGTGATTTCTCTTTTCACCTAGGCTTCCAACCTATTATCCATTATTTCACATAAGGGTGAGGTAACACCTCTAACCCTAGATCACGTCATCACACATTAAATGTAGGATATTCATCCTCATTATCTCAATTTTAAGCATAACGTGTGTCTATCTAATCTCCCTCTCTCATAATGAGATGAAATAAGTATTTGACTGCAGCCCAAACACAAAGTTCATTTCATTCCAAGAGTGGAGATGGTACATCCACACATTACCTTTCAATTTCACATATTAAGTTGAATCATACTCGATATGACTCTAAACTTACTTGTTCTTAGTTTCATAGCATTCTTATATTCCATGAAGTCAAGTGTCCCTTTTCTTACTCTTAAGTTAGGGCACAACTTTTCTCAAGTTTCTATGACTTCCTTATATCTTTTATATTTACATCTCATGTATCATTATGAGCCTTAGACAAATCCTTTAAGTCTCCAGGGGTATATGTACTCTTAGAGTGATCTCATCCTTATGCATCAAGAGAGTGCCTTTCACATTCACCCATTAGGCTACATGATCCTAATGGAGGTAGCTAATCTCCTGAGTCATGTACCTTGGATAAACCTAACTGTTACCTCCCGACCACATGGTCATGTGCATTCAGGGCATATCAACTCCCAATCCATCAAACCTATGTACCTCTAATACACCCTACTTGACCCTAGGATTGCATTAGGACTCTACCCTCCCTAAGGGTTTCTTTTGAGATGTCACATCTTTTAAGCTCATTATTCTCTTATTTAATTCTTTAACCCGGATTGTCTTCATCTCTCTCTTTCGAGTACACATAATGCGGTGTCGTCCCATCATTGGGATCAGGCCACCTTCCCTCCAGGGCTTGGTGCCATGTTGGTCTTCCCTCCTGGGCTTGACCTATGTGATCTTCCCCTCCAGGGGTTTGATCCTAAACAACTACATTGTGGACTTAGGCTACCTTCCCTCCTGGGCTTGACCATTTCATGACCTTCCCTCCTGGGCTTGGTGCCTCATTGGTCTTCCCTCCACGGCTTGACCCTTTGTGTCACTCGGAGATGGCTTCCTTGGGTTCAAAAAATTTAAGTACTTTCATTGTTTTAATATCTTTAACTCTTCACTCCTCTGGGTGAGGATTAAGGTTATCTCAATACTTAAATATGTTTGTTCACTTACCTTTTAAGGGAAAGTCCTAGCCTAGGGTGACTTCTTGTCTCACTGGAGGGGGTTAGGCTCTCTAGCCACAATCTGATCCCAAAATCTAGGTTTTGCCTCCCTCCTTGGTCATCTTCCCACTCATAGGTTGACCCACCCCAGGTTGGCACAATAACCCTAAAGGTTTCATATATATCTTTTTTTCATTAGCCATCACTTTTATCATTATAACATATCAACCCATGTTTGCTCAATTTCTAGAATACCCGTTCATGGTTTCTGTCCATTCAGTGAACTTGGGTCACCTTCCCCTCTAGGGACTTGGTGCTACCTCGACCTTCCCCTCTAGGGGCTTGACCACCATCATCAAACTCCTAGAGAAAGCATGAGGGGTTTGAGCAAGTTATAATCATACTTTCATTTTCATATATATGTATAACTATTGGGTTCATATATTTCTTAAGACCTCTTAAATAAGTATTATGCTCCTCGTGCACCCGTGCATTGGAGACTGGGTCACCTAAACCCATCCCTTTACCTTTCTTATTCCTGATTTCAAGTTTTACATGGGTAGTGTCCCATACCACCACACCATGTTCATTATTTAAGATTAAGGTTTTAGGGTTAGGGTTAGGGTTATACTCTACCTCTCAGAGTTCCATACCCCTTGACCCACTAGAGTTTTCATATCCTAAACCAAGTCCTTCCTCTAGGAAATGGCTTACCCATACATGTATCTTTCTAGTGTCTACCCTCTCTAAAGGGAGCTACACAAAAAGTTACATCTTTTCACATTTTAGTTCTCTAATTAACAATTTCTTTTCAAGGCTTTTTAAGCAAAGAGATGAGGAGTAGACGAAAATTTGAGATGAGAAACCTAAAAGATTCATTATGTTTTACTAACTTTTTCTCTTTAATTTCTAAGGATGATTGGAAATTATAGACTATTAGGTATTAGTTGATGAATCTGTGCTTTGATAACAAATGTAACGACCCACACTTTTGAGTGTCTAAAAGACCTTAAAGTCACATATCGTCACTCATAAATTCCACGATCAAATTCATGAAATAATACAAAATAGTAAACAATTTCCATTAATGATCAAATATTTACATGTTTACATGAAAAGCCCCTCTAAGGAGTTATATAACTTTTAAATAGAATTAACTTTTACATGTGTGAAGATAAACCATTAAGACTAAACCTTCATGATTAAACTGTAGTGTCTTCAACATCTCTATATGTACCCTCATATCCACGAATCAAGTATATCTGATACCTAAAATGCCAACAAACAAATACACAGTCAATATATTACTATACTGGTACGTGGGTTCAAACAATAATCACAAGTACAGATACAAGCAAACATATTTATCTTGCATATAAGAACATAAACTCGTTTTCACATTCTAACCCTTATCTGGTCTACTACCTCAGGTGTAATCACTATCCCTCTAGGGCTCGTGTGCATTACCCTTAAGATCAGTCTGACCCAGGGTTCAGAATGTAGTTATTTACTTTACATGATACTCATAGGAACTTTATAGTTTGCAAAAAGTAAATAAACAACCAAGCAATTTATTTATTGTTCAATCTCATCGAGAAACCTCAGCAATCTCAGAATTTGATACATGTATTCGTAAGCGTAACCACGTACCTTATGCCATCGCAGAAACCATGCAGAACATCATATACTTTAAGAGTGTATCCAAACATCCAAGCAATAAGGCATTCAATCTGAAACAAGCATACTACATATGTGTCACCATGTATTCGCATTACATTACTCAGATCTAGATGCGCTCCTAAACTAGGGTTTAGGACTATCTCATGTTTGGACCAGGGATTAGGGTCACAAACCCTAACTCCTCACGTTATGGTTTCTAAGATTACTAATTCCATTATGCATATTAGGTGAAACCCTAATCGTCAAATTAAGCATATTAAACTACTCGTGACACCTAAATCATATTACTAACATTATCATTATAACAAGATGTCCACATTGGTTTCAACACCCTAAATCATCATGAATAAGTTACTAATATGGAATCATCCATTATTCATCATTATCAAGTATTTCCTTATTATACATGACAAGATCATATATTAACTCAACATAACCAAATATAATCAATTAAGCATCATATTAACCTAAATCTAGGCTTTCCTTTTCATTAAACACATTAAGACATGTATTGCGCATACTTTTAGAACATGAAGCTTAATCAGGCTCTCAAACCATTTTATTTGGATTTATCTCATTCTCCTGATCAATTTTCATATGTTACATGCACCCATTAGAGTTACCAATTATTTTTTATAAATTAAACAAGAACACATCTACTTCGGTCAATAGCAGCCTGACAAGTCAGCAAATATTAAATGACGTTTATGCCCCTCCCGTGGAGATCCAACCTATTGTGCGCCTGGGGGCATTTCGGTCCAATTGCCCTGGGTCGCCCCCTACCTCGCGACGTCGCAGGGTGCCGCCCTACGCGAGGGGAGCGCGGCTGTCCTTGCAGACTATCGAGCTAGAAAGCCTCGACGTCGACCGAGGAGGCTCCGCCGATCCTCGCCGGACCTGGGGAAAGCCCAGCACGACTACATCAGGTCGGCTATGGGGATACGAGCGGATCCTATGCAGTAAGTCTAAAAACAGAAAATGAGATCAAAGATCTTACCTAGGAACCCATTGTGTAAGCTAGAGATGGAGCACCCTCATCAGACTCCACATCCATCCCGGTAGAGCCCAACGCCGCTGGCGCACAAAGCTCCTCTTGCGATGGGGTTGACTTGACAACATCCGTTCGCTGTTGCAGATCACGTCTGGGTTCTTCGACACCGGGAACACCGTCATCTCATAGCAAAGACCACTTCCTCCTCTGTCGTCCTCCCCCACATCTGACTCACAAACGTAGGCAGTCGCTCGGGCTTGGAGCACCTCTGCCGCCGTCACTTGTCTCCATAACACCAAACAAGTTCTCATAGTAGCGACCAACGATGCTCCATGACGCCTGGAGCGTCTCCTCCCTTCACCCCCTCTCTGTCAATCCGGTCATGAGCAAGAGTTGTCGATGGTTCCCCTTCTGTGCATGTGAACACGAAGCAGCTAACCACCATAGCTGTAATGGTGGCGCCCAAGAGCCCTCAACAGTTGAGCGCCAGGGAGAGAAGGCGGGGTAGATGGGAGAGGCCGTCCCAACGGTCAATGCATCCTACAGGGTGACATGCTACCCTGGCCGCATGGGCACCCCCTTGCTGCGGCTAGGTATGGACTTATGAAAGGGCACACCAAGGAGGATAGGGACTCCCACATTTATACAGTTGCTATCCGCTAATCTTTCTCCCTTTCTAGTTTGTTTCTTAATCAAACTTCTCACAATTCTCCTTTCTCTCATATTACCATAACAAGGATGTAATAATTTAATTGGAGATTACTTAGGACCAAAGCATAGGACCATGAGTCACAATAAAACTCATTATAAATGTGGCTAGTAAACTTTCCTAACAACGTATCTTAATCCATTAATATAGATAATAAAACCCAATCTTTCTTTTAAACAATGTTTCCTATTTCTTTTAGGGAACTTACATTATTTGGCTTCCAAGAAAAAATGGATAATCTTTTAATTAAATATCTAAGCCACATATTATCTTGGATTATCTTAGAAATCCTCTCATTATCTCATATTGTAATTATCCTTCAACATACCAAAAAGACATCCCAAGGTAACACTATTTGGTGTCCCAACCATTGTGTTTCCAATAATGGAAAGATAAGTATTCTTTTAACTATCTAACACATTATAAACATTATTCTTCTTTGGAAAACGTTTATCAATATCAAAAGTCATTACTATTTATTAATGCATGATTTTCTTTTATCTATTTGTCTTGTTCCAAAAGCACTTGTGCGACAAAGGCAAGTAGCATTACTATTCCACCAATAAAATCATTGAGGAATTATCAATTTAATTCATGCATCATATTTTATAGTTCAATTTTACCAAAATTTTGAGGATATTACATTCACCCCTCCTTACAAGGAATTTTGTCCTCAAAAGACCCCTGCTCCCTTCATTATATCTTTTATATAATCTTCATCTATGCATATGTAAGGTATTCCTTCTAGCTTGCACCATAATTCTCTCAAACGTTTCTTATTTGGCACCTAGTTAGCCGGTTTGATTAGGGGTGAGCATCGGTCCAAAACCGGACCGGACCGAGGACCGAAAATCAATAATTTTTGGACCGTTGACCGGACCGTTTGGTGGTCGGACCGGACCGGGACCGGACCGTTTTGACCGCGGACCGGACCGGACCGGACCGTTTGGACCGCAATCAGCCTTTTTTAGATGTTTTACAACTTATTTAATTATACAAAGTTGATAATCTTAGTCACTTCTAACAATTATATGACTTTAGTATCAAACATTTATACTAGTAGTACTTATATATGTACTTTATTTGTAGTTATTATAGAATACACCTTCAAATATATATGGATTTTATATAAAAGTTAGTCTGCGGTCCGGACCGGACCGGACCGGTTTTGGACCAGACCGGACCGGACCGGACCGAAGACCGAATTTATCGAATTTATTGGACCGCGGACCGGACCGAAGTTGAAATGGACCGGACCGAACCGGACCGAATTGAGCGGTCCGGTCCGGTTTTGCGGTCTGGACCGAGATTTGCTCACCCCTAGGTTTGATCCTTAACGGATGTCCATCTAGCACTGGGGGCGATTACACTGCCGCCAAACGAGCTTCCTCTATTGATGCAAAGAAAATTATAATTTCCTTCTCATTCATTCTTTCCACGATCACCGTGGATGGCCGGACATAACATCTCCAAGTCCCACTCCACCAGGTGACTTTCATCATGCCTTCTCCAGGTGCTTAAAGATCTCCGGACATAACATCTCCAAGTCCCACTCCACCAGAACCGCTAACTCCAGGTCTTTCACAGCTTCTCTTCTCAGAAAGTGATCATCTTCAAGGGAAACTTTCGCAGACTTCTTCCCCACATCAACCCATGTAGGTTGTTTCCTCACATATGTGTTTCCCAGAGGAGGGAAATCACCCTTTCTCACCTCGAACCTTGTCGATCTCTTGGGACATCTGCTCAACACATGATCCACACTCGTGCAGTGGTAACATACTATAACATTCTTACATTGACGTTGTCGGTGACCCACTCCCAAACACCTATAGCACGTCTTTGGCAAAGACAAAAAAGATTTCTCTTCTGATCTTCCATGCTCTGGCCCGTCTTAACTGCCTGTTGTTGATACCGTCTTGTTACTATCTTCTTCTTATCTAGCAAGTCTCAATCTCCTTCCTCACTCACCAACTCTACTGTATCCACATGACTTTCATCCCCTTTGTTGCCGATGACGCCGGCTCAAGAAGTCTTGCAACATCTTCAATGACGTTGTCTGGCTGCTCCCTAGATTTAGGTTCCCCTTGTCACCGTTCCATCACCACCCTCCTAACCTACAAACAACTAATTTTCCTTGGTCCATCTTATCCAGTTACATCACGTACTGTTGGTATAGGGAAGCCAACGTGCCCCTAAACGCCCGTCAGTGCACGGAAAAGGACCACTACTCACCACTCTCACTATGGGATTATAAGTGGCTAAGGTTGAGAGGAAGATTCTCAGTTCTAGTCGGGGAACTTCTTCTTCAGGGAAGGTGGGGGGGGGGGGCGCAACCACACCCAAGATCCCCAAATTCAACCCCCAACGTCTAGAGATAAAATTCCAGGTAGGAGAGATCAGCGTGACGGCCTAATTTCATAGGTTGGGGTCGGGGATGCCCAGCTAGGAAGAGGAAGGGTCAATTTCTCCTCTGTAGTGACGTCGCCACCACACACGATGGGGTGCGCCGTCGCAATTCAAATCGCCCTAGATCGCCCGCCTCACCCTTGTGATTCTCAGTCGTGTGTTGAGTGCATCTGGAATGAAGAACTTCTGATGCATGGAACCTGAATGCTACAGTAGAAATTCACCACTTTGGAACAAACGATCATCAATACCATGACTACACCATCTTTACTGAAATACGTTCTTAACGCGACACAAACGCGGATAGACAATGTCAATGTAGCAATATTGGAATCTTCAAATCGTCTGACAAATGCGCATAACGTGGCATGAAGATGAACGGACGATGCGCTGATGATATGATGCAGGTACCATAACTATGACGCATAAACCTTGGGGGCTTGATGGGAAAGGAGATCATCCATCAAGTAAAGGCCCAAGTAGATCAGTGGAAGGTGATGCTAAAACAACATATGCAGCTCGGAGAAGACATGATGAAAGTCACTCATGAAGATAAAACTGGATGAACTATCAACCTTGTAGATGTAGACTTTGTAGGCTTGAAATTGTTGAGCTTCTGAGAAGTCTGAAGAAGTACCCATCCGTCTCTCAAGAATGTAGCAAAAGTGATCAACTGAACCACCATTAACACCGAAAGAAGAGGATACAAGAGGGCTAAAATATGCATAGCAAACTCTTGTCCTAACGTACATAATGCAGTACGGACGCAAGAAGCTCGGTGTCAATGTTGCAATGAAGATCCTTCAATATTGTCTGGAAGTGGAGAAAAAATTACGAAGCTCCATGAAGACAGTAACCTAGAAAACTTATACTCTCTCTCTCTCTCTCTTATACTCTTCTCATACTCTTCCTCTCCTCTCTTTCCCCCCGCACACCAAATACGATGAGAGTGAGTATATGGTGTGGAGCAAGGGACATACGAACCCCCCACACGTGGAATGGGGATACACACATGAATGGTGGGAGGGTGGGAAAGAAATTGTGGACAAGAAAGGGATTTGTGAAATTGAGATGTGTAGTATATGGAGAATGGAAAATGATAACTGGAGAGAAGATGGTAAATGGGTCAATGTACGATCCAAGTAGAAAAATTAAATGGATCTATTTGTAACCCAAAAAGGAGGACATATTGAACTGGGAGTTTTCGTATAGATGGGGTTGATGGCATGGTTGAACATGATGGAATTTGCTAGTGGTGGTGTGCTCTAGCGAAAGACAGGTCTGGCCGCTCCAATGGCTTATCCGATGAAGGGCACGATCGTCGGCTGGAGGATAAAGTTGTTGGACGCAGAGGCAGTAACGCAGCAACCGATAGACACAGAAGTGCTGAGACAACAACGACAGGATGGAGCATAAGTGGCTTACAAGGTAGCAATGTGCATCAATGGAGCAGAAGTGGCTTGGCGGAAGCTGCTACTGGGGATGATGGAAGTAGGGGACGGTGGCGCTGCTTGCTATTGGCCATGGTGCCTGCTTCTACTGGGAACTAGTGGCGGCAATAGCTGCTGATGCTGGCCGGCGGCGGCGCGATTTACTACTGGTCGTGATGGCTACTGCTACTTCTGTTGTCTTGACCGGCGGCGGCTGCAACTCACACCGACTGTTGCTGGCTGACGACGACTTGATGATGATAGCTGGTAGATTGGTTGCTGAGAAGGATACCAACGACCGATGTAATTGAAGATCGCTGGGAAGAATGGCGCCGACGTATAGAAAGAAAATTAGAACTTTAAGAAATAGGAAGAGAAGTCATGGAGGCTGGGATGTGCCTGGCAGGTGGGCGGCCTAAGCCATGGATATGGCGGCAGCTGCCTGCAGGCGGAGACGCTCCCTCTCAATTTCTCTCTAGGAGAGACAAATGGCGGCGGCTAGGGTTGTTGCTTGCGTGAAGAGGTAAGTAGGGCAACGACTAGGGTTCTCTCACACTTTCTCCCACTCTGATACCATGCGAAAAATAAAATTGATTGTCTATTTAATTATTATAAAAGACGTACAACCCTTTCCTATATATTGGAGCAAGGGAGAAACCCTGAGACTTGGGACACAAGTAAACTAAACGGGATGAGACACAAAGGCCCACTGACTAATTAACCTATTAACTAAATAAGCTAATGTACTCTCTAACAGGTTTGTTAGTGTGGATGTCATTTTTTTCAAAGATACTCCATATTTTTCTACTATGGGTTTGACTTTGTCGACGGATCTTTTTGTTTCCACTCCACTTCCTATTCCAGTTGAAGTAGAATCTTTAAAATATGTTGTTCTTGAGGTACCTCTCAAAGTGTATCAAATATGCCACAAGACCACAACTCCCTCTATGGCCCTTCCCTCAACTAATTCTTCATCTTTGCAATACTATTCAGGTATACTTTGACTCGGATACTCCAATTAGCATAAGAAAAGGTGTGCGCTCTTGTACTTTCCATCCAATCAATAATTTTGTTCTGATGTTAATCTTGGTTCAAATTTTGCATACTTTACTACTGCCCTTTCAACTATCTGTGTTCCTTAAACTGTGGTTGAAGCCCTCACACATCGTGCCTGCTGTCATGCCATGGAAGTGGAGATGGAAGCTCTACATACTCAACAAGCTTGGGACTTAGTAGATGCTCATGCACATGTTTCACCTGTAGTTGCTGTTGGATCTTCACTGTGAAGTATCAACTTGATGGAATGATTGAACGCCTTAAAGCTAGTATAATTGCTAACAGCTACACTCAAACCTATGGCGTAGATAACTTTGAGACTTTCTCGCCCGTTGCGCAACTTAACTCATTTTGGATACTTATTTCTATTACTATCAATAAAAGTTGGCCTTTGTTTCAGCTGGATGTTAAAAATGCTTTCTTATATGAAGATCTACATGAGAAAGTGTATGTGGACCAACCTCCCAAGATTTGTTGCTCTGGGAGAGTGTTTTATAATCTATCATCTTAAGAAAGCAATTTATAGACTAAAACAAAATCCAAGAGCGTGGTTTGATAAATTAAGTCAGATTCTTGCAAAATTTGACTTTCGACGCTCGCATTCTGATCAATTTGTGTTTGTTAAAAAATTACCGCGGGACTTGTTATTCTGATTGTGTATGTGAATGATATCATCCTTTCTGGGAATGACCATTGGGGTATTCATGATACCAAGATATATTTTCAAAAACACTTCATTGATAAATATCTAAGAAAATTGCGTTAATTTTTGGGGGTTGAAGTATCTCATTTTCCAACTGTAGTCTGTCTATCTCAATGCAAGAATGTACTTGATCTTCTATAGGAGATTGGAAGCCAATCAACACACGTCTAGATCCCAATACCGATTGGGATGATGATGATTCTCCATCTAACCCTGACAATAAGCAATATAGAAGACTTGTGGGCAAACTCATATATCTGACGGTTACACGAGAAGATATCACTTCTAATGTTGAACATGTCAGTAGGTATCTTAATAAACTTCAACAATGTCAGTGGGATATTGTGTTCCACATTCTCAATACTTAAAAAGCTCACCTAGAAAGGGTCTTCTATATAGGAACAATGGGCACTGCAAGATTTCTGCTTTCTCTGACTCAGACTATGTTGGCAGCAGGGCTGATCGTAAATCTAGTCCAGGTTACTGCACCCTTTTAGGTGGTAACCTTGTCACTTGGAGAAGCAGAAAGTAGGTTTTGCGGCTAGATTTAGTGCTGAATCCTGAGTATTGCACCATGGCACATACCACCTATGAGTTGATGTGGGTTTAAGGACTATTAAGGAATTCCAAGTTTATAATTTTTCCCCAATTCCTATGTACTGTGATAATAAAGTAGCTACCTTAATTACAAGTAATCCAACATTCCATGAGCATACCAAACATATTGGGGTAGACTATCACTTTGTCAGAGAGTCCATTCTATCCAAGTGCATAACCACTTCATACATCAAGACTAAGGATCAACTTATTAACATCTTTACAAAATAACTATCAAAGACAAGATTCCTTTCTATGGTGGACAAGCTGGGCATGCATGATATCCATGCTCCAACTTGAGGGGAAGTGTTAATATATTTATTTTTATTCATTTATTTTGTGCACTCTTAGTGTCTTGTCTTTTGTCCCATATTGCTGAACTTTGCATCTAGTGGCTCCTCCTATCCTATATAAGCAGGGTGCCTATGCTTGTATTTGTTATCTTAATAATACGAACCTATTCTAATGACAGAACCATTTGTCATCGTACGGACTGCATGTTAGTCTGATGGGGCGTATCGATAGGCTAACTTTCTGGCTTTAAGATCTCATTTAAGAAGTCCAACGAATTCATCCCTTGACAAAGGATTTAAGGTTGGATCTGATACATTCATGTTGTCATAAGTGACTCACTTTCAAGTTTCAATTTATGTCAAACATTCATGTAACATGGGAATTTGGATATTCCATCAACATTCTACATTAAACCATGAATTTTTGAAATTTACTACTAAGTTTATGAAGTTAATAGAGAGACCTCTTAGCTAGTGACAATTTTTTAATCCTTAAAACAATACTCAGTTTCTAATGGAACTCTTCTAAGTGAATTATGATTCTAATTTTAGAATTATTTTCAGACTGCTTGGATAGATAGATTCACTTAAATATTTTTCAGGATTGGTTGTCAGGTCTAGTTGCCAATATAGTTGCATCAGTTATGTTTATCCATTAATAGATCCAAATATTAAGCTGCTTTTGTATGCAAAGAGGACCATGGGTGTTAACAGTGAAAGGACTAGATCGAAAAGTCTACTTTGAGAAGTTTAAGAGTTTTCCCAATACTATTCAAATCAAGTCGTGAAAGATAATACTTATCTAGATCTTCCACATTTGTCCTGATGTTCTGGAGTGAAGTAACTGTTAGTTAATTATATCCTATTGTAATGCCTCCTCAAAACTCTAGATAACATCCTAATCTAAGCATATAAGGATTTTTCATAATAATAAGGTGACAATTTTGAGTCTGTGGACAAACAACCTATTATGCTATGTAAGGGTTCCTTTTTTGAATAAATGTAGTATAGTGGCTCTTTATATCATTTGTATATGTGATGTTACTATTTATTGATTCTTTGTATATGTTTTGGGATGGAGCAAAATTCGAAATGTTCCTAACCCAGCTAAAAGAAACATCAGTCACCCTTTATTTGTTTTTATGTCACAGTGGTATTGAATTGGTACAATTCATACTTTTGCTAATGAGTAATTTTCTTTCAATATGGACAATGTTTCTTCAGGAACCTCTGCAACAAGCATTTGAATATATAAGAGCTGATCAACTGATAGTAATATCTACAAGCATTTGAATATAAAAGAGATGATCAACTGATAGTAATATCTACAGATATGTAAGTTTTTCTGCTAGCAAACCATGACAATCTATCCCTCCCAAACATTGTTTTTGACTAACCATCTATATCATGGGGTATGGAAAGAATGCGTAGCCAGACAGTTTGAGAATTATACTCAACTTTCAGACCCATGGAAAATAATAGTCTATCCTCAATTACTTCTTGGTCTTATCAAAATCCCATTGTTTGAGATGATATAGCATCAGTTTTTCAAGCTAAAAACGAAAATTCAAATTGAAGCAAAAAAATATATACATGTCATGGATATTAAGTAATCTACACACAAAAAAATTAACTAGTTTTGATTGGGATGACTGCATATATTTTTTCAACTTATTCCTAGGCAAAAAGTGTTGTCCTCTTAGTGTGTGCTTCAATTACATAGGTCGGGACCGTCTTTTCTATTTATTCTATGGTAGCTTCATATCAGTCTAGGAGTTATATCTGATGGAACCTTAGGAACACTAACATAATTCTGTGAGTACTTATACCTCTCCCTGACTCATTTTCTCCTATTTGTGTCTGAATCTTACGCCTGATAAGTTCTTACACTCACTCTTGTGCTTTTCCTCTTAGGCAGATATTTAGGTTCTAATTTTTCTGTTCATTGCAGGCCGCAGACCTAGATTTCAGCTTCTTTGAATAATAAAGTATATGATTTCCTTGTGTCAAAATTAACTTAATCCTCTTCTATCTGCCTTCTTACGGAAAGCAAGGCATAACAAGCACCATAGGTCTTGGGTTGCTCGGGATTCTATCACTAAGCCTTCCAGTGAAGGAGGTCTAGGCTTGTCATCAATTCAGAATTCAGCTAAGGCTTTCATATTTAAAGCATGCTGGGAGATAATACATGGTTCTTCTATTGGGCTCCTTATTGGAAAAAAAATTGGAAGACGTTTCCTGTAATGTTACCTCTTTACAGGTGGGTACTAGGAAAAGGGAATATTTCCTTTTAGAAAGCTACATGGTGGTATCAACCTCTACACATATTTGTGAGAAATCCTAGTGACTACAATGATTAATACTAGGTTTGCGACTTTTGAAATTAGGAGGAAGGTTGGGATTGGTCCTCTCTTAATCTGATCATTAACGAAGAGGGGATAGGCTTGATCATCTCTTCTTGGGAAGCCATTGAATACATGAGATTCCTTCATGTGGATTCCGAGTGTACATGGATCCTTTTCTGTTAAATCTGCCAATAGGATTATCTCCAGCTATGATCTGCCCGATCTGGATTTGTCTTGGATTTGGGATAACACATCCTACCGAGGGCGAATTCCATTTTATTGAAAATTCTGAAAGCAACAATAGTACCTCCTGATGTTAATGTCAAAAGATGCCACATTCACATAGTGTTCATCTGTTATTTCTGTGAATGCCTGGACATAGAATCATTGCAGCACCTTTTCATGAATAGTGATATTGCATTCTTTTTTTGGTTTGAATTCAAAGATTTCATGCTGATCTATCATGGATGTGAAGATATTAGCCTCTCATCTTTGTTTGACTTATACAATAAGGCAAAATCCAAAACCCACTTCTGGTTGATACGGAGATGCAGATGTGCAGCGAAGTTTGATGATAAGAAACCTAACCTACAACAACCATGGAGGAATATCATTGTGATTATTAACAGCAGACTGACTCATCAGGTCTTTAAGAAGATTGAATCTCCGAAGTTTTACATGTTTACTAGTAAACATGGTTTGATTGAACCTCGCTCTCAGATTAGACACGTCAATTTTTTTAACTGGCATCCCGTATATCGCTAACATTAAAACTAAATTTTGCTGTTCGTAGATCAAGACAAATGAACAGATTTTATAGAAGATGGGCAGATGGGATTTTTAGTGATCGAACAGGACATATGCAGGTTGCTTTTAGTTTCTGGATTAATGGTGAATCACATCTGGAAGCAGTCATGCAAGGCATTATTCTTGCTTTAAAGATTGCTGATGACCACAATCTTCTTTCTTTCAATTCTGAAAACAGATAATAGCAAGATCATTCCACTAGTATGGGTTGAGAATCCTTGTCTTTGAATGCTTATTCCCTACCTCAGGGATTATTGGGAATGTTGTCCAAAGATTGTTAATTCTATGGTGAATGAATTTGGCTTGAGGGGTGACTTTATGGGTAACTTTATGCATGAGGCACTACTCACTAACTAAAGAAGGGAACAACGAAAACTGATTTCCAACAGCATGTGCGAGAGATGCAAGATGGTGGAGGAAACTGCCACTCATGCTCTGTGAGATTGTGCTTACTCTAAAGAAGTGTGGTCGGCATATCTGAATGTCAGTTCGACAAGTAGTTTCTTCCAAACACAGGCAGATGGGTGGTTCACTGACAAAATTAAGCGCAGTGGCCCAAGAAGTGTGGTCGGCATATCTGAATGTCAGTTCGACAAGTAGTTTCTTCCAAACACAGGCAGATGGGTGGTTCACTGACAAAATTAAGTGCAGTGGCCCAAGACATCGGAGTTTCTTGATAGCCTGCTGGTTTATTTGGAAAGAAAGAAATAGTCAGATCTTTGATAACAAGACAGTACCTGCTAATGTCCTGGCTAAACGCATACAGAGAGAGGTTCAGCTTAATACCAGATCATGGGAGAATGACAAAGAAACTTTAACAACTAGACTGAATGGAGGGTGTGATTGGTCACGGCCACTTGAGGGGTACATAAAAGTGAATATTGATGCAGCCTGGACCAAAAAGAAATCAACAATTGCTGTGATTGCTAGAGACCAGGAAGGACGTTGGGCTGGAGGCCATGTAAGGGAGACGATCGCCAGCTCAGCCGTGCATGCTGAGGCTATAACTGTCGACCTGGCCATTGAAGTTGCAAGCAAGAATGGGCTACAAAAGTTAGTCATTGGAACTGACTATAAGGTGTTTGTGGATATGCTTCAGTGGGAACCAGAGAAGAACCCAAAGTATGCAAGTTTTATCTATAGAGTGCAAAGGCAATTGAGGGAGAATCCAGAGTGGGACATAAGATATGAAGGAAGGGATTGCAACAAAGTTGCGGATACCTTGGCCAAATTCCACCAAAGAAATACGACTGGGTACTTGACTACACTAGACCACCAGATTGCATGGTGTGCTTTGGAAGAGGATAAATGTAATGGTAGTAGTACTACCAATATTTAAATTTCATGCTAATTTAGAACCATGTATTACATTTCCTTATTGTCTTGCAAGAGGATGAGATGAATAAAAATAGCCTCCTGGCTTCCCCCCAAAAAAAACAGAAGTGATTGTGGGGAACCTAAATCACTCACCCAATTACCTTCGAAGATCAGATGAGTCATGATCATGGACACAAGAGGAATACCATATATTTCATTTTCCAGGATAGATACTTAGATAGTCATTTTTGTACAAATGAGTCTCTTTTGAGGTAGACTCCATAGGTTTTGGGTTTGGTGGTATAAATCTTGAGGTTTTTTTTCTTGCTTTGAGACTGAGTAGTTACTTTTATTTGGCTTCTTTGAGGGTTGGATGATCCACATGTAATATGAAGTTGTAATATCTTTTTGACTAATATTTCCTACATGAGGAGGGAAAGATTAATAAAATTACCTCAGACTAGAATTAAAAAATATAACATGCCAATGAAACTTTATTTCGGGGAAAAGAAATGTGTGATTTAACGTGATTGCGATCACATTCAGTTTCTTTCTGTGTAGATTGTACAATTGACATTATGCCATAAATGTCTACCAATTTTACTAGTAATTAATATATTCCATGTTAATAGGAATTGAATTTGTTAACATTTTTCTTGACTCCAAAAGAAACTGTTGGATAATTATAGGGGCCCATATAGTTTTTGTTGGTTTTATGCCATGATATTCAGTTATATGTTGATTGTAATGCGATACATTGTAATTCACTTGATTAACAATAAAGGCATTTCTCATTGTTATATTTACTTTAGTATAAGACAATGATTGAACATATTATTGTCCTAAGGATGTATTACTCAATAACATGGGATTTTGGGTTGAGCACCTGAACATGTGATCATGCATGCTAAGACTATTCATTCTTGTCAAAGTCCTAGTTAGATATTCTTGTGAAAATTAGGAAAACAATCATACATAAGACTAGTGTGTGTATGTTGATTGATAACTATGTCTCATTAGTTATGCTATTTAATATTGATTCAAACACATAACTACTTATTAATAAATAAGGATATTGGACATATCCATCATGAGTATGATACATGGAAGTAAAAAATGACAATCAAAATCATATCTCAATGTGACAATGGTGATTGTTGTCCTTATACCTAAAGTCACTACAATGACCACATATTGTTCTATGTTGTTAATACTACCTCGATGTGACCTCGAATAAGGGTTTCCATATAAATAGTGCTTGGGTGCACCATGATACATGGAATATTGTGAGATAGATGAAATTTGTCTTTCCTATTGGAGTGATATACCAATCACTTGATGAGTGAGACTACAAAATGCATGATCATACTCATGTAAGTCAACATTTTATATTGATCTCACTTTATCTCAAACAGTCTACTCTTCATTAAGGAACAAAGATTGAACATTAAGTAAAAAAAGATTCTTTGCATCATGTTCAATATAAATATTAGAGGAAGAGGGTTATACAATCACTATAACATTGTTCACAATATTAGGTTGAAGTTGTTCTCCATATTAATTTAGAAAACATTGACGTTGTACAAATGTCACTATTTTCTTTGGTGTTGATAGCCGGAGATGTTGAATCCACAAAAACATCCTCATTCCACAACATCCTCGACATTTTAACCTTGGTCATAGATATTAGTCCATTTCTTAATGAAGTTGGACCCTGTAATGCCTGAGCCCATTGTCTAAGGCTCTAGTACAGTTTCAGGAATGACAACGACTCCCATAGACCAGAGTTGGCCTTAACTACACATTTTGTCTTCACTCACATGAAATTTGGAATTAAATTCCAACTAGTCACCCACCCTAGTACTACTCTAAGCTGAGTACACTTAACTATAGATCTCTTAGTGATGGGCTAGGTGCACCTTGGTGATATCGGTACTTCAAGCATTCCTTTTAAGATCATTTTATCTAAGACCTCAAATCATGAGACATTAAAATCTACCCCACATAGACTCTTGACATCCTCGCCAAGACTCAAATATATGGCCTCATAATATTTCTCATTTCAGTACAAACCTAGAATGAACCATAGACACTTGGCTCTCGATCACATCTACCAGCACAAGAGTGCCTCCTTTCCAACATGCATGGATTGTTCGGCTTAAGACTGGCATGCCACATGCTAATGTGGGCTACACCTACTGGAGGGGTTATGACTCTGATACCATTTGTAACGTCTGAGCCCACTGCCCAAGGCTCAAATATATTTTCAGGAATGATGAATTCCCCCATAGACCATGAATGGCCTTAACTATGCGTTTTGTCCTCACTCATGTGTAAGTCGAGATCAACTTCTCGAGTGATCACCTATCCTAATACTACTCCAAGTTGAGCACGTTTAACTATGTTCTTAGTGATGGGCTCCTTGAGAAGGAGGCACATTTTGGTGATCTGGGTAGTCTAATCATTTGTTTTAAGATCATTTTATCTTAGGCCTCAAATCTTGAGACGTTACAATCCAAGTCCATAAAAAAACCAACCAACTTCCTCAACACCAATCGAAGTCATCTAAGTTGGTGACATTCTTACGCTGCTCTATGGAGTTTGTCGTATGAGTAAAAAATGTTGGAACTTTAGGTAAGGTAATTTTTTTCTTCCAAGTATTGATTACTCAACCTTCCCTCTTGATATAGGTAGCTCAAAATTCTCATAGTCTCTGTCCTCTATGCCTCCTTCCAATATGTGAGCCTAAAAAAGAAAGTCTGACCAGTTCCTCCATGCAAAATGATTCTGTGTCCTTAGATGCATCTGGCCATCTTATATGCTATCATGTTAGATCTTCTGCTTCTATAACACACTATAACATTTATTTTCCATCTAATTAAGGTTTGACACATGTTAAAAATGGGCTTGAACCTAATAATTGCACTAAACCATTACTTTGAAGCAAATTGAAAACCAGTTCAACATGACCTTTAGTAAGACTTGAATAATTTCCTAGAGTCCTCTTGCTATCGCCCATAGTTCTACACCTAGAACATCCATATCATGAATGCTTGAGCTCCCCCTCTTAGCCACTTACCAATGTCGTCCCTCAACATGAAATTGGTCAATTCTTTGTTAAGTTTTTTAACAACTACCCCATCTACATTAATCTTCAGTTCTCCTCTTACCGGTGGCTCCCATCTAGAGGTACATTTTTGTGTTTATTAGGATGTTTTGGGTCCCTGTACGCCTAGTTGGTGATGACCACATTCCTTATAATATCATAGTGAACCTAATTATTAAGAATCTGAGAGTTGTTAAACAAAAAATCATTCCTAATTTTCCGTGATGTATCTACTGTAATGGCCACCCAAATAGGTCTATCAAGCATATTGTGATTGTTATTGAGGTTACTTGAAAACCATTGTCCCAATAACTGGGCATTATCAGCCCGCTAACCATTACAAATTTTCAACTCTAACCATAAAGGTCTAATTGATGTAGAATTGTATATCATGTGGACAGAGGTCTCAGCCTGAACATTTCACCCAGGATGTGTTGGGAAATTTGTCAGACCATAAGTTGCCCATTAGCATTTGTCAGTAAGGTTTCATGGTCCTCCATAGCCTTGTTTGATTCCACCTTAAGATTCCATATTGTCCTTCAAAATCCCTGAGTTTGTTTGCACACTGGTTGAATTTGTTGTTATACACTGTCTTCATAGAAAAATTCCCATTGGCCGATTCTTTAAAAAGGCACTCATCCTTCCCTGCATGAGCAATCAGTGGGACCATATCGAGGATCCT
The DNA here is from genome assembly GCA_963693085.1 of Alisma plantago-aquatica. NCBI lineage: Eukaryota > Viridiplantae > Streptophyta > Magnoliopsida > Alismatales > Alismataceae > Alisma > Alisma plantago-aquatica. The sequence goes on from OY856410.1 coordinate 781,786,205, forward strand.
CCCTATTGTTTCTTCCTCAAACTAGGGATGAAATCTATATCCCACAACCCTTCACTAGACATTACAGAGACTTTCAAATCTCTAATATCCATAGGGGATTGCCAGACCCAATTTTACCACGAGCGCCATTGTACCACTCACCCACTTATTGAGCCAGAACGATGTATCTTCACCATCCTGGACAATCTTACCCAATTGTAATTTCATATGTGGTTCTCTTTTAGGAATGAATCTCCATAGACAAGATCCGACCAAACTTCCTTTCTCCTTTAAATGGTAATACTTTGCTTCAATAGCCTTGGACCAATGAATACCTTTATTTGTTGTAAAGTCCCCCACAACTCTAGATATAAGTGCTTCATTTTGTATTTGTGCATTCATGGTGCTAAGGACATCATCTTCCTTTCTAGCCACAAGCTTCCTCTAGTGAATAGTATTCAATTTTTGTATCCTCCCAAAGAACCTCAGTTGAAATTTTGAATGTTTCTATCTATATCATCACAAGTGGAAGAAATTAGTTGGGTGGTCTACATTAGGTATGTCAGTGTGGAGCTTAAGACATATTTATCTAGAGTCACTCTTCCTGTGAATGATACAATTTGATTATCCCATGAGTTTACTTTGCTTTCTATAGACTTCACAGTTGATAAGTACAAGCCCTTGTTAGATCATGTATGTAATATGGGAACTCCCAAATGGTTCCCCAACTTATTAGTCCGAGTAATACCCAATCTTTTGCTAAATATTCTTCTTAAGGTACACAAGGTGTTCTTAGAAAAGTATACATCTGACTTCTCTTTTGATTCAATATGACATGGTGCCTTCTCAAACTCTGTTATACATCTCATCATAGTGCTAGCATGTGCCACTGAGGTTTCTCCAAACAACATGATGTCGTCTACAAAACAAACTTGAGAGAAAGATGGATATCATCTAGTAATTTGCAACGAATTCCTTCTCACCATGCCTTCTTCTATAGTAATAGATAAGCTCAATTGGTAAAGACACATGACAAATATATATGGTGATAGCATGTTGCCTTGCCTCACCCCTATGGTGGCCTTAACCGGGTTAAGGGTTTCTCCTTCTCACACAACAAATTTTCACCTAAAGTGATGATCAACATGATTAGGTTGACAAGCACTTGCAGAAGTATAGTTTATTTGAGTGGGTCATGTATGCAATTCTAGTTCATGTGATCATATGCCTTGGCCAGATCAAGTTTTAGCACCATACATTGTTGTCCAAAGATTCTTATTCTCATGTTGTGGATTATTTTGTGGATCAATATTATGTTAGCAAATATTCATCTATCCTGAACAAAGCTACTCTGATAAGGGGAGATCTAGTTAGGGAGGTATGGTTTACTGTTCAACTACTATCTTGTATAATATCTCAATGTTGACATTTTTCAAAGCCATTGCATTACGGTGATTACATGTCTCTGGCATACTGACCTTTAGGATGAGAACTAGAGTGGTCTTTACCATTGAGTTAGGTAATTGGATACCAAAATAGTACTAAACAATTGTAAACATAATGGATTCTTAATTTTCTCCCAATTTTTTTCGAGAAATCCCAAATCAACACCGTTGGGTCCGACTACTTTTGTGGGATTCATCTTCTCCATAAAACTATTGTTGTTAATGAAAAAGTATGGGAAAGGTTTCTATATAAGCTTGGGCAAATGATGTGAGTTTTCCACCTTCAACTCTAGTGAAGAGGCTTTTAAAATGGTCATATACAATCATTTTCAGTACCTCTTTATCTTCAATCCATACACCATCATTGTTCTTTAGCTTAAAAATTATAGTCATTCTCTTTGCTTTGACCACAGCCTGGAAGTAACTAGTATTTGAGTCTCCAAGTTTATCCAGTCACAGCGAGCCCACTGTGGCTGACTCTCCTCTTTTTTGCAATGAATCTCTAAGTATTATAGTTGTAATTTTGTGATCTCTCCATCTAATGTTCTTGAGTAACTACTACTCAACATCTCTTATTTCCTTCTCAACTGGTCAAGTAGTCATCCCTTGGTCTTCCTCTCTTTCTTATTCTCCTCTTTGTCCCATACATCAACATGTTTCATGAAGGTTTGAATGGCGGTCGTGAAATCAGTACCATTGTTCCAAGCTTTCTAGAATAGATTGGATAAATGGGTTAATGGACCATGATGCTTTAGTTTTCATATGACATATGCCTCTTTAACGTGCACAACCTCAGTTCTAACTAACAAAGGCGTGTGATTAGAGGAAACCTTGAGTAGGTCTTCAAATGTGGTAAGAGGCATGGCATGAATGCACTCATGGTTGACCACTGCCCTATCTAACTACTTCTATAGAATTCCTCTATTAAAGGTCATCAGTGAACCCGAAACCAAGAGATCCTTAGTCCAACTACTTGCAGAGTTGCTACAAACACCCTAAAACTACTGAGTTGATGGTTTCACTTCCTCTCTTTTTAGAGGGATTTAGATATGAGTTGAAATCACCCATCATCATCCACGATAACAATGACGATTCCGCGATAGTTCTCATATACTGCCGTAGAAGCCTTCTTATCATTTTCTTGGTACTTGCATAATTCTTATAAGTAAGGCAATGAATTTATGTATTGCAAAGATATCAACTGTCTTGATCCAATGTCCCCATATCACCCATATTTCTCCCAAGAAACCTTGTGCTTTGATCTATGTGGCGTATTGAATCCTAGGTTCTTGATAATTGCATCCACTATAAGGTTTCTTGTCTGAGGTTCAAGAATTTACATAATATATATCTGATATTGAGTTGCATAGTCTTTAATTCTGTTCTGAGTGTTTAAAGAACATATCCCTTTCCCACTCCACATTGCAAAAATAATTGATTTGGTTGTGAAGGTACCGCATGGATTGTATCACCCTTCTCCATTGATGGATCCTGGTTAGCGTTACATCCTTTCTTCCTTGGACCTGATCTCACCAGGTCATTAGTGTGGAAGTTCTTCTTGTTATGTAAATGGATACCCACAACAGTCTTTTCTGGTGGTTGTGTGGTGGGCAAAACCTGACCTTCATGGTTAATAGTTGTCCTGAAATATAAAATTGTCTAATTATTCCCCTAGTTATCGTTGGTGATCAGAACTGTATCACCATCACAAATTTCAATAATCTTGTTTTGATCTTCCTTTTCATTATCCCATATCTTTGTGTTTTGATACTGGGTACCATGACTCATATTTCCAGTTGTTTCAGTGTCTTCCTCCTCTATCCCATTTTTTTATTATCTTTCTGTTGTATTTAGTCAATCCCTATGATTTGTTTTTGATTCATTTCATGAAAATTATTTACAAAATCTTTGCCCTTCTCTTCAAGTGATAAATTTCGAAACTTGTTCATTGTAGGTAGCCCTTCCTTACTACTTTGTTGATTAGTTATTCTTTGTCTAAAAAGGCTTTGCATGAATGGTCTTAGTAAACTCTCCCACAGGTACAACATCTTCTATGTGTAGTCATTTCCCTTCTATAGAATATTGTTGATTAGCTCGCCTCGCCTTCTCCTTAGAGGAGCATTCATTCTCTAATGTCCCAACTTCTCATAGAACATATAGATGTAGTGTAAGTTCTCATACTCCAGATCATATCTCTCTCCATGCAATATGTTAGCCAAAACCAATGGCTTGGTTGAGTCAAGTTTTACAACAATTCTAGCAAACATCCCCCTACTTTTTAGCTCCATGTTTGCGTCCACCTCATCGTCTCGCCAATGGAATCTTCAATTTCTTCAAAAGATATTTTCTAGTACAAAAAGATGGGTAGGTTCAGAATTTGCACCCATGCTACCACATACATTGAGTTGCCTATAGAGGGAATGAAGTTAGGATCCCATGGTTTCACACCTAGATATGATCTAATCATAGGCCATGAGCCTCCCTTCAGGGCTTTTGGTTAATCATCTTCACACATCAGTTGTACAAGACAATAGTTATTCTAGATCAATCAACTTGAAATTTCCTATAGGATTCCAAATTTCTCTGATACTCTTTGCTTTGGCATAAGTCCTACTTTTTTAGCCAAAACTTTCACAATTATAACAAAGAACCATGGTTTCATTAGCTCATAATATTTTCCCTCCTCTATTCAAGACTTTGAGATCCATCTATATCCCACCTTTCTGTCTCATCTTTGGTTAATTATATGAAAAGATCTTCATATCCTAGAATTGAGTCTCCAGTACTAGTTTCCTCCCCTTCGAGAACATCTTTCTACAAGATTGGGTGTCGTGGGTCTTTTTTTGTTGGGATAAGTTCAAAAGACCTGTCCCTCTCAATTCCATTCTGCCCCAGATATGGAAAGTGAGCCCCTACGTGGGATAGGTTGTCCATCTCCATATTTGTGTGGTGGAACACTTCTTGTTTCCCTAAAGAATGTTGATGATATATGGGAGACAAAGTTCAGATTAATGTGCATCTCTTTTAGAATGTGTGTTGTTGATGCCAAGTTCCTCTGTCCCTTTATCACCTGATCCATTACTATAGTTTCTCCAACCTAGACCTGTAAATGGATCGAATATAGAGCAGATACTACTATATTCGATATCTGAATCCAGAAAAAAAATCTGATCCAATATCCTATCCGATATCTGATAGATATCATGTGATCATATCCGAATTTGATCCGAAAAACAATATTCCAATTCGGATAAATATCTAATCCAAACTAAAGTCATAAATATATTATTATTAATATGTTATATATAGACAACATTGATATCACTATGAATATATATGATAAATATCTATATTTTTATGTTTTTATATATAGATAATATATATTTGATAATATATATATAAATTTGTCGAATTTCGGATTTTTTTGGAGCAGATATAGCCATATCTAAAATTTTGGGATATGAAATTTGATATCCTAAATCCAATCTGGATTATGCGGATGTCGAATATTTTCAAAATTTAGACTCGAATCTGGATCAAATGTGCAGATTCTGAATATCCATTTACATGTCTACTCCAACCTCTTAGATTGTACTTACATGCCTCATGCATCCCTATTGCCTGTAGCACCCCCTTCTCCTTGTGCAACTGCCTTGTGTTAGGATTTTCTAGAGGTCAGAATCCTCAGCCTTCATTGCCCCCTCTACCGCCACCAACACTCTTGAAGACCCCACACCCTAACATCCCATCTCAAGATTGATTTTTTGAAGATGTTATTTTATTTTTCTAATCTAATATTAGTAGATGTATTCCCTTTCTACTATATCTACCATAGACTCAAACATCTTTATATAATTTTTTTATTGTCATAAACTTTATATATTGAAGTACTTTGTATTCTAGAGACAATTGTATGTAATCATGGCTTTTTCTACATATTTAAACCTATATGGTTGGCTATACATAAACATATATTTTGATTTTTACTAGATTTGATGAAATCTGTCAATTTTCTTTACAAAATCACTATTTTTTGCTGCTTTTTGTCAAAGTTGCATTGAAGTTTAGTTATAAAAGTCCCTGGAAGTTTCCTCCATATTTCCAAAAACTTCCACTTCCATACCTGTAGAGGTTGACTCAAAGTCTAAATCTTAATATATTGTTATCCAACTTATCCAATTACTTGGTAGGAAATGATGTGTTGCTAGATAACAATCATTTCTTATATAGTCATCCACCTCATAAGTGGGTAAAAGACATCACATGTCATCTTTTAGAGTTCCATCATGAACAAAGCATAAGATAAGAGTTCAAAAGAATATCCATGATCACATGATCAATATCAAATAAGGTAGTTCACATGAACCATGATTTTCAAAATAAAAGACATTGTGTATAGGCTAATGTCCATAGGACAAAGAGAATGAATAAGCATAGGTGAATTTCTCAACATATATAGAAGAAAAGAGGATGCATCATACATTTAGTGTGAAGAATTAGAAATTGCTCAATATAGAAATAATGTGGGATGCAATCATACCTCAACTTCAGAGTCTAAACAGTCCAAGTCAGTCCTAGATCCAAACCTAGGCCTCCAAAGAACCTCTAGGGAAGGTGGACAGGTCCAATAAGTAAGGTTCCCAAGCTTAGAGAGGCTGGTTTCTTCAACAAAGCTCCTATCTCGAGCAAGAAGCACCTTCTCCACTTTGGAGGTGAAAAACCCTAACAAAAGAACATGGAGATGAGGTATTTATGGGTTCTAGGTGGGGTTTCACCATGGAAGGACATGGTTTTGACCTGGAGGTAGGTGGAAAGAAGACTAACAACATGAAAATAGGGAAAACTTACTAGTTTTGGTCATAATAACTAAGGAAGAGCTTAAGAAATCCCAAATAGAGAAATTTGGAACCCTAGGAGCCTTCTTCACCCCTTTTACCTTGAGATAAAACCTTCATGGAAAAATAGAGTAGGAATGATGCTCTAAGCTAGAGGAAATAAAGGAGAGCAAGAGTTTTTGAATTTGGAGTTGGGAAGGGGTAGACATGTCTATATAAAGAAAGAGGTCAAGTATGAGGTGTCTATGAGACTTCCCATGTGTCATGTATAAGGGTGTCCATGGACATGCAAGCCTTTATGGATAAGGAAGAATCCAAGCATGAGGTGTCAAGTTTTCCATGTGTCCAATGCTAAGGGTTCCTATGGGCATGCAAACCTTTATGGATAAGGAAGAAGTCAAGCATGAGGTGTCCATGGACCTGTCCATGTGTCTTTAGCCTAGGGATTTCATGGCCATGCAAAAGGATAACTCATAGAGGCTTCTTGAATATCAAATGTTAGTTTATGGAAACTTATAGGCCATCCCAACCGACCTCCAATCAAAGAAATAACCCCATTGGTTGATAGCTTCTAAAGATAAGCTCATTTATAAAGAGAGTAATCCCTAAAATGCCCTTGGAAAGAATCACCTTCAAACCAAGGTGCAACTAGGTTCCCTATGGTTCAAAAACTCAAGAATGGTAAGGGAATAAGATGCATAAAGAAGAGGAGTATTATTGTAGATCCACACTAATTTAATTACTAAAAGGATTGATAATAAACTAGAACAATAATAGAGTTTTTGGAAGCCCAAATGATTTGCTAGAAAGTCCAGCCGTGATTGGATGTCAGATGATCGACTCATGTGTTGATTTACTGGAAAAAATCACCCAGACTATCAAATAGAAAGTCCATTAGATCGACCAGACAAGATCAGTCAATTTGGAACTTTCTCACCATGTTCAGTAGATCAACTGGATTGAACAGTCAATCGACTGGCATATCTATGAACAACTGCTTAAACGTAGCCCATGGATTTTCATTTCTTGATTTCTTTTAAAAACCCTACTCCCTTTCCTCCCTATTTAAATGGACATGGTGGCTAGGGTTTTATCTATATGCTTTGACATGTGAAACCTATCCATTATTACTTACAAGGGAGAGAGAGAAGGAGAACAAGCACAACATTGTGTTGTAGGTGATGTACAACTGCCTTAGGAGAATGTCTACTCACATCCCTGTGTAAGAAAATAGTTAGACTTGCTCCAAGAAAGGTACATCTCGTGCTCCCTCCTTCCTCATACATTGTTGTTCACAAGATCTGCTAATGGAAATATAGATTTTGTTGTTGCTTCCATTACGTTTATTGCTTCATTTCTAAAACATTTCTGTGTTGAGAATTGAATCATGAATGTATCAAGGTCAAAATTATTCATTATTTCCACATGTAGCATATTGGTCCTATACTTAATGGACTTTGGGTTGTAACATGTCTGCAACATGTGCTGTTAATTGATTCAATCTCTACGTAATTATTTTTCAATATTATATGGTTTTTCTTTTGGTCAGAGATTTTGCAATGGTATTACAATTAAATACATGTACATATATGTAGAAGATGCAAACTTATTGCATCTTGTTGGCTCTTGTCTAAGTATATTGCAACTTGGTGCAATTGTATAGAGCTAATGCAAAATCTAATATCTTCATGCATGAAACTAATGCTTATAGCTTAATCATTATTTAATTTTTACTCTAAATTCAACTTTTATCACTAATGAGATACAAAATCTCATTTTTATACTTCCATCTAAATATCTTCATACCATCTATATTTGGATGTCCCTTCTTTGGCACATTGTTCTTGAAGGAACTCCTTTAATGTGCCTAAATCAGGTTGGCATCCTTCATGTTAGATGTAAGAATAATACTAACAACAAAAGAGACATTAATATAGGTCAAAGTGAAGCTTTAGTTTGGTTAAAACCACTTGTGGTTCTACAATTTGTGCATTACTCTGGTTGGGTGTATCAACCATTTGACATTAAAATCTTTTGATCTTATTGAACAAGTCAAGAGTATTATACTTGATCAAGGAGATTGATGATGTTGGATGTAATACATTTACATTAACTAAAGTGACTCACTTTCAATTTTTAATTTTTTTCAAACTTCCAATGCTACATAAGTCTCTTCTCAATTCTTAACCAAGTAATAACAAATACAACTGATCAACAATCTTAAAGTCTTCTAGATGGAATTTTATTCATAGTGATGAGTTGATGACTTGTTATTGCATGATTTCCAATCTTTAGTGTAGTATGAAGTGCACCCATCTCATTTTATTTCTAATAATAATATGTTCTCAAAATAGATATAGTACCTATGGCAGTCAAATTTCTCATTCAAACTCTCCAAGCCAGCCCATATTTTACTTCTAATCATAAGATAGAAGCAACTAAAACCACCGTTTGACTCAGTAGGTCAACTATGACTATTGGATATGTAGACATTTGACACTGAAACATATAGTTTATTGGATAACTGATAACTATATGAAAAAGCTTTTTCCTTATAGCTGAAAGTTGTGTTGGTTGTATGAAGGACCTGACACATTATGTAAAATAAATGTCAGTTACTGATGTAAAAATGTATGTTAAGCAGCTGAAATATTGGCACATCTGTAACATAGATTTTTGTTACATTTGATATCACATTTTCTTCTTATGTTTGTAGATTGTGATGAATGCCAAAAGTGTCTACGTTTTAAACTAGTAAAGCAATTTCTTCCTATTTAGGTGAAAACGTTAATTTTTATCAACATTTTTGAGAAATAATGCGCCAAATATTGAATTCATGCATAGAAAACTAAATACATGTTATATCAATGTTTGAATCATAATATTTTGTACCACATGTAGTATGGTGGATTGTTATTTCATTGTCTCCAAGATGTGATATCACCCTTTATTAAATCTTTGAATATCTTCACATATGGGGCAAAGGTTGTGTTCCTAACACGATTAAAGAAAATTTCATCATTTTTCCCTAATTTATATGTTGGAAATAAAGGATTATTGCAATTAATATTTTGCTGTTGTGTGATATCCTTACTTCAATTTAAATAATCTTTGTTCATGACCGTATGCATTACACATGTAGATCACTGGTAAATTTGTTAGGATCTCTATTATGTGGTAAATGAGTAGTCATATTGTTTGAGACTCATACTCAACTTCTATGCTGGGATCAATGAATTTCTATCCAATATGACTTCTTAGCCTTATTGAAATCACATTATTTGAAATGATGTAGCATCAATTTCTAAAGCTCAAAAGGAAAATTCTAACTTCAGCATGAAAACTGACACTAATGGAAAAACTAACCATATTGGATTGCAATGACTGTCTTCCTAGATTGAACTTTCATCTGTCAAATGTGTTGCCTTCTTAGAGTGCTCTTAAATTAAGGTGTTAGTTGTGCCATGTTTGTCTTTTTATAGTAATATTGTAGCTAAATATCAGTCAAGTTTTTTATTGTCAGATATACCTTGAATGTTCAGGACCACTTTAGATATATCTTCCCACCATTGGAGAATGGGAACCTCGCTGCCCGCACAAAGAGCATATGGGGTTTGGAGGGGTGCACAACTCCTTGGGAGGGTGTGGCCCTATGGGGCAACACATTGTCTTGAATCTAGTTTTTGGAAGCGAAATACCAATCTAGGTCCATCCCATGATTTCATTTAAGATATTTTAATGTGTACCACAATCTATATTTTAGGTTCTACAGAGAAGACCTTTTGGAATTAGGATGTTGTGTTGCGGTTATATCGATTCTAATGAATAAAATATCTATTTTGACCCACTAAGGCAACCCACATTGGGTAAGCCATGTATATATAGTTTTTGTTTCTTATTTGGTACATGTTTGTCTCCCTTTCATTTATCCACTATGGTTAGACTCATATCCACATCATATTTTATCAAAACATATCTATTGTTACTTTATTGACACTAAAAAATTCCTCTTTTTTGTCAGACCAATGTGGATTTTCTCCTAGGCTATTTGTAGCATCCTGAAATTTGATACTATATTATCATTTTGATCTATAATTCATAAGTCTTCCTCACTTATACTTATTCCTACATTTCAAGACTCATTTAGTTATGTAGATCAATTTTCTTGTTCTTTGATACTGATTTCTCAATAATTGAATTCCTTATGTCATGATGACTTAATTTCTTCTTACTTGTGTAACATTCACACATGTGTCCCTCAATGTGGCTTCATTAATCATTTTGATGTCAACTTGAATTGATTCTGAGATATCTTGATTTAGCCTCACATTCGTGGAGTACTCTCAACTGAAATACTAATGGCTTTGGAATATGTTCAACATATTAACAAATTAATGGACATCAATTTTAGCGTAATTAAATGTTGGAATACATATGGTACTAGTCATAGCTTTAATACATGGATTTGGTATATTCTCTAAGATTTAGGTTGATTAGAAGATAAGACTTAGGAAAATCCTCAAACAAAATGAATATTCAATGCAATAGATATAGAATTTAGAAGCAAATAATTCATCAGTAGCCAAATAATAGCTAATAACCCCAAGGACACAAGTCCTTCTCCTTCCTTTGAAATGCTAATAAGAATCTACTACCTAGAAAATAAGAACAATTTTTTTTCCTCTGCTAACATCCCATTTCCCTTTTTCAGTATTGCTAATTGTAAACTGATGATGAAGGAAGTAACCTCCAGTAGACCCCTAATGAACATGAGATGTTTTCTTCCTCTTTACTTGATACCTATGCAGCAACAAATGCTTCATTGCCTCTCTAAAAACCTAGCATTGTCTTCCTACTATAAACACTCCAACACCCTTGACCATATGCAACCCAAATATGCCCAACCTTCTCAACACAACCCTGATCTACAATGCAATAGAATCACCTTCCCTTCCTCTGCATTACTCTTATAGCTTTATAAACTCCACCTCATTGATGAACTCACCGCAACAAGTCTGCAACACCACCGCAAAGATACTGATTTTGTCACAGAGTTATAGACATGGCACCACCTTGTCTATATACCCTGACCACCTCAATCATCTCCAACCCCCTAATTCCATCTCCCTTTCTGCACCCAAAAACTATGGCGGTAGGCAAGGTTGTCGAATGATACACTTGCTACCATTTAAACCCACATCCTCCAAGTATCATAGGAAATGACGCTTGATCCAGGACCACATCCGTGGATTTCCTACTACCTTTGGGCAAGGAGCATGAAAGGTTCTATCGTCGACTACCAAGGTCAACATTGTCGACTTACGGATTTATTCCGATCAAGACTACACCTTCACAGAGACACAAAAGAGATCATTGGTCAACACTCAAGGCTCTAGGAGCATTCTTCCTCTGGCCAACCCACCACCAATCTACCACTCTTCCCTCAATCAGCATGGAACCCAATCCATTACTAGATCAACCAGCTTCCATCAACTCTGGTTTGATGATGCCTATGGCCACTTAACAACCACCCTAGTTCCTCCATGAACATTGTGACTGCGATGACCCACTCCTTCATTCTCTTCCCTCATCTTCTACTTCATCCCCTCTTCAACGCTACCGAGTTTCATCATCACCTGACAGACATTACTTGAGGGACATGGCCATAATGGTTCTCAGCTTGTTCCTCTCTATGACCATGCCCTTTTCCTTCCATCTACATATCCATAACAGAACATATCCGTTAGAAAATTGTAGTTCAAAGAGAAAAGCATCCTAATCCTATTGGTCTCTTATCACCTCTACCTCAAATATAGATTCTGACCTAGGCTTAACATACACTTTTATATACAAAAAATTAACAACCCAAAGCCATTCATCAAGTTCAGGTTCACTAAAAGGGATTAAGATTACCCATCAATTTAATAATTTCCATGAACCATCTTAACTATTTCTTTTCTCTGAGCCTAAGAAACTTGTAGGATACATTAATACATCTGAACTAACAACCTACGATCATACAAACATCAAAGATTACAATACAGTTTGACTTTTATAAGTAAAAAGGAGTTAATTCATAATTTACATAAATTACCACACATTACAAACTTATCTCAACCGACTCTCTTCTCTTATTAGGATCTAGAGGAAGGATAAGAGGCCGACTAACTATTCTAACTATTTCTTCATAAGAATTTTGCTTTATTCTTGATAAAATCTAACTTTCTTCTTCTGGATGAGCTAATCCTTTACCCGATAATTGTTTCAGTAGGTTGAGGATCTACTGGCTCAGTAAGTACAAAATCAACAAATAACTTTTGATAGAAGAGTCAAAAGATAATTCATATTTAGGATAGAAGTAGTTATACAAGCTAGTTACAAACTATAAAATTATTTACATGTAGCATTATTAAGATGACAACTTATTAAAAAACTATACTATGCATTCAAGTGTTCATTTATTATATACTCTGGACCCACATAAGGTGTATCGCAAAATGTGAAAGCATCACAACAAGCTATGATCTCACTGTACAAGACTTAGAAGCATGTTAGGGTTTTTAGCCTTTAATCTCAATGCCCCATATACATCAGGCATCAACACGTCTAGCTCTCAAGGGATAATGGGAGAGGTCAGATATATAGACTCCTCTAAACCTAGATAATCAGACAGATAGTCAAAGTACTCCATCTTATCCTGCATCAATGGTCCTACTGAATATGACCACTGATCAAGTTTTGCATAGATGGCTCTACCAAAGATGACCACTAACCAGCAACACAGGTACCATTGACATCCCCAATTGGGTGTTTGATACCATACTATATTCACTTGATCTAGAGTAGTCCTCCAGTTGGTAGCATGTTTCTTCCTCACAACGCAAGCCTCCTGTGAAGAATTCTATAATGTCCAAAGTATCTAATGTCTAGTGATTATTTGATTTTTTTTGGAAAAATCACCATCCTTTCTAATTATTATCCTATTTTTGACAATTAAGTATTTAGCATTATATACCAACTTCATCTGACTAAGTACCGACTTTCATAATTCTCATAATTCATAATTTGATCCTTTAGTTCTAGAATAGGGAAGACTCATATACCATAGTGCCTCTAAATCCACAATTTCATCACCTGTCATGCATATCATCTTTCTTGAAAACTTTTAATATAGTACACATCACCAAATAAAATTAATAAAGCATTTTTACTACTAGACATCACTACATAAACTTATTAAATTCATCACAACTATCATAGAGTAAGATTCAATATTGAAAAATTATTATTTCAAATATGTATGTTGTAAATCAAGGTTACAAGATGATTTTTTACTCAAGAATCATGTCCAAGTTTACTGATCTCAAAATTTTCACCAAATAAATTTAGATCCTATCTCACATGAGTTCGATTCTAGCTTCAATCCTCAAGATCTCTTCCAAAATTGATCGTTAGGAAGAAAACAAACAAAGAAGTCGAATGGATGTAAAAGAAGGTGAAGGGAGGAGGAATACAACCTTCAATGAGCCAAATAGAAGTTCTCGACCAAGAAAGGAAGCAAGAGAAAATAGATCTACTATTTAAAACTACTTACCATGATTCATTTGTAGCTAAGTTGTTGTTTTCCCATGTTCTTCATGTTCATCTTAAAGGTTGCCCATGTTTGTGCATTAAAACCTAGTTTTGGTGTAATGTGCAATTTACCCAAAACCTAGGGTTCAATATGCAAATTACCACTTCAAAATAGTCCCTAATGTTTCTTGGCATCATGTAGAGAAAATATAATGAGACGGGCATCTCATTTGTATCTCTTTGGAGGAGAGATAATCTTGATATTAAAATAATCAAGATTTAAGCATAATTGGAACTTTACTTCCAACTTAATGCAAAAATAAATATAATAATTAAAGGCCCCTTCAACCAAAAGGTGAGGGAGGAGTTTGCAAGAGAGTGGACGACCATGTTCCTTGCAAAGGCATGAAAATATCTAAAGGAAGTGGATAACTCACTCACCTTATTATAAGAAAAAGAAATATCCACTCACTTATGGATATAAGTATAATATGATTTAAGGTGCTTAATTTGGTTTTCTTTAAATCATGGATAATTGAGAGGAATAAGAGGGAAATAAGATAGCCTCGTGACCAAGGAAGGGAAGGGGGAAAGTGGCAAGGAAATGGAGGAGATAATCCCTACTTTCTCTCTCCTAAAATGAATTTTTAATAAAATGCATATATGCTCCCTTATCCATAGTTTGGATGGGTAATTTCGAAACCCCTTTCACTTCTTTCTTGCAAAAAAACGACCAAGGGATCTTGGAGCAACAAGAGGGTGACCCCAAACTGTTGGTAAGCTTCTTGACCTTCTTTCACCATGATTTCATGGTGGAAATCGAAAATAAATGATGGATTTCTTCTTTTCTCCATGCAATCTTCTATCCTAGCAATTCCTTTTCACTCAAAGCTTGAGGAAGAGCCTTGGGATGGTGAAAGGAGTTGCATCCACCATTGTTGACGTGAGCTTGGAGCTTTGAAGCTCAATTTGAGGCAGGTTTTATAACTTGAACCCTTAACATTGTTATTGCATTCAATTCCTTATCAAATTGTTGATTCTTTCTTATCCTCAAAATTTTATTTGGTTGATTGATGCAATCACCATGAAAATCACAGCAAGTTTCATGGGTTTAGAGATTTATGATGATGACATCATCATAAGCACACACCTCCCTAAATATCTTTTGCAAACGGTTACAATGATATGGTCCAAACAGTTTCACCAAACCGTTTGGGGTTTGGAATCCCAAACCATTTAAGAAGGTTGACCATTTGAATGGGTCAACCATTTGAGGTCAGAACCCTAAAACATGTTGGATAAGGATCAAATGGTTCCAATTGATTAAATCAATGAATAGACAATCATCTAATTGGAAACCCTAATCGGGTTAAGTGCTGATTTTGTAATTGATTAATGTAATTCTTTGGGTTGATTAACCCAAACGGTCTCAAGACCATTTGGAGATCACCCAAATGGTCTCAAGACCGTTTGGAGGTCACCCAAGACCGTTTGGAGGTCTAGGGTTGAGTATGGTTGAGTAGTTGAAGATCCAAAGATATCAAGTTGTAATGCAATCAATAACTAGATTGATGAGCAATCCAATGATGCAAACCCTAATTGAACTTCACCAATTTTGATGATGGATTGGGAAAATGGTCTCAAGACCATTCAGAGGTCATCCAAATGACCTCAAGACCGTTTGAGGTCAGGTCATGCCCAAATTGAATGATGGACCAATGATTTTAAAGCAATTAGTTTAACAATGTCTAATATTGAAGGTTCATCGATTTCAACCATAATTCAATTGGGTTTAAAACCCTAATTGATGACCAATTGAAGGTTTAATCAATTGAAGGATGATTTATTATTTCAATTGAAACATGATGCTTAGGTTCAATTGATGAGTAATTATATAGATTCAATTGATGATGGAGTTAACCGTGGAAACCCCAAATCAATTTTAGTGGTTGAGACAATTCTTGGTCCAATCGGTTTTGAGGAGGTTTGGGACCAAACATTCTCAAGACCGTTTGGGACCAAACGATCCCAAACCGATTGAGACTCAAACGGTTTCAAACATCTAATTTAGCAAATGGTTTCAAGTATCTACTTTAGCAAACGATTTCAAGTATCTACTTTAGCAAACAGTTTCAAGTACCTACTCTGCTAAACAGTTTCAATTGTTAGACTTAGACCATTTGAAGGTTATCCATGCAAGACCATTTGAGGTCTGGTTGGTCAAGACTGTTTGGGGTCTAAATGACCAAGACCGTTTGGAAGTAATTAACCCCAAACCGCATGGACACTTAAGGTGTTTAAAGATCAATTGTATACTTGAATATTATATGATGTGAACCAAAGGTGATTATAGTGATTATACCCTTAATAAGATAGGGTGATTAATACCTTGTGAATGATTAATCCTTAATGATTAAGGAAGTAATGACATAATACATGGTGTCAAGCATTCAATCAAGTTGAGTTGACCTAATCCAATCATGATTGATGCAAATGTCATTTTGTAAAGGATGAGAGAGAGAGGACTTCTTACATGAATGATAATCATGTGGAGGTTAAGTCCCAACACTTTCAACATATAGGAATGTGTAATTGGGGTATGATTTGATAAAGAGACCATGAACCCTAATTAAGAAGGTTAATGAGCCTTAACCCTAATCTAGGGAAATGCTACGTGTAACCCTAATCTAGGGTAGGGATGTAACCCTAATTGAGGGTGATTCCCTGAGAAACCCTAATTGAGGGTGATTCCCTGAGAAACCCTAATTGAGGGTGATTCCCTGAGAAACCCTAATTGAGGGTGATGCAACGTGAAACCCTAATTGAGGGTGATGCCATGTGAAACCCTAATTGAGGGTGATTCCATGAGAAACCCTAATTGAGGGTGATGCCATATCCTATGAAAATGATATGATGAGGACCCCTAATACATGGTGAAGGTATGTGAAACTCTAATTTTGAGTTATAATACATAAAGCCCTAATTCTTGGGCAATATGATGATAAACCAAAACCCTAAGTATTAGGTAATAGTATGAAAGAGCCCTAATGCTAAAATAGTGAGTAATTCCTTATAAAGGAGAATTATCCCAAATAGTTGATTATAGACAACTTTAAGTAAGCAATGCAGTAACCTGAAATGAGTCCATATCATTGAAGATAGCTGGACCATTCTTATGTGTGACCTATGCACTTCATGGTAAAAGTGATATGTTAGTGGATGGAAGTATTAAGATGGAAATATCTTAATACAAGATAAGTTAATAACTCAAGTAAATGGAAGTGATAAGGAAAGTGATACACCAAGATATGACAGATATCACTTTTAGCATTCCAGGATTGATATACCTTAATGCATCTCAAATTCAATATACTTGGACAAGAAACACATGAAATGTGTTATGTAAATTGTTACAATGAAATGTAATAAGTTTGATATACTTTGATAAGTATAGGCTAATATACCTTGAGAAAGGGGTTAAGCCAAACTAATGAGTATGATGTAATCATACCATGATAAGGATGAGAAATGAACTCATACCTTGTATTGATAATCATTTAATGATAAATGATAAGAGTAATAAACATGATTGAATACTCAAGATGTGGAATGGCCTTGTGAGCCATGTGGTTAGATGTTGCCTAGTGATAGGTAACAAGATGTTTAATGGCCTTGTGAGCTATATGGTTAGATGTTGCCTAGTGAGAGGTGACAAGATGCTTTATGGGCCTTATGACCCATGAGAACAATTGTGGTTTAGTGAGAGACACCAAGATAATTATAAAAGTTTATTCTAAGAAATGATAATGTTTTAATAAACTTAATAAAAGGAACAATTGCATTCAGTAAAGAATGTGAAAATATATGAAGGCTAAACCTCAGGGTTCAGAGCCTAGGGAAGGATGTGATGATTAGTGATGGGTCAAAGGAATATATATTCCATGATCCATGTAATCAGGTTTGGTTAAAGCCCAATACTTGGAAGAGGCATGAAGCCTGTAATTAGGGTTGCTTAAAGTCCAATGCCTGACTGTGTAATCAGGGTTGGTTAAAGTCCAATGCCTGGCTGTGTAATCATGATTGGTTAGAGTCCAATGCCTAGCTGTGTAATCAGGGTTGGTTAAAGTCCAATGCCTAGCTGTGTAATCAGGGTTGGTTAAAGTCCAATGCCTGGCTGTGTAATCAGGGTTGGTTAAAGTCCAATGCCTGGCTGTGTAATCAGGATTGGTTAGAGTCCAATGCCTGGCTGTGTAATCAGGGTTGGTTAAAGTCCAATGCTGGCTGTGTAATTAGGATTGGTTAAAGTCCAATGTCTGGCCGTGTAATCAGGATTAGTTAGAGTCCAATGCCTGGCTGTGTAATCAGGATTGGTTAGAGTCCAATGCCTGGCTGTGTAATCAGGATTGCTTAGAGTCCAATGCCTGGCTGTGAAATCAGGATTGGTTAGAGTCCAATGCCTGGCTGTGAAATCAGGATTGGTAGTGTCCAATGCCTGGCGGTGTAATCAGGTTTGGAAGAGTCCAATACCTAGCAGAGGCTCAATGCCTATAATGATGACATAGGATTGGGAATAACCCAATGCATGTGTTGATGATATACGAGTACATGGTAAATGTAATTCCATATCTGTTTAGCAGATTGGCTTAGGCCAACAGATGAAACAAGAATGTTTCATGGGTGATATATTAAGAGAATGACTGTCACAAGAGAATTTTGACGTGATGGTACAATATAACGAATAAATAATATACATGTTCTTCCTATTCCTTATTAGGAGAATATCTGATCTATTGTTCTATCATAAATGGTTACAATGCTTTAAGATGAGAATGCTTTAAACTGCTTATCCTCTGCCCAATTTTATATTATTAAACTGCAATAATAATGTTTTTTTGGGAAGAGAGTTATATCTCCTGTTGGGGCAATTACAATTGTCTCACCCCCGTGAGATCCAACATTTTTAGGTGGACAAGCACAGAGGAGAGTGAGAACATCTTGCAGAGGAAGAACTTCAGCAACAACAGAAACAGCAGTGACAACTCAGGTTGAGTGTACTGTCTGCCATGTCATGTAGGTAGAAGTCCTATGTGGCATCTCTGTACTCTCAGGTCCTCGGAGTTAATAGTTAGTGCTTTTAATGAATCGTTTTGAGATTTTGGCTTGATGCCTCAAGATTCTTATGCTGTCTGTGTTTAGCTTTTAACAAGGCAATTGATGTTGTAAATCTTGAGGAGAGATGATACAAGATATGTACTTATGAACTAGGATGTAAATGTAATATATTGGTTCTCGTAGAAAGAGTTTTCCTATGATTGGATCTCTTTGAAAAAGGTTTTAAATGTTTAGTGATTTTCAGTAATCCGCTACAAATGATACGCTTCCGCATTAATTAATCTTATTTTCTGAGTTGGATGCCACAATTTAGTGGTATCAGAGCTCTAGGTTCACTGAGTCTACAGAGACATAGGACTAAGGTATCGAGTCTGTTCTAAGTGTACCTTAGTGTATCTTATAGTGCCTTCTGCTTATGAAGAAGAAGATATATAACTCCAAGATGTCTGGAGAACACGAGGAACACGTTGCTGAGAGCAATGTTGCTGCACCAGTGGGAGGTGCAAGGGATCAGACAAGGGAGGAACCAGTGCCTAAAAATCCACATGTTGATGAAGTCATGAGAGGAAACCCAGATGATCATAATCTTTTTGGGAAACTCATGACCACACTGAGGTATATGGCATACCAGATGCCAGCACCTGCACCTAGGGCACCAGCTCCCAATGAGGGAAATGGGTCTAGTAAGACTTTTGAACGACTACGTCGTGTAGGAGCCATAGAATATGCTGCAACATCTGACCCAACAGATGCTGATTTATGGCTCACTGAGTTAGAAAAGGCTTTTAAGATCCTTAGTATCCCAGATGTTGACAAAGTTAAACATGCTGTGTACCTTTTGAAGGGTAGTGCTGGACATTGGTGGGCTATAGAAGAAATAAAAAGGAATGATGAAGAGGTTGAATGGGAGGAATTTCGTCGAGAATTCGTCAATAAGTATTTTCCAAGGACTTATTTAGATGAAAAGATCTCACAGTTTGAGAAGATTCGACAAGGATCCATGTCAATAAGTGAATATGAGGTTAAGTTCATGGAGCTTTTACGATTTTGTCCTCAGATGGCTGCTACTGAGGAGGAAAAGATTCAATGTTTTGAGAAAGGATTGAATGCTGAGATGTCTATTCCGGCATCTGCCCTAGAAAGTAGAGAGAGGTTTACCACATTTGTGGAGTCAATTTGAAGGATAGAAGGGTCTATGACAAAGAAATATGAGACATACCTTAAAAGGAAGTCTAAACAGTCACATGAACAAGGAATTAGTGGTACTAAACAATCAAAGATTTCAGTAGTACCAACTCAAGTACAATATAGTGCACCTGAGCAGCAGTCACCTAAAAAGCTTCGAGCTTGCTATAGATGTGGACAGATAGGACATCTGAGGTGGCAATGTCCAAATAGAAAGTGATGAGGTGACTCAATAGATAAGACACTGGATAACTTGTAATAAGTAGACATATTAAGACAAAAGTTTCTATTTTGAATTATCTTGCACTCTCTACTATAAGAAGGGTAGTTGTTGTATAGTTCATCTGTAAAATCCTTTGAGAAAATGAGGAATAGATAAGTAGAATAAAAACTTGTGTTTAGTTTAAATATTCTCTTATATGCTTTGAAATTTCTCTTTCTTTATTAAGGAAGGGAAGAAATGAAAGAGGAACTTAGAGAAAAATCTGAGACATTAAGTATATCAAATTTAAAGAAATGAAAACATAAAATAAAATAAAAGCATACTACCTAAATTCATCTCTTGAATACCCTGGCCAGGTATTCATTTACTAAAGGCAAGGTAAGTATGACATACCTAGATTGTTATCTTTTTGATTACTCTGATCAAGTAATCATTCTGAAACAATCCAAAGAAGCCTAATGAAGAAGGAGATGTGGCATGGATATTTATACCACATTCTAAATGATATACGAAGGAATTTGATTTAATTATAAATCAACTTATAAACAAAAGAAGAATATGATTCTTTGTTTTCTTTCCTTTTAGGGACATGGCAATCAAGTGGGTCTTAGGACACTTGATGTTCACAATTAAAAATGCTTATTGATGGATACTTAGAAAAAGTATCAGTTTGTCTTGAACTTGGGTTACAAGAAAGAGATGTGTGTAACGAGTAATGTCCCAGGATGAAACAAAGATGAATATGTGATGTGTTTCCAGCACATGTAATGGATACCAAGGTAAGGGATTCTGGTATCAGATAAAGTATGTTGACCATCTGGAGTGGTTAACTGTGAAATTAGATCAATTATATAAAATAGCATGGACATCATATGTTAGGGGTTTATGCCTTGCATAAACATGACATTAAGATGTTATGAGACTTGATTAGATGATATATGAATAATATCTATCTTTCTTTATCTGGGATTTCGGGGACGAAATCCTTGTTAGGGGTTTATAATTTGTAACATCCCTGACCTGGGTTATGCCTTAACCCTAGGTGTTTTTCTTAATAAAGATAATTATATGTTTGATTTTATCTTTTTAAAAGTAATTAAGTCTCAAGAGGAACTTATGTTTCAATTTTAGTCCTTTTTGAACAATGTTGAAACAATGTTTTGTCTATCTTGGACTAAAGTGCAAATTAGCCAAGTTGAGGGGTTAAATTGCAAATGTTACATGATAAGATGTTGATCATATGTTGAAGCATCATGAGAATGAATATGATGCAGAGGTATGGCTTGTGGTAGCCTGAGTACCAAGAAAGAGCTGATAAAGCAATGTTTGTGCATTAAAATCTAGTTTTGGTGTAATGTGCAATTTACCCAAAACCTAGGGTTCAATATGAAAATTACCACTTCAAAATAGTCCCTAATGTTTCTTGGCATCATGTAGAGCAAATAAAATGAGAGGGACATATCATTTGTATCTCTTTGGAGGAGAGAGAATCTTGATATAAAAATAATCAAGATTTAAGCATAATTGGAACTTTACTTCCAACTTAATGCAAAAATAAATATAATAATTAAAGGCCCCTTAACTCAAAACGTGAGGGAGGAGTTTGCAAGAGAGTGCACGACTATGTGCCTTGCAAAGGCACGAAAATATCTAAAGGAAGTGGATAACTCACTCACCTTATTAAAAAGAAATATTCACTCACTTATGGATATTAGTATAATATGATTTAAGGTGCTTAATTTGCTTTTCTTTAAATCATGGATAATTGAGAGGAATAAGAGGCAAATAAGATAGCCTCGTGACCAAGGAAGGGAAGGGGGAAAGTGGCAAGGAAATGGAGGAGATAATCCCTACTTTCTCTCTCCTAAAATGAATTTTTAATAAAATGCATATATGCTCCCTTATCCATAGCTTGGATGGGTAATTTCAAAACCGCTTTCACTTCTTGCTTGAAGAAAAACGACCAAGGGAGATTGGAGCAACAGGAAGACGACCCCAACCTATTGGTAAGCTTCTTGACCTTCTTTCACCATGATTTCATGATGGAAATCGAAAATAAATGATGGATTTCTTCTTTTCTCCATGCAATCTTCTATCCTAGCCATTCCTTTTCACTCAAAGCTTGAGGACGAACCTTGGGATGGTGAAATGAGTTGCATCCACCATTGTTGACATGAGATTGGAGCTTTGAAGCTGAATTGGAGGCGGGTTTTATAACTTGAACCCTTAATATTGTTATTGCATTCAATTCCTTATCAAATTGTTGATTCTTTCTTATCCTCACAATTTTATTTGGTTGATTGATGCAATCACCATGAAAATCACAGCAAGTTTTGTGGGTTTAGAGCTTGATGATGATGACATCATCATAATCACACACCTCCCTAAATATCTTTTGTAAACAGTTACAATGATATGGTCCAAACAGTTTCACCAAACCGTTTGGAGACCAAACGGTTTCCAAACCATTTGGGGTTTGGAATCGCAAACCATTTAAGAAGGTTGTGTTGGGTTTTATGGGAGGCAGAGAAGCAGCGGAAACAAAAAGTTTTCTCCCAAAACCCAGAACAAAAGGAATCGCGTCAACGTCTATATAATAGGAAAGATGGTTTGTAGATGCATACTTTGTCCCGAGGCTTGCTCGGCGACAGTACCTCGCGCCTTGCGCGGTCTTCACCTCTGGTCTTAATCGGTGTCTGTGCTGCTCCTGGTCGCATTGAGACTGAAGACTCCTGGTCTCACTGGGACTGTCAGGATTGACAGTTGTCCTCCGAGCGGCAGAGGTGTCCCGCCTCTACAGTCGTCCACACAGACTGCCTGGAACTCCGATCTCCTTGTCCCACAAGGAATCAGAAGGAGTCGCACCCTCCTATTGGCATACTAGTCGCCAACACACTCTCCTACCACCAGTCGCTTTATGTAGTTATCTTTCCCTTGCTGTGCCTCCCTTATCGGGTAACACTTGCTCGGGCTCTCTCAGTTACTAAAACTAGAGAGAACGACAACTTCACAGAGTAAATGGTTTCACCGAGTTGTACTTTGAGAAGCCCCCAATACCCCTATATATATAGGAGGGTCATGGGACAGGGTTCTCTATCCCGGACAATGCGGGACTAAAGCAGGAGTAGAAGGGTTCAAGATTTTCCACAAAAACAACCAACTCACAACCTGAATTGATCGTTTCATAACTGAAACGGTCGGTTGGGGATCTAAGCCGGTCGGTTGAAACCTCAACCGATCGGTTGGGACCCATGAACCGGTCGGTTCACTTCTGAACCGGTCGGTTCATGGTCCTGACCAGTTCCCGATTGACTTTCTTTCTTTTATTTCTAATTGGTATCAAATACCAATCCTTGTTCCAATCAAATTGGGCAAGTGAAACGAAAGGAAATTTATCACCAATCTTACTTTCCCAACTTGCCCGGTTGCAACAGTTGAACCGATCATTTCAACACTTGAAGCAATCGTTCACCCTATCCATGAGCCGATCGACTCACTACTTGAGCCGATCAGTTCATCACATGAGCCGATCGGTTGGGAGTGCAGATTGTGCAGAATCAATCAATTATGGTTTCAATCAATCCGATACTCTAATCAATCAGTCCAACACCTTGAACACTATGATATTGAGCTATCAATTAATTGAGTGTTTAATGGAACTACTAAACTCCTTTAGTAATCAATCTAAACATGTTTGTGGACAAACTCCTATTCCATGTTAAATCCTATGTGTGTGACCCTGTAGGTCCATTTCACACTGGTAGTGAAAGTCCATAACACTTATGACTTCATAAGCAAAGAGCGGTGCCTAGTCACACATCAGTGCTACCCAAGTGAAATAGAAAGTTGGAGAACATCTTTCAATCCTACAATCCGTGAATGGTGTTACAATGAATGTATAATTCCTTTGTCACTGATATCCTGAATGAACTCGAGGCATGGAACAATCATCCTGTCAACATTCATTCATTTCCTTGATCTCAGAGCAGACTGGGTGAGATGTGTGTGACATCAATATCACATATTGATTCACATGTGCATGTGCATGCCTTTCTCAATCCTACTCATCAAGTGGCCAAGGACATCAAACTCCCTTAGGAGGGACAAATCCCATATCTATCACTCACCCCTCAAAAAGCCCCATGTGTCAAAGCCACCCAATCATCACCTTTATAACAACCCATGTTTCAGGACTGCGTTTGATGATGTCAAAGTGTACCCAACGACATGTATTGAGTGTAGTGATTTTAGGTCTAAGAATCACACTCACCACCATCAATGTGAGAGCTGATTGTGACTACCAAGTCATGGTTCCATGTGTCACTCTCACGGTGGGTCTGTCCGGTACCTTGTTCTCTAACAAGTACCTATGTGCTTGGTTTGATATCATTATCTCACGACTAATGATATTTTGTCATCAACCAACACACAATCTAGTCTTTAGTGTTATTGATGTCTATGTTTATTTCCACAATAACAACCGACTAGGGACTAAAAAAGAATGTATACTCTTAACATCCGTATGATCTCATCGTTTAGGTCCTCAACCCAAAAGCATACGTCATTGAGTAAAACCATTCTTAGACATCTATCATGTTACACCATCATCTCAGAAACAGTTTAAACATATAGATCGGAAATTGCCTTTATTATTATTCAAATCATTTACAAAGTATCCCATTACAATCATCATATGACTTGCTCTATGGGCATACATACCAACAGACTCCCACTTGCACTTAGATCCAGTCACCAAGGAACCTCAGTCCTTGTGACCTAGCATGACCATCATGCTTCTGCTAAGAAAGGGCCTTAGTCAGTGGATCAACTATGTTGTCCTCAGTTGGTACTCTGCAAATCTTCACATCTCCTCACTGTACGATCTCTCATATGAGATGGAAGTGCCGCAGTATGTGCTTGGACCGCTGATGTGATTTGGGTTCCTTAGCTTGTGAAATAGCTCCATTATTGTCACAATAAAGCTCAATTGCATCACAGCTACTGGGAACTACACCAAGTTTAGAAATGAACTTCCTGATCCACACAGCCTCCTTTGCTGCATGTGAAGCAGCAATATACTCAGCCTTTGTAGTCGAATCGGCAACTGTTTCTTACTTGGAACTCTTCCAGCTCACAACTTCATTATTAAGGCAAAATACAAATCCTGACTGCCATCTGTAATCATCTTTATCGGTTTGGAAGCTTGCATCGGTGTAACCCTTTACAACCAACTCTTCCTCGCCGCCGTAAATAAGAAACTGATCCTTAGTCCTTCGTAAGTACTTGAGGATGTTCTTTACGGCTGTCCAGTGAGCATCCCCGGGATCTGACTGGTACCTGCTTGTCATGCTGAGAGCATACGAGACATCTGGGCGTGTGCACAACATAGCGTACATGATGGATCTGATGGCTGATGCATATGGGATCCCACTCATACGCTCCCTCTCTTCACAAGATTGGGGACATTGAGCTCTAGAGACGGCGAATCCATGTAGCATGGGGATGTTGCCTCTCTTTGAGTTCTCCATGCTGAACCGCTTCAACACTTTGTCAATGTACGTGCTTTGACTTAGTCCGAGAATCCTTCTAGATCTATCTCTATAGATCTTAATTCCTAGAATGTTGGATGCTTCTCCTAAGTCCTTCATTGAGAAAGTATTCCCAAGCCAAGTATTTACCTTCTCTAAGGCTAAGACATCATTCCCCATCAAAAGTATGTCATCCACATACACTATGAGGAATGTGGTCGAGCTCCCACTAACCTTCTTGTACACACAAGGTTCATCTTCATTTTGAATAAAGCCAAACACTTTGACTTCCTCATCAAATCGAAGATTCCAACTCCGAGATGCTTGCTTCAATCCATAGATTGACCTTTGCAGTTTACAGACTTTATTGGCATTCTTTGAATCTACAAAACCTTCAGGCTGTGTCATATACACATCCTCATTTATATTCCCGTTAACGAATGCAGTTTTACCATCCATCTACCAAATCTCATAGTCATAATAAGCTGCAATAGCAAGCATGATCCTGATGGACTTAATCATGACAATTGGAGAAAAGGTTTCATCATAGTCAACACCTTGAACTTGTCGAAATCCCTTCGCAACCAATCTGCCTTTATAAGTTTGCACATTGCCATCCATGTCGGTCTTCTTCTTAAAGACCCACTTGCACCCTATGGGTTTTACCCCTTCGGGTGGTTCCACCAAAGTCCATACTTTGTTGGAGTACATGGATTCCATCTCGGATCTCATGGATTCAAGCCATTTCTCAGAATCTGGTCCCTCCATAGCCTCTACGGAGGTAGTTGGATCATCATCTATGATCAACTCACCACCTTCCTGAGTCACAAGGTATCCAAACCTCTCAGGTTCAAGGTAGGCCCTACTAGATCTACGAGGTCCTTGTGTTACCTGAGGAGACTGAGATTCCACAACACCTTGTGAATCTCCATTTTCCTCTTGTACATCCACCAGTTCTATGTTTTCTTGTTGGGCTTGAACCTCTTCAAGCTCTATTTTCCTCCCACTGCTTCCTTTGGAAATAAATTCCTTCTCTAGGAATACAGCATCCCTGGCAACAAACACTTTGTTGTCAGTAGGGTGGTATAGATAATATCCCTTGGTCTCCTTGGGATATCCAACAAAATAACATTTATCAAACTTGGGTCCAAGCTTATCAGGAAACATTTTCCTAACGTAAGCCTCACAATCACAAATCTTCATAAAAGACAAATTGGGACGCTTCCCTGTCCATATCCCATATGGTGTCTTTTGAACCGATTTAGATGGTACTCGGTTAAGTGTAAACGCGGCAATTTCAAGAGCATAACCCCAGAAAGAAATTGGAAGATCAGCAAAACTCATCATTGATCACACCATATCCAACAATGTGCGATTCCTTCTTTCAGACACACCATTATGTTGTGGTGTTCCAGGCGGAGTCCATTGTGATACAATACCACAGGCTCGCAGAAGGTCCTCAAACTCCTGGCTTAAGTATTCTCCACCTCGATCGGATCGAAGTGCCTTAATACTTTTACCAAGTTGGTTCTGTACTTCATTCATGAAATCCTTGAACCTTTCAAGGGTTTCTGACTTATGTTTCATCAGGTACACATAGCCATACCTACTGAAGTCATCAGTAAAGGTAATGAAGTACTGATACCCACCTCTGGCATTAGTTCTAAAGGGCCCACATACATCAGTATGTATGAGTCCTAATAGATCACTAGCTCTCTCACCTTTACCTAAAAAGGGAGTCTTGGTCATCTTGCCCAATAAACAAGATTCACATGTCTCTATTGATTCACAATCAAAAGAGTCTAGATAACCATCTTTATGGAGTCTAGAAATGCGCCTCTCATTTATGTTCCCTAGACGACAATGCCAAAGATATGTTTTGTTTGAGTCGTTGAGTTTTTGCTTTTTGGTGTTTACATTGTATACACTTGTCTCTAGATCTATCAAGTATAAACCATAAGACATTGGGGCACTGCCATAAAAGATCCCATCTTTAGAAATGGAACAATTTCCATTCTTAATAAGAAATCTAAATCCATCCTTGTCCAAACAAGAGACGGAAATGATATTCCTATTTATGGCATGTACATAATAGCTGTTCTTCAACTCTATTATTAGCCCACTTGGTAGAGTTAACTCATAGGTTCCTACGGCACTGGCGACAACTCTTGCCCCATTGGCAACACATAGTTCAACATCACCTTTCCCCAAAGGCCTACTTCTCTTAAGATCCTTCACATTTGAACAAATGTGAGATCCGCATCCGGTATCAAGTACCAATGACGAAGAAGTAGTAAAGTTAATCTCTATCACGTATACACCAGAAGTAGAGATCTCTATCTCTAACTTCTTCTTCCATCGTTCCTTCCATCCTCTCCATGTAGAAGAAATTGGTTTGGCGAGAGAACCCTTCTCTCCCTCACCTTTCGTTCCATTGATCTCTATTAATGAACTTTCTTTCTTCTTCACCAACACATTAACCGTACATAGAGTGGACTCAAAGGCTCCTGGTAGATCTAGATTGTGTAGAACACTTCTCATAGTCCTCAACCAGTTATGGAATTTATTCTCAATTATTTTTCCCATTTTAAAAGATGTTTCCTTTGCCATTCTACAAGAGAAAATTGCATTTTGTCAAAACTCCTTTTGATTTGATTTGAATAAAATTTGACGATAGTGAATTAGGCCTTTAATTAATTACCGCTCCCACTATTTTGACTCAAATTGATAGCCCTCACCATCAATTTGGAATATTACAATGTACAATCTTCTAGTGGGTCAAGATCCATATTTCATCAAGTCATGAGTCAGCTTTGGCTGATCGCCCATAATCTTGACTATTTAGGTAGGCCATCATGCCAATTGCATCATATGCAACTCTTGATGAATGAACATGCACAACACCTTGCCATGAACATTCCGTGCCTCTGGGCTTAGACGCTCTAAGAATCACTAGTTAAGTCTATCCCAAAAGCCGACACGGTAAACATGCACCCTACTTTGGAAGAACCTGCATGTCGACCCTTCACACTTCCACAAGATGGACGGCGCACCACGCTTTGGTGTAACCTACTTTTGGTCGATCGAGTTTGCCATGTGTGTCGCTAATGGAAGGCGTATAAGACTTAATATTTTAATGAGGGATTTGGTTTTTATATACATATACATATCCAATCAACACAAAATATAGTACGTATCATATACATGCTATATCCCACAGAAAACATGCAAAACGATAAAAGCAATGATTATGGCCATCCTATTCTGATTCCTCGAGCCAAGAGAAATCATGGTCATCTAGGTCTACATCACTTGCAACCTGTACAAGATGAAATTTGTGCCTGCCTTTTTGGGTTTGATCAGCTCATCTTCATGACTGTTTGGCTCGCCATCAAGTTGGTTGTTCAGGTACCACCAGCCGATCGACTGGCGCCTCCAGCCGATCGGTTCACTGATCGTCGTGCATATCCTCAGGTCGCCACTCGCTCATATTTCTCCTCGAACCGGTCGTCTGGAACACCAACTGATCAGTTCACACCTTGAACCGATCGTCTCAGGTCGTCCGCCGTTCTTTGACATAACAAGAAATAAAATCTATCCTATTTACAATTGAATTGTGAAACCCCGAGTTACATTCGGGGGGAGCAAAGGTAGGAAAGAAGTCTCGAATTATTTCGAGTTACATCATGAATAGGAGAAAAGGGAATCCGTGCGCAGACCGAGATGCAAGCAACCACATACAACCACACACAGATATAGGGTTTCTAGGCCATAACCATGCTACACATCCACCACAAAACTCGTTTAAGGGCGACGCGTATCGAGTGCATTATATTACATATCATATATGTATATTTGGGATTTGTGGATTGGACATGCATAAAGCCAATTTTATTCGCATCGTATGCAATAAATAAAGATGACAAACCAAAATTGATCATATCGATAATCCTAAAATATAGAGCAGTTGACGTGGCTCTGATACCACTGTTGGGTTTTATGGGAGGCAGAGAAGCAGCGGAAACAAAAATTTTCTCCCAAAACCCAGAACAAAAGGAATCGCGTCAACGTCTATATAATAGGAAATATGGTTTGTAGATGCATACCATGTCCCGAGGCTTGCTCGGCGACAGTACCTCACACCTTGCGCGGTCTTCACCTCCGGTCTTGGATGGTGTCTGTGCAGCTCCTGGTCGCACCGAGACTGAAGACTCCTGGTCTCACCAGGACTGTCAGGATTGACAGTTGTCCTCTGAGCGACAAAGGTCTCCCGCCTCTACAGTCGTCCACACGGACTGCCTGGAACTCCGATCTCCTTGTCCCACAAGGAATCGGAAGGAGTCACACCCTCCTGTTGGCGTACTAGTCGCCAACACACTCTCCTGCCACCAGTCGCTTTCTGTAGTTGTCTTTCCCTTGCTGTGCCTCCCTTATCGGGTAGCACTTGCTCAGGCTCTCTCGGTTACTAAAACCCAGAGAGAACGACAACTTCACAGAGCAACTGGTTGCACTGTGTTGTACTTTGAGAAGCCCCCAATACCCCTATATATAGGAGGGTCATGGGACATGGTTCTCTATCTTGGGCAATGAGGGACTAAAGCAGGAGTAGAAGGGTTTGAGATTTTCCACAAAAACAACCAACTCGCAACCTGAACCGATCATTTCATAACTGAAATGGTCGGTTGGGGATCTGATCCGGTCAGTTGAAACCTCAACCGATCGGTTGGGACCCATGAACCGGTCAGTTCACTTCTGAACCGGTCGGTTCGTGGTCCTGATCAGTTTCCGATTGACTTTCTTTCTTTTATTTCTAATTGGTATCAAATACCAATCCTTGTTCCAATCAAATTGGGCAAGTGAAATGAAAGGAAATTTCTCACCGATCTTACTTTCCCAACTTGCCCGATTGCAATAGTTGAACCGATCATTTCAACACTTGAAGCAATCGTTCACCCTGTCCATGAGACGATCGACTCACTACCTGAGCCGATCGGTTCACCTAGCTGAGCCGATCAGTTCATCACATGAGCCGATCAGTTGGGAGTGCAGATTGTGCAGAATCAGTCAATTGCGGTTTCAATCAATCCGATACTCTAATCAATCAGTCCAACACCTTGAACACTATGATATTGAGCTATCAATTAATTGAGTGTTTAATTGAACTACTAAACTCCTTTAGTAATCAATCTAAACATGTTTGTGGACAAACTCCTATTCTAGGTTAAATCCTATGTGTGTGACCCTACAGGTCCATTTCACGTTGGTAGTGAAAGTCCATAACACTTATGACTTCACAAGCAAAGAGCGGTGCCTAGTCACACATCAGTGCTACCCAAGTGAAATAGAAAGTTGGAGAACAACTTTCAATCCTACAATCCGTGAATGGTGTTACAGTGAATGTATAATTCCTTTGTCATTGATATCGTGAATGAACTCGAGGCATGGAACAGTCATCCTGTCAACATTCATTCATTTCCTTGATCTCAGAGCAGACTGGGTGAGATGTGTGTGACGTCAATATCACATATTGATTCACACGTGCATGCTCATGCCTTTATCAATCCTACTCATCAAGTGGCCAAGGACATCAAACTCCCTTAGGAGGGACAAATCCCATATCTATCACTCACCCCTCAAAAAGCCCCATGTGTCAAAGCCACCCAATCATCACCTTTATAACAACCCATGTTTCAGGACTGCGTTTGATGATGTCAAAGTGTACCCAACGACATGTGTTGAGTGTAGTGATTTCAGGTCTAAGAATCACACTCACCACCATCACTGTGAGAGCTGACTGTGACTACCAAGTCATGGTTCCATGTGTCACTTTCATGGTGGGTCTGTCCGGTACCTTATTCTCTAACAAGTACCTATGTGCTTTTTTTGATATCACTATATCATGACTAATGAGATTCTATCATCAACCAACACACAATCTAGTCTTTAGTGTTATTGATGTCTATGGTTATTTCCACAATAACAACTGACTAGGGACTAAACAAGAATGTATACTCTTAACATCCGTATGATCTCATCGTTTAGGTCCTCAACCCAAAAGCATACGTCATTGAGTAAAAACATTCTTTAGACATCTATCATGTTACACCATCATCTCAGAAACAGTTTAAACATATAGATCGGAAATCGCCTTTATTATTATTCAAATCATTTACAAAGTATCCCATTATAATCATCATATGACTTGTTCTATGGGCATACATATCAATAGGTTGACCATTTGAATGGGTTGACCGTTTGAGGTCAGAACCCTAGAACATGTTGGATAAGGATCAAATGGTTCCAATTGATTAAATCAATGAACAAACAATCATCTAATTGGAAACCCTAATCGGGTTAAGTGCTGATTTTGCAATTGATTAATGTAATTCTTTGGGTTGATTAACCCAAACGGTCTCAAGACCATTTGGAGATCACCCAAATTGTCTCAAGAATGTTTGGAGGTCACCCAAGACCGTTTGGAGGTCTAGGGTTGAGTATGGCTGAGTAGTTGAAGATCCAAAGATATCAAGCTGTAATGCAATCGATAACTAGATTGATGAGCAATCCTATGATGCAAACCCTAATTTAACTTCACCAATTTTGATGATGGATTGGGAAAATGGTCTCAAGACCATTTGAAGGTCATCCAAATGACCTCAAGACCGTTTGAGGTCAGGTCATGCCCAAATTGAATGATGGACCAATGATTTTAAAGCAATTAGTTCCACAATGTCTAATATTGAAGGTTCATCGATTTCAACCATAATTCAATTGGGTTTAAAACCCTAATTGATGAACAATTGAAGGTTTAATCAATTGAAGGATGATTTATTATTTCAATTGAAGCATGATTCTTAGGTTCAATTGATGATTAATTATATAGATTCAATTGATGAGGGAGTTAACCATGGAAACCCTAAATCAATTTTAGTGGTTGAGACAATTCTTGGTCCAATCAGTTTTGAGGAGGTTTGGGACCAAACGATCCCAAACCGATTGAGACTCAAATGGTTTCAAACATCTACTTTAGCAAATGGTTTCAAGTATCTACTTTATAAAATAGTTTCAAGTATCTACTTTAGCAAACAGTTTCAAGTACCTACTTTGCTAAACGGTTTCGATTGTTCGACTTAGACCATTTTAAGGTTATCCATGCAAGACCGTTTGAGGTCTGGTTGGTCAAGACCATTTGGGGTCTAAGTGACCAAGACCGTTTGGAAGTAATTAACCCCGAACCGCATGGACACTTAAGGTGTTTAAAGATCAATTGTATAATTGAATATTATATGATGTGAACCAATGGTGATTATAGTGATTATACCCTTAATAAGATAGGGTGATTAATACCTTGTGAATGATTAATCCTTAATGATTAAGGAATTAGTGACATAATACATGGTGTCAAGCCTTCAATCAAGTTGAGTTGACCTAATCCAATCATGATTGATGCAAATGTCATCTTGTAAAGGATGAGAGAGAGGACTTCTTACATGAATGATAATCATGTGGAGGTTGAGTCCCAACACTTTCAACATATAGGAATGTGTAATTGGGGTATGATTTGATAAAGAGACCATGAACCCTAATTAAGAAGGTTAATGAACCTTAACCCTAATCTAGGGCAATGCTAGGTGTAACCCTAATCTAGGGTAGGGATGTAACCCTAATTGAGGGTGATTCCATGAGAAACCCTAATTGAGGGTGATTCCTTGAGAAACCCTAATTGAGGGTGATGCCATGTGAAACCCTAATTGAGGGTGATGCCATGTGAAACCCTAATTGAGGGTGATTCCATGAGAAACCCTAATTGAGGGTGATTCCATGAGAAACCCTAATTGAGGGTGATGCCATATCCTATGCAAATGATATGATGCAGAGCCCTAATACATGGTGAAGGTATGCGAAACTCTAATTTTGAGTTATAATACATAAAGCCCTAATTGTTGGGCAATATGATGATAAACCAAAGCCCTAAGTATTAGGTAATAGTATGAAAGAGCCCTAATGCTAAAATAGTGAGTAATGCCTTATAAAGGTGAATTATCCCAAATAGTTGATTATAGACAACTTTAAGTAAGCAATGCAGTAACCTGAAATGAGTCCATATCATTGAAGATAGCTGGACCATTCTTATGTGTGACCTATGCACTTCATGGTAAAAGTGATAGGTTAGTGGATGGAAGTATTAAGATGGAAAATATCTTAATACAAGATAAGTTAATAACTCAAGTAAATGGAAGTGATAAGGAAAGTGATACATCAAGATATGACAGATATCACTTTTAGCATTCCAGGGTTGATATACCTTGATGCATCTCAAATTCAATATACTTGGACAAGAAACACATGAAATGTGTTATGTAAATTGTTACAATGAAATGTAATAAGTTTGATATACTTTGATAAGTATAGGATAATATACTTTGAGAAAGGGGTTAAGCCAAACTAATGAGTATGATGTAATCATACCATGATAAGGATGAGAAATGAACTCATACCTTTTATTGATAATCATTTAATGATAAATGATAAGAGTAATAAACATGATTGAATACTCAAGATGTGGAATGGCCTTGTGAGCCATGTGGTTAGATGTTGCCTAGTGATAGGTAACAAGATGTTTAATGGCTTGTGAGCCATATGGTTAGATGTTGCCTAGTGAGAGGTGACAAGATGCTTTATGGGCCTTATGAGCCATGAGAACAATTGTGGTCTAGTGAGAGGCACCAAGATAATTATAAAAGTTTATTGTGAGAAATGATAATGTTTTAATAAACTTAATAAAAGGAACAATTGCATTCAGTAAAGAATGTGAAAAGCTATGAAGGATAAACCTCAGGGTTCAGGGCCTAGGGAAGGATGTGATGATTAGTGATGGGTCAAAGGAATTTATATTCCATGATCCATGTAATCAGGTTTGGTTAAAGCCCAATACCTGGCAGAGGCATGAAGCCTGTAATCATGGTTGGTTAAAGTCCAATGCCTGGCTGTGTAATCAGGGTTGGTTAAAGTCCAATGCCTGGCTGTGTAATCAAGATTGGTTAGAGTCCAATTCCTGGCTGTGTAATCAGGGTTGGTTAAAGTCCAATGCCTGGCGGTGTAATCAAGGTTGGTTAAAGTCTAATGCCTGGCTGTGTAATCAGGGTTGGTTAGAGTCCAATGTCTGGCTGTGTAATCAGGGTTGGTTAAAGTCCAATGCCTGGCTGTGTAATTAGTATTGGTTAGAGTCCAATGCCTGGCTGTGTAATCAGGATTGGTTAGAGTCCAATGCCTGGCTGTGTAATCAGGATTGGTTAGAGTCCAATACCTGGTTGTGTAATCAGGATTGGTTAGAGTCCAATGCCTGGCTGTCAAATTAGGATTGGTTAGAATCCAATGCCTAGCTGTGAAATCAGGATTGGTAGTGTCCAATGCCTGGCGGTGTAATCAGGTTTGGAAGAGTCCAATACCTGGCAGAGGCTCAATTCCTGTAATGATGACATAGGATTGGGAATAACCCAATGCCTGTGTTGATGATATATGAGTACATGGTAAATGTAATTCCATATCTGTTTAGAAGATTGTCTAAGGCCAACAGATGAAACAAGATTGTTTCATGGGTTATATATTAAGAGAATGAATGTCACAAGAGAAGTTTTACATGATGGTACAATATAACGAGTAAATGATATACATGTTCTTCCTATTCCTTATTAGGAGAATAGCTGATCTATTGTTCTATCATAAATGGTTACAATGCCTTACGATGAGAATGCTTTAAACTGCTTATCCTCTATCCAGTTTTATATTATTAAACTGCAATAATAATGTTTTTTTTTGGAAGAGAGTTATATCTCCCGCTCGAGCAATTACAATTGTCTCACCCCCATGGGATCCAACATTTTTAGGTGGACAAGCACGGAGGAGACTGAGAACATCTTGCAAAGGAAGAACTTCAGCAGCACCAGGGACAACAGTGACAACTCAGGTTGAGTGTACTGTCTGTCGTGTCATGTAGGTAGAAGTCCTATGTGTCGTCTCTATACTCTCAGGTCCTCAGAGTTAATAGTTTGTGCTTTTAACAAATTGTTTTGAGATTTTGGCTTGATGCCTCAAGATTCTTATGCTGTTTGTGTTTAGCTTTTAACAAGGCAATCGATGTTGTAAATCTCGAGGAGAGATGATACAAGATATGTACTTATATACCAGGATGTAAATGTAATACATTGGTTCTCGTAGAAAGAGTTTTCCTATGATTGGATCTCTTTGAAAAAGGTTTTAAATTTTTAGTGATTTTCAGTAATCCGCTGCAAATGATACACTTCCTCATTAATTAATCTTGTTTTGTGAGTTGGATGCCACACGTATAGCTAAAGTTATACTTATTATATTGATTGATTATCCTAGCCAGCTGCACAGTTTGTTTTCGTAAGCCTGCATGGCCATCCACCCTCTCCCGTTGACCTACATGGATTCAGCTTGTGTGACTGCCGGGCTCCGCTCGTCTGTCTACGTGGCATCAGTGTTACTTGTCAAACTGTGTGGTCGTTGGACTTCACCCTTCGTTCCAAATGGTCATCAAGTCTACTTGTTGACCTGTGTGGTGTGAACCTATGTGGTTGTCAAATCCACTTATCGGTCTTTGTGGCTGTCAGGCTTCACCGGGCTGACAAAAAAGCAAACAAAAGTCATCTGTGCATACATTTACAAAAAGAGGCATAACTCTCTCATTTTAACTCTGATTTGGTTAATTCTTTTTGCATTGGATTCATAATTGAACTATCTACAAGCCTACAATATTATTTTGATATTATTTATTCAAGTATCACTAAATCTATCTCCACATGTATGTGTGGGATATCTTTATATTAGCTAAAGCTTGAATCTCATGGTATGCTCAAGTGATGATTTTGATTACTAAAACATAAAGTTAAAATAAAATAAGGCCAAGTTAAGCCACAAAGTAATGAAAATACTAATAAAGGCATATTATCGCTAAGGTTATATTTAACCCTAAAATTACCACTTAAGTAAAAAGTGGGTTGTAACAATAAAGAACCATAATATAAACATATGATAATCTCACTACTTCATTTATAATAATACAAGTAAAAAAAACTATGTATATATGGTTCTAGAGGCATTTTATTTGACAAAAGTTACCATGAATAAAACCTTGCATTGATTGAATTTTCTTAGAGGAAGTCCACTTTCCATAAAAAGAAATGGATAGACCTTGAAGTAAGTCAGATCTTCCCCGTAAAAGTACAACCAACCTCAATGGATGGTTGAATATGGAGTCTGACTAGAATTTTTTCCTAGAAAGTCCATCTGAAATAATTAGATGACAAATATGGTTTAGTAATTGTAAAGCACTTAAACTTCTTATACATTATGTAAAGCTTCATGATTAGTAATTTACCTCATTATCCATTAAAAAATTGTCTACTCATTTTGAAGAAGACAGTCCATAGGGGTTTGATGGGGATTTAAGCATCCTAAAGTTGAATCATTTGTCTCTTTCTTAGTGGTGGAATTAGGTAAAATCTTTATTTCAATGGTAATTTTCATTGTTCCATATTCATTATGTCTTTCAAAGAATATATATCCATATGGATCAAGATGACCCTTATGTTGACACCTTTTTCTTCTTTTCATACTTATTCTTTTTTAAGGTCCTTCGAGCAAAAGATTCAAGAAGTGGTCATATTGGTGGAGGTTATAGTAGATCTCTATATTCACAATGACTAAGTTGAAGTGGTATGATGGAATTTTTTGGAGTTGGTTCTCCCATCAATTTGACACCATATTTATTTTTTATTGTAAAGTTTCCCTCATTAAGTTGAAATCATATTATAATAATATGCGCATAAAGAAGAAAAGTTTGCTATTTTACTAATAGTTTCCTTTACCAACTCACCACTTGATGAAGTGCAAAGTGGGAAAGAATATCCTTGGATAAAAACCACACGTTTGGTAAGATAAAACCCTAACCTATAGACCTTAACACAGAGCAATTATAAAAAAGGATAGTGTTGGATATATAAGGTTAGTTGTGTTACCCTTACTTTATATGTAGGTATTTAAATGGGTAATTTAATCCTTTTATGGGGTGGATGTGTACCATTTAGCACCTAGTAGGGTCTTTCAACTTTAGGCATTATTAAACTTAATTATAGAAGCATTTAGTAACCTTTGACATTTCCTCAATAAACCCCAAACATATATAGGTACCCACTAATTGTCATAAATGGATAAACCTTACAAATTTCACCATTGTGGAAATGAATGAAATGATTATGGCAAATTTAAATAACAAAATTGCAATCATAAAAATTCTACAAAGACAAGTAAGGATGTTTCTAGGTCAGTAAAACCAAACTATTGAAAAAATAAAAAGGCTATTCAAGATGGAAACAAATACGTGGCTTTACACAATAAAAGTTTAAACTTGATGCCCCTATATATTAACTGACTATAAAGGTGATGGTAGGGATATCCCTACTCTAGAAGCTAACTAAACATATTCCAAAATAATCACGTTGAACGTACATTCTAACCTCACTTAATAGTAGTTAAACTGATGTAACAACACCCATAATATTGACACTCCATTTTTTGTTTCACTCAATTTTGTTTCCAGATGAGTTAAATTCAAATTAAATATCAACCAAAATGATTCACAAATCAAATCAAGATATGAAAACAAGTCCAAATTGGAGCAAGATTAGTGACAATGTATAAGAAGAAGGTAGTCATGAAAATATGACCAAGAGACACTAAAGGGCATCCTAGAATGAGATAAAGAAATAGAAACATATCATGAGCACTAGTAATGCTGCAAGGGACGTCAGGATACATATGAATAATTTGACATGGTTCTCAATAAATCCAACTGACCATGAGAAATTTGATTATACCCATGATCAATTATCTATATTTAATTTTATGTTCACTATGATTGACATTTTGTTAAATGAATTAATAAAAAAGATCCTAGTATGTTGTGATTAGACATCATAATCATCTAATTCGAGCTTTTACAATGGACAAGTTGATGACAGGAATGGACATGCAATCAACAAATGTTATACTACAAACTACCTTCCTTGAAGGTTCTCATCAAGACCCCAACCCAAGACATCTTCATATTTTGGTCCCACTTGCTCAAAACTAGCTACCTATCTCAATCCACTTATGCTCACAACCAATATGGTGCATCATTGATATGCAACAAATTGATCCCAAATCACATCCAAGCTCATTTTCCACCTCAAGCTAACTAAACATTTGTGAAAACTGAGATTAGGTGAAGTACCCCATGTGCATACCACGTTGTGGGGTCAGACCCCACTACAAAAAGTCAATGGACCATCCATTCGAAGCCATTTTAGACATGGAAATCAGAGTGTTCACTACTATAAAATGGGGATACAACGTTGGTTATATTTGTAAGAGAAACTGACTATGTTTATTTTCTCATCGGTTTAAGGTCAGCAATCGTCGTGGTTAACACACCTGAGAAAATGCAGGCTGCATTTTCTTTTTGTTGTAGGTCACTTCTTAAAGAAATCGACACTACACATCACCTACGAAAATGGAATTTTGTATAAATTTTTGGGAGCATTTTATTTTCCTCCAAAAAACCTATATCATCGGTTCTCTTCTTAAAATCGACAGGTTAAAGATAAGAACGTGCCATCTGGCCGATGGGAATGAATTGATCTTTATCATCAGTTCATTCTTGAGAAACTGACGACAAATATTTTTGCGTCATGTGTCCCATGAATTTTTTTCCACCCCCAATTGACATATATCGTCGGTTACTCCAATCATAGCCGTCGAGAAAGGTTGTGTTAAGAATCACTAGGTTGTGAGATTTGTAGGCTGTCTTTTACTGATAATCGACGATGAATGTAGTTGATTTATCGATGATTTTTAGTTAGCAAATGCCAAGAAATATCCTACATCATCAGTTACACATATAACTGACGGTATATGTCTTACTTAACCCCCCAGGGAAAACCCTTTCTCCCCTCTTTCCTACCCATGTTTCATGGGTTATTGCTGCTTTGGCCATTCATTGTGATTTCTCCTATTCGCTATCGTTGTCGCTGTTGTTGCTCGTCGCCGATGTTGATCATCACCGTCGTTGCTGCTTGCTACCATCGTTGCTCTCTTTTGCTGTTATTCATATGCTCACCGTTGATCAGGTAAAGCTCACCTTTGATCAGCCAAAAGCTCACCGTTGTTGCTCTGCTACTTGCCACCAACATTGTTTCCTTCCGCCGCCACCAACCACAGCCACAAGTTGCCTCTCACCCTTCTTCTTCTCTTCCTTTCCCTACCCTACTCATCTTCATTTCCCCTCTCCTCCCTAATACTCTCTCCTCCTTTCCCTGTCCTATGAGAAATCATGTAGGGTAGGGGAAGGAGGAGAGAAGAGGAAGGAGGATAAAGGGAAGGAGATGGATATAAGTGAAGGAGGAGAAATATTTTTATGATTTTAATTTGTAGCAAACTGTGATGAAATTGAGAATAAATTGTGTCAAAATTGTGATGAATTATTACATGTTCATTATTGATTATTTAGTTTTTTAAGATTATTATATGCTCATAATAAAAATATTACTTAGATGGTGAGAGAATCAAATTCTAGGGCTCACGAATAAATTATGATAATTGCATTGCTTATTTGAAACTATAACCCTAATTTTATATATGTTTTAAGTGTATTATTCCATGTTAGCAATTAAATGTTAGTATGGACAAAATGTTGGCACATAGGAATTAATACACTACAATTGGATATGAATTGCTCTAAATTAACTTGAATTGACAATGTCGATATTTATGTTGACTATCTTGCTTGAATCATTTGACTATCTTACTTGAACATGGATGGCCTAGTTTGAGATGTTGAATAAACCCTAATTTGATAATAAACCCTAATATTTCTAAACTGTGTCGTTGGCCTAGAAACCTGTCCGAGATTTACTCATTAGGAGTAAACCTTGGATAGTCTATGATTTGGAATTTTTCTTGAGTAGTTCATCTCACTTAGGATGTAAGTGTATAATGTGTCTTAGATTTCAATAAATTCTGATAGCAATTCTTTTGTTCTCTGGGTACATATGTAGGTGGACATTTGTTCATTTTCATTAGTGTACTTAGAGAACTATAGGGAAATGTTACTGAAATTTATTGAAATCAAACATGCATTATACACTTACTAGTGAGATGAAGTGCTCAAGAATGGGATAGGTGATACACATTCATGAATTTGAATGCTACTAGATGATTAAGGCTCAATTATTCAAACATATATTTTTTTGAAATTAACTTACTAACTAGAACATGATGAGCTACTTGTCTCCCATATGATCATATGGAAATGGATCGATCATGGATGTAGATACCAAATGGTTGCACTCTGGAGTTTATTATTGGTCTCGATGAGTTTGTAATATTTACAGAGGAACATAGAAAACAACATGGAGAGAGGTTCGATTTCCTATGTAGGAATTGTAGCAACAACTTAAAAGATGACATTGTTGAAATAATCAAAGATCGTGTCATGTATAATGGGATTTAAAGGGCTATACATAATGGTACTGACATGGAGAGATTCCTAGTATGAGATCGGTAGATGTGGGTAGTGGTAGTTGTGTCTAAGAAGAAAAGGCTAATGAAGTTGATGATAATGAACCAATTCTGACAGACATGGTTGATGCAATGCTAGACACTTGGGGGGTAAATGTTATAAACCCACATCCCTTATTTAGAAACATTATGCACAATGACTATTATACTTAGGTTGTACTAAGTTTAAAAAGTTGAATGTTGTGTTGAGATTGTATTCTCTATAGGCTAATAATAGACAAAGTGACAAAAGCTTCATTTCTCTATTGTATTTGTTGAAAGATATTCCCCTTGAAGGCAACGAGCTTCCAATCTCAACATACACAATGAAAAATATGTTGTGCCCAATGGGAATTGAAGCTCAGAAG
The DNA here is from genome assembly GCA_963693085.1 of Alisma plantago-aquatica. NCBI lineage: Eukaryota > Viridiplantae > Streptophyta > Magnoliopsida > Alismatales > Alismataceae > Alisma > Alisma plantago-aquatica. The sequence goes on from OY856410.1 coordinate 781,828,073, forward strand.
ATACATGCATGCCCAAATGGTTATGTGTTGTTTCAAAAGGACTATATCGATATGAAAGAATGTCTAAAATGTGGGGCATCTAGGTATAAAAGGACGACATCGGTTAAGACCAAAACTGAGTCTCCTGCCAAGGTGATGTGGTATCTGCCTATAATACCCCAGTTTCAACACTTGTTTGTAATGTTGTACATGCACAAAATTTATCTTGGCATACAGAGGTAAAGAAAAACAATTATGGTATGCTACGACATGTGTCTGATTCCCTCCAATGGAAGAAAATTGATTTATTGTATCCTAAATTTGGTGAAGAAGCCTGGACTTTAAGACTTGAATATTGTACTGAAGGGATGAATCCATATGGAACATTAAGCAACCATCATAGTACTTGGTCTATCATGCTTGTCGTATACATTCTTCCTATGTGGTTGTGTATGAAGAATAAGTATGTCATGTTGTCATTGCTGATATCAGACCCCAAACAATTTACCAACATTGGTGTAGCCACATGTGGGAACGGGAGGGCATGGGCCCTACCCGTTGCCAAGTTAAAAAAAGGAATTTGCAGGTAAAATTTCTGATTTTAGCGACCGCTAGAGAAACGTCAATAGGAGTGCCCTACCCATCCCGGATCCGCAGGAAACGTTCTTGTATGCGTGATCCCAACCGTCTCTGCGTCCATTCGGCTTCCCACGTACGTCCACTCCCAAGTCTCAATGAAGACTCCCCGTTTCCCTCTAACTCCTTGTTCCTCTCAAACTGCCAATAGATATAACTCTTTGTTTCTTTGAAACTTCCAATAGATAATTGACATATGTTCTAGATTCATATTTATACGGTGCCCCCCCTATAAAAATTTTCTGGCTTCGCCATTGCTTAGAAATGATATTGATGTTTACCTTGAACCTCTTATTGATGACCTAAAGAAACTATGGGGAGAAGGTGTGATGACTTATGATGCTTTGCACTGAGAGATGTTTAATTTACATGCTATGTTGTTTTGCACTATTAATGACTTTCCTTCTTATGGGAACTTGTCTGGCTACAGTGTCAAAGGATCCAAGGCATGTACTATAGGAGAGGAAAATACATATTCTATCAGACTGAAACATGGTGATAAGACTGCATATCTTGGTCATCAAAGGTTTCTTCCAAAGGTGCATCCTTACGGAAAGTTGTGTAAAACATTCAATGGCTTGACAGAGGAACAGAGTGTCCCTAAACCTATGTTAAGGGAGGATGTTTATGTAAGAGTACACAATATTGTAAATCATTCTGGTAAGAGGCCGTGTACTACCCCCATAGGTAAAAAGTCTTTATTCAAAAAGAGGTTTATATTATAGGATCTTCCTTATTGGAATTCTTTTATAGTTTGACATTGTATCGATGTCATGCATGTTGAGAAAAATGTTTATGATAGAATTATTGGCACTCTATGGAACATACCCAGTAAGACTAAAGATGGCATCAAATCCAGAATGAACCTATGTAAAATGGGTATAAGGAAAGAATTAACAAAAAAAAGTTACCAAAGGTTTCCGCACATATCTACCTCCTGCTTGTTACACCTTGTCTACAAAGGAGAAGAGAAATTTTTGTGAGTGCTTGCATAATGTTAAGGTACCACAGGGATACTCAGTCAATATTCATAAATTGGTATCAATGAAGGATCTGAAGCCGATAGGTCTTAAATTTCATAATTGTCACACTCTGATGCAACATATATTTCCCGTGGCTATTCGATCTATGCTTCCTAAACATGTAACATTTATAATCACTAGGCTTTGCTTCTTATTCAACACTATATGCATAAAAGTAATTTATTCTGGGATTCTAGATAAGTTGTAAGAGAAGTGGTCATTATCCTGTGTCAACTTGAGTAATATTTTCCCCCTTCATTCTTTAATATCATGATACATCTAGTTGTCCATTTGACTAGGGAAGCAAAAATGTTGGGTCTAGTTGTCTTACAATGGATGTATCCTTTTGAGCGGTACATGAGTATTTTAAAGGTGATGTTCGGAACCATTGTCGCCCCAAAGGGAGTATCATTGAGGGCTATATTGCTAGGGAGGTTATGGACTTTTGCAATGACTTATTGATTTGTCAACAAAAGTACTGCTAATATCATGAACCCTGATGTTTATTCTGGCAATGGTATTTTGGGAGAATGACATATAAATATCAATTATGAGCAGTGGGAACAAGCATAAGATCACACACAACCACAACATGAAGGGGGAACATGGAAGTGAGGAAAAACCAGCATCGAAAATCTATAAAAGACCATTATACCTACAAAAGGATGCACATTGGTAGCCTATGCAGAGTAGGGAGACAAGCCCCAATGGTTAGATCAAAACTTTTGCATGTAGGAGCCATAACCATAGTCACTTGACCCTCACCTACACAATGAATTTTTAAAGTTATAGAGAATAAACCAAAATAATACATTTTCCATTAATTAAAAGACCATCATATTCCAATATTATTTCCCAAACTAGCACCTTTTCAGTCTGAATGTGTCATTTTTTAACACATTCATTTTTTCTGGGTGAAGGAACTCATACTAAAGGGTTCCTCTAGGATGTGGAAATTAATATATCACATGGAATGGATTATTTGAGACCCAAAAAAATTACAACAAATAAATGTCAACAAAGTTCATTTATGGAAACAATACACAATTGTTCTTTCAAACACTTCAAAAATTATTAATTGAGATCATCAATGTGAAATTATTAATTGAAACAAATCATGACAATGTGGATCCTATTCAAAACTATTGATTTCTATAGACTATGCATCTTCATACTCTATTTTAATGATTGGTAAATATTTTCCTATCATAGTTCATTCTAGAAAGATCCACTAAATTCATTGCTTCATACCAAACTAATTTCAATGACTATAACTTAATCTCAGCCTCTCAGGACACTCTAGTTGGAAGAAAAGTTTATTGCTCAATGAAAGATATGGCATCAATAATTTCCTTGAACTTTACATTGCATTAGTTGCATTCTACAAATTAATAGTTATTGTGATCCTTGTGTTATTTACCTATTTTTTTGAACAAATATTATTAAGCTTTCTTGGTTGTTCACTTAGCTAACCAAAGAAAGGCATTTGCATCCTTGATCACTACTATAATAAAAGGTCAAATTACAATTGTTCCTATCCCCTAGTACAAGGTTTGTGCCTGATGTAATAAATATTGTGATCTTATAGGGTTGCTTTATACAATGAGTGATTTCTATTGTAATTTATGAGTTTATAGAATAGTTCTTGCCTGTTGTACAATCCTCTTCAAATATATCTTATGAGGATACTTTATACAATAGTCCATTGGCACCATCATCCTACAAATGTTTCGAGAAAGATAACACACATATTTATAGTACATTCGTCTTCAAATGTACCATTATTGGGATATGTGGTGTCAACAAAAATTTTACCCTGCAAAGAAAACACATATGCAAACATGAAGATAGACAATAGTTTAATCATGATGCATGGAGTGATAAACTTACTGTCTAACTCAATATGATTTATTTAACATGATCAATGACATTCCATATTGTTGAGGCTCGCTCTAGTCTATTGTTAGAATCTAAGAGTAGTGGCTCTACAAATGTTAGCTACTAAATTTATTTACTAGCATGCAAGAAATTTAAAAATTTGCATGCATTCATTGAATGCATAATATGTTGCACTTCCTAAATATGAGACTGTTGGATCTCTAGATAAAATGGAAAAAAATGTATAAGCTCTGAGAAAAGGCAGATAGAACTCCTCTTGACATCCATAAATGATCAAAATTAGTTGACTCTAGAAATCAATAGTGGAGATTGTTCGAGGTTCTAGAGTTTTGAGAGAGAAAAAAGAGAGAACTCAATTGAGTAGAGTGAAGAAGAAGTGAAGAAGAGGTTCATTGACTAATTATGCCAAAGTGGATGACGTATTTAATCTGTAACAACAATAAAAAGTCACTTTTGTAGATGATCATTGTGAAGTAAATTCATCATTAGGTTTGGTGCATCCAGTCCATTAGTTGAATACAATCACGTGCAATTTGGCTTGGGTTCATTAGGTGGTCACTTCCACTAGTCATTCTTTGTTGCATTTGGCTAGTTAGATGATCAAGCAGTTATGAATAATCTAGGATGTTTGTGGAGAGAATATGGAAGATGTTTTGCTTCATATGCAGAGTGATTCTTAAAGGAAAGGTTTTGAGGGAGATAGGGGCCCTTGAGTGTTGGACCTTGAATGGGTAGAAGTCAGGCTCACATTAGAAATATGTCTTATGAGTTTTAGATAGGAAGATTTTAGGTGGATTCCTCCCACTTCACCCATAGTCAAACTAAATATGGAAGGTGTCAGTTAGAGATCAAATGCTCCCCCTTAGGGGTCGAACATATGGGGGGCTATAGAAACCCCTTCGACAACACTATCTTTGGCTTCTCATGACCATCCCCTTCCTCTAGGTCTCTAGGTACATATGTCTCTGCTTTAGAGATAGGCATGGATTATGGTATTAACTATAGAATTAATAGAATAAAAATTGAATATGACCATCACACCTTGGTGCAGGTGGTGAGAGGGGACCACAATATCCCATGAAGATACAAACAGAGGTTAATCATGACAAAATTTGTGCTTCGAGATCGAGGATGGACATGCCACTTTGTCCATAAGGAGGCCAACAAATTCGCTAATAGTTTGGCAGAATATGGTATGGGCCTAACCAATACTTATAGGTTCTACGTCTTATCCAGAATGCCACCTATGGTCAGAGAAGTCAACCGGTTGGAGGGTTAGGGTTAGCCTAGTTAAGGAGACTACGAGACGGATATGAGAACCATCTTAGCTAGTTAGATCTTAGAGCTAACACTAACATACTTTTGCATAGATACATGTATATACTGTGGAGTTGTCATTATTTTTGTGGTTTTCCAGGTTTTGGTGGTTCTTTCAGGTTTTGGTGGTGGTCTTTTCTACCTTAAAGATTTATTGTAGGGTGTAGGTCTGTCTTGAGTTAAGTGTTCATTGGTCCGATTTTGTGAGTACCGGTGCTACTATATGTATCTTTTTTTCGCTCTTTGCCCATAGGAAAATGGAATGAATAGAAAGCCCCTACTTCTATTATGAAAAAACAATCAAATGCAAGTGCAAACGATATCTAGCATAAATGTGCAATCGGGTTTGATGCATTCAACCCGAAACGCGAATGCGTCGACCATATTGGCACATACACGGAGAAAAGGTGACAATTTGTGAAACAATTTGGAAGGTCCTAGACTTTTAACTAACGCAAACATTCTGTGTTTTTTTTTCTTCTAAAAGTTATATTAGAGGATAGCTACTTTACAATTATCTACTTTGACAAATAATGTGCACGAGCACGTCATAGCGCTCCCTACGACCTTGGCATTCTCCAATTCAATCTAATATATTCAGTGTCACGGAAATCCACTAATATATCATCACTGCGTAGATATAAAGTCTCATGAGTCACGACGGTCGTTCAACACAACTCGATTGCTATTTCTGGGAAAAATATGTTAAGCTACTCATCTAAGATAATGTCAGGACAAGTGTATGCATTTCTTCGTGGTCTAGACAGAACAATAGGAACCTCAGAGTCAACAGTTTGCCAGGAACCTAAAAGTGAACAGATTGACAACGAGCAACTTAACACCATCATACATCATATATATATACTTGCACCAAGTCGCTTCCTTCGGACTTGTGCGGATTTAGACGTTGAAGTCCTTCACCGTATAGCTCCGTGTGCGGTATTTCTTCAGCACATCCATCCGTCTCAATGACTATAGATCACTACGTGTGAACGCGACATGTACTTCAAAACATGCCGCTTGACTTTCTTCTCTTTTACCCGTTCCTCTAGGACCAAGTAAGCTAACTCCGTCAACCACACGAGACAGGTGTAACTGCTACCTCATGTGTTCCAATACAACTACTAGAATCGTAGGGCGGTCGGTAGGAATATATAACGGGAAAGCAAGAGCTTATATTGGACCACCTCGGATCTCTGAGCTCTTATCTACTCCGAAATGGTGTCCACTCGTCATCAGACGTCGCCCATGTCCATTGGTCTCTTCTTCATCTTTGCTTTGCTGCTAACCGCCGCCGCCCCAGTGCTGGACGGCCTGGTCTGTCCAGTTCCGCAAGTCAGTATATCCAACCCTTCTTAATCTGCACCGCCTAACGGCATTCTAGGTATTGGATCCTACCATGTTTTTATAGGATGCATCCTATAGAACAGATGTTGGGTATTTGCTTCATTCCCATGCTCCACGCTCGCTCATTTGGTGACACGTTGATGTTTGTGTACCTTGGTTTTTTCAATGTTACAGAAATAGCTTCTGCTCTGGCTCAGGAGGGCAAGACAAGGATGCTTGGTGTTAGGGTGGTGCGAGGGGTTACCATGTTTTTATAGGATGCATCCTATAGAACATGCGTTGGATATTTGCTACATTCCCATGCTCCACGCTCGCTCATTTGGTGACATGTTGTTGTTTGTGTACCTTGGTTTTTTCAATGTTACAGAAATAGCTTCTGCTCTGGCTCGGGAGGGCAAGACAAGGATGCTTGGTGTTAGGGTGGTGCGAGGGGTGCGAGGGGGACGAGGCGTCGCCGCCGCAAGAACGAGAAGCAACGGCTGGAGAGAGGGGTACCGCCTCTCAGGGGGCTTTGGGAGAGAGATTGATCCACAATGAGGCAGACGGAAGGAGCTGGATAAGGGATCTGGTGGCAATGGTGGTAACACGATGGCAGGGGTTAGGGTTTTGATCCCCTTGGTAGACATAGACTTCCACTTTGTAGGGATGTGCGGCGATCCAGGGGGAAGGTAGGGAAATTGAGGAGAGGAAGGTCGATATGACCAGGTACAGTTGGAGTATGGGCCAAGAAACTCTGACACCGATACCGACACCGCATGAGGCTATGGGGAATGCGGCGGTAGCAGATGTAACTGAAAATCTCCACGGACACAAACCATTGTTCAATGTTGTTGTAGAAGGAGTGGGCACACCAAGATGCGATTAGGGAGACAAGGAGACATTGTTCCTGGAGAAACTTTTTAAAGATCATCTGAACCATAGAGTTTTCATGCTGAAGTGAATTGAAGGTTCATCAACCATCTTCATTGACCCAAAAGTAGAAGACAAACTGGATAGGCCATGGAAATACACTATAGTAATAAGACTTTTGGGAACCGAAGTGACATTCATGACAATGAGGGACCAAATCAAACTGCTCTGGAGCCCCAAAGGAAGGTTCAATATGTATGAACTAGACAAAGGACACTATGTGGTGCAACTGTCATGTAAGGATGACAACAAAATAGCCATGACAGGCGGGCCATGGAAGCTCTTCGGTTGTTGTCTAGCGGTCTGAGACTGGTGTCCGACGTTCAAACCCATAGAGGAAATGCCAAAGAACGTTATGACATGGGTTTGTATCATGGACTTTCCCCCGCATCTATACGTAACTACTCTCTTTGAATATATCAGGTTAGTGTTGGGCAGGCTCATCAAGGTGGATGGCCACACTGGCTTCCGATCTAGAAGCAAGCATGCTAGATTGACGATTGAGATCGACACGACCAAAATCCTATGCTCATCTATATTGATCAATGATGTAGAATACAAAGTTGAATATGAGGTAGCGCCTGATACATGCTCCTTCTATGGAAGAGTACGACACAATGATAAGTATTGCAGGGACAAACAAACCCAACAATTAAGAGGTAAGGGACAATCAATAGAAGCAGATACAAATAGTGAGGAGGGAAGCCGAGAAGAGACTTGATAGCAATAAAAGAGCAAGGGGAGCTAGGAACAAAAGATCCCATAACCAGCCTAGATATGCTACACAATCACTAGGGATACCCACTGCTAGCAACAAACTCATTAATCTAGCATTTGAGGAAGAACCTAAAGATACAGAAGTAGGTACCTAGGAGGATCCAGTAGGATCAATTTAGAAAAAGAGCATGGAGAAACCATGACAACCTAATGCCACACAAACGAGATAACTCAAAACAAAGAACAAAATTAATACTAAACATCTAAATTACCATAAAACAAGTTAAATTTAAACCAATTCCATATAATTACAAAAGCGGAAACATATTACATATGAGTCCACAAACTATGCCACATGTATCATATCATGCCAAAAGAGTACTACACATCATTGTTCAGTGGCCATTCTACCACAACCTGAAACCACTTGTTCACATATACAAGCAATATATGGACAACCATGGCATACTGCCAAAAACCTCGTATCGATGTACAACGTCTACAAAATACGCCCAAGGACCTGAGAGTACATGGATGACATATAGGATTCAACTATAAAATTATAGTAGCAAACTCAACCTTCAATAATTACTACTCCTCTTACTGCATAGCCTCAACCGCATGATCTCTACCTCATCGTGCATGATCACCTAAAAGGTGTGGAAACCCACAGGGTGAGACCAATGCCCTTGCGAGAGATATAACTCTCCGCCAATAACTATTATAAGAATAAATAAACTAAAGCAGGAAGATGGTATTATTACCAGGATGAGTATATTCAACTAAATGATATGAGCAAACCAATTAACATTGTTTAAGAAATTTAGGCATCTATAACTGAGTAGTAGAATATCATATATTAAGCAATTTAGACATCAATAACTGAGTAGTATGATATCATATACTTTTATAAGGAATATGAAGAACATGTATATCCTTTTTCAACTAAACAACATGAGAAACAAGGAAAAGGGGTCATTCAATGTGAATCGTGTTTGACCATAAGCAATCATACTACACGACCGTATTACATCTTTTATTTTCTCTAAGGATTTGAGTCATACCACCCAAATCCAACTGACCACTGCTAAGTCAAAATCAGTGACATATAAGATTAATGGAAGAGTCGGACCCCATGATCTTCCCCTATACTACTTCATCAGTTTGAGTACGCACTACAATGACATATTAGTCAAACTACAAAACACCAACTTATAGTCAAAGCTATAGTCTTGTAGACAACAACTTGTCAAATTTATAGTCCTATAAACACCTAGCCCGCCTTGGTACATGTTACGATGCTAGAAACTAGGGTATATAACCCAATCACTAAGGCACAATCATAGTTGTCCTCTATCACATCATATCACATCACATCATCACTGAGACCGGACCGTAGTCATTCTCAACAGTATGTGCTCTGGGTTTCCCTTGGGAAAACCCATTTCCCCATCCAACAAAGTTCTGAATCTAGAATGGATCTATGGCACATGATACTACATGATTAGGGGTTCACTTGATTAGTTATGCCAATGGGTTATCTTTTAACATCAATCAAGTTACAATGTACCAACTCTAAAAAATTCTAAAAAAATAGGGTAAAGGTACAACTCCATAAGATATAAAACGTATGAGGTATAAACTTGTTCCATCATAACATGATAATACTACCATACAAGGCCATCTACATTATCATATCACTAGGGGATAACAATCCCTCATCTCATGACTAGAGGATATCACCTCACACTTGGCATTGAGCCTCTGCCAGGTCATAGACCCAAATACATAATTCATGCATATCATCATTACCTCATCATGCCTCAATAAGTCTCATAGTCATCACCTTGAATGCTGAGTTATATACCTCAGTGTATGCTTTAGAGAATCATGAGAAGTTCGCCACATTTATGGAGTCTATCAGGAGGATTGAATGGTCTCTGGTTGAGAAGCATTAGAAGAGTGCTAAGAAGATATCGACACAGTATCAAGGACAAACTTCTGGAGGCTTTAAGAAGCCTAGGTTCTCGACACCTCCAGCACAGTACAGGTCTAGTGCACAAATGCAGTGGTCACCAAGTAAAGATAGAGGCCATAGTCTTCCACCAGTAGGAGCCCATGGTACTACTTTAGTGTCAGTGACAGGGCCATCTAGGTTGTAGTATGAGAGCAAGATGTGTTACAAGTGTGGCCAAGTTGGGCATACAAAGTTTTATTGCCCTATGAAGGGTGATGAGGTGACTCAACAACCAAAGTAGAGTCAGTAGGGCTTGTAGAGGTAGCAGTTTAGTAGTGGTGGGGGACAAGGATGAACTGATCAAGAAATCACCAAAATACCTTCTTCATCAAGTCCATGAACGTTGTTAGTACATTGGTTAGCCCAAACGACATAACCACAAACTCGTAATGACCATACCTCATCCTAAAAGCTAACTTAGGTATGTCATCTACCTTGATGAACAACTCGTTATATCCCAATCTCAGGTCTCTATTCAAGAATATTGCGGTGCCATGCAACTGGTCAAACAAGTCATTTATCCTTGGCAAGGGATACTTGCTCTTTATCGTCACTTTTTTGAACTATTGGTAGTCTATACACAACCTCATGGATTCATCTTTCTTCTTCACAAATAGTACTGAATCTGTGTTGGATTGGGAACAATTGAAGATGCCGAGAGAAGTTCATATTTGTTTGGGTTTTGAAGGATACTATAGGAGGTTCATCAAGAACTTCAGCTCAGTGGCGTTACCCCTAACGAAGCTGACAAGGAAGGATGTGACTTTTTTCTGGGATGGCAAGTGTCAACGTGCCTTTTAGTCATTGAAGGAGAAGTTGACAAGCGCACCAGTGCTAGTCTTACTTGAGCAAGAAAAAGGATACATACTTTTCTATGATGTGTCAAGGAATGGTTTGTGTTGTGTGCTGATGTAGGACAAGAATGTGATTTCTTTTGTGTCATGACAGTTGAAGAAGTACGAGGAGAACTACCCAACCCATGATCTGGAGTTGGCTTCAATTGTTCATGATTTGAAGACCTGGAGACACTACCATTATGGTGAGAAGTGTTAGATCTTCACAGATCACAAGAACTTGAAGTATATCTTTTTGCACCAGGAGTTGAACATGAGGCAACGATGATGGATGGAGATAATCAAGGATTATGACTACACCATCGATTACCATCCAGTAAAGGTTAATGTCATGGAAGATTTGCTGAGCACAAAGTCTTCTTTGTCGTCATCTTTGGAGAGGGCATAGTTGTGTTCCTTGGCGTGTCATAAGAGAGACATGTTGGTCTCCTTATGCCAGATGAACATGAAGATAGAGGTTTCTTTGTTAGCTAGCTTGTTGGTACAATTGCAGGTGAAGCCTACGTTGAGGAAGTAGATAAGAGAAGAACAACAAGTTGATATTGTGATCCAACATATATGATCAGAGTTCAGAAGTGAGAGGCATGATGGATTCCACAAAGCAGATGATGGGATACTATGTTACCATAGTCGAGTTGTGGTTCCTGACATTGACAATATGAGGAAGATGGTTCTAGAAGAGGCTCAGTCTTCAATGTATTCTATGCACCCATGTATCACCAAAATGTATGATAGGTATTTTCTATATGCCCTAAAATGCAAGTGTACACTATCAAGTAATATAGGCCACTGAGGCCTGGATGTCAAACACAGTGAAACGTTAAACTAAGAAACTACTACTAACTACAATATGATCAGCTAAGTTGAAGAAAACTTTGATTGGATTTTTTAATTGTCTAAAATAGAAAATAAATCTAAATTACTAGTGATTGATCACAATGGGATGGAATTCCTTAGGATTATAGTTTCACCTTGGTTAACATTGCAATTAATAGAATACCATTAATACATTTCTCTCCTACCCTAGGACTAAGATCCTATAGTGAGATCTACCCACTCTCGTGGTATAATTCACCACCTAATCTAATACCAAACCAACTCTCGTATTGATTTTGTAATTTTTCAGTAACTTTAATGAAACCTCTGGGAAATCTCTTCACGTTCGTAAGCTACATTTCTCAAAGGGCGATATACAATGTGTATTTCTATGATTTTACAATTGTTAATTTCCTTTTTCAAAACAATTAAAGGTCTAATTAACTACCTATGATGATCAAGCATGGATAGTTCATTGCAGTTGCATAGAAAAAAGTCCAAGAATTAAGAAAAATTGATATATGAATGCATAATGTCATGTACAATGCATCACCGGACTACTCCTGGGTCCTAAGGAACAAGGAGTTTAGCCCCGCATGGTTTCCATGGTAAAAAACATAGGAGAGGAGAGGGAAAATGTGGGAAAAATTAATGGAATAAAAGAACCCCTAAAGTAGATGGTCCAAAAGATCCCTTCTCATGCATGTGCCAATTTTCTACCTTCCGGTTGCAAATCTGTCCGTTGGAAGTGCTCAGATCGTCTAGAACGTAGTCTTCTTCTTCACTTTCTCCTTTCCTTGCTCTCGATTTCCATCCAATGCAAAAGAACATGACAAATAGGGTTGGCCGAACTCCCCCTAAGTCATAGAAGTGACTTAGCACAATATAATCCCTCAACTATCAGATTAGATGCCATCTTCTGATTTGTCCGATCCTGACATGTCGGTACTATCGACTCCTTTAATTGTTGTAGCCACCTGGAAAGTTGTCGGTACTACCGACTAGGTTGTCGATAGTATCGAGTTGATTCAATTCTTTTCAAGTCCAATATTGTGATTTTGTCAGTAGTATCGACATGCAAGGTCGGTACTACCAAGTCTTATCGATTTCTTTCTTTTTCAAACTAAGCATGTATCGGTACCACCGACTCCAAAGTCAATAATACCAACTTGTGTAGATTCTTGTAAAAATTCCTGAAATTCATAAAATCCAAACATAAGCTCTTAAAATATCATAAATCATTCGAAAATAGTAAAATAACATTTATTTGATGCAATTTAATATCACAGGATGATGAGAGTAAACCATGCACAATTAATATGAAAATTAACAAATAGTGCACAAAAATCAATCTAAATAGTTTGTGAAAACAACCAATATCTCTTGCATCAAACCCCCCTAATCTTAAATGTTTCTCATCCCTGAGCAACACACCCTCGTATTTGTTTGATACAAGTCAGCTAAATCACATAAACTATGAATTTCATTTCTCAACCATCCCCACATGGCGGTCCCAAACCAGCCTTCATTGATCACTGAACAATCAATTACTCTAAAGAGTCCAAACATATACATAAAAGTTGCCCACCCTTAGATCAATGAACACCATCAAGATAGCAGTTAATATCATAATCAATCAAGTATTCACTTGGTGCATAATGTGATTCCCTATTCTACATTGCTTTTTACCTAACTACCAACTACTTGGAAGTAGTTCTCCTTATCAGATTGAATGAGGAGAATAATCATTTAAGTGGCCTACTGATAAGAGCAATGGATGGTATGAAATAGGCGGTTGTGGAGATTCATAAGTGAAATTCAAATTATTTATGCAAAAATAAAACATGATGAACCTATATAGTGAAAAGAATGAAAAATGCATGAATACTAATGCCTAATATTGTGGGTGAAATGATGCATGTATCAAACAATCTCATCAAATGACAAATGCATGAATCCTAATGCCTAATAGTGTGGGTGAAATGATGCATGTATCAAACAATCTCATCAAATAAATGAGAATGAACTAAAGAGGAAAATGCATCACATGAATGTTTCCATCTTTTTATGTAGAGTTAAGGGCATCCTTTCTTCCTCTTAACTTAAAACATTAATAAACCTTTTTTCTTCTTGTTTTTTCATTGGCTCATTGTTCTAGTATGATGGAACGTTATGATTGGGCTTTACTACATATCATTCATTTTTTTTCTTAAGGGTATGGATGTGTATCCCTCCACTCAATTTTTGAAGGAAAATGATATCCACATGATATAAAAATGAATGATATGTAATGCATGATATCTACATGATTTCTTATGCAACTAAAATGATATGCACAGAAATTTTCTATGCATACTAACATTTTTTTTCTTCCATTGTTTTCTAATGAATGCAATCAAAGAGGAGCTAGCTATTATGTAACCTATCATGCCATGCAATGCAAATAAGAGGAAATAATTCAAACTTACTTGCTCATCTTAAGGTGGCAAGTCGAAATGAATGAAAAATGGATGGAATAATATAACTAAGAGACAATGCCTTTCATGAATTATGATATGTCCCTCTCTAATGACATGTGAATAGGGTATCCTTAGGGTTTCTTTCTTAAATTTCCATTTAAGATCCCATTAATTATTATATCAATTTAGTCTCAAACCCTATATTCATCCACATTTCATGAATAAGTAAGATGTCCATTCATATTAAATGTCCTTAAGATGACTAGCCTATACACTTCCTCTAAGTGGTGCAACTCCATTTGCAACTAAGCCAAAATTTTAATTTTTTTAATTTTTAATTTTCCATTGCACGCAAATGAGAGCATATGACATTGACATGAACCATGAATTAAGCTCTACTTTTACACTAGATAGATCGTGGATCCTACAACTTGAAAAGATAAAACCAAACAGCAATTAAAGCAAAAAAACTAAAAAAAAATTGAAAACTAAGTATAGAAACTGTTCCAACTACACCCCCACCAAAACCTTGAACTTGATTATGTCAACATAGTTAAAATTCTAACTTAAGAGGTGGAATAGTGGTACCGGATCACATGGATGGTGGAGGAGGATGTAGCATGGTGGGATCATAGGGGTAGAATGTCCCTTGAAAACTCAGCGGCTGCTGTAGGATTGATGGAGGTTGTTAATAGCCACCAAAGTATCCTTGGCTCCAGTAATGGTCAAAGAACAACTATCGGTATCCCTTCATCCTCTGTAGGTTCATGTGAATGTTCTCTTGGTTGGCCAAGAAAAGTTGCTCATTCTCAAATGTCACCTTCTAATTGTGGTACAACCTTCCTTGCACATCGTGGATGCGCACCAAGGTTGTCGTTTGTTGTTGTGGCCCTTGTTGTACCCCTACAACATCTTGTACATTCCTACCATGGAATATGGGTCATCCTCTTGTGACAGTGGTGGAGCAGAAGAACTGGAGACTGCATAAGGTCATGGATGCTTACGTGGAACCTGCCTCCTTGTAATGGGGATGGTCGGTTCCTCCTCCTCTTCATCGTCTTGCTCCTGTTGTTCTTCCTCATCTTCATCTTCTTCCTCCTCTAAAGAACTATCCACATACCATCTCATGAGATGGATTCCTTGCAAGTCAAAGATAGCATCTGACAACACCCTCTCCTTTTATTGAGTACTTATTACACAACATGTATATATAGTACCCTGGCTCGTGTTGACAAGGTTGGATCTCTTGAAGTGTTTTAAATCAACCTTTGGTGCGTCATTCAAAGATTTGGCATTGGAGAGGTTGATGTTGAGATGAAGGGCTATTGGTGTGATAAATCCTCCAAAATGAGTGGGAGGGGTCCTCTACACTAGTCGCTTCACACCCATCATATGTGAGAGGAAGAAGGCACCAAAGTCCTAACTCCTTCATCCTAACTCAAACAACTTGTAGATAAAATAGAGGTCAACCGATTGGGTATTCTCCTACCCTTGACTGGATTTGACAAAGAGAGTGTTGGTGAGGAGGCAGTGAAGAATAGGAGTAAAAAGATGCTCAATGTCGTTAATGGAGTTTGTGTGCCAGCTGATATGTCGGCCTTTTGGAAACTCTGACAATAGCTCTCATGCCACCTTGAAGTTGAAGTTGTCGGGTAGAAGTGGTTGCCTTCATCCAGTCTTCCATATATTGCATTGAATTGGTAAAACATCATAGTATACTCATAGTTGTACACACGAAAGCTGACGCGACCATCCCTTTAACCATCCCCATGCTCAAGGATGATGCAGACCTTTAATGACGCCAGGAACTAATAGATAAGATTTGGGTATGTAAGACAATAGCTGAAGAAGGGATGGTTCCCCACCATCCCTTGATGCTCACAGACTTGGCAGATGTTGTTGGTGAAGCCAATGGAGGTGATGAAATCATAGTCTCGATATTGTGTCGCCACCATGTCCCTATTTTGCATATCTTATTATATCCTCTTGATGTCGGCATTGGGGTGGGAAATTTGGCTTGTCTTTGGAATACTAACCCCTCCTTATATAGCTGAGGTTGCAGAACTACCGTCGTGTTGGTAGTACTGAGATATAGTTGGTACTACCAACTTTTCATATCAAATCCATGTGCCTCGGTGCTGCCGACGATCCTGATTTGATGATGTCTTCAACGCAGATCGCATGGAGTCAGTAGTACCGACAAAACGTCAGTAGTACCAACTTGTGCTACGGATCAGTGGTACTGACCATCAAATCCAAAGATTCTCAATCATTGAATGATGCTCATGCAGATCCCATGTCTTTAGCTGTCTGTAGTACCGACTTTTGGGTCAGTTGTATGGACTTGTTCAAATTGTTTTAGTGCTTCTGAGTGGGAACTTTGTATTCTAAAATTGGAGTGCGCCTTTCATTGGTACTACCAAATTTTGTTGTCGATAGTACTGAACCCTTATCAATTACTTGGCTCCTTCTCTACAGAAAGTCAGTTCTACCAACTTTGACGTCAGTAGTACCGAGATAATTTGCAATATTTTCTAGACTTGCCTATGATATCGTCAGTACTATTGACTTCGTGTCGGTAGTATCGAGTTTTTCAGTCAAATTTGATCGTTGCCCTTGTGACTCCATCGGTAGTACTGACTTGTGGTTACTAGTACCGACTGTTACTCATCCTGCACACCACACAAAATTGATCAAGATACCTTTTTACAATAAAACTAAGAAAGTGAAAATAAAATCTATGAAACTACAAAACTAAATGTAAATAATGAAAAATGACGGTTGGGTTGCCTTCTAAAAATCACCCTTGTTTTACAGCATAGGCTCGATGATCCTAATTAAACCATTAGTGAAGCTCAATGAGCTTCAACTCGTCCTCCTTCCTCACCACATTTCCCCCAAAGTAGTGTTTAAGCCGTCGACCATTAACAAGGAATGGCTCAGCCCCTTTGCTAAGTTCTACCACCCCATGGGGAAAGACCTTAAATACATCAAAAGGTCCACCCCATCTAGACCTCAACTTACCAGGATGTAGTTTCAACCTAGAATTGAATAGAAGAACCTTCTGTCTTGGAGTGAAAACCTTATGTAGGATGTGGCGATCATGGATATTTTTGGCTCTTTCTTTGTAGATCCTCAATCTTTCATAAGCATCAAACATAAGATCATCTAGCTCATTCAATTCCAACATCCTCTTTCTTCCCACAACATCCAAATTGTAGTTCAATTTTCTTAATGCCCATCTAGCTTTATGCTCTAACTCTACGGGTAAGTGACAAGCTCGCCCATAGACCAACATGAACGGAGTGGTTCCTATAGGTGTCTTATAGGCTGTCCCATATGCCCAAAGAGCATCATTAAGAAACATCCTCCAATTAGTCCTATTAGTTGAGATTCTCTTTTCCAAAATTTTCTTGATCTCTCTATTAGACACCTAAACTTGCCCTTGGGTTTGGGGATGGTATGGAGTACCTACCCTATGTTTAACTCCATACTTACTCAAAAGTGCCCCAAATTTCTTATTGGTGAAATGGGATCCACCATCACTAACGATCAACCTGGGCACCCCAAACCTATAGAAAATGTGATCTTTCACAAACCTACATACAACTTGAGCATCATTGGTGTGGGTTGGCATCGTTTTCACCCACATAGACACATAGTAAAAAACAAGTAATATATAAAGATTAGAGTTTGAATACACGAATGGGCCCATGAAATCAATGCCCCATATAGCAAACACCTCAACTTCTTGAAAAACATTTAGAGGCATTTCATGTCTTTTTGAAATATTACCTACACGTCGACACACATCATAATGAAGAACAAAATTATATGCATCTTTAAAAAGCATCAGACAATAAAAACCACATTCTAAGAACATAGTCACTGACCTAGAACTAACATGATGACCCTCGGTAGGTAATCAATGACAATGTGCCAAGATGCTCTCAAACTCACACTCCAACACACATTTTCTCAAGATATCATCCCTACGTTGTTTGAGAAAAATTGGATCATCCCAAATGTAATACCTCAAAGAGTGGAAGAATTTCTTCTTCTCCTGATATCCCTAACCTTTTGGCAACACTCCACATGACAAGTAGTTTGTAGTTTCTATAAACCATGGATCTTTATTTTCATAGCAAAGAACTGTTCATCAGTGAATGTTTCCACTATGGGTATATATATGTCCTTTTCATCTACCCTTTCAAGCCTAGATAGGTGATCAGCCACCACATTTTCAATGTCAGGTTTGTCTTTGATTTCAATATCAAATTCTTTCCATAGAAGTATCCATCTTATCAGTCTAGGATTAACATACTTCTTCTGCAGCAAAAATTTGATGGTTGCATGATCTGTCCAAATGATTACCTTAGCCCCTATCATATATTGGAAGAATTTATCAAAAGAAAAAAAAAGTGCCAATATCTCTTTTCCTATAGTTTTGAAATTCAAATGGGCATCATTAAGTGTTTTAGACGCATAACAGATGACCGTAGGGACCTTATCTTGGTGTTGGCCTAGAACAACTCAAAATGTTAGCCCCACTGCATAATTTGATGTGTCACACATCATCTCAAAAGGTTGGCTCCAATCAGGAGCATGGACAACTAGTGTAGAAACTAACTTCTCCTTCAACACTTCAAACACCTTGAACATCGCTCGTCAAATTTAAAATCAACATCCTTTTCTAACAATTCAGAGAGAGGTTTGACGATTTTTGAAAAAACCCTTTATAAATCTTTGGTAAAATCTGGTATGTTCTAGAAAAATCCTAAGTGCCTTCACTGAAGATGGTAGAGGTAGCGTGGAGATGACCTCTATCTTTATTTGGTCTACCTCCATACATTTACTAGACCCCTTGTGTCCCAAAACAATTCCTTCACTCACCATCATATGACATTTTTCCCAAGTCAAAACTAGGTGTGTCCACACATCTCTGTAGCACCTTATCAAGATTGGAAAGGCAGTCCTTGAATGATTCCCCATAAACCAAAAAACCATCCATGAGCACATCCAAACATCACTCTACCATATCAAAGAAGATGGTGAGCATGCATAGCTGGAAAGTAGACAGTGTGTTACAAAGACCAAACGATATTCGACAATACCCAAAAGTTCCATAAGGACAAGTGAAGGTAGACTTCTCCTGATCTTTTAGCTCAATAGAAATATGATTATATCTGGAATACAGCCGTCAAGAAAACAAAAATGAGAGAAGACGATGAGCCACTCAAGAATTTGATCAAAAAAAGGAAGTGGGAAATGATCCTTTAAAGTGGTATAATTCAGACGTCGATACTCTATACAGACACACCACCCAATCACTAACCTAGTCAGAATTAATTCATCATTTGAGTTAGTTGTGACTATTGTTCCCCCTTTTGTAAGAACCATCTAGGTTGGACTAACCTAGGTTGAATCAGAGAGAGAATATATGATACCTACAAATAAAAGTTTGACTACCTCCTTTTTCACTACCTCAGTGATGATGGGGTTAAGTTTCTACTGAGGTTGCACAATTGGCTTAGCTCCTTCCTCTAGTCTGATCTTTTTTTGGAAAAAACTAGGGGAGATCCCCTTTATGTTTGCAACTGACCATATGAATGTTGCATGGTGGTTTTTTAGAACCACCATTAGCTTCTCCTCTTCTTGAATGCTCAATGCAGATGAGATGATGACTGGAAGCTTTTCGTCTTCTGCCAAGATAGTATATTTCAAGTGTGGCAGCAATGGCTTCAACTCTAGCTCTGAGGGACTCAATAAAGATGGGATCAATGGTGGCTATGGTGATCCTAGATCCACAAAATGTCGAGTGCAATAACACAGTAGTGCCTTGAGAAACAAATCACACTCCTCCAATGAATTGAGTTGGGTATAGTCATCTACCAAATTCATCAGACATGCCTCCAAAGGCAACTGTGGATATGCTTGAACAAGAGCAGTAGAGGTTGCCTCCTCAATTGTTGTTGGGAAATAGTCCTCTTCTTAATCATTAGGATACTTAACTACCTTTGTCAAAGAAGTTTTGTTGTATTTTCCAAAATGTCCACCGCCAGTGTGCCCTTGTGGACTTGTGCCATCACATGAGCCATATCAAGAAACAACTTCCCAAAAATAATGACACTGGTTCTTGGACCTACTACTTCATGCAACATTGCATCTTCCCTTTAGCAGTCTGTGTAGGTTCGGGCATCAAGATTTCAAAACACTCTTCTCTATTGCCCAATGTTAGTCTTCCTCTTCCCATCTCTAGAATCATATCATCTATATATTGGAAAGGCCTCCTGAGTAATAGTTTGTTAACCTAACCATCTTGCATCTCCATGACTACAAATTCTGCTGGAATACAAATTTGTCCACCTTGACAAGAACATACTCACTAATACCATAAGGCCTCATCAATGAGTTGTCCGCCAGCTGTATGGTCATATTGCTCTACCTTGACTCCTTAAGACCTAGCTTCTTGAAGGTGGTCAAAGGCATAAGATTGATGCTAGCCCCTAAGTCACATAAAGCTTCTCCAAATCTTGTCCTCCCCATATAGCATGATATATCAAAATAGATTGGATCCTTCTTTTTTGGTGGCAACATTTGCAAAATAAAAGCACTAACTTGCTCCTTCTTAACTACCACCTCAGAATCATCTATCCTCCTCTTTTTTGTTGATCAAGTCATTTAGAAATTTGTCTTAGGAAGGTATCTGCTCAATTGCATCGATGAGAGGAATTTTAACATATCTAGGAACTTTTGTAATTGCTTGTCAATTTTCTTTGCCTTGAAACTATTTTGGAAGGTTTCTGGCACCACCAATTTCCTATGGTGAGGTAAAATGTACACTTCCTTCCTTGTCTCATGTGGTTTCTCAATTGCTTCTTCAACTTCTTTGTCCTTAGCAAAAGTATCGGTCTCATTTGAATCATCTACAACAGTAATTACCAGTGAGCCTTTATCATCCTCTTTGTCCTTTACTTTTGGAATGACTTTTTGATCATTCAACAACTTCTTCCCACTATGAAACATCACCCTTTTACATATTGATTATTAGTAGGTATGTTGGTGTTTCCTGGGAACCCCTACTGGGTCGATTTCTTCAAGGACGCAACCTCTATCACAATATGAGAAATATAAGTCTCAATGTTGCAAATCTGTGCTCCTTGGTTCTGTAGCTCCCTTTGAGTCTGGGAAATCAATACTTCATTCTGGCTAACTAGCTTACCCAACATGTCTTCTATGCGTTCTATCTTTTAGGGGCCCTTTCCTTCTGGTATTGTTGATGTGGAACAACCTGTTGTGGCTTTCCGTGCTGAGCTTAGGAGGGGTCCTACTGGAAATTATTGGGATCCCTCCTAGAGAACTTGAGGTCCTTTCTCCATGAGTAGTCATCACCCCTGTAGTTTTGTTATCATGCAAATTTTCACTCGTCTTCTCCTTTAGAAGAGTTTCCATCCTTCTAACACACCTTCTTGGTGATCAAGTCCAATTTTCCATTTAGTGCAGAAATCACCTTGGACTCTCCAATACTTTTAACTGATGTTGAACGTTCACGTTCTTCTCCCCATGATTTGTTCTTAGTCATGTTTTTTAGGATTTCATGGAATTTGGATGACTTATTGTTGAGAAAGAAGCATGTCCCTACACTGTCCAATGTGGTCCTCCCCCCTGATGCAACCCATAATAGAAAATCTTTGCCTGGCCTAACAAGTCGATATCATCACTAGTACAGAACCGACCTTTGGTTTCAGTTATTTAAGGCCTTTGGCAATGGTTAAAAAATGACATATATGTGGGTGGCGCTAAAAGGTGAACCCTTAGGCGTCGGTTTGAAAACTGACGCCAGAACCCTTCAGGCCACCCAAAACGCGCCACCAGGGGCACTATAGGCGTCGGTTATTAGTGGGGAAACTGATGCCAGAACCCTTCATGCCACAAAAAGGGTGCCAGCAGGGGCACTATAGGCATCAGTTATTAGTAGGGAAACCGACGCCCAAACCCTTTGTGCCACTAAAAGGGTGCCATCTAGGACACCATAGGCGTTCGTTTCTTAGTAATAACCAACACCATATCACCATGTTGTCTGACCACACTAGGCGGTAGTTTTTTTCTATTAACCGACACTGTAATCCTTTGTTGTCAGTTTTCAACTAATAATTGATGCCTATGTTTTGATTTTTTTTTCTTATTAGTTTGCAGGCCTCTTGTATGGCTGGTCATAGGATGCAAAACCTACATTTTAGTTCTGAATTGCTGGTTTGTAGCATCCATTGATATCAGCCAACAACAGGCCACAAACTTGCAAAATTAACAAGATTCATTTTCACACATTTAGCAACCTGCAGTTCCATTCAATTTTCACATTCACACATGTAGAAACATTCATATAGCAACCTGCAGTTCCTTTCATTTTCACATTCACACATGCAGAAACATTCAGACACATGTAGAAACATTCATGTAGCAACTTGCAGTTCCATTCATTCTCACATTCACACATGTATAAACATTCTTTAGTCATTATCGCTATCAACATCCCAATTATATTTTAAAACCCCCACTACTTGTATGGCTTTTGGCCATTCTTCTCTACATCATTTAATTCTTCTGTCGTATAGGGATCATGTACATCTGTTAAGGCCTTACCTATAGTGGGGTCAATTTTAAACACCTACAAAGAGAATGATGTATATATATAATTAATAATATATAAATAAGATTGATATATTTCATATTATCTAATGAGACTATATATAATACCTCATGTATGGTATCAATGTCCACTGCGTCAGGTTTGATAATCATGTGCATAAATCACATCACATAGTATGCACATGCCCAACCACTGTCTTGTGTAGCACACTATAAATCGAAACATACAAATTATTAAAAAATACAACTAAGCACAGTTCACATAAATAATATATACATTGGAGTCGGGAACTTACTTCCACATTATCCCAAATTATTGGATGGTTCTTTTTCCTGGGGACCTTTCCTCCAGCCTCTTTGAACTCATGTAAACCCCTACATGTTAATATAACACAGTAAATTGCACAATTAAATAGTAATGTAATAATAGATGTTAATAGATATAAAAATGAAATATTTCTCACCGGAATAATGCCATTTTCATTGTGTGTCCATATGTTGGATTCAATTTAGTCCCCTTAGGATCTAGATAATAGACAGTGAATGTCCCGGGGACAATAACTAGTAACTCCCAATGCGTACCCCTAGAGGTAAAAAAATTAAAAATTAATAACTCAAAATCCACAATAAAAATGTAATTTTCTTAAGTCCAAATTATAAGCAAAGTAAACTTACTCCACATTGAATGGATCTATTATCACTGTCTTCTTATTTTGACCAAAATTTGTAAAAGCATAACAACAGTATTGTTGAACTGATGAAGGATCTTTAGCTACTAGACTAATCAAAGATGGAATAAAAAATCCTACATGTTCAAATGAAAAATCTGCACATATATTGTCTAAGTAACTGCAAAACATGTATTACGTATGCATTAATATATAAGAAACCATATTACCAGATCCTACACAAGGTATATGGATGTATAAACAAGATCTCACCTTATCCATAACTCTATCATAGATGTATTCAGCCAATCATAGCCAAACAACTCCAAAATATCTTGTACAAATAGTTTGTTTTCGTATGATTGACCTCCAACATCCACATCTATACAAATAGTTATAGGGCAATTTATATCATGTTCGCCTAACCATACTGCCATACCCCTATAATTAGGACCTAACATGGCAGGTAGGTCCTGTGGAACCCAACTTGGTAATGTAGGAGGTGGAGGTGGAGGCCTAGATGCTTTGGGTGTCTTCATTTTAACCTATATATATAATTTCAGATCAATTGACCTCATATATACACACTAACAATTTAACATAATGTAAATTTACCATACAATTTCAGTATAGACGACATCCACTTTAGGCCAAAATATCACTCCGCCTTCTGCCTCACCAAGTGTTTCACAATCTAGGTGGGCATATGGCAATAGAAGATCTATCCAATTGGGGAATATATGTAGAGGGCTCACACGAACCCAACCATCTGGTAATGGAGACCCATGAAACATTTTTCCTGGAAGGGATGGGTAAGCCAACACCTCTGCAATTACATATTCTTTACTTTTTAGACGGTATGGCTTCACCCCCTACAAATTTACACAAAGAATGTTATATACATATATACATATCATCTTGAAAACATATCATCTTGAAAAGACTAGCTACTATGTCATAAAAATGCTTACAATGGATGTGCTAGGTGGTGGGTCTACAAGATTACTCCCAACCTCTGCAGTAGGAGTAGAGTAGGACGCCATAGGTACTGTCTGAGTGGCAGTCAGAGATGCCTTCCACTTGCTCATTGCTTCATGGAGTGTCTTATCAACAGCTTCCTTGACTCTCTTATCAACTACTTCATCGAATCTCCTATCAACTATCTAATCTACCTATACATGGATAAAAGAAACGTTAGCTTCTCATTATTGAATTCCCTTCTACAGTAACATTCTAAAAAAAGAATAGGTTACCTCTTCTTGTAAAATTCCCACTTTTGGGACATGTTTGCGCTGGGATGGCCCAAAGAACGCTTCGATGTCCACACTAGCGCCTGCACCCCTAACACATCCAAGATGCTATGGGTTACCCAAAGCAACTGTCAATTCATCCCTAGTGCCCTCAGGGATGAACTTGCCTTGTTTCCTCAGCTCGTGCAAATCCCGCTAATCACCATCAACAGAAATTGGTAAGTAAGTAAACACCACAAATAATCAATATTGAACGATTGCTCTAAGAGTTGTATTTTACCATTTTTGCAGCCGCCTCAACAGTTGCGGGGTTCTTTATTTCTCCCTTCTTGTTTTGCCTCCCAGCTATCCAGACATCATGGCGAGGCAGAGGTGCGGTACCTATAGTAGAGGACTCCTGAGTAGCAGTAGACTGAGCAGTACACTCAACCTGTAGTCTTTGGTGAACACCTGCATAGCCCTTTGGACCCATTGTGTGGTCATGCACATTCAGTGCACACCTTGCTCTTTGTGCCTCACAGATAGCCTAGTTAGTATGCATATTGATTTGGTTAGTAACAATAAAGGTTAATCTTGAATAGGTGAATACAACGTATATTAATTAAATAGGGAGTAACACCTAATACCTTGAATTCATCAGTTTTTCTTGAAGCAACAAACACGTCCCATTCTTCTGGGTCCAGGAAGTTCCACTGTTCTGTGGCTAACTTCTTCCTCTTCTTACCATCTTTTATGTATTCTCAGGTGAGATTCGTCCTATAGTTCCTTAGGACCCTCCCACAGTGTTGCATCACACATTTATGATGCATCTTTTCATCCAACGCAAATATACTCTGCAAAATAGAATTGCTATTAACTAGTATCCAAAAAATTAGTAATCTACAAAATAAAATTGCAAATAATAATAACTCACACATAAATCCTTCCATATTAAGCCTTTCTCCCCCTTAGGAACTTTATACCAAGAATCTATCTTACAACTACAATGGCTACGAGTAACAAACCCAAGATATGAAACAAACGAATTGCGGTTCACTCTAATTGCATTTCCTGCATTATCAAAATCCACAACCAATTTGGGTCCATTGCCCCTTAGTGCTATTAACTTCTTCATCATAGTGATGCCCCTTCTCTTGTCAACTTTTTGGTACTACTCATCAAGTTCCTCAAGTGCTTCAGAGGGTACATGTGCATCATCAACCTAAAATTTGACAAAATAAACACACTTACAGGATATAACTATAAATGGACATATAGATAGAAATATATGATATATTTTTAAAACTTACATTGTGAGGCAGCGCATTGGTATCCTCACTATGCTCATCGTGGACATCATGGTCATCATGCACATGCTCAGCCATCTGAAAATTTCATTAAAAAAATCAAACATTTAGCATTTGACATAACTAGAAGATAATGAAACATTGAAAAATGAAACATTGTATAGTTCACATATAGAAATGAAACATTGAAAAATGAAACATATAAAAAATATAAACATGCATGCCTCTAATATTGCAATCGTTTATTAATTAACAATCCTTCATTGTGATCTCCGCGCACATACACGTCATCATTAGCTTTAATATTTTATGGTGTTGGCAACCCAACTGAGAATGGACTGGATTCATCATACTTATCATAGTACTCTTCTTCATCTATAGGATCTTCAATGAACTATCTTTTACCATAAAGAACAACCGACCATTTATCATTTGTAGGATCATCGATATAAAATACTTGTTTTGCTTGTGATGCCAATATGAATGGTTCACCTTTCTCGCCAATCTGTTCAAAGTTCACTAAAGTGAAACCCAATTCATACACTATAACTCCTTTGGTGTTATCATCCCAATTACATTTGAAGAGTGGAATTCTAAAATCTATGTACTCAAAATCCCATATGTCTTCAATGACACTGTAATCTGACATTTTAGCTTCACATGGACTCTTATCCTTTGCACTTGCAAAAACATAGTCGACGCTTGAAGGGTGACCCCACTATTTTAGACGACACTCTTATCATCTTGGTGCTTTGTGTAATATGTGAATCCATTAATGTCATACCCTTCATAAGACATAACATTCAATTTTGGTTTAAAGGTGAGGCATTTGATAGTTTTAGTAATATCATTTGGTGTTTGAGATAGTTGATGTAAGACTTTATCTTCAAACCACTTAATAAATGTCTTGTTATGCAATCTAGCAAGACACATTGAATTGAATCGAGGATATTGTCTCTTGATGAAATTGGTATGTTCCTCGATATAAACACTCACTTCGTCCATGTTGTGTAAAATATACAAGTGACCTTGTTCCAACTGCTCACGGCTAATTATTTTCACATGTGATCCCAAAATTCCTTTGCCAAATTGCTCCTCAATATTCTTGTCATTACCAGGAGTGTCATTACCACACAGAAAGTCATTGCAAAAATCCATAACCTCTCTCGCCACATAACCCTCAATAATACTCCCTTCAGACCGATAACAGTTTTGAACATCACTTTTAAAAACACTCATGTATCGTTCAAAGGGATACATCCAATGCAAGAAAACTAGTCCCAAAATCTTCACTTCCCTAATCAAGTGGACAACAAGATGTACCATGATATCAAAGAATGAAGGAGGGAAATACATCTCAAGCTGACATAGGGTAATAACCACTTCTCTTTGCAAAGTATCGAGAGTATCAAGGTCAATAACTTTGATGCACAGACTGTTGAAAAAGAAATAAAGTATGGTGATTGCAAACCTTACATGCTTCGACAATATAGATCGAATTGCCACAAGCAATATTTGTTACATTAGAGTGTGAAAATCATGAGATTTAAGACCTATCAACTTCAGATCTTTCATTGATACCAATCTACGAATGTTGGATGAGTAACCCTGTGGCACCTTAACATTTACCAAGAATTCACAAAAAGCTTTCTTCTCCTTTCAAGACAACGTGTAACAAGCGGGAGGTAAGTATGTTCTACGATTTCCCATTTCACATAATTATGTTAATTCTGACCTTATTCCCATTTCATGTATGTCCAGTCTGGATTTTATCCCATCTTTAGTCTTACTTGGTATATTCAACAGAGTACCAATGACGCTACCACATACATTTTTCTCAACGTGCATGACATCGATACAATGCCTGACTGTCAAAGAACTCCAATAAGGAAGATCCAAAATATTGACTTCTTCTTGAATAAAGATTTGTCACTCCATGTGGCCATAGTACATTGTGATCTCTTACCAAATTCATTGACAATGTCTTTTACTCTTTCATAAACAACCTCCCCTGGTATAGGTTTAGGTGCACTCCATTCCTCATTCCATCCATTGAATGCTTTGTGCTTCCTACGATACAGATGGAATTGTAGAAGAAACCTTTGATGACCAAGATATACAGTCTTGTCGCCATGTTTTAGTCTTGTTGAATCAGTGTTCTCTTCACATATAGGACACTCTTTAGCTCCTTTGACACTATATCCAGACAAATTCCCATATGTTGGAAAGTCATTAATAGTGCAAAAGAACATAGCGTGCAAATGAAATGTCTCTCTTCGTGAAGCATCATAGGTCATCACACCTTCACCCCAGAGTTTCTTTATATCATCAATCAGAGGTTGAAGATAAACATCGATATCAGTTCTAGGTTGTTTAGGGCCCGATATCAACAACGACAACATAACATACTTATTTTTCATACACAGCCAGGGAGGAAGATTGTATATAACAAGCATGACTGGCCAAGTGCTATGTTGGCTGCTCAATGTCCCGTACAAATTCATCCCATCTGTACAAAGCCCAAGTCTTAGATTCCTGACTTATTCACCAAATTTAGGGTACAATAGATCAATCTTCTTCCACTGTGGGGAATTAGACGCATGTCGTAGGATCCCATCATTATTTTTCTTAACATCTGCATGCCACCTCAAATTCTTCACATCTATCGGATTGGAAAACAAGCATTGAAACCATGATATTATAGGTAGATACCACATCACCTTGGAAGGAGAACTAGTTTTGGACTCCCCCGAAGTCATCAATTTATACCGTGACACACCACATTTTGGACAATCTTTCAAATCCATAGTCCTTTTGAAATAATACACGATCATTCGGGCATGTGTGTATCTTCTTGGCCTCCATTCCCATTGGGCACAACAATTTCTTTACCTGGTATGTTGAGATTGGCAGCTCGTTTCCTTCAGGAAGCATTTCTTTCAACAAAGACAACAATGACGTGAAGCTTTTGTCGCTCCATCTATTGTTAGCTTTCAGCTTATACAATCTCAACACAGCACTACACTTCATAAACTTAGTACAACTTGTGTATAATGGTATCTCAGCATCATGCACAATGTTTCTAAACATGGGAGGTGGATCGGTTTCGGTGTGGTCTACCCCACAACTATCCAACATTGCATCAACGATGTCTACTGGAACTAGTTCATTCACATCTACGTCATCGGAGGCAATAACTTCTTCCACACAAGCACTGCTATCGACATCCACTAGTTTTGGGTTTGAAATCTCTCCATGCCAGTGCCATTCTGTATAGCCTTGTACAATCCCATTGCACATGACATGACTTTTGATTTCGTCACCAATGCTGATTTTCAAGTTGTTACCACAATGCCTACATGGATAGTAGAACCTATCTCCAGGTTGTTTCCTATGTTCCTTGGCAAATCTAATAAACTAATCAAGACCAAAAATAAACTCTGGGGTGCAACGATTACGAATGGACATCCATGATCTATCCATTCTATGATCAAAGAGAAAAAAGTATATATTACAACAAGATTAGGGTCTAGGGTTAACAGATTAGAGTTTAAGCATGGTTAAAACTTTAGGGTTTAAGGTCTTATATATAATTAATGGTTAAAACATCCTAAGTGAGATTAGGTGGTCAAGAATAGTCCCAAACTGGGGACTATCCAAGATTTACTCCTAATGAGTAAATCTTGGACGGGTTTCTAGGCCAACAAATACATGTGTTGTCATTCTTATATATAATAAATGTGTACCACCTATCGCATTCTTGAACACCAAATCTC
Source organism: Alisma plantago-aquatica (assembly GCA_963693085.1). Lineage (NCBI taxonomy): Eukaryota > Viridiplantae > Streptophyta > Magnoliopsida > Alismatales > Alismataceae > Alisma > Alisma plantago-aquatica. The sequence continues at coordinate 781,857,674 of OY856410.1, forward strand.
ACTAGTAAGTGTATAATGTGTATTGGATTTTCAAGAAAATTTCGGCAGCATTTCCCTACTGTTCTCCAAGTACATATGTACTTAGAGAACAAACAGGGAAATGTTGCCGAAATTTTCTTGAAAACCCAATACACATTATACACTTACATCCTAAGTGAGATTAGGTGTTCAAGAATAGTCTCAAACTGGGGACTATCCAATATTTACTCCTAATGAGTAAATCTTGAATGGGTTTCTAGGCCAACAAATACATGTGCTGTCATTCTTATATATAATAAATGTGTATAAACTATAGGCAACATGGTTAATCCTAATCTATAGAGCATTATTAAATAATAAAACAAGAATTCAATTGTTTCAAACATGCAATAATTCACAATGCAAAGTTATAAAATACTGGAAACATGGTTAATCCCCACACTCTAGTAGACAGACAAACCTTAAATATAGTGATGTATATACAGACTAACCTCATGGATAATATAGAAAAGGGGGTGGGGGTGGGACTGACCTTGGGCCCTTAGTTGATATTACATCAATGTACTACTGATTTCCAAGATAGGATAGATGAGACTAGAGTTCATATTAGATGAAAAAATAGCAACTTAGGACAAAGTCCATCACTAAAGTCCCAAACTCAACATATATGCACAATTAGCATCAAATATAGGACAAAAGGGTAGATTAGAACCCTAATGTACTCAAACATGTATAAAAATTACTTATTTGAGGATTGGTCTAAGATCCAATGTTCACATCCCTCACCCATTGCCCGCACCCTGAGGGTAGGGGGGCAACCAATGGTTATCGAGCAGGAGCAGGGTACCTTGAGGGAGGAGGAAGAAGAGGAGGAAAAAGGTACCTTTGCAATGGCGATGGTGAACAGGCGCGCAGGAGAAGGAGCAAGGAGCGGTGGCCAGAGCAGCGAGTAGTGATCAGGAGAGCAAGCGGCTGAAGCAGCAAGCAGGAGAGCAGGCTAGTGGCCAGAGAAGCGAGTAGGAGAGCAGTGGCCGGAGCAGCGAGTGGCGGCGGTGGCAAGCAGAGGTCTAGAAAGTGGCGGTGGAGGTTGCGAGCAGAGGAGCAATGAGCGGCGGGGAGTAGAGGAATCATCAAACCTAGCCCTCAATCGGGAATGAAACAGAGAAAGAGGAAGAGTCTTCTCGCGCGGGTGCTGTTAAGTTAACGATAGGCGTCAATTATTAAAAATAACTGACGCTAAAAACTATAGGCATCAGTTACCACCAAAAACCAACACTTTTGTTCATCGATAGTCGTCAGTTCCAACTATAAAAACCGACGTCTATCTATATATGCTGACAAAAATAAATGTTCTCAAATTAAGACCATAGTCGTCAGTTTCTGTAGAAAAATCGACGCCAAAGGGAGGTGAAAAGTTTCACAATTAAGCGCGCGAAAACACATCAACATCGGTTATTGTAAGATAACTGACGATAAAATGGACCAAATTTCTGTCTCGCGGAAAACCTTTAGGCGTCAGTTTCTTTGTTAACAACCGATGCTGTATATTAAATTTTGGAGGCAATTTTTTTCACTGGAAAATTTGGATTTAGCGGTCAATTTTAGGCGTCAGTTTCTTATTAAGGAACCAACGCTAAATAAAAAGCGATACTCATGTCTGGTCACTCTTCACATATAGATGTTGGTTTTTTTATTTAATCAAAGTTGTAGGGTTTAGTTGTTATTTTTTTGTATACAATTGACGCCTGTAAATGTGACATTATAAGCCATTTCTATAGTAGTGCATGGTGAGGGACCATCCTCAACATGTTCTGGAGTCTCTCACATGCCTCAGAATATGACTCCTCTGCTTTTTGTTTGAAGTTGTAGATCTTTTTGGTCAACTCATTCATCTTATGAGGAGGGAAATATCACTCCAAGAAGGCATCAATTGTTTGTTACCAAGTCTCAATAGATTCATCTTCCGCATTATATAACCAATATTTGGCACCATTTGCCAATGATGATGAAAAAACTTTAAGTAGATCACAGTCGTTGGCACTCTATCTATCTTCACCATATCATAGCTTTCCACAAAATTGTCGATGTGCGTCAACAGTTCTTCAGTATTGTGGTCATGGAAGGCATGTTTCTTGACTAACACCATCAACCCATGATCTATCTTGTAGTTGTCCACATTTATTGCTTATCGCTTGATTGTCCCAAGATGAGATGTTGAGGAAGATGCCTTGGTCTTCTCCAAAATTGTGTGATCTTCTTCTTCCATCTCTGGTTGTTCTTCTGGCTCTTCTGGCAGAGGTATTTGAGTGGTAAGTGGTGGAGTCGGAGGTGGAGATGGAATCAACCTACCCCCTGAGTTACCAAACTCCCTTCATTTGTGTAATAGCTCAGCCTAACTTAAGCCTCAAGGAGATGACTCCCCATACTCAGGAGCTCTCGTGTGCACCATGCACTGGTACCTAAAATTGTTAAACACAGTGCGAGAAGGGTAATAATGATTGAAAAATTGATATTTAAGATTCAGCGTGCAAGAATAAAAGAAATAAAAAACGAATGTGGTCTTGAGTGGCCGATTACAACACTCGTAGTGTTGAATTTGTTGTTTCCCAGGAAACAGTGCCAAAAACTTGATAGGTATTTTATATATGTCAAAAAATGCAAGTGTACGCTATTAGAGTAATATAGGCCACTGAGGCCCAGATGTCGATCACAGGGAAAAGCTAAACTCAGAAACTACTACTAACTGCAATACAATCAACTAGGCCGAAGAAAACTTCAATTGTATTGTTTAATTGTACAAAACAAAAAATAAATCTAAATTACTAATGATTGATCACAATTGGATGGAACTCCATAGGATTACAGTTTCATCTTGGTTAATATTACAATTAACAAAATAACATTAATACATTTCTTCCTACCCCTGGACTAAGATCATATAGAGAGAATTACCCACTCTAGTGGTGTAATTCACAACCTAATCTAATACCAATCACACTCTCATATTGATTGTGTAATTAGTCAGGCTCTTTAGCGAGACCTCTAGGTAATCTCTTCACGTTGGTAAGTCACCTTTCTCAAAGGGCGATATAAAATGTGTATTTGTATGATTTTCCAACCGTTAATTTCCTTTTCCATAGCAACTAAGGTATAATTAACTACCTATGGTGATCAAGCATGGATAGTTCATTGCATTCACATAGAAATAAGTTGAGAAATTAAGAGAAATTGATATATTAATGCATAAAGTCAATTACAATGCATCACCGGGCTACTCTCGGGTCCTAAGGAACAAGGGGTTTAGCCCCACATGGTTTCCATGGTCAAAAACATAGGAGAGAAGAAGAAAAATGTGGGAAACATTAATAGAATTAAAGAACCCCTAAACTAGACGGTCCAAAAGATCCCTTCTCACACATGTTTCGATTTGCTACCTTCCAACTACAAATCCTTCCGTTAGAAATGATCAGATTGTCCAGAACGTAGTCATCTTTTCCACTTTTTTCCTCTCCTTGCTCTCAATTATCATCCAATGTAAAAGAACGTGACAGATAGGGTTGACCGAATTCCCCCCTAGTCACAGAAGTGACTTAGGGAGAAATAATCCCTCAACTGTTAGATTAGATGACATCTTCATATCTTCCTGATTCAAACATTTCAGTAGTACCAACTAGGTGTCGGCACTACCAACTAGTTGTCATTACTACCAACTCCTTTGATTGTTGTAGCCATCTAGCAAGCTGTCGGTACTACTGACTAGGTTGTCTATAGTACCGAGTTGCTTAAATTCTTTTCGAGTCCAATACTATGATGTTGTCGGTAGTATCAACATGCAAAATCAGCATTACTGAGTCTTCTCAATTTCTTTCTTTTCCAAACTGATCATGTGTCGGTACCACCGATTCCAAAGTCGATAGCACCGAGATGTGTAGATTCTTGTAAAAAATCATGAAATTTGTAAAATCTGAACATAAGCTCTTAATATCATAAATCATTTGAAAATAGTAAAACTACATTTATTTGATGCAATTAAATATAATAGGCTAATGAGTGTAAACCATGCACAATTAATATGAGAATTAACAAATAGTGCACAAAAATAAATCTAAAATAGCTTGTGAAAATGACCAATATCCCATGCATCAATGTACCATAACCTTAAAGATATGTATTGGTGGCCTGGATTGAAACAAGATGTAGCTGTGCTCATGGCCAAGTGCACAGTGTACCAACAAGTGAATGCAAAGCATCAAAAGCATGTAGGGATATTTCAACCATTACCCATACCATAGTGGAAGTGAGATCATGTCATGATGGACTTTGTGGTTGGTCTGCCTAGGACAGACATAGGCCATGATTCCATATGGGTGATCATTGCTCGGTTGACAAAGTCAGCGCACTTCTTGCCAATGAAGACAATGTATATAGAGGAGAAGCTTACTCAGATATATGTTGATGAGATAGTGCATTTGCATCATGTTCTAGGTACTATCATGTCAAATAGAGGTCCTCAGTTTACAAGTTGCTTTTGGGAGCGTTTCTGTAGGGCCTTGGGTATGCAGTTGAGGTTTAGTACTACCTTCTACCCACAGAAAGATGGTAAGTTCGAAAGGACCATACAAACCTTGGAGGATCTATTGAGAGCTTGCGTCTTGTAGTTTCTAGGTAGTTGGTACATCCACCTCAGTTTGATAGAGTTTTCTTATAACAAAAGTTATCAGATGATCATCGACATGGAACCTTATGAGGCGTTGTATGGGAGAAGTTGCATATCTCTGTTATGTTGGTATGATACATGTCAATATCATCTCCTTGATCCTGAGCTTGTGCGGCAGACAACAAAAAAGATCAAAGTGATCCAACAATAGTTGAAGGAAGCACAGGATAAATAAAATTTGTATGCAAATAACTATCGAAGACCCTTTGAGTTCCAAGTGGGAGATAAGGTGCATCTCAAGGTCTCTCCATGGAAGGGTGGTTTGAGGTTTGGGAAGAAGGGTAAGTTGGCTCCTAGGTTATCGGACCTTACCCTGTGGTGGCATGTGTTGGGAAGGTGGCCTACAAGTTGGAGTTTCCACCTAAGTTGCATAGGTTGCATCCAATGTTCCATGTAACCATGTTGATGAAGTGCCACCCTGATGAAAAGTTGGTTCTACAGCCAGTGGAGGTTGAGCTTGATGAGGATATGACCTATGTGGAAGGACCAGTGTTGATCCTTGACAGAAGGGTGAAGAAGTTGAAGAAGAAGGACATAGTGCTAGTGAAGGTTTTGTGGCATCACCGTGGTGTTGAGGAATCCACATGGGAGATGGAGGAAGAGATGTAGAGGAATTACCCTTCTCTTTTTATTTAGGATTTTGGGGTGAAATCCTTGTTAGGGGTTTATGGCTACTAAGACCCATGACTTATGTTTTAGGTTAACCCTATTTGCTTTGACTTGATTAAGTGTTTATAACCTTTCTCTAATCTCTTGAGATATTTTTAGCACTTGTGGAGAGATGAAGTCTCCATTTTGAGCTTGTTTGGATGATGCTTGTGCTTTTTGTGCTTATTTTGGGTCAAATTGCAATTTGCCCATTTGTAAGGGTTATTTTACAATTTTTCATCTCTAGAGCGTTCTTCCTCTCTCTTGGATTCATGAGAGAGTTTGATGTTTTGGGGCACCTTGGTTGAGCCTTGGATGAGTGATGGAACCCTAGTGGTGATTAGGGTTTCTAGGGTTTGCTTGGTTTCGATCCTAGAGTGCTTTTTTGGTTTGTCTTGACCCTTGTCTCGATCCATTAGGGTGCTTGGGATGTGTCTTGTCTTGACCATGGTGGTTTGAGTTTATACGCTTTGTCCTTTTGAGGAGTGTCTCGACCTAGTGTGCATGGTGTCTCTTTGTCTCAGCCTGGGTGATGCTTGGCCCTTGTCTCAACCTCCCTTCGAGTGTCTCAACTGAAACCATCCATTGAGGACCTCATTGGTCGAGACCCAACATAGTTTGTATCACCATCTTGTGCATGCAAGGTTTAAGTGGTTGAATGTTAGTTTCTTAGGTGGATAAATGTCCCTTTGGTGTCTTTTGGTGTTGACACATCACTCCTCATCCCACCTCCCTCCTCCTTTGTTATATAACCCCTTTTATCCCAAGAAAGTGATATCTGTGAGATCCCGTTACACTAAACAATATTACTCAAAACATAAAACACAATCACATGCCAACAAATATGGGTAAAATAAAACCAATTTCAACGTCAGCACCCGCTCAGAAACATTTTTGCAAGAGCCTAACATCTTTCTTATATCCATACTATGTCAAGAATTTGATACAAATTGTTATATCACCTTATCTACAACATATATACACAGGAGAACAATATTTGTATATGCCACACAACAAACATTAACATGCTAACAAAATTCCGATTCATTTGAAATACCATATACAAACTTTTCCTACCCGGACCTGAGAGTATAGGGATGACTCTAGGACACACTAGACATCTAAGCAACTTTCCCAAAGATTCATTAATATAGCTCCTCTTTTCTACCACAAGTTTGTTTTTTGTCATTTTCGATTACCTAAAAAAAATTTGGCAAACCACAAGGGTGACACCCATGTCCTAGTAGGAGATATAACCTCCAACAACATTTATTGATTACACCATTTTTAAGTAATTAAATAGTTATACAATTTAATCAGATATATCAAATAAGATCAGTAGTACTGATGATTAAAAAAATACATAAAGGAGAAGATAATAACTATCATCATTAGCCAGACTATCATCTATTATCTTGTTGACAATATAATCAATTCAGTAGCATATACATATCTGGCATCATGAGCAAGTCTAGTAACATAGCATAGATAACAACATGAGCATGTCTAATTGGTTGAACATATCAACATCATAAGAAGAGCTAAAAACATAAGCACAACTATCTGGATAAGCATGATTAGCAATATATGCATCTCTAGTTACAAAGGCATGACTAGCATGCTAAAATAACTAACAACATGAGATAACTAGTATCATGATTATAATCAACAATAGTAGTATAGTTATCAACACAAGCATAGCTATTGTATGTATGCATCTACAATCTTAAGAATATCCACAACCTAAGTGTATTTACTATCTCTTAATTGCACTAAGCATCATCTTTATGTAAAGATAACAAATAAGGGTTATCATCCAAGGTGAAATCTTGTGTATAACCCTAAAGAAATATGCTACAAGGTTGTATTACATCTTTTATTATGCCCTGGGGAATTTGAATCGTACCATTCAAAGTTCAACCGATCCCTACGAAGGGCTATTCGGTTCCGTACAAGATCTAAGAGTGTCGGTATCCTAAGATATCTTCCCCTCGGTCAGTACGAGTAAAAAGACAGTGACATATCAGTCAAAGCTGCCACCAGAGCTACATATAGTCAAGATGCTAACCACTAGTCCGCCCTTGGTACAGGTCACGACACTAGAAACTAGGGTATTCAAACCCAATCACTGAGGTACAACCACAGTTGTCCTCTAATCACATCATGTTATAATCACCGAGACATGACCGCAGTCGTTCTCAATCACATCAGATGTATGAGGCATGACCATAGACAACCTCCACAATTTGTATTGTGGATGACAAGGATATATCCTCAACCTGCTACCCCCACATACTAGTATGCACTCTGAGTTTCCCTTAGGAATACTCGTTTCGCCATCCAATAAGTTCTGACACTAAAGAGGGTTCTACGGCACAGGGCACTACATGATTAGAGTTGCACTTGATTAGTTATGCCAATTGGGTTAATTAAGGTTGCATCAAACAAGTGGACACACAAACCCTAATTCACTTCTAGCAAGCATATAAATATCAAAACTTTGAAAAGATATAAAACATGTGAAACATAATTTCTCATCTCATCATCACATGGTTCTATTCACTTGACATTCATGAGACCACACTAGTCATCATACTATCACAAGATATAAATCCTTTTCACAATATCATAGGGTATCAACCCTTACCAACATAAGAGGATTACACCTCATTCAGGGATAAACCATGTCCAAAGGTCATTAAGACCATCATACTATTCTCTGCAAGATCATCATTATCTTTGCATGCCTTATAACAAGGCTCAACAACTTCACTTACATATAATACACCATATCAGCACAATATTGCATTAATGATCTAAGATATATTCATAAATAATCACAGCAGGGTTATATTAACATTAAGAACATTCCTTTATTCATTAATATGCAAGGAATCTAGATATGATTAACCCTCATCATATTCATAATGCACATGTTTCGCATAAGAAAGTATCAACCATGTGGCTATGACAACCACCAATTAACACATTAAGGTTATGATCATGTTAAGGAGGTTATTTCACCATCATGCCATCATATAAGAATGTTAAACATGAATACTCATCTTTATCTATTTGCATTAGAGTTAGGTTCAACAAGATAAATTATATTAATGTTACTAATCAACATTTATACCCAAACCCTAATTGATGACATCTCCATTGGATCATGGATGCATAAGGTGAAGCATCCATCACATTCCATACTATTATCAAGCATGAACCCACACATAAATCAAGGTGTAACCATTGGGTTGTAGCATACTAGGGTTTCAACAACATTAAAATAGTACTTCATGATCGTATTAGTCATTCAAGGACTATTCATACCCAATTACCATCATTTAGTTATATTAAAGCTAGGTATAACAAGCTATACCTCATTAGGGTTACATATCAATACAATATGATTATAATCTCTTCTATTCATATGAGTGAATAGGTAAGACTACCTTATTAAGGGTAACCCTCCATTTGTTCCATCATCATTCAACCAATATCACCAAACCACAATGTCACCCAGAACCATTGGATGTTTAAAAGGTAAGACCATTGGCTGTTTACATAAGTAAACACCTTGGATAAACCATCAATGAAGTCCTTGATTTGTTCTCTAGAAAGACTCACCATCTAACCCTAGACATCCCTTGATTAACAACACAAAAAGTTCCACAAAGAGTAGGGTAAAACCCATAATCGACTGTTCATTTAAAACAAGCCATCCATTGACAACAAGTAAGCTCCTTAAGTTGATCATATAGAGGAAACCATATAAATCACATTATTAGGACCAACATATTACATTAGCCATCATTCCACTTAATTGGAGGAATAAACATTATATCTTTACCATTGGGTCAAGTTCATATATTAAAACCATCAATTACAGTATAAGTCCGACCATTGCATCAAGTTACCCAAGAAACCATTGGTCTAAGGCTTAATTGATGACACAACTATATAATTAACTCACCATAGGTTTTGGAGACCTAATCCACCATCATTAGTGACCATTATGTCACCGTAGGTTGTTAGATCAGCACTATATTCATTAATCATCATCAAATATCAAACTAATCACCATTGATTGATAGCATCATTAGGGTACTTAGTTGTTAATCACTAGGCTTCTAATTAGGCCAAAACATGACCTAAGGGGGTGAAAGTCAGTTGAAACCATTGGTTACCACCATACATTGTCATGAAGACAACACCATAGGGTTTGTTGCAATGGTACCATCACCGGGTCATGGGTTTATAGAAGAAATCAGCTTAAAACCCTAAAATTGACCATTGGTTGATAGGTGCTTAGAACCATAGGTTGTCAAACCAACCTGATCCAAGTCATATTATACCTTATGAATAACATAAAAATGATCACAGGTTCGTGTATAACTGAAATCAGAGCAGGGAATATTATAAAAATCGAAATCCAAGTCAGGCATAGCTTTTTAGTGCATGGATCATTATTTTTTAAGCAAGAACAGGATCTAGAAAGCTTATGGTAAACAATAAACGTGGAGCAAGTTATAAAACTTGCCTCTAATGAAAAGATGAAACCCCAAACAGAAAAAATCTTGAGAAGGTAGGGTAGAAAATCCAAGCACAAGCTATGAACTCATCCATCTAGCACCTTTCTTCATCAAATGAGCAAACCCTAAGCATAAGGAGCAAGAAAGGTAGGGTTTTAGAGCTTTAGAGCAATTTCTACCATGGAAAAGAAAGGTTCAGACCTGTAGGAAGGTCTAAGGAAGGAGAAGAGCAAGATAAATGGAGAAGTAAGGAAGAAAATGACTTTCCTTGGTCGAAATCCCTAGAAGATGACCTTGGAAACCCTAGGTAGGGCTAAATGGAGGTCTAGGAGACCTTCTTCTCCAAAAAGAGGTTGTCTTCTACCTTACAACACTTGGTTCTGTAGAAAAACAGAGTGGAGTCGTTGCTCCAGGTTATAGGAAAGAGAAAGCAAGCAAAGTTTCGTACTTGGGAAAGGAAGAGGTTAATATAGCCCATGGATAAGGATGGGAGCAAGCATGAGGTGTAAATGTAGCTTCCCCATGTGTCTATGGCCTTAAACTATTAATAATATACAAGAACACACACACAAGCAGATCCCCCACCATCCTTATATACCGAATTAGCTTTCCTTTGTTGAATTTCCCAGCCAATCACATAATTCATTAGTTGATAGCTACTAAAGGTAGCTCATCCGTGAAGGGGTAAACCCTAAAATACCCTTAGAGAAAACACCTTCAAACCAAGGATTAAATAGGTGACCCATGGATCAAAAAGATCAAGAATGATGAGAGAATATCCAAGGAACATAATGCAAGTGATAAATTGCAGACAAAACCTCTCAATTGGGTAAATTTTAGAAAAGTCCAAATTGTGCATAAAATTCTATAACTTGCTCAAACAGTGTCCAAATTGGACCAAATTTTAAACTTAAGCTTTTATTATTATTGTAAAGAATATCACAAGGTTATATTAGGGTTATAAGCATTCAATTATGGTAATTAAGCTTATTCAACTCATTAGGCAAGTTCAGGGGCCTTACAACTATAAACCCCTAACATGGATTTCGCCCCCAAAATCCAAGGTAAACAAGGATGGGTACTTCCTTTGCACCTCATTTTATTACCTTCACATGGTTACTTTCATATCATGGTGATGTCACATCATTCATACATATATCCTCTTGGGTCAGCACAAAAACCCCCACCTAAGAAGACATTCTCAAAATGGAATGTAGATACTTGTTGTGTGATCTGTACAACTCTAGTAGTAATGTTCAACTTTAAATTCTAGCTATCATCCAAAAATTATATCTATTGTATCAACACAATACTCAAAATTCCTACTTGCTAGTTTTTTACCAATCATGCCATGTGTCCCATACCATTCCCTGAAGCATAAAAAAAGGCAATGTATCCATACTTTTTTTTCTTCTAGATACACTGACATTGGAACACTTGTAATTTCTTTTTCAACATCAAAAGAAATGTTGACACTGACACCTATCATTCCATACATGGAGACATCATTCCTAGTCAAGCTTGTTACATATAAAACAACAACACTATCTTCACCTTACTAGGATTTACACAACCTACTTAGAAGACATATCCTGATCCCATAAAGAAATTTAATCAACCCCATCTCACTCTTGTTCAACTTGTCTCATAGCTAATGCTGCTTCGGCAACCCTAAGGTTTTCGAAGAAATATTGATCCCATATTTGACCATATTTGAAATACTTTGACATGTCATCATTCAAAGATTGATATAACTTGTATGACATGACTAGAACACTCTGTTCCTCCTATTCATAAATTCTATTTGTACATTGGTTAGTTTAAAGGACATAACTCTAAATTCACCATGGTCATGTAAAATTATGTCATCCAATCTAACTCTTATGCATTGATATTTGATCATAGGTTTATCTTAAAAGAACACGATATCACATATCTATTGAACAACAAACCATCTATCCTTGATAGTGGTCTTATCCAACTATCACTAAACCATACACAACATTATAGAATCACTTTTGTTTTTCCTTCCTAACAACATTTAGAGGGTCATCATCAACTCTCTCTCCCTCTCTCTCTCTCTAAGGGAGAGGAATACTTGCAATGTTCATTTAATAAACATCTCCAACCTTCACATATGTCTCATATTATTGATACATCTTGGATACTAGGATTCATTACCGTGGTATCCACCTCATGTGCTATAAGGAATTCACATCATTATATCATGTACTTTTACCAACATAACAAATATCAAGACATATAAGAGGAGTCTTCCTAATTATTGGAAGGCTCAAAAGCAAAATTATCACAAACTTTACGATCTTGGAACCATAGTCCAAACAACCTTATGCTATAATAAGCTATCCACCCTCATGTTTACAATGAATCCACACATACCAAGTAGAAATGATCCACTTGAAAGTTGTGCCCTAGAAAGAAAGACACAAAGTGAAACACACTTCCCATACCATAATAGTATTTTTCAAGGGTCACTAGCAAAAAGGTAACCAATTCTATTTTCATTATGTAGGTTACAATTTCTTATGTAACATTTTACCTTTTTCATTTTGTGTTCTTTGCCATTAGCATAGGAATCATCATGATTAATATATCTCATTACTCCTTCCTTGATGACTATTTATCACACTTAGGTATGTTCTCTTATTTGATTATGTTTTTCAACCACTTATCGACAGGTAAATCATCATATTCCACATTTTCTTCATTAAATCAGGATCATTTCCCTTAATTTCTTTCACATGCCATGCTGATTTTTCATTAACACTTTCTTACACACATAGGTTGGTCTGAGATTAACTCAGGTTCCACCTTATTTCTTTGTCATTGTTCCCATTCATCTTCTCATTTTGTACTTGTTATAGGAGTTCTCTCTATCTTATGTGGATTTCATACCTTGATTCACTTTATAAGCATAGACTTGTCTATCTTTTACTTTATTATCTTATTGAATCACATCTTCAATAACTCCTATTTTCCTTATTTGCATTCAGATTTAGATTTCATGGTGTTGTGTCTTTCTCTTATATTTACCAAACGTTCAAGTTTTGATAGATAATGATGCAATTCTCATCTTCTTTAAGGTAGGATTGAGATATTCACACCATGATTTCTTATTCGTTATGCTCTTTAGATTGTCTCAAAATGACTACTTGATCAGAGTAATCAAAAACATAACAATCTAAGAGTTCCATACTTATCTTTTCTTCAATAATTGAATACCTGGCCAACACACCCAAATACTGAGATTAGGCAGTATGCACCATATTTTTATGTCATATTCCTAACTTAGACATCATCCTAGTCCTAAGTCCTAGTGTCCCTGTAGACTCAGTGAACCTAAAGCTCTGATACCAACTTGTGAGAACTCACTACACTAAACGAGATTACTCAAAACATAAAACACAATCAATCACTAATTAATCACATACCCAAAAATATGGGTAAATTAAAACTGATTTCAATGTCAGCACCCGCTCAGAAACATTTGTGTAAGAGCCCAACATCTTTCTTATATCCATACTATCCAAGAATTTGATACAAATTGTTCTATAACCTTATCTACAACATATATACACAGGAGAACAATATTTGTATATGCAACACAACAGACATTAACATGCTAACAAAATTCTAATTCATTTGAAATACCATATACAAACTTTTCCTGCCCAGACCTGAGAGTACATGGATGACTCTAGGACACACTAGACATTTAATCAACTTTCCCAAAGATTCATTAATATAGCTCCTCTTTGCTGCCACATGTTTGTTTTCATCATTTCCGATTACCTAAAAAAATGTGGCAAACCACAAGGGTGAGACCCATGTCCCAGCAAGAGATATAACCTCCAACAACATTTATTGATTACAACATTTTTAAGTAATTAAACAATTAAGTAGTTTAATCAGATATATCAAATAAGATCAGTAGTACTGATGATTAACAAAATACATAAAGAAGCAGATAATAACTATCATCATTAGCCAGACTATCATCCTTTATCTTGTTGATAATATAAGCAATTCAATAGCATATGCATATCTAACATCATGAGCAAGTCAAGTAAAATAGCATAGATAACAACATGAGCATGTCTAATTGGTTGAACATATCAACATCATAAGAAGAGCTAAAAACATAAGTACAACTATTTGGATAAGCATGATTAGTAATATATGCATCTCTAGTTACAAAGGCATGTCTAGCATGCTAAACATAACTAACAACATGAGATAGCTAGCATCGTGATTATAATTAGCAGTAGCAGTATAGTTATCAACACAAGCATAGATATTGTATGTACACATCTACAATATTAAGAATATCCACAACCTATGTGTATCTACTATCTCTTAATTGCACTAAGCATCATATTTATGTAAAGATAACAAATAAGGGTTATCATCCAATGTGAAGCATTGTGTATAACCCTAAACAAATATGCTACATGGTTGTATTACATCTTTTATTACTCCCTGGGGAATTTGAATCGTACCATTCAAAGTCCAACTGACCCCTGCAAAGGAATATTTGATTCCGTATAAGATCTAGGAGTGTCGGTATCCTAAGATCTCTTCCACTCAGTCAGTATGAGTAAAAAGGCAGTGACATATCAGTCAAAACTGCCACCACAACGACATATAGTCAAGATGTTAACCACTAATCCACCCTTGGTACAGGTCACGACACTAGAAACCAGGGTATTCAAATCCAATCACTGAGGTACAATTGTAGTTGTCCTCTAATCACATCATGTTATAATCACTGAGTCACGACCACAGTTGTTCTCAATCACATCGGATGTATGAGGCATGACCATAGCCAACCTCCACAATTTGCATAATGGATGACAAAGATATATCCTCAACCTACCACCCCAACATACTCATCAACAGTATGCACTCCGAGTTTCCCTTAGGAATACTCGTTTCATCATCCAACATGTTCTGACATTAAAGATGGTTCTATGACACAGGGCACTACCTGATTAGAGTTGCACTTGATTAGTTATGCCAATTGGGTGAATTAAGGCTGCATCAAACAAGTGGACATACAAACCCTAATTCACTTCAAGCAAGTATATAAATATCACAACTTTGAAAAGATATAAAACATGTGAAACATAATTTCTCATCTCATCATCACATGGTACTATTCACTTGCCATTCATGAGACCACACTACTCATCATACTATCACAAGATATAAATCCTTTTCACAATATCACAGAACCCTTATCAACATAAGAGGATTACACCTCATTCAGGGCTCAACCATGCCCAAAGGTCATTAAGACCATCATACTATTCCATGTAAGATCATCATTATCTTTGCATGCCTTATAACAAGGCTCAACAACATCACTTACATATAATACACCAGATCAACACAATATTGCATTAATGAGCTAGGAGATATTCATAAATAATCATAGTAGGGTTATATTAACATTAAGAAAATTCCTTTATTACATCAACATCCAAGGAATCTAGATATGATTAAACCTCATCATATTCATAATCCTCATGTTTCGCATAAGCAAGTATCAACCATGTGTCTATGACAACCACCAATTAACACATTAAGGTTATGATCATGTTAAGGAGGGTATTTCACCATCATGCCATCATATAAGAATGTTCAACATGAATACTCATCTTTATCTATTTGCATTAGAGTTAGGTTCAACAAGATAAATTATATTAATGTTACTAATCAACACTTATACCCAAATCCTAACTCACGACATCCCCATTGGATCATGGATGCATAAGGTGAAGCATCACCATCACATTCCATACTATTCTAAAGTATACACACACACATAAATCAAGTTGTAACCATTGGGTTATAGAATACTAGGGTTTCAACAACATTAACATAGTACTTCATGATTTTATTAGTCATTCAAGGACTATTCATACCCAATTACCATCATTTAGTTATATTAAAGCTAGGTATAACAAGCTATACCTCATTAGGGTTACATATGAACACAATATGATTATCATCCCTTCTATTCATATGAGTGAATAGGTAAGACTACCTTATTAACGGTAACCCTCCATTTGTTCCATCATCATTCAACCCATATCACCATACCACAATGTCACCCAGAACCATTGGATGTTTAAAAGGTAAGACCATTAGTTGTTTACATAAGTAAACACCTTGGATAAACCACCTATGAAGTCCTTGATTTGTTCTCTAGAAAGAGTCACCATCTAACCCTAGACATCCCTTGATTAACAACACAAAAAGGTCCACTGAGAGTAGGGTAAAATCCACAATATATTGTTCATTTGAAACACGCCATCCATTGTCAACAAGTAAGATCCTTAAGTTGATCTTATAAAGGTAACCATCTAAATCACATTATTAGGACCAATATATTACATTATCCATCATTCCACTTTAATGGAGGAATAAATATTTTATCTTGACCATTGGGTCAAGTTCATATATTTAAACCATAAATTACAATATAGGTCCGACCATTGCATCAAGTTACCCAAGAAACCATTGGTATAAGGCTTAATTGATGATACAACTATATAATTAAATCACCATAGGTTTTGGAGACCTGATCCACCATCATTAGTGACCATTAAGTCACCATAGGTTGTTAGATCAGCACTATATACATTAATCAACATCAAAGATCAAACTAATATCACCATTGATTGATAGCATCATTCAGGTACTTAGTTGTTAATAGATAGGCTTCTAATTAGGCCAAAACATGATGTAAGGGGGTGAAGGTCAGTTGACACCCTTGGTTACCACCATCCATTGTCATGAAGACAACACCATAAGGTTGTTGCAATGGTACCATCATCGGGTCATTGGTTTATAGAAGAAATCAGCTTAAAACCCTAAAACTGACCATTGGTTGATAGGTGCTTAGCACCATAGGTTGTCAAAAAAACCTGATCCAAGTCATATTATACCTTAAGAATAACGTACACATGATCATAGGTTCATCTATAACTAAAATCAGAATAGGGAACATTATAAAAATTGAAATCTAAGTCAAGCATAGCTTTTTAGTGCATGGATCATCATTTTCAAGAAAGAACATGATCTAGAAAGCTTATGGTAAGCAATAAATGTGGATCAAGTTATAAAACTTGCCTCTAATGAGAATATGAAACCCCACACAGAAGAAATCTCAAGCAGGTAGGATAGAAAATCCAAGCACAAGCTATGAACTTGTCCATCTAGCACCTTTCTTCATCAAATGAGCAAACCCTAAGCATAAGGAGCAAGAAAGGTAGGTTTTTAGAGCTTTAGAGAAATTTCTACCATGGAATAGCAAGGTTCTGACCTGGATGAAGGTCTAAGGAAGGCGAAGATCAGGAGAAATGGAGAAGGAAGGAAGAAAATAACTTGCCTTGGTCAAAATCCCTAGAAGATGACCTTGGAAACCTTAGGTAGGGCTAAATGGAGCTCTAGGAGACCTTCTTCTTCAAAAAGAGGTTGTCTTCTATTACTAGCATCTTACTTTTATGCTTGCATGTCCTTGTTTCCATATCTAAATATGATGTTAAGATAATAGATGATGATCCTATGAAATGAGGGTTTATGACTTTGTAGTTTTCTCTTGAAGATAACTCCTTTTCTCAAACCCTAACTTCTATGTGTATGTTAGCTAAGTGATTTCTTGAGAGGATGATCTTGCATGCATCTTGTACATTGGTTTTTGTCACCTTGTTTTAGTTTCGGCCATCATGTTTTCCCTTGATCTTTGGGTATTTTTACTCATATGTTGTCATTCAATTTTCTCTCTCCTAAGAGGTTTTGCATGATGATCTTCATAGATCTTGTTCTAGGGTTTGAAGATCTTGAATCCATGCATTTTATTCTTAGTGACTACTAGTTTTCCTGTTGTTTACTTTTGTTTCGATTAAGATAGCCTTTTCTTTAGGTCAAGACACATACTTTGTGGTGTGGTTGAAACTTCTTGTGTTGGTTGTCGGTCAAGATAGGAGTGTGCTTTGTTTTGGATTGTAACACCTAGTCTTTCTTGGGTCCCGACACCTTGGTTTTGCTCTGGTCGTGACATGTTTAACGTTTAGGGGTGTTAACCATGTGTGTCAATCCTTGTTTTGGTCGTAATATGTTTCCTTATGCTTGGGTCACGACCATCTACTAGTATCGGTCAAAACCATAACCATAATGGGTTAAGGGTCGAGATGCGTATGTGGGTATGTTTTGTCGTGGTCATATCATTATGTTTGGCTTTGGCCAAGATGCCTGGTCATGTTGCTATAGGTCGAGATGTCTAACCTTGGTTTCGGCCGCAATCCTTTGCCTTAGTTTCGATCAAGGATGATCCCTGTTTGAGGAGTCAATACATGTTGTGCATGTGGTGGTTGTGACCAACTTTGGTGCGTCGCGGTCGCTACCATGTATTGGTGCATCACGGTTGCTACCATGTGTTGGTGTGCCACGATCGCTACGAAGTGATGGTGTGTCGCGATCACGACCATGAGTACGTGTGTTTTCTGGCCGAGACACGTGTGTGTGAATGGTTGAGACCTCTATGTGTGATGGCAGGTCATTTTATATGTAAACTTGGAATGTAATCTCATATGTAAGTGCACATGCATATGATAGTGATACCTAATGTTTTTGACATAAGACTCTAAGAATGGTTAATTAATGATGTTACTTAACCCTAATATGCTCCAAGAAAGTGGGAGGTTGTGTACTTAGGGTTTTATGATTGTATGTAACTATAAAACCCTAATCGGCCATGCATGGAACCCTAACCCTAATCTGGGACCATGTGATGTGTTTGTCTTTCTTTTTTTTGGTTGGTCAAAAAGCGTGTTACTATAAACCAAAAACTTTGGGCACAATGTACCCCAATACAAACCGGAAGCTATAAAAGCTCACTCTAGGAACATATACCCCACGCAGGGGGTAAAACAAAAAAACACAGGACAAAGAAACCAGAAAGAAGGAAGACCAGAAAAACTCAACAAGCTAAAACCAAACAAGACTTCTAGGAGGAAGCCAGTTAAGAGATGTAAGTACATGCAATTAGCCCACCCACAAAGAGTAAAAACAAACTCTAAACAAGACGTCCTCCAGGGAACCTGCCAGGACAGAGCTTGAAAGCATCTGATCTTCACCAACTGCGTAAACACCAGGATCCTAGCTGGATGAACCACCCACCTAAGTATCCCATGAAGAGACCTAGGATTCCAAAGAACCCTGAAAGCTCCAAAATATCTATGCAACCTAGCATCAAAGTTGTAACAGGGAGCAACCAAAATCTGACTCGGTTGAAGAGGAAGTGAGGCAGGTTGAAGGACTTTGAATCCTCCTCCACTAGCAATAGACTCCACCCATAAAGTGTGAAAGAGAGAAGACAAAGGCACGACAACCTTCATCAATGACTCGAAACCAGAACCAGATCGACCGAACCCTGGTCAACTTGAAAGGAAGATCAGCAGACCTCTGGCATACCATCGAACACATGGAACGCAGCATCAGGGAGCAACAACCAAGCGACTACTGCTCCCCTCGGGCCTTCTGCTGCGTCGTGGTTGGAGTCCCAGAGTAGGGAACCGTCACCGGGACGCAGCACCTGGAGGAGAAGGAAGCTCCGCCGGGCCTGAAAGGAGAATCAGTCCAAGCCTGAAGGCGAGCCGCCCTACCACCGTGGTCCGCCATCGACCCCTAAGAACATGACCACGAGCGACCATCATCAGGTCTGGGAGACACCATCAGACACAGCCGGCCAGGTCAGGAATGACCCAGACCGCCCACCGAGTGAGCCCGCCCGTGCCGAAGCGCTGAGCAGCTTCGCGTCAAGGATGTAATCAAGCCATCGCCCCAGCCGATGGAGAAGAAGACGCATGTGAGGAGGGGCAACAACCCCGCCCAACACCGATGTGTTTGTCTTTCTCTCTTAGAGTGGTTATCTTATTATGTTGTTTTCTCTCTCTTGTTTATAAACTCCTAACCATGAAGGTGCAATTAATGCCATGGTGTGTATATGCTATGGGAATTGTTATGTGATATAGAGCTTTGGCCATTAACCTTGATGAGACATGATGAGATCATATTGATGTGATGGGTCCTATGACCTGGTGAAGGCTTGATGCCTATTGTGAGGTGGTACCCTTTAGTGACATGATTGTGGGATTGATATCCCATTGTGATGAGACATTGGTGATGGCCTTGTAAATGGTAGTGCTACAAGTATCATGCGATGTTGTGACTAGCTCACACCTTATACATTTTATATCTTTTGAAATTGCATCTATCCCTTATGTTTGTAGAGCTTGTTTTGGATTTGTATGTTGTAACATGATTGATGTTAAAAGATACCCAATTGGCTTAATTCATCAAGTGAAACCCTAATCATATAGGTTCCCTATACCATAGATCCTTTCTAGTATCAGCTTTAATGTCTGGATTGGTGAAATGAGTATAACTTAGAGTGCATATTTTTTAATATGCAGGGGCGTAAGCCGAGTACCTCCTTGCATCCACAATTTTAGGTTATGTGAGACAGCCATGCGTGAGGTGTTCTGCTTGTGATATGGATGGCCATGCGTGAGCCAATCCTTCTTTTTAGAATGGTCATGCATGAGCCTATTCTTCTAGGGCCATTACATGTACCAAGGTGGGATAGGTGTTTATATGTGGATGGCCATGTGTGATCCAATCCCTGAGCTTGACTATATGTCATTGTTGTATTTGGTTGATATGTCTCTGTGGTGTTTTCTCTTGTGTTGACCAAGAGGTGTGGGGAGGTCATGGATTCTAGCTCTTCCAATGACCTTGTATGACACCGATTTTGACTTAGTAGTGGTCAGTTGGATTTGGGTGGTACGTCTCAATTCCTCAGGGCAAATAATAAAAGATGATTGTGTAGTGTATCTTGCTTAGGGTCATATACGAATAACATTGGTTGAGCCCTTTGCCTTATCTTTTTACTGATTTCTTAAATTATAAGGTGGTAAGAGAAGTCAACTATTATACATGTTCTTCATATTTGTTCTTAGAATATTAATTGTTCTATTTCTCATTGATAATTTCCTAGTTTTTCTTAATCTGTTTTAATTATTAGATACATATCATTTAGTTGAATCTACTCAACCTGTTATGTACATTTATCTACCTGCTTAGTTACTTGTGCTTTAATAGATGTTGGCGGAGAGTTATATCTCTCCCTGGGACATTTGGTCTAAACCTATGGGTTTCCACATCTTTTAGGTGGTCGTGCACGAAGAGGTAGAGATCATGCAACTGAGGAAGAGTAGCAACAAGAATAGTAGTTGATAAGGTTGGATGTGCTGCTAGTCTTTTACTGTAAGATGTTGGTATGTATGCCCAATGAGCCAATCATGTGATGATTGTAATGGCATAACTTGTAAAATGATTTGATTATTAATAGAAGGAAAGCTTCCAATTTATTCTATTTAATTCAGTTATCAAATAATGATGTAACATTATAAATGTCTACGGAATAATATTACTCGATGTCGTATGTCTTCATGTATTACACTTGGAAGAAATGAGTTCATACAGATGTTAAGAGTACAGATACATATTCTCATTGTGTTCCTGATCGGTTGTCATTGTGGAAGGTTGATAGAAAATAATGACACATAAGATTAGAGTGTGAGTTGGTTGATGACTGAATCTCATTGGTCATGATATGGCAATATCAAACCTATCACACAGATACATGTTAGAGAATAGTATATCAGACAGATCCACTGTGAGACTGACACATGAAACCATCATCATAAAAGTCATAGTCAAGTCTCATGGTGATGGTGGTGATTCCAATTCTTAGACATGAAATCACAACACTCATCACATGTCGTTGGGTACACTTTGACATCATCAGACGTAGTCTCGAAACATGGGTTGTTATAAAGGTGATGATTGGGTAGTTTTGACAGATGGGGATAGATTGTGAGTGATACACATGGGATTTGTCCCTCCTACTAGATTATGATGAAGAAACAAGATTGAATGATGAAGAGGGTGACTTATCCATGCCTCAAGTTCAATCTGGACATCAATGAAAAAGGAACCATACAAACACTATAACACCATACTCAGATTGTAGGTTGAAGTTGTTCTCTAACTTTCCATTTACTTGGGTAGAATTGATGTGCGACTGGGATCACTCATTGCTTGTGATGTCATAAGTGTTATGGGCATTCACTACCAACTTAATAGGGGCCTATAGGGTCACACACATAGGTCTTGACCTAGAAGAGGAGTTTAGATTCTGAATGACAATTGAATTATGTACTAAAGTGTTTGGGTATTTAATTCACGCAACATATAGGCTGACTACACTCTCAAATTCCCATCTCAAAAGTTGAGATGGTTGTCTAGAGTGTCAAACATCCTTCTTAAGTGTTGAGACAGGCGTCTGGGGAATCAAGCCTATTATGAGTTTGAATTGGCTAAGGAGGTGAACTGACCAAACTAA
This sequence comes from Alisma plantago-aquatica, assembly GCA_963693085.1. Lineage (NCBI taxonomy): Eukaryota > Viridiplantae > Streptophyta > Magnoliopsida > Alismatales > Alismataceae > Alisma > Alisma plantago-aquatica. Next base: position 781,880,046 of record OY856410.1, read on the forward strand.
CCGACTCACCTCGGGTCACCAGACGACTGTATGGGTGACCGAGACAGCCGTCTCACATGGGTGAAATGGTCTAGTTCGGCCGAGGGAAGGTTTTAGATATTTCCTAACTCATTTAAGTTGCACATTACTTGTTTTGGAAGGAAATTAATATGAGATATTAATTGGAAACGAATTGCCAATTTCATGTACAATAGGGAAATAACCAAAAAGTCATCTGGGCTATGCCAAATGACCATCTAGCATGCCAGATGACCGTATGGGTTGCCAGACAATCGTATGGGCTGTTGCAGGTTGTGAAAATTCCAGATTTGTTGTGAAAATTTGAGATCTTCCGGTCCCTTCCAATCCCGCATTGACTGGGGACCTGGACCCAAACCCCGCCTATAAATGGAGGGGTACCGGGGGCTTCCCAAAGAACAACACAGACAATTGACAAATAGTTTCTCTAACAAATATTGTCCTCTCTGGTTGAGGTAACTATGAGAGTGGAAACAAGTCCTACCCGACTAGGGAGGGATAGCCAAGGGAGAGAGCAACTGAGATCATTGTTGTGGGAGAGCAAGTTGGTGACTAGTATACCAATGGGAGGGACAACTCCTTCTTGTCTAGTCCAATAGGATGAAAGGAGTTCTAGGTAGTCCATGTGGACTTCTCTAAAGGTAGGAGACTGTTGTCTACTGCTAGGAGGGCATCATCATCCAACAATCTATGGTGAGAGAAGCTACTATAGAAGATGCCATTTATGTCTGGTGTCTTTGGAGGAGCAGTCACACAAGTCCCAATACAACCAGGAGTCAGAGTTGTGTAAGGACAACAATGAAGAGATGTTGTTAGACTTGCTCTAGGACCATGTACATCCTCAAAACTATCCTTTCTATATTATAGTAATTGACGCGATCTACTGGTCATGGGAAATATGGTAGATAAATTTTTTGTTTCCATTGCCTACTCTGTAGCCATATTTCCTTACAGTGGTATCAGAGCCAATGTCAATTTACTATATTATGGGATAATCGATATGATCAGATTTTGGTTTTGTCGTTCTATTATTGCATGCAATGAAAATAATATCTTGTCAAATCTAATACCACAATAATCCCAAACTAATATATATATATATATATAGAGAGAGAGAGAGAGAGAGAGTGAGAGAGAGAGAGAGAGGCTAGAATAAACTCAAGTATATAGATCATGTCGTACACCCCAATGGTGTTTCCCTATCTAGACCATGTTTTTCTAAAAAATTTAATCCATTGATCTTCATGGTTACAATAATAATAGGTCACATACAAAATTTGAACTCATTTGGAAGAGTGTAAGTCACTCATTCAAGGACAACAAAATCAACACAGAAAACTAATTTGAAATACATGATTTTTGCCTCCTTTAGATGCATGACCTGTAAGTGTCCAAATGAGCTAAAATTTATTATATAGTATGTTCTTATGATAATTAAGAAGATCAATGGTTTAGATTTTTCAAAAATTTATTGCATCTTAAAAAATGACTGAGGTGTATGGTGCCTCCGGTACACTCGAGTGTACACTAGCCTAACTCTCTCTCTCTCTCTCTCTATATATATATATATATATATATATATATATATATATGCAATTTACAAGTGTCACCCTAAAAGTAGTTTTGATGGTGGCTGTATAGCATGGTTATAGCCAGTAACCCCTATATTTTGTGCATTGTTGTGTGGTTGGTTTACCTATTTATCTTGGTCTACATACCAAGCCTCTATTTTATCTTCCCAATGTAGAGTTAATTCTTTCCCACCCTTTCTTCCCTCGATTGTAACTCGAGGTTTCCCTATAACCATGTAAAAGTAGGATAGTTTACTTTCTATTATGACAAAGAAGAAGACATCTTGAAGATGAGCAAACTGACTGAAGGACCTTGGAAGATGACCCAAGCCGATCGCTTGGTGGACCCGACCAATTAGTTGGAGGATCTAGAAGATGGTGGACTGAAGGAACCAGATGACCAGTGAGATGACCAAACAACCGGCCAAGAGGCAAGCCGACTGTTTCAAAGGTTGAACCAGACAACCCGGATTGGCAAGCACAAATTTTCATCAAAGATAGGTTTTTGCATGTGATGCACACCTAGATGACTGTAATTCCTTGGGGATCCAAGGGATTACATTAGGTTGGCCATAACCATCGCTTTCATTTATTGCATGCTTTCTTTGTGGGATACAACATGTATATGATGCATACTGTATATATGTGGTGATTGGATAAACTATATATATTTATAAAAACTCCCTTAATTAAAATATCAAGTCTTAGATGATTTCCAAAAGTGACACACATGAAAATATTTATCAACTAAGCATAGGTTCTGCCTCTGTGGGGTACACCAGCTATCTCGTACAAGTTTGATGCTAATAATGTAGGTTATGCCTCCACAAGATGCATTATTATTGTGTCAGCTTTCAGTTCAGGCTTAACTGGTGATTCTCAGTGTGTCTGGGCCCAGAAGCATACATGTGATTTTGGCAAGGGGTTGTGGATATCATCTATCCAGAGTTGCATATGACGTAATTGAAAAGAGTTGCCAACCTTGATGGTTGACTGTGTTTACAGTGTTGACCGGGCCACAATTGAATTATCTTGGATCTGGCCCACTAGAATATTGTGTGCTATAATATTCTAAATTGATACTGAGGGCTATCAAATCAAATAAAATAGTGGGAGAAATAATAATTAAAGACCTAATTAATATTGTCAAACTTTCAAATCAAATAAAATAAAAAATGGTTTTTGCTAAATGCAAATCTTCTCTTGTAGAATCAAATGATGAACAAATCCAATCTGTGATTGGTCTTAAGGAAGGACAAACTTGACAGGAGAAATTTCCACAACTAGTTTTGGACTTTGAGATGGGTTCTCAATGAAGAGTACAAGCTCTACGTCCTTGAAAAATCAGTGCATGAAATACTTCCTTCTGATGCACCTAGGGCACATGTGGATGCTTACTGGAAGCATGCCAATGATGTCTTGGATATAAAATTCCTTATGCTTAGCTGCATGAATTATGAGTTGCATGAGCAGTGTGAAGACATGAGTGTTCTTGAGATGGTAACACATCTTAAGAAAATGTCACTTGGTCTTAAAAAGCAAGAAAGGGACGCTATCTTGAAGGTGCTACTTGAGTCAAAGCTCATATAGCCTCTTTATTGCATGTTATCATGTGAATAATACGGCTGGACAGATGTCAGACTCGGTTTCCATGTTGATTCATGGGAAGAAAAATTGAAGAAGGACAAGCCTGTGATGGTGATCAGTAGAGCTGGGTTCAAGGATCAAAGCAAGACCAACAAGAGTTATATGGTCAAACCTAATTCCAATTCTTCAACACTCAATATAAGGAGAATGAAAAGTACAAGAGGAACTCATCCTTTGTACTTGAAGGCTTTCAGGAAGTAGAAGATGGGGATGGTGATCTCCACTTTAGGTATATACATTATTGAGATAAATCTATCTACTTCATCATCATGGGTATTAGATACATGATGTAGATGTCACATATGTGATCATATGCAAGATCTAAAAGGAAGTAGGCTTTTGGGAAAGAGCAAGGTTGAACTATGAGTTTCTAATGGCACAAGAGTTGTGACGAGCATAGTTGGAACTTATAGTATATCTCTACCCATGGGGCTATATAGAGTTAAAGAACTACTATTATGTACCTTCTATAAATAGAAACATCATTTATGTATCTTATTTGGACAAGGATGCATTTGAATTCCATATTTAATGTGGTCGATGTTCTATTTCAAAAGATGGGATCTTTTATGGAAGTTCTCCAATGTATTATGGTCTTTACTTGTTAGATCTAAAGACAAATGTATATAATGATAATACAAAAAGACTAAAACTCAACAACTCCAACAAAACATACCTTTGACATTGTCGTCTAAGGAACATAAATGAGAATTACATATCTAGACTCCATAAATATTGTTATTTGGACTCTTTTGATTTTGAATCAATAGAGACATGTGAATTATTTGTTGGGAAAGATGGCTAAGACCCCTTTCACCGGTAACAATGAGAGTGCTAATGACCTATTAGGAGTCATACATACTCATGTGTCTAGACCTTTTAGAACAATCACTAGAGGTGGGTATCAGTACTTCATTACCTTCACTGATGGCTTCAATATGTATGGCTATGTTTATTTAGTGAAATATAAGTCAGAAACTCTTGAAAAGTTCAAGGAATTTATGAATGAAGTACAGAACCAACTTGGTAAAAGTATTAAGGAATTTCATTTTGATTGAGGTGGAGAATACTTAAACCAAGAGTTTGAGGACCTTGTTAGAGCCCATGGGATTGTATCCCAATGGACTCCACCTAGAAAACCTCACCATAATGGTGTATCCAAAAGAAGGAATCGTACATTACTGGATATGGTGCAATCTATGATGAGTTTAGCTGAGCTTTCAACTACCTTTTGGGGTATTTCTCTACAAACCACCACATTTACACTACTAAATCAAGTACCATCTAAATCATTTCAAAAGACACCATATGAGATATGGAAAGGGAAGCATCCAAATATGTCTTTTATGAGAATTTGGGGATGTGAAGCTTAAGTCAAGAAAATGTTTCCTGATGAGCTTGGTCCCAAATATGATAAATGTTATTTTTTTTGATATCCTAAAGAAATAAGAGGATATTACTTTTATTCCCAAATTGACAACAAAGTATTTTTTGTGAGGGATGCCACATTCATTTAGATGGATTTCATTTCCAAAGGAATTAGAGGGAGAAAAGTGGAACTCGAAGAAGTTTGAGACCAATAAGAAAACATTGAACCATTAGATGTACAAGAGAAACCTAGAGATTCAAAAAGTGTTGTGGAATCTCAAATTCCTCAAGTAACACTGGAACCTCATAGATCTAATAGGACACACCTTGAACTTGAAAATTTTGGATATATTATAACTTAGGAAGGCAGTGAATTGGTCATAGATGATGAGCCAATTTCCTATCAAGATGCTACAGAGGGACCAGAGTCTGAGAAATGGCTTTAGGCCATGAGATCTAAGATGGAATCCATGTATACCAACAAAGTATGGACTTTTATGGATCCTTATGAAGGGGTAAAACCCATAGGATGCAAGTGGGTCTTCAAGAAGAACACCAACATGGATGGTAAGGTACAAACCTATAAGGGAAGATTGCTTGCAAAGGGTTTCAGTCAAGTTCAAGGTGTTGACTATGATGAAACCTTTTCTCCAGTGGCCATGGTTAAATCTATCAGGATCATGCTTGCTATTGTAGCTTATCATGACTATGAGATTTGGCAAATGGATGTTAAAACCGTATTCCTTAATGAGAATCTTGTTGAGGGTGTTATATGACACAATGTGAGGGGTTTATAGATACAAAGTTTGTAAATAAAGTATGTAAGCTACAAAGGTTAATCTATGGATTGAAGCAAGCATCTCAGAGTTGGAATCTTCATTTTGATGAGACAGTCAAAGAGTTTGGCTTTACTCAAAATGAAGATGAACCTTATGTGTGCAAGAAGGTTAGTGGGAGCACAGTGACATTCCACATATTATATGTAGATGACATACTATTGAGGGGGAATGACATCCCTACTTTACAAAAGGTAAAGACATGGCTTGGACATGCATTCTCTATGAAAGACTTGGGAGAATCATCCTACATATTGGGGATAAAGATCTATAGAGATAGATCCAGATGGTTTCCTAGACTAAGTCAGAGCACATACATTGATAAAGTGTTGAAGTGGTTCAACATGGAGAACTCAAAGATAGGAAAACTTCTAGCATTGCATGGAATGACCATATATAGAGCTCAATGTCCCAGTTCTTGTGAAGAAAAGGAACACATGAGTGTGATTCCATATTCCTTAGCAATTGGATCAATCATGTATGCAATGTTGTGTACCTATCCAGATGTCTCGTATGCCTGGAGCATGATGAGTAGATATCAGTTTGATCCAGGTGATGCTCACTGGACAGTCATGAAGAACATCCTCAAGTACTTGATAAGGATTAAGGATCAATTATTGGTCTATGGTAGAGAGGAAGAGTTGGTGGTAAGGGGTTACACCAATGCAAGCTTCTAAACTGACCAAGATGATTATAAGTCACAATCAAGATTTGCGTTCTACCTCAACAATGGAGTTGTTAGCTGGAAGAGTTCCAAGCAGGAAATATTTACAGATTCTATAATAGCGGCTAAGTATATTGTTGCATCAAATGCAGCAAAGGAGGTTGTATGGATCCCAAAGTTCATTACTTATTTTGGGTCATTCCAAGCATCAATGACACAATCAAGCTATATTGTGACAATAATGGAACTATTGCACAGGCTAAGGAACCTAGATTGCATCAGCACTCAAAGCATATACAATGGCGTTATCATCTCATACAAGAGATTGTATAGTGAGGAGATGTAAAGATTTGTAAAGTACCAACTAAGAACAATGTTGATGATCCCTTGACAAAGGTACTTTCATAGTAGAAGCATGATGGTAATGTTGGGTCACTCAGAATAAGATTCGTATATGATTGGCTCTAAATGCGAGTGGGAGTCTATTGGTATGTATTCCCAGAGAGCCAATCATGTGATGATTGGAATGACATAACTTGTAAAATGATTTGATTATTAATAAAAACCAAGCTTCCAATATATTCTATTTAATTTTTCTATAAGATAATGATTTAACATTATAAATGTCTAGAGAATAATATTACTCGATGATGTATGTCTTCAAGTATTAGACTTGGAAGAAATGAGTTCATACAGATGTTAAGAATACATATACATATTCTCATTGTGTCCCTGATCGGTTGTCATTGTGGAAGGCTGATAGACAACAATGACACACATGTTCAGAGTGTGAGTTGGTTGATGACTGAATCTCATTGGTCATGAAATGGCAATATCAAACCAATCACACAGATATATGTTAGAGAATAGTGTATCAGACAGACCCACCATGATACTGACATGTGGAAGCCATCATCATGGAATTCATAGTCAGGTCTCACAATGATGGTCATGGTTGTGGTTCTTAGACCTAAAATCACTGTACTCGTCACATGTCGTTGGGTACACTATGACATCATCAAACACAATATTGAAACATGGGATGTTATAAAGGTGATGATTGGGTGGCTTTGACACATGGGTATATACTGTGAGTGATAGATATGGATATGTCCCTCCTACTGGAGTATGATGTCCTAGGTCTCTTGATTAGCGAGATAGATACATGCATGGACATGCACATTTGAGTCAATATGTGATATTGAGATTACATATATCTCAAACAGTCTACTCTAGTTCAAGAAACAATATTTAATGATGAAGAGGGTGGCTACTCCATGCCTCGAGTTCAATCTAGACATAAGTTGCAAAGGAACTATAAAAACAATATAACACCATACACAGATTGTAGGTTGAACTTGTTCTCCAACTTTCCATTTACTTGGGTAGCATTGATGTGTAACTAGGCACCACTCATTGATTGTGATGTCATAAGTTTTATGGACATTCACTACCAATGTAATATGGGACCTATAGGGCAACACACATAGGTCTTGACCTAGAAGAGGAGTTTAGATCTTGAATGACAATTGAATTAAGTACTAAAGCATTTAGGTATTTGATTCACACAACATATAGGCCGACTACACTACTAAAGGCCCATCTCAAAAGTTGAGACGATAGTATGGAGTGCAAAATAGCTATCTCAAGTGTTGAGATGAGCGTCTGGGGAGTCAAGCCTATTATGAGTTCGAATTGGCTAAGGAAGTGAACCGACCAAACTGACCGGCTTGACTAGGGTCACCAGATGACCATCTGGGTGATCGCGATGGCCGTCTCGCATGGGTGATATGCTCTGGTTCGATCGAGTGAAGGTTCTAGATATTTCCTAATTCGTTTGAGTTGCACATTACTTGTTTTACAAGGAAATTAATATGGGATATTAATTGAAAATGAATTGTCAATTTTATGTACAATTTGGAAATAGCCAAACAGCCATCTTGGATGTGCCAAATGACCATATGACATGCCAAACGACCATCTGGGAAGTTTCAGATTGCGAAAATCCCAGAATTTTTGCTAAAATTTGAGATCTTCTGGTCCCTTACACTCCCGTATCGACTAGGAACCTTGACCCAAACCCTGCCTATAAATAGAGGCGTACTGGGGTTTACCAGAGCACTACACATCCAATTAACATATAATTGTGTTGATAAACATTGTCCTCTCTGGTTGTGGTAACCACGAGAGCCCAGGCAAGTCCTACCATACTATGGAGGACTAGCCAAGGGAGAGAGCAACTGAGATCATTGTTGTGGAAGAGTAAGTTGGTGACTAGTACACCAACGGGAGGGAAAACTCCTTCCTATCCAATACAATGGGATGACAGGAGTTATAGGATGTCCATTTGGACTTCTATAGAGGTAGGAGGATGTTGTCTGCTGGTAGGAGGGCATCATCAACTAGTAGTGGTGATGAGTGGAGCTAATGCAGAAGATGACGTTTGACTCTGGTGTTCTTAGAGGAGCAGTCACAAAAGTCCCAGTGCAACCAAGAGTCAGAGTTCCACAATGACAATGATGAGGAGATGTCATTGGACTTGCTCCAAGACCAGGTATATCCTTGAAACCATCAATCATATCATATATTAATTAACATGATATGTTGTTCATGGGGAATATGGTAGATAAAATTTTTGTTTCCACTGCATGCTCTATTGCCATATTTCCCTACATTAGAGTCCTAGTGTCATCCTTGTACACTCAAGTCCTTGGGGGTGTTCTCATTGTGTTTTGTGGATATGTTATTGAAATGAGGTTTTTGGCCTGTGAGCCATGGTTGTATAGATATGACATGTGTATATGTACATATTTGTGCAACAAATATCTTATGGTACAGGTCAATGACAGGAATGATGATGCACAGTGATGTAAGTATCATGAAATATGTGTTATGCAATACAGGTGTCCTAATGGGGACTTATATGTGATGAGCTTTTGGCCTTTTGTGCTTTTGAGAAATTGGTTTTTGTTTCCTATGTTTACTGGTAATCTGTAAGTTCAATTTTATTCCATTTTGATTTTTAGTGATCTCGTTCGTGATGCATAGGGGCATCACAAATATAGTGTTATCCATTAACTTATGAGCACTTTTTAGATATAAAATAGTAGCATGCAAGCAATAATATGGTGTAATAGTAGTAGAGGGGAAAGTTATATAAACCGCCTTAAGATGAAGATCAAGCTCCAAAGCCACAAGCTCAAAGAAAGAGAAAGAATCTTCAACTTGGATGAACTCCATGGCCAACAAGGTCACTAGGAAGGAAGACACCAAGGAGCACCATAAAGAAGATGATCAAACTCAAGATCACCACTTGCAATGGTGATCAGCCACCAAAGCTCCAAGATCAACACCTTCTCTTGCTCCACCAAGTTCAAGGACAAACACAAGGTAGAAGAGAGGAAGAAGAGAGCTAAATGAGATACTTACATGTGAAAGAGAGGGTTTATATACTCAAGGGTAGGAGATATGTAAGGATCATGAGGTGTCAAGATATTAGAGCACCAAAAGGACACATGTCCACAAAACCACGACCATGTAAGAATCTAGACATGCATGCAAGAAAGGTAGTGTAGAGACCACTTTGGTCCACACTACACCCCAAGGTCACAACAAAACCACCAACCAAGGTCGCAACACCATCAACCATGCTCGCAATACATCTCCACAGGAGCATAAACCCTAGCGACCAAAACTAAGTCTAGGACACCAAGGTCACAACAAACATCAACCAAGAAAGTGTTGCAGTCGCAACACTTGAAAAACCAACACACAATGTCGAAATACCATCAAACTCAGCATCCATGTAAAGCCATGCAAACCCTAATATCATCTCATGATGCCACCTCATCAACCATGGTCCAAAAAGGAACCCTAAGAATTATTCTCTCTATCATGATTATAAGGCACAAAAGGAATACCCTACATGTGAAAAATTGCAAGATATACCCTCATCATGGGTAATTGCAACTTGGTCCATAACAAGCATAACTAGCTCAAACATCAACCAAACACGACCAAATTGAAAACATAAACTTGTCACATGTTATTAAGGCATACTAAGAGATTACATTAAGGTTTAAGCATACTATTAATAAAATAAAACACAAACAATCACTAAGCTAGGTCAGGGGTATTACAACCATAAACCCCTAACAAGGATTACGTCCTAGAAATCCTACACAAAAAGAGATAGGTACTTCCTATGCATCTCTTCCTTTAGCTTCCACATGGCTTCCTCAACACCATGATGATGCTACAAAGCCTTAACCAAAATGATATCCTTCTTCTTAAACTTCTTCACCCTCCTATCAAGGATTAAAATTGAACCTCCCACGTACGACACGTCCTCATCCAACTCAACCTCCATTGGATGCAATATCGACTAAATGTACGGGTGACACTTCCTCAACATCGAATCATGAAACACTTGATGCAACCTGTGCAACTCAGGTGGCAACTCTAACTTATAGGCAAACTTCCCAACACGTGCCACCACAGGTAAGGTCCCATATACCAGGGAGTCAACCTACCCTTCTTCCCAAACCTCAGCACGCCTTTCCAGGGAGATACCTTGAGATACACCTTGTCTCCCGCTTGTAACTCTAAGGGCCTTCAATGATTATTAGCATAAGATTTATGTCTATCCTGGGATGCCTTCAACTATTATTATATCATCTTTATCTTCTTTGTGGTTTGCTACACAAGATCAGGACCTATAAGTTGACATTTGCCAATCTCATACCAACACAATGGAGATCTGCAATGTCTCCCATATAAAGCCTCCTACGATGCCTTTTCAATACTCCTCTGATATCTATTATTGTATGCAAACTCTATCAAACTGAGATGTATATCCCAACTGTCCAAAAATTGCAAAACACATGCTCTCAACATATCTTCCAAAGTCTGTATAGTCCTCTCAAACTGTCCATTTGTCTGTGGTTGAAACATTGTGTTAAACCTCAATTGTGTACCCATGGATGTATGCAGACACTCCCAAAAGTGACTAGTAAATTGAGGACCTCTGTCTGACATGATGGTAGATGGGATACCATACAAGCATACCATCTCATCAACATAAACATGTGCAAGCTTCTCTGTTGTAAATGTTGTCTTCATAGGAAGAAAATGTGCTGACTTGGTCGACCTATTAACAAACACCTAAATGGAATCATGATCTTTAGCTGTCCTAGGAAGTCCAACCACAAAGTTCATCATGATATGATCCCATTTCCACTATAGTATAGGTAAAGGTTGCAAATTCCCTGTAGGTTTCTGATGCTCTACCTTAACCCGATGACGCATAGGGCACTTCATCATGAACTCAACTACATCATGCTTCAAGCTAGGCCAACAATACAAATCTTTTAAATTGTTGTACATCTTGGTGTTACTTGGATGCATATCGTACATCAAAGAGTGAGCCTCTTCTAGAACCAACTTCCTTAGGTCAGCTACATCAAGTACCACTGCTCTACCGTGATAACATATTGTCCCATCCTCTGACTTGTGGAATACATTATGATTCTTGCTACCAAATTCTTCTCATACCTGCTAAATCACAATATCATCATGTTGTACATCTCTAATTTGTTGCCTTAACATGAGCTTTACTTGTAACTGGGCCAACAAGCTTGCTAATAGGGAGACTTCCTACTTCACATTCATCTATTGCAAGGAGACCAACATGTCTCTCTTATGGCACACCAAAGAACATAATTGTGCCTTATATGTATGATGACGAAGAAGACATCCTACTCAAATAATATGCCACCATGTTCTCCTTCCCTAGATGGAAATCTATGGTGCAATCATAGTCCTTGATCAGCTCCATCCAACATCACTACCGCATGTTCAACTCCTGCTTCGAGAAGATATATTATAGATTCTTGTGGTTGGTGAAGATCTGACACTTTTCTCCATAAAGGTAGTGTCTCCCTATATTCAAAGCATGAACCACCGCTGAAATCTCTAGATCATGTGTCAGGTAGTTCTTCTCGTGTTTGTGTTTCTTAAGCTGTTGCGAAGCAAAATAAATTACATTCTTATTTTGCATCAACACACAACCCAAACCATTCTTTGACGCATCACAAAAGACTATATAACCTTTCCCTTGCTTAGGCAACACTAACACTGGTGCACTAATTAGATTCTCCTTCAAAATCTAGAAAGAACGCTAACACTTGTCATCCCAAACAAATGAAACATCTTTCCTCATCAACTTCATTAGGGGTAACACCACTACACTAAAGTTCTTGATAAACCTCCTTTAATAGCCTGTAAAGCCAAGGAAACTACAAACTTCTGTTGGGGTCTTTGGCTGCTCCCACTCTAACACTAATTGAACCTTCTTGGGATCCACACATACAGCCTCATTAGATATCACCTGTCCAAGGAAAGACACCTCCTTCAACAAGAACTCACACTTGATGAACTTGGCATACAACTTGTGTCATCTCAACAGGGTCAATGCCTGACGTAGGTGTTGCTCATGTTGTTGGCCATCTCTGGAGTATATCAGGATATCGTCAATGAACAGTACCAAAAACTAGTCAAGTTAAGGTCTGAACACTCTATTCATCAGGTTCATGAATGTTGTTGGTACATTGGTTATCCCAAACAGCATAACCACAAACTCATAGTGACCATACCTACTCCTGAAAACTAACTTGGTATGTCATATGCCATAATCTACAACTGATCATATTTTGACCTCAAACCTATCTTTGAGAACACTACAACACCCCTCAATTGATCAAAAAGATCATCTATCGATGGCAAAGGATACTTATTCTTGATCGTCACCTTTTTCAACTATCGGTAATACATAGCATGGATCCATCCTTCTTCTTCACAAGAAACAATGGAGCACCACAAGGGACGTGCTTAGTCTGATAAATCCCTTCTCAAGCAATTCCTACAACTACTTCTTCAGCTCATGCATCTTAGCTGGTGCCATCTTGTACGGTGTCTTTGTTATTCGTTGTGTACCGGGAACTAGATTGATCTCAAAATCAATCTCTCAGGGTGAGGGAACACCTATAAAATCATTGGGAAACACATCTTTAAACTCACAAACAATGGACACTTCCTAAATTCTAGGATTCCTCGTCTTGGTATCTACCACGTGTGCCAAGAATGTTGTAAACCTGTCTCATCAACCTCTTTTCTTGTCATAGTTGACACCAAACATGTCAAAAGGTTCTTCCTATCTCCTTGGAAGACCCATGAAACGTCACCATCGAAGAACATTGCCACCTTGAAACTATAGTCCAAGACCAACTGATACTTCTCCAAGGTGTCTTTTCCAAGGATCACATCAAATCTATGCACATCAAGTGGTATGAGATCTATTCATCCTAAAAAAGAAAGAACGCAAGAAGGACACACCTCCCACAACTTGGTGGAACCAACCAAACAGATTTCTAAGAGAAGGCTATCACATCTATGACTAACATGAAAATAACAACTAGCTATCACTTATCTAGTGATAAAAGAGTGTGTTGCACCCAGGTATATAAACCAAAGTAGATGTAAAACATGAACAAGACAAATAGGAATAAAATAACTCCATCTCACTTGTCACAACCCTCGGGTTGACTACTCCCTCTGGCTAACTCATAGCATAGAATTTAGTTGTTGCCTATTTTCACCGTTGTCCTCTGCTTGCTTGCCCAGACAAACCAACCTGTGACACCTTACTACGTCCTTGGTCTTCACCACTGCTAAATTGGCACTGTTGAGACCCTTGTTGACTCTGTCTCGGCTGTTGTTTCACCTTTTCATCCTTCACAGGGAAAAACCACTTTGTATGCCCAACTTGCCTACACTTATAGCAACTCATACTCTTGTACCATGGCTTAGACGAACCTATCACTGACACCAATGTAGCACTGTGAGATCCTATTAGAGGAAAAGTAAAACCTCTACCCTTGCTTGGTGACCACTGAGATTGAACTACTGACCTCTGCTGTGACTGAGGCAATGAGAACCTAGGCTTCTTGAAGCCTTTAGAAGACTGTCCTTGATGTTGTATCAGTCTCTTCTTGGAATTCTCCTCATGCTTCTCCACAACTGACTGCTCTACTCTCCTGCTGATTCTATAGATGTGGCAAACCATTCCCTGTTCTCTAAAGCTAAAACCAGTGTTATCAACTTGGAGCTCAAACTCTTCTTGAATCGTCTGATCCTCTCCTTATCTGTAGCAGCCATATGCGGATAAAACCTTAAAAGCTCCATGAACTTGGCTTTGTACTCATTGATCGTCATAGATACTTGTCGGATGTTCTGAAACTGTGTGATTTTTTCATCCAGATAGGTCTCTGGGAAGTATCGTCTCACAAACTCCCACTGAAAATCTTCCCAACCGATCACAAAACTAGGCCTTTTCTCCTCCTCGATGGCCCACCAATGGTCATCACTCCCTTCCAACAAGTACACCGCGTGCATCACCTTATCCTCTTTGGGGATATTGAGGATCTTGAAGGCCTTCTCCAACTCAGTCAACCATATTTCTACATCAGCTAGGTCTAATGTATGAACGTACTCCAACGCTCCAACACATCTCAACCTCTCGAAGGTCTTCCCAAAACCATGAGATTTTGCATTGGGGACCGTTGCCCTTGTTTGGGTACGTGAATTCTATCCACCATATGTGTAATCATGGCCATAAATTGTCCAAATGGACTAAAAAGCGAGATTGTTTATAGTTTCTAAGTTGAATTGAGGCACTTCAGGAACTCCATCATCCCTTGTGTGTCTCCTCACACCACCTCATGGTGCAGCAACACTGCTCACTGCATGTTCTTCGTGTTCACCACACACACCTTTTTCCTTCTTCTTCTTCTTCTTCTTCTTCTTCTTTTTCTTCTTATTTTGCATAAGCAGAACTTACCATCAGATTTGTTGGATGAAACTAGAATAGACATAACCCTAGTCCTATGTCCCTCTATACTCAGTGAACCTAAATCTTTGATACCAACCTTTTCATGTGACAACCCGATGACACACGAATGTGATAGCTAAAACCAAAGCGTAGAACTAATAACAAACATCCATATTACCATAGAATAGGGTAAATTAAAATTGATTCTATATAATCACAAAAGTGAAAAACATATTACATTTGAGTCCACAAACTATGCCACCTATATCATATCATGCCATAAGATATTACACATTAATGTTGAATGGCCATCCTGCCACAACCTATTACATATGATCACCTATTCATATGTACAAGCAATATTTTTACAACCATGTCATACTTCCAAAAATCTTGTATCAATGTACAACGTATACAAAACACCCCCAAGGACCTAAGAGTATAGGGATGACATATATGACTCTACTAAAAAGCTCTAGCAGAAAATCCAACCTTCAAAAGCTACTGCTCCTCTTACTGCTCAACCTCAACCGCACAATCTCTATCTCATCGTGCATGACCACCTAAATGGTTTGGAAACCCACTGGGTGGGATCAACATCCCAGAGAGAGATATAACTCTCTGCCAACAACTATTATAAGCATAGATAAACTACAGTAAGGAAGATAGCATTATTATCAGTATGAGCAGATTCAACTAAATGATATGGGAAAAGCAGTTAAATTTTTTTTATGCAATTTAGGCATCTATAACTTAACAGTAGAATATCATATACTTTTCAATGGAATATGAAGAACATTTATAACCTTAATCAACTAAACAACATGAGAAATAAGGAAAATGTGTCATCTAATGTGAATCATGCTTGACCCTAAGCAATTATACTACATGGCTATATTACTTCTTTTATTTTCCCTAAGGATTTGAGTCGTACCATCCAAATCCAACTGACCACTACTAAGTCAAAATCAGTGCCATACAAGATCTATGAAAGAGTCAGACTCCATGATCATCCCCAACAATAATCGGTCGGTTCGAATTTGCACCAAATTGACATATTAGTCAAACTGCAAAATAACAACTTATTGTTGAAGCTATAGTCATGTAGACAACAACTTATAGTCAAAGCTATAGTCCTATAAACACCTAGCTCGCCTTAGTATAGGTCACGGCACTCGAAACTAGGGAATATAACCCAATCCTTGAGGCACAACTACAATTTTCCTCTATCACATCATGTCACATCACATAATCACCAAGACCCGATCGTAGTCGTTCTCAACACAGTTGGGGTCATGATGTCAAGGACACATAGTCACTTGCACCTTGCATATTCAATAGTATGCTCTCTGGGTTTCCCTTGGGAATACCCATTTCACCATCCAACAAAGTTCTAACTCTAGATGGGACTATGGAACAGGGAACTACATGATTAGGGTTTCACTTCATTAGTTATGCCAATTGGGTATCTTTTAACATCAATCAAGTTACAACGTACCAACTCTAAACAAATTCTACAAAAATAGGGGTAAAGGTAGAACTCCATAAGATGTAAAATGAATGGGGTATAAACTCTTCCCATCATCACATGATATCACTTCCATACAAGGCCATCCACATTATCACATCACTAGGGGATAACAACCTCATCTCATCACTAAAGGATATCACCTCACACTAGGCAATGAGCCTCTTCCAGGTCGTTAAACCCAAATACCTCATAATGCCTCAATAAGGCTCATCGTCATCAACATCTGTGATATCACATACATCATAGCAATCACTAGCTTTTTGGTTCATTCCACCTGCAAGTAGGGTTACACAAATAGGAGAGAGAAAACATCAACTCATGCTATTCCTTCAAGAAAGATCAACAAGTACATCATACACTTGAAATTAGGGTCAGGGTTTCACATATTGCTGATTAGGGTTTCCATTACCGCATTCAACACTAGGCCTAGGTACATGATCTCCCCCATTCTTGGAGCACATTAGGGTTAAGGATCATAGTTATGATTAATTAATCATTCCAAACAACACCATGTAGTGACCATTCAAGTGCCAAGATGTAGCGACCATCACATACTTACACGTGTAGAAACCTACTAGGTTAACACATTGTAGAGACCATAGTGCCAACCCCATACGTAGCAACCATAGGAAGTTAACACCTTATCGTGACCAAACTAGATGTGTAGTGATCCACCAACTAAGGCATGTGTTTTGACTGCAAGGGGTCCACATGAAGCGACCATTGTAGCAACCAAAAAAGCTCAAGCGTGTGCAACGACCACCCACTAAGAGTTTGTTGCACCCACAACACCCCAAAATACATGTACCGACTAGCTCAAACCATATCACGTCGACTGCAATAAGAACCATCATGGGTAGTGACCTAAAACTTAGATACCTTTAGATAACACACACACCTAGTCATGGGTAGCGACCATCACCACCTCTGCATGTAGCAACCATTAGGATTAGCTCACCCATTGCAACCTCCAGATCAGGCCAATCCAAACAACAAATAACCAACCTTAAACAGAGTCGAACCAAGATCAAAATAGATGATAAACATCAAGGAAAATAAGTGTCATCAAGAGTGAAGCTCCATGAAGATGATAAACATCAATGAAAGCAAGTGCCTTCAAGAGGGAATCTCCATGAAGATGATAAACGTCAAAACCCTAAGAGTGATTATCACCAAAACCAACAAGGAAACCATGCTTAGAGAAGAGAAAACCATTGTCTAACACATGCACATAACTACCAAAACCTTCATCTATTACATGATGGCCAAACCAAAGCATGGTGATAAAACTAAGGATCAAGATGCATGTAAAAATACAACAACTCCTTCATCACTAGGATCAGGTACATGAATTAGGGTTTAGGAAAAAGTGTAATCCAGGTAAGAATACTTTGAAATCTTAAACCCTACATCATGATAGCATTATCCATTAACTTATGAGCATGTTTTCGATATAGAATAGTAGCATGCAAGAAAGAATATGGTTCAATGATAGTAGAGGGGAAAGTTATATAACCCACCTTAAGATGAAGATCAAGCTCCAAAGCCACAAGCTCCAATAAAGAGAAAGAAGCTCCAACTAGGATGAACTCCACGGCCAAACAAGGTCACTAGGAAGGAAGACCACCAAGGATCACCACAAAGAAGATGATAAGCTCAAGATCACCACATGCAATGGTGATCAGCCACCAAAGCAACAAGATTAACACCTTCTATCGCTCCACCAAGATCAAGGCTGAACACAAGGGATAAGAGAGGAAGAGGAGAGATAAAAGAGATACTTGCATGTGAAAGAGAGGGTTTATATACTCAAGGGTAGGAGAGAGGTAAGGATCATGAGGTGTCAAGATATTAGAGCACCGAAAGTACACATGTCCAAAAAACCACGACCATACAAGAACTATAGACATGCATGCAAGAAAGGGTGATAAAAATAAGGTATTTTAAATACTACTTAGGTCCACTACACCCCTAAGGTGGCAACAAAACAACCAACCAAGGTTGCAACACCACCAACCAAGGTCACAATGCATCTCCACAAGAGATAAACCCTAGAAACCAAAACCAAGGATAGGACACCAAGGCCGCAACAAACATCAACCAAAAAAGTGTTGCGGTCGCAACACCTAAAAAACCAACACACAAGGTCAAAACACCATCAAACTGAAGCATTCATGCAAAGCCATACAAACCCTAATATCATCTCATGATGCCACCTCATCAACCAAGGTCCAACAAGGTGCCCCTAAGAATCATTATCTCTCTCATGATGCCAAGGAACAAAAGGCACAACATACATGTGATAAATTGCAAGATAGACCCTCATCATGGGTAAATTGCAACTTGGTCCAAAACAAGCATAACTAGCTCAAACATCAACCAAACATGACCAAATTGAAAACATGAACTTGTCACATGTTATTAAGGCATATCAAGAGATTAGATTAATGTTTAAGCATCTTATTAAGAAAATCAAACACAAATAAGCACTATGCTAGGTCAGGGGTCTTACACGAACCAACTAGGGTTTGGAAGCCAAAGAGGAAAAATGCATCTGCAAGTAAACAAATAACTAATTAGGAGGAAAATGTACCTGCTACAATGGAGATGCCCATGCTAGAAAAAATAGATAGTAACATGGGAGGCATGGAACAAAACCATATAGTAGTTACTCCTGATGTTGACAAAGTTATCAAGGAAATAAATCAGGACAAAGCGGAGCATGTAAATCAACATTGAGGATATTGAAGGAACTAAGGAGGCTACACAGACAACAAAGCTTGAAAATAGGGAATCTGGTGGTAAAAACCAAGCAAGAAGTGAAGGGGAGACAGTGGACACTCAAATGTAGGTAGATAAAAGAACAAGCATCAAGACTTAATAGGAGACGAAGGGGTGAACTAGCGAAGAATGAGACTGGAAACAAAGGTAACTCACCACTCATACCCCCAGACAGGAAAATCAAGGTAGTGGAACTAAAATGAAGAAGCCCAGAGCCATCCCACCCCCTATGAATAGAGAAGGAAGAGCATGAGACTTAATGCCCTTCCAAGTAGGGGACAATAAAGACAAGTTATATGGGGAAGATAGAGGTATGAAGACTAATGTGGGAAGTCAAGCTTATTAAGTTTCTCCACTCTCAACCATACCATGATACACTTATTATGCTAGAATATTAGAGGGATCAATGGTGATGAGAGGTGCTGAGTCTTGAAGGAGATGATTTACATGTACAAACTAAAGATCACAACAATTTTAGAGTTGAGGGTCAGCACAAAGGCTGCAACCAGGACATTCAACAACTTAGATACCCAAAATCCCACTGGGTGGGGGAGAGTAGTTATGTTGGTGGTAACTAGGTATGCTGGGATGTGACACAATGCTAAGTAGAAATCATACACATCCATAGGAAGTTCATCTCTTGCAAAGTCAATAATGAATGTTTTGTTACATTCATTTACGATAGTCTATAGATAGGTACACAGAGACTAATTTGGAAGCACCTCATTCAACTGGGTAATAGGTTCAGAGACATGTGGCTCACACTGGGGGATTTCAACACTACCATTGATCCCAAAGACAAGAATGGTAGTGACTGATATAACTATGCAAAATCTACCTTGTTCCAATAACCTTAATGGAGGCTGACCTAACTGACCTTGACGTCTTGAGCATGAAGTTTACATACTGCCATGGGCTGCTACAAGAGCGTATGGATAGAGCAATAGTGAGCAGTGAGTTTATCTCTAAGTGTCCCAACAAAGTGGTAGAACATCTCCCGAGATTAGGCTTAGATCATTTCCCTCTTCTGGTGAGGTTCCCATCTTCCTCAAGAAATACATCAAGTTTTGTCACTAGAGCTTCATGGAAAAACCATAAGGACTTCACAACTATGTTGAAAAATAACTTGGATCAAAATCTAGTATTCAGTAAAGCCCTATAGGAAGCACAAAATAGAATCACTAATTGGGATAGGAAGCAAAGGATGGAAATTCAAAAGAAAAAGACTCGACTGATAAGTAATATCAATAAGCTATAGATAGAACTTGTAGTTTGATACAATGAAATTTCAGATGGAATATGTATAGACATGGAGATTTAATTGGATAAGATTTTGAAAGATGAGGAGAACTACTTCAAACACCAGAGTCATATAAACTGGATCAACAATGGGGACAAAAATTTTAGGTTCTTGCACAATGTAATTAATCAGAGAAGGTGGAGGAATGTAATTACTACACTTAAGAACTCTACCGGAGCATGGGCCACTGATGAAGAAGAGTTGATAAATATGGCAGTGGACCACTTCGAACAGGCTCTAATGGCACTAAGAGATGGGTCAGAACCAAACTTAGTTTCTTTCTTGAGTAAGTTCATGCATCTAAGCTATGCACAACTTGAAGATATTGCGGATATCCTTTCGGAGGAGGTGATCCATAAAGTTGTCAATACCTTGGATCTGGTAAAGGCATTGGGGTCTGATGGTGTCTATAGCTCCTTTATTCAGAAGAATTAGGTGACCAATAGGGCCAAGTGTGATCAAAATCATGAGAGAAGCTTTATCAATAGGTCATCTCCCATATTCTCTATGCAAGTCGACTATAGTACTTATACCAAAAATCCCTAAACTAGAGAGATGCGAAAACTTTAGGAAAATAACTTTGAACAATGTGACTCTAAAAATAGTGCCCAAGCTGGTAGTTGAGAGATTGAATCCTATAATCCCTCAGTGGATTTATAAAGCACACAGTAGCTTCATACATGGGTGATAGATTATAGATGACATTGCCCTAGTCTAAGAGCTCACCACACAATGAAGCAAAAAATTAGGGAAAAAACCATGGCGATCAAAGTTGACCTCACAAAGGCTTATGACCAGATGTCATGGGAGTTTGTCAATGACACGATACGTAGAATAGGAATACCAAAGAACATTATAGATTACATGATGACATCCATTAAGGGTGGAGAAACATCAGTCTCCTAGAATGGCTAGACCTCCAAACCCTTTAGATCCAACAGTGGCCTTAGATAAGGCATTCCTCTATTGTTGTACCTCTTTGTGTTCTTCCTGGAAAGGTTGACTCAACTAATCGATCACAAAGTTTCTAATGATGAGTGGAAACCCTTGAAGCTGGGTATGAGCAGACCTAAAGTCTTGCACGTATTCTTTATGGATGACCTAATCCTACTTGCCCATGATAGCGCTAAACGGATGAAATCCATTTAAGAGTGCTTCCATATTTTTAGAAGTGCTTCTGGTCAGTTTGTATCTCAAGCTAAGACAAGGATATTTCTCTCAAAGAGTATGGATAGATGATTGAGAAGGAGAATTAAACAACTTATTGGGTATCTAACCACAAACGATCTGGGTAAATAGTTAGGTGTCATTCTAATAAACAAATGGGTGAATAGACAAATCTATAATAAGGTGTTTGGAGAAGGTGAACAACAGGGTGACTGCTTGGTCAGTTAGAATCCTTTCTTTGGTAGGAAGAATATGTCTAGAAAAGGCTACCTTAGTGGCCATGCCTGCTTACATGATGCAAATACCCATTCTACCTCTATACCTCTATGACAGAATCGATAGCAGTATACGGTGCCTTATATGGGGAGGCTACCACAAAGACCACCCAATGGCGTTGATGGCTTGGAATAAGGTGGTCTTCCACAAAAGGGAATAAGGGTTTGGAATGAAGAAGATGTGTGAATGGAACTAGGCATTGTTGTATAAGCACACATGGGACATGAGTAACAGTCGAGATCTCTGTGGTTACTAGAATGAAGAAGCATTATGATAAAAATTACCAAAGGAATTACCCGAATCTGTCTAGGCTCGGAAGGGAAGTACACAATGGGAAATAATTCATCCTAGATAACTCTTTCATGATCCCTATGAATGGGCAAAATATCACCATGTGGGATGATAGATGGTGGTGTGAAGGTCCAATCTTGAAAAACCACATCAAGAAACCAATCCCTAGTGAGATCTTAGATCTGAAAGTGAGCAACCTTGTAAACTTGAATGGAGAATGGGATAAGGATTTCCTTAAGGAGTGGTTGCCTACACAGTTAGTTGAGGAGATCAAGAAGCTCATGCTTCCATTAGAGTCGGATGGGGAGGATATTAGGGTCTGAAAAAAATACTCAAATGGAAGCTACAATACAAAATCATCATATCATACTCTGAGAGAAGGGAAAGGTATACCGATAGTTGGATGATGGGAGGAGGTATGGAAAACTAAAACCTCGGCTTGAATTAGGATATTCACCTGATTGTAGTTGCATGAATCAATCTTGACAAATAAAAGATGATATCAAAGGCACATGACTAACAACAGTACATGCCTAGGGTGCAATGTTGATGAAAAAACCACTATCTATGCCATATGAGACCGCTTAACTGCAAAGGAGGTGTGTGTGGAGCTACTTCAGGATAGGAACATGCCATTCTTCTTCCATGGGATAGACATCAAGGAATGGATACATGAACAAATGCATAATGAAGATGAAGATAAGATTGAATTCCTAACTACATGATGGAACATATGAGGTAGAGGGAATAAGCAAACATTTGGAGATGAAAAGCTACATGTGTTCCAATAGGTGGGATTTATCAGAAAGGAAACTCATGCCTAGGTAAAATAATTTAACACAAATCCATTGGATTCATGAAAACTAGAAGATATTAAATTCGATAAACTAGCACGGGACATAGTTAAACTCATCTGTGATGTGGAGGACAAGAAGAACTAAGAAAGTTATGTCAGTCATTAGAGACATCTCACATAGATGGATAGGAGGAGAAGTTTTACGGGACAAAGTATTGGATGTAATTGAAGTGGAACTAAGTGCTATATACCTGGCTATGGAACTTGTAGAGCAGAATAATATTTCACAAATGAGATTTGAGTCCAACTCCTAGGTAGCAATGAGGATGATAACTGAGCCTATGTTAAATAACCCTAGATAGGAAAAATCCCATTCATAAAATTCATAGCATGAAAAGAGGCAACTGGAAGGTATCATATGTTTTAAGTAATTGTAATGTTGTAGCAGATGGTCTAGATAAATAGTACTGGGATCTTTTAGAAGGAATTTTTTTTCTACTTCACTGCAACACAATTGAGATTTTTATAGTAAATGGGTCATAGGCAAGATGAATATAATTTCTAACATTAAGAGGAAAAATATAAGATGACCAATAACAATATGAGTTATGTCTTCCACTCAACATGGGTAAACTGATTTGCCCAATGCTTGGGTCTGTAGTTGCTTGCCACAACCTAGAGAGAAAATGGGCAATAACATTGTACAAGAGAAAAAATGAAATGTGGTAGTAGCTCTGCCTTGCATTATAAGATGTGCCAATAGCAACTTATGTTGTCATCTGCCACACAATGGCACATTTAGTGGATTTCTTTGCATTTATATTTATACTACATGGTGGTTCAAAAATGCTAATGATATCAATAGAAGAACTGAACATGTTATTTGTGGGCTTGAATAAGGTTAAGATATCATCTTCATATTATTGTATGTTTGTGCAATGATGTTTGTTCTATATTGTATGTTATTTCCGATGGGTATTTTAACATATAAGACAGAATGCATGTGAAAATGAAGAAGGGGTTAGGTGATAATGGGTCATCTTGGCAAGGACCATTTTTGCCTTCCAAATAACCAAAGCAAGATCCATTGATCAAGATACAAAAATCAATAGAACTCAACAACTATATATTCAAGAGGTTCATCAACTAGGATAGTCGTACCTTTGGAAGAGTTGGTTACTAAATTCTATGGATATTGTCAAAAGCCTTCCAGATTTCTCTTTTAGAGCAAAGAGGGACGTTTCTTTTAGTGGTAGAGGTGAATGGTCACTTTAGCCACTACATACATGTCTTAAACCTTTTTTCCTGTTAGAAAGGAAATTGTTCCTTTCTATTATTAATCTAAATGTGTTTTGACTTCAGTATTGAGTGTGGAAAATACTATTAAACAAGCTACTATTGAAACAAATTAAGGAAACAAGTGAGACATTGATGGGTTTTTTTAACATTCCTAATGGGGGAGATATTGGTCTTGTTGAAAATACCAATATGTGGCATGATGTAATCACATATATGTAAGTCCCCAAAGATATTGAGGAATGTGTTTTTTTATCAAGGGACAATATTTTGTGGGGAATATATATATTTAATACATTAGGTCATTGATGTTTATACAAATTAAATATATTGGGGATATTGGTGATTTCTTTAATTATTAACTCTTGAATGAGGGTATGTGGATTTATTATCATATATTGATATATATAGGGTGTCCCAATTGATATGAAATAAAGCAAAGGAACTCCTCTTACAAGTAATGGTGTTGTTCAAGTGTTGTGTGATAAATGAAATGCTTGATTTTCCATTTTTGGTGTGATACCCAATTCTAGTAAGGGAGTGGATCTTGGTACATCTGTATTGAGCATTTTAACTTTGTATGGAAGAATCTAGTTTTATGCCACCTTATCTTACCTGGGTGATTAATTGTCTTTCATTTCCATAAGATTTCTTGGTGATGAAGGGGATTCTTAATTTCATATTTGGTGTTATTATCTCAAACATGTTGAGATTTTGGCTAAATTGATCACCAATAGGAGATAGTTTTTCTTACAATGCTCTTGTAGATATCACCAAGTGTTTATTTGTTCTATTGTTTCAAGCAATGATCACCCTATTTAAGAATATGTGTAGTGTTTTGGAATTCTTTTGTGTCAATTTAGTGGTTTAAAGATAATATATCTCACTTTCAAATCTTTACTAGACTCCAATGCCTCTCAAGAATTATTTATTTTTATCCCACATGAATTTTGCCGATGTTGAGAATAACATGGAAGTGATTCACCATGGAGTTTTACAAAGGGTGGTCGTACTAGCCCATTATACACAAAAATGTGTTCACGAGAGCTTATTGGTTATTTCCATGTAACCAAGAAAATGTATGCTTCCAACATTAATGTCTATAAGTTCAACATAATGTTTGAAGTTACAAATATGTTCATGTTGTTGTTTTGAGTTTGTGTAATGCTGCTTTAGGTTACAATAGATCGCTGATGTCTACATCTAGCATTGTTCAAATCATCAGTAGTGAACTATTCTATTTCTAAATAGGTATTAAAAAAGGTTGTACTTCAAGGAAGTATGGATTTTTAGCTTATGTAGGTTCACCATATGTGTCAATGGAGGTCCACTCATTATTAGCATGGTGCCATATAGAGGTAATGGTGATCGTATAGATACCCAAAAGCATGTTAAATGTCATGATTACATGGGGTTCCAGACAATAGCAAGGCTTCCGTTGAGAAAATTTAAGGGAATTTGAATCGAGTTGGCATTGGTTTTTCCACCTCTCATAGTTTTGTTTTTAGTTTGTGAGAATTGGTTTGTGTTTCATGGAAGGTGATAAGGTGGATGATTTATTCTCTTTTGAAGTATTTTATGGTTGTTTTCCTATTCATAGAGGATACTTCGTAAACATTCTATGTTTCCATTATTAAATTAAAAGATCTTAAATCAAAGTGTGTGTGTGAGAGAGAGAGAGATTTAGGTGTCTAAGCTCAAGGCATGTGTTGTTTTAAAGGCTCGATGTATGTTGTTTGATCCACCTAAACAATTTTCAAATATATAACTAAATATATAGATCTATATTTAGTACTAAAATTAATTCTAGGTTTTTAGGTAGAGTTCTTCAAGTCCTCTTGTGAGCCCCAATGTGTGTTATGTGACATAGGGTCCAAATATATAGGTGTGGTGTTTTTTTGTGTCATGCACAACATTTGGTAAATAGATGAAAGGGGAAATAAGGTAAGATGAGTTGGTTAGAGTAAGGAAAGATTCCTAACTAGTTATATAGTTGGTATTATAACATTTACCTAGGATATCTGGCAGTCCTATGTCTAGTGAAAACTCAACCATCTATTTATATACCAATGAAATTATTTTTAGGTTATATCCTTTAAAATATGATCATTATGTTGATATAGTGATCTTGTAGGTTGAATACATAGATTAATGTTTTGAAATCTTGATTTAAAGTATTTGGATAATCTTAGAACACTAGGAATTATCAAATTTGAGATGTAAATTCATCAATTCCCAACTTCATGTAATTTTTGTATCGGTTTAGAATTGGATGAAATAGTTCAAAAAGAAACTCTAATCAAGAGTTTCACTTTAAAATGTTTGATGATCAAAAGAAACATTAAAACATGTTAGTTAGTTTTGAATACATGTGTAATATATTTGGTTTGATATAGAATTAATTTGAATGCTCAAAATACCCCTTGCGGAAAAAAAATCCCTTCTTGGGATTTCAGGTAGGGAAACTTGCACACAAGTCAAACCAACCTATTGCTAGTGAGCCAGGTGGTCATTGGAGATCCATGTGGGTAACTAGTGGTCTAGAATAGATAGTTGGTGACTACTTGGATAATATTAGGAAGAGGATAGACTATAATCTTTGCTACTCAGACCATTATTTGGGAGCTAAGAAACTACTAGAGGCCAACTATGGTCACTAAAAACCATTGTGTTGGATTAGTATCTAAAGGATGGAATGACTCTTGGTTAGTCGTCCGACCTGTGGGTGTTGGTAGACCATGTTTTAGCATGAGTGTAAAATGAAGAACAAATTATCCTACTTTATAGTTTACATAAAGTTAAAGATATATGATCATTTTAACCTATAATACACCACTAAACCCTAGAGAACCTTAGGATGGGAGATTAGGGAAAATTTCATCATATCTATAAAAAAATCATGGAAAAATAGTAAGATCATATGAATTTAATTTACCCAAGCTAGGGTTAGTATTTGATATTCATTGTCTTCTCTTTCTTTAACTATTTGATGAATGACAATAACTTTATTAGGGTCCTTCCATTCTCTTCTTTATACTTCCCTAGATGGAAGCTCAACTTACCTATATAGGGCTAGACTAGAGTATTTAAAACTGATATATTAATTTCTTTTCTATAATTTCAATAAGAAAGTTAAGATTTTTGTCAATAATTTTATACACATATTGTGTGTGTCTCTTTCTATACATTAACTAACAAATTAGTGAATTCATTATTGGTATTTTGACTCAATAAACAATCTGAATTTAGTTGCCCCAATTAGGGATAATTTGGTTGGGTGTAAAATGTACCAAAGCCTGTAATTGAAAAATTGGTAATCAAAGATGGACAATTGTAACTATACTATTTTTATTTAATTGTAAGCAAATGGAACTAGTTACTTTGTTTTGGTTGCATCTGGTTGGATGCAGTTTCAAACTACAAAAGTATGAGACAACTTCACTGCCTCCAATAGTTTGTATGGTTATTTTAATGGGTTTGCCTTTTTTAAATAACTAATTGTCCTATCTACTAGTTTGGAAATGGAACCATACCTGAATGATGCACAGTTTGTTTTCCACAATTCATGCATAGTTGAACAACAAGATGGAATTCATTTTCTCAGTGCGGGATGCGATTGCGTTTAACCAAATTTTGTTGGTTGGAAAACATATAGAATTGAAG
Organism: Alisma plantago-aquatica; assembly: GCA_963693085.1. NCBI lineage: Eukaryota > Viridiplantae > Streptophyta > Magnoliopsida > Alismatales > Alismataceae > Alisma > Alisma plantago-aquatica. Next base: position 781,908,138 of record OY856410.1, read on the forward strand.
TTGTACAGGTCTGAACCTAGTCCAACCAAACAGACCCTTAATATAGTTGGTATCTTTTTAAAATCTATGTATATAGTTAAGTTCATAATAATAACACTAAAAAAATATATTTTTTATTGAAGTGACTTCTTATGCTTAACTCTAGATCTAAATTTAAGCATGTTAAATAGATATATTGATATAAAGTAGATCTTAGAGAGAGAAAATTTAGTTTGTAGCAAACCATTTACTTTAGTAATTGAAACAAAATAAGAATTTTAGTTGAATATGACTAATTATATATCATATATCATTTGAGATTGTAAGAAACTCTAAGGACAGTAGTTCTAGACATTGAGATAGTATAAAGGTATATCAAGATACTTATGACGTATATATAGGAATCAAATGTTAATGTATCAAAATATACTTTGAATTCCTGAGATGTTATCTGAGTTGAATGTTTGATTACGAGTTGTAAAATTATGTTGAGTAGAATTCCAATTTTGCCTATTTCCAGATGATTTGAATCCAGAATAGTGAACCATGTGAAAATTGAAAATGTGAATAATATATGTCACAAATAGATTCTAAATGCCATGATGAGTATATATATATATGTATATATGAAATTCCATAAATATTATATTCAAAATAAATATGAGAAGTTGTCCCATATCTATGATTCATTACATTTTCAATACAAACATATATGGGTTATGCAGACAAACAAATTTGGGAATATATTAGAGTTTGATAAGAAAAATGAACTAGAAGACATTTACGTCCTTAATATTGTAGAATCAATTACCGAGACCAATATTGTGACAAATAAAATGCTTACCTACATGTAGAGTCTAGGGTGGAGGTTGTGACCAAGCACCAAAGGTGTAATGCTTAAATTTCTATAGAAGAAGAATAAACAACCATTCAACTTTTTTTTTGGGATATCACAGACATTATACTCATCAAAATAATATTAGAAAGAAACTATCACAAACCAGTAAAAAAATATATTCTCATCAACTCTTAGAAAGAAACTTTGTTACATCAAGATTTGTTAGAAAATTCATGTACATGATGTAAAATCCTGAACTTCATTCTTAATCTTTTGTATTGTGTAGATGGAGCCCCACAAAGATAAATTCTTCTTGAATGTCTGAGTTGGTCGTTAGATGGCTCTAGTTTTATTATTGCTTCTTGCCTATGGTCATCACATCCCAATCCTTGTTTAAAATAGTAAGTGAAAATTAATATTTTATAACATAAAATATCATACACTTTGAAAGAAAATATTTAACATCATTACATTAAAAAATATCATTAGATTTTATCTTAACTTTTGAGGAATCCTAACAAAAGTGTCTCTTATCTTTGCAATAAAGTGTCTCTTAAATTTACACCTTAGAGCCTCTTGGGTTGCACTGAAGTGCCTCTTGGATTGCATTGATGTTTCACTTAGTAAGGATCTTATATAAAGTTCATTAGCTTAATCTTATTCATGAAGTGCACTTGAAACATTTTCCTATATATTTTTCTTAACATTCATGAAACACAATATTATAACACTTAAACTATAAATAACAAGCAGTGAATTTTTTGATCTTATAATTCCTATAGTTACAAAAGAAAATGAAGCATGACTAATGCATTCATATCATGTTGTATGCAATGTACATAATTACATTTTAGTAAACTCCTAATAATTACACTTACCTTATTTTGATTACAATGTACATAATTACACAACTATTGAATATACTCATAGGGAATATATCGCTTACCTTATTTGATAATCTCTTAAGTATTATCTGTAGGTTTATGAAACCCTAATATACCTTCAAGTCTTGGCCGAACCATATATGTCTTGAAAACAAATATGATATACATAACAAAATCATCTCCAAAAACTCTTGGTTACCCTGATAGACTAAATAGGTCTTCTCGCACATGTTATTGTTTTTTTAGGTGTCATTAACATCATCTCGTCCTCTAATAGTTTTATATGATCATAAATCCTCTAAAAAAATCATCACTACTCATTTACATCATCAAAATAATCCTTATATCCAAAACCACCATAGTAACTTTCATGGCCTAAATTCTCAAACATAAAATTCTTGTTATATAGATTAAATATCATATAAGATCAAATCCAATAGCATTTTAGCGTTCATACCTTGGAAAAGAATGTATAATATCTTTCCTTAATTTACCTCATCATTTTGTACCTCAAACTACTACATTATGACAAATGGCTAAACCAACATAACAAATTATATACATAAATTCCATACCTTTAGAAAAAATATTAATACTCTAGAACTCAAAATAAGATCACAAAAATTTATTTCATAAAATTCCAATGTTTTTATCACAACTTATATCATGCACGTTGTGTCATATCTATGGTCTCCATAAAACCTTTTATGTAGTTAGCATATAAATCATATCAATTTTAGATTTTTATAAAACTTTACTCTTAAACATATTTCTATGGATACTTTATTTGTCAAAATATATGAATATCACAGAAAATGCACAATCGATCAATCTAGACGGCGGATTCCTGGTATGAGGGATCATGTCTTGACCTTCTTTTCTTTACTTCTCCTTTCCTTTTTCTTTTTCTTCTTCGTGATATCCCTTGGGACATGGTAACCCATACTTGTGGTATCCTCACACTCATGCTTGTGCACATCTGTGTGTGAAACAGTTGTGTCAAGGATTGTCTTTGCAGTACCACCATAGCTTGACCATCAAGGTTCAACCTGCCACTCCCTCTGTGAAAGGCCACCCTCATTGGATTGTGTTGTCTATCTAATTTCCTAGCAGACATCTTTCCACTGTGTTGGGGGCCAGCGTGAAGGAGTCCTCCAAGCTTCCTCCTATATGTGAGGCATATTAGATCTACTTTTTAGAGCACTTCGATGGAACAAGATCACTAGAGAGGACCTCTCTCACTCCACTTCCCTAAAGGTGATGAGGGAGGATTTCATCAACTCCTGAAGGATTAAACCACTCATCCTTTTCCACTCTACATGTAAAATTTGTGTTCAGACTTCAAAACCACTAAATTGGTGCCTCCATCCAAAAAATTGATAGAAAGACACTCTAAACCTCATCATGACGGTTTAGGTAGATGGTCAAGCTCATGGGGTTTATAAGAGGGTTCTTGTCCTTTTTTGTCTATCAGGCTTGATGACTTCCCCAATATGTATAGGTATGAACTCCCTATAGTGGATGAGGAGAAACAAAGATTCCTATAGATATTTTTAGTCCTCCTATATCATAGTTAGATATATGATATTATTCCATGTTCAAATAGGATAAGAGTTCATAGCCATTCCATGACTTTCCATGGGAAATTGGCCTCCCTCATTAGCACAACTAGGAATCTAGATGGGACTTGTAGTTCTCAGTGGCTCAAGGTAGTGGAAGCCACGATGCCTTTACTAAACTCTGGATTATATGTCTAACTGGGTGGTTAATTAAAATACGATCCCATTCCTATTAGTTACACTTACTATCTTCTAGAAAAAATTTAGGTCACACCTAAGTCTCAAATGATTGCTAAATTTGATCAAAAGTTCACCTCATCTAGTACTTCTAATATAAAACGGATCAAACCTTAAGTCACATGTATGAATTTAGTTCTATTACTAAAGTACCCTTAATTAGTTAAACATAATTATATGGTCCAACTACCTCTATAATTAATTTGAATGGTCTAATCAACATTAGAGAATGGTTACCTCAAAATTAGTCAAATTACATGAAAGACCCTCTTCCTCATATCTTTTTCTTCTTACATACAAAAAAATCACCAAATACGTCTAGAAACTTCTTCTCAACTTATACTTGATACCCAAATTTAATAGATCCATAAAAACCATAATACGATAAATTTACAAATTCACCCAATGGGTTCAATGAACACTCATATGTGCACAAATTGGATTGCACTATTAGTTGGGCCCATAGGTCTCATCCTTAACCTATCAAAATTTCACCAATGTTGTTACCATTTACTTAGATAGGTTCTGAATATTGAGGTATCAAAATACTAACCACCTTATTCAGAATTTCTTCCTCAAAATTTAGCAAAAGTATAGGATGGATACCCATCTTAGGGTTATATATTCACTCCATTTAACTCACTCTTCTAAGTTGGGTATGTGACCTTGATATGTATTCTAGGGTTCTAATAAGAATCCAATTAGGTTTAGGTGACCACCTACCTCAAACTTTTTCTCTCAACTCGTCTATTATCACCACATGGTATATGGTGATCCATCATATATTTGAAGATATTGTGTCTAAACATACTTATATTAATACTTCTCTAGTGCACATGTCCCATACAATACATACTTGAAATAGTGAGACAAGCATCGTAAGTATATTTTAATGCACATAACACTCCTAATACAATAACCAATAAGCACCTGTCTCATACCACAAATAGGTGGAAAAGAGAGCGAGGCTATATGAAAATCTAGAGTTAACATTTGAAGTCCAAAATATCTATATATATAACTATAATTCATCTATTAGGTTGTCCTACCATGGGGAAGACTAATCTCGTATCATCTTACTTGATGTATGGGATCTTAGCGTATTCTTCAAACAATAAATATTACTAATCTAATCCCTCAATCTCTACAATCTTACACTTATTTTTCTGTAATAAGGGATATAAACACTCCCTCTTGATCTATGTGCTATTCTCATTGGGTTTATGATGAGGTCATCTAAACTAAGAATATGAGATTATGTGGTTTCCATCTATGTTATTTCTCTAATACCATATTATAACACCCCAAATTCTATAGAGGAAGCATAAACAACCATTCAACCTCTTTTCTTTTGTTTAGAGTTTCAAAGACATGATACTCATCATAATAATATTATAAAGAAAACATTACATACTAGAGTGAAAAATATATAATCATAAATTCTTAGAAGGATACTTTGTTACATCCAACTTTAATAAAAAAAATGAATTTCATTATGTAAAGAATTTACTTCAATCTTAAACTTTTGAATCATTAAGATTGTACCCCCCCATATAAAGTCTTCTTGAATCCCTAGGTTGGTTTTCATATGGATATAGTCATGTTGTTTCTCCTTTCCTATAGACATCACATCATCAAGCATGCTTAAAACAACGAGAAAGTAGAAATGATCATTTATTTTATTTTTTAAAAATTCGTGATCTTATTAATGTCATCATTGTGTCTTGAACCTGGTATCTCTTGATAACAAACCAATGATCTAACCAATAGGGTATCCCATCTTGGACAGGAATGAACAATGTTATAACATAAAATTACACATACATGAAAGAAAAAACTAATATCAATAAACAAAAGGTTAATTTTATCTTTGTATTTAATCTTGACTTATGTAAGAATCCTCATGTTTGAGTATAAGTGCATCTTCTCTTTTTACTGCAGTTCCTCTTAAAATTTCCCCAAAGAGCCTCTTGGGTTGCACCAAAATGCTTCCTAGATTGCACTGAAGTGACTTTGAATTATACCAAAGTGCCTCCTAGAGGGGATCTTTTATAAGGTTCATGACCTAAATCTTATTCTTGATTATTTCTTTAATATTGTCCTTATATTTTGTTCTTAACATTCATGAAAAGGGATACAATAACACTTGGAATATAAAAAGCATGTAGTGTTTTTTCAATATTATAATAATTATATTTAGAAAAGAAAATAAAAAATGACTAATACATTCATTTCATGGCATATTCAATGTGCATAATGACATAAATACATCCAATAAACATGTTCAAAGTGAATGGATATATTTCCTTTATCAAAGGAATTTGTAATAATTCTCATGAGGTTGATAAACCCCTAGCATATCTTTAGGTCTGGGTAAATCCTTATATTTCCTGAAAACAAATATGATACATAAATCAAACATCATCTGCAAAAAATCTTAGTTACCCTAATAAACTCTATATGTCTTCTTGCACATGTCATGGTTTCTTTAGCTGTCATTGACATCATCTCATTCTTAATACATGTTGATATTATCACAAATCCACTAAATGAATCATCTCCTCACATTTATATCATTAAGAATATCCTCAATTCCTTAACCTCTCTAAATAGAATCAAAGACAAACTTATCTAACATAAAAGTCTTATTGTCTATTAAATATCATCGAAAATTAAATCAAACAATCTTTTGTGATTCATACCTCAGAAAAAAATATATGGCATCTTTCCTTAGTTTTACCTTATATTTTAATAGTTAATAACATAATATTTTGTAAATATTACACACCTACATTACCTTTCATTTTGTTGTTTATTCTATGTTTAGATACGATAAAGCTTATATTTACTTTTGTTAATATATATTCCCCTTGTTATTAAACATTTTACATCTTTTTGTAGTTTGTTGAAGCACACAAATTTTCCATCAACGTTATGGATCCAACAACCTATGATCACATGTATAATAGAAGAATACCAATCCATCATGTTATGAAAACCATTGGTTCATCAATCGATTGAAAAGCATGAAAAACCATCTCGACATTGGCAAATCATAGAAGCTGACAACCACGCCAATTGATGGTTGAAAAAACAACATACCTGAAGACTTGGATCTTCATTGGTAGCCATCAACTCATGGATTTCTACAATAATTGATGATGTTGAAGACCCATAATTTTCATCTATGGCCATATATTGATGATAAGTTTTTGCCTTCAACCAATGGGAAGACTATTGAGGTCCTTTGATGAAATTTTAGGCATATAACCACCATTGGAATCTCTATAATCATCCATCAATGAAACCACTTAAGCCTCAATCGAAAAAAGAGAAGTTAGCCCTTGTTGATGGGTCATAGACTTAGCCAAGAACCAGTGGATCCCCTTCCCTCATCCATCAATGGTGATACAATAGCTCACAACCACAGATGAAAGTCATGTTGAACCCTCCATTTCCTAGATTAGTTGGGTGCATGCCCCAAGGTACATGTCCTAATACTAGGAGCACAAGAAAAGGATCCCAGAGCTTAGGTGCCTCGAGCACCATTCCCTATAAATAAGGGAGACAATCCTTCAAGGAAAGAATGTCTTCTTTAGTCATGACGTGTTGCCCAATTCCATTTTCACCATCGATCTCCATCGGTTAGCAAGGATGAGAGTCAACACATTTTGGTCTCTGCCCCCTAAGTTGTCTACACTCTAACTTCAAGAGAAGGAGGATTGAGGCCTTCACCATGATTTCCATCATTATTAACACAAAAGAGGAGGTATTCATTGGGACTCAATACCCCTGTGGATATTTTGTTTGGTTTCCTCAATCTAACCATATTCATCCTTCTATATTCTTTTGGGCATGGCCTAATTTATTTGTAAATCAATTCTATAACTTGTAAATAGGAGTGGCTAGAGTCATCAACTTGGGTTGAAAGTAGCCACTAAGCCTCTCCCAACATGTAAATATTCATATTTATTGAATGTATATACTCTTAGAAATGTTTTTATCCTTTCTCTTCTTCATGAATGAATCACTTGTATGATTAAATACAATCTTGCACTTTATGAGTTCTAATGCCTCAATAGAGTGGTAGTAGATCAAAATTGAAGTTAAGATTAATGTGAATCTATGAAAGTTTTGAAACACTATAGATAATGAAATAAATTTGTAAACTTGAAAGTTTGTTTCTCATATTGAGAGAGAGACATGCTCATAACGTAACTCTAACCCAGACTCGAGAGAGGAGGAAACCATCATTAATAATGATTGATTGTAAGCTAAGATAAGGGTATACAATGGGTGTGAGTTTTCTCACATTGGTAAGTACACCTAGTTGGTGAAACTGGATCCAAATTCTATCCAAAATGTTAAATCTACCAAAATGATCTAAAACTTGTTTTATTTTATTAAATTAGTTTTCATTTATTCTCTCTTTTTCTAGTTGGTTACCTTGTTCCATAAGGAACACTAAACTTACTCTCCATTCAACTTAGTTAAGCTAAGATCTTAAGTATAAAATAGATGATCACCCTTGTCCTTGTGTTCCACCCTATTTACTACTAAAAACCCCATGTTATCCTTACTGGTTTCTAAGGTATCAGGTTATAAATTTGAAAGTCTAATTACCCCCAATATGTCTCCATTTTGGGCACACAAATTGTAGGTGAACAACTTTTGGCACTATTGCATGGAATAAGATAATCGACAAGTGTTAAAGATCTGAGTTCTACCTGTGCATTATCAGTGATATCCAATCTAGTGATAGACTTGATCACACACATTTTCAACTACTTACATTATAACCTAGAAGTTAAGTTGTGTTTCCAGTATCTAACCTTGATTTGTGCAATTTTTTTAGAAACTCTATGTGAACTAACTCTTTTTCATCAGGAGGGAATCCATGGCTACATTAGGAGATGGAATTGGAGACAGGAACAAAACCAATCACACCTCTACCACCATGTAAATAGTGTTTCCATATCTTTGTTCCTTAGTGGCAACTCATTCTAGCGAGACAAGACAACATGTATTACTTTTGAGAATCAATGTGGCTCTATAACAATCCTAAAATTTTGTCTTTGAAATAAACCTAATCTAAAATATTTAGTCCCAAATTTCATTTATGTTTGACAATGTGAAACTCTAAGTTAACTAATTTTAGTAACATATACTCAATTATCTATGTTGAAGCCGTGGAGTTTTCTACACTTGATATAATTTTATATGGGTCCAAGATATCACAAAATCCTACAGTAAGTCACGAGTGTTATAACTATATCTTGGTTTGAATCATAGTCAAATGATACAAAAAAATCAACCCTAAATATGTGATGATGACTAGTTAGAATTTAAATAGTCAACAACCCCACACATGTGCATGATAGGTCCATCTAATTAGCATATGCGTATTTAATAAGATATTAGATCTTCCCTTAACTTTTGATAATATAAATCTTGTTTTAGTAATTATTAATGAATTAATTACCCTAAGTACCCAATGTAATAGATCATAGCATTCCCTATATGAATCTAAAATCTAATTGGATTGTTAATATCTTCATCATTTAGTTAGCAAACCTATAAAATTTTATAAGAATTGGATAGCTCTACTTTATTGTCCAACATTAGGAAGAATTGATACATTTATACATTAAATGGAGTGGATATTTAGTCATTATAGTCAATTTTATGTATCTATCAAAATTTGGGTTTATCATATGTTTTATATGTGTTAGACACTATAGTTGATCTTTAGTAGTCTATCGGAACCTTCAGATCGTGGTCTTATGGCCCTGGCCCTTTCATCTTCCTACCATATTTCTCACAATAGACATAAATAACCACAATGAACTTTGATGAAAGATATCTCTCTCACCTCTAGGATTCTCAATTTTCTTACCACTAATCTCTCTAGGATGTCATTTAGCATCAAAAGATTCCTCACTTGAATATCGTCATTGTACCTTCCAAAAATGCCCAAATCACAAATCTCTTGGGTGAAGTGGGGATCTATGTATAGCCCATTACATATGACCACAATCACTTAAAAATATTTGTACAGACCCTAAACCCTCATTCCCGGTGATAATTTCATTTTCCACACTATAAACTTCTTACCCAAACCATGTCCTTCTTCAACAGGTCGACAATCACGCTCTTCTCATTTTTCCACTATGGCCAAATAAACCATGTTGGAATCATCAAGGGCATTCGATGAAACTTTCCCAATCAGCCTTAAAGGGTGAGATTGTTTGGGAAATTGTCCCAAACTTGGTGAGGCATCATCACAGAGCTCTAGGTCATGTTGCCACATGGAAATAGGGTCCATAGGAATGAGAAGGATACTCAGAGCTTCCTGTACATTCTTTTCCTGTGGTTGGGAGGTAAATCCTTGAAACCTCTCTTCCATTTACTACTTTGTACCAGCCAATCATGATGATGCCTTACTAAACCTACTTCACATTTTGACAATGGTTTTGATACACATGACTCCATAGTGTAGATCCAGAATCAATGGAATGGCCTCATATGCTCCTGATTGCTTACTATCTCATTTTTCCATGTTTATGCTTCCTTCTAGTTCCCAAACATGGAGATGGTGATAGTTGACGTTTCTAGATTCCCCTGACCCAATTCAAAGTCTATGATTCTAGAGAACCTCGAACCTTGAGGAAGCCAGTAGCCATGGTTCTAAGTTCTAGTTTTCTATTAATCATGTGCTTGTATCATGGGATCACAACAACGATCACTTGTTCTTTGGTTGACGATGAAAAATCATGTTTGGCGATGTTTTCCCAAGTTTTCCCTTGAGTACACCTTATTTTGTCATGCTCATGTTGGTCCTTCTAGTCATTTCAACCATCCCTTTTAGTTTTAGCCACGAGTGTTTATGTATACATAATGTATTCTTATTGTCATGTCACATACATAATGGTGTGTGTGACAATGTGAGGAATATCACTCTTCCATCCAAAATTTTTGTTGTTTCCTTTATTTCTAGAAACTCATTTATCTCACCCCTAATTGGTAAATTATAGCTAGACCTTAGTAAGTGTATATATTGTTAATTTGACCTCATAAAATTATTCATGAATACTCGTTGGAAAGGTATCGAGACAAGGAACATATCTAGCCTGTGAACAAATAATGTTTAGGAACTGAAGTTTCCCTACTTTGATTATAAACCTTAAACTTATATTTATAAACTATAATAATAGATGACATGTTAGTTACACAAATTTAGGGTTGATTAGGACTCAGTCTACTATTGGTATACCTCCACGGGATCAAGTTAGTGGTTCATGCACACTTTGTATTAAATTAGGGTTAGGGTTTATTATTCTCTTATGTAGTCATGACGCCTCATTTAAAGTACAATAATGTTATGGTTCTGTATATGCTTATAAAAAATTATTCACATGCTAATAACCAATGTTTTCTACTATTTTGTAATTATGTTTCCAAATTGAATATTGTATATCATTTCCATGTTAATAATTTTATAAATCAAGAAAATAGTGGTTAACATTAAAAAATCATACTATGTTGATATAGTACTCTCAATAATGTTATGTGATCCTTAACTGGCCTTATTCGAGACTTAAGTAGCATTATTTGAGCCTTAACTGGTCTCATAAGCTATGTGTGAGCATCAAGTGATCCTTAACTGATCTTACGAGAACTATGGGGACAAAAAGAGAGACTATATCAAATTAAGTTAAAATTTTTATGTTATTATGTGAATCATTTTAATCCAATTTAAGTTTACATGTTATATGATAATCAAGTTGATTATTGAAGTTCTCCAAGATTTATATTTATGTTATTTAATGTTACTTACGTATTTGTCCAAAGTTAATGAGCAATTTGGTGCACTAGGCACTTTGGTGCAATCGGCTCTTAGGAGCAATGAGCACTTTGGTGCAAGTTATGTGGAAAAATCATCTTAATTTATTTAGTAATTTCAAGTAATAAGATAATTCTACCAATAAAGAGTTTCGAAACAATGAGTATTGTTTACTTCAAGTTTTGTACTATTTATATATGATATTATTTCATTATAACTACTCAGTGCCACTCACATAGTTTTTTGTTACTTAACATGTCTATGGATGAGATGTCTATAGGTGGTGAGTAGTGGAAACTCATGACATCATGATAATAACTTGGAGGACCTAATGAAAGACTAAGAGTGCCATGGTGAGGTGAAATTATCCACATCGTCTTTTATTCATGTGTTAAGTCAAGTGTTTTATGCATAGGTTTCTAGATAACTTCCGTTTTATGTCACTATTGAAAATGCGAAATGAAATGTGTCCCTATGTCGGTTATCATTTCAATTATTTTGTATGCATAGTATTAAAGGCATGTGATACCCCATTGATGTTATGAGGAAAGAATTGTTTCTTTTTCTCATTTGTGTGAGTATATTTTGAGGTGTTACAACAAGGTATAAGAGAAAAAGGATGTTTGGCCACTAGGAATTCTCTTGATTCTTAATTAGTCTGACGTTCCTTGTGGTCCATTAGGTTAAGATCCACTTATGCCCCCTAGGTTTAAGAAAGGAAGTCAAAACTTTAGGATAGGCAAGTTAGTATGTATACCTAGAGAACCAATCATATAATGATTATAATGGCATAAATTGTAAATGATTTGATTAATAATAAAGTCAATCTTCTAATTTATTTTCTTTTATTCAGTTATTAGATAATGATGTAACATTATAAATGTCTAAAGAATGATATTACTCAATGACGTGTGTCTTTGGGTTGATGACCTGAACAATGAGATCATACAAATGCCAAGAGTATATGCATTCTTATTATGTCCATAGTCGTATGTTATTGTGGAGGGATGATATACAACAATAACACATAAGACTAGAGTGTCTATTGGTTGATGATAGGATCTCTGTGACAACTTGACATCAAATCAAACCATCACCAATAACTAATTGTGGAATAACCATAAGCAGTGAATTAACAAAATCATTGAAAATTAAAACCATTTTGCAAAGAGATCGAATACCAGGAAACTCTTATCGAAAAAACCAAAACTTATACATATCATGATTTAAATTGTACATACACTATTTCATCTTATCTCGAGCACAACATATAACAGTTGCTCTATTAAGACATATGCTAAAGCCACATAAAACCTCGAGGCATACAAGCTAAAATCTCATATCATTCATAAAACCATTACACATTGACTCGAAGGACCTGAGAGTACAGAGACAACACATATGACTTCTATCTATAAGACATGACAAGCAATACACTCAACATGAGCTATTACTGTTGTCTGAGTTGTTGTTCTCCCTCTACAGAACGGTTTCTACCTTGTCATGCACGTACACCTAAAAATTGTGGATCCCACGGGGTGAGACAATTGTCCCAGCGAGAGATATAACTCTCCACAAACAATATTATTATCACAGTTAATCAGTATAAAACTGAGCAGAGGTTCTTTTATATTAACAAGCATGATTTATCACTATTATAAGATGAACAGAGTAATCTCATCTCTTAAAATAATGCATTTATCTATGGTAGAGCAATCAAATCATCTATTCACTATACAAGGAATATAAAGAAACATATGTAACATCTGTCCAACTAAGATGTATAAAAGAAGTGTACATCAACCAATGTTTTCCGTATTCGATCCTTAAGAAAATATGCTACACGGTTGATTACATATTACAATCACACTTATGCCCTGAGGAGATGAAGTATACTGTTCATGCTCCAATTGACCATGATTACGTTAAGCATCAGTACCATACAAGGTTAGTGGCAGAGCCAGCTGCCATGACCTCACCCGTCTCTATTAGTATGAGACCACTGGCAGTGACATCACGTGTCAAACTAAAAAATAGCTTGCCAGGGTATAGTGGCATATTTGCTATAGAGCTACAGCCGCAACATGTAGTCTCTTAAGGGAGATTTCAATTATCCATCCCTAGATTCATCGAGTTATGGTACATAACCATACTCTGAGCCACAGGCTAGTTCACCATGCTCATACGACCATTTTCGCACTTGAGCCAAGATATGACATATAGCCAATCCCCAAGATTGTGGATGTAAGGGGATCGGTCAACATGTAGCCATCAAAGCTCACCCCCTGCACATTCAAAAATATGCACTCCAGGTTATCTCGTAGGAAAAACCCAATCTCACCATTTCTAAAAATTCTGACGCTGATGGATATATGGTCAGGGAAACTAAATTTTATGATTTCTAATGATATATTAAGTGCATTATAGTATTCTTTCAACATCAAACAAGTTATAAGAATCAATCATAAAAAATACTACAAGAAAAATGTAATACATCTATCAAGTACTTTTCTAATTTTTGGAATACATTTAGGTACATAATATTTGGGATATCAGTCCCTTATCACATTACTGGGAATTCTCATCTTATCATCATCATCATCATGATTATTGGATTTGGGTATTCAAACCCTTAGATCATCATTGACCATTGTTACCTCTGTAACATGTAACTATTACCTCTAGGTCCTTAGACCAAGGTATTCAACACATTTGTTGTACAATTATTTCACATAGCTCACATGGTTCAATAATTATTTTGTCACCTCTCACTAGGCAACAACTATCTTTTAAGATATCAGACTGTATGATCATTATACTTGTTGTATAGATATTTAACATGCCTCACAAGGCTTATTTAAATTTGTACCATATAAAACATCATAGCTCACACTTGGCTATGTCCATCATCTCATGATTCTTGAATAGTTTGCACTTCATGATAAAAACTTTAACAATATATAAAAACACTATGCAATTTAAGAGAAATACATCCTTCCCATTATTAGGGTTAGGATTACTTATTTTAACCAAATATGGTTTCAAATTTGCATCATCACTATGTGATATAATAGAAATACATCCTTCCCATTATTAGGGTTAGGATTTCTCAATCTAACCGATTAGGGTTGTAAGTGCATACCATCACCCTTCATTAGGGTTAGGTTATCCCTTTATTAATCAACTTAAGGATTCAATATCATGTTATCAAGAATTAAACCTTGATTCATACTCCACTCATTTTAGGAGTATCAACATATATTTATTACATGATTGTTATTCAAATATAAGTTTATCTTTCATTCTCACTGAGATGTTGATTGCATTGTACTTTTATTAAGTCAGCTCTATTCTACACTTTAAGGTACATCAGATCACCATTATCAATTTTCACTAAACTCATTACCTTTTTATATTGCTTTTAACATGCAACATATATCACTTAGTCAAATCTATTGGATTGAAGCATACCTACTGTATCGAGCATCATGGTGTATATATGTTATCATATATGATACAACCTTTACATCATGTCTTTTATCCATATTGGTCATGTGGTGAAACTTCCTCATCATATCATGTTTAGGGTGTATCCCTTAACACCATATCATGTAACCATATTGGGTTAGCTATCACTTAGTTCAAGTTATTCTTATATTGTATATGAACTAGATGCTTTACTTCGTATTGGGTATAATGGTATACCTGATACTAGGGCTGGCAATCGGGTCGATTTTGGGTCAATTTCAGGTCATATGTTCAGAAGTCTTGAAATTGAATGTTAAAATAAAATCTTCAAAAAAATT
The DNA here is from genome assembly GCA_963693085.1 of Alisma plantago-aquatica. NCBI lineage: Eukaryota > Viridiplantae > Streptophyta > Magnoliopsida > Alismatales > Alismataceae > Alisma > Alisma plantago-aquatica. Next base: position 781,923,284 of record OY856410.1, read on the forward strand.
AATTTTGGGTCATTTTGGGTCGGGTCTGGCTTATTCGGGTCTCATACAACCAAAAATGTTCACAAATGAAAGAAATTAGGTTTGGAATAAATTGCACATTTTCGGGTCCTGTCGGGTCAAAAATTGCCAGCCCTACCTGATACCATATCATGCACAAGATGTGCAACATATCAGGCATAGAGTGTATGCCTAATCATGTATCGTTTAAGTGGTAATACCATCTCAGTTTTCCATGTTGAGTTGGCATATCGTGTTACTATATTGACTATCATATCGGGTTACCAATAACATGAAAGAAGTACCTACTCATCACCATATCGTGCTAATGGTGTAGTCACTTCATCATTTCTGGTTAGAGGAGTTTCAACCGATATCGGGTTAGACCTTGATGATGTCATCATCATCAACCTCTAGATTCTTGTTCTTATTGTTCTAGATTATGAACAACAGTTCTAAGATACTTTTGAAACTCAAAGGATCATCAATTTGTCAAAGGATTTCAAAAGTGAAAGTAGATCAACAAGTTCAACAATATTGAAAGTGAATAATAACATAGTTAGGTTCAAGTTATATAACCCACCTTATGAACAACTTCTAATTTCCAAGATCCAAAGCTTCACATTCCTAAGTTTGAAGATGAGATTTATCCAAGGTCCAAGGCTCGTTCACAACTCCTCCATATACAAGGAATCACCATAGTTAAGAACTTGGTGATGAAGAAAAGAGAGGAATAACTATAACCTGAGAATCATGCTTCAACCAAGGTTGAAGATGACTAAAGCTTTACCTTAGGCTTGGTGCTCGAGCTCCCCTTGCTCCTTGAGCTTCTATGCATGATATCTAAGAGGGTATGCATGATATCCCAAAGAAAGATAGTTGTGGGGTTCGTAAACTTCCATTAGTAGGTGAAGGGAGAGGTATATATACCTGGGGTTCATGAAAGAGAAGAGGTGTCTTCACCATATGCTACTAGGTGACATGTGGCCATGCATGGTTGACACATGTCCATGCATGCACTCACATTTATCTTATCATGCAAAAGTCTTAAGGATAATCTAGATATGATATTTCGGCCATCCCTTATTTTGTTGGATAAGATATCTCATCATTATGTCACAAAATATGCAAACTGATACAAATTTTTACAAGGAGCATCAAACTCGTCATGGATCACCTCCTTGAGGTGATTAGGTCGTCATGGCCTTGGCCAAGAGTCTAAAAACTGATATGGGATCCCCTCCATGGCTCCTTGGCCAATAGGCACTCCCATATCAAGTCTACAACTTGGTACAACTCAAATAAGGGCTTCAAATTCAATCCTTTCTTAGTCTTTTCATCACTAAAAGTATCGTTACTCAAAGATGGTTCAAACATGGTGTCTCCTTATTTCTATCTCCTCTAAAAGATACATAGAGGGATTAGGGACATTCTAGAGTTGGTAATTTTCATATTAACTCTAAATTATGGGTAAATTACAATTTGTACCAAAATTGGTGCATAAGACACGAGCATTATTCAAACAAGCTCAAACCTGGAATTTAGGCTTTCCACAAGCCACCACTTAGCATCATTCTGTCTCTTATGATGCTGAAACACTTAAGGCACATTCAATCATGTGACATATTGCAATATAACCCCTCGTCTTGGGTAAATTGCACTTTACACTCAAACTATCATTTAATGCACAAATAGTTTGCAATTAATCTTACACTTGAAAATAAACTCCACAAAGAGTCTTAATTACTTTTCAAAAGATTAAAACAAGTTGTAAATAACTAACTTAAGCAAAACTTCTAGGGTTAAGCCATAACCCAAGTCAGGGATGTTACAATTATAAACTCCTAACAAGGATTTCGCCCCCGAAATCCCAGATGAAGGAAGACAATTGTTATTCATTTATCATATCATCAAGTCTCCACATAACATCTTGATGTCTAGGAGATACCATAGAACTTTGACCAGTACAAAGTCCTTTCACATAGGGTCATCATAGAATCTGTCATATAGGACACACATTCAACTGTCTTTTTCATTAATGACTACAATGCGAATTCTGTGTCAGGTAACACTTTCTAAGTCAGAGAAGTACTATTCATACTTTGAGTAATTCAGGTGTCAACCCTTATTGACGTATCACCTTCTCATCTTACAACTTTTATGTAATAAGATTCTTGACCTTGGGAGTACTCCTCACTTAGTTTAGCATTTCTCCTCCAAGGAAAGACTAGAATTTCATTTTGTCACCCATTTGGGACTATAAGTCTCATCATACATCTGTTATGCCACTCTAATATTTTGACATAATACTAAACTTACTTATGACTTGTACCAACTATCTTGTTAGATGTTTATTTTCTTGTCATAAGGAGAGGCTATTTATCAAAGAAGAACTTATCTCAGAGGTATCTCTAGATGTTATATATAAGCTTCCTCAACAGATCTAGATAGGGATATTCTAAGGAATTATTTTTAGCTTGATAAGCTTTCTCCCAAAATGATTCTACAATTGTTCCTTCAATTGCTACTTCCTTATTGATGTTATGTTTATGCAGAGCATTATCCATACTATAGTTATCTCAAAGTTGGCCCTTCTAGGTAACCAATTCATGATTCATCTTATCATGAGTCATGTTCTCATTTTCTCATACCTTTGAAAGTTCTTGGATACTAGGATTCTTTACCTTGATATCCGTTACATGTGCCTAAAAACACGTCACATCCTCATCATTTCCATCTCAATGTTGTCATTACCAAAGTCAACATATAATAAGATCTTTCTTTCATTTTGGGACATTACTTATTACACATATCTTTATCTTGGAACCAAAGTTAAAGACGAAGTGATACTTTTTCCAAGTATCCTACAATAAAACACTTCTAACTCATGCACATCAAGTGTCATAAGACTCAATTGATTGCCATGTCCCTAAAAGGAAAGAACACAAAGAAACATATTCTTCTTATCACCCCAACATTACCCAGGTTTGTTTATCAAAGAGAGGAGATTATTATCTCCTCTGATTATTACATGAACTTTCAACTGTTCATGAGTCATTTACTCTTGTTTCATTCAAGGTTCCTTGTGATCAGCATAGGAATTATAAAGATGATTACATATCATCGTTCCTTTATTTTTTATTGTCTAGTATGCTCATGAACATGTTCTAACTTTATCTACATTCATATCATGGAAAAGAGCTTTTACTTTTTACATATAATTTATTGAACATGGATCATATCCCTTGATCCTTTTTTTTCATGAGGATTTTACTTTATGCTTCCTCATACACACAGACTGGTTTGAGATAAAGTCAGTTTCTACTTCATTGCAGTTAGGATGGGATAGAAATATCTATGCCATATTTTTAGTTTCACTATGCTCTTTAGATTGTCTCAAAATGACTACTTGATCAGAGTAATCAGAAAGATAACAATCTAAGAGTCCCATACTTACCTTGCCTTCAATAGTTGAATACCTGGATAGGGTATACAAGTACTAAGATTAGGTAGTATGCACCTTATTTATATCATATACCTTACTCTTCTTAGTATCCCTGGATGTCTCTAGGCATCTCTTTTAATCCTCATCCTCTTTCACACAGATAAAAGAAATTTTAAAATGCATTAAAGATTACTGAATAGAATGTAAGTTCTCATCTTCCTTCTGTCCTCATAGGACTAATCAAAGGAAGCTAAAAAACAACTACTTTCTCATACTTAACAGATAAAATCATGAAATGACATACCAGAATGAAACAATTTCATATGACTTGTCTCAATTTGTGGATCGATTACTATCCCAGGCTGATTCATTGCATAGAATCATGTCGTTGTCTGATTCTAACATCGTGCTCTATTGTTTGGTGTAGATGGAATTACTTGGGATGCCTGTCCATGTCCTTGTGTGCCACTACTAAACCATTGCCTTTGAGAGCCTTGTTGACTCTGCCTCGATGGTTGGGTCATTCCCTTCCTTCTTCTAGGATAAAAGGATTTAATATGCCCAACACGTCTACATTTATGACATATCTTATATGCACTCCCTGATCTTTTCGGCCTTATTACCGATGTAGAAGCTAAATCAAGAGTTCTAATTGGTGGAACATTAGGTCCTTTGCCCTTTCTTGATAGCCACTACCCTGGTGCATTAGATGTCGGTTGCATTGGTGGCACCAAAAACTTCTCCTTTTTAGAGCTACTAGGCATTTATTCCTGAGTTTGGATAGATCTTTTTATTAATTCTTACCTCATTATCCTTTACTAGATAGTCCTTTATAAAATGTCTTAGTTTCCTACACCTGTAGAAAACTCTGATATCATCTCGTGTCCTAAACCTTTCAACATTTTCCACTGTTCTAACATAACTATGTTGATCAGAAATCCTACTAGAGCCCAAAATTTCATCATTGGGGACCGGTATTCTAGGTTGTATTGCTTGTATCTGATCCTCGATATGCCTTAATGTTGTTATAACCAATCCAGTGAGAGCATTAAAAGCATGATTTTCTATAATGGTTAGATCAACCTGAGGATTCTCAGGCAGTCGTTCTTCTCTCGCTTGATCCCTTGCACCTTCTCTTGGTGCAACAACATTGCTTTCATCAATGCATTCCTCATGTTCTCCAGGCATCTTTAAGCTTTACTCTATCTTCTGCATAAGCAGAAGTCACTATAAGATATACTGGAGGACACTAGAATAGACTCAACACCTTAGTCCTATGTCTCTGTAGACTCAATGAACCATAAGCTCTAATACCAAAACTTTGTTATGACTCGACATCAAATCAAACCATCACCAGTAACTAATTGCAGAATAACCATAAGCAGTAGATTAACAAAATCACTGAAAATTAAAACCATTTTGCAAAGAGATCCAATACCAGGAAACTCTTATTGAAAGAACCAAAACTTATACATATCATGATTTACATTGTACATACACTATTTCATCTCATCTCGAGGACAACATATAATAGTTGCTATGTTAAGACATATACTGAAGCAACATAAAACCTTGAGGCGTACAAACCAAAATCTTAGATCATTCATAAAACCATTACGCACTGACTCAAAGGACCTGAGAGTACATAGACAATACATAGGACTTCTATCTACAAGACACGACAGACAATACACTCAACCTAAGCTATTACTGCTGCCTGAGCTGTTGTTCTCCCTCTACAGAATGGTTTCTACCTCATCGTGCATGTCCACCTAAAAATTGTGGATCTCACAAGGTGAGACAATTGTCCCAGTTAGAGATATAACTCTTAACCAACAATATTACTATCACAGTTAAGCAGTATAAAACTGAGCAGATGTTCTTTTATATTAACAGGCAGGATTTATCATTGTTATAAGATGAACAAAGTAATCTCTTCTCATAGAATAATGCATCTATCTATGGTAGAGCAATCAAATCATCTATTCACTATACAAGGAATATAAAGAAACATATGTAATATCTATCCAACTAAGATGTATAAAAGAAGTGTACATCAACCAATGTTTTCCATATTCGATCCTTAAGCAAATATGCTACACTGTTGATTACATGTTACAATCACACTTATTCCCTAAGGATATGAAGTATACCATTCATGCTCCAACCGACCATGATTACGTTAAGCATCGGTACCATACAAGGTTAGTGGCAGAGCCGGCTGCCATGACCTCACCCGTCTCGGTCAGTACGAGACCACTAGAAGTGACATCATGTGTCAAACTACAAAATAGCTTTCCAGGGTATAGTGGCATCTTCGCTATAGAGCTACAACCGCAACATGCACTCTCTTAAGGGATATTTCAGTTATCCATCCCTAGATTCATTGAGTTATGGTACATAACCATACTCTGAGCCATGGGCTAGTTCACCGTGCTCATTATTGAGTCTACGACCACTGTCGCACTTGAGCCAGGATATTACATATAGCCAATCCCCAAGATTGTGGATGTAAGGGGATAGGTCAACATATGGCTGTCCAAGCTCATGCCCCCGTATATTCAAAAATATGCGCTCCAGGTTATCCCGTGGGAAAAACCCGTTTCACCATTTCAGCAAATTCTGACGCTGATGGATCTATGGTCAGGGAAACTACATTTTATGATTTCTAATGATATATTAAGGGCATTAGAGTATTCTTTTAGCATCAAACAAGCTATAAGCATCAATCATAAACAAATGTTACAAGAAAAGTGTAATAAATCTATCAAGTACTTTTCTAATTTTTGGAATACATTTAGGTACGTAATACTTAGGATCTTAGTCCCTTATCACATTATTAGGATTTCTCATCTTATCATCATCATCATTATGATTACTGGATTTGGGTATTCACACCCTAAGATCATCACTGAGCATTGTTACCTCTGTAACAGGTAACTACTACCTCTAGGTCCTCAGACCAAGGTATTAAACACATTTGTTGTACAAGTATTTCACATAGCTCACATGATTTAATAATTATTTTGTCACCTCTCACTAGGCAACAATTATCTTTTAAGAAATCAGACTGTATAATCATTATACTTGTTGTACAGATATTTAACATGGCTCAAAAGGCTCATTTAAATTTGTACCATATAAAACATCATAGCTCACACCTAACTATCTTCATCATCTTAAGATTCTTGAATAGTTTGCACTTCATGATAAAAACTTTAACAATATATGACATCACTATACAATTCAAGAGAAATACATCCTTCCCATTATTAGAGTTTAGATTACTTATTTTAACCAAACAGGGTTTCAAATTTGCATCATCACTATGTGATATAAGAGAAATGCATCCTTCCCAGTATTAGGGTTAGGATTTCTAAATCTAACCGATTAGGGTTGTAAGTGCATACCATCACCCTTCATTAGGGCTAGGATATCCCTTTATTAATCAATTTAAGGATTCAAGATCATGTTATCAAGAATTAAACCTTAATTCACACTCCACTCATTTTAGGAGTATCAACATATATATATATATATATATATATATATATATATATATATATATATATATATATATATATATATATATATATATATATATATATAGGTTGTTCATTTGTTGCCCGGCGGGTAGCCAGAATTTTCGCTACCCGCTGGAGTAACTCAGGTCAAAAGAGTAACTATATGGTATGCTGGAGTAACCCGTCTGAATAGCAAGAGTAACTATATGGTATGCTGGAGTAACTCTGAGTGCAAAAGAGTAACTGCGCAGGATATATGCAGTCAGTGATATATATGGACGGGTTTTTTGATTTTGGGGGGGCAAATGATATTATTTTTTGATCAAATTTTTTGGAGAGCTAGACAAAATTATCCTCTACAAATGCGGAAATTTTTTTTAAAAAAAATATCAGGAAGTGTGAAAAATATATATATATATATATATATATATATCTGTGTGTGTGTATATATATACATATATACAGTCATTAATATATATGGACGGGTTTTATGATTTTGGGGGGGGGGGCAAATGGTATTATTTTTTGATCAAATTTTTTGGAGAGCTAGATAAAATGTTCCTATACAATTGAGAAATTTAAAAAAAAAAATATCAGGAAGTATGAAAAAAAATATCAGGAAGTGTTGCCGGGTAGCTACCTGTTAGTTACCCGCTGGGTATTAAAGATAAGCCCATATATATATATATATATATATATATATATATATATATATATATATATATATATATATATATATAGGGTGTTCATTCATTGCCCGCGTGGGTAGCATGGATTTTCGCTACCCTGCAGCCAAAAAAGTAACTCTCCTAGCTAAGAAAGTAACTATGCTATAAAAAAAGTAACTATGGTGTCAAAAAAGTAACTCTGCTGGCCAAAAAAGTAACTCTGTACAAAATATACAGCAGATATATATAAGGACGGGTTTTTTGATTTTGGAGGGGCAAATGATATTATTTTTGGCTAAATCTTTTTGGAGAGATAGACAAAATAGTCCTCTACAATTGAGAAAAAAGAAATTTGAAAAAAAGTGTTCGGAAGGGTGGGCGGGTAGCTACCCGCGCGGGCAATAAAGATGGGCCCATATATATATATATATATATATATATATGTTCATTCTCACTGAGATGTTGATTGCATTGTACTTTTATTAAGTCAGCTCTATTCTCCACTTTAAGGTACATCTGATCACCATTATCAATTTGCACTAAACTCGTTGCCTTTTTATGTTGCTTTTAACATGCAACATATATCACTTAATCAAATCTATTGGATTGAAGCATACCTACCATATCGGGCATCATGGTGTATATATGATATAATATATGATACACCCTTTACATCATGTCATGTATCCATATTGGTCATGTGGTGAAACTTCCTCATCGTATCGTGTTTAGGGTGTACCCTTAACACCATATCGTGTAACCATCTTGGGTTAGCTATCAATTAGTTCAAGTTATTCTTATATCATATATGAAGTAGATGCTTGACTTCATATCGGGTATAATGGTATACCTGATACCATATCATGCAAAAGATGTGCAACATATCGGGCATAGAGTGTATGCCTCATCATGTATCATTTAAGTGGTAATACCATGTCAGTTTTCCATGTTGGGTTGTCATATCATCTTACTATATTGACTATCATATCGGGTTACCAAGTTGGTTGACATATCAGGTTACCAAATTAGGTAGTCCATTAAGCTTATAACCCTTTATGCCTTCAAAGGAATCAGTCCCTTCATATATTTGAACGACAAGCTAGATATCAGCTTGGATACTTTCACAACAATCCTTCACACAAAAGATAGGATGTATCGGGTTTCATGCCATCACTTAGAGTTTCATCTCTATATCAGTTAGGGTTTTAACTCTATATCATTTAGAGTGTTCAACTAACACTATATCGTGCATGAGGTATGATCTTAACCTTGTATCATGAATAAGGTTTAAGTAGGTGCCACTCCTATTATCCATGAGATATCACTCATATTGTTCAAGTGGTATCACTCACCACCTTATCAGATTCCTCATTATCTTGGGTTTCATATCACTATCTAGGGTTTCAACCCATATCGGGTTAGGATATATACCTAACACCATATCGTGCATAAGGTGAATATATGACCTCATATTGTGCTCAAGGGGTGTATATGTATTACTCATATTGCCCATGAGATATACACTTTTCACTATATTGTTTTTGTGATAGGTTCACATCAAAATATCATATTACTTATCCTCTAGGGTTTACTATATCGGGTTGGACCATATCTTTGACTCCATGTTGTATATAGGATTTATACTTGACCTTGTATCATGCACATAGTGTATGCTTAACAACATATCATGCACAAGGGTGCACTTCATGATCATAACATGTAATAAGTACCTACTCATCACCATATCGTGCTAATGGTGTATTCACTTCATCATTTCGGGTTAGAGGAGTTTCAACCCATATCGGGTTAGACCTTGATGATGTCATCATCATCAACCTCTAGATTCTTGTTATTACTATTCTAGATTATGAAAAATAGTTCTAAGATACTTTTGGAACTCAAAGGATCATCGATTTGTCAAAGGAATTCGAAATTGAAAGTAGATCAACAAGTTCAACAATATTGAAAGTGAATAATAACATAGTTAGGTTCAAGATATATAACCCACCTTATGAACAACTTCTAAGCTCCAAGATCCAAAGATTCACGATCCTAAGGTTGAAGACGAGCTTTATCCAAGGTCCGAGGATTGTTCACAACTCCTCCATATACAAGGAATCACCATAGTTAAGAACTTGGTGAAGAAGAAAAGAGAGGAATAACTATAACCCGAGAGTCATGCTTCAACCAAGGTTGAAGATGACCATAGCTTTAACTGAGGCTTGGTGCTCGATCTCCCCTTTCTCCTTGAGCTACTATGCATGATACCTAAGAGGGTATGCATGATATCCCAAAGAAAGATAGTTGTGGGGTTTGTAAACTTTCATTAGTAGGTGAAGGGAGAGGTATATATACTTAGGGTTCATGAAAGAGAGTGTATAAGAGGTGTCTTCACCATATGCTACTAGGTGACACATGGCCATGCATGTTTAACACATCTCCATGCATGCAATCACATTTATATTGTCATGTAAAAGTCTTAAGGATAATCTAGAGATGATATTTCAGCCATCCTTTATCTTGTTGGATAAGATATCTCATCATTATCTCACAAAATATGCAAACTGATACAACTTTTTGCAAGGAGCATCTAACTCTTCATGGATCACCTCCTTGAGGTGCATAGGTCTTCATGGCCTTGGAAAAGAGTTCAAAAACTTATATGGGATCCCCTCCATGGCTCCTTGGCCGATAGGCACTCCCATATCAAGTCTACAACTCGATACAACTCAAATAAGGGATTCAAATTCAATCCTTTCGTAGTCCTTTCATCACCAAGAGTACCATTACTCAAAGATGGTTCAAAAATGGTTTCTCCTTCTTTATCTCTCTTCTAAAGGATATATAGAGGGAGTAGGGACACTCTAGAGGTGGTAATTTGCATATTAACCCAACATTTTGGGTAAATTACAATTTGTACCAAAATTGGTGCATAAGGCACTAGCATTATTCAAAACAAGATCAAACTTGGAATTTAGGCTTTCCACAAGCCCACTTAGCATCATTCTCTATATTATGTTATTGAAACACTTAAGGCACATTCAATCACGTGACATATTGCAATATAACCCCTCATCTTGGCTAAATTGCACTTTACACTTAGACTATCATTTAATGCACAAATAGTTTGCAATTAAGCTTACACTTGAAAATAAACTCCACAAAGAGTCTTAATTACTTTTAAAAAGATTAAAAAAAGTTTGTAAATAAATTACTTAAGCAAAAATTCTAGGGTTAATCCATAACCCAGGTCAGGGATGTTAGAATCATCAGTCATGATATGTGATATCAAACCAAACACATAGATACTTGCTAGAGAACAATGTATCAGGTAGAATCACCATGAGAGTGACACATGGAAACCATTACATGGTAGTCAGAATCATCTCTCGTAGTGTTGATGGTGATTGTGGTTCTTAGACCTGAAATCACTAAACTCATCACATGTAATTTGGTGTATTTTGACATCATCCACCACGACTTTGAATAGGGGTTGCCATAAAGGTGATGATTGGGTGCATTGTGACCCATGGGGATGAATGTAAGTGGTGTAGATGGGATTTGTTCCTCCTACATGAGTATGATATCCTGGCCACTTAATAAGAGAGACTGAGAAATGCATGGCCATGCACATGTGAGTCAATATGGTATTGACCTTACATATATCTCAGACAGTCTCCTCTAGTTCAACGAATATTTATTGAATATTGAAGAGGATGACTATTCCATGCCTCAAGTTCAATCTGGATATCAGTGACAAAGGAATTATACAAACACTATAACACCAATCACACATTGTAGGATGAAGTTGTTCTCTAACTTTCCATTTTCTTGGGTAGCAATGATGTGTTTCTAGATACCTCTCTTTGCTTGTGATGTCATAAGCTAGTTATGAACTTTAACCGCCAACATAACATGGATCCTACAGGGTCACACACATAGGATACACTTATACTAGGAGTTTGTTCATGAATAATGTTTCAGTTGATTACTAAAGTGTTTAGGTATTCAACTTAAACAACAATTGACTGAATAATCTATGAACCATTTGTTAAAGTGTTGAATCGATCGGTTGGAGTGTCAAGTTGATTGGAAATTGCATTGGCTAAATTCTTGATGAACCAGGACATGAACCGACCAGTTTATTTAGTGAACCGATCAGCTCAAGGTCACCAAATGACTTGTTCATGGATCAATTTGATTGCACCAAGGATTCGTGCTGACATCATGTTGTGCATTAATTGAATTATAATTTCTTATACAATTTTGATTGGTAAACATGACGAAATAACCAGTTCAAGGGTTGAATTGATCGACTGCATGCTAACCAATCAGTTCACCTATGAAATGATTGTTTCACTATTTGTCAGTTGTGAAAATTTGTGAAATTCCAGTCCCTTCCACTCCAACAAAGACTGGGAACCCTGAACCTAACCCTCATATAAATAGATAGGTATTGGGGGCTTCCTAGAGTCACAATCAAATTGCCTCCGACAATTGTTGTCTTCTCTGTTGTGGTAACTGAGAGAACCCGAGCAAGTCCTACCCTATAAAGGGAGGGACAACAAGGGAGAACAATTGTGGGAGAGTAAGTTTGTGCTTATACATTAACATAAAGGGATAACTCCTTCATATCTATTCTTCTAGAATGATAGGAGTTCTCAATGGTGTGTGTGGACTACCATAGAGGTGAGGATGCTATAGCCTATCACTAGGAGGACAATTTCGGGGTGATCAACCATGATCTACTTCAGACATTTTCCAAGTGAGACTTGAAGAAAGGACCATACTACAATGAGGAAATTGTCGTGGGACTAGCTCTAGGACAAGGTATATCTTTGAAACCATCCTTCCTATTATATAGTTGTTGAAGCGATCTACTTCTATAAGGTGTAAGGACCCTGACCCACATTTTGGGATAACCCTATTTGTTTTGCTTAACCATTTTGTATAGCACCTGGCTCTAATCATCTAAGATGTAATTAGGGCATGTTGGAAGCTTGAGTTCTTATTTTGAGCTTATTTGGTGGATGCTCGTGTTTTGTGGAGAGGTTTTTGGTGCAAATCACAATTAACCAAGGATTAGGGTTAATGTACAAGTTTGCCACCTCTAGTGTGATCCTTCTCTCTCTTAGCATCATCTTAATGGGAGAGAGAGAGATTGGCACCTTGTTCATACCTTGGTGATGTTTTGGAAACATGTTTGAAGTGTGCCTTGCACTTAGAAGTGTTGTCTTGGGCTTGAAACCTTAGAGAGGCCTTGTATCAGTTTGTGGGTGTCTTGGATACCACCTATCAGTTTATGGGTGTGTGGAGATGTGGTATCAAGTTTGACCATGATAGGTGATGTAACATCCCTGACCTGGGTTATGGCTTAACCCTGGGAGTTTTTCTTAAGTAAGTCATTTATATTCTTGTATTTATCTTTTGAAAAGTAATTAAGACTAAAGGAGAGCTTATGTTTCAATTTTGGACATATTTGAATAATGTTAAAACAATATTTTACCTATTTTGGGCTAAAGTGCAATTTACCCAATTTAAGGGGTTACTTTGCAAATGTTACATGATAAATGTTCCTCAAGTGTTATAGCATCATAAGAATGAGAATGATGCTGAGGTATGGCTTGTGGAAGCCTAAGTTCCAAGAAGGAGCTTATTTGAGTAATGCTTGTGTATTGAGTGCTAGTTTTGGTGTAATTTGCAAATTACCCAAAATCTAGGGTTGAATATGTAAAATACCACCTCAATAGTGTCCCTACTATTAATTGGTATCATTTAGAGAAAATAAAAAGAAAGGGGCGTCTTGTTTGAAATACTTTTGAGGAGAGATAATATTGATAATAAAATAATCAAGATTTAAGCATAATTGGAACCCGAAATTATTTTGTAGCAAAAATAAATATATTAATTAAAGTGCCCATCAACTAAAAATGTTATGTAAGGAATCCCATAGTGGGAAGACGTCCAAATGCCTTGAGTGGCACCGAAATATCCTATGTAGGTGAAGAAATCCACTCACATTTGTTAATTAAAAAGTAATGTCCACTAAAAATGGATAATAGTATTATAATGATTAAGGTGCTTAAGTGGTTGCTTTTAATTCAGGATAATTGAGAGGATATTGAGGGCGAGGAAGTTGGCTTCGGAATCAAGGAAGTGGAGGGGGCATGTGGCACCTAGAGTGGGAGTTGAAGATTTTCCTCCTACTTTCTCTCTCTTAAAAATTCCTATACATATACTCAATTTTCTCCTTACTTGAAAGGCTATTTTTGCAAACCACTTTCTTCCCTTGCTTTGGCCGACAACCAAGGAGCTTAGTAGCAGGAGGAAAACATTCCCCAAGCTGAAGGTAAGCTCCATGATCATCTTCAACCTTGAATTGATGGTTGAAATCGGATTTCAACACTCATTTTCTTCTCTCTTCCATCCAATGCTCAACCTTAGCTATCTTTTGCATCCAAAGAGTTGAAAATGAACCTTGGATAGTTGAAGGAGCTTATTTCACCATTAGAGACAAGAAGCTTGAAGCTACATTAAAGGCATGTTATATAACTTGAACCCATAAATGTTATTATTGATTTCAATTTCTCATCATATGTTGATCTTTAATTTTCTTCTTGAATAATTGACAAATTCATCATAAATATGACAGTAGAATTCAGTGGTTTGAAGCTTGATGATGATGAAATCATCTTAGCACACATTTCTAAAAATAGCAATATCAAACAGTTTTCAAAATAGTGGACCAAATGGTCTCAAACTGTTTAGGGTTAAACAGTTTCAAAGTTGATAGGATCAAACAGTTTTATCTCTGAATTGACCAAACGGTCTCAAACCATTTGAGGACCAAACGGTCTCAAACCATTTAGGGTTAATTTATTTTCAAACCATTTAAGGGTTAAACGATCTTCGAGACCGTTTGATGGTCTAAACGGTCTAAAACCGTTTGAAGGTTTAGGGTCAGACCGTTTGATGGTCTAAACGGTCTAAAACTGTTTGAAGGTTTAGGGTCAGACCGTTTGATGGTCTAAATGGTCTTAAACCATTTGAAGGTTTAGGGTTAGACCGTTTGATGGTCTAAACGGTCTCAAACCGTTTGACGGTTTAGAGACCAAGACCGTTTGAAGGTCTAAACGGTCTCAAACTGTTTGAGGGTTTAGAGACCAAGACCGTTTCAAGGTCTAAACGGTCTCAAACCGTGTCAAGGTTTAGGGTCAGACCATTTGAAGATCTAAATGGTCTCAAACCGTTTGAAGGTTTAGGGTCAGACCGTATGATGGTCTAAATGGTCTCAAACTGTTTGAAGGTTTAGGACCAGACTGTATGATGGTCGAAACAGTATCAAACTGTTTGAAGGTTTAGGACCAGACCGTTTGAAGGTTAAACGGTCTCAAACCATTTGAAGGTTTAGGGCCAAACCGTTTGAAGGTTCAATTGGTTCAAACCGTTTGAAGGTCCAATTGATTCAAACCATGTAAGAACTAATAACCCCATAAGTGGTTGAAGAGTATCTCAAGGTTGATTTCAATGAAAGTACCTCTAAAGTACTTAGGTGATTAGTATAATTAAAGTGATTATCACGCGATGCCTATGAAAGTAATAAATTCAATACACTATGATAAGCATAGCTGCATGTACTTTAGTAAGAAGTTAAGTCAACCTAATAAGGTATGATGATGATGTGTGTTCCTAGGTACATGGAACAATGATAAGTATGATTTAATACTTAAATGATGACTATGTGAAACCCTAATATAGGGTTATGGCATATGAAATTCTAATTGATTAAAATGGAAAACCCTAACCCTAATATAGGGTGATGTTATGTGAAACTCTAATATAGGGTGATGTTATGTGAAACCCTAATATAGGGTAATGTTATGTGAAACCCTAATATAGGGTGATGTTATGTGAAACCCTAATATAGGGTGATGTTATGTGAAACCCTAATATAGGGTGATGTTATGTGAAACTCTAATATAGGGTGATGTTATATGAAACCCTAATATAGGGTGATGTTATGTGAAACCCTAATTGATAAATATGGGAAACCCTAACCCTAATGAGGGAATAGTGATGTTATCTTTGGATTGCATAATGTTGATATGTAATTGATATGGTTGTTATCAAGTATACTAACCATGAAGGTATCATGAGATCATGAGCATAACCATGTATGAGCTAAGATGTTTAATGGGCTTGGTGAGCCATTATTTTATTTGTTGCCAAGTGAGAGGTGACAAGATGTTTAATGGGCCTTGTGAGCCATTATTTTATTTGTTGCCTAGTGAGAGGTGACAAGATGTTTAATGGGCCTTGTGAGCCATTATTTTATTTGTTGTCTAGTGAGAGGTGATAAGATGTTTAATGGGCTTTGTGGGCCATGAGAGATGCTTGTGTAGCAAGTATCATGCATACCTTGGTCAGATGACCTGGAGGTAAAAGTTACCTGATAAGTAGAAACAATGTTCAGAGATGAACTAAGGGTTTGAATACCCAGATCCAGTAAATATGATTATGATATTTTTGAGGGATGAGAATTCCCGGTAATGAGATAAGGGATTGAGATCCCAATGTTTATAAATCTTTGAAAAGTACTTGATAGATGTATTACACTTTCCTTTGTAGCATTTATCATAATAATTTATGTTTGAAAACTTGGTTGATGCTAAAAGAATATGGTAATGCACTTAATTAATCAAGTGTAATCTTATCATGTAGATCCCTAGCCATAGATCCATCATCGTCAGTAGTTGGTGATGGTGAAATAGGTTTTCCTATGGGAACTCCTGGAATGTATATTTTTTAATATGTGGGTGTAATGGGGGAATATATCCTTACGCCACATAGGAATGACTATGGGCCATGTCCTATGCACAGGAATGGTTATGGACCATATCCAAATAAGAGTATGGCTATGGGCCATGATTCCACAATACCATGCATTGGCTACGGGCCATATCTTGAAGATAGTATATGCTACGAGCTATAACTCTATAGCGAAGTTGCTAGTATACCCTGGAAAGATATTTTAGCAAGAGACATGAGATGTCTTGCATGTGGTCTTACACTGACTGAGACATATGAGGTGATGGAGTCTGGCTCTTCCATTGACCTATGTATGGAAATGATGCTTTACGTCATCGTGGTCGATTGGAGTATGAGCGGTATACCTCATCTCCTCAGGGCATACGTGTGATTGTAAAATGTAATCAGCCGTGTAGCATATTTGCTTAAGGAGGAAATACGGAAATCATTGGTTGATGTTACATTTCTTATTGTATCCTAAATGGATAGATTTTATACATGTTCTTCATATTTCTTAGTAAATAGATGATTTACTGCTTTATCATACATAGCTATAATGCTTTAAAAGATGATAATGCTTTATTCTTCTTAAACATTGATTTATCCTACTTATTAATAATAAAGAATCCTATGCTCAGTTTATCACTATTTATCTACAATAATAATGTTTTTAGCGGAGAGTTATATCTCTCACTGGGACAATTTCAATTGTCTCACCCCGGTGGGATCCAACCATTTTATGTGGATGAGGACTTGGAGGTAGAAACCATACAGAAGGGGAAGGACAACAGCATCAGGGACAGCAGTAACATCTCAGGTGGAGATACCGATTGTCGTGTCTTGTAGATATGAGTCCTATGTGTCGTCTCTATACTCTCAGGTCATTGGAGTCAGTAGTTAGTGCTTTTATGATCGATCTAAGATTTTGGCATTGAATGCCTCGAGGTTTTATGTTGCTTATGTGTAGATTTAACACAGAAACTGTTTTATGTAATCCTTGAGAAAAGAAGGTACATGGTATGTACTTTGTGGATCATAATGTATATATAATATTTTGGTTCTTATTATATGAGTTTCCTGGAAATGGATCTCTATACAAATGGTTTTAATTTTTAGTGAATTTTGTTATTCCGATGCTAATGTTTTCTTCCGCATTAATCATTATCTGATGACGGCCTAATTTGATGTCGGATTGTTTCAAGTTTTTGGTATCAGAGCCTAAGGTTCGCTGAGTCTACAGAGACATAGGATTAAGGTCGTTGAGTCTGTTCTAGTATTTTCCAGTTTATCTGATAGTGACTTCTACTCTCAGGAGAAGAAGTAAAGCTTGAAGATGGCTGAATTACATGAAGAACATGCTACTGGAAGCAGTGTTGCTACACCAGGAGGAGGTGCAAGGGATTAGGCTAGGGAGGAACTAGTACCTGAGAATCCCCAGCTTGACCAAGCTACACTAGAAAACCCAACTTTCCATGCTCTGTTTGGACAGTTCATGGCAACAATGACACATATGGTGGATAGGATGTCACCACCTGCACCTAGGGTACCGGCTCACAATGAGGGACATGGAGCTCGCAAGACTTTTGAATGGCTTTTATGGGTAGGAGCCACTGATTATATTGGTACAGCTGACCGGCCAACAGATGCTGACTTGTGGCTGACTGATCTGGAAAAGGCCTTTAGAATTCTTAATATCCCAGAAGCTGAAAAGGTTAGACATGCGGTGTACCTCTTGGAGGGGAGTGATGGCCATTGGTGGGCCATAGAAGAAGGCAAAAGGCCAGGTGTTGAAGTTGGATGGGAAGAATTCTGACGTGAATACGTTAGTAGATATTTTCCCAAGACTTACCTGGATGAGAATATCTCTCAGTTTGAGAGGATAAGGCAAGGAAAAATGAACATAAGTGAGTATGAAGCTAAGTTTGTGGAGCTTCTACGGTTCTGTCCGCACATGGCTGCTATAGATGAGGAGAGGATTCAGTGTTTTGAGAAGGGTTTGAACGCTGATTTAACCACACCAGTATCTGCTCTAGAGAATAGAGAGAGGTTTTCCACCTTTGTGGAGTCCATTAGGTGGATAGAAAGGTCCATGACTGAGAAGCATCAGGCCAACAGTAGGAAAGAGCATACACAGTTCCAAGGACAGAGGTCTGAGAGTTTTAAGAAACCAAGGTTTTCTACACCAACACTACCACCAAGGTTCAATACCCAGATGCAGTGGACGTCAAGTAGGGGTAGGGGCGTAGTTTTCCTCCAAATAGTGCCCCCAGTACAGCATCAACGTTAGTGACTGAACCTTTTAGACCATATCAAGAGAATAGAATCTGTCACTAGTGTATACAGGTAGGACATCTAGCAAGGGATTGTCTAGTTGGAAACACAATGGTAACCCAACCACTGAGGTAGAGTCAACAAGGTCATCATAGGAAATAGTTTTCTAGTGGCACTCAAGGATGTGGACAGACATCCCAGGCAGGATCAACTACATCAAATAACAGAGCACAAAGTCAACATCAGGCAACGGTAAGATTCTATGCAATGAATCAGCCCGAGGCAGTGGTCAACCCATGAGTTGTGATAGGTTAGATGGAATTATTTCATTCTGATATGTCTTCATCCTGCTTTGTATTTGTTTTGATTGATCCGGGTGCTACACATTCCTTTATCACTCGAGAAGTGATTCATGACTGCAATATGACTGTTAGTCATAGAGTAGATAACTTATTATTAAAAACTTTGTTAGTTGGATCTGCAGTGTTGTGGGAGGTATGTTCTCCCTGTGTTCTTTGTTTTTCAAAACATAGCATTCAGGTGGATCTTATGCCACTTGAGATGCATGGGTTTGACATAATCCTTGGGATAGACACCCTAGAAAAGTATAAGGTTGTCTTGGATTGCGGTTCCAAGTAGGCTATGTTCACAGACAATGGTAATACATGGATCTTTCAAGGGGATAGAAAGATTCTTCCAACCTGTCTAGTGTTGGCTATGGTAGCTAAAAAGCTGATGCGACAAGGATGCTTCACATTCTTGGCACATGTGGTAGATACCAGAGCAGAGAGTCCTAGTCTTTCTGAAGTTCTGATTGTTAGGGAGTTTGAGGATGTATTTCCTGCGGAACTTCCAGGTGTTCCTCCACCCCGAGAGATTGATTTTGAGATTAATCTAATTCCAGATACACAACCTATGGCTCAAACACCATATGGAATGGCACCTGTTGAGATGGAAGAACTCAAGAAACAGTTACAAGAATTTCTTGAAAAGGGTTTTATTCGACCGAGTACTTCACCATGGGGTGCTCCGGTTCTCTTTGTGAAAAAGAAGGAAGGGTCTATGAGATTATGCATAGACTATAGATAGCTCAACAAGGTGACCATAAAGAACAAATATCCTCTGCCAAGGATAGATTACCTGTTTGACCAATTGTGTGGTGCAACTATCTTCTCTAAAATAGATCTGAGGTCAGGATACCATCAGTTACATATCAAGGAGAGTGACATACCTAAGTCAGCCTTCAGAATAAGGTATGGTCACTATGAGTTCATAGCTATGTCGTTTGGACTAACTAATGCACCATCTGCATTCATGGAACTCATGAACAAAATTTTCTGGCCATTCCTTGATCAATTCATAGTAGTCTTTATAGATGACATCCTAATTTATAGTAGAGATGCTCAACAACATGAGCAACACCTCTGCCAGGCCCTGACTTTATTGAGAAAGCACAAGCTATACGCCAAGTTTAGCGAGTGTGAATTCTGGTTATCAGAAGTGTCTTTCCTAGGACATGTAATAACTGCCTCAGGTATCTGTGTTGATTCTAAAAAGGTAGAATATGTCTTAGAGTGGGAACAACTAAAGACACTAACGGAGATACGCAGTTTTCTAGGACTGGCAGGCTACTATAGGAGGTTCATTAAGAACTTTAGTTCTGTAGCATTACCCTAACTAGGTTAACTAGGAAGGAGGTTCCTTTTATCTGGAATGACAAGTGTCATCATTCTTTCCAGTTGTTGAAAGAAAGGTTGACCAGTGCACCTGTGTTAGTGTTACCTGAGCAAGGAAAGGGGTATATTGTTTTCTGTGATGCTTCTAAGAATGGTCTAGGATGTGTGTTGATGCAGGATAAAAAAGTAATTTCTTTTACTTCTCGACAGCTTAAGAAACACGAGGAAAATTATCCAACACATGATCTAGAATTAGCTACAGTGGTTCATGCGTTGAAGATCTGGAGACATTATCTCTATGGAGAGACATTCCAGATTTTCACAGAACATAAGAACCTAAAGTACATCTTTTCACAACAGGAGTTGAACATGAGACAACGTCGTTGGATGGAGTTAATCAAGGACTACGATTGTACAATTGATTATCATCTGGGAAAGGCTAATGTAGTGGTTGATGCACTAAGTAGAAAATCATCATCGTCAATCATAGATAAAGCACAGTTGAACTCTTTAGTGTGCTTTAAACGAGACATGCTCATCTCTTTGAGGAAAAACAATGTACAACTTAAAGTATCCTTGTTAGCTGGACTGTTAGATGAAATGCAAGTGAAACCTACTCTGAAACAACAGATCAAAGAGGCACAACAAGTTGATACTGTGATTCAGCATATCAGGTCAGAGTATGGTAGTGAGAAATGAGATGGTTTTCATGAGTCAGATGATGAGGTAGTCTGTTACCATGGTAGGATGGTAGTACCTGATGCCAATGACTTAAGGAAGTTAGTATTGGAGGAAGCTCATTCATCTATGTATGCAATGCATCTAGGGAACACCAAAATGTATCATAACTTGAAAGATATGTATTGGTGGCCTGGTTTGAAGAAAGATGTAGCTGAGTTTGTTATGCGGTGTCCAGTGTGTCAGTAGGTTAAAGTTGAACATCAGAAGCCTGCAGGAACAATGCAACATTTACCTATACCACAGTGGAAATGTGATCATGTGACCATGAACTTTGTGGTTGGTTTACCCAGAACAGCCAAAAGTCATGATTCCATTTGGGTAATAATTGATAGGTTGACTAAGTCAGCACATTTTCTTCCTGTCAAAACAACCTATACTGCTGAGAAACTTGCACAGATTTATATAGATGAGATAGTGCGTTTGCACGGGATTCCAGCTACAATTGTTTCTGATAGAGGTCCCTAGTTCACAAGTCATTTTTGGGAACGACTACATAAAGCTTTGGGTATGCAGTTAAGGTTTAGTATCGCCTTTCACCCATAGACGGATGGACAATCTGAGAGGACTATACAAACCTTGGAGGATTTGTTTAGGGCATGTGTCCTTCAGTTTGTAGGAAGTTGGGATCTACACTTGAGTTTGATAGAATTTTCTTACAACAATAGTTATCAACACAGTATTGATATGGCACCATATGAAGCATTATATGGTAGACATTGTAGGACTCCATTTTGCTGGTATGAAACAGGAGAATACCAACTTTTGGGTCCTGAATTAGTGCAACAAACAATTGAAAAGATTAAAGTAATACAACAACAGTTAAAGGCTGCACAGGATAGACAGAAGTCATACGCTGATAAACGGCAAAGACCTTTAGAATTCCAAGTTGGAGACAGAGTATATCTCAAAGTCTCACCTTGGAAAGGTGTTATTAGATTTGGGGAAAAAGGTAAGTTAGCTCCTAGATTTATGGGGCCTTATCTAATCACTGAACGGATTGGAAAAGTAGCCTATAAGTTGGAGTTGCCACCTGAACTACATAGATTGCATACAATATTCCATATATCTATGCTAAGAAAGTGTCACCCTGATACGAAGTTAGTATTGCAACCTGTAGAGGTAGAGTTAAATGAAGATATATCCTATGTAGAGGGACCAATGATGATTCTTGACAGAAGAATCAAAAAGTTGAAAAAGAAAGACATAATGCTTGTGAAAGTTCTCTGGAATCATCGTGGCATTGAAGAGGCTATGTGGGAACTTGAGGAAGAGATGAGGAGGAAGTACCCTTCTCTTTTCTCTTGATTATTTCAGAGACGAAATCCCTTTTAGGGGTGGATAATTGTAACATCTCTGACCTGGGTTATGCCTTAACCCTGGGAGTTTTGCTTAATTAAGTCATTTATATTCTTGTCTTTATCTTTTGAAAAGTAATTAAGACTAAAGGAGAGCTTATTTTTCAATTTTGGACCTATTTGAATAATGTTGAAACAATATTTTACCTGTTTTGGACTAAAGTGCAATTTACCCAATTTAAGAGGTTACTTGGCAAATGTTACATGATAAATGTTCCTCAAGTGTTATAGAATCATAATAATGAGACTGATGTGGAGGTATGGCTTGTGGAAGCCTAAGTTCCAAGAAGGAGCTTGTTTGAGTAATGCTTGCGTATTGAGTGCTAGTTTTGGTGTAATTTGCAAATTACCCAAAATCTAGGGTTGAATATGTAAAATACCACCTCAAGAGTGTCCCTACTATTTCTTGGTATCATTTAGAGAAAATAAAAAGAAAGGGGCGTCTTGTTTGAACTACTTTTGAGGAGAGATAATCTTGATAATAAAATAATCAAGATTTAAGCATAATTAGAACCCGAAATTATTTTGTAGCAAAAATAAATATATTAATTAAAGTGACCATCAACTAAAAATGTTATGGGAGGAATCCCATAGTGGGAATACATCCCAATGCCTTGAGTGGCACCGAAATATCCTAAGTAGGTGAAGAAATCCACTCACATTTGTTAATTAAAATGTAATGTCCACTAAAAATGGATAATAGTATTATAATGATTAAGGTGCTTAAGTGGTTGCTTTTAATTCAAAGGATAATTGAGAGGATATTGAGGGCAAGGAAGTTGGCTTCAGAAGCAAGGAAGTGGAGGGGGCATGTGGCACCTAGAATGGGAGTTGAAGATTTTCCTCCTACTTTCTCTCTCTTAACAATTCATATACATATACTCAATTTGCTCCTTACTTGAAAGGCTATTTTTGCAAACCACTTTCTTCCCTTGCTTTGGCCAACGACCAAGGAGATTAGGAGTAGGAGGAAAATGTTCCCCAAGCTGAAGGTAAGCTCCACGATCATCTTCAACCTTGAATTGATGGTTGAAATCGGATTTCAACACTCATTTTCTTCTCTCTTCCATCCAATGCTCAACCTTGGCTATCTTTTGCATCCAAAGAGTTGAAAATGAACCTTGGATAGTTGAAGGAGCTTATTTCACCATTAGAGATGAGAAGCTTGAAGCTTTGAAGCTACTTTGAAGGCGGGTTATATAACTTGAACCCATCAATGTTATTATTGATTTCAATTTCTCATCATATGTTGATCTTTAATTTTCTTCTTGAATAATTGATGAATTCATCATAAATATGATAGTATAATTCAGAGGTTTGAAGCTTGATGATGATGACATTATATTAGCACACATTTCTAAAAACAGCAATATCAAACAGTTTTCAAAATAGTGGACCAAACAGTCTCAAACCGTTTAGGGTTAAACGGTTTCAAAGTTGACTTGATCAAACAGTTTCATCTCTGAATTGACCAAACAGTCTCAAACTGTTTGAGGACCAAACGGTCTCAAACCGTTTAGGGTTAATTGATTTTCAAACCGTTTAAGGGTTAAACAATCTTCAAGACCGTTTGATGGTCTAAACGGTCTCAAACCGTTCGAAGGTTTAGGGTCAGACCGTTTGATGGTCTAAATGGTCTTAAACCGTTTGAAGGTTTAGGGTCAGACCGTTTGATGGTCTAAACGGTCTCAAACCGTTTGAGGGTTTAGAGACCAAGATAGTTTGAAGCTCTAAATGGTCTCAAACTATTTGAGGGTTTAGAGACCAAGACCGTTTGAAGGTCTAAATAATATCAAACCGTTTGAAGGTTTAGGGTCAGGCCGTTTGAAGGTATAAACAGTCTCAAACCATTTGAAGGTTTAGGGTCAGACTGTATGATGGTCTAAATGGTCTCAAACCATTTGAAGGTTTAGGACTAGATCGTATGATGGTCTAAACAGTCTCAAACCATTTGAAGGTTTAGGACCAGATTGTTTGAAGGTCTAAACAGTCTCAAACCATTTGAAGGTTTAAGGCCAAACCATTTGAAGGTTCAATTGGTTCAAACCGTTTGAAGGTCCAATTGATTCAAACCATGTAAGAACTAATAACCCCATAAGTGGTTGAAGAGTATCTCAAGGTTGATTTCAATGAAAGTACCTCTAAAGTACTTAGGTGATTAGTATAATTAAAGTGATTATCACTCGATGCCTATGAAAGTAATAAATTCAATACACTATGATAAGCATAGCTACATGTACTTTAGTAAGAAGTTAAGTCAACCTAATAAGGCATGATGATGATGTGTGTTCCTAAGTACATGGAACAATGATAAGTATGATTTAATACTTAAATGATGACTATGTGAAACCCTAATATAGGTTTATGGCATATGAAATTCTAATTGATTAAAATGGGAAACCCTAACCCTAATATAGGATGATGTTATGTGAAACTCTAATATAGGGTGATGTTATGTGAAACCCTAATATAGGGTGATGTTATGTGAAACCCTAATATAAGGTGATGTTATGTGAAACCCTAATATAGGGTGATGTTATGTGAAACCCTAATATAGGGTGATGTTATGTGAAACTATAATATAGGGTGATGTTATGTGAAACCCTAATATAGGGTGATGTTATGTGAAATCCTAATTGATAATGATGGGAAACCATAACCCTAATGAGGGAATAGTGATGTTATCTTTGGATTGCATAATGTTGATATGTAATTGATATGGTTGTTGTCAAGTATACTAACCATGCAGGTATCATGAAATGATGAGCATAACCAGGTATGAGCTAAGATGTTTAATGGGCTTTGTGAGCAATTATTTTATTTGTTGCCTAGTGAGAGGTGACAAAATGTTTAATGGGCCTTGTGAGCCATTATTTTTTTTGTTGCCTAGTGAGAGGTGACAAGATGTTTAATGGGCCTTGTGAGCCATCATTTTATTTGTTGCCTAGTGAGAGGTGATAATATGTTTAATGGGATTTGTGGGCCATGAGAGATGCTTGTGTAGAAAGTATCATGCATACCTTGGTCATATGACCTAGAGGTAAAAGTTACATGATAAGTGGTAACAATGTTCATAGATGAACTAAGAGTTTGAATACCCAGATCCAGTAAACATGATGATGATATTGTTGAGGGATGAGAATTCCCGGTAATGAGATAAGGGATTGAGATCCCAATGTTTATAAAGCTTTGAAAAGTACTTGATAGATGTATTACACTTTCCTTTTTAGCATTTGTCATGATAATTTATGTTTGAAAACTTGGCTGATGCTAAAAGAATATGGTAATGCACTTAATTAATCAAGTGAAATCTTATCATGTAGAGCCCTGGCCATAGATTCATCATCATCAGTAATTGGTGATGGTGAAATAGGTTTTCCTATGGGAACTCCTGGAATGCATATTTTTGAATATGTGGGGGTAATGGGGGAATATATCCTTACGCCGCATAGGAATGACTATGGGCCATATCTTGTGCACAGGAATGGTTATGGATCATACCCCAATAAGAGTATGGCTATGGGCCATGACTCCACAATACCAGGCATTGGCTACGGGCCATATCCTGAAGAGAGTATATGCTACGAGCTATAACTCTATAGAGAAGTTGCCAATATACCCTGGAAAGCTATTTTAGCAAGAGACATGAGATGTCCTGCATGTGGTCTTGCACTGATCAAGACATATGAGGTGATGGAGTCTGGCTCTTCCATTGACCTATGTATGGAATCGATGCTTTACGCCGTCGTGGTCGGTTGGAGTATGAGCGGTATACCTCATCTCCTCAGGGCATAAGTGTGATTGTAAAATGTAATCAGCCATGTAGCATATTTGCTTAAGGATGAAATATAGAAATCATTGGTTGATGTTGCATTGCTTATTGTATCCTAAATGGATAGATGCTATACATGTTCTTCATATTCCTTAGTAAATAGATGATTTACTGCTTTATCATACATAGTTGTAGTGCTTTAAAATATGATAATGCTCTATTCTGCTTAAACAATGATTTATCATGCTTATTAATAATAAAGAATCCTTTTCTCAGTTTATCACTATTTATCTGCAATAATAATGTTTCTGGCGGAGAGTTATATCTCTCACTGGGACAATTTCAATTGTTTCACCACCGTGGGATCCAACCTTTTTAGGTGGATGAGGACGAGGAGGTAGAAACCATACAGTAGGGGAAGGACAACAACATTAGGGACAATAGTAACATCTCAGGTGGAGATAATGACTGTCGCGTCTTGTAGATATGACTCCTATGTGTCATCTTTGTACTCTCAGGTCCTTGGAGTTAGTAGTTAGTGCTTTTATGATCGATCTGAGATTTTGGCATTGAATGCCTCGAGGTTTTATGTTGCTTATGTGTAGATTTAACAGAGCAACTATTGTATGTAATCCTCAAGAAAAGAAGGTACATGGTATGTACTTTGTGGACTAGAATGTATATATAATATTTTGGTTCTTGTTATATGAGTTTCCTGGAAATGGATCTCTATGCAAATGGTTTTAATTTTTAGTGATTTTTGTTATTCCGATGCTAATGTTTTCTTCTGCATTAATCATTATCTGATGATGGTCTGATTTGGTGTCGGGTCGTGTCAAGTGACTTAGTGGGTGAGACATAGATCTTATGACCTTGTTTTCATGGTGTTTTGCATGTGGTTCTTTCTCATGGAAAAGTGGCACCTAAACTCCTAAGGTGGTGACACCTCTTCCATGATACCTCTCTCATGCCTCTTGTTTATATGCCCCTTTCTCTCCATGAAAGACAATCCTTTTGGCCATCTTTTCTTTCCTCTTCCTTGGTAGATGGTCTTAAGCTAGAAGACCTTTCTTGGAAGCTTGGTGGACAAGTCCCAAGCTTGTGGTGTTCCCTTCATCTTCTACCTTGGTAATCCATGGTTTCTAGCTCTCTTTCAATCCTTCTTTCTTCTTCTCGACAATGGATCTTAGTTATCTTTCTTTCATCTCGAACCCTCCTAACCTTGACTCCATCTTCTTTCTTTGGGAGGTGTTATGGTGACCGAGCTTGGAAGATCATCTTCTACCTTGAGCTCGTAAAGCTTGGAGCTTGACCTTGGAGCTTGGATCTTGGTGGTGATATTTGAGGGGGATTATATAACTCTAAACCCTCTTTGTTATTATCACACCTTACATGCAATCTTGTTTTCTATCTCTAAAATGTTACCCCTTGCATGATTCGTAGTTCTTCTTGGTAGTTTCAAGTCTTGTTTTGAAGAAAGGAGTCTTGCTTAGTTTCTGCCATGTGTTATACCTTCTAGATTTGCTTTAGACGTGTGACCTTAGGTTGAAGACGACCAAGCCGATATGTTATGGTGGGTGGTCGTCATGACCTGTGATGCCACAATCTATCATACCTTGTGATATGTCATCATGACCTTAGTGAGGCCTAGGTCAATACGTCTTGGTTACATCTAGGTCATCATGCCTTGGGCATGAATAGGCCGATATGAGTCCAGAGTGTTTAGTTTGCTTAGTAGCTATTGAACCACTATGGTGGATAAGTTTTGATGGGGCTAGCCATCATGATCCTTAAGTGTCCTAAACCGATATGACTCTTAACCAGGATGCTTTGAAACTAGGATGTATTGCAATTGAAGATGCGTTGTTAGTCGTTATGCTTGTGTGTTAGCCATCATGTCCTTGGTCATCATACCTTGGGGACGTTGATGCCTGACATGATGACAGCCCATCACGACTTAGATGTTGTTGAGCCCGTCACCTTTGGGAGGGTGTTTTTGCCTGATATGTTGATACCATCATGCCTTGAGATGGTGTTTCCTGATACCCTGTTACCTATCACACCCTATACATGTGGATACTGATACCCTTCTTGTGAGAAATGTAAATGGATATATCAAGAGATCTAAATTGATACACCTTCTGAGAGGGTAGCCCAACACCATGTTTGCTCATCTAATACATCACGCAGATCTAAATCAATAAACAATCCTTGATGAGGTTGCCCGACACTTATGGTTAATCTTATACACTATATGATAAACCTAACCAATTGTGATGGTGTTTACAATACACCATGTTGATGATAGGGTTACATGTTAAGTGATACCCTATTGGTGGTTGTATGAGCAATAATAAAAGTTATGTTTCTATAACCTTTATCTCATGAGATACCTTATATAATGATGTAAGTGATGATCTAAGGGTGGTTGTTGATCCAACCTTATAAACACTAATTGGGTAAAGAGAGAAACCCTAACCCTTAAATGTAATGTGTATGACATGGATCTTATAAGGTGATAGTGTTAATGATGTATTGCTCTTTTTATTACAAGTTTCTGACCATGTAGGTAGCACCAGTTGATGTACATAGACAGGTATGAGCTATGGTGATTATGATATGTTTGAATAAGCCTTGTGAGGAACATGTGATATGGTAACACAGAATGAGGAGTAAATAGTCTTATGACCTAATAATGGCTATCTGCCTCATATGAGATGATAATGATATGAGGCCTTGTCACTCCAAGATATGTGGTCCTTGTGTTGGACACATGTTGGAAGACATAAAGTGATGATGTGATGAGATCACTCCTTATATGTTTCAATATGTTCTGCTGATGTGTAATGCCCTTATTTATGTAGAAGTTGTTTTGAGTTTATACGTTGCAACTTGATTGATTCTAAAAGATACTTAAATGACCTAATTAATAAAGTGGAACCTAATCTTATAGTTTGTACTGTTCCATAGATCCATTTAGTGTCTATACTTGTTGAATGGTGAAACAAGTTCAACTTGGAATGCATACTGTTGAATATGCGATATCTACTTATATCCTGAATGTATAGATACAGGATTGGTTGTGGTCAATAAGAGTACCACTGTGGTTGTAGCTTAGTAATATGTGATATGGAATTGGCTGCAGTCATACCCCAATAAGAGTAGGCTATGGTAGTAGCTTAGTAATATGTGATATGGGATTGGCTATGGTCATACCCCAATAAGATTACAGCTACGGTCATAACTCACTAGCGTCATGACCTGTATCGATGTGGGCTAGATATGTACAGTTGGACTATATGTCGTTGACATCAGTCTGACTTATGATGTCACTACATGTTCTCATACTGACCAAGGGGGTGAGTTTGTGGATTTTGGCTCTTCCATTATAACTTGTATGACATTAATTTTGACTTATCAAGTGAGTCACCACTTGATAAGTTAGAGTCTTCAAACATGTGTTCGACTCTTCAAACATGAGTCCAAAACATCACCAAGGGTGCCACCACACAACCAAGGTCCAAACAAGGTGCCCATCTCTCTCTCTTTCCTCAAGATGATGCTAAGAGAGAGAAGGAACACACTAGAGGTGACAAACTTGTACA
This sequence comes from Alisma plantago-aquatica, assembly GCA_963693085.1. Classification (NCBI taxonomy): domain Eukaryota; kingdom Viridiplantae; phylum Streptophyta; class Magnoliopsida; order Alismatales; family Alismataceae; genus Alisma; species Alisma plantago-aquatica. The sequence goes on from OY856410.1 coordinate 781,953,146, forward strand.
TTAACCCTAATCATGGGTAAGTTACAATTTGCACCAAAAACCTCTCCACAAAACACAAGCATCCACCAAACAAGCTCAAAACAAGAACTGAAGCTTCCAACATGCCATAATTACATCTCAGATGATTAGAGAAAGGTACTAAGCAACATGCTTAAGAAATACAAATAGGAATATCCCAAAACTAAGCGGAAGTATAATTGCAACTATGTGAAGCATGTATTCATTATTAATAGGAAGAGCAGTTATTGTTGAATTATGAAACATCTTAACAATTATAAAGGAATATGAAGAACATATATATTTCCTATCAACAATATTGCATAAAGATCAAGCAAGGCCTCATCCAATGTTTCCGTATTTTGATCCTATACCATTATGCTACACGACTTATTATGTATTATATAATGCCCCTAGGATTTGAGTCATACCACCCAAATCTAAATGACCACTTGATGAGTCAAATTAGGTGCCATACAAGGTCTAATGGAAGATCCAGAATCCATGACCTCACCCCCTCAGTCTGTACAAGAACATGTAGTGACATTATAAGTTAGATTGTTGTCAGTGACATATAGTCCAGTTGTACATATATATCCCACCTTGGTATAGGTCATGGACCTAGTTCGTTACAAACATAGTCGTATTCTTATTGGGTTATGACCACATCCAATCTCGTATGACATATTACGAGCTAGGACCGCAACCATACTCTTAGTGGGGTATGACAACAGCCAATCTGGTATCACATATTACTGAGCTACAACTACATCCATACTCTTATTGACCACAGCCAATCTTGTATCTATACATTCAGGATATAAGGAGATACCTCAACTTGCACCCCAAATATTCAACAATATGTGTTTCGAGTTGAACTCGTTTCACCATTCAGCAAGTACTAACACTGAATGGATCTATGGCATAGGGCAAACTACACGATTAGGTTCCAATTAATTAATTAGGTCATTTAAGTATCTTTTAGCATCAATCAAGTTACAACATATAAACTCAAAACAACTTCTACATAAACAAGGGCATGACACATCACCAGAACATGCTGAAACATATAAGTAGTGATCTCATTACATCATCACTTCATGTCTTCCAACATGTGTCCACCATAAGGACCACATATCTTGGGGTGACAACCCCTCATATCATTATCATCTCATATGAGGAAGTAGGCCATTTTTATGGCATAATACCATTTACTCCTCTTTCTGTGTTACCATATCACATGTAACTCACAAGGCTTATTCAAACATATCATAATCACCATAGCTCATACATGGATATGTACATCAACTGGTGTTACCTGCATGGTTAGAAACTTGTAATAAAAAGAGAAATACATCATCAACACTATCACCTTATAAGATCCATGTCATACACATTACATTTTAGGGTTAGGGTTTCTCTCTTCACCCAATTAGGGTTTACAGGGTTGGATCAACAACCACCCTTAGATCATCACTTTCATCATTATGAAAGGTATGTCATGAGATAAAGGTTATAGAAACTTAACTCTTAATATTACTCATACAACCACCAATAGGGTATCATGTATGAACATGTAACCCTATCATCAACATGGTGTATCATAAACACCATCACAATATATCATTTAGGATTATCATATAGTGTATCAAATTAACCCTAAGTGTTGGGCAACCTGATCAAGGATTGTTTATTGATTTAAATCAGCATGATGTACTATATGAGAAAACAAGGTGTTGGGAAACCCACTTAGAAGGTGTATCAGTTTAGATCTCCTGATATATCTCTTTACATTTCTCGCAAGAAGGGTATCAGTCTCCACATGTATAGGGTGTGACAGGTAACATGGTATCAGGCAATGTCGTCTCAAGGAGTGATGGTGTAACATCCCTGACCTGGGTTATGCTTTAACCCTAGGTGTTTTGTTTAAGAAATATAATTATATGCTTGATATTATCTTTTGAAAATTAATTAAGGCTCAAGAGGAACTTATATTTCAATTTTAGTCCTTTTTGAATGACGTTGAAAATAATGTTTTGCTTGTGTTGGACTAAAGTGAAATTTACCCAAGTTAAGGGGTTAATTTGCAAATGTTACATGATAAGATGTTCCTCATGTGTTGAAGCATCATGAGAATGAAGATGATGCAGAGGTATGGCTTGTGGTAGCCTGAGTACCAAAAAAGAGCTGATAAAGCACTGTTTGTGCATTAAAACCTAGTTTTGGTGTAATGTGCAATTTACCCAAAACCAGGGTTCAATATGGAAATTACCACTTCAAAATAGTCCCTAATGTTTCTTGGCATCATGTAGATCAAATAAAATGAGAGGGGCATCTCATTTGTACCTCTTTGAAGGAGAGAGAATCTTGATATTAAAATAATCATGATTTAAGCATGATTGAAATTATAATTCAGTATAATGCAAAAATAATTATATTAAATGGATTGACCTTCAACCAAAATTGTAGAGGTTGAAATCCACATATATGGCCGTCCTTGTGCCTTGCAAAGGCAAAGGAAATATCTACGTGAGTGGAGAACCCACTCACATTAAGAAAATAAAAAGAAATATCCACTAACTTATGGATATTATTATTATAAGGGTTAAGGTGCTTAAATTGCTTTTCTTTAAATCATGGATAATTGAGAGGAATAAAAGGAAAAGAGATAGCCTCGTAACCAAGTAAGGTAAGGGGGCAAGTGGCAAGGAAATGGAGGATATAATCCCTACTTTCTCTCTCTTAAATGAATTTTCAATAAAATTCATATATATGTTCCTTTATCCATGAGTTGAAAGGGTAATTTCGAATCTACTTTCACTTCTTGCTTGAAAAACGACCAAAGGAGCTTGGATCAACAGGAGGACGACCCCCAACCTGTTGGTAAGCTTCTTGACCTTCTTTCACCTTGATTTCATGGTGGAAATCACAAATCAATGCTTGATTTCTTCTTTTCTTCACTCAATCTTCAACTCTAGCCAATCTTTTCACTCAAAAGCTTGAGTAAAGAACCTTTTGGTTTGAGAAATATTCTTCCACCATTGTTGACGTGAAGCTCCAAGCTTTGAAGCTCATTTGAAGGCGGGTTATATAACTTGAACCCTTATTCATTGTTATTGAATTCAATTCCTCAATTCAATATGTTCAATTGTTCTTCTTGAAATTTCTTTGATTAATTGATGAAATGACCATGGATATGGTAGTAGAATTCAAGGGGTTGAAGCTTGATGATGATGAAATCATCTTAAGCACACATCTCAATAATATCTATTTGCAAATAGTTTCAACAATATGGTCCAATCGGTTTCACCAAACCAGTTTGCAAACCGTTTGGAGGTTTGGGTTTTTAACCATTTGGAGTGGTTGACCGAATGGAGGGGGTAGACCATTTGAGAGGGGTTGCTGATGTGTTGAATAATGATCTAATAGATCTAATTGATTGGCTTATAAAGGTTCCATGATTGGATAAACTACCAATTGCAAACCCTAATCAGATTGAAGCTTTTAAACCCTAATTGGTTTGAGTCAATTTCATGTTGATTGAGTAAATAGTTTCATCAAACCATTTGGTGCTCAAATGGTTTTCAAACTATTTGAGGATCAAGGGTTGACCGGTTGAGAAAGGTTGACCGTTTGTAGGAAATGGTTTCAAAACCATTTGATAGGGTTGACCATTTGGTAAAGGTTGACCGTTTGAGAAGGGAAAGGTCTTCAAGACCGTTTGAAAGGAAATAGTTTCAAAACCATTTAAGGGGCTAATGGCCAAGACTATTTGAAGGTCTGAACCCAAGACCGTTTGAAGGTCTAACCCCAAGACCGTTTGAGGGTGTGACCTCAAGACCGTTTGAAGGTCATGATCAAAACTGAATGGAGGTCTAATGTGATCAAATCGTTTGGAGATTTAAGGTGATGATTGATCCATTGATACAATGGTACAAAGGTTGAAACCCTAAAGTACCTAGATGATCAGTACCTGTAAAATGATTAACCCTAAAAGTTTATGAAAGCAATCATTCACTATGTTAACCATAGTTCTTTGTACTTGATGTAAAGGTTGATGTAACCTAATCAAGTTGATAGGATGAGAGATAAGAGTTCATACATGAGTATTAATCAAGTGGTGATTAGGGTATGATCCTTAGTGAAGAGATCATGAAAACCCTAATCGGGAAGGTTAATGAACCGTAATCCTAAATTAGGGCAATTCTGAGTGAAACCCTAATATAGGGTAATAATGAAACCCTAATTGAGGATGATGACATGAGTAATCCTAAGTTAGGGTTATGAAATGTAAAACCATAATTTAGATGAATAGTAAACCCTAAATTAAGGGGATGCTTCATGAAACCCTAATTTGGTTGAATAGTAAACCCTAATTGTGGGTTATTGAATATAAACCCTAATCTAGGGTGATGTGATGTGGAACCCTGATGTAATGATGTGATGTGAAACTCTAAACTAGGGTGATGTAAGTAAGGCTATATGAAAACCCTAATTTTGGGCAAAATAGTGATAAACCATAACCCTGATCTGGGTAATGGGATGAGTATCCCCAATTGACCTGAAATGGGAAACCCTAACCCTAGTGAGGGAATAGTGGTGTACCCTTGAATAGTGATGCTATATTTGTTTTGCATGGTGCTGATATGAAATTGATGTAACTGTTATCACCTGTAATAACCATGCAGGTATCATGAGATGATGAACATAGCAAGGTATGAGCTATGATGTTTTATTTATTAAAATTGTTATTGGGCCTTATGTGCCATAATATGCCTTGTTGCCTAGTAAGAGGTAATAAGATAATTAATGGGCCTTAAGTGCCATGAGAGATGCTTGTGTAACAAGTATCATGTTTACGTTGGTCAGATGACCTGAAGGTGATAGTTACCTAAAAAAGTGGTAACAATGCTCAGTGATGAGTCAAGGGTTTGAATACCCAGAACCATATGATTATGGCATTAAGTTTGTGAAGGGATGAGTATTCCCAGTATTGAAATGAGGGACTGAGATCCCAATGTCTTATAAAGACTGAGAAGTAACTGATGACAACAATACATGTTTCTTTGTAGCTTTTGTCCTAGTAAGTTATGTTTGAAAACTTGACTGATGCTAAAAGAATATGATAATGTACTTAATTAATCAAGTGAAATCTTTTCATGTAGTGCTCTGACCATAGATCCATCATCGTCAGTAGCTGGTGATGGTGAAACAGGTTTTCCTATGGGATCTCCTGGAGTTCGCATATTTTTGAATATGTGGGGGTCGATGGGTGAAAATATATGTACGTACTAATGGGAGAATTGATGGAAGGTAAACATTAAACCTCTCAATCATTCATTATATGTGTCATAATGGATGTATCATGAATCTCCCGATGATGTTAATGCCAGATCGATGGAGGTAAACATGAAATCTCTCGATTGCGAAGAGAGTACAGTCGCCACTGTAACTATATAGCGAAGAAGCCACTATACCCTAGCAAGCTATGTAGCAGAGATACAAGATGTCCTTCATGTGATCTCACACTGACCGAGATGTGGGAGGTCATGGAAGCCGGATCTTCCATTGACTTTGTATGGTACCGATTTCGACTTCGCAATGGTGGTTGGAGTATGAGAGGTATACCTCATCTCCTCAGAGCTTAAGTATGTTTGATAAAAATGTAATCAGCCGTGTAGCGTATTTGCATAAGATTGAAATACGAGAACCACTGGTTGATGTTATCTTGCTTAGCATGTCCTTGATACATAAATGTTACTTATGTTCTTTAAATTCCATATTGAATAAGAGACATGCTGCCTTATCAAGATATAGCTGAAATACTTGAATAGGAATGTTGCTCTAATCTGCATAAATATTGATTTATCTGCTATTGAAATATATGATTCCACTGTTCAATTTATTTCTATTAAACTACAATAATAATGTTTTTGGTGAAGAGTTATATCTCTCGCTGGGGCAATTTACAAATTGTCTCACCCCCGTGGGATCTAACTTTTTAGGTAGATGCCGACAAAGAGGTAGGAACCCTACAGCCGAGGAAGAGCAGCAGCAATAACAATAGGGACAACAATAATCCTTCAGGTGAAAATACTGGCTGTGTAGCTTTGTATATAAAGTCCTATGTGTAGTCTCTGTACTCTCAGGTCCTAGGAGTTAGTAGATAGTGTTTTTATAATCGATCTGAAATTTTGGTTTGAATGCATCGAGGATTTTGTTACTTGTGTTTTTTTAGCAAAGCAATGATGTATATATATTCCTTAAGAAGAGATATTACAATGAATGTACTTTGTGAACCAGTATGTAAATATAATGTTGTAGTTCTTGTTTAAAGAGATTTCCTGAGAATGGATCTTTTTGTAAATGGTTTTAATTTTTCGTGATTTTCAGTAATCCACTGCAAATGATACGCTTCCGCTTGGTTAATCGTGTTTATGTGAGTTGGATGCCACAAGTTTAGTGGTATCAGAGCTCTAGGTTAGCTGAGTCTACAAAGACATAGGATTAAGGTTGTTGAGTCTATTCTAATGTCTTCCAGTTTATCTGATAGTGTGTTCTGCTCATATAGGAGAAGAAGAACTTGAAGATGTCTGGATCACATGATGAACACGCTGCTGTGAGCAGTGTTGCTACACCAGGAAAAGGTGTAAGGGATCAAGCCAGGGAGGAACCCATACCTAAGATTCCTCATCTTGATCAAGCTGCATTAGAGAACCCAGCTTTCCATACCCTATTTGGGAAGTTTATGGCGACTATGATGCATATGGTGGATAGGATGCCACCACCCACACCAAGGTCACCAGCCCACAATGAAGGACAAGGAGCTGGTAAGACCTTTGAATGGCTTCACCGGGTGGGAGCCACATACTATGTTGGTACAATTGATCCAACAGACGCTGATTTGTGGTTAACTGAGCTAGAGAAGGCCTTCAGAATCCTTATGTGTTACGACCCATATCAGGGTTAGTTAATAAATACCTCGATTAGCGTGAAGTACCTTGATTAGTGCAAAGCACTCTGTTAAACATCATGGATAATTAAGATAAGATAATATGTGAATCAATAGTTGAGATTGAATCATCTGAGGTAATTAATGATAATAGTAATGATGATCGTTAGATTAATTGAGTTGAGTTAAGTACTCACTGATGTGTTTAGTTCTTTGATCAAGTGATACAATCCAATTAGGATTATTTCTTGCTCTGAGGGTATAGAGGATTTCATGCTTGACTTTTTGCAAAAAGAATCACCTCAATCGGATATCCGAGGTGAAAGTTATGGCACTTCCTAGAACTAGGGTTCAGTTTGCAATTTTTCCAAAACTTAGGCTATTTCTTTTCCTTTCTTTTATTTTTTTTCATTTCTCACTTATCCCTTCCCCTCTTCCTTCCCGATAGAACAGGGAAGCGGCGCACTGTAGCGCGCGACCTGCAGAGGAAAGGGATGTGATGGCTGGGCGATTCTCAGCCCTTAGCCCCGATTTGGCTACGCCCACCTCTCCTCTACCTCCGCCCACTCCTCTTCCCTTCCCCTCTCCTTTGCTTGCCAGCCGCTACCAACAGCTAGGGCGGCGCCCTGTAGCTGCGGCCAGTAGCTGCTGCAGCTATGGCGGCCGACCAAGAGCCCCCTTGGGCGCACGAATTCGCAAGGGGAAGCTTGCTTTGAGTTCGGCCGACGACTCCCATCACAAATCCGCAACGTTTGCCCCCTTTTTTCTTCTTCCTCGCTCCATGGAGGCCCCAAATCAGCAGGGGCGACGCCCCATCTAGCAAGCAGCAGAAGCTGCTGTAAGCAGCCCGTTCAACCTAGAGCCCTTTTGGCGCATGGCAGAGCAAGAGAAGATCAGCTCCGAGCTCGACCAAGATGATGGAGTAGGAAATCCGTAGCCTTAGTCTTCAATTCATCCTTAACCAGGTTCATCTTCAACCTGTCGTACGGGAGCACCTGCACGTGAAGCAGGCTTGTTCCAGGACTGACCCAAGGTTGAAGAAGATGACCCAGCGTTGCCTGGAAGCAGATCCTTTTGGGCGGAATCCAACAGATTTTAGCTGCCACGTTTCTCTGTGAGTAGAAACTCACCCCTGTCATTGAATTCAACTCTAACAAACAAAAAAATGGAATATCGATTGCATCTGTTGTTTTCTTGTAATGAAACTGCTTGTTAGTAGCTCACGCTTGGGTTTTTCCTGGCGTACGATTTGGAAGGAGTCAGGTGTATGTTTTTATCTTAAATTCATATGCACGATCTCAAGGGATAAAGGGAAATGCACAGTTTCACTGTTTGACTTACACGATTCGAACAAATAATCCCAGCTGTAGTCCCAGCTACAGTGCACGGTTGCAAGGTTGAAGACAACCTGCTTGTATCCAATACAATCAATTAATTTCTGGGCTAACATTGTAGGCTCGAATTCCAAGAACAAGCGTTGAAGTTTAATCACAGCGAGTGATGGTAATAATCCAGCTATGTATTTAATCTAATTAAGTAAAAAGGCACACGACCAAGGGTTAAGAGTGATTTGCACATTTTATTTATTAATGTAGCATGACACTAATTAGTTAATTGGTGCGTGTAATTTAGACTTAGTTTTTGACCGAGTTCATCTTCAATGAGTTTTCTGTTCTGCACAGGTTGCACGGCGTGCAAATCAATTTGCAAGGCGTGCAAAGTTACAGATAGCAGAACGAGTTTCTGCCCAGGTGCACGGCGTGCAGCCCAGGTGCACGGCGTGCACTCTGCTGTAAAGGGCAGAATTAGGCGTGGTTGTGGACATTTTTCGGTGTATACGAACACACCGAAGTGGGTGAGTAGTAGTTCATTCAGTAATCATTATCCAACTCAATTTAAATTTTTAATTGTTTCTGTATCAGTTAGTATAACCTCTAAACAGTGTAGTACATACAATAGAGTATGTTAGTTTCATTGGAACTTGAAATACCTAATATGCTTAGTGGAATGGATTAAATTTTCTATATTAGACTTGCAATGTATTTGCTGATTTAAAAATAGATGTTTAGCATCAAAAGTGGATAAATGATACTGAATCATGTTTAATGATGATAAAGGATATATATTTGCTTCATGTGTTATTCAGATTGTTCAATATGCATGAAATGTGATATTCCTGTTTAAATGTTTATTTGTTAATCAGTTAATAGACCTAGGTGCCCTAACACCGTAGAACCCCTAAGAGGTATCTGCAACTTAGGGGTGAAACTCGTGTTGCAACATTATCCGTGCGAAGTCATGGAGACACGAGGACAGAGAGGCAGTGTCCAACAACAACGCGTGCGGAGTCACGGTGGCACTGGAGGAAAAATGGGGGGTTATTCAACATTAATCCGTGCGGAGTCACGGTGGTAACCCCGTGAGACTCTCCGCCTGTGTACTCAGGTTAGAGGAGGAGTCTAGAGCACTCGGAGTAGTGCATTGAGGCCGGAGAGCCTGTAGGCCGGAGAGCCTGTGGTCCTGTGGCAGAGCAGGGCTGGCGTCAGACTTAGCATTTCCCGAGTGTGTCACTAAGTCTTGTAAGGTGGGACCGTAGCATGAACTTGTTGCGGATCTTTATATGCAGAGTACACTGCATATATTTAGGGCATAATAATAATGTGAATAAGTAATCATGTAGGATCACAATAAATTTATATAACTGTTTATTTACCTGAATTATCTGTTGATGCTTAGAAATGTGATTAATATCTGTATATCTGTTATGTATTTAGAACTGTCTTGCTTAGTTCTGCATTTATGTTTAATTTCAATATTATAAACCTGATGAGTTGTTTAGTGATAGCTAAGTGAAATGCTATTCACTGAGAGAGTAGGCTCATACCTCTACTCAAACATTTTCAGGTTATCGTCAGCAGCAGGAAATCAGAAGGATCGATTTATCCTTAAACCTAGTCGATAGAAGGTTCGTAGTTAGTAGTTAGAGGTCTCTTAGTCCTTTCCCCTCGATCTTTGGGACGAGGTGTGAGTGAGAGAGTGAATGTGTATATAGATGTAAATTATCTGTTATGCTTTAATTTTTATGTCAAACAATGTAATATGTTGTAGACTCTGTTTATATTGCTAGTCAGTTAACAAAGATGCTTCCGCAGTTTGTTTAGTTTCATTTGACAACATAAATCAGATCTTCCTATTAATATCTTTAAAATGTTTTTTAAAAGTGAAGAGTGGTTGGCTTATGTGTAAATCCCATCCTGTTGCGTCCTAATCTTGTGGTTTGTGGTTAATGTGAGATTGGGGCGTGACATTATGATTCCTGAAGATGAGAAGGTTAGACATGTTGTCTACCTATTGAAAGGGAGTGTTGGTCATTGGTGGACCATAGAGGAAGGCAAAAGACCCGATGTTGAAGTCGGATGGGATGAATTCTGACGTGAATTTGTCACTAGATACTTTCCCAAGACGTATCTAGATGAGAAGATCTCTCAGTTTGAGAGGATTAGATAAGGACAGATGAACATTAGCGAGTATGAAGCTAAGTTCATAGAGCTTTTGCGATTCTATCCGCACATGGAAGCTATTGATGAGGAAAGGATTCAACATTTCGAGAAGGGGTTGAACGTTGAATTGACCACTCCGATGTCTGCTTTAGAGAACAAGGAGAGGTTTGCTACTTTTTTGGAGTTTGTGAGGTAGATAAAGAGATATGTGATCGAGAAGAGACAAACCAATGGTAAAAAAGAGTACACATAGTTTCAAGGACAAAGGTCCGAGAGTTTTAAGAAGCTGAGGTTCTCTACACCACCACCACCAAGGTTTAATACCCTGACACAGTGGACGTCAAGTAGGGGTAAGGGGCCGTAGTTTTCCTCCAAGTAGAGCCCCCAGTGCAGCATCAACATCAATGACAGGACCACCCGGGCAGAGTTTTGGAAGTTACAACTGCTTCCAGTATGGGAGGTCAGGACACTTGATGAGAGATTGTCCTGAGAAAGTCAGAACTGTAACTCAACCCCAGAGGTAGAGTCAACAAGGCTCACAGAGGAGACCGTTTTCTAGTGGTTCTAGAGGATGTGGACAAGCATCACAAGCTGGATCGTAAGCACCCAACAATCGAGCACATGGTCAACAACAAGCAACGACTAGGTTCTATGCTATGAATCAGCCTAAAGCAGTAGACAACCCTCAGGTTGTGATAGGTCATATGGAACTATTTTATTCTGATATGTCTTCGTCCTGCTTCATATCTATGCTAATTGATCCGAGTGCTACGCATTCTTTTATCACTCGGGAAGTGATTCATGACTGCAACATGATTGTCAGTCATAGAGAAGATAGTTTGATGCTAGAAACCCCTTTGTTGGGATCTGTAGTGTTGCGGGAGGTGTGTTCTCCATGCAATCTTTCTTTTTCTGATCATCACATTCAGGTGGATCTTATACCTCTTGAAATGTACGGGTTCGATATAATCCTAGGTATGGACACCTTAGAGAAGTATAAGGTTGTCTTAGATTGTGGTTCCAAGTAGGCTGTGTTCACAGACAACGGTGACACATGGATCTTCCAGGGAGACAGAAAGATTCTTCCAACTTGTCTTGTGTCAGCTATGGTAGCTGAGAAGTTGATGAGATAGGGATGCTTTGCATTCTTGGCACATGTGGTAGATACCACAATGGAGAGCCCTCATCCTTCTGAAGTTCCGATTGTTAGGGAGTTTGAAGATGTATTTCCTGAAAAACTTCTAGGTGTTCCTCCATCCTGAGAGATTGATTTTGAGATTAATCTAATCCCGGGCACACAACCCATAGAACAAACACCCTACAGAATGGCACCTGCTGAGATGGAAGAGCTCAAGAAACAACTACAAGAGTTGCTTGAGAAAGGATTTATCCGACCAAGTACTTCACCATGGGGTGCTCCGGTCCTCTTTGTTAAGAAGAAAGATGGGTCTATGCGATTATGCATCGACTATAGACAGTTGAACAAAGTAACCATAAAGAACAAGTATCCTTTGCCAAGGATTGATGACTTGTTTGATCAGTTGCGAGGTGCAACTATCTTCTCTAAAATAGATCTGAGGTCGAGATACCATCAGTTGCGTATCAAGGAGAGTGATATACCTAAGTCTGCCTTTACAACAAGGTATGGTCACTATGAGTTCATAGTTATTTCATTTGGACAAACTAATGCATCAGCTGCATTCATGGAACTCATGAATATAATCTTTAGACCTTTTCTTGATCAGTTCATAGTAGTCTTCATAGATGACATCTTAATCTACAGTAGAGATGCTCAACATCATGAGAAGCACCTCCTTCAGGCTTTGACTTTGCTAAGAGAGCATAAGCTATATGCTAAGTTTAGCAAATGTGAGTTCTGGTTACCAGAAGTTTCTTTTCTAGGATACGTTATATCTACTTCAGGTATCTGTGTTGATCCTAAGAAGGTAGAATCTATCCTGCAATAGGAACAGCCTAAGACACCGACGGAGATATGCAGTTTCCTAGGACTGGAAGGCTATTACAAGAGGTTCATTAAGAACTTCAGTTCTATAGCTTTACCCCTAACCAAGTTGACCAGGAAGGAAGTTCCTTTTGTTTGGAATGACAAGTGCCAGTTGCTGAAAGAAAGGTTAACAAGTGCACCTGTGCTGGTGTTACCTGAGCATGGAAATGGGTACATAGTTTTCTGTGATGCATCTAAGAATGGCTTAGGATGTGTGTTGATGCAGGATAAGCAAGTGATTCTTTTGCTTCTCGAAAGCTTAAGAAGTCATCCCTTCTTCTCACCCTTCGGGCTTGTTTTTTTTGCTCCTTCCTCTCCTTCTTGATGATGTGCATTTGATTCTCCCACTTCTTCATGTGCAACAATGGGGTTATAGGTCTCTCGGGTGTTGTCTTTCTCGCATCACATCACCTGTTCGTGTGGTAAGTCAGGGGCCCGTAAAGTAGAGAGGAGTGGGGTAGCATGATAGGGTAGCTCAAGAATTCTTGACGATGCCACAAATTTCACATTATAAATCAACATCTTGTTTTTTATTGTGATCATATGAAGAAAATTATCCAACATATGATCTAGAGCTAGATGTTGTGGTCCATGCTTTGAAGATCTGGATACATTACCTCTATGGAGAAACATTCTAGATTTTCACAGACCATAAGAACCTAAAGTATATGTTCTCACAGCATGAGCTGAACATGAGGCAATGTCGTTGGATGGAATTAATCAAGGACTATGATTGTATAATTGATTATCATCCAGGGAAGGCTAATGTGGTAGCTGATGCATTAAGTAGAAAATCAGCATTGTCAGCCTTAGATAAAGCACAGTTGAAATCCTTAGTGTGCTTTAAAAGAGACATGCTTATCTCTTTGAGGCAAAACAACATACATCTCAAAGTATCATTGTTAGCCGAGTTGTTAGCTGAAATGCAAGTGAAACCTACTCTGAGATAGCAGATTAAAGAAGCACAACAAGCTGATATTGTGATTCACAGATCAGGTCAGAGTATGGTAGTGAGAAATGGGATGGTTTCCATGATTCAGATGATCAGGTAGTCTGTTACCATGGTAGGATGGTAGTACCTGATGCTGATAACTTAAGAAAGTTAATTCTGGAAGAAGCTCATTCTTCAATGTATGCTATGCATCCAGGGAGCACCAAGATGTATCATAACTTAAAAGATATGTATTGGTGGCCTAGATTGAAGAAAGATGTAGCTGAGTTTGTTATGCAGTGTCTGGTGTGTCAGTAGGTTAAAGATGAACATCAAAAGCCCGCAGGAACAATGCAACCTATGCCTATACCACAGTGGAAATGGGATCATGTAACCATGGACTTTGTGGTTGGTTTGCCTATAACAACCAAAAGTCATGATTACATATGGGTGATAGTTGATAGGTTGACAAAGACAACACATTTCCTTCCTGTAAAAAAACCTACACTGCTGAGAAGCTTGCACAGATATACATAGATGAGATAGTGTGTTTGCACGGGGTTCCAGCTACAATTGTTTCTGATAGAGGTCCCCAGCTTATGAGTCATTTTTGGGAACGACTGCATAAAGCTTTGGGTACGCAATTAAGGTTTAATACAACCTTTCACCCATAAACAGATGGACAATCTGAGAGAACCATACAAACCTTGGAGGACTTTCTTAGGGCATGTGTCCTTCAGTTTGTAGGAAGTTGGGATCTACACCTGAGCTTGATAGAATTTGCTTACAATAATAGCTATCAGCACAATATTGATATGGCACCATATGAGGCATTATATGGTAGACGTTGTAGATCTCTTTTATGTTGGTATGAAATAGGAGAATATCAACTTTTGGGTCCTGAGATAGTACAACAAACAACTGAGAAGATTAAAGTCATACAACAACAGTTGAAAGCTTCCTAGGATAGACAAAAATCTTATGCTGATAAGCGTAGTAGACCCTTATAATTCCAAGTTGGAGACAGAGTATACCTCAAGGTCTCACCTTGGAAAGGTATCCTGAGATTTGGAAAGAAGGGGAAGTTAGCTCCTAGATTTATGGGGCCTTATCTGATCATTGAAAGGATGGGAAAGGTAGCCTATAAGATGGAGTTACCACCTGAGTTGCATAGATTGCACCCAGTGTTTCATATCTCTATGCTAAGAAAGTGTCATCCTGACACAAAGTTAGTTCTGCAACATGTGGAGGTAGAACTAAATGATGATATGTCTTATGTTGAAGGACTTGTGTTGGTTCTTGACAGAAGAATTTAAAAGTTGAAAAAGAAAGACATTTGTCTTGTAAAATTTCTCTGGCATCACTGTGGCATTGAAGAAGCTACGTGGGAGCTAGAGGAAGAGATGAGGAGGAAGTACCCTTCTCTTTTCTCTTGATGATTTCGGGGACAAAATCCTTGTAAGGGGTGGATAATTTATAACATCCCTGACCTGGGTTATGCTTTAACCCTAGGTGTTTTGTTTAAGAAAGATAATTATATGCTTGATATTATCTTTTGAAAAGTAATTAAGGCTCAAGAGGAACTTATATTTCAATTTTAGTCCTTTTTTAATGACGTTGAAAATAATGTTTTGCTTGTGTTGGACTAAAGTGAAATTTACCCAAGTTAAGGGGTTAATTTGCAAATGTTACATGCTAAGATGTTTCTCATGTGTTGAAGCATCATGAGAATGAATATGATGCAGAGGTATGGATTGTGGTAGCCTGAGTACCAAGAAAGAGCTGATAAAGCAATGTTTGTGCATTAAAACCTAGTTTTGGTGTAATGTGCAATTTACCCAAAACCCAGGGTACAATATGCAAATTACCATTTCCAAATAGTCCCTAATGTTTCTTGGCATCATGTATAGAAAATAAAATGAGAGGGGCATCTCATTTGTACCTCTTTGAAGGAGAGAGAATCTTGATATTAAAATAATCATGATTTAAGCATGATTGAAATTATAATTCAATATAATGCAAAAATAATTATATTAAATGGATTTACCTTCAACCAAAATTGTAGAGGTTGAAATACACATATATGGACGTCCTTTTGCCTTGCAAAGGAAAAGGAAATATCTACGTGAGTGGAGAACCCACTCACATTAAGAAAATAAAAAGAAATATCCACTAACTTATGGATATTATTATTATAAGGGTTAAGGTGCTTAAATTGATTTTCTTTAAATCATGGATAATTGAGAGGAATAAGAGGCAAAGGATATAGCCTCGTAACCAAGGAAGGGAAGGGGGAAAGTGGCAAGGAAATGGAGGAGATAATCCCTACTTTCTCTCTCTTAAATGAATTTTCAATAAAATTCATATATATGCTCCTTTATCCATGAGTTGAAAGGGTAATTTCGAATCCACTTTCACTTCTTGCTTTCAAAACAACCAAGGGAGCTTGGAGAAACAGGAGGATGACCCCCAACCTGTTGGTAAGCTTCTTGACCTTCTTTCACCTTGATTTCATGGTGGAAATCACAAATCAATGCTTGGTTTCTTCTTTACTTCACTCAATCTTCAAATCTAGCCAATCTTTTCACTCAAAAGCTTGAGGAACGAACCTTCTGGTTTGAGAAAGCTTCTTCTACCATTTTTTATGTGAATCTCCAAGCTTTGAAGCTCATTTGAAGGTGGGTTATATAACTTGAACCCTTATTCATTGTTATTGAATTCAATATGTTCAATTGTTCTTCTTGAAATTTCTTTGATTAATTGTTGAAATTACCATGGATATGGAAGTAGAATTCGAGGGGTTGAAGCTTGATGATGATTACATAATCTTAAGCACACATCTCAATAAGATCTAGTTGCAAACAGTTTCAACAATATGGTCCAATCGGTTTCACCAAACCATTTGGTGACCAAACGGTTTGCAAACCGTTTGGAGGTTTGGGTTCCAAACCGTTTGGAGGTTTGGGTTCCAAACCATTTGGAGTGGTTGACCGAATGGAGGGGGTTGAACATTTGAGAGGGGTTTCTGATGTGTTGAATAATGATCTAATAGATCTAATTGATTGGCTTCTAAAGGTTCCATGATTGGATAAACTACCAATTGCAAACCCTAATCGGATTGAAGCTTTTAAACCCTAATTGGTTTGATTCAATTTCATGTTGGTTGGGTAAACGGTTTCATCAAACCGTTTGGTGCTCAAACGGTTTTCAAACCATTTGAGGATCAAGGGTTGATTGTTTGAGAAAGGTTGACTGTTTGTAGGAAATGGTTTCAAAACCGGTTGGTAAAGGTTTATCGTTTGAGATGAAGCAGTTTCAAACCGTTTGAGAAGGGAAAGGTCTTCAAGACCGTTTGAAAGGAAACTATTTCAAAACCATTTAAGGGGCTAAAGGCCAAGACCGTTTGAAGGTCTGAACCCAAGATTGTTTGAAGGTCTAACCCCAAGACCGTTTGAGGGTGCGGCCTCAAGACCATTTGAAGGTCATGATCAAAACCGAATGGAGGTCTAAAGTGATCAAATCGTTTGGAGATTTAAGGTGATGATTGATCCATTGATCCAATGGTTGATAATAATGATTATCAAGGATAGGTAAAAAGGTTGAAACCCTAAAGTACCTAGATGATCAGTACCTTTAAAATGATTAACCCTAAAAGTTTATGAAAGCAATCATTCACTATGTTAACAATAGTTCTTTGTACTTGATGGAAAGGTTGATGTAACCTAATCAAGTTGAGAGGATGAGAGAGAAGAGTTCATACATGAGTATTAATCAAGTGGTGATTAGGGTATGATCCTTAGTGAAGAGATCATGAAAACCCTAATTGAGAAGGTTAATGAACCCTAATCCTAAATTAGGGCAAATCTGAGTGAAACCCTAATCTAGGGTAATAGTGAAACCCTAATTGAGGATGATGACATGAGTAATCCTAAGTTAGGGTTATGAAATGTAAAACCATAATTTAGATGAATAGTAAATCCTAAATTAAGGGGATGCTTCATGAAACCCTAATTTGGTTGAATAGTAAACCCTAATTGTGGGTTATTGAATATAAAACCTAATCTAGGGTGATGTGATGTGGAACCCTGATGTAATGATGTGATGTGAAACTCTAAACTAGGGTGATGTAAGTAACGCTATATGAAAACCCTAATTTTAGGCAAAATGGTGATAAACCATAACCTTGATCTGGGTAATGGGATGAGTATCCCCAACTGACCTGAAATGGGAAACCCTAACCCTAGTGAGGGAATAGTGGTGTTACCCTTAAATAGTGATGCTATATTCGTTTTGCATGGTGCTGATATGAAATTGATGTAACTGTTATCACCTGTACTAACCATGCATGTATCATGAGATGATGAACATAGCCAGGTATGAGCTATGATGTTTTATTTATTAAAAAATTTATTGGGCCTTATGTGCCACAATATGCCTTGTTGCCTAGTAAGAGGTAATAAGAGAATTAATGGGCCTTAAGTTCCATGAGAGATGCTTGTGTAACAAGTATCATGTTTACCTTGGTCAGATGACCCAAAGGTGATAGTTACCTGAAAAAGTGGTAACAATGCTCAGTGATGAGTCAAGGGTTTGAATACCCAAAACCATATGATTATGGCATTGAAATTATGAAGGGATGAGTATTCACAGTATTGAAATGAGGGACTGAGATCCCAATGTCTTATAAAGACTGAGAAGTAACTGATGACAAAAATACATGTTTCTTTGTAGCTTTTGTCCTAATAAGTTATGTTTGAAAACTTGACTAATGCTAAAAGAATATGATAATGTACTTAATTAATTAAGTGAAATCTTTTCATGTAGTGCTCTGACCATAGATCCATCATCGTCAGTAGCCGGTGATGGTGAAATGGGTTTACCTACGAGATCTCCTGGAGTTCGCATATTTTTGAATATGTGGGGGTCGATGGGTGAAAATATTCATACGTCCTAATGGGGGAATTGATGGAAGTAAACATTGAACCTCTCAATCCTTCATTATATGTGTCGGGATGGATGTATCACGAATCTCCCGATGATGTTAATGCCGGATCGATGGAGGTAAACATGAAACCTCTCAATTACGAAGAGAGTACAGCCGCCACTGTAACTCTATAGTGAAGATGCCACTATACCCTGGCAAGCTATGTAGCAGAGATACAAGATGTCCTGCATGTGATCTCACACTGACCGAGATGTGGGAGGTCATGGAAGCCGACTCTTCCATTGACTTTGTATGGTACCGATTTTGACTTCATAATGGTCGGTTGGAGTATGAGTGGTATACCTCATCTCCTCAGAGCTTAAGTATGTTTGAAAAAAATGTAATCAGTCGTGTAGTGTATTTGCATAAGATTGAAATACGAGAACCACTGGTTGATGTTATCTTGCTTAGCATGTCCTTGATACATAAATGTTACTTATGTTCTTTAAATTCCGTATTGAATAAGAGACATGCTGCCTTATCAAGATATAGCTGAAATACTTGAATAGGAATGTTACTCTAATCTGCATAAATATTGATTTATCTGCTATTGAAATATATGATTCCAACGTTCAGTTTATTTCTATTAAACTGCAATAATAATGTTTTCGGTGAAGAGTTATATCTTTCGTTGGGGCATTTTACAAAATGTCTCACCCCCGTGGGATCTAACTATTTAGGTAGACGCCAACAAAGAGGTATGAACCCTACAGCTGAGGAAGAGCAGTAGCAACAACAACAGGGACAACAGTAATCCTTCAGGTGGAAATATTGGCTATCAAGCTTTGTATATAATCAAGCTTTGTATATAAAGTCCTATGTGTCGTCTTTGTACTCTCATGTCCTAGGAGTTAGTAGATAGTGTTTTTATAATCGATCTGAAATTTTGGTCTGAATGCCTCGAGGATTTTGTTACTTGTGCTTTTTAGCAAAGAAATGATGTATATATATTCCTCGAGAAGAGATAGTACAATGAATGTACTTTGTGAACCAATATGTAAATATAATGTTGTAGTTCTTGTTTAAAGATATTTCCTGAGAATGGATCTTTTTGTAAATGGTTTTAATTTTTGTGATTTTCAGTAATCCGCTGCGAATGATACGCTTCCGCTTAGTTAATCATGTTTATGTGAGTTGGCTGCTACAGATGGTATCAACATATCAGGAAAAAACACCCTCCTGATGGCGACAAGCTCAATAACATCTAAGTTGTTACAGATTGTCATCATGCCGGGCAGCAACGTCCCTAAGGGATGATGGCCAAGGCCATGACGATTAACACTCACAAGCATACCAGCTAACAACACATCTTTGATTTTTGCACATCTTAGTTGCAAAGCATCCCAGTTAAGAGTCATATCAGTTTAGGATACTCAAGGATCGTGATGGATAGCCCCATCAAAACTTATCCACCACATTGGTTCAATAGATACTAAGAAAACTAAACTCTCTAGACTCATATCGACCTATTCATGCCTAAGGCATGATGACCTGGATGTAACCAAGGCGTGTCGACTTAGGCCTCACCAAGGTTGTGACAACATGTCACAAGGTGTGGCGAATTGTGGCATCTGGTGCGGTATTGCACGCACATATGATCTTTCTATATTTAAAGGTTCCCCAAACTAGGTTCACTCACAACACTAAAATATGCTCCCGCAAGCGCACAGGGTCATGTTATAGTATAGATGAGAGGCAAGCAAAGGGGGTCGAACCACAGGGATAGAGGGGGCACTAGATCTTAGTTGGTGTTTGCTACATTCCTAAAGTGCAGATTAGGGTTGAAGGGTTTAAAAGGGGTTTTGGTTTGATTACACTAAGAAACCAATCAAGTAAAGGTAGTATGAAAACAAGATTACCAAAAACTAGATTATCCTACACAAGTTAGGTCTAAGCAACTAGATTAAGCAATCACCTAAACAAGATCAAGACAATCTACACTACTCTAGAAAAGAAATTAGCAACTAAGAACTAAGCTAAGCACTAGAGCAAGAAAGAATCTAGGTTAACCCTAACTAGCAAGACTAAGCAATTGACTACAATGAACAAAGGTAATTAATCTAAACTAGCATTAACAAGTGAGAAGACTAAGGTGGGTTTCAAGTAATGGATTGGGTAGGTGGGCCGTTTGGGAATGTGAATCGATATTAGTTGGGGGGGGGTTCAACATGGCATGTAAATATCACAATTCAATCTAAATTACCAAACCAAAAAACAAGGCAAGTGCTATTAGAATGTACCCTATACTACTAGTTAGAGAACTAGGGTTAGGTGCAATTCTAGTAGGACTTGTCAAGTCTAGTATTCTAGGGTAAGTGGTATTAGGGAAATATAGATCCAAGGGTAGGAGTGGGAGTAGAGATGAGGGTTTTTCACCTCATGTTATTAGCCATCTAGCCTTTAAGAAGCTCTAGGCTATTGCACTAATCACGCTTACATAAGCTACTTAGATCTCACACTCACTTGTAGAAGAATGGATATGCATGTAGGAATAAAGGGGGCCAGATAGGGATCCACTAATTGGACCTAGGAGCCATTCCTAAGATTGCTACATACATTCCAATTTCTCCTAGAAGCTAAGTGTCATCAAACATCTCAAAGCAAGCAATCCATGTTAAAATCACAAATCACATGCAATACAATAGGAAATGAGATAGAAGGAAGGTTAATCATCGTAGAATGAAATTACATTCATTACAAGTTATTTTCCCCCAACATGGTATCAAAGTCACATGTTAACCCCAAACAACCCACCACTAGGAGCTTAGCTAGACATAATCAAATAAAAGATAAAAGAAAGGGGAAGAAGGGGATAGGATTCTGACGTGGCAATTTATCGCACTAACAAACTCACTCGGGGTTGAGATCCCCGAGCTTTTACCAAAACCAAAGTGTAATAATACCACCCGCAAGTATAGTTAAGGATCGAATCCCAAGAGACAATGTTTTTAAGAATCTTTATCAGTCGAATCTAGTTCAAGTAAGACTAATATTTAGAATGATTGATTTGGTTGAGGTTAATTAAACTAATTGTAGAAAAGTAAATGAGCAGAATAAAAGTTGGTTCTAGATTAAATGATATGGAATCGCGGGGATGGTATCGGGTTTCACCACCACTGCACATGCAAATACATCAATCTACATAACATCCAGGAAAGCATCTAACTATCCAAATGGAGTTGTTGTGAGCCCTCCGCGAGGATAGGCTCACGTAGTGTCACCTTCTGGATCACTCACTTACGGCTCTGAAGATACAACATCCAACTAAGGCTGAGGGTCCCCCGTGAGGGTAAACCCATAGAAGCGTCACCGTAGGATAGATGGCTTGTCTCCTCACGGATCATACACTTACGACCTTAAGGAACCCTATCAGATGGGCTCGTCAAGGAGTCAACCAACTAACCAACACGCAAGTAGGTGATTAATCTACAAGCAAACATCGATGATTAACAAAGAAGATACAACATCCAACTAAGGTTGCAGGCCCCCCGAGAGGTTAGGCACACAGAAGCGTCACCATAGGCTAGATGGTTCATCCCCTCACAGATCATAGACTTACGACCTCAAGGAACCCTATCAGATTTCTCGTCAAGGAGTCTACCTCATTAATCGACATTCTATACTACAAAGAGAAGAACAAGATGAAAGCAAGAAGGTAATCAACTACAAGCATATCAATTAGTAACAAAATGAAAAGTTATATACATTGCCTTGGAATGTTAAATGAAAAGACATGGTTGCATGGGTATAGGGGCTAGTCTCCGCACCCCAGTGAAAAGGAACTACTCACTCATGATGCAAGAAACAAGAAGAATAAGAAAGAGAGAGGAATCTACCATGAGCATGATGTAGAAGGTGGTCGCAGCTCAGTGAAGATGATGCGGTCTCCTACGTCGTGTCAGAGCAAATCTGGATGAGGAACGAGGGATGCCAAGACAGACCGGGCAATCTTTCTCACTCCTCCTTCCTTCTCTTCTTGATCTCCTTGAGTTGCAGTAGGAACGACAGGTGAAGTGATAGTGGTAGGGTTAGACCAGCGTACATGCAGCATGTCGGCATCCCAGAACTGATGCCCAAATGAGGACCCTATTGGTCCTATTTATAGGCTCATGTTTGATTCTCGCATTTTTGTTGTGAGTCCTCCATATGGTCTGGTCTAAATGGTTTGATCACTTTATGCCCAAACGATTTAGTACTTTTCTCTCCAAACAGTTTGGAATAAGTGACCATATGGTCTAGCTTTAAACTGACCAAACGGTTTGCTATCCTTGCTTTAAACGGTCTTGGAGATATTAAGTCCAAACGGTTTGCAATTTAGCAGCTCCAAAAGACAAAACGGTCTTGGATTCAGCTTTCCTCCAAACGGTTTGGTACACATATGACCAAACGGTCTTGAGTGTGAGCCTCCATACAGTTTCAGTTCTATCGGTTTGGGAAAACGATACTAATCCAATCGATCTTGTAGGTATTGTGGCCATTCGGTTTGGTTGCTTTTTCTATAACCCTTTATGCCTTCAAAGGAATCAATCCCTTCATATATTTGAATGACAAGCTAGATATCGGGTTGGATACTTTCACAACAATCCTTCACACAAAAGATAGGATGTATCGAGTTTCATGTCATCACAAAGAGTTTCATCTCTATATCAGTTAGGGTTTCAACTCTATATCATTTAGAGTGTTCAACTAACACTATATCGTGCATGAGGTATGATCTTAACATTGTATCGTGTATAGGGTGTAAGTAGGTTCTACTCCTATTGTCCATGAGATATCACTCATATCATTCGTGTGGTATCACTCACCACCTTATCGGATTCCTCATTATCTTGGGTTTCATATCACTATCTAGGGTTTCAACCCATATCGGGTTAGGATATAAACCTAACACCATATCATGCATAAGGTGAATATATGACCTCATATCATGCTCAAGGGGTGTATATGTATTACTCATATTGCCCATGAGGTATACACTTCTCACTATATCATTTTGGTGATAGGTTCACATCAACATATTGGATTACTTATCCTCTCGGGTTTACTATATTGGGTTGGACCATATGTTTGACTCCATGTTGTATATAGGATATATACTTGACCTTGTATCGTGTACATAGTGTATACTTAACAGCATATCATGCACAAGGCTGCACTTCCACAACAACTATCAGGTCTTCTTCCTGATCCACATCTCTTGACCTGTCTCCCATGATCACGTCATTAACTTCTGGGTCCACCACTGTCATTGTAGGTGATGGCATCTTAGCATTTTCCATTGTCATCAAGTTCCCTTGTTGGTTTATTATTTCACTGGGTCTTGTAGAAATATACACAAGCATCTTTTAAGTGCTCCCATCTACTTTGGATTTACTTTATTTTTTCCACACTTTCACCATAGATGAGCTTTCTACCTTAGTAGCATTTTCCGTAGGCTATGTAACCTCCACCACCTTTTCCTTTACTTCCTTTTGTAGGGATTGGAACATGTTTCCTTGCTTTTGGGTGTTCATACTTTGTGCTTCCTTCTCTCTCTCTAGGGTGTCTTCCTTCTAGTGTGTATCATTTTACCATACACCTTGTAACATACTCGAATTTTGGGGATATTAAATCTACTTCAAGATATTATCACATATTTTTCCCTAAACTATATCTCAATTCTAATCCGGTCCTTTCCAACTTGAGTGTGAGCTATTTTGATTGATTATCATGAATAATTGCCTCCTTTTTAGATTCTTGTACTATATAACTCCTAGCTCTGCATTTGAGAGAGTAATTTCAAATTAGTCCTTCAAAATTGGCTTTGTGAACCATATCGACACCAATTTGTGCAAATGGAAATAATTGCCCCTTGATATCTTGATTTGCATTCCACTCCTCCTTGAAATTTCACTTAATGGACTTAGAATCATTACATACAATATTCATTGGCTAAATAGTACTAAAAAGTTTGGTTGTTATGGTAGAAATTGAATTAACAGAAGCGTTATTGTTTCTACAATTCAGTTTAGTTATATTCATACTTTTAAGAGTTATAAAAGATCAAAATAACTAGGTAATATGTGATTAATGGACTAGACTTAGGTTTCCCTAGAAAGGATTGAACCCAAAAATCGTAGGTCTTCTGATATGTATACGAGAAGAGCAACTTTGATTGCCTTTTTATGCGTTATGTATAGGATACAAAATCTATTAAAACATAATATTAAATAGGGGTGATGACTATGTTTAATAGCATTAGTTACCTAGGGTATTAGAAGACCTTACGCCTTCTCCTTGTAACGCTACCAGCGTCGATTGCGTTACAGAAGCACAATGTGTGCTCAATGCCTCACCACCCCACCAAGAGACTCGAAGCCAGATCGTTTACCCTCTATTCTCCATGCCTTTGGACTCCCTCTCTCTCAACCCCGGCCTCTCAATGAGCAATGAGGAAGGAAGGAATGCATGGAACCTTGATGGCCGGTGAACTGGAAGAAACGGCCACCACTGCTGAATTGCAGAATAAAACAACTACTGATCAGTTACCCAAGCACATGGCACCTTCTCCTTCATCCCCTAGATATAAACCCTAACACCCTATTACTTGCTATATAAGTCCCCGCACACCCATATCTGGAGACGCGACACCCTACAACCGAGATGAATCTTCAACCTAACTACCTCTAGCCACCACGTCACCCACTCGCGCTCGTAGTCGCACGCTGTAGCCATCGCCCCTCCTTCATCTTGATACCAACCGATAGTCTGCAACTCATTCCTGGGCGCCTTTGCCCCGACCCCAGGCAGCCTGCAGCCACCACGGCGCTTCACCAGCCATGACCCTACCACACCACCCTACCGATGGATAGCGCTGCAGAACTGCCTCCACTCCCCTGCGCCACCCAGCCAGCAGCGAGCCTAGCCACCACCACCATTCTGGAAAGTCCCGAGGAACCAACGGTGACACCTGCAATGGCGCCCTACGCCAACAACACCTGCCGCCGTGCTCTGCCACCACCTACGGCGGAACCCAGGGAATCTGCACTGCAACGACGACGGTCATGATCTGGCCGGCGCACTGCTGCCAATGCCCCATCGTGAGGACGACTGACTTCAGGGCGATGTCGGGCAGTCACGCCGGAATCTAGGAGCCTCCGACCAGCTGCAGACCTCCACCACCCTAACCCAACCGCCGCCTAGATCTGCAGCACCTGTTGCTACCAAGTCCTGACCTCGTCATGGATGCACCCCCACCTTTTTAAGAATTCTTAGTTGAATCATTGTCGTCCCTTGCCTCTCACCACCAACCCGACGCCACCCAGCTACAACCGCATCCATGGATGCCTCACCAGTCACCAGAACATCAAGGAAACTCCACCGTCCATCTGCCATCACGACAACCTGCAATGTCGCCTTTGATCACGGTGACAGACCTGCAACAATGATCAGTGATCATCAATCAACACCCAAGACAGCCTCACCTTCTTCAACCTCTACAAACCTCCCTCCTCTATACCTTGCTGCAACCAAACATGGCAATCCACAGACCAACAACCAAACACCACCACCATTGAAACATCTTTGCCATCATCTTCCTTCCAACCACCAGATTCCATGCCCTAGCAACCTCCGGTCTGCATATCGGTGTTGCATACCCAACGTCGTCCACCTCCCTCACCAGCAATGAATCTAGACAACCTGTTGCGGCCATATTCAGGAGAATCAGCACCTAGGGTGTCTCCTAGATGAAGCCAACCCCAAGTAGAATCTGTTGACTAAACTGCACATCTACAGGTGAGCAATTGTGCCTCCTTTCAGTTGTTTTTGGAATCATGCTAACCTGACGAGGATGACGGTTGGGCTAATATATACTAAGGGTAATATGTATACATCGCTAATCCTAATTGTAATATATACATGCACACCTTATATTAGTAGTAAATAATTAATGTGCCGTCTATTTCAGAATCGATTAGTAGAGGTAATCTACCCTGTAATCCCTTACATGTACCTAATAGAGTGGTAGATACCATACATATGCATCGATAATATAGGTATATCTCGTATGTGGCATTGTCTAACCGGAGAGACTAATGCATACCTACATAATGGGCTAACTCGTAAGCTACAAATTATTATAATAACTAGTTTAATGACTTGGCCGTGCAACTTAAAAGCATGTATGTATATGTATGTGATACTATGTTAATATAAGTATAGTAGACATATAATGTTTTGGGACCTTATTTAATTTACACAATTATATAAAGACATCAGCTTACTAGATCCATTTCGGATGCACATATGTTGATTTACCATGTTACCATGCCGATACATATAATAGTCTAATAGTAATACAAGTGTTTACACTTGAAGGATCTTCATGTAATCTTTGTTTCATGAGATCTGTGAATACGGATAAGGATTGTAATAATTTATTTAATACCTATATTGTGAACAATCGTATACAACTCCATAATACACATAATTAGGTATATGTATATAGTAGAGTATTAATTTAGTACATTGTAAGTGAGTTCATCTTGTATTCCAATAAAAATTTATGGAACCTTTATATTTTATAACATTATATCACATGGAAAACTTTCAAATCATTACAAAACTTATTTTGATAGAAATAATATATTTTGAGACGGTCAATAACATAATGTGGTGAAATTGATTGTATACGCAAAACAACTAGAAGCACTAGAGAGAAAGAAATGGGAAAAGCATGAAATAGTAACACCTAGATCATGTAAAAAAAAGTAATAATGATTTTATATAACCAGGTTGGAAACTTAGAAATGATATGGAGGGGAAAATATGCCATAGAAACCTAGATGGAAAAACCTAATCATAAATAAGAAAAATTGAACAACATTGATTCCAAGTCAAATGGTGATAATATTATTATTCTTTGTAGCTACGTCTTCATAAATTCTTGGAGACACATTAGGATTATGAAATCCTTGGAGCCCTGAATAATTGAGGTACTAAATCTTCTATTTTATTGTTGAATTATTTTCCCTCTTGATGGACACACATATATCTTGATTCGTGGTCAATTCCATATAGTTTTGAAACCTCTACTTATTCTTGAAAGTTGACCACTCTCATTTTGTAATTGATAAATTATTGTTGATAATTATTTTGGCATTGGACTTGATCTATTTGGAGTTTTGACTCCCTGTGGACTTTGGTCCCTTGGGCTTTGGCCCTATAGAGCTTTGTCTCACTTGAGTGGGCCAAGTACCCCACAACCCTGCGTAGAGGATAGGGATTAGTTGTCCCCCAGTTAACTAGAATAGCTAATAAGGCACTAGTGTCGTTCTCTCCTAGAGTGTGAGAACACAAGGCACTTAGCCCTAGAAAAGATATGATAGGAAGATGCCAAAACTTGCCAAATAGAATATCTTGAAATTGATATACCTTGTGGATAGCTTGGATAAATTTGCCTACTTGAATTATTGAATCTTACTTAATGATATTCTTGTGAAAGATTTGATATCTTGAAGTTGATAATGAAATTTCTTTTTGTTAGCCTTTAGTCCACCAAATAGTCCTTTCCTAACTTTTATTATACATCTAAACCTATTTCGTACATAGTTCAATGATTGGATTTAGTACCAGCTTTGTTGACCCTTATTTTCCCTTCAATGGGGTCCATGTGTGGTTTCGTTTCCTCTGGGAACTCATGGGCAGGTAATAGATGGAAGAGCTTGAAGAGACATGCAGTGGGTAGTCCTCCGTTGAAGACTAGATAGAATGAATTATATTTCTTAAACTTGTAATCATATTTGTAAGCTTTCGCGACTCTGATGTACAAGCATGATTGTAATAAAGATTGTTTCTGATTGTGATATTATTTTGTAAATATTTGATCGTAAAGATCGGGTCTTTACAAGATAGTATCAGAGCCATAAACGGTCGGAACTCGTGCATGTCTCATGGAAATTAGGGTTAAGTAGGAACACAAATGGAGTAGTAGAACATAGAAAAAATTAGTTAGACCATGAATCCTGGTATCATTGACCTTGTTATTAGGAAGTACATGGGATACAAGTAGAAAAAATACTAGCCTAGGATGTGAGGCATGTACCCTAAACTAGAAATTTATGAGACATACCTAGTTAAACTACTAGATTTTGAACTTCTATAGGCATTGATTTACATGAAGATATTGTTGAGAAAGAAGTGTTTGAGATACATGTGTGTAATTTTACATTTATATTATTAAGACGTAAAAAGAAATAATATAGGTATATGAATGGTTTCTCTTTAGATTCTAACACTCACAAATATGAAAAAAATATATAAATATATAATGGATATATGATATAACTCTAAAATCATATGAACATATGAAAATTTCAACCTAAATCATGAACATGATTAAAATTTGATAAAAAAAATCTACCTGATAAATTATAATAATTCAACACCATGGAACGAGATGAGGTGTCTAAGGAAGGATGTATAGTGAAGGTTCTGGCATAATTACTCCCAATCCATTTAGGTGGTGGTGGGGTTTCCTCACTATACATACCGACCTGGCCAAAGTGAATTTCATTACTTGGGAAAACCCTAATGTTGAATAAAGGCACTAACCAAAAAAAAGTATATATAATCACCTTCAATAGAGAGAAAATAAAATATAATATGCTAAGAGTTATGAAAAAAATCTCACTAAAAAAACTCAAAAGGAAGAAATAAAAATATAAATATGTTTACTTAAAAGAATGTGAATGTTTACTTGACCATACATTTGACTTGTATGCCCTCGTTATAAATACTCAATTGAATGAAAAATGTTGATAATAAAAAAATATGAAACATATATTTCCCTTCAATTATGTGTTCACATCTATTGAGAAAAGAAATGACTAGGAAAGCTATAGAAATGGAAATTAAAACAACAATATGCTCATATAAGTAGAAAATTGAGAAAAAGAAACAATTGGATAAGACATAGTGAATATTATGTGGAATTAAGATAAAATGATGAATTCATTTATTTTTTTTGAACTTCTAATATATATGTACATAATAATAGATAATTTATACAATATAGACATCCTAGAGAAATAAAACCCTACCTTAAAATTTAAAAATAGAAGTATGCTAAAACTCTTGACCCATAGATCATCACACAAATATATGTGACCAAAATAGGTAAAAAATATTTTCTATGGTCATGACCTTGGAAATTTCGTTAATTAGAGATAAAAGGTCACAAATACAATATTATATACATACACATAAGAAACAAAAGTTTAAAAAAAAATTACACAATATAAACATCATTGTAACATTAGTGACAAATATGTGAGATTAAAATTGATGTAGTATTGATAACCATATATTGACCAATAAGCTTGGGTTTTAACTCAAACTTGTGATAATGATGGCCAAGACTAACAAATTTAATATTTTAACTCTCATATTGGAATAAAATGTAGGAAGACTGAGGGGTATATTTTCAAAGTAAAAATTGAACCTAAACCAATTTAGTGACCCTATAAAATAGTAAGAGGATTGCTGGATCATCATAAATCAGACCTATGATAGTGGAAGGAAAATTGGGATCGCATTTTGTTGACACTTCAACAAGCAAAATTATTGTGCTGGAATATTTTATGGATCAAACTATAGTAGGAATATCACCACTAAGAAATATTTGATTTTGTCGACGAAATCTCTTTGAATGGTGGAAGAGTTGTAACACACTCGAATTTTGGGGATATTAAATCTACTTCAAGATATTATCACATATTTTTCCCTAAACTATATCTCAATTCTAATCTGGTCCTTCCCAACTTGAGTGTGAGCTATTTTGATTGATTATCATGAATAATTGCCTCCTTGTTAGTTTCTTGTACTATATAACTCCTAGCTCTGCATTTGAGAGAGTAATTTCAAATTAGTCATTCAGAATTGGCTTCGTGAACCATATTGACACCAATTTGTGCAAATGGAAATAATTGCCCCTTGATATCTTGATTTGCATCCCACTCCTCCTTGAAATTTCACTTAACGGGCTTAGAATCATTACATAAAATATTCATTGGCTAAATAGTACTAAAAAGTTTGGATGTTATGGTAGAAATTGAATTAATAGAAGTGTTATTGTTTCTACAATTTAGTTTAGTTATATTCATACTTTTAAGAGTTATAAAAGATCAAAATAACTAGGTAATATGTGATTAATGGACTAGACTTAGGTTTCCCTAGAAAGGATTGAACCCAAAAATCGCAGGTCTTCTGATATGTATACGAGAAGAGCAACTTTGACTGCCTTTTATGTGTTATGTATAGGATACAAAATCTATTAAAATGTAATTATTAAATAGGGGTGATGACTATGTTTAATAGCATTAGTTACCAAGGGTATTAGAAGACATGACGCCTTCTCCTTATAACGCTACTAGCGTCGATTGCGTTACAGAAGCGCAATGTGTGCTCAACGCCTCACCACCCCACCAAGAGACTCGAAGCCAGATCGTTTACCCTCTACTCTCCCTGCCTTTGGACTCCCTCTCTCTCAACCCCGACCTCTTAACGAGCAATGAGGAAGGAAGGAATGCATGGAACCTTGATGGCCGGTGAACAGGAAGAAACGGCCACCACTGCTGAATTACATAATAAAACGACTGCTGATCAGTTACCCAAGCACATGGCGCCGTCTCTTCATCCCCTAGATATAAACCCTAACACCCCGTTACTTGCTATATAAGTCCTCATACACCCATATCTAGAGACGCGACGCCCTACAACTGAGACGAATCTTCAACCTAACTACCTCTAGCCACCACGGAACCCACTTGCGCTCGTAGACGCACGCTGTAGCCATCACCCATCCTTTGTCTTGATACCAACTGAAAGTCTGCAACTCAGACATAGGCACCTTTGCCCCGACCCCAGGCAGCCTGCAGCCACCACGGTGCTTCACCAGCCATGACCCTACCACGCCACCCTGCCGATGGATAGCACTGCAGAACTGCCTCCACTCCCCTGCACCGCCTGGCCAGCAGCGAGCCTAACCACCACCACCATTATGGAAAGTCCTGAGGAACCAACGAAGACACCTACAACGACGCCCTACGCCAACAACACCTGCCGCCATGCTCTGCCACCACCTACGACGGAACCCAGGGAATCTGCACTGCAACGACGACGGTCAGGATCTGGCTGGCGCACCGCTGCCAACGCCCCATCGCGAGGACATATGAATTTAGGGTGATGTCAGGCAGTCACACTGGAATCTAGGAGCCTTCGACCAGCTACAGACCTCCACCACCCTAACCCAGCCACCGCCTAGATCTGTAGCACATGTTGCTGCTAAGTCCTGACCTCGCCATGGATGTGCCCCCACCTTTTTAAGAATGCTTAGTTGAATCATCATCATCCTCTGCCTCTCACCACCAACCCTACGCCACCCAGCTACGTCCGCATCCATGGATGCCTCACCAGCCACCAGAACAGCAAGGAAACTCCACCGTCCATCTACCATCACGACAACCTACAATGTCGCCTTTGATCACGGTGACAGACCTGCAACAATGATCAATGATCATCAATCAACACCCACGACAGCCTCACCTTCTTCAACCTCTGCAACCCCCCCTCTATACCTTGCTACAACCAAACTGTGCAATCCGCAGACCAACAACCAAACACCACCACCATTGAAATGTCTTTGCCATCATCTTCCTTCCAACCACCAGATTCCATGCCCTAGCAACCTCCGGTCTGCATCTCGGTGTTGCATACCCAACGCCGTCCACCTCTCTCACCAGCAACGAATCTAGACAACCTGTTGCGGCCATATTCAGGAGAATCAACACCTAGGGTGTCTCCTAGATGAAGCCAACCCCAAGTAGAATCTGTTGACTAAACTACACATCTACAGGTGAGCAATTGTGCCTCCTTTCAGTTGTTTTTAGAATCATGTTAACCTGACGAGGATGATGGCTGGGCTAATATATACTAAGGGTAATATGTATACATCACTAATCCTAATTGTAATCTATACATGCACACCTTATATTAGTAGTAAATAATTAATCTGCCATCTTGTTTCAGAATCTATTAGTAGAGGTAATCTACCGTGTAATCCCTTGCATGTACCTAATAGAGTGGTAGATACCATACATATGCATCTATAATATAGGTATATCTCATATGTGGCATTGTCTAACCAGAGATACTAATGCATACCTACATAATGGGCTAACTCGTAAGCTGCAAATTATTATAATAACTGGTTTAATGACTTGGCCGTGCAACTTAAAAGCATGTATGTATAGGTACGTGATAGTATGTTAATATAAGTATAATAGACATATAATGTTTTGGGACCTTATTTAATTAACACAATTATATGAAGACATCAGCTTACTAGATCCATTTCGGATGCACATATGTTGATTTACCATGTTACCATGCTGATACATATACTAGTCTAATAGTAATACAAGTGTTTACACTTGAAGGATCTTCACATAATCTTTGTTTCATGAGATCTGTGAATACAGATAAGGATTGTAATAATTTATTTAATACCTATATTATGAACAATCGTATACAACTCCATAATACACACAATTAGGTATATGTATATAGTAGAGTATTAATTTAGTACATTGTAAGTGAGTTCATCTTGTATTCCAATAAAAATTTGTGGAACCTTTATATTTTGTAACATTATATCACATGGAAAACTTTCAAATCATTATGAAACTTATTTTGATAGAAATAATATATTTTGAGACAGTCAATAACATAATGTGGTGAAATTGATTGTATACGCAAAACAACTAGAAGCACTAGAGAGCAAGAAATGGGAAAAGCATGAAATAGTAACACCTAGATCATGTAAAAAAAAAGTAATAATGATTTTATATAACCATGTTGGAAACTTAGAAATGATATGGAGGGGAAAATATGCCATATAAACCTAGATGGAAAAACCTAATCATAAATAAGAAAAATTGAACAACATTGATTCCAAGTCAAATGGTGACAATATTATTATTCTTTGTAGCTACCTCTTCATAAATTCTTGGAGACACATTATGATTATGAAATCCTTGGAGCCCTGAATAATTGAGGTACTAAATCTTCTATTTTATTGTTGAATTATTTTCCCTCTTGATGGACACACATATATCTTGATTCGTGGTGAATTCCATATAGTTTTGAAACCTCTACTTATTCTTGAAATTCACCACTCTCATTTTGTAATTGATAAATTATTGTTGATAAATATTTTGGCATTGGACTTGATCTATTTGGTGTTTTGAATCCCTGTGGGCTTTGGTCCCTTGGGCTTTGGCCCTATAGATCTTTGGGTCACTTGAGTGGGCCAAGTACCCCAAAACCCTACGCAGAGGATAGGGATTAGTTGTACCCCAGTTAACTAGAATAGCTAATAAGGCACTAGTGTCGTTCTCTCCTAGAGTGTGAGAACACAAGGCACTTAGCCCTAGAAAAGATATGATAGGAAGGTGCCAAAACTTTCCAAATAGAATATCTTGAAATTGATATACCTTGTGGATAGCTTGGATAACTTTTGCCTACTTGAATTATTGAATCTTGCTTAATGATATTCTTGTGAAAGATTTGATATCTTGAAGTTGATGATGGAATTTCTTTTTGTTAGCCTTTAGTCCACCAAATAGTCATTTCCTAACTTTTATTATACATCTAAACCTATTTCATACATAGTTCAATGATTGGATTTAGTACCAGGTTTGCTGACCCTTATTTTCCCTTCAATGGGGTCCATGTGTGGTTTCGTTCCCTCTGGGAACTCATGGGCAGGTAATAGATGGAAGAGCTTGAAGAGACATGCACTGGGTAGTCCTCCGTTGAAGACTAGATAGAATGAATTCTATTTCTTAAACTTGTAATCATATTTGTAAGCTTTCGCGACTCTTATGTACAAGCATTATTGTAATAAAGATTGTTTATGATTGTGATATTATTTTGTAAATATTTGATCGTAAAGATCGGTTCTTTGCACACCTTCTACCACTTTCCTACCTCTTCCTTCCACCTTAACCTCTCACTAATCTCTTCCTTCTCTGGCTCCTTTTCTCCATCCTTTTCAGACCCCACCTTGCACTTATCAATTGTGTTCCCAGTAGTCTACATGACAAGCATAGACTAGGGAAACCCTCCTACTCTAGGTTATAGTCACTGTCATTCACCATTACTACTGCCAGGTTAGGTTGTGATGTCTTCATCTTCATCTTGATTTTTCCGTAAGGGTGGATCAGGTCATCACCATATATGATGAGTTAAGAATGTAATTGTATAATGACTAAACCTTGAACCAATGGTTCCTTGGTTCAATTGATCTAATGGTTATACCTATGATTCAATTGATAATCTTGAACAATGAACCTGATCCAATGAATAATATTGGATGTGTTAACATCCAATATATTAGAATAAATCACATGGTATTATATGTGGGTCCTAGTGATGATAATTTGATGGTTCAATACCATTAATTTGTAGTCTTACCTTTGCCATTACATAGTTATATTTGATAAATCACTATAATAAGTGGATGCACAACTCGCATGTGATCTAGTTTGTTTTACCTAACCTTAATGTGATTATATGATGTTGATTGATTATAATGAGACCTCTTGAATGATTAATGTGATAATCTTGTATTGAAACCACAATGTAGTACTATTTGAATATCATAGTCCTTGCCATGTTAATATCTATGGACACATATGTGCTAATGATATTTTGAGCCTTGTTTAAGGCATGGAATTATGATGATAACCTTAATGTGAATAATGTGATGGTCTTAACGACCTTTGGGCATGTTTGAAGCCATGATTGAGGTGAAATCCTCTTCATGTTTCAATGAGGGTTTAAACCCTGGAACTTGTGATAAGATATTGGTATCTTGTAATAGTATAATGATAAGTGTGGTCCATTAATTTGCAATGAATGATAGCATGTGGTAATGCGATTAAGATTTATATCTCAAATGTTTTATATCTTTTAAAGTTGTCATACATATACTCTTGTTAGAAAAGAATTAGGGTTTGCATGTCTACTTGTATAATAAAGCCTTAATGCATTCAATTGGCAGTAATTAATCAAGTGTAACTGTAATCATGTAGAGCCCTATGTTGTAGAGCCATCTTCAAAGGTACAAATCATCCTAGTAGTATTGTTTCACATCATGCATAAACTTCTTCAGTGCATTTCCGGTGCATTCAGGATGGATAACCCCAGCAGTAAGGTAGTTCACATAATTCGAGTACCACAATGTGGTTTTTGAGACCTTCATTAGTTGGTCATCTGGAAGGGAATCATTAATCGGAATCTTCTCGGTATCCAGAGTGTGGATGCGACTGAGGTGGTCTGCTACCACATTCTTTGTACCTTTTTTATCTCTTATTTCTAGGTCAAATTATTGTAGTAGGAGAATCCATCTAATTAATATGGGTTTTGCATCTTTCTTCGCCAAGAGGTAACGAATAGCAGCATGATCCGTGTAGATGATGACTTTTGAACCAATTAGGTAGGATCTGAATTTGTCAAAGGCATACACGACTGCCTGAAGTTTTTTCTTGGTAGTGGCATACTTTCTCTTAGCTTCATCGAGGGTCTTAGATGCATAGTAGATTACATAGTGTTTCTTTTCTATACATTACCCAAGGACAACACCCACAACATAATCACTAGCATGACACATAATTTCAAAAGGATGGTCTCAATCGGGAGCTCTAATGATGGGTGTGGTTGTAAGGGCATGCTTTAGTTTGTTGAAATTTTAACACATTCTTCATCAAAATCAAACTCAACATCCTTTAGTAATAGATTTGTCATTGGCTTGGTTATCTTTGAGAAGTCCTTTATAAATCATCTGTAGAAGCCTGCATGACCAAGGAATGCTTGAACCTCCTTTACATTGATAGGGATAGAGAGCTTGGAAATCACTTCAATCTTGGCCTTATCTACTTAAATTCCTCGATTACTGACCCTATGGCTGAGGACAATGCCTTCCGATTACCATAAAGTGACACTTCTCCCAATTCAGCATAAGATGTGCTTCTCCACATCATTTGAGAACAAGGGAGAGGTGTTTTAGACATGAATCGAATGAATCTCCGTACATAGAAAAATCATCCATGAAAACTTCCATAATAGTTTTAGTGAGACCGGAAAATATGGCAGCCATGCAACGTTGGAAAGTTGCAGGTACATTATAGAGGTCGAATGGCATCCTTCTAAAAGCGTATGTTCCAAATGGGCAGGTGAAAGTAGTTTTCTCTTAGACATCTGGATGTATGGGTATTTGATAGAATCCAGAGTAACCATTAAGGTAATAGAAATACTCTTGATGAGCCAATCTTTCTAACACTTGATCAAGAAAAGGGATTGGGAAGTGATCCTTTCGAGTTGCTTTGTTTAACTTCCTATAGTCAATGCACATCCTCCACCCTGTTACTATTTGAGTGGGAATGAGTTCATCATTTTCATTATGTACCACGGTGGTTCCAGCTTTCTTCGAGACAACATGCACTGGACTGACCCACAGTGAATTGGAGATTGGGTAGATAATTCCAGAAGTGAGAAATTTAATGACCTCTTGGCTGACCACTTCCTTCATGTTAGGATTTAGTTTCCTTTGGTGTTCAATTGTTGGCTTGTGATCTTCCTCCATGGGTATTTTGTGCATACATAGTGCTTGACTGACCCAGTGAGATTACTCATTTTGTAGTTGATCGCCTTTCTCCTTTCCTTCACTTCCTTCAAAAGCTTATCTTCTTGTTCCGCTGTAAGATCTGAATTTAGGATGACATGGTAGACTTTGAGTTCATCTAAAAATATGTATTTCTATCCTTCCGGTAGGGGCTTCATCTCAGGAGCTTGTGGGTTTTCACATGGTTCTTTAGTAACATCCACTACCTTTAATTCCTCAAATTGGGCTTCAGGATCTTCTTCAGCAGTATCGAGGTGGATAACACAACTTTTCACTTGTTCATCATCTGAACTTTTTGCATCTTGATTAGTGAAGGTCATCCCTAGAGGGTCTTCTTGTTCATAATTCTCCTGTGTGAGGAGTGACATTTGCTCTATGCACTCAATTAAGTAGACTTCTTCTTGCATGCTCGGTCTTTGCAGACTTTCAAAAACTTTGAATTCTAGGGTTTCTTTTCCTAATCTGAGCTGTAAGGTTCCTACTTCAACATCAATCATAGCTCTTATGGTGGAGAGGAACGGACGTCCAAATATGAGAGGGTACTTGACGTCTTCTTTTATATCCATGATGACAAAGTCACACGGAACATAGGAGTCTTTGCCTACCTTGATAGGCACATCCTCAACGATACTTAAGGGGAGGGTTACAATGTTATCTGGAAGTTGTATGGTCATGTCGGTTGGGAGAAGTTCAGCAAACCCTAGCCTCTTGCAATGGCTGAGTGGCATAATGGAGATACTTGCACCAAGATCTATCAATCCTTTCTTACATGAAGAGTCACCAATATGACATGAAATCCCAAAGGACCCTGGGTCCTTCTGCTTCTTGGGCATCTTGCTCAGAATGATATCGGAAGTGGTTGTCGCCAAATTTACTGTCTCATATTATTCAGTTATATACTTCCTTGTAAGGAGAGACTTTAAGTACTTAGTCCACGCTGGTATTTCAGCAAGAGCATCCAGGAAAGGTATATCAACATGAAGCTTTTTCATAGCTTCCTTGAATTTATTGAAGCAAGTGTCGAGCTTGGTTTGTTTCAAACGAGCCAGAAAAGGTATACGAGGCTTGTATACAGACACCTCTGGCTCTACTGTTTCTGTTTCTTTGACAGTAGATTTTTCAGTACTTTTCTTGTTTGTCTTATTAGTAGTTGCTGGCCCTTTTGGTTGAGACTCAGAGCCTTGTACAATCATAGGTTCTTCCTCATCTATAATAACCACAGGTGGCTTGATTGGAGAATTAGAATAATCTTTTCCAGACCTGGTTGTGACAGCCTTCAATTGTTTTGGGTGCTTGGGATTGTTTTTTAGTTGGCCAGCAAAGGCTCTAGCAGGTGGCTTTATGCTAGCTGCAAGTTGAGCTAGTTAAGATTCAATAGCCTTCTACTAGGCTTGCAGGTTAGCTATCATAGTTTGCTGAGTTTGCAACATCTTTTCGATGGCCGATAACTTGTCATCAGGAGAGACAGGACCTGCTTGTTGTCCATGTTGCTGATAAGGAACTTGGTTAAGACTCTGGTACTGGGAATTGTTTTGATAATTATTGAAGTTCCTATTTTGAAAGGTTCCCTTGAAATTTCCTTGATTCCGAAAATTCTATTGTTGGTTATACTGGAATCCTGGTGAGCCTCACGGTTGATTGTTCGAACCAAATTAATGTGAGTTTACCTCTCCAGAGGGGTTTCTATATTAAAAACCTGGATGGTTCCTATTCTGATTCGGATTATAGTATCCTTGGCCAGGAATGGTGTTAACAACATTCAGATTTTCCATTTGACCACTGTCTCCTTGTCCACATACGTTTCTTAGAACCACATCATAGAGAAGATTTCATGTTAAGGTGGAATGATCAGTACTTTTACATGCCTCATAGAATAATGAAGCAGACTTGACCTATTCTTGTTGAGGAGGGGGTGGATGTCCTCTTCCAATTGCAGCAAGGGATGTTTCGATGTGATCTTGCTTAGCTACCAAAAGCTTGAGTGTTTCTGTGATAGACTTGTATTCCAGGATAGCTTCAGCCATGGCTACCTTCAACACTCCTTTACCCACAGATCTTCCCCAATTTGCTTGATTTTCAGCTCTGAGGGTAACGACTCTCCATGCATATCGTAACTTTGTCACATGAAGTTTCCTCCAGATGAGGAATCTAGAAACCTTTTGATATCATCGTCCACACCTCTATAAAAGATCTCGATGAGTTGATTCTTGGGAACTCCATGGTGTGGACACTTGCAAAGAAGATCTTTATATCTTTCCCATGCTTCATCAAGGGTTTCTTCAGGGGCTTGAGTGAACATTGTTATTCATCCCTTTATTTCATAAGTGAGAGAGGGAGGGTAGAATTTTTCCAAAAAAACATTTTGGAGTTGCTCCCATGTAGTGATGGGTTTGCATTGTAGGGGGTTGTACCAACTTATATCCCTTTCGACGAGCGAATATTTGAATATTCGGAGTGGAATAACATCATCAGACACTCCATTCTGCTTCATCATAGCACATAGATCGATGAATCTCAGAAGATGTTCCTGGCTATCTTCTGCTTGTTTGCCATAGAAAGGGTTGTTTTACAGTAAGGTAATCCAGTGTGCTCGTATCTCAAAATTGGGAGCATGGATGGGAGGAGGCTATATGGGATGATGAACGTCAGTAGCTTTAGGGATAGAGAATTCACTAAGATCCTTTTGCAATTCTGCTGCTTGTGCGGCTGCTTGTGCCACTAAGATTTCTTCTTGGACCGCGGCTTGGGCTTCTTGCATTAGCCTCTCTCTCTCTCTATGCATTGATGGCTTGAGCCACCCTTCAGGCTACTTCTTATTCCTAAGCCATCCTTGCTTGATTTTCTCTATTTTGGCGATGAAAGGTTCTGTCAATCTCCGGATCAAAGCTGGCAGTGAGTCTGGGACTGTTCAGGCGGTGCATGCACTATGCTTCAAGGGTACCTGAAATTAAATGATTTTGAAAGTGAGA
The DNA here is from genome assembly GCA_963693085.1 of Alisma plantago-aquatica. Lineage (NCBI taxonomy): Eukaryota > Viridiplantae > Streptophyta > Magnoliopsida > Alismatales > Alismataceae > Alisma > Alisma plantago-aquatica. The sequence continues at coordinate 781,993,208 of OY856410.1, forward strand.
TCCATGTAGTAGAGTCAAATTCAAGTAGATGATCGATTATTTCAAAAAGAAAAGGCAAAATCCTAGATTAACCTTAAAAGAACTAGATTTGACTAACTAATTCCGTTGTCCCCGGCAACGACACCAGAATTTGACGTGGCAATTTATCGCACTAACAAACTCACTCGGGGTTGAGATCCCTGAGCTTTTACCAAAATCAAAGTGCAATAATACCACCCGCAAGCGGACGGGTCTTATCTCAATATAGTTAAGGATCGAATCCCAAGAGACAACATTTTTAAGAATCTTTTTCAGTCAAATCTAGCTCAAGTAAGACTAATATTTAGAACGATTGATTTGGTTGAGGTTAATTAAACTAATTGCAAAAAAGTAAATGAGTAGAATAAAAGTTGGTTCTAGATTAAATGACATGGAATCACTGGGATGGTATCGGGTTTCACCACCACTACGCATGCAAACACATCAAACTACATAACATCTAGGCAAGCATCTAACTATCCAAATGGAGCTACTGTGAACCCTCCGTGAGGATAGGCTCACATAGCGTCACCTTCCGGATCACTCACTTACAACTCTGAAGATAAAACATACAACTAAGGTTGAGGGTCCCCTGCGAGGGTAGACCCACATAAGTGTCATCGTAGGATAGATGGCTCGTCTCCTCACAGATCATACACTTATGACCTCAAGGAACCCTATCAGATGGACTCATCAAGGAGTCAACCGCGCTAACCAACAAGCAAGTAGGTGATTAATCTACAAGCAAACATCAATGATTAACAAAGAAGATACAACATCCAACTAAGGTTGCGGGCCCCCCCGCGAGGGTAGGCACACAGAAGCATCACCATAGGCTAGATGGCTCATCCCCTCATGAATCATACACTTACGACCTCAAGGAACCCTATCAGATTTCTTGTCAAGGAGTCTACCTCATTAATCGACATTTTATACTACAAAGAGAAGAAAAAGATGAAAGCAAGCAGGTAATCAACTACAAGCATATCAATTAGCAACAAAATGAAAAGTTATATACATTTCCTTGGAATGATAAATGAAAAGATATGGTTGCATGGGCAGCGAGGCTAGTCTCCGCACCCCAGCAAAAAGGAACTACTCGCTCATGATGCGAGATATAAGAAGAATAAGAAAGAGAGAGGAATCTGCCATGAGCATGATGTAGAAGGTGGTCACAGCTCGATGAAGATGATGCAATCTCCTACATCATGTTGGAGCCGATCTGGATGAGGAATGAGGGACGCCAAGACAGACTGGGCAGTCTTTCTCACTCCTCCTTCCTTCTCTTCTCAGTCTCCTTGAGTTGCAACAGGAACGGAAGGAGAAGTGACAGTGGTAGGGTGGGACCAGCGTACAGGCAGCCTGTCGGCATCTCAGAACTGATGCCCAAATGAGGACCCTGATGGTCCTATTTATAGGCTCGGGTTTGGTCTCACAATTTTGGTGTGAGTCCTCCATATAGTTTGGTCTAAACGGTTTGATCACTTTATGCCCAAATGGTTTAGTACTTTTCTCTCCAAATGGTTTGGAATAAGTGACCATACGGTCTAGCTTTAAACTGACCAAACAATTTTCTATCCTTGCTTTGAATGGTCTTGGATATATTAAGTCCAAACGATTTGCAATTTACCAGCTCCAAAAGACCAAACGGTCTTGGATTCATCTTTCCTCCAAACGGTTTGGTACACATATGACCAAACGGTCTTGAGTGTGAGCCTCCATACAATTTCAGTTCTATCAGTTTAGGAAAATGATACTAGTCCAATCGGTCTTGTAGGTATTGTGGCCATTCAGTCTGGTTGTTTTTTCTCAAATGGTCTTCAGTATATGATCAAATGGTTTTGTTGTTTTGAGAAGCAAATGGCCTGGGATGACATGCCCAAATAATCTTGAATAAGGACCTCTCCGAATGGTCTTGGCAGTGAGTCCTCAAACAATTTCATGCAATCAAAGATTCAAATGATCTTAACCTCATGATCCCTGTGAGGCGCGTCAAACGGTCTTCGGAGGACCTGTGTAAATGCTCGTCGCTCCTAAACGGTCATCGCTCCTTGCTTCCAATCAGTTTCGCGTGTGGGCGTTAGAAAAACAGTCTCGAACTCCATCGCATCCAAACGGTTCTGGGGTTGCTGTTTTATCAGTCTGAGACTGTGCAGGTGACGACAAAGGCGTGGGCAACGGCGACGATGCTGAGCTCTGTGGTTGGAGGTAGGCGGGTGAGCGTGGATGTTGTTGCTTCTTGCGGTAGAGATGTTGGGCGACTCTGGTTGCAGGTGTTGCTTGGCGGCGGTAGCTAGGGTTTGTAGGTTGGTGGGCGAAGGTAGAGGAAGGAGGAAAGTAGGATGTGCTACAAAGAGGCAGTGCCGCAGGATGCAGGTTAGGGTTAGCGGGTGGAAGCAAAGGAAGAAGAAGAAGAAGAAGGCAGTGGTGCAAATGGTCTAGAGGGCCTAAACGATCCCGAGCAGGTTGCTCAATCGGCCTTGAAGACCGATAGCATCAAATGGTCTTGGAGAAGAGGGATGGCTCAAGACCGTTTAAGCAGATGAATGCAGACCGTTGATCAGTGATCTGATGGTGGAGAACAGTTACTGCCCAAATGGTGTGGAAGTCAAGTTAGATCCAAATGGTTTTGAGGTGAGTATGTCCATACGATCTGAGACTGTATGGATGAAACCGTATGGGCGAGACCGTATGGTCAAGACCAAGGATGAGTGAGGGTAGATCAAGGGCAGATAAAGGTGGGTCCCACTCATTTGGGTTTGATGTGGATGATGGTTGATTGAAATGAAGATCGAATGGTGGTGATTCTTATGGATAAGGGTTGCAAGGAGGTGGGTGCTAACAGATTGTTCAACCTCATCAAGATCTGCATAAAATCAACATAAACTCAATTAGAAACCTTGATAATTAAACCAATTAGGAAATTTTGCACATTTTGATATTTAGTAACTAAAAATGGATGTATTGAATAAAAAAGAGTCCAAAAAGGCGACTAAAAATCATGATGAATATGCATTCATCAGATTCCATAGATCTCGAAGTAGATCTTCCTTCTTCACCTCCTAGTTGTTGTATGTTGACCTTCTTCCTCTAAGGTGGATTATGGGTAGGGAAATGAATCAGGTTATGGTAGAAAACCTAGAAAACTAGGTTTCTATGGTGGAAATGAGATGGAAATGGTGGATGGAGAGCATAAATGCAAGGGGAATGTAATGAATGCTCAAGAGAGGGTGAGGAGGAGTAATGGAAGATGGGGGGGTCTAACCTTCATGTCATGTCCACCACATATCTATAAATATAGGTGGCGGGGAAGCGCTAGGGTAAGTAGGGGAAATGTAGGAAAATCAGTGGTGAAAATGGGTAGGGTTAGGTGGTCACCACGGCCGTGTTGAGGTGCCATGGTTGTGGTGGGGGTTGCATGACATGTTCGTGGGTGGTGGAACGACTGAGGTGGGAAGTGGAGTGGAAATCATAAGTATGTATGGTGGCCACAGTCATGGTGGGGTGCCACGATCGTGGTAGGTAGGGGGTACCATGGTCGTGTTGGCAGAGGAGGCCACAGGCAAAGCAGCTTGGAGGTTGTTGTGTCTTCAGTTTGCCACAGGCGTGGGGAGTGCCATGACGAGGTGGTCTTTAAGGGTCACAAATGTGATGATGGCCACGACCATGGTCATTCACATGTAAAATGGACCAATTCCCTATTGATTTTGGGGGACTTTGTGCACAAATCACCACGGTCGAGGTGATGACCACGGGCGAGTTGGAGTGTGTTGGCCACGATTGTGGTGGGGGCCATGGTCATGGGCTCTTTAGTGACCACATCCATTTTGAGCTCCACGTCCATGGTCGTTCATGTGTAAATTGAGCACATTCCCTGTGACTTTTGGAGCATAATTTCCACGACTGTGATGTAAGTACCACAGCCGATTTGGGGCTTTTTAGTGCTGATCTCTACTTCATCTTCTTCATCCAGCCTCCTTTTGCTTTGAATTGCCCTTATGCATCCAAGGAAAGATTAAGGAAGAGATAAATCCACTCTTGGGGTGTAAGACCCCATACCAATCCTTCATCTCTCTCCCATGCATCAATGCATGCATAAGTGCCCTGAAATACACACAAAAGGAGGCATAAGTGCATTTATCATAAAAGATCATATTGTGGGGAATAACTTGTAATTTAAACTGTTTGGATGTAATTATCATGCAAAAAGGCATGAAGCCCTAAAATAGGTATACATCACCACCCCAAACTTAAAACATACTTGTCCTCAACTATGCTCCAACTTAATCTCTCTCTTCAACTTCTTTCAATAAACAAGAATGATAAATGCATAGAAAAAGATGATTATTCACTAAATGGTCTTAAAAATAACTAAGTGCATGTGTTCCACCTCTCTCCTCTCCACATTCACAAACCAATTATGAAAAGAGCAATGAGCATACAAACTTCAGATATAGAGAATAGAATACACAAGCTTTCCATATATCCTTCATGCAATTTTAGGTTAATTGTTTCATGTTGGTGTTAATCGATGATGACTAGGAGTTTTGTTTCACTTTCATGCATTCAATCTTATGTCTCAAACCACACCAAATGACCCACATGGATGTAGAAAGGGTAAAGTGAGCTACATTTGATGTTTTCTAGCTCAATGGGTATGAAAATGAAGAAAGGATTGAGGTAAGAGATTGGAGTGTTTTTGCACACCTATCTTTTCTTTATTTAGATGCTCTTAAATAGGAGCATCTTTTATTTTCTTTTTTCTTTTTTTTTCTTCTTTGCTTTTCTTCTTCCCTTGGTGTAGATAGGTCATATGGTGGATAGAGTGAAGTGGGGAGATGTAGATATGGCCACCCGAAACTTTTGGAGGTGGCCAAGGATGAATATGTGTTGTAAGGCATCCTTTCATGAGGTGGGGAGGTATGAAGATGGTCAGAGAAGAGTCGGGTCAAAGAGGGGTCATTTGTGTAGTCCTCAACATAAGATTTCCTGCATGAAAACTAATCCAACACTTCATCAAATGATATCACACCACATGATTGAAAAAGATGAGATTCACACTTATTTCCTACGATTCCATATGCTCTAAGCGTTCATAGCTTGCTCAATTCATAATTCAACCAAAACATTCACAAACTTGGGAGAAGTGATGCACAAGTAAAAAGGCATCAATTAAGACTCTAAAAATGTGCCATGCATTTGTTAAAGATTACTATTTTCAGTTCAACAATTGGAGATTTAAGTTAAAACATGCTTTTAGGCAAGAACATCTAAATTTGGGGAAAATTGGCCAAAATAGTGCCAATTTGCAATCAATCACATCTAAACCTACATTTAGGGAACTTAAAGCATAAACAACAAATACTAATGTAAAACACACAAAAATTACCAAAAACTACATGAGAATGCAATGCATGACATGGAGAGCAAAAAGAGATTTTTTTTTAAAATACACAAAAATTCATGAAATTAAACTACATGTATGCATGAATGCTAACAAGAAGAAATCTAAACTAACAAGGGTAAACGCAAGCAATTCCAAAAATTAGGTAAGACAGGTGCAAACAAAATGAGAGACCAAGATAGGGTGGTGCATGCCGCCCTACCATCCCAAACTTTTGAATCATGATGTACTCAATTTGAAACTCAAGTTTAGGGATAGTAGGGTGAAGATCACGACCGGTGTTGTGAATCAAAGAGTAGGTCTCCCTGTTGTGAATCATGATGTACTCAATTTGAAACTCAAGTCTGGCTGGTGCTGCTGAGGAGGTGGAGGTGTTGGACGGGCTGGAGGGAACTGGTAGTAATGGCCCCAATATGCATCATGATGGGGAGAGTAGGTCTCCTAGCATCTCAAAATACCACCCCAAAAGTCTTCACCCCATTCTGGGATTCTCTGTGCCTGCGCATGGTGGTAGTGGTACAAGTGTTTGACCTATTGATGAATTTGTTGTTGGTCTTTCCACATGTACTCTTGTATGAGCTACATGTCTTGTTGTGTCTTTTGGATGCCTTCAAGCTGTGCATGGATGGATGACATATCATATGCATTCATTGAAGGCTCTTGTAGCTAGGATGTTGCCTCATCCCTTCTTGTCACACTTTGGGGATTTCTTCTTTGTTCTCCTCCCTCTTCTTGTTGTTGTTGTGCATTTGATTCTACTATTTCTTCTTCTTGTGTAGAAGCAGGGTTGAATTTTCCTGGGGGTTGTCTTGCTCCCATCTATTCAGCTTGTCATGTAGTAAGTCGGGGAACCCTAAAGGAGAGAGGAGAGGGTAGCAGATAGGGTAGCTCAAGAAATTTTTGCGGTTCTATGGATTTGACATTGTAGATCAACTTCTTGTTTTTATTGTAATCATCTGAGAGAGAACAAGATACTTCAGATCGACAAACTGAGCTCCCTCAACCTCTTTAAGACCAGTGACATCAAAGCCTAGGGCAATGGCGATTGAGGTCACTATCGCTCCCATGAAAAATGGAGTTTTTCTTTGAAGGGGATTGTCCTCATGTGGTCTATCAAGAGCGACCCTAAGTTGATGTGCTTCTCTTCAGTTATAGCATATAACACAAGGAGGTCCTTTTATGAAATGTTGCCTTGATTATCATACCTCCCTACAATGGTGTTGGCAATGACTTTCTACACGTATCTGATCAAGGGATTGTTGATGTACATAGTCTTTGACTTGCCAGCTGTATATTTTTGCCATGCTGTCCTAGCATGCTAGAATTTAGCATAATCCAAGTCAACCTCCCTCTCAATTAATCCATCACTCATTTTTTTGACTTCGTGAGGGTCCTTTGTGAAGATGTAGTTTATTTCAGAAGCAGTCAATGTGTGTATTTTGTTGAACATTGTGAACTTGATAGCTTCCTCCCCTTTGACCTTGATCTTCTCTAATGTGGCAAAGAATTATTGAGTCAACTCATCTGTGGTTTGTGCTATGAAAATATCCTTCCACAAACAGACTCGCTTCAGCCTCCTTACCATATCTACTTTGATTCCCAGGTCTTCAATTACCTTTTCACACACATATCTAGTTTAGGTCACTCTCCTTGACATGCACTCGAGGTATATGGGTGTGATCTACATTCCTCTGTCCTCTACCATATGTCGTTCCCTCAGTAGCTTTGCCAAACCCCTTCATCTTGTTTGCCTCCAAGTATGCCAAAGTGTTCTCTGGCTCAAAGTCCATTTCCTCTTCAACAGTATCATCATCATCTTCCTCAACCCTGTAGGATCTTAACCCCGAGCTTGTGTCAAGATTTAGTGGTACTCATTGCTCATGGTATCACTATGGTTCATCCTCCTATTCTATCATCAACTACCACCATGCTTGCGGCTGTTGCTGTGGTCCCTTCCCCAATGAGGAGGTAGAGTGTCGTGGTGGAGTGGTATGTGGAGGCAGCCTTGGTGAAGATGGGGATGCAGCCCCATTGCCCCACTTTTGGTAGGTTGTGACCTCTAGGTCAACCTCATCGATCATATCATTGAGGTTGTCCTTTGATGCTTCCTCCTCCTCTCACCTATATGTCTCGTCTGTGATATGGAGGCTATCGGACGATCGGGTGTGAGATGCACTTACGGACGCCGAGCGGTGGAATAGTAGAGGGAGAGGTGGTGGATGTGTAGAAACAAATTTGGGGACGATTTCTTGGACGATTTGGGCTAGAGAAGCAATATTGGGAGTTTTTGGGTGGAGGACATTACCACGACCATTCTGGAGTCGAGCAAATGAGTTTGCAAGTGAAGAGGGGTGTGGTGTTTTGTGGGGTTTAAGTGAAAAAATTGGTGGGGTTGGGTCCCACCACGGTCATGGTGGCAGTGGAGATGGTTGTAGACCGACCCTCGACACAGTCGTGGCAGGCTCCATGACCATGGTGTGCTCCTCTTACCTCGGTCATGGTGGGTCACCATGGTCGTGGATGAACATGTACAAAATCTCCTTCATCCTTGTAACTCCTTTGAATTTTTGCACTTAATTCAATACAGTCGTGGTGATCACCATGGCCATCTTTCCTTCATGTCACCATGGCGTGGAGGTGGCCACGACCATGTTCTTCAGCATGTGCCACGACCGTTTTGATCACCACAGTCGTGGCCATTCCTTCACAAATTTGGTGATGTTGTTGTAACTTTCTTAAGCTTTTGCACTTAAATCACCATGGCCATTTTGAGGCACCACGGCTGCGGTGGTTCTTCATGCAGTATTTTTGTCAATTCAAATTCAAAAATTTTGACATCTTTGCAAGATTTTTTATTCTTGGCCACATTTCAACTCCAACAACCATGTATTGCCCTTTCTATCTCTCTCTTCAACCGGTTACCTGCATCTCATAAAAACTCAAACAAAAACTATCAAGCACAAGTGTACGGGTGTGTATTTCATGGAAAAGAAAACAAAAGTATCAAAAAGTGAAGGTTGGGTGAAAAATTCCCCAAACCTAGGTGGGTTGCCTCCCACTAGCACTAAATTTTACGCCTTTAGCCGAGCTTATTGATTCTTGACTTCATTCAACCTCATGGGATTCCCAAAGCATCTTTGAAGTAAATGTCTCTCTTATGTGCATTCAATCACATCTCCTCATCAATCTGATGTTCCTCCACTAGCATCACGATATCAAAACTTTGATTGACTTTGTCTGGACCTACACCCACAACTGATTTCAGCCTTTGACCATTCACGGTAATTCTTTAGCTCCTTCTTTCTCACAAATCAACACATCTCCAGATGGGTACATCTTTTTTATTAGATAAGGACCTTCCCATCTAGATCAGAGTTTTTCAAGAAAGAACTTCATCCTTGAGTTATATAGCCATACCCATTTCTCGAGCTCAAAGTCTTTCTTCTCGATCATCTTGTCATGTAGAAACTTTGTTCTCTCTTTGTAGCACTTGGACAATTCATAATCTTCATGTCGTAACTCCTCTAATTCATTAAGCTGAAACTTCCTCTTCATCCTGACATTCTCTCCATCAAAGTCCATGGCCTTCAAAGCCCACAATGCTTTATGTTGCATCTCAACTGGTAGATGGAAGCTTTTTCCATAAACAAGCTTGAATAGTGTGGTGCCAATTGGGGCTTTGTATGCATTCCTATAAGCCCATAAAGCCTCATTAAGACATAGTGAACAGTCCTTGTGGTCCGGTCTCACCATCTTTTCTAGAATGAGATTTATCCCCTGAATGGCTAACTCAACTTGACCACTTGTTTGGGGGTGGTAAGGAGTAGCCACACGATGATTAACTCCATGTTTCTTGAGCAACCCTTCAAAAGTGTGATGGATGAAGTGACTTACACCATCACTAATCATAGCTCTCAGCACACCAAACTAGCTAAAGATATGTGATTTCACAAAATCACACACCACTTTGTGATCATCGGTTCTTGTTGCAACAATGTCAACCCACTTTGACGAGAAATCCATGAAAACCAAGATGTAGACATATCTGAAGGATGGAGGGAATGGACCCATGAAGTAAATCCCCCAAACATCAAACACTTCCACCAAAAGAATAGATGATATAAGGAAGCATGTCCCTCTTTGAGATTGTTCCCACTTTTGGCACTTCAAGCAACACTTGCAAAATTCATGAGAGTCTATAAACAAGGAGGGCCAATAGAATCCACTTTGGAGAACCTTGGTAGCTGTGTGTTTCCCACCAAAATGACCTTCACATACTCCGAAATGGTACATAGATAGAATATCTTACTGCTCCATCTCCGAGAAACATCTCCAAATGAGTTGGTCGGGGAAATATTTGAATAGGTGAGGATCATCTCAAACATAATTTTTGACCATAGCAAAGAGCCTTTTGCTTTCCTTCCTTGTCCATGTGCTTGGTATCCTTCCACTAGCTAAGAAATTAGCTATATGTTTATACTTTGGCCTTTGAGTGGATGAGAGTAGAAAGAGTTGTTCATGTGGCATTGTTTCTTTGATTCAGCTTGTATCATCAAAGGGTGCTTCAATTTAGGAGAGATGGTCGGCGACTGAGTTTTCCACTCCCTTCTTGTCCACAATCTCAATATCAAATTCTTAAAGCAACAAAATCCACTGGATCAACCTTGGCTTTGAGTCTTTCTTAGCCATGAGATACTTCAATGTAGCATGGTCTGTGTATATCACTACCTTGTTTTGCAAAAGATATGATTGAAACTTGTCAAGAGCAAAGATAATTGCAAGCAACTCTTTTTCTATAGTCGTGTAGTTTCTTTGTGCTTCATCTAGAGTCTTGCTAGCATAATAGATGGCGTGCGGAATCCAGCCAACTCTTTGGCCCAACACAACACCCATTGCCATGTCGGATGCATCAATCATGATCTCAAATGGCAAAGAAAAATATGGGGGCTACATTATAGGAGCATAAATGAGCTTTTCCTTCAAGTGGTTGAAGTCTTCAACACATTTGTCATAAAAGTGAAATTCAACATCTTTCTCCAGCAAATGACAGAGAGGTCTCAAGATCTTACTAAAATCCTTGATGAAGTGACGATAGAAGTCTGCATGTCCCAAGAAAGACCAGACATGTCTTACAGTAGAAGGAATGGTGAGAGTAGAAATGTGGCCCACCTTGGCCCTATCAACCTCAATGCCTTTAGGCACAATAAGATGCCTCTTTTCCAAAGATAGCACGAGGTGAACCTTGACACATCTCTCAAGAATGGTAGACAAGTGGAGAAAACACTCATAAAAGGTTTTACCAAAAACTGATAAATTATTCATGAACAATTCAAGTGAAAAACCAACCATGTTGGTGAAGATTGAGGTCACGCATCTCTGAAAAGTGGAAGGGGCATTACACAACCAAAATGGCATTCTCTGATAAGAAAAAGTACCACTAGGGCAAGTGATGTCATATTTTCTTGGTCCGTAGGATGAACAACAATTTGGAATTACTCGGAGTATCCATCAAGAAAGCAATAGAAACTTTGCCCAAAAACCTCTCTAAAATCTAATCAAGAAATGGAAGAGGATAGTAGTCCTTCTTAGTCTTCTCATTGATATTTCTATAGTCTACACACATTCTCCATTTAGACTATTCTCTAACAGGCATCATTTCACCATCAACATTCTCTACCACTGTGATCTCACCCTTCTTCGGTACAACTTGGATGGGATTCTCCCATGTGCTATCAGAAATTAGATACATAATCCCCACATCAAACAACTTTACGACCTCTTGAGTCACAACTTCCTTCAATTTTGGGTTCAACTGCCTTTGCATTTGGTGGGTTGGTCTTGTATCATCTTCCAAATAAATCCTATGCACACAAATGGAGGGGTCAATACCCTTCAAATTAGCAATGACCCAAATGTTCTTCTTTAGGACTTTCATCAATCCCTCTTCTTGTTTCGCAGAGATGATAGAAGAAATGATCATCGGGAGGGTGTCATTTGAACCTAGAAATTCTACTTCAACCCTTCAGGGTGTAACTTGAGTTTAAGAGTTGGAGATTCTTCAAGAGAGTTCTTCAATGGCTTAGAAATTGATGGGAGGTCCTCGCTTGCCGCCACCAAGGCTAGCTTGTTCACTTCATCCTCTTCATAATCATCATTGGGGAACTCAACAATAGGCTCAAAACCTCTACCCTGAGTGGTAATCAGAATCCACACAGGTAGGCACTCGTCCACAATCTCATCAAGGAATTCAACAAGATAACAATCTTCTTCCGTGGCGCCTATCACCTTGGTTGTAGCATAAGACTTGAAGATGTTCAACCAGAACTTCATGTGCATGAATGTCACATACAGGGTGCTAGTTCTAATGTGGATCACTACATCATCTGTAGCCAAGAATGGCCTCCATAAGATGATATGTACTCTTCTTGTATCTTTTTCCATATCTAGCACAATGACGTCAGTGGGGAAGAATCCAAAAGTCTTATCATCAAGTCTAACTAGCACATCATCTACATTCCCTCTATGTGTCTTCACCGATCGGTTGGCCAACTGCAAAGTACAATGAGCTGGACCTAATTGTCCCATTTGGAGCTCGGCAAACATATCATATGGCATCAATTTCATGCTAGAACCCAAGTCTTGAAGGGCTTGGTCTATGCAGTGTGCTCCAATGTAACATGAAATGATAGGAACACCGGGGTCTTTCCTCTTTCTCGACATGGTGTGTTGTGGAATTGAGCTCACTTGCTCAGTGAGATTGACTTTCTTGGGCATTCTCCCCATTGTTTTTTCTTTTCAACGTACACTGATCTTTCAGAAACTTGGCATAGGAAGGGATTTGCTTGACCGCATCAAGTAAAGGAATGTTTATCTTCACTTGTTTGAAAGTTTTCATGATATCCTCAGTATGTTTTTTCTTTCTTCTCTCAACAGAGGTCTCATTAAGAGCATTAGGAAATGGGGGGACTTGGGCTCCCACCTGGCTTGGACCAACAAAATCATCAACTGGAATCACGAGAATCACAGTATCACTACTCGGTGTCACGGTATCAACTCTCATTCTTGTCATTGTATCATCAATCTAGATCTCACTTTCAACCTGTCTGATCACAGTATCACCTCTATCCTCACTGGTTGCACTATCAACAATAGTATCATGGGGCTGCTCCAAAGTCTAACCACTCCTCAAAATTGTCACCTCCTTCACATGCTATTAGGTAGAGGAAGAAGAAGCTTGTGGATTTAGTTGTGGCTGTTGAGGTGGTATTGGTCTTTGGTGGGGTGAGTTGGGATTTTAAAGGATGAACTGTGGTTGTGGTTGTTGTTGTGGTTGCAGTTGTTGTGGATGGGGGTGATATTGCGGAGGGGTTTTTTGGTATGAGTGAGGTGGAGGTGGAGCATATTGATAGTTGAGAGGATCTTGAGGAGGTGGTGGAGCATAGGGGTTTGGTGGTACTTGATATGAAGGTGGAGCATATGAACCTTGAGCATTTCCCAGGAAAGTGCCATCATTGTTCAGATTTGGCATTGGTTGAGATGGGAGTCTGCATTCCTCCCTCCTAGCAAGTGAAAGTGATATTTGATCCAATCTTTGCTCAAGAGGGTTAATGGACTGCCCATGAGAGGACACATCTTTCTTTACCTCATCCAGACTTCTCAATCTTCCAAGCACTTCATCTTCAAATTTTGAGCTACTGCCCTTGCCCTTGACCATCCTCATTTTATTGTTTCCATGAAAAATTAGGATGGTTTCTTCACTCAGGAGTGTATGTGTTGGACATAGGACCTTGATTGTTTTGGTTGCTAAAAGAGTGCAAAGCATGAACTTCCTCTTCTTTAGCTTCAACCGCCATGGTGGCATGACTACAGGAACCACCAACTTGGCTCTTCATCATATTCATCATGTCTGCCATCATCTTCATCATGTCGGGGTTGAAAGCAGTCCAGGCTGGAGCTACAGGAGGAGGTGGAGGGATGTAGTTCTGGCCACATTGTTCCCCTTTAGTAGAAACCCAATGGCAAGAATTTTCAGCAAGGTGTTCAAACAATGGCCACGACTTCTCAGGTGATTTTGCAATGAATGTGCCTCCACATGACAAATCAACATTGTTCTGGCTTAAATCTTCAAGCCTGATGTAGCAATCTTGGACCAACTTCCACAAGGGTACCTCATAATGAGGGCAGACATGCAGGAGCTTCTAGAACCTTTCCCACACCTCATAGAAAGGTTCGTTTTCCTTTTGGGAGAAAGCGATGATACATTTTCGCATTTGGGTCAACTTGGCAATTGGAAAGAACTTTTTGAGAAACTCATTTTTGACCATTCCAAGTCACCATCTCTGGCTTTGAGATGTACCATTTCTTTGCCTTTTCTTTTAGGGAGAATGGGAAGAGAGTCCTTCGTATGGAGTCATTGGTGGCAGCGGGGGTGCAGAAGGTGGAACAAGTCTCAAGGAAGGTGTCGATATGATGGTAGGGGTTTTCATTCTCCATCCCATAGTAGGTAGGGAGGAGTCCAAGAAGTGCGAGTGGAATGGAGAATTGTTGACCTAGCATTTGGTCAACAAGGGTGTCAATGGGGGAATTGTAGTTCCCCGGGGTGAAATACTCGTGGATGGGGTGGTTGGGTTGCAGTTGAGCATTTCCATGAGGTTCATTTTCTGCCATGTGGGATGCTTGGTGTTTCTTGTGGCGGATTGGCATCTCCTCCTACCTATCTTAGGGCCATACAACACCAAGTCAGTGCAAGTAGAATGTGTATAGTGCATTCACATCTTTCACCTACACAATACAAAAACAATTAACAAGAAACCAATTTAGAATGGCAGTATGCAAAAGTGAACAAAGAATAAAGAATAGCAATGACAAGGGCTGTAGGAAGGGCTAAGATACATTAACTAGCTAGGCTGAGCGCCTCTATCCCTGGAAAAGGTGCCAAAAAGCTTGGTGCGGTATTGCATGCACGTATGATCTTTCGATATTTAAAGGTTCCCCAAACTAGGTTCACTCACAACACTAAAATATGGTCCTGCAAGCGCACAAGGTCATGTTATAGCATAGATGAGAGGCAAGCAAAGGGGTCAAACCATAGGGATAGAGGGGGTACTAGAGCTTAGTTGGTGTTTGCTACATTCCTAAAGTGGATATTAGGGTTGTAGGGTTTAAAATGGGTTTTGGTTTGATTACACTAAGCAAGTAAAGGCAATATGAAAACTAGATTACCAAAGACTAGATTATCCTAGGAAAGATGGGTCTAAGAAACTAGATTAAGAAATAAACTAAACACGAGCAAGATGATCTACACTACTCTATAAAATCAATTAGCAACTAGGAACTAAGCTAACCACTAGAGGAAGCAAGAATCTAGGCTAACCCTAACTAGCAAAACTAAGAAATTGACTACAATGAACAAAGACAGTTAATCTAAACTAGCATTAACAAGCGAGAAGACTAAGGTGGGTTCAAGCAATGGATTGGGTAGGTGGGCCATTTGGGAATGTGGTTTGATATTAATTTGGGGGGGGGGGGTCAACATGGCATGCATATATCACAATTCAATCTAGATTACTAAACCAAACAACAAGGCAAGTGCTATTAGAATGTACCCTATCCTACTAGTTAGAGAACTAGGGTTAGGTGTAATTCTAGTAGGACTTGTCAAGTCTAGGTTTCTAGGGTAAGTGGTATTAGGGAAATTGAGAGCCAAGGGTAGGAATGGGAGTAGATATGAGGGTTTTTCACCTCATGTTACTAGCCATCTAGCCTTTAAGAAGCTCTAGGAAATTACACTAATCACACTTACACTAGCTACTTAGATCTCACACTCACTTGTAGAAGAAGGGATATGTATGTAGGAATAAAGGGGGCTAGCTAGGGATTCACTAATTGGACCTACAAGTCATTACTAAGATTGCTACATACATTCCAATTTCTCCTAGAGGCTAAGTGTCATCAAACATCTCAAAGCAAGCAATCCATGTTAAAAGCACAAATCGCATGCAATAAAATAGGAACTGAGATACAAAGCAAGGGGAAATAATCATAGAATGAAATCATGTTCATTACAAGTTATTTTCCCCCAACATGGTATCAAAGTCACATTTTAACCCCAAACGTCCCACCACTAGGGGCTTAGCTAGACATAATCAAATAAAAGATAAAAGAAAGGGGAAGAAGGGGATAGGACTCCATGGAGCTTGAAGTAGATCTTCATTCTTCACCTCCTAGATTTTGTAGGTCGACCTCCTTCCTCCAAGGTGGATGGTGGGAAGTGGATGATGGGCATGGAAATTAAGGAGGTTATGGTAGGAAACCTATAAAACTAGGTTTCTATGGTGGAAATGAGGTGGAAATGGTGGATGGAGAGCATAAATGCAAGGGGAATACAATGAATGCTCAAGAGAGGGTGAGGAGGAGTAATGGAAGCTGGTGGAGTCTAACCTTCATGTTGTGGCCACCACCTATCTATATATAGGTGATGGGGAAGCACTAGGGTAAGTAGGGGAAAAGTAGGAAAATTAGTGGTGAAAATGGGTAGGGTTAGGTGGTCACCACGGGCGTGTTGAGGTACCACAACCGTGGTGGGGGTTTCATGGCATGTCTATGGGTGGTGGAATGACTGAGGTGGGAATTGGAGTGGAAATGATAAGTATGTATGTTGGCCACGACAATGGCGGGGTTCCAAGGTCGTGGTAGGTAGGGGGTACCACGGCCATGTTGGGGACCAAATTCATGTTCAAAGAGTAGGCCATGGGCAAGACAGCTTGGAGTTCATTGTGTCTTTAGTTCACCATGGGCGAGGTGGTCTTCAAGGGCCACGGCTGTGGTGATGTCCATGATCGGGGTCATTCACATGTAAAATGGACCAATTCCATATTGATTTTGGGGGACTTTGTGCACAAATTGCCACGGCCGAGGTGATGATCACGGGCGAGTTGGAGTGTGTTGGCCACGTCCGTGGTGGGGGCCACGAATATGGGGTCTTCAGTGGCCATGGCCATTTTGAGCTCCACGGTCGTGATCATTCATGTGTAAATTGAGCACATTCCCTGGGACTTTTTGAGCATAATTGCCACAACTGTGGTGAAGTACCACAACCGTTTTGAGGCTTTTTTGTACTGATCTCTACCTCATATTCTTCATCAAGCCTCCTTTTGCTTTGAATTGCCCTTGTACATCCAAGGAAAGCTCAAGGAAGAGATAGATCCACTCTTGGGGTATAAGACCCCATAGACGTCCTTCATCTCTCTCCCATGCATCAATGCATGAATAAGTGCCCTGAAATACACACAAAAGGAGGCATAAGTGCATTTATCATACAAGATCATATTGTGGGGAATAACTTCTAATCTAAACTATTTAGATGTGATTATCATGTAAAAAGGTGTTGGGTTTTAGGGGAGGCAGAGAAGGCAGCGGAAACAAAAAAAATTCTCCCCCAAACCCGGAATAAGGAAATGCGTCAACGTCTATATAATAGGAAAGGATGGATTGTGGAATCATACCTTGTCCCAAGGCTTGCTTGGCGACAATACTTCGTGCCTTGCGCAGTCGTCAAATCTGGTCTTCGACGGTGTCTGTGCAGCTCCTGGTCGCACCGGGACTGACGACTCCTACTCTTACCAGACTCTCGGATGACAGTTGTCCTCCTGAGCGGCAGTGACCTCCCGCCTCTGAAGTAGTCCACACGGACCACCTGGAACTCCACACTCCTTGTCCCATAAGGAAGTGGAAGGATTCACACCCTCCTATTGATGTACTAGTCACCAACACACTCTCCTGCCTCCAGTTGCAACTGCAGTTGTCCTTCCCTTGTTGCACCTCCCTTCGCGGGAAGCACTTGCTCAGGCTCTCTCTCGGTTACCAAAACCAGAGAGAACGACAACTTTTCAGAGCAACTCGTTGCACTGAGTTATACTTTGAGAAGCCCCCAATACCCCTATATATAGGAGGGTCATGGGACAGGGTTCTCCATCCCAGGCAATGCGGGACTAAAAGCAGGAGTAGAAGGGTTCGAGATCTTCCACAAAAGCAACCAACTCGCAGCCTGAACCGATCGGTTGGGACCTGAGCCGATCATTTGGGACCCCCAACCGATCGGTTGGTGCCCTGAACCGATCGGTTCACGGTCCTGGTCTGACTCAAAATGACTTTCCTTCTTTTGTTTCTAATTGGTATCGAATACCAATCCTATTCCCAATCAAATTGGGCAATTGAAACGAAAAGAAAATTCTCACCAATCCTACTTTCCCAACTTGCTCAGTTGCACCAGTTGAATCGATCGTTTCAACACTTGAAGCAATCAGTTCACCCTGGATTTGAGCCGATCGGCTCAACACTTGAGCCGACCGGTTCGGCAACCTCAATCGATTGGTTCAACACTTGAACCGATCGGTTGGGAGTGCAGGTTGTGCAGAATCAGTCAATTGTGATTTCAATCAATCCGATACTCCAATCAATATGTCCAACACCTTGAACACTATGATATTGAGCTATCAATCAATTGAGTGTTTAATTGAACTACTAAACTTCTTTAGTAATCAATCTAAACCTTGCTTGTGGACAAAAATCCTCTTCTAGGTTAAATCCTATGTGTGTGACCCTGCAGGTCCATTTCACATTGGCAGTGAAAGTCCATAACACTTATGACTTCACAAGCAAAGAGCGGTGCCTAGTCACACATCAGTGCTACCCAAGTAAAAGTAGAAAGTTGGAGAACAACTTTCAATCCTACAATTTGTGAATGGTGTTACAGTGAATGTATAATTCCTTTGTCACTGATATCCCGAATGAACTCGAGGCATGGAACAGTCATCCTGTCAATGTTCATTCACTTTCTTGATCTCAGAGTAGACTGGAAGAGATTTGTATGACATCAATATCACATACTGATTCACACATGCATGCACACCTTTCTCAATCCTACTCATCAAGTGGCCATGGATATCAAACTCCCTCAGGAGGGACAAATCCCATATCTATCACTCACCCCTCAAAAGCCCCATGTGTCAAAGCCACCCAATCATCACCTTTATAACAACCCATGTTTCAGGACTGCGTTTGATGATGTCAAAGTGTGCCCAACGACATGTGTTGAGTGCAGTGATTTCAGGTCAAAGAATCACACTCACCACCATCACTGTGAGTATTGACTGTGACTACCATGTCATGGTTCCATGTGTCAAACTCACGGTGGGCCTGTCCGATACACTTGTTCTCTAACAAGTACCTATGTGTTTGGTTTGATATCTCTATATCATGACTAATGAGATTCTATCAACAACCAACACCACAATCTAGTCATGTATGTCATTGTTGTCTATCTACCTTCCACAATGACATCCGACTAGGGACATAATCAAGAATGTACAAACTCTTAGCATCTGTATGATCTCATCTTTCAGGTCCTCAACCTGAAAGCATACGTCATTGAGTATTTCACTATGATATCACCATGCCTTAATCACCATGGGTTCACTATGATACATCACCATGCCTTAATCATGAGTTCACTATGATACACTATCATAATCACTCAAAAGGATTTCAAACATTTGGTCCAAGTATTTCATTCATTGATCTCATCAAGAATTAACACTTTACCAAATTTGCACTTCATTTATGATAATCTTGAACACTTCAAGATATTCATATTGGTATTTCTCTAAACACCATTAGAAGTATTAGCATTTATTCCAATAGGTATGTAAATACATCACATGTATTATACCTAATAGGATAATCATTCTCCCACTACCTTTAGTGAAGATTGATTAATCATGTCTAAGATATTCATGTCTCTTACTGGTTCTCTAACCAAAAGAGTCTAGATTTATCCATCACATGGAAACTAGAAATGAATTTCTCATGATTGATGCTAATTTGATTGTTTGAGTTATCAATAACTTTTAGGTATCATTTTATCTTATGCATATCAAATACCACAAGATTAACAAGGCATTGCCACAAAGATCATATCTTTAAGATTGAAACATCAAATTTATTAATTGCCATCATTGTCATACAATATGCAAGAATAAAGTGTTTCTATCTATTGGAAAATATGAAATAGCAGTTCATAACTGTATTACATGCCTTGTAGGCTGAAAATAAACTAAAGTACTCCTATCTATGGTGGCAACACTTGCCCCAATTATGAGTGCTTTACACTTTACATCTTGGTATCATATACCTCAAAAGTGTTACAAGTTTACTTTCATGACACCTTTAAGTAGAGACATCAGTTGCCTCCTTCTTCTTTTGTTCTTCCAGATAGAGAGGACAATTCCTTTTCCAATGTCCTGGATTTTGAAAATGGTGGCAATTTCCTTTCTTGGTCACGCCTCCCTTGGCCTTGAGAGCTGAAGACGGCTTGGACTCCTGGCTAGCATCAGAACCTTTCTTATCTTTACCCTTGCCCTTACGCTTGGACTTGCCTTTCTTGCTTGTGATCACCATCACAGGCTTAGGCTTGTCCTTCTTCATATGTATCTCGACTGTCCTCAACATGCCCAACAACTCTGACAGTGGCCTATCAAAGTTGTTCATGTTGTAGTTCATCACAAACTGACTGTAGGATTCTGGCAACGATTGTAGTATCACGTCAGTAGCCAACTCTTGGCTCAGTGGAAATCCCAGTCTCTGTAGGTTCTCCACATACCCAATCATCTTGAGTGTGTGAGGACCAACTGGATCTCCTTCTGTCATGACACACTTGAACAACGCCCTAGAAACATTGTATCTCTCTTGCCATGCCTGATCTTCATACATGTTCCTGAGATGTTGAATCATCTCGATGACACCCATGTTCTCATGCTGTCTCTGCAACTCATGGTTCATAGAACATAACATCAAGCACTTTGCATCAATGGCATCATCAACATGCTTCTTGTAAGCATCCCTTTCTGCCTTTGGTGCATTAGGAGCGGGTTCCTCTGGAATTGGAGTATCTAGGACATAGAGCTTTCGCTCTTGAGTGAGAACAATTCTTAATGTCCGATACCAGTCATGGAAGTTTGTCCCATTTAGGTTGTCCTTGTCAAGGACCGATCGCAATGAGAAGTGATTGTTGTTTGTCATCATTTGTACTACAAAAGGAAATATGCAATTTTAGTCCAAAAACTCATTTTTGACTTATTTCATTGATTTGAAAATTTGACGATATAATTAGGCCTTTAATTGATTATCGCTCCCACTATTTTACTTCAAATTGATAGCCCTCACCATCAATTCGGAAGATTGCAGTGTACAACCTTCTAGCGGGCAAGATCCTGAAATCCTCTAAGCCATGGACCAGCTAGGGCTGTCACCCACAACATAGATCTCTCAGGTAGGCAACTTTTGCCAATTGCATCATATGCAACTCTTGATAAGATGTCATATGCAAGTCCTTGCCATGATCATCTCCATGCCTCAAGGTACTAGATCCCATCTAGATCACCTTGTTAAGTCTGACCCAAAGCAAACACGATGAATATGCACCCTGCTAGGGCAGACCCACACATTCATCCTTCATGCTTCCACGAGATAGACGGTGCACCACGCTAGGGCGTGCCCACACTTGGTCGATCAAGCTTTTCATGTGTGTCGCATTTGGAAGGCATCTAAAACTTAATATTTAATGAGGGATTTTGGTTTTTATATACATATACATATCCAATCACCACAATACATAGTATGTATCATATACATGCTATATCCCACAGAAAACATGCACAAACGATAAAAAACGATGATTATGGCCATCCTAATGTGATTCCTTGAGCCAAGAGGAATCACGGTCATCTAGGTCTACATCACATGCAACCTGTACAAGATGAACATTTGTGCTTTGCCTTCAGAGTAGATCAACTCATCACATGATTGACTTGCTCGTTCTGGCCCAGTTGTCTGGGTGCCACCAGCTGATCGGTTGGCTCCTCCAACTGATCGGTTCGCCTGGTCGTCGTGCATCTCCTTCTGGCCGCCACCCGCTTGTCTCGCTCCTCGAATCGGTCATCAACCGACCAGTTCACTCCTTGAACTGATCGTCTGGATCGTCAACCGATCGGTTCACACCTTGAACCGATCGTCTCAGTTGTCGTCTGGATGTCCGCCATTCTTTGACATAACAAGAGATAAAATCTATCCTAATATTACATTGTTTAAAGGGAAACCCCGAGTTACATTCGGGGGGAGCAAAGATAGGAAAGAATCTCGAATTATTTCGAGTTACATCAGGAATAGGAGAGGGAAGATCAGTGCGCAGACCGAGATGCAAGCAACCACACACAACCAATCACAAATAGGGTTTATTGGCCATAATCATGCTATACATCCACCACAAAACTCGTTTAAGGGTGACACGTATCGAGTGAATTAATAATACATATCATATATGTAATTGGTATTTGTGGATTTAGGATTGGACCTGTATAAAGCCAATATTATTCGCATCGTATGCAATAAATAAAGGCGACAAACCAAAATCGATCATGTTGATATTCCTAAAATATAGAACAGTTGACGTGGCTCTGATACCACTGTTGGGTTTTAGGGGAGGCAGAGAAGGCAGCGGAAACAAAAAAAATTCTCCCCCAAACCCGGAACAAGGAAATGCGTCAACGTCTATATAATAGGAAAGGATGGTTTGTGAAATCATACCTTGTCCCAAGGCTTGCTTGGCGACAATACCTCGCCCTTGCACGGTCTTCAAATCCGGTCTTCGACGGTGTCTGTGCAGCTCCTGGTCGCACTGGGACTGACGACTCCTACTCATACCAGACTGTCGGATGACAGTTGTCCTCCTGAGCAGCAGTGACCTCCCGCCTCTGAAGTAGTCCACACGGACCACCTGGAACTCCACACTCCTTGTCCCATAAGGAAGTGGAAGGAGTCGCACCCTCCTATTAACGTACTAGTCGCCAACACATTCTCCTACCTCCAGTTGCAACTGCAGTTGTCCTTCCCTTGCTGCACCTCCCTTTGCGGGAAGCACTTGCTCGGGCTCTCTCTCGGTTACCAAAACCAGAGAGAACGACAACTTTGCAGAGCAACTGGTTGCACTGAGTTGTACTTTGACAAGCCCCCAATACCCCTATATATATAGGAGGGTCATGGGACAGGGTTCTCCATCCCGGGCAATGCGGGACTAAAAGCAGGAGTAGAAGGGTTCGAGATTTTCTACAAAAGCAACCAACTCGCAGCCTGAACCGATTGGTTGGGACCTGAGCCGATCGTTTGGGACCCGCAACCGATCGGTTGGTGCCCTGAACCGATCAGTTCACGGTCCTGATCCGACTCAAAATGACTTTCCTTCTTTTGTTTCTAATTGGTATCGAATACCAATCCTATTCCCAATCAAATTGGGCAATTGAAACAAAAAGAAAATTCTCACCAATCCTACTTTCCCAACTTGCTCAGTTGCACCAGTTGAATTGATCGTTTCAACACTTCAAGCAATCAGTTCACCCTGGATTTGAGCCGATCGGCTCAACACTTGAGCCGACCGGTTCAACAACCTCAGCCGACCAGTTCAACACTTGAACCGATCGGTTGGGAGTGCAGGTTGTGCAGAATCAGTCAATTGCGATTTCAATCAATCCGATACTCCAATCAATATGTCCAACACCTTGAACATTATGATATTGAGCTATCAATCAATTGAGTGTTTAATTGAACTACTAAACTTCTTTAGTAATCAATCTAAACCTTGCTTGTGGACAAAACTCCTCTTCCAGGTTAAATCCTATGTGTGTGACCCTGCAGGTCCATTTCATGTTGGCAGTGAAAGTCCATAACACCTTGACTTCACAAGTAAAGAGCGGTGCCTAGTCACACATCAGTGCTACCCAAGTGAAAGTAGAAAGTTGGAGAATAACTTTCAATCCTACAATCCGTGAATGGTGTTATAGTGAATGTATAATTCCTTTGTCACAGATATCCCGAATGAACTCGAGGCATGGAACAGTCATCCTGTCAATGTTCATTCACTTTCTTGATCTTAGAGTAGACTGGAAGAGATATGTATGACATCAGTATCACATACTGATTCACACATGCGTGCACGCCTTTCTCAATCCTACTCATCAAGTGGCCATGGATATCAAACTCCCTCAGGAAGGACAAATCCCATATCTATCACTCACCCCTCACAAGCCCCATGTGTCAAAGCCACCCAATCATCACCTTTATAACAACCCATGTTTCAGGACTGCGTTTGATGATGTCAAAGTGTGCCCAACGACATGTGTTGAGTGCAGTGATTTTAGGTCAAAGAATCACACTAACCACCATCACTGTGAGTACTGACTGTGACTACCATGTCATGGTTCCATGTGTCAAACTCACGGTGGGCCTGTCCGGTACACTTGTTCTCTAACAAGTACCTATTGTTTGGTTTGATATCTCTATATCATGACTAATGAGATTCTGTCAACAACCAACACCACAATCTAGTCTTGTGTGTCATTGCTTTCTATCTACCTTCCACAATGACATCTGACTAGGGACATAATCAAGAATGTACAAACTCTTAGCATCCATATGATGTCATCGTTCAGGTCCTCAACCTGAAAGCATACGTCATTGAGTACTGTCATTCTCTAGAAATTCAATTTGTTCTATCACTATCTCATATGACTGAACCAGAAAGAATTGGAAGCTTGCCTTTGATGTTTATCAAATCAATCATAATGTATCCCACCAATCATCCCATGATTGGCTCTCAGGGCATACATACCAACAGACTCCCACTTGCACTGCGAGCCAATCACCATTGAATCATATTCATAGTGATCTTCAAACATGTCCCACATGTTACTGTGCTCTAGCACCAATATAGTGAGTAATGACAACATCTTGCCAAAGTCAGTATAAATTGCATGTCTCACATCTCTTCGTTGTACGTCACACGTATGAGACGGAGTTGCCGTAATATGTGATCTAGTATTCCTTTTCTAACCTTTAGCCACATTGTATGATCAAGGATTCCAAACTTATCATCAATGAGCGGAATATCTTTAAGTTCAACGCATGAACTTCCATATGCATATAGTATCTACTGCTGTTCTTTAACGTATAGATACTCGGCATTTCTTTTCAAATGGTTTTATTGGAACACTTCCAATTATCAACAAACTTTCACTTTTATACATCCTATGTATATTTTGCGATTAATTTTTCTGTCCTTTTGGAAGTTCGCATCAATGTAACTCTTTACATCGAACTCTTCCTTATCTCCATAGAACTAGTACTTCTCAAGCACTTATCAAGTTCTTATGGTATTCCATTAACCCTTACTGGAAGCAGACAGACATCCACTCGTCATGTCTCACATACGAGTTATCAGGATGAGCACATCATATTGTCATGTCGTACATACAAGATGATGGATGCATTTTATTCTTGCCATGTCCATACATGCAAGATAATGGGATGATTACATACATTATAGATCCATATCTATTATTAGTGTTCCCATTCTTCATAAGAATTGGACACCTGGCCTTGGGATACTAGCTCCATGTAACATGGACAAGTTCTCTCCCACTTAATCTGTGTATACTGAACCCTTCAGTATAGATTGCCAATGTATGTTTTCTCTTCTTTTAGGTCAAGAGGTTTTTGAGAACTATCTCTATAGATATCTATTCCTATCACATAGGAAACATCTCTATTCCCTAAAGATAATTTCCACTTTTGGATTTCCATTCTAGAACATTTCCATTTCACATCAACATGTGGAATGTGAATACACTCCCACTAAATCACATATCCCTTCTTTATCTTTGACATATCAGTCAAACCCTTTGACTATATTATCAAAGAAAAGATCCAATTCTTGAGTTTCTTGTACTGAATCAATCACATTGATTAGTCCATTGTAACTTATAGACTTCATTTGCATTAGTGGATTCATAAACCTTATAGGTTGTGTCACGTACACATCCTTGTTTTATTCCTCATAGGAATGCGGTTTTAGTATCCATATGCCAAATGCCTTAGTCATTAAGTTGCAATCAACAAGCATCATCCTTCTCAAAATGTTATCCATGTGTCTTAACACTTAAGACTCATTTTGCACTTATGGATTTCATCCAATGAGTGCTACCATCAAGGTCATACCTTATGGTTGACATGGATGTCATTTAGGATGTAATGGTCATAAACCATATCTCAAAATTCGGTTCCTCATATTCATCTAGGTAGTTGACTCATCATATGAACAACTTATCACATATATAATTGAGGTGTATCGGTTAAGGATAAGAACTCACAACCCTTGTGATTCTTAATTTCTTTTATTAGTGTGGGGTATTCTTTTATTAAGAAGAATTCAGTTATTCGATAATCATTCTCTAACTCCTTAGAGTATGATTCCTTCTAGATTTAGACATCACCATGCCTTAATCATGAGTTCACTATGATACACTATCATAATCACTCAAAAGGATTTCAAACATTTGGTCCAAGTATTTCATTCATTGATCTCATCAAGAATTAACACTTTACCAAATTTTCACTTCATTTATGATAATCTTGAACACTTCAAGATATTCATATTGGTATTTCTCTAAACACCATTAGAAGTATTAGCATTTATTCCAATAGGTATGTAAATACATCACATGTATTATACCTAATAGGATAATCATTCTCCCACTACCTTTAGTGAAGATTGATTAATCATGTCTAAGATATTCATGTCTCTTACTGGTTCTCTAACCAAAAGAGTCTAGATTTATCCATCACATGGAAACTAGAAATGAATTTCTCATGATTGATGCTAATTTGATTGTTTGAGTTATCAATAACTTTTAGGTATCATTTTATCTTATGCATATCAAATACAACAAGATAAACAAGGCATTGCCACAAAGATCATATCTTTAAGATTGAAACATCAACTTTATTAATTGCCATCATTGTCATACAATATGCAAGAATAAAGTGTTTCTATCTATTGGAAAATATGAAATAGCAGTTCATAACTGTATTACATGCCTTGTAGGCTGAAAATAAACTAAAGTACTCCTATCTATGGCGGCAACACTTGCCCCAATTATGAGTGCTTTACACTTTACATCTTGGTATCATATACCTCAAAAGTGTTACAAGTTTACTTTCATGACACCTTTAAGTAGAGACATCAGTCGCCTCCTTCTTCTTTTGTTCTTCTAGATAGAGAGGACAATTCCTTTTCCAATGTCCTGGCTTTTGACAATGGTGGTAATTTCCTTTCTTGGTCACGCCTCCATTGGCCTTGAGAGCTGAAGACGGCTTGGACTCCTGACTAGCATCAGAACCTTTCTTAGCTTTGCCCTTGCCCTTGCCCTTGCGCTTGGACTTGCCTTTCTTCCTTGTAATCACCATCACAGGCTTAGGCTTGTCCTTCTTCATATGTATCTTGGCTGTCCTCAACATTCCCAACAACTCTGACAGTGGCCTATCAAAGTTGTTCATGTTGTAGTTCATCACAAACTGACTGTAGGATTCTGGCAACGATTGCAATATCACGTCAGTAGCCAACTCTTGGCTCAGTGGAAATCCCAATCTCTGTAGGTTCTCCACATACCCTATCATCTTGAGTGTGTGAGGACCAACTGGATCTCCTTCTGTCATGACGCACTTGAACAGCGCCCTAGAAACATTGTATCTCTCTTGTCGTGCCTGATCTTCATACATGTTCCTGAGATGCTGAATCATCTCAATGACACCCATGTTCTCATGCTGTCTCTGCAACTCATGGTTCATAGAACATAACATCAAGCACTTTGCATCAATGGCATCATCAGCATGCTTCTTGTAAGCATCCCTTTCTGCCTTTGGTGCATTAGGAGCGGGTTCCTCTGGAATTAGAGTATCCAGGACATAGAGATTTCACTCTTGAGTGAGAACAATTCTCAATGTCCGAAACTAGTCATGGAAGTTTGTACCATTTAGCTTGTCCTTGTCAAGGACTGATCACAACGAGAAGTGATTGTTGTTTGTCGTCATTTGTACTACAAAAGGAAATATTCAATTTTAGTCCAAGAACTCATTTTTGACTTATTTTATTGATTTGAAAATCTAGCGTGCAAGCTCCTGAAATCCTCTAAGCCATGGACCAACTAGGGCTGTCACCCACAACATAGATCTCTCAGGTAGGAAACTTTTGCCAATTGCATCATATGCAACTCTTGATAAGATGTCATATGCAACTCCTTGCCATGATCATCTCCATGCCTCAAGGTACTAGATCCCATCTAGATCACCTTGTTAAGTCCGACCCAAAGCAAACACGATGAATATGCACCCTGCTAGGGTAGACCCACACATTCATCCTTCACGCTTCCACAAGATAGACGGTGTACCACGCTAGGGCGTGCCCACACTTGGTCGATCAAGATTTTCACGTGTGTCGCATTTGGAAGGCATCTAAAACTCAATATTTAATGAGGGATTTTTGTTTTTATATACATATACATATCCAATCACCACAATACATAGTATGTATCATATACATGCTATATCCCACAGAAAAAATGCACAAATGATAAAAATGATGATTATGGCCATCCTAATGTGATTCCTCGAGCCAAGAGGAATCACAGTCATCTAGGTCTACATCACATGCAACATGTACAAGATGAACATATGTGCTTTGCCTTCAGAGTAGATCAACTCATCACATGATTGACTTGCTCATTCTGGCCCGGTTGTCTGGGTGCCACCAGCCGATCGGTTGGCTCCTCCAACCGATCGGTTTGCCTGGTCATCGTGCATCTCCTTCTGGCCGCCACCCGCTCGTCTCACTCCTCGAACCGGTCATCAACCGATCAGTTCACTCCTTGAACCGATCGTCTAGATCGTCTCAGTTGTCGTATGGATGTCCGCTGTTCTTTGACATAACATGAAATAAAATCTATCCTAATATTACATTGTTTAAAGGGAAACCCCGAGTTACATTCGGGGGGAGCAAAGGTAGGAAAGAATCTCGAATTATTTCGAGATACATCAGGAATAGGAGAGGGAAGATCGGTGTGCAGACCGAGATGCAAGCAACCACACATAACCAATCACAGATAGGGTTTATTGGCCATAATCACGCTGTACATCCACCACAAAACTCGTTTAAGGGTGACGCGTATCGAGTGAATTAATAATACATATCATATATGTAATTGGGATTTGTGGATTTAGGATTGGACATGCATAAAGCCAATATTATTCGCATCGTATGCAATAAATAAAGGCGACAAACCAAAATCGATCATATCAATATTCCTAAAATATAGAACAGTTGATGTGGCTCTGATACCACTGTTGGGTGTTAGGGGAGGCAGAGAAGGCAGTGGAAACAAAAAAATTTCTCCCCCAAACCCGGAACAAGGAAACGCGTCAACGTCTATATAATAGGAAAAGATGGTTTGTGTTATCATACCTTGTCCCAAGGCTTGCTTGGCGACAATACCTCGCGCCTTGCGCGGTCTTCAAATCCGGTCTTCGACGGTGTCTGTGCAGCTCCTGGTCACACCGGGACTGACGACTCCTACTCGTACCGGACTGTCGGATGATAGTTGTCCTCCTGAGCGGCAGTGACCTCCCGCCTCTGAAGTAGTCCACACGAACCACCTGGAACTCCACACTCCTTGTCCCACAAGGAAGTGGAAGGAGTCACACCCTCCTGTTGACGTACTAGTCGCCAACACACTCTCCTACCTCCAGTTGCAACTATAGTTGTCCTTCCCTTGCTGCACCTCCCTTTGCGGGAAGCACTTGCTCGGGCTCTCTCTCGGTTACCAAAACCAGAGAGAATGACAACTTTGTAGAGCAACTGGTTGCACTGAGTTGTACATTGAGAAGCCCCCAATACCCCTATATATAGGAGGGTCATGGGATAGGGTTCTCCATCCCGAGCAATGCGAGACTAAAAGCAGGAGTAGAAGAGTTCGAGATTTTCCACAAAAACAACCAACTCGCAGCCTGAACTGATCGGTTGGGACCTGAGCCGATCGTTTGGGACCCCCAACTGATCGGTTGGTGCCCTGAACCGATCGGTTCACGGTCCTGATCCGGCTCAAAATGACTTTCCTTCTTTTGTTTCTAATTGGTATCGAATACCAATCCTATTCCCAATCAAATTGGGCAATTGAAACAAAAAGAAAATTCTCACCAATCCTACTTTCCCAACTTGCTCGGTTGCACCAGTTGAATCGATCGTTTCAACACTTGAAGCAATCAGTTCACCATGGATTTGAGCCGATCGTCTCAACACTTGAGCCGACCGGTTCAGCAACCTCATCCGACTGGTTCAACACTTGAACCGATTGGTTGGGAGTGCAGGTTGTGCAGAATCAGTCAATTGTGATTTCAATCAATCTGATACTCCAATCAATATGTCCAACACCTTGAACATTATGATATTGAGCTATCAATCAATTGAGTGTTTAATTGAACTACTAAACTTCTTTAGTAATCAATCTAAACCTTACTTGTGGACAAAACTCCTCTTCCAGGTTAAATCCTATGTGTGTGACCCTGCAGGTCCATTTCACGTTGGCAGTGAAAGTCCATAACACTTATGACTTCACAAGTAAAGAGCGGTGCCTAGTCACACATCAGTGCTACCCAAGTGAAAGTAGAAAATTGGAGAACAACTTTCAATCCTACAATCTGTGAATGGTGTTACAGTGAATGTATAATTCCTTTGTCACGGATATCCCGAATGAACTCGAGGCATGGAACAGTCATCCTGTCAACGTTCATTCACTTTCTTGATCTTAGAGTAGACTAGAAGAGATATGTATGACATCAGTATCACATACTGATTCACACATGCGTGCACGCCTTTCTCAATCCTACTCATCAAGTGGCCATGGATATCAAACTCCCTCAGGAGGGACAAATCCCATATCCATCACTCACCCCTCAAAAGCCCCATGTGTCAAAGCCACCCAATCA
The DNA here is from genome assembly GCA_963693085.1 of Alisma plantago-aquatica. Classification (NCBI taxonomy): domain Eukaryota; kingdom Viridiplantae; phylum Streptophyta; class Magnoliopsida; order Alismatales; family Alismataceae; genus Alisma; species Alisma plantago-aquatica. Next base: position 782,023,551 of record OY856410.1, read on the forward strand.
TCACCTTTATAACAACCCATGTTTCAAGACTGCGTTTGATGAAGTCAAAGTGTGCCCAATGACATGTGTTGAGTGCAGTGATTTCAGGTCAAAGAATCACACTTACCACCATCACTGTGATTACTGACTGTGACTACCATGTCATGGTTCCATGTGTCAAACTCACGGTGGGCCTGTCCGGTACACTTGTACTCTAACAAGTACCTATGTGTTTGGTTTGATATCTCTATATCATTACTAATGAGATTCGGTCAACAACCAACACCACAATCTTGTCTTGTGTGTCATTGTTGTCTATCTACCTTCCACAATGACATCTGACTAGGGACATAATCAAGAATGTACAAACTCTTAGCATCCGTATGATCTCATCGTTCAGGTCCTCAACCTGAAAGCATACGTGATTGAGTACTGTCATTCTCTATACATTCACTCAGTTCTATCACTATCTCATATGACTGAACCAGAAAGAATTGGAAGCTTGCCTTTGATGTTTATCAAATCAATCATAATGTATCCCACCAATCATCCCATGATTGGCTCTCAGGGCATACATACCAACAGACTCCCACTTGCACTGCGAGCCAATCACCATTGAATCATATTCATAGTGATCTTCAAACATGTCCCACATGTTACTGTGCTCTAGCGTCAATATAGTGAGTAATGGCAACATCTTGCCAAAGTCAGTATAAATTGCATGTCTCACATCTCTTCGCTGTACGTCACACGTATGAGACAGAGTTGTCGTAATATGCGATCTAGTATTCCTTTGCTAACCTTTAACCACATTGTATGATCAAGGATTCCAAACTTGTCATCAATGAGCGGAATATCTTTAAGTTCATCGCATGAACTTCCAGATGCATATAGTATCTACTGCTGTTCTTTAACGTATAGATACTCGGCATTTCCTTTTAAATGGTTTTATTGGAACACTTCCAATTATCAACAAACTTTCACTTTTATACATCCTATGTATATTTTGCGATTAATTTTTCTGTCCTCTTGGAAGTTCACATCAATGTAACTCTTTACATCAAACTCTTCCTTATCTCCATAGTACTAGTACTTCTCAAGCACTTATCAAGTTCTTATGGTATTCCAGTAACCCTTACTGGAAGCAGACAGACATCCACTCGTCATGTCTCACATACGAGTTATCAAGATGAGCACATCATATTGTCATGTCGTACATACAAGATGATGGATGCATTTTATTCTTGCCATGTCCATACATGCAAGATAATGGGATGATTACATACATTATAGATCCATATCTATTATTAGTGTTCCCATTCTTCATAAGAATTGGACACCTGGCCTTGGGATACTAGCTCCATGTAACATGGACAAGTTCTCTCCCACTTAATCTGTGTATACTGAACCCTTCAGTACAGATTGCCAATGTATGTTTTCTCTTCTTTTAGGTCAAGAGGTTTTCGAGAACTATCTCTATAGATCTCTATTCCTATCACATAGGAAACATCTCTATTCCCTAAAGATAATTTCCACTTTTGGATTTCCATTCTAGAACATTTCCATTTCACATCAACATGTGGAATGTGAATACGCTCCCACTAAATCACATATCCCTTCTTTATCTTTGACATATCAGTCAAATCCTTTGACTATATTATCAAAGAAAAGATCCAATTCTTGAGTTGCTTGTACTGAATCAATCACATTGATTAGTCCATTGTAACTTATAGACTTCATTTGCATTAGTGGATTCATAAACCTTATAGGTTGTGTCACGTACACATCCTTGTTTTATTCCTCATAGGAATGTGGTTTTAGTATCCATATGCCAAATGCCTTAGTCATTAAGTTGCAATCAACAAGCATCATCCTTCTCAAAATGTTATCCATGTGTCTTAACACTTAAGACTCATTTTGCACTTATGGATTTCATCCAATGAGTGCTACCATCAAGGTCATACCTTATGGTTGACATGGATGTCATTTAGGATGTAATGGTCATAAACCATATCTCAAAATTCGGTTCCTCATATTCATCTAGGTAGTTGACTCATCATATGAACAACGTATCACATAGATAATTGAGGTGTATCTGTTAAGGATAAGAACTCACAACCCTTGTGATTCTTAATTTCTTTTATTAGTGTGGGGTATTCTTTTATTAAGAAGAATTCAGTTATTCGATAATCATTCTCTATCTCCTTAGAGTATGATTCCTTCTAGATTTAGACATCACCATGCCTTAATCATGAGTTCACTATGATGCACTATCATAATCACTCAAAAGGATTTCAAACATTTGGTCCAAGTATTTCATTCATTGATCTCATCAAGAATTAACACTTTACCAAATTTTCACTTCATTTATGATAATCTTGAACACTTCAAGATATTCATATTGGTATTTCTCTAAACACCATTAGAAGTATTAGCATTTATTCCAATAGGTATGTAAATACATCACATGTATTATACCTAATAGGATAATCATTCTCCCACTACCTTTAGTGAAGATTGATTAATCATGTCTAAGATATTCATGTCTCTTACTGGTTCTCTAACCAAAAGAGTCTAGATTTATCCATCACATGGAAACTAGAAATGAATTTCTCATGATTGATGCTAATTTGATTGTTTGAGTTATCAATAACTTTTAGGTATCATTTTATCTTATGCATATCAAATACCACAAGATAAACAAGGCATTGCCACAAAGATCATATCTTTAAGATTGAAACATCAACTTTATTAATTGCCATCATTGTCATACAATATGCAAGAATAAAGTGTTTCTATCTATTGGCAAATATGAAATAGCAGTTCATAACTGTATTACATGCCTTGTAGGCTGAAAATAAACTAAAGTACTCCTATCTATGGCGGAAACACTTGCCCCAATTATGAGTGCTTTACACTTTACATCTTGGTATCATATACCTCAAAAGTGTTACAAGTTTACTTTCATGACACCTTTAAGTAGAGACATCAGTCGCCTCCTTCTTCTTTTGTTCTTCTAGATAGAGAGGACAATTCCTTTTCCAATGTCCTAGCTTTTGACAATGGTGGTAATTTCCTTTCTTGGTCATGCCTCCCTTGGCCTTGAGAGCTGAAGACGGCTTGGACTCCTGACTAGCATCAGAACCTTTCTTAGCTTAGCCCTTGCCCTTGCGCTTGGACTTGCCTTTCTTGCTTGTAATCACCATCACAGGCTTAGGCTTGTCCTTCTTCATATGTATCTTGGCTGTCCTCAACATTCCCAACAACTCTGACAGTGGCCTATCAAAGTTGTTCATGTTGTAGTTCATCACAAACTGATTGTAGGATTCTGGCAATGATTGCAATATCACGTCAGTAGCCAACTCTTGGCTCAGTGGAAATCCCAGTCTCTGCAGGTTCTCCACATACCCAATTATCTTGAGTGTGTGAGGACCAACTAGATCTCCTTCTGTCATGACGCACTTGAACAACGCCCTAGAAACATTGTATCTCTCTTGTCGTGCCTGATCTTCATACATGTTCCTGAGATGCTGAATCATCTCAATGACACCCATGTTCTCATGCTGTCTCTGCAACTCATGGTTCATAGAACATAACATCAAGCACTTTGCATCAATGGCATCATCAGCATGCTTCTTGTAAGCATCCCTTTCTGCCTTTGGTGCATTAGGAGCGGGTTACTCTGGAATTGGAGTATCCAGGACATAGAGATTTCACTCTTGAGTGAGAACAATTCTCAATGTCCGATACCAGTCATGGAAGTTTGTACCATTTAGCTTGTCCTTGTCAAGGACCGATCACAACGAGAAGTGATTGTTGTTTGTCGTCATTTGTACTACAAAAGGAAATATGCAATTTTAGTCCAAAAACTCATTTTTGACTTATTTGATTGATTTTAAAATTTGACGATATAATTAGGCCTTTAATTGATTATTGCTCCCACTATTTTACTTCAAATTGATAGCCCTCACCATCAATTTGGAAGATTGCAGCATACAACCTTCTAGCGGGCAAGATCCTGAAATCCTCTAAGCCATGGACCAGCTAGGGTTGTCACCCACAACATAGATCTCTCAGGTAGGCAACTTTTGCCAATTGCATCATATGCAACTCTTGATAAGATGTTATATGCAACTCCTTGCCATGATCATCTCCATGCCTCAAGGTACTAGATCCCATCTAGATCACCTTGTTAAGTCCGACCCAAAGCAAACACGATGAATATGCACCCAGCTGCTAGGGTAGACCCACACATTCATCCTTCACGCTTCCATGAGATAGACGGTGCACCACGCTAGGGCGTGCCAACACTTGGTCGATCAAGCTTTTCACGTGTGTCACATTTGGAAGGCATCTAAAACTTAATATTTAATGAGGGATTTTGGTTTTTATATACATATACATATCCAATCACCACAATACATAGTATGTATCATATACATGCTATATCCCACGGAAAACATTCACAAATGATAAAAATGATGATTATGACCATCCTAATGTGATTCCTCGAGCCAAGAGGAATCACATTCATCTAGGTCTACATCACATGCAACCTGTACAAGATGAACATCTGTGCTTTGCCTTCAGAGTAGATCAACTCGTCACATGATTGACTTGCTCATTCTGGCCTGGTTGTCTGGGTGCCACCAGCCGATCGGTTGGCTCCTCCAACTGATCGGTTTGCCTGGTCGTCATGCATCTCCTTCTGTCCGCCACCCGCTCGTCTCGCTCCTCGAACCGGTCATCAACCGATCAGTTCACTCCTTGAACCGATCGTCTGGATCGTCTCAGTTGTCGTCTGGATGTCCGCCGTTCTTTGACATAACATGAAATAAAATCTATCCTAATATTACATTGTTTAAAGGGAAACCCCGAGTTACATTCGGGGGGAGCAAAGGTAGGAAAGAATCTCGAATTATTTCGAGTTACATCAGGAATAGGAGAGGGAAGATCGGTGCGTAGACCGAGATGCAAGCAACCACACACAACCAATCACAGATAGGGTTTATTGGCCATAATCACGCTATACATCCACCACAAAACTCGTTTAATGGTGATGCATATCGAGTGAAATAATAATACATATCATATATGTAATTGGGATTTGTGGATTTAGGATTGGACATTATAAAGCCAATATTATTCGCATCGTATGCAATAAATAAAGGCGACAGACCAAAATCGATCATATCGATATTCCTAAAATATAGAACAGTTGACGTAACTCTGATACCACTGTTGGGTTTTAGGGGAGGCAAAGAAGGCAGTGGAAACAAAAAAAATTCTCCCCCAAACCCGGAACAAGGAAACACGTCAATGTCTATATAATAGGAAAGGATGGTTTGTGGAATCATACCTTGTCGCAAGGCTTACTTGGTGACAATTCCTCGTTCCTTGCGCGGTCTTCAAATCCGGTCTTCGACGGTGTCTGTGCAGCTCCTGGTCGCACCGGGACTGACGACTCCTACTCGTACCAGACTGTCGAATGACAGTTGTCCTCCTGAGCGGCAGTGACCTCCCGCCTCTGAAGTAGTCCACACGGACCACCTGGAACTCCACACTCCTTGTCCCACAAGGAAGTGGAACGAGTCGCACCCTCCTGTTGACATACTAGTCGCCAACACACTCTCCTACCTCCAGTTGCAACTACAGTTGTCCTTCCCTTGTTGCACCTCCCTTTGCGGGAAGCACTTGCTCGGGCTCTCTCTCGGTTACCAAAACCAGAGAGAACGACAACTTTGCAGAGCAACTGGTTGCACTGAGTTGTACTTTGAGAAGCCCCCAATACCCCTATATATATAGGAGGGTCACAGGATAGGGTTCTCCATCCTGGGCAATGTGAGACTAAAAGCAGGAGTAGAAGAGTTCGAGATTTTCCACAAAAGCAACCAACTCGCAGCCTGAACCGATCGGTTGGGACCTGAGCCGATCGTTTGGGACCCCCAATCGATCGGTTGGTGCCCTGAACCGATCGGTTGGTGCCCTGAACCGATCGGTTCACGGTCCTGATCCGGCTCAAAATGACTTTCCTTCTTTTATTTCTAATTGGTATCAAATACCAATCCTATTCCCAATCAAATTGGGCAATTGAAACGAAAAGAAAATTCTCACCAATCCTACTTTCTCAACTTGCTCGGTTGCACCATTTGAATCGATCGTCAACACTTGAAGCAATCGGTTCACCCTGGATTTGAGCCGATCGGCTCAACACTTGAGCCGACCGGTTCAGCAACCTCAGCCGACCGGTTCAACACTTGAACCGATCGGTTGGGAGTGCAGGTTGTGCAGAATCAGTCAATTGCGATTTCAATCAATCTGATACTCCAATCAATATGTCCAACACCTTGAACATTATGATATTGAGATATCAATCAATTGAGTGTTTAATTGAACTACTAAACTTCTTTAGTAATCAATCTAAACCTTGCTTGTGGACAAAACTCCTCTTCCAGGTTAAATCCTATGTGTGTGACCCTGCAGGTCCATTTCACGTTGGCAGTGAAAGTCCATAACACTTATGACTTCACAAGCAAAGAGCGGTGCCTAGTCACACATCAGTGCTACCCAAGTGAAAGTAGAAAGTTGAAGAACAACTTTCAATCCTACAATCCGTGAATGGTGTTACAGTGAATGTATAATTCCTTTGTCACTGATATCCCGAATGAACTCGAGGCATGGAACAGTCATCCTGTCAACGTTCATTCACTTTCTTGATCTCAGAGTAGACTGGAAGAGATATGTATGACATCCGTATCACATACTAATTCACACATGCGTGCACGCCTTTCTCAATCCTAAAATAGGGTTGCATCAGCATCACAGGTCGTGACGGCCACCCACCACAACATATCATCCTGGTCATCTTCAACCTAAGGTCACACATCTAAAGCAATACTAGAAGGTGTAACACATGGCAACAACTAATAAGACTCCTTTCTTCAAAATAGGATTCGAAACTACCAAGAAGAACTACTAATCATGCAAGGGGTAATGTTCTAGAGATAGAAAACAAGATAGAATGTAAGGTATGATAATAACAAAGAGGGTTTAGATTTATATAACCCACCTCAAAGATCACCACCAAGATCCAAGATCCAAGCTCCAAGGTTAAGCTCCAAGCTTTACAAGTTCAACGTAGAAGATGATCTTCCAAGCTTGGTCACTAAAACACCTCCCAAAGAAAGAAGATGGAGCCAAGGTTAGGAGGGTTCAGGATGAAACAAATATACCTAAGATCCATGGCCGAGAAGAATAAAGAAGGAGAGAAAGAGAGATAGAAACCATGGCTTACCAAGGTAGAAGATGAAGGGAACACCACAAGCTTGGGACTCATCCACCAAGCTTCCAAGAGAGGTCTTCTAGATCAAGGTTGTCCACTAAGGAAGAGGAAATCATAGATGGTAAAAAGGATTCTCTTGCATGGAGAGAAAGGGGCATATATACTAGAGGGATGAGAGAGGTATCATGGAAGAGGTGTCACCACCTTAGGAGTTTAGGTGCCACTTGCCCACGAGAAAGAGCCACATGCACAACACCATACAAATAAAGTGATAAGATATATGTCTCACCCACTAAGTCACCTATCATGGTCAAGCCTGATACCACATCTCCACACACCCATAAACTGATAGGGTGATATCCAAGACACCCAAAAATTGATACAAGGCCTATCCAAGGCTCCCAAGCCCGAGACAACACTTCTAGCGCAAGGCACACTTCAAACATGTGCCTAAAACATCACCAAGGGTGTCACCACACAACCAAGGTCCAAACAATGTGACCATCTCTCTCTCTCCTCAAGATGATGCCAAGAGAGATAAGGAACACACTAGAGGTGGCAAACTTGTACATTAACCCTAATCTTGGGTAAATTGCAATTTACACCAAAAACCTCTCCACAAAACACAAGCATCCAACAAACTAGCTCAAAACAAGAATTCAAGCTTCCAACATGCCCTAATTACATCTCAGATAATTAGACCAAGGTGCTAAGAAAAATTCTTAAGAAAAACAAATAGGGTTATCCCAAGACGTGGGTCAGGGTCCTTACAAGCCATAAACCCTTAACAGGGATTTCGCCCCCAAAATCCTAAGAGAAAAGGGAGGGATACTTCCTCCTCATCTCTTCCTCAAGCTCCCACATGGCTTACTCAACATCATGGTGATACCAAAGAACCTTCACAAGCACAAGATCCTTCCTTTTCAACTTCTTCACTCTCTGGTCAAGGATCAACACTGCACCTTCCACATAGGTCATATCTTCATCAAGCTCCACCTCCATAGGCTGCAACATCAACTCAACATTCAACCCCTTCTCAAAATGACGAATCCGCTCATCTTCTGTGGAAGCCATGTGAGGACAGAACCTCAAAGCCTCCATAAACCTTGCTTCATACTTGTTGATCGTCATGGATCCCTGTCGAATCCTCTCAAACTGGCTGATCTTTTCATCAAGATACTTTCGAGGAAAGTACCAACTAACAAACTCACGTCAGAACTCCTCCCAACTGATCACAACATCAGGTCTCCTCTCCTCCTCTATGGCCCACCAATGGTCAACACCCCCCCTCAGGAGGTACACCACATGCTTCATATTATCCTCTTAAGGGATACTCAAGATCTTAAAGGCCTTCTCAAGCTTGATAAGACATAGATATGCATCCATCGGATCAGCCTTCCCCACATACTCCACTGCTCAAACATGACAAAGCCACTCAAAAGTCTTCCCAGTATCCGAAGATTCAGTATGGGGAACTGGTTCCCTAGGCTGAGGTGCAGGCATTCTGTCTGCCATACGAGTCATAGTAGCCATAAAATTCCCAAAGAGAGATTGAAAGGTAGGATTTTCAACCATGCCTGGGTCAAACTAGGGGACTTCAGGCACCCGATATTCTCATGCCTGGTTCCTTACACCACCAACTGGTGCAACAACACTACTCTTGAAAGCATGTTCTTTGTGTTCTCCAGACATCTTTAAGCTTACTTCTTCTACAAAAGTTGGAGGACATTAGAACAGACACAAACCCTAGGCCTAGGTCCCTATAGACTCAACAAACCTAAAGCTTCGATACCAACCTGATTGTGACGTCCCGTGCCACACAAAAATGAGATTACTCAAAACAAAACTGTGGAAGGAGATTAACAAATAGATTATTGGAAAAACACTAAAAATTAAAACTATTTTTCATAAAATTATCAAAAAAACAAGAACTTTTACATATACGTACTTTCATGCCTCAAAGCACCTATATGTAAAATTTCTTGTTGTTTAGTAGTTTTATGAACAATGGTTTTAATTTTTAGTGTTTTTCCAATAATATGTTTGTTAATCTCCTTCCGCAATTTTGTTTTGAGTAATCTCACTTTTGTGTGGCCCGAGGTGTTAGATAAGGGGAATATGGTAGTTAAATTTTTGTTTCCCATGCCTTCTCTACTACCATATTTCCCTATAGTGGTATCACAATGATGTCAATTTACTATGTTTCAAGATAATCGATACAATTGGATTTTTGGTTTTTCATTTATTTATTGAATGTGATGTGAATATTTAAACTGATTAAAGTGCATATCTGATTAAATACCATATACGATCCCAAACTGTATATGCAATTTACACATTTCACCCTAAAAGTTGGTTTTGACAGTGCATGTGTAGCATGGTTATGGTCAATAACCCTAAATATTTGTGCATGGTGGTTGTGGTTATTTATTCCTATTTTATATCTATTTTCATACTGAGCCTCTACCTTATCTCCCTATTGTATAAGTATTATTCTCTCCTACCTTTGCTCCCCTCGAATGTAACTTGAGGTTTCTCTATTATCATGTAATATTAGGATAGTTTAATTTATTGTTACGGTGAAGAAGTTGAACTGCTCATTTCCTAGGATGAGTCGGTCGACTGGAGGACCAAGGAGGACAAATGGTAGGAGGTGTCGAACCAATCAGTTAGAGGCCCACCCGATCGACTGGAGGATCAAGATGATGGTGGATCCATGACTAGATGACCAGGGAGATGACCAACTGACCATCCAGGAGGCAAGCCGATCAATTCAAGGGTTGAACCGATCAACTCAGGTCAGCAAGTACAAATCTTCATTAACAATAGGTTTTTGCATGAGATGTAGACCCTAGGTGGTATTAATTCCTTATAGATCCAAGGGATTACAATAGTATGGCCATAACCATCTCTTATGTTTGATTACATGTTTTTTCTGTGGGATATAGCATGTATATGATACAAACTATATGTATGTGGTGATTGGATATGTATATGTATTTATAAATACAAACTCCCTCACATAACATATTAAGTCTAAGATGATTTCCATTAGAAACACACATCAAAAGCTTGATCAACTATGCATGGGCACGCCAAGCGTGGTGCGCTATCCATCTTGTGGAAGTGTGATGGTAGCAATGTTGGCTTGCCAAGCGGGGTGCATTGCTATCATGTTAGCTATTGGGTTAGACTTAACTGGGTGTCCTTATTGATATTAAGCACCTATAAGCATGAAGAAGACTACGACAAAGAGTTTCTCTTATCATCTATCTAAGAATTACATAAGATGGAATTGGCAAATATTTCCTACCTTAATAATTGTTTATGCACATTGGTGTTGGTCGGGTAGTAATTGAATTGTTTTGGATCTTAGAGCACTAGAAGGTTGTACGATGCAATATTTTGAATTTATATCAGAGGCCTATCAATTTGAATTAATTTAGTGCAAGAGATCATTAAAATTAAATATCATTAAATATTATTCAAATCAAATCAAATGAAATGTGTTTTGACATAATGCAATTTTCTCTTGTAGATTCAAATAACAATCAAATTGTTGTTGTGAGGATAAACTTAATGAGACAAATTTTCACGACTGGTTTTGGACATTGAGAAGCGTTCTCAATGATGAGCATAAGCTCTTTGTCCTAGAAACACCAGTGCCAATAATACTTTCTCCTGTTGCGCTAAGGGTTGAAGTGGATTCTTACTTGAAGCATGTCAATAATGCCTTGGACATAAAGCATCTTATGCTAAGTTGCATGAACTATGAGTTGTATGAGTAGTGTGAAGACATGGGAATACTTGAGATGGTAAAATATTGCAAGGATATGAGCCATAATCATACAAAGAAAGAAAGGTACAATGTCTCGAAGGCGCTCATTGAGTGTAAAATGACAGAGGGAGACTCAGTAGAGACCCATGTGCTCAATATGATTGTACATTTGGACCATCTAGAAGAACTAGGATTGTCTTTGAGCCAAGAGTTGGCCACATATATGATTATCCAATCATTGCTTGAATCATATAGCCATTTTATTGAGTGTTACCACTTGGATAATATGGCCATACCATTGTCTGATTTGCTTGGCATGTTGATTAATGTCGAAGCAAGAATGAAGAAGGACACATCTGTGCTAATGATTGGCGGAATGGAGTCCAAGGATGAAAGCAAGACCATGAAGAGTTCTGAGGCTAAGCATAAATCAAGGTCTTGTGCACTCAAGAAAAGGATAAAAAAAGTACAAGAGGAATATGTTCTTTGTACTTGAAGGCATTCAGGAAGAAGAATACGGGGATCGAGAACTCCATTGCAGGCATATAAGTTATTGAGATAAACTTATCTAATTCTTCGCCTTGGATACTAGATATCAAATGTCTGTCTCACATACACTCGAATATGCAGGATCTGAAATGAAGTAGGCCTTTAAGAAAGGGTGAGGTCAAACTATGAGTTCCAAATGGAGAAAGAGTTGTTTCCACTACTACATTTGGAACCTATAGTTTATCTCTATTGAAAGTGCTTGTAATAGAGTTAATTAACTACTATTATGTACCTACCATAAATAGAAGCATCATGTCTATATCTTGTATGGACAAGGTTGAATATGAATTTCATATTGAGAATGGTCGATGTTCTATTTCAAAAGATGGGATCTTTTATGGAAGTTCCTCAATCTTATAGTCTTTATTTGCTAGATCTAAATACATATATTTATAACATAAATACCAAAAGACTAAAACTAAACAAATCAAATGGAACATATCTTTGACATTGTCATCTAGGTAACATAAATGAGAATCACATATCTAGACTCCATAAAGATGGTTATCTGGACTCTTTTGATTTCAAAATAATAGAGACATGTGAATCTTGTTTATTGGGAAAGATGACCAGGACTCCTTTCATTGGTAAAAACAAGAAGGTATAGTGATCTATTAGGACTCATACATATTTGGATGTATGCGGCCCTTTTAGAAAAATTTCTAGAGGTGGGTATCACTACTTCATTACCTTCACTGATGACTTCAGTAGGTATGGTTATGTTTACCAAATGAAACATATATCAGAAACCCTTGAAAAGTTCAAGGATTTCATGAAGAAGTACAGAACCAACTTAGTAAAAGTATTAAGGCACTTCATTCTGATTGAGGTGGAGAATACATAAGTCAAGAGTTGGAGGACCTTCTGCAAGACCGTGGTATTGTATCACAATGGACTCCACTGGAACACCACAGCAATATGGTGTATCACAAAGAAGCAATCGCACATTGCAAGATATTTTGCAATCAATGATGAGTTTAGTTGAACTTTCAATTGCCTTCTGGGGTTTTTTCTTGAAACCACAACATTTACACTAAACTAAGTACCATCTAAATTGATTCAAAAGACACCATATGGGATATGGCATGGGAAGTGTCCCAATGTGTCTTTTATGAAGATTTGGGATTGTGAAGCTTATGTGAGAAAGTAGTTTCCTAAAAAGCTTGGACCCAAATCAGACAAATGTTATTGTTGTTGGATATCATAAGGAAACTAAAGGATATTACTTTTATTCCCTATCTGACAATAAACTGTTTGTTTCCAGAGATGCTTCATTCCTACAAAAGAATTTTATTTCAACAGGAATCAGTGGGAAGAAAGTAGAACACGAAGAGGTTCAAGACCAACATGAAAACATTGAAACTGTAGATGAACAAGAGGGACAAGGAGAATCACAAGTTGTTATGGAATCTCAAATTCCTCAAGTGACATAGGAACCTCATAGATCTAGTAGGACACACCTTGAACCAAAAAGATTTGGTTATCTAGTGACTCAATAAGGTGGTGAGATGGTCATAGATGATGAACCAACTACCTATCTAGAATCTACTGAGGGACTATAGTCTGAGAAATGGCTTGAGGCTATGAGATCTGAAATGGAATCCTTGAACACCAACAAGGTATGGAACTTGGTAGATCAACCTAAAGGGTTAAAGACCATAGGGTGCAAAAGGGTCTTCAAGAAGAAGATTGACATGGATGGTAAAGTACAAAACTGTAAGAGCAGATTGGTTGCAAAGGGTTTCAGACAAATTCAAGTTGTTGATTATGACGAAACCTTTTCTCTAGTTTCCATGGTTAAGTCCGTCATGATCATGCTTTCCATTGCAGCTTAACATGACTATGAGATTTGGCAGATGGATGTTAAAACTGCATTCCTTAATGAGAATTTTTTTAGTATGTGTACATGACACAACCTGAGGGATTATAAATCCAAAGGATGAGAATAAAGCTTGTAATCTACAAAGGTCAATCTATGGATTGAAGCAAACATCTTGGACATGGAATCTTCGATTATATGAAATAGTCAAAAAGTTTGGCTTTAGTCAAAGTGAAGATGAACCTTGTGTGTACAAGAAGGATAGTGGGAGCATGATAGTATTCCTAATATTGTATGTATGTGACATACTATTAATGGGGAATGATATCCCTACTTCATATATGGTAAAGACCTAGATTGCAAATGCATTATCTATGATGGACTTAGGCAAATCATCATATATTTTAGGAATAAAGATCTATAAAGATGAATCTAGAAGGCTTCTTGGACTAAGTCAAAGTATATACATTGACAATGTGTTGAAGAGGTCCAACATGGAGGATTCAAAGAGAGGAAACCTACCCATGACTCATGGAGTTACCATCTCTAGATCTCAATGTCCCAGTTCTTATGAAGAAAGCAATCACATGAGTAGGATTCCATATGCATCTATAATGGGATCCATCATGTACACAATGTTATGTACTTGTCCTGATGTATCATATGCCTTGAGCATGATGAGAAAATATCAGTCAGATCTAGGTGATGCTCACAGACAGCTGTGAAGACATTCTTAGTTCCTTGTCTATGACGGAGAGGAAAAGTTGGTGGTAAAGGGTTACATATATGTAACATTCCAAATTGACAAAGATGATTACGATCATAATCAAGATTTGTGGTTTGCCCTAACAATAGAGTTGTGATCTAGAAGAGTTGCAAGCAAGAGACATTTGTGGATTCTACAATAGAGGTTAAGTATATTGATATATCAAATGTAGTAAAGGAGGCTATCTAGATTAAGAAGTTCATTCAGAACTTACAGTGGTTACAAACATTAGCGATGCAATTGAGCTATATTGTGACAACAATGGAACTCTTACGCAAGCTAAGGAGCCCATATCACATCAACATTCCAAGCATATAGGGAGGCATTTCCATCTCATATAGGAGATCATATAGTGAGGAGATGTGAAGATTTGCATAGTACCAACCGAGAACAATGTTGTTGACCCCTTGACAAAAGCACTTACACAGAAGAAGCATGATGGTCATGTTAGATCACATGGAATCAAATTCATGGGTGAGTGACTCTAAGTGCTGGTGGGAGTCTTTTGGTATGTATGCCTAGAGAGCCAATCATATGATGATTATAATGGCATAACTTGTAAATGATTTGATTTATTAAAGGCAATGCTCCAATTTGTTCTTTTTATTCAATTATGATATAATGATGTAACATAATAAATGTCTAAAGAATGATATTACTCAATGATGTCTATCCTTTGTACTTGAAGGCATTCAGGAAGAAGAAGATGGGGATAGAGATCTCACCTTTAGGTACATACAATATTAAGATACACTTATCTACTGCTTTGTATTGGGTACTAGATACTGGATGTGGATCTCACATATGCTCAGATATGCATGATCTGAAAAGAAGTAGGCCTTTAAAAAAGGATGAGGTCAAATAGAGTTGCAAATGGATCAAGATTTGTTTCCACTACAATTTGAACCTATAGTTTATCTATGCCCACATGGCTTGTAATAGAGTTTATGTACCTTCCATAAATAGGAACATCATGTCTACATTTTTTTCTGGACAAGGATGAATATGAATTTCATATTAATAATAGTTGATGTTGTATTTCATAAATGGGATCTTTTATGGTAGTGCCCCAATGTCTTATGGTCTTTATTTTCTAGATCTAAAGACATATATTTATAACACAAATACCATAAGACTAAAACTCAACAACTCAAACAAAACATATCTTGGGCATTGTTTTTTAGGGAACATAAATCAGAATCACACATCTAGACTCCATAAAGATGTTTATCTAGACTCTTTTGATTTTGAATCAATAGAGACATATGAATCTTGTTTATTGGGTAAGATGATCAAGAATCCTTTCACTAGTAACAATGATAGGGCTAGTGATCTATTAGGACTCATACATACTGAACTATGCCACCTTTTCAAAACAACTGCTAGATGTTGGTATCAATATTTCAATACCTTCACTGATGACTCAGTAGGTATGGTTATGTTCACCTGATGAAAGATAAGTCAGAAACCCTTGAAAAATTCAAGGATTTCATGAATGAAGTACATAACCAACTTGGCAAAAGTATTAAGGCACTTCATTCAGATCAAGGTGGAGAATAATTAAGCCAAGAGTTTGAGGACCTTCTACGAGACCATGGTGTTGTATCACAATGGACTCCACCTAGAACAACCCAACATAATGGTGTATCAAAGAGAAGGAATCACACATTGCTAGATATGGTGCGATCAAACATGAGTTTAGTTGAACTTCCTACTACCTTCTAGATTTTTTCTCTTTAAACAACCACATTTATACTAAAAGGGAGTACCATCTAAATTGGTTCAAAAGACACCATATGAGATATGGCATGGGAAGCATCCAAAACCATCTTTTATGAAAATTTGATATTGTACAACTTATGTGAGAAAGCAGTTTCCTAAAAAGTTTGGACCCAAATCGAACAAATGTTATTTTGTTGGAAATCCTAAGGAAACCAAAGGATATTAGTTTTATTCCCATATGACGACAAAGTGTTTGTTGCCAAAGATGCTACATTCCTAGAAAAGGAATTAATGTTGGTATGTATGCCCAGAGAGCCAATCATATGATGATTGTTCTAGGGAATGATATAATTCGATGGCGTATGTCTTCAAATATGTGACTTGAACAATGAGAACATACAAATGTTAAGAGTATACATATTCATTATGTCCCTAGTCGTATGTTGTTGTGGAAGGTTGATAGACAACAATAACACATAATACTAGAGTGTTCTTTGGTTGATGAGAGAATCCCATTAGTCATGATATGGCGATATCAAACCAAGCTTGTAGATACATGTTAGAGAATAATGTATCAGACAGACCCACCATGAGAGTAACACATGGAAACCATTTCTATGGTGGTCATAGTTAGATCTCATAGTTTTGGTGGTGATTGTGGTTCTTAGACCTAAAGTCACTATATTTATCACATGTCGTTCAGTATGATTTGACATCATCAAACATAGTCATGAATAATGGTTACCATAAATGTGATGTTTGGGTGATTATGACACATGGGGAGTGATTGTGAGTGATGTAGATGGGATTTGTCCCTCCTAAGGGAGTATGATATCCTAGGCCTCTTGGATTAGCGAGGCTGAGAAATGCATGGCCATGCACATGTGAGTTAGTATGTGATAATGAGCTTACATATATCGCATACAGTCTGCTATAGAAAGAAACATAGATTGAATGTTGAAGAGGTCAATAGATCCATGCCTCAAGTTCATTCTGGATATTAGAGACAAAGGAACTATACAAACATTGTAACACCATACACAGATTGTACGTTGAAGTTTCTCTCCAACTTTCCATTTACTTAGCAATGATGTGTGACTAGGCACCGCTCATTGCTTGTGATGTCATAATTGGTTATGGACATTCACTGCCAATGTAATATGGGACCTACACACACATAGGTATTGACCTAGAAGAGGAGTTTTATCTTGAATGATGATTGGATTTATTAGTAAAGTGTTTAGGTATTCAATTCAAACAACAAATCAACTGACTAGACTCCCAACTGATCGACTCATGTGATAAAATGACCATTTGGAGTGTCAGGTTGATTGGATATTGAATTGGCTAAGTTCTACATGAATCAGGGAACCAATCAATCGGCTCAATAGGTGAACCAATTGGCTCAAGTTGGGTGAGATGACCGGTTCACCTGGTGAATTGATCAGCTAGATCATGCCAATCGAAGGTTTTGGTAGCTTTTAAAATTTTGTGAGAAAAAGTTGATCCTTTCACTTTCTCAATTTGATTGGTCCAAGGAATTAATGTTTGGCATTATTTGGAAATAAATTTCCAAATTCATATGTGATTAGGAAACATGCAAAATATATGGTTCATATGGCAAACCGATTGGCTCACGTGTGAATTGACTGATTTAATACTCATAGGTTTTGAAGATTCATGATCTTTTGATCGCTTCCACTCCTACACAGACTGGGAACCCTGACCCAGACTCCTCCTACAAATCAAGGGGTACTGGGGGCTTCTCAGATACATGAGTTGACTCTAATAATTGTTTGTATTCTCTAGTTGTGGTAACTGAGAGAACCCAAGAAAGTCCTACCGATAAAGGGAGGGATAGCAATGGAGAACAATAGCAGGAGGGCAAGTTAGTGAATAGTACACCAATGGGAGGGACAACTCCTTCTTGTTTGTTCTAGCAAGACGACATGAGTTCTAGGTGGTCTGTGTGGAATTCTATAGAGGTGAGGTGGCATTTTCCCATAGTTAGGAGGACAATGACAACCAGCAATCCATGGAGAGATCATGAGCTTTTATAGACGTTGTTCAAGTTTGCTATCTGTGGAGGAGCCCCAAACGAGTCCCAGTGCAACCAAAAGATAGTTGTGCATCTACAATGATGGGGATAAGTTGTTGGACTTGCTCCGGGACTAGTTATATTCTTGAAACCATCATTTCCATCATATAGTTGTTGACACAATCCGTTGGTCTATGGGGAATATGGCAATAAAATTTTTGTTTCCACTGCCTACTCTGTAGCCATATTTCCATACAATTTATTTCCAAAGGAATCACTTGGAAGAAAGTAGAACTCAAAGAGGTTCAAGACCAACAAGAAAACATTAAACCATTATATGAACAAGAGGAACAAGGAGAATCACAAGTTGTTGTGGAATCTCAAGTTCCTCAAGTGATATAGGAACCTTGTAGATCTAGTAGGACATGCCTTGAACCTGAACTATTTGGTTATCTAGCAACTTAGGAAGATGGTGAGTTGGTCATAGATGATGATCCAACAACCTATATAGAATCTATTGAGCCACCACAGTCTGAGAAATGGCTTTAGGCCATGAGATCTGAGATGGAATCCATGAACATCAACAAGGTATGAACCTTGGTGGATCCACCTGAAGGGGTAAATCCCATAGGGTGCAAATGGGTCTTCAAGAAGAAGACCGACATGGATGGTAAAGTACAAAACTATATGATTGGATTAGTTGCAAAGGGTTTTAGACAAGATCTAAGTGTTGACTATGAGGAAACCTTTTCTCCAGTTTCCATGGTTAAGTCCATCAGGATCATGCTTGTCATTGCAGATTATCATGACTATGAAATTTGGTAGATGGATGTTAAAAACACATTACTTAACAAGAATATTTTGAGTATGTGTACATGACACGACCTGAGGGTTTTCTAAATTTGAAGGATGAAAATAAAGTTTGTAAGCTACAAAGGTCAATCTATACATTGAAGAAAGAACCTCGGAGCTAGAATCTTCAATTTGACGAAATAGTCAAAATATTTGGCTTTTGTCAAACTGAAGATGAACCTTGTGTGTATAAGAAGGTTAGTGGGAGCATGATAGTATTCCTCATATTGTATGTAGATGACATACTATTGATGGGGAATGATATCCCTACTTTATAGATGGTAATGATCTGGCTTGGAAATACATTATCTATGAATGACTTGGGCGAAGCATCCTATATCTTACGAAACAAGATCTATAGATATATATCTGGAAGGCTTCTTGGATTAAGTCAGAGAACATACATTGACAAAGTGTTGAAGAGGTTTAGCATGGATGTCTCAAAGAGATGAAACCTACCCATGACTCATGGAGATACCATTTCTAGAAAACAAACACATGGGTAGGATTCCATATGTATCTGCAATTGCATCCATCATGTACGCAATGTTATGTACCCGTCTTGATGTCTCATATTCCTTGATCATGACAAGTAGATATCGGTCACATCTAGGCGATTCTCACTAGACAGCCATGAAGAACATCCTTAAGTACTTGATAAGACCTAAGGACCAATTCCTTGTCTACGATTTAGAGGAAGAGTTGGTGGGAAAATGTTACATTTATGTAAGATTCCAAATTGAAAAAGATGATTATCGATCGAAATCAGAATTTGTGGTTTTCCTCAACAACAGAGTTGTGAGCTAGAAGAGTTCTAATCAAGAGACAGTTGTGGATTCTACAACAGAGGCTGAGTATATTGCTTCATTAAATACAGCTAAGGAGTTTGTCTATATTAAGAAGTTCATCTCAAAACATGCGGTGGTTCCAAGCATCAGCGATGCAATTGAGCTATATTGTGACAACAATGGAGCTATTGCACAAGCTAAAGAATCCAAATTGCATCATAATTCCAAGCATATTCAAAGGTGTTTCCATCTCATACAAGAGATCATACAAAAAGGAGATGTGATTATTTGCAGAGTACCAATCGAGAACAATGTTATTGACCCCTTGAGAAAAGAACTTTCATAGAAGAATCATGATGGTCATGTTAGATCACTTGGAAATGTAAGTGCAAGTGAGACTCAATTGGTATATATGACCAGAGAGCCAATCATATGATGATTTTAATGGCATAACTTGGAAGTGATTTGAATTATAATAAAGGCAATCTTACAATTTGTTCTTTTTTATCCAGTTATGAGATAATTATGTAACATAATAAAGGTCTAAAGAATGGTATTACTCAATGACGTATGTCTTCGGGTTGATGAGTTAAACAATGAGACCATACAAATGGTAAGAGTATAGACATTATTGTTATATTCCTAGTTAGATTTTATTATGGAAGGCTGATAGACAGTTATAACACACAAGACTAGACTGTGTGTTGGTTGATGACAAGATCTCATTAGTCATGATATGTGATATCAAACCAAACATATAGATACTTTTTAGAAAATAATGTATCACACAGACCCACCAAGAGAGTGAAACATGGAAACAGTTAGATGGTAGTTAGAATCATCTCTCATGGTGTTGGTGGTGATTGTGGTTCTTAGACCTAAAATCACTACACTCATCACATGTCATTCGGTGTGTATTGATATCATCCACCGTGACCTAGAATAAGGGTTGCCATAAAGGTGATGATTGGGTGCATTGTGACACATAGGGATAACTCTGAGTGATGTAGATGGGATTTGTCCCTCATATAGGAGTATGATATCTTGGACACTTGATAAGAAAGAATGAGAAATGTATGGCCATGCACATGTGAGTCAATATGTGATACCGAGCTTACTTATATCTTAGATAGTCTGCTGTAGTTCAAGGAGCATAGATTCACTGTTGAAGAGGATGACTACTTCATGCCTCAAGTTCAATTTGGATATCAATGACAAAGGAATTATGTAAACATCAAATTGTAGGTTAAAGTTGTTCTCCAACTTGCCATTTACTTGGTTAGCAATGATGTGCTGCTAGATACCTATGTTATCTTATGATGTCATAACTAGTTATGGACATTCACTATCAACGTAACATGGAACCTATAGTGTTACACACATAGGATACACTTGGAATATGATTTTGTTCATAAATAATGTTTAACTTGATTACTAAAGTGTTTCAGTATTTGACTTAACAACACTTTACTGACTGAACTCTAAATCGACCGGTTTAAGTGTTGAACCAATTAGTTAGAGTGTCAGGTTGATTAAAAATTACATTGTCTGAATTCTAGATGAAGCAAGGCATGAACCAATCGATTCACTTAGTGAAATGATTGGATCAAGGTCACAAAATGACAAATTCATTTGATGAACTGCCTTGTTCATGGATCAATTTGATTGCATCAAGGATTAGTGTTGACTTCGTGTTGTGCACTAATCGAATTATAATTTCCAATACAATTGCAATTGGGAAACAAGACATAATGATTGGTTCAAGGTTTTAACCAATTAGATAGCATACCAACCGATCGGTTCACCTATGAACCAATCGTATTGCCACTTACAAGTTGAGAAAATTTGTGAAATTCCAGTCCCTTCCACTCCTACACAGACTGGGAACCCTGACCCAAACCTCCTATAAATAGAGGGGTACTGGGGGATTCCTAGAGACACAACTCAATTTCTTCTGACAACAGTTGTCTTCTTTGGTTGTGGTAACTGAGAGAGCCCGAGCAAGTCCTACCCGAAAAAGGGAGGTACAACCAGGGAGAACAATTCTAAGAAAGAAAGTTGGTGCTAGTACACCAACATGGAGGGACAACTCCTTCCTGCCCTTTCTTCTAGAATGACAGGAGTTCCCGGTGGTCCGTGTCGACTACCATAGACAATGAGGAGGTCGTTGCCTGCTGCTAGGGGGACAACGTCAAGATTTCGTCTATGGTGATCAACCAGAAGTTGTTGTAGATAATGTTCAAGTGTGACTTGAAGAAAGGCGCATACTGCAATGAGGAAATTGTCAGTGGAATTGCTCCAGGACCAGGTATATCCTCTAAACCATCCTTCCTGTTATATAGTTGTTGACAAAATTTACTATTTCAAGGGGAATATGGTAGTTAAAGTTTTGTTTCTACTGCTTGCTCTACTGCCACATTTCCTTACAAGGCATCCCTTTTATTTGAAAAATGGTTACATAAAGGAACCTCGATTAGGAATGCATGTCTAGAGGTTTATTTATATTAGTATATGTACTAGGGATAGGTGTCTATCTAGTTTATATCTTATATTTTAAACATCACACATGACATGTCCTCTCTTTTTCTCATTGGTTAGTGTGCACCAATTCAGGGTTAGGAAGGAGATGTGACGAGAATAAAGACTTATGGTGCATATCTTCATTTCTTATTATTGCATGTGGAATGGGACATCCCCACTACTAGGTTGATGGGCGGTAGCTTAATAAGGCCTCACATCATCGGGTATGTTTCTGATCAACACATATCTAGGCATTTCATGAAGATGGTTAATACATATGACCTTAAACAGATAGACAACTGAACCTAATGCAATTAGATAGTATATTGGAATTAGTCATGCCAAGGTTATATTGGTCATGCATTTATTATTAAGATCTAAAGATGAATATACTCTAATAGAAGGGCTATTATGAAGGCTAGAAAATAATAATTTGTTTTAGGAAAATTGATAGTATTGAGGAATTTATGAATTTGATTAAAGTTTTAAATATATTTATATGCAAAATAAATGTGACCCTTTATTATAATATTAAGATAGTCAAATACATGGAGGTATGTGAGCCCCTAGATGGGTATTACTATGCTAGTTCATGAACATTTAAAGGATGAAATTTCTTTAAGGCGGGTAGGTTGTAACAACTCTAAAATTTCATATAAGAAATAGACCTAATTGAAAGTATTAGTCCTAAATTGCCTTTATGTTTAATAAGGTGAAACTCTAAGTTGAATTAATTTGACTTTCATATGCTCAATTATCTAAGTTGAAGTCATGGATACTTGTTAAACCCAAAATGATATGATATGGGTCAAAGATATCAGAAAACCCTAGAGTAACCCACTAATATAATAATTATATCTTGGTTTGATTCATATAATACACAAAATCATTCCCTAGTTATGTGATGATGACTAGTTAAAATTTTAAAAGTAAATAACCCCAATATGTACATGATATGTCCCCATTATTTGCATAAGAGTATTTAATATAATATTAGAGCTTCCCTCAACTTTTGATAATATAATTCCTTTTTTAGAAGTTGTTAATGCATTAATTACCAAAACTACCCATTGTAATAGATTATATTATTCCCTAGATGAAACCCAAAATCCAATCAGATTTTTTGATTCCTCATTTTTGAACTAGCAAATGTGTCAAATTTCATAAGAATTGGATAGACCTAGTTTTTACTAGTGAACATTAGGAAGAAAGGAGATATTTATACATTAACTCAAGTAACTATTTATTTTTTATCGACAACTAATATATATCTACATAATTCTAGGTTTATGATTTGTCGCATATACATCACACACTATGGTTGATCTTTTGGGGTCTCTTGGAGTCATCAGACTGTGATCTAATGGCATGTACCCTTTCTTCCTCCTCCTGTCTTTCTCACAACAGGAAGCAAAACCACAATGAGTTCTAAATTCCCATAGATCTCTCTTGAATCCACGATTCTCAATTTTCTAGCCACTAACATCTCCAGAGGTCATTCTGTGTCCAAATAACAATCACCTGATTATTGTCATTACTCACAAAAATTCCCAAATTGCAAATCTCCTAGGTGAGGTGGGGAATCAATATCTAGGCCATCACATATGAAAACAACCATCTAAAAAGCTTTGCACATATCTTCAACCTTCATTCCCAATGTTAATTTCATCTTCTCCATTGTGAACTTCTTACCCAAACTCTTTCCTCCATCAAGATTCCATCAATGGCAATCTTCCAATCTATACCACTGCGGTCATATTAATAGTGCTAGAAGTACCAAGGGCTTTAAATGAAGCATTCACAGTCAACCTTATAGAGTGAGATTATTGGGGTAGTTGTCCCTAACTCTTAATGGCATGGTGGTCAGTAGAGAGGTAGCATTAGAGATCTCCATGTATGTTTGTAGGACCAAGGACCCTCAAAGATTCCTCTATATTCTTTTCTTATATTGTAAGGTAAATTCCTAAAACCTCTATTTTGTTTCTTATTCTTTACCATCTGTCATGTCACTAACAATGCCTGATCAAAACTACTTCACATTTTTGCCATGGTTTTGGTACAAGTGACTCTGAAGTGTTCATCAATAGTTAATGGAATGGACTCATATGCTCCATGTTGCTTATTGTCTCAGTTTGCTATGTTTCCACTTCCTTTTTCTTCCCAGTCATAGTGGATAGGTGTTAGTTGATGTTTCTGGCTTCATAGGTCTATGAATCTAGATAACCTCGAGGAAGCTAGTAGACGTGATTCTAGGCATGGATTGTATATTAATCATGTGTTTGTGTTCAAGATTGAAACAATGGTCCCATGTTATTAAATTGAAAATGAACAAACATTTTAGGAAATGTTTACCTAGTTTTCCCTTGGATGCATCATGATGTGTCACACTCATGTTGGTCCCTCTGGTCATTTCAACCTTCACTTATAATTTTAGCTGTGAGTTTTATTTCTAGACAACTGACTCTCATTGCCATGTATGTGCATGGCAATGTGAGGGCATATCAGTCTTCCAACCAAATTTGTTTTGATTTCCTTTTTTATAAATACATTTATCTCCCCTCGTGATTTGCCAACTATATTCAGACCTTAGTATATATTGTTACTCTGACTTCAACAAATTATGTACAAATAGTTGTTGGAAAGATGTTGAGATAAGTAACCTATCATGATGAGATCAATTTTGTGAATGTTCCCAAATTCATTATAAACCATGAACTTATATTAATAAAGTGTAATAATACATGAAAATGTTACTTATAAGAAATTAGGATTGATCATGACTCAATCAACTATTTGTGTATGGAACGACCCCCACTTTTGAGTGTCCCCCAATAAAGGTGGACCTTAAAGTCAAGAGTCATAATCTAAAATTTCTAGGATCCAAATTCAAAATATTATAAATAAAAATTAGTATTTTCCATTAATTGAACAAAGATTTGATACAAGATGTATAATGGGGATCCTTTAAGGAGTTATATAAATTTACATGCAAAACTAACATATGTGAGAAGAAGAACTAAGACTATCTAGATAATTAATCCTCCTTGTGACTTATCTTTATCATCTTCAAGGTATCCTTTTAAATTCCACATCTTCACATATTTATACATGGAAGTTACAAAAAATGTTGACAAACAAATATATGGATTGGTATATCTCTATATTGTGTACGTGGTGCAACAAAATTGTGTGCAACTAAGATAACAACATAGATTCCATCAATTAAATACTTAAAAACATGAAAAGGAATTTTCATTACTTATTCTAACCCATTCTTGGTATGCTATCATGGGTGTCATCAATGTCTATCCTTGTTCTTATGTACATTACCCCTTGACATAGGTAACTCAAGGCTCAAAATATTATAATTTACATTATGTGATACTTATGGTGGTATCATAGTTGAACAAAGAGTAAATAAACATCCAAAAATTTATTCATTGAATAACTTCAAAGAAAAAAACTATCAACATTCGATAATGTGAGTACTCATAAGTAACCATGTAACTTATTGAAGTACCATGTAATTATATCCATGCAATCCAATCATCAAGGTACATTCAAGCAGTCCATAATTAGTGCACATTATCTGCATGTATTGTTTAACCCTAAAGTGTCACCATATGTCAATATTATACAAACAAGGTTCAATCTATGGTTTGGGTTTCCTGAGTGTAGGGTCAACACCAGGGTTAGGTCTCAAAACCCTGATTCTGAGATACATGGATCTGATGACTTATAAACCCCAATATACATCATCGTCAATACCATTAACTCATTATATTCAAAAATATTAGATTTTATCTCAAAATAAATGGATTATATCAGCATGATATTCCACAAATATAGGGTTTATATGCATTAAGCATATTATATACATGAATAAGCTATATTTTTTGAAATAGGAAGCATAATATTTTATTCATCTTCTACTCATTGTTTGTAAATATCATTATTAGTGGATCTATCATTTATTTTCTAAATTTATTCTAAATTAACTATTAACTGACCAATGGCATCAAGCTATGTCAAAAATTAGGAACATTATCTATTAGCCACTCAGGGTCACGTCTGGCCAATGGAAAAGCACCATATCAGCTTATGGCTCCATGCTCTGGGCTTCGATTAAATGCCAAAGGACCCAAATGCCTATGAGCAGTAAGATGCATTATCATGCAGATTGAGGGAAGAAGTGTTCATCCTCAAGGGAGATTCTTCTCCCTACCATGTGATAAATGTGTATTTATCCATTTTATTTACATCTACATCTTTTAGATATCTCTTTAGGATTGTTTTTTCAATTATTTTCTTAGTTTTAGAATTAATTGTCTTAATTTAGATTTTCTATCTTTAATTGGAGTTCTAATTATATGTGCTTGAATTTTGTAGAAAATGGCCCAATCACTTCAATGATCAAATACTCCTGAGATATATTTGCACACATTCCAGTAGTCCTGATGTATATACCTGCACCAAAAAGATCATAACATTTGCATCCCATGGTGCAATTTAGCGCACATGTATGCATTGGAAATGAAATTAATGCTCTCCATGAAAAATATATTTTGGGAGGCTTTTCAATCAATCGATTAAAGTTACGAGTTGATCGACTTGTCAATTTGGGAATCAACAGTGATGAGAGTCACATTGTCAAAATATTAAAAAAAGACAACTCAATAAATCCCTTCATTAGTGGGAAAGCAACTAATACTGTAAAAGTTTACTCATTTGACTATGAAATTTGGCCAATTCCATTTGTTTTTATATAGTGGAAAGAATTCAAATAAAGATTGTGTCAAATTTCAAAACAATAAAATCACCAATGTGTTCAAGGTTTGAGCAATGTGACTTTGGGCTGAAGAAAGTGATTAAAAGCAGTTGACCAGCCAGTTCTAAAGAGGAGGCAATCTAGCTACTGTCAACAGACATTCCTATAAGGTTTTCCCCCTCTTTTCCCCCTATAAAAGGAGGGGGGACTCCAAAGAGAAGGGCATGTATTCTTCTATTATATCTTGTAATCCCTTGTTATCTAGTTTTTTCTTCTATTATTTACATTATGTTTGAATAGTTCCCCTATTAGAGCATGGGGGCTGATATGTGTCATTTTGGGCACCAAAAACTAGGGTCTTAATCTTAGAGTTTGACCTTCCTAGTATATAAAGGGTCAATCCACGGATAACGTTATTAAGATTGAAATCCCAACCTAAATCACTTTTGAATAAGATCACAAGAAAATAAAGATCCAGAGTTTTGATGGTTGTTTATACTAAGAATAGAGAAGTAAATTGCAATAAAATAGAAGTTACACAAAAAACAATTTAGAAAAGAATTCGTCTAATAAAAATAAAGAGAGAATTATCTATGAGGAACATTAAATTGTAGGAAGTAAAAAAAAAGATTTTGAAAGAGCAATTAAAGAAATGAGATTGAATCAAAGGAAAAGGATATAGAGCCTATGGGGTTTACCACCATGGCTGATGTGAAACAAGATCGATGGAATCCATACGGTAAAAGAATATAGAAGAGGGAATGTTAAAACATTATAAATGTGTCTAAAAAAGATGAGCCCCCTCTGAACCCATTGGTCCTAATGTTCAAAATTCCTATCCCAATCATCCCAATAAGAATCTTTTTGAGGTCACATCCAGATCCTTATGTATTTGGTTTAGTTTCTCAGAGCCTTGGGTTCCACAGTCATATCCCCCAAGACTAACATACGATAAAAAAAAGAGATCAAATCATTTAAACTAGTGATTATCCAAGCCAAAAACCATATACATAATAGAATCATATAGGGGATCACTCTATGCTAAAACATGGCCATGGGGCTACTCCCCATGCCTCGATATGAAAAACTAATAAAGATCCAGTAAAGAAAAAAAGGAGAAGGAAGGAAGAAAGGAAGCAAGCCATTGACTAAAGAACAAGGATCCCAAAAGATCCTTATCTAGTGACAATTAAAGGCTATCTCCCTTAATTACTTATTCCCAAAGAAGACCAAGAAATAACAAATGAGAGTTGGAGATCTTGAGAACAAAACCAATTTTGTTGAAGAACTAGAAGATTACTGTAACATACTAGATCTCGGACCATACCTTGGAAGTCGACATTTTGGACTTAGCCAAACAAGGTTGAAGGTTAGACCTAAATAGATGTTTAGTATAACCCTGATGACCTAATGCATGTATATATCACCTTAATGTAACAACATTAATTGTAGGTCTATAATGGATACATAAAATATGCCACATAACTCATTTTGGTGGTAATATGAAGATGAAAAACTTAATTGGATGAATAATTTAGATAATGGGCCGTTAATGGCGCATATGACATATCTTGTAAAAATAAGTCCCAAAAGTGGAAACAAACTTCAAATTCTAAATCTACATATCAAAATTAGCCTACATGTCAAATTTCATCTAATTTGGACACCTTGAAATATTAGGATAAGTTTAGGAGACAGAAAATGAGTAAAAGACATAAGTAATGAATAATGTGATTATATAACTTCAAAATATGGAAATAATAGAAAATTCATATTCAACGCATGAAATATAACTTGTGGATGAAGTTTGGTCCAATTTGGATGTCGTTTGTGCAAGTTATGCAATTTTAGGTACATTATGAACTTTTCTGCAATTTATCCAATTGGGAGGTTTTCTTTGCAAATTTTCACATGCATTATGATCCTTATATATTCCATTACCATTATCGAGTTTTTGAACCATGGGGCACCTAGTTGCACCTTGGTTTGAAGGTGTTTTCCTCCAAGGGCATTATAGGGATTACCCTCGTTATAAATGTGTTCATCTTTAAAAGCTATCAAGCAATGGGATTATTTCTTTGTTTGAAGGACGGTGGGGATGGCCTAGAAGGCTCTAGGGGCTTTTAGGACTGACCTTTTATATACAATAATAGTCTATGATCTGTCCTCTTGCATGGCCATGAAGCCCTAGCCTAAGGACACATGGAAAGTCCCATAGACACCTCATACTTGCCCCCTTCTTTATAAAGCCATGCCTACCCCTTCCCACCTCCCAATCCAAGAAGCAATCCTATCCTTCTCTTTCCCACAGCTTAGAGCATCGTACCTTCTATTTTTGGCCATGAAGTTTCTGTCCCAAGGTAAAAGAGGGTGCCTACCTTGGTGAAGAAGGCTCCTAGGGTTCCAAATTTCTCTATATAGGATTTCTTAAGCTCTTCCTTGGTGATTTTGATCAAAACTAGTAAGTATCCTCTTTTCCTTCCCTGTTTTCATGTTGTTAGTATTCCTACCACCTTCTTCCAGGTTGTAACCATGATCTTCCATGGTAAAACTCCACCTAGAACCCTAAAACATCTCATCTCCATGCTCTTTTGCTAGGGTTTGGACCTCTAAAGTGGAGAAGGTGATCTTTGCTCAAGAAAGGAGCTTGTCTTGGAGAAACCATACCTTATAATCTTGGGATCCTTTATGTTTGGACGTTCTTACCTTCCTAGATGCAAGTTTTCTTAACCCACTTATCATATATTGCTTAGTACATGCTTAAAACTCATGGTTATATGTTTAAAATCGATGATTTCCATCTCTTTTTACCATGTTCTTCTAGGGTTTTGGTTTCTTGCTATTTTACCTTCTCTAGAATCTCTAGTTTGGTTACCTATGCAACTTCAAACCTGATCTTGGGTCAAATGATGTTTTCTCCCTCTCCCTCTCTCTTCAGTTATCTCGATCGGTTTGATGATGTGGCAATTTCCTATTGGTCAGTATTGAAAAATTCATATCTTCTAATCTGCTTATCCAAATTTGAAAAATAAATATGTTTTGGAATTGGAAAATTAATATCTATGTAATAAAAATATTTTCAAGGTCTTATTTCGTGGTTTGATGAAGGGTGATTTTTGTCAAATGAATTTAATGCATAAAATCCATAAAAAATACATCTTAATCATCATAACTCCAAAATTAATCTAAAAATATGTTTTCTTCATTAGGAGAACCTAATAAGCTCATTGGTGATATTTTCAAAATCTAAATCTGAGTTTTGCTAAAAAATTCTGAAATTAGGGTTTCTATACATTAATGTGCACTATGTACTCTAATACATGTTAATACATTAAAAAAAGGCAAAGTGGAACTTGGACTCAATTAAAGTGGTGAAAGTTAGTAATTGATATCAGTAAGAGAGGTATGTGCATTATTTACACCCTATGTTGAGATAATTGTAGCCAAATCCTATATTTCCCTAATGAGGCTTAAATAAACCCTAAATCTTCTATTCTTGAATCCTAATGTTGTTCATGCCTCAAATCAGATTATAATTTTTTCTTGTTTGGGTCTTATACCCCACTACCATGCTTATTGAATATTATGACTACTCGTGCCATGAATACTTTCATAGCATGTACATTTATGTTCTATTTAATTTAAAGTAGTGGTACTTATGTACAACCACCCACAGAGGGCATGTATTTAATTGCCCTAGAGAATGTTTTTATTCTCCCCTATATAATTGTGTAGGTGACTGGGAATGTCTTATTCTCCCCTCACCTATAGGTTAGAGGTCTGATAGGTGCGTCAACCCTAATTAGTTAGGTAGACATAATTATCTTACATGCAAATCCTTTTTAATATAATTGTTAATGGCAAGTTTCTTTTAAATATAGCCTCATACTCTTGAAATCTTCATCTTATGATGAAAACTAGCCTTTATTTACATGTTTTATTTTCCTTGATATCCTATTCATATTTGTTGACACATACTTTCTTTTCCTTTCCCTTTTGCTGGATGTTTTCCCAACCACACAGGTTTAGATCAAGGTGTTGAACATGACCAAGGAGAACATAGCTTCCAACATGGATCTAGCTCTTGGAGATGTTGCTTGGAGACATATTTGAAGTAGTTTATATTTCCCTCTACTTAGATCCTTATGTTGCATCATACATGTAAACCCTTATGGGATATTATGATGTAATTTTGTAATCTTTTGTGAAAATTGAATATAGTCATTATTTTTATTCCGCTGCTAGACTTTGGTTGTTTTGAATACCATTTATTGAAGTTTAAAATTTTTGCACCTATTCCAGCATACCTTTAAGTGTGTTTGGAATGGATATTTTATTCTTCAATTTTTCTTTAGTAAGGGGGTGATCCCTCCTCCTTACAATTACACATGAAAGAATTGAAACAACAAGTGCTCAAATAAAAGTGCAAGTACAAAATTTTGAATCCCCTTCTTTGTGGAGTCCCCCTCCTTTTTTAGGGAAGGAGGGCGTAAAACCTTGAAAGGGGGAGAGGAAAAGAGAGATGATGATTGTTGAAATGTACATACTTCACACCTCCAACTGACCAGTTGATAATCCCAAATGATCGATTGGGATCCAAAAGGCGCACGAGCTCAGGGGGAAGCAGTTAAACCCTATTCAAGGGATGGGGGTGCCATTTGTTGAGTGATATGATTCTGGATGCTCACAAGAATGAGCCCATAATTCCTTAATTGTGATTGTTATCTTTTCACTTTTTAATCTTGTACTTGTTTTTCTATTAGGATGATTGTATTATTTTGGGAATGTCAATATATTGGTCCCTTACAAGAATGAACCCATGATCTTTTAATGTGATCACATGAATTAGATCATGCTCTCTACATGTTGACTTATTTGTTATAGCCCATTGTGATATGATCACCTGATCCATGGGTTCAAAAGTTGGATAAGAATCACATATATCTCGATGAGATATCGAACAATTATATGTTGGATGGTTGGATGAGGATCCTTAAACACCAGAATCAATAGGTTTATGGAAAGTCTGACTCTTGTATGATTGTGCTTTGTAAAGATACAAACCATGTGGTCCTAATCGGGGATGGCACACATTGTTTTCCAAACCTGATTACTTGTATATATATGATTCTTCTTTTTTTTCATAATTTTCATTTTTTTATAATTTTTAGTTTGTTTTGTATTTTCATCTCATTTCATAATTCTTTAACTTATTTATAACTGTTAGACTTGTTTTATAATTTTTATCCTTCTTTCAAGCTATTTTGTAATTTTAGTTGTTCTATAATTTTTAGTTCACTTATAATCTCTTTAATTTACTTCCATAATATTTTCCATAATTTCCTTTCTTAGATATTAATAATTTATTTTTTCCTACTGAGACCCATTTAGGTAGTCTATCTCCTCCTTCAGTCGAGTTTCCATTCCAGAAGTAGATATTTCCTTAATTTATTTTTGTAATTTTTTCGTATTTTGTAGCTTATCTTTGTAATTTTTAGTTTCTTGCAATTTATAGTTTTATAAAATCATATTTTATTTCTTATAGTTTAAATATTTTCATTCTATCTTATATTCCTTTTGTAATTTATTCTTTCAAAGAAAAGGATCTTTTCAAATGGAGTGGTCAACACATTATGGTTCACGATGTCAATTGTGTGGTTATTACAACCATACCATCACAAGATTGTCCAAATGTGTCCCCTCATTTTATAGTGGCACCTTGTAATATTGACTCTCGCTACCAAGGTGGATATAATGAAAATTACAATCTACAAACTTTTGAAGATTATTATGAGGAACAATGTTACACATATCAATATGAGGGATGATATGACGAAGAATGTTTTGAGGGTATGGTGAGGATAACTGACAAAATTTTAGGGACTATGAACCTTATTGCGAATACCAATACACACCTCAACAAGATGAAAGAACTAGAAAGGATATTAGCAAGGCAATAGGGAATACTAGAAAATCGATAAGCCACGCTAGGTACTTCACTAAAGACCCAATCAAAGAGCCCCGCAGAGAAGTTAGAGCAGCCTAAGCTGATTTTTCTTGATGATGATATCATGTTTATGTCATTTATGTCAGATCCTGCCAAATTAGCATAGAACAAGGAGTTTTAGCCTTCATCGATTAGTACCTTGGTATTATGACCCTTCCTCTAGAGGATTTATTACTTGAGTATGAAAAGTCACAGTAGGAAAGTCAAACTCATCCTGAAGCTCCAGCAACTCCTTTTGTCATTGACATAAATACATATGTTATCATTAACCAATCCACTTGGGTTGAACCCTCTCTGGATAATGAACTGCCACCCCTACAAGATAAATTAGTATATGCTTTTGGAGAGAGGCTTACTCATTAAGAGACTTACACTCCACCACAGCCAATTTCTTTTTCACATATTGCTGATCTAGATGGGGAGTCACCACCACTTGAAGAAAGTTGCATGCCCCCACTCCTTGATTGAAAAGATGATACTCCCATTTTATTTCCTCCTAAACCCTTGGGAACATCTTGCACAAAGGAGCTTAATCCACATGCTATGTCAACAAGGAAACCCACTAATCCAATTGACCAAAATCTTGATTGCATGATTTTTCAAGAGAACAAAAATATTTATAATGTTAATGTTATTGAATTCATTCATTTCATATCGGTACCACTTCTCTTGTATGCAAATATAGGTGATATGAAGAAACCTGATCTGGATCCTCTGCCTGACATGAACAATCAGCACCTCATGTACCGCTAGACCGACTTAAACTCCACCTTGAGTTAATCATTCCCAATCCACATACATTGTTAGTACTTCCTTCATTGTTGAAGGGAGATCTATGGATCTTACTAGAAGGACTATTGGTAAAAAACCAAAATCATTTTCTCTACCTGAAAACTCCTATGAGCTTCCACAACCACCCAATCATCGGGTGTACTATGAAGCCCCTCTTTGCAAGGTTCCAACCCTCATGCCCACTCCATTCAGTTGGATGTTCTTCGAGCTACCAGACCCCCTGGTGATCTCTGTACTTTTCTTCCCTCCATTCCATATTTAAGTTCTCTAGGGATGAGCAAAATTTAAAGTTCAGGATGGAAGTGGTTGGTATGTACTCATTCTACCCACTCTATCTTAAAATTTTTGCAATTTCCATTATGTTATGTAGTTTAGCTCTAAATTTTTCAAAAAATGTTCTTTACCTTTGGGATTTATCTAGTCAGCTAGGTCGTTATCCAGTTGGACATGATGATATGCATGTTTATCAATATGCCCCCTTGAATGATGCAACTTCTTTTGTAACATTATTTATAAAGCTTCCATTGATAAAAACTATCATGTCACCTAGGATCTGAATTAACACCATTCCTTGGATAAGATGGCAAGCGGTAGAGGACTGGTAGGATTCAAAAACAATGCTTCTTTATCTAGAGTTATAGATTAACTTGAAAAAAATCTTAATTTTGCATAACTTCGAATTAATTGGCCCAATGTATGATACTCCCAATGCACATAAATTCAAAAATGAGTTGCATAAAGAATAGACTTTTTCTACACTTATTCCATGGCCTTCTTATCTCTCCATCCAAAACGGAAAATAAAAAGCCAGTGTCAAAACCCTAAGTTTAGGGCGGCACCCTTATCCTCCCTCTTTTGCTTCTTCCATACCCCTCATTGATTTAATAGGGGTGTGGCATCAAGAAAATATGCCAAAAGAGCACATCAAAATGTGTGGTCAATGTAACTGCAAACAAAGAAATAAAAAAGCCTCAAGTCAAATATAGGAGAGATTGTTTCCTTCCATACCTCCCTTTACTCCACTTTTTATGCCCAAGGGAATCTACATAACCCTGTAAAATCCTTGAACCCTATTCTTGTGCAATTTTTCAGAAGAATATGAGGGAGTGCTAAATACAAAGGGAATATGAAATTTTTTGTATTGTGAGTCTTGAACTGGAACCAAGCTATGAAACAATATTTAACTTGGGAATATGAAATTTTTTTTATGTCAATCTAGGAAGTCAAGGTTACTTGGCCATATCAGGCAAAAGGACTCATGAGCTATTAGGCGAGTGAGGATTATAGGTCAATAGTATTATGTGGAAGTGTTTTTAATTCAATGCTCAAGGATGAGCAATATTCAAGTTTGGGATATTTTGAGAAATGTGTATTTATCATTTTATTTACATCTTCTAGATATCTCTTTAGGATTATTTTGTTGAGTATTTTATAGTTTTAGAATTAATTGTCTTAATTTATATTTTCTCTCGTTAATTGTATTTTAAATTATATGTGTTTGATTTTTTTAGGAAATGACCCAATCACTCCAATGATTAAATACTCTTGGAATATATTTGCACAATTTCCAACAATTTTGATATATATATATCATGCGCCAAAAAGATAATAACTTTTGCATCTCATGGTGGAATTTAATACACAAGTATGCATTGGAGAGGAAACTTAATTCTCTACATGACAAATGTATTTTGGGCAGCTTTTCCAATCGGTTGACTATCCTTATGAGTCGATCGACTCGTCATTTCAAGAATTGACCGCAATGTGAGTCACATGGTCAAAATATTAAAAGATGACAACTAAATAAATCCCTCCATTTGTGGGCAAGCAATTAATATTGTAAAAGTATACTAATTTGATGAGGAAAGTTAGTCAATTTCATATGCTTTTATGTGGTAAAAAGAATTCAAATAAAAACTGATTCAAATGTCAAAATAATAAAATCATCAATGTGATCAAGGTTTGAGCAAAGTGACTTTGGGATAAAGTAAGTGATTAAATGCAATTGACTGACTGACACCAAAGAGGAGGCAATCTTGTTGGTATGTATGCCCATAGAGCCAATCATATGATGATTGTAATGGAATAACTTGTAAATTGTTTGATTAATAAGAAAGGCAATCTTCCAATTTATTATGTTTTATTCAGTTATGAGATAATGATGTAACATAATAAATGTCTATAGAATGATATATGTCAATGATGTATGTCTTTGGCTAGATGTCCTAAATAATGAGATCATAAAGATTCCAAGAATATATACATTCATTTTATGTCCCTAGTCGATTGTTATTGTAGAAGGTTGGTAGACAACAATAACACATAAGACTACAGTGTGTGTTGATTGATGATAGAATCTCATTAGTTCATAATATGTGATATCAAACCAAACACATTGATATAGTTTATCAGACAGACCTACCATGACACTGATGCATGGAAACCATTAGATGGCAGTTAGAATCATCTCACGTAGTGTTGGTGGTGATTGTGGTTCATAGACCTGAAACCACTACACTCATCACATGTTGTTCGGTGTACTTTGACATCATCCACTATGACCTTGAATAAGGGTTGCCATAAAGGTGATGCTCAGGTGCACTGTGACACATGGGGATGATTGTGAGTGATGTAGATGGAATTTTTCTCTCCTACAAGAGTATGATATCCTATCCACTTGATAAGAGAGACTAAGAAATGCAAGGCCATGCTCATGTGAATCAATATATGATATTGAGCTTACATATATCTCAGACAGACTACTCTAGTTCAAGGAATATAGGATGAACATTGAAGAGGATGATGATTCCATTCCTCGATTTAAATCAGGATATCAGTGACAATGGAACTATACAAACATATTAATGCCAATCATAGATTGTAGGTTGAAGTTTTTCTCCAATGTTTTGGATTACTTAGGTTGAAATGATGTGTTCCTAGATACCACTCATTGCTTGTGATGTCTTAAAGTAGATATTGACATTTACTACCAATGTAACTTGGAACCTATAGGGTCACACAAATAGGATACACTTGGAATAGGAGTTTATTCATGAGTATAGTTTAAACTTAATACTAAAGAGTTAGGTATTCAATTTAAAAAATATTGATTGAAAGTTGACTGACTAGACAATGAACCGATTGATTCAAGTGTTGAACTGAACAATTCAAGTGTCAGGTAAATTGAAACAAGATTGGCAATCAAAACCATGAGATGACTGGTTTAGAAGTTGAACCGAAGCCAACTGGTTCAAATTGTGAACTGACCAGTTGGTTTATCAATTTGATTGGATCAAGGAACACTACTAATGTTATGTTGTGTATTAATCAGATATTAATTTCTAATACAATTGTGATTGTAAATTATTTTAAAATGACCAGTTCAAGGGTTGAACCGATCGCGTCACATGCCAACCGATCGATTCATCTATGAATTGACCATTTTGTCACTCCCAGGATGTGAAAAATCATAAAATTATGTCTACTTAGACTGTCGCTCAGACTGGGAAGCATGACCTTGACCTTCCTACAAATAGAGGGGTACATGGGGCTTCTTAGATACAACAATGAGCTCTAACAATTGTTGTCTTCTCTGGTTGTGGTAATCGGGAGCAACCGAGCAAGTCCTACCCGTCAAAGGGAGGGATAGCAAGGGAGAGATAATTGTGGAAGAGGATGTTGGTGTTAGTACACTGACTAGAAATGGACAACTCCTTCTTGTCTGATATTCTAGAATGATAGGAGTTCTGGGTGGTTTGTGTGGACTACTATAGAGGTGAGGAGGCTATTTCTTGCTGCTTAGAGGACAAAGTCAACTATTGTCCATGGTAATCATCCAGGAGGCCAACACAAACATTGTCTAGCTACAACTTGAAGAAAGGTCCAAGCCACATTGAGGGGATTATCGTTGGACTTTCTCCAAAGTCAGGTATAACCTTATAACCATCCTTCACATTACATAGTTGTTGATGCAATCTACTATTTAAATAGGAAAATGGTAGTTAAATTTTTATTTTTGCTACCCGCTTTTTGCCATATTTCCCTACAATGGTATCAAAGCCATGTCAATTTACTATGCTTTGAGATTTAATCTATATGATTGAATTTTGGTTTTTGTCATTTATTTATTACATACGATGCCAATATTTATTGTGATTAATGTCATACCTAATTAAATACAATATATGATCCCAACTAATATATATGATAGGATATATATGCAATTTACACACGTCGTCCTAAAAATTGGTTTTGATGGTGGATGTGTAACATGGTTATGGACAATAACCTAGATATATGTGCATGGTTGTGTGTTTGTTTATTCATGTTTATATCTCAACTTGTGTGTTGAGCCTCTATCTTCTCTTCCATATGTAAAAGTATTATTCTCTCCTTCTTATGCTCCCCTTGAATGTAACTCGAGGTTATGCTATTACTTTGTAATATGTTAATTAGTATTAGAATTGTTTAAATTCTTGTTACGATGAAGAAGACATTCAAAACCGGACAAACTGCCCATTTCAGATGACAAGCCAATAGGATGGAGGACTGAGGAGGACAAATGATAAGAGGAACCAAACCGATCAGATGGTGACCCAATCGTACGTATGGAGGGGTCCAGAAGATATTGGACCAGAGACCAGACGACCATTCTGATAGGGAAATGGATCGATTAGGAGGTGAGTCGATCGGTTCAAGGGTTGAATTAATCAACCTAGATTGGTTCAACCACAAATATTCATCAACAACAAGTTTCTACATGTGATTTAGACCTTAGGTGGTAGTAATTCCTTGTGGCTCCAAGGAATTACAATAGTTTGGCCATAACCATCACATATGTTTTATTTCATATTTTTCATTTGTGGGAAATAGTTGTATATGATATATACTAAATGTATGTGGTGATTGGATATGTATATGTATTTATAAATACAACTCCATACATAACATATTAAGTGTTAGATACTTTCCATTTGCAACACACATGAAAATCTTGATCGACTAAGTGTGGGCACGCCAATCGTGTGCATTGTCCATCTCATGGATGTGTGATGGTAGTTATGTGGGCATGCCGAGCAGGGTGCATTACTATTGTGTTGGATTTTGGGCCAGGATTAACTAGGTGATCTTGATGAGACTAAGCATCTAGAAGGATGCAGATGACTATGACAAAAAGTTGTGCATACCATCTATCCAAGAATTGTATAACATGCAATTAGAAAAAGTTGCCTACCTTAATAATTTATTATGGACATTGGCGTTGGCCAGATAACAACTCAATTTTTCTGGATCTTGGCTCACTAGAAGGTTGTATGCTGTTATCTTCCAAATTGATATGTGAGGGCTATCAATTTGAACAAAATAGTGGGAGCGCTAATTAATTAAAAGGCCTAATTAAATATCGTCAATTTATTCAAATCAAATTAAATAAAAAATGTTTTGCAAATGTAAATTTCTTCTTATAGAAACAAATGGCAAACAAATCGTTGTTTCTATTAGTCCTTAGGAAGGAAAAACTTGACGGGACAAATTTCCACAACTAATTTTGGACTTTGTGAAGGGTTCTCAATGATGAGCATAAGCTCTATGTCCTAGATACACTAGTGCCAGAAATACCTATTCGTGATGCGCCTAGGGGTGAGGTGGATGCTTATTGGAAGCACGCTAATGATGCCTTAGATATAATGCACCTTATGCTAAGCTACATGAACTATGAGTTGCATAAGTAGTGTGAAGACATGGGAATTCTCAAGATGGTAACACATCTTAAGAATGTGAACTATAATCATATAAAACAAGAAAGGTAAAATGTATCAAAGGCACTCTTTGAGTGCTCAAAGACCCATGTGTGTAATATGATTGGACATGTGGAACATCTAGAAGAACTAGGATTCTCTTTGAGCCAAGAGTTGGCCACAAATACGATTCTACAATTATTTCCTGAATCATATAGCCATTTTATTGAGTGTTACCACTTGAATAACACAGCTAGACTGTTGTCAGATTTTCTTGGCAAGATGATAAATGCCAAAGCAAGAATGAAGAAGGAAAAATCTGTGATGGTGATAAGAGGAATGTAGTTCGAGGATGAAAGCAAGGCCATGAATAGTTAGGAGGCTAAGAATAAATCCATATCTTCAGCACTAAAGATATGAAGAAAGAAAAGTACAAGAGGAATCAATCCTTTATACTTGAAGGGATTTAGGAAGATGAAGATGGGGATAGAGATTGCCACATCCAATATAAATGTTATTGAGATAAATTTGTCTACTTCTTCATCATGGGTACCAGACACCAGATGTGGATCTCACATATGTTCAGATATCCCTAATTTGAAAAGAAGTAAGCCTTTGAGAAGTTATTGAGGTTGAACTGTGAGTTGTAAATGGAGTAGGAGTTTGTGCCACTGTAGTTGGAACTTATAATTCAAATCTACCCACAGGGCTTGTAATAGAGTTAATGAGCTACTATTATGTACTTGCCATAAATAGAAACTTCATTTCTATATCTTGTATGGATAAGGATGGATATGAATTTCATATTAGTAATGGTCCATGTTTTATTTCAAAAGATGAGATCTTTTATGGCAGTGCCCCAATGTCTTATAGTCCTTATATGTTGGATCTAAAGACAAATGTTTATAATGTAAATATCAAAAGATTAAAACTCAATAACTCAAACAAGACATATCTTTGGGATTGTTGTCTAGGGCAAATAAATGAGAATCTCATATCTAGACTCCATAGAGATGGTTATCTAGACTCTTTTGATTTGGAATCAATAGAGGCATGTGAATCTTGTTTGTTGGGCAAGATGACTAAGATCACTTTCACTATAAATAATGAGAGGGCTAGTGATCTATTAGGACTCATACATGTCGATGTATGTGACCTTTTAAGAACAAATTTTAGAGTTGGTTATCAATACTTCATTACCTTTACTAATGACTTCAGTAGATATGGTTATGTTTACCTGATGATTTCAAGGACTTCATGAATGAAGCATAAAACCAACTTCACAAAAGTATTAAGTCACTTTGTTCTGATCGAAGTGGAGAATACTTAAGACAAGAGTTTGAGGATCTTTTGGTTGACTGTGATAAAGTATCACAATGGACTCCATCTGGAACACCTCAAAATAACAATGTATCAAAAAGAAGGAATCACACATTGATTGATATGGTGAGATCAAGGATGAGTTTAGCTAAACTTCCGACTACCTTCTGGAATTATGCTTTAGAAACTATCCCATTTACACTAAATTATGTACCATCTAAATCGGTTCCAAGATACACCATATGAGATATGATATGGGAAGTGTACCAATATGTCTTTTATGAAGATTTGGGGTTGTGAAACTTATGTGAGAAAGAAGTTTCCCAAAAGGCTTGGCCCCAAATCAGATAAATGTTATTTTGTTTTATATCCTTAGTAAACTAAAGGATATTACTTATATTCCCTATGGACAACAAAGCATTTGTTTCCAAGGATGTTGTATTCCTAGAAAAGGAATTAATTTCCAAAGGAATCAATGGGATGAAAATAGAACTTGAAGAAGTTTGAGACCAACAAGAAAGCATTGAACCTTTAGAGGTACAAGAGGAACATAGAGAGTCAAAAAATATTGTAGAATCTCAAATTCCTCATGTAACACAAGGACCTCATAGATCGAGTAGGACACACCTTGTGACTCAAGAAGGCAGTGAGTTGGTCATAGATGATGAGCCAACAACCTATCTAGAAGCTACTAAATCGCCAGATTCTATGAATTGGCTTGAGTCCATGAGATCTGAGATGGAATCCATGTACATCAACAAGGTATGAACCTTAGTAGATCCACCTAATGGAATGTACATTCTCTATGAATGACCTGGGAAAAACATCCTATGTCTTTGGAATCAAGATGTATAAAGATATATCTAGAAGGATTCTTTGACTAAGTCAGAGCACATACATTGATAAAGTGTTGAAGATGTTCAACATGCAGGAGTCAAAGAGAGGAAACCTGGCCATGTCTCATGGAGTTACTATATCTAGAGCTCAATGTCCCAATTCCTATGAAGAAAGGGAACACATGAGTAGGATTCCATATGCATTTGCAATTGGATCCATCATGTACGCAATGTTATGTACTCATCCTAAAGTCTCATATGAATTGAGCATGATTAGTAGATATCAGTCACATCCACATGATGCTCACTAGACAACCATGAAGAACATCTTTAAGTACTTGAGAAGAACTAAGTACCAGTTCCTTGTCTATGACGGAGAGGAAGAGTTGGTGGCAAAAGGTTACATCATTGCAAGCTTCCAAAATAACAAAGATGATTATCAATCGCAATCAGGATTCATGTTTTGCCTCAACAATGGAGTTGTGAGATGGAAGAGTTCCAAGCAAGAGACAATTGCGGATTCTAGAACAAAGGTCAAGTATATTGTTGCATCCAATGTAGCGGATTCTACAACAAAGGTCAAGTATATTGTTGCATCCAATGCAGCAAAGGAGGTTATTTGGATCAAGAAGTTCATTTCTGAACTTGGGGTGGTTCCAAGCATCAGTGATGCAATTGAGCTATATTGTGACAACAATGGATCTATTTCACAAGATAAGGAACCAAGATCACATTAGCATTCCAAGCATATACAAAGGTGGTTCCATCTCATATGAGAGATCGTATAATGAGGAGATGTGAAGATTTGTAAAGTACCATCTAAGAGAAAAGTTGTTGACCCCTTGATACAAGCACTTTCATAGTAGAATCATGATGGTCATGTTACATCACTTGGGATTAAGTTCATTAGTGATTGGATCTAAGTGCAAGTGGGAGTATGTTGGTATGTATTCCTAGAGAGCCATCATGTGATGCTTGTAATGGCATAACTTGTAAATGATTTCATTAATAATAAAGGCAATTTTCTAATTTATTCTATTTTATTCAGTTATGAGGTAATGATGTAATATAATAAATGTCTAAAGAATGATGTAACTCAATGATGTATGTCTTCGGGTTGATGATCTAAATAATGAGATCATACCTATGTCAAGAGTATATATATTCTTATTATGTTCCTAGTCAGTTATTATTGTGGAAGGATGATAGATAGCAATAACACATAATAATAGAGTGTGTTGGTTGATGACAAAATCTTATTAAGTCATGATAAGTAATATCAAACCAAAAATATTGGTACAGTTAGAGTACAGTGTATTAGACAGGCCCACCATGAGAGTGATGCATGGAAACCATTACATGGTAGTCAGAATCATCTCGCATAGTATTGGTGGTGATTGTGGTTCTTAGACATGAAATCACTACACTCATCACATGTCATTTGATGTACTTTGAAATCATTTGTCGTGGCCTTGAATAACGGTTTCCATAAAGTGCTCAGGTGCACTGTTACACATGGGGATCACTGTGAGTGATGTAGACAGGATTTGTCCCTTCTGCAGGAGTATGATATCCTTGCCACTTTATAAGAGAGACTAAGAAATGCATGGACATGCCCACATGAGTCAATATATGATATTGAGCTTGCATATATCTCAAACAATCTTCTCTAGTTTGGGGAACAAAGATTGAACGTTGAAAAGGATGACAATTTCATGCCTCAAGTTCAATCTGGATATCAGTGACAAAGGAACTATACA
This sequence comes from Alisma plantago-aquatica, assembly GCA_963693085.1. Taxonomy (NCBI): domain Eukaryota; kingdom Viridiplantae; phylum Streptophyta; class Magnoliopsida; order Alismatales; family Alismataceae; genus Alisma; species Alisma plantago-aquatica. The sequence goes on from OY856410.1 coordinate 782,066,862, forward strand.
AACACTATAACACCAATCACAGATTGTAGGTTGAAGTTGTTCTCCAACTTTTATATTACTTGGGTAGCAATGATGTGTTCCTAGATACCACTCTTTGCTTGTGATGTCAAAAATAGTTATGGACATTCACTACCAACATAACTTGGAACCTATAGGGTCACACACATAGTATATACTAAGAATAGGAGTCTATTCATGAATATAGTTTAAAATTGATACCAAAGAGTTAGATATTCAATTTAAACAACATCGATTGAAAGTTCACTGACTAGACTGTGAATCGACTTGTTCAAGAGTTGAACTGATCAATTCAAGTGTCACCTTAATCGAACAAAGATTGGAAATTAGCACCATGGGACCGTTGGTTCAGGTTGTGAACTGATAGGTTGGTTGATCTATTTGATTAGATCAAGGATTAGTGCTACTGTCATGTTGTGCATTAATCAGATATTAATTGCCAATACAATTTTGATTGGCAAACATGTTGAAATGACTAGTTCAAGGGTTGAACCGATCGGCTCACATGCCAACCAATTGGTCCACTTGTAAACTGACAGTTTTTCCGCTCATAGGATGCAAAAATTTGTGAAATTGTGTCCCCCTCAACTCTTGATCAAATTGGAAACCCTGACCCTAACCCTCCTATAAATAGAGGGATATTGGGGGATTCTCAAGCAAAACAATAAGCTCTGACAATTGTTGTCTTCTATGGTTGTGGTAACCGAGAGAACCTGAGCAAGTCTTACCCATCAAAGGGAGGGATAGCAAGGGAGAGACAATTGTGGTAGAGCAAGTCGGTGCTGGTATACTGACTAGAAATAAAAAAAACTCCTTCCTGTCTATTCTTTTAGAATGACAGAGTTATCTGTTGTCCATTTGGACTACTATAGAGGCGAGGAGGATGTTGTCTACTGCTCAGAGGACAAAGTCATCTAATCTTCATGGTGATCATCTAGGAGGCCGATACAGACATTGTCTAGGTGTAAATTTAAGAAAGGAGCATGCTACAATAAGGGAGTTATTATTGTACTTACTCTAAGACTAGGTATAACCTCACAACCATCCTTCACATTACATAGTTATTGACAAAATCTATTGTTTAAATAGGAATCTAGCAGTTAAATTTTTGTTTCCACTGCTTGCTCTGTTGTCGTATTTCCCTACAAATCTAGCTACCGCCAAAAACCATGCCTAGAATATTTGCCCCCCCCCTTTCCCATATAAAAGGAGGGGGGACTCCAAATCAAAGGGCATCTCTTATTGTATCATATCTTGTAATGGTGTGCTATCTAGTTTTTTCTTGTATTCTTTACATTATGTTTGAGTAGTTCCCCTACAAGGGCATAGGGGCTAGCCCCATACGCTATTATTATTCAATGTAATCAACTCCTTGTTTCAATAACATAATGATTTCTTTTCATTTTTGCTTTGATCACTAGATGAATTGATATATTCTTGTGGGGTGATATGATCGTGGATCCTCACAAGAACGAACCCATAATTTAGTAATTACACTTGTTATCTTTGTATCTTTTTATATCATACTTGTTTTTCTGATAGGATTATTATATTCTTTTAGGGTGTTGATATCTTGGACCCTTATGAGAATGAACCCATGATCTTTTAACGTGATTATCTGATTTAGATCATGATCTATTCTACCCATTGACTTGTTTGTTACATCCCATGGTGACACGATCACCTGATCCATGGGTTTGAACATTGGATATGAATCACATATATCTTGGTGAGATCTCAGATAGTTACGTGTTTGACGGTTGTATGATGATATGTAAATGCCAGGATCAATAGGTTTATGGGAAATCTAGATCTTGTGTAATTGTGTTATGAAAAGACACAATCCACATGGTCCTAACTTGATTATTGAGATTTAGGAGTTGTTTTGTTAAGTAAAAGCATATCTATTGGAGGCAACCCCTCAGACACCCAATTCCTTTATCATTTGATCTCAAGAGAAATGGAAGCAGAGGACTTACTGGGGCTTGCTGTGATCTAAGTGTTGAAGGAGTATCCTAGGACCTCGTTGATCATATTTCACCCCACACGACACCTCCTAGTGGTCAAGAGGTACTTTCCTGACAAGCTGCTTGATACGGTCAAGCCCCAATGATTGCAGACTCGTCCTAAGTCTCTAGTCCTAGTTAATTGGTGGGAGGATCCTCATATTAATGTAGGGTCAAGGTCATTAGGGGAGGCACCAGATCTAGGTGGGGAGGTTTAGGTTTCTTATGAAGAAATTGAGGGAGCCACTGAGTTGTGAGGGTCTCAGCGCAACTTCCTACAAAATTATATAGATACTAGTTTAAAAGAAGAGATGATTGACAACTTACCCTAAATTCTTGAACCACCAGGGATTTAGGCACGATCACATTCATTGATGATAGTGCCAATGCAAGGGTTGATTTGATTCGAGTTCTCCTCTTGAATTTACTGGTATCTTTTATCTAGTAGGAAGGATGATAAAAGAGAGAGATAATAGTCAGGGTAACTCTGAATTTATATTCTTTTGAGGACCCATGGTGTTCGAGCAAAGGTGGGGACTCTATGCTCTCTGTTCCTCCTATATTTGATAGCCTAGGTCTGATTGGACTCTATTATGGACCATATGATACTCATCCCACGACTGGGGTAGGTTACATCATTCGTGTCACACCCCCAAGGTTTGGCTTATCCAAACTTTGGGTGTTACGCCTGATAAATCAAATATTAATTGATATTAGTAGCTACACTTTAATCAAATGTGTCAAAAATCTAAAACTCTATAGGTCAGTAGGATTATCTATTTGGACCCAAATTTAGATATTATCCTCTCATTATCATAATCTCAGCCTAAGCAAAGATCATGATCAAAATATAAAGATAAATACCTCTTTATTACTATTCAAGTATTTACCTAATTACATCACATAGGTCCCACATTGATGTAATTATCTCAAATCTTGGATTTGTCTTCATTTTTTCATTATCTCATATTGGGCCATGCATTAGGTCATATTATAATTATTTGATACATGAATACTTGGAATCCAAGTAAGGACTAGATAATTTCTCATTTAAATGTCTAGCTAATTAATCACTTTACAATTTACTAGAATATTGCTAACTATCTCACAATGAGTTTATCAACCAACTCTAAATAGTATTGGATTCATAATTATGAACGAAATTCCAATCTCATTGGAACTATTTGTCATCCAAATATCCAATTGGGTCTGAATTGGATCCAAAGGCCCATGATTCATACTTTGGTCTTACAATGGGTCCACAAGCCTATTTAGCGTTCTTATTACAAAATTAAGGACTGAGATGCCATAGTTTCTCGATAGGAGTCTCATAAAGGCATATTACCTCATTATTTTTATATTCACTTAAATGGAAAACTAATCTAATTCTAGGACTTAGATTCAATATTCTGATGCAATCCAATTCATGCCATTGATTTTGTCATTCTAATCTTACTTGAATTGACTTAGAGTAATCTTGAGTTAATATTATTGGATTCTTAACTTTACAATGCAAATTAACCAAATTTTAGGACCTTACATCCACCCTCCTTGAAAAGGAATTTTGTCTCCAAAATCCAAAATTTTGTAAGGTTCAAGTGAACGATAACTCACATTAACTTTAAACTTTAGGTCTAAAAACCTTTCTTGGATAGCTTTCAGCTAGTTTATACTTAATAACTTCTATTGATACAATAAATTCTCATATTGTAACCCAAATTCAAACTAAGGGTATCTCCACATCCTCATTCATAACATTACACAACATGTAGTGTTTTCAATTCCACTTGGTGATAAAATTTCCACCTAGGTTTCAAACCTATTATTCATGTATTATCATGTAAGGGTGAGGTAACACCTAAAAACCCTAGATTATGACAACAAATTTAGCTTAAAATATTCATCTTCACATGTCAATGTCATGTATCATATATGGCTACCCAATCTCTAAATCCATAATAAAATGAAAGAAACATCTGGTTGCAGCCCATATACAAAGTTCATCCTATTCCACCTGTAGATATGGTATACCCACACATCATCCTTTAAATCAATTTTTTTATTCATCCTTAACCATGACTCTAAGCAATGCATATATATAATTCCATGAACTTTATTTAATTCATGAACTCAAAGTAGAAGTGATTTTCTCTCTATCTTGAGTTTATGCACAACTCCCTTCTTAAATTCATTCTTTGGATTCATATCTATATGCATCCATAGCACAAATCCAACCACATACCCTTCTTATTCAGACTTGGTGGAAGTAGGGATTATATACCTTTGACTCACAATCATTATTACTTTTCTTTCAATGTACCTTACTTTCATTTACAATTTTACCCTAGGATTTATATCACCAAGGTTTTCACATTTAATATATGTTGGAATTATATTTCTTATTCATTCAAGGCAACCTATTTTTATTAGGTAAGTTAAGGGTTCCCATGACATTTTCCCATACAATCCCATCATATCCCCCTCCTTTAGGGTTAGGTCCTTGAAGGACGTCTAAGGTTTCCTTAATTATTAAAATGAGGTTGGTCAAATCACCCTTCTAGGGAAGGTCCTAGCCTAGGGTGCCTTCTTGACTTTCTAGAGGAGGTTAGGCTTTGTAAGCTACAACCTAATCCCATGGGTTTAGGGTTATTCCTCCCCTATAATGTCTTTTCCCATTTTTGGTTGACCCACCCTAGGTTAGGACACCACCCATAAAAGTAAATTGAGGGTACTATATTTTCTTAAGTGAATGAGGGTCCTATATTATAATTATGTCACTACTGATTTCATATGTTTCATTGGTACATACTAAACCCATCATGTGCACCATACATGCATGGTTGATTTTACTTTACATACTTGCAGGCATGGGAACTTTCATGTATCCAATTTGTGGTACCCAGATTGGTTTACCCAACTCATTTGCTTTTCTCTTTCCTTTTACCCTAATTAGGGTTTGTTTGAGCATGGTCATTATTTCACACACACTACTCCTGTTACCCAAGATTAGGGTTTAGGGTTAGGGTTAGGGACTACACCTTGTAATTTAGGGTTTTATCATTCCCCTGACCCACTAAGGTTTTTCATACCCTACTAGTTTATTCCACTCAAGTCTTTTTGGGACGATTTGATTTTCCACACTATACTTAGTCTTTCTAGGGTTTACCCTCATAAGAGGGACATAAACTACATATAGTATTTCTATAGTTTATCCTCATTGGAGGGACATATACTAAATGTAACATTTTCCACATCTAGTTCTCTAATCAACATTATAATTTAAATTTTCAGAGGATTCCTTAACCATACATCTTCTCAAAACCCTAACTTGAGATGAGGATGGAATTTTTTTTATGATTTATCAATCAAGGAGATGAGAAGTGGACGAGATTAGGTAAATATCATTTCAGACAAACCCTAGGTTCTTGCCAAGGGAGTTCACATATACCAACTTAATTGTGTGAAGAAAAAATATTTCCAACCCCCAACATTGTGACCCTTTCTAGACACCATTACCCTTAGCATATGCCCTACTAACTATCTTGATAATTCTATGGGTTATTTGAAATTATCAACTATTAAATATTACTTGATAAATCTATGCTCTAACACCAAGTGTGGCAACCCCCTCTTTTGAATTTCCCCCAATAATGGTGGACCTTGAAGTTGAGAGTCATTAACTAATATCGAGTATCCAAATTCAACAAATAATAAATTATAATCAATAATTTCCATTATTTGGACAAAGATTTGATATAAGATGTATAATAGGGCTCTTGTAAAGAGTTACATAAATTTGAGAAACTAACATATGTGAGAAGAAGAACTAAGACTATCACTAAATAATCCTCCTTGTAACTCATCTTTATCATCTTCAAAGTATCCATATATTTGTATCTTTATACATGGACGTTACTTAAAATGTTGAGTAAGATAACAAATAAATTGCATTAACCAAATACTTGCAAATGTCAACTTGCATTTTCATAACTTATTTTAACCCATTCTTGGTATGCTATCATAGGTGTAATCATTGTCCATCCTTGGAGTTATGTACATTACCCCTTCATATAGGTAACCCAGGGTTTAGAGTGTTATAATTTACTTTATGTGATACTCGTAGTGGCATCATAGTCGATCATAAAGTAAACAAACATCCAACATTTTATTCATCAAATGACACTTTGGAAATCATATGGCAAACTATCAGGATTTGATGATGTGAGTACTACCATTTATCTTATAGAAGAATTGTGTAGTTATATCCATGATCATCAATGTACATTCATAAAATTTGTAGTTAACAAACATTATCTTTATGTATATATAACCCTAAAGTGTCATCATATGTTCATATTATAGAAATGACATTGAATCTAAGATTTGGGTTCCTTCAGTTTAGGGTTGGCATTAGGGTTAGGTCTGAAAACCTTAATTCTCACATACATAAATCTAATGAGTTATAAACCCTAATATACATCATCATCCCTATAATCAACTTGGGATACCATTATATTTAACAACATTATATTTATCTCAAAATAAATGGATTGACTAATATTGGCATGATATTCCTCAAATCTAGGGTTTGTGTGAATAAATCATCTTATATACATGTATTTGCGATACTTTTAGAACATGAAGTGTATTTAGATTCTGAGACTATTTTATTCATGATCTAATCATTCTTCTGATAAAGATTAGATATAATATCACTATCACTAGATGTACCGTTTATTTTCTTCATTTATTCTAAATCAACTATTAACTAAACAATGGCATCGTGTCATGGAAAAAATTATGAAGATTATCTATTAGCCATGTGGGGCCATGTTTGGCCAATGGCAAAGCACCATATCAACTCAGACGTCTATGCCTCTGGGCATTGGTTAAATGATAAAAGGATGTAAATGCCATGCACAGTGACATGTATTGTCACATAGATTGAGGGCACAAGTGTCCATACTCAAGGGAGATTCTTCTCCCTACCATGGCTACGGGAGAAGTAGTTTTCCTTGGTTAAAGGGAGGTTGATGTTGGGTTCCCCTACATTGGACCTCAAAGAGACAGTTAGGTTAGCTTCAAGTGACCCCACTGAAGCTGGTGATGATCTTGGGTCTCCACAGGATGATTGGCGATGCCACTTCTGGTACTTGGTTTTATACACACACACAAGCAAACTAGAAGCATAGGACTTACCGGGCTTGATTTGATATGGGAGGTGAAGAAGTATAATGGGACCCACTAATCATATTGCACCCACATGATGCCTCGTGGTGGGAATAAGGTACTGTCCCAATGAGATGATTGGCATGGCCAAGCCCTGAAGATTGAAGACTAGTCCCACGTGTTCAGTGTCTCCTGATGATGATTAATATTACTTCCCCATCATCTCATGAGTCTCTAGGACTTGGTAATTGGTCAGAGGCTCCCCAGACTGGTGATGTACGGTAGAGGTTACGGTGGTACCAGAGCTAGGTGGCGAGGCTCATGGTTCTTATGAAGAAATTGAGGTTGGCATTGAGTTTTGAGAGTCTTGGTGAAATTTCCCACTACATTATATAGACAATCGTACAAGGGGAGAGGTGATTGACAACTTACACTAACTTCCTTAACCACCCAAGATTTAGGCATTAGTATATTTATGGATGATAATGCCAACCTAGGGATTGGTTTGGTTAGGGCTCTCCCCCTGAATTTGTTGATACCTTTATCTAGTAAGAAGAAGGATAAAGAAGGGAGGTAAGATTTAGGGGAACTTTGATTTCGTATTCATGTGAGTACACTGAGTGTTTGAGCAAGGGTGGGGACTTCTCATCTCTTTGTTCCAACCAAATGTAATAGACAAAGTCTGGATGGGCTCTGGCCTAGACCATAGGATCCTCATCCATTGTTTGGATAGGATCCCTCATTCGTGTCATACCCCCCAAGTCTAGCTTTTTCAGAATTTGGGTGTTACACTTGTAAGTCAAATATTGGTGGATATTAGAAGCTTTACTTTAACAAATGTGTCAAATCTTCTAAAAAAACCTATAGGATATTAGGATTATCCAATTAACACCAAATTTGTATATTATCTTCTCATTATTATAAAGCTGGAAAAATCAATGACTGATATCAAAATACTAAGGATAAATACCTCTTTCTTTTTGTTCAAGTATTTGCCTAATTTAATCACGTAAGTCACAAATAATGACATATCAAATCTTTGATTTATATCCATTTAGTCATTATCTCATATTAGGCCTTGTATTAGGTCATATTATAATTATTTGATACCCAAATACTTGGAATCCAAGTAAGGACTAGAGAAATGCTACTTTAATCATATTGTTAATTTATTGCTTTAGAATCTTCTTGAATTTGGAAAATTATCTTAGAGTGAGTTTATGAACAAACTCACAATATTATTGGATTCATAATTATGCATGAAGTTAGCATATATTCCATTGGACCTATTTGGCACCCAAATAATACAACTGGGCCCAAATTGGATCCCAAGGACCATGATTCATACATAGGCCTTCTAATGGGTCCACAAGCCTAATTAGCTTTCTAATTATGAAATTAATGTTTGAGATGCAATAGTTTCTTATAGGATTCTCATAAAAGCATATTATCTTAGTATTTCTTTATTCACTTAAACCGAAGACTCAATCTAAGTATAGGTCTTGCACACTTTGTATTAAATTAGGGTTTTCGTAGTGACTATGCCCACTGAAGCTGGTGATGATCTTGGGTCTCCACAGGATGATTGGCGATGCCACTTCTGGTACTTGGTTTTATACACACACCCAAGCAAACTAGAAGCATAGGACTTACCGACCTTGATGTGATATGGGAGGTGAAGAAGTATAATGGGACCCACTAATCATATTGCACCCACATGATTCCTCGTGGTGGGCATAAGGTACTGTCCCAATGAGATGATTGGCATGGCCAAGCCCTGAAGATTGAAGACTAGTCCCACGTGTTCAGTGTCTCCTGATGATGATTAATATTACTTCCCTATCATCTCATGAGTCTCTAGGACTAGGTAATTGGTCAGAGGCTCCCCAATCATCCTGCAATAGTTTATTCATGTTCAGACAGTACGGAAGATCATTGATTTTCCTAGTGACATAGGCCACATGAATAAGAGTTTTCTTTCACATACAACCAATCCATCAAGCAATAACTCAAGAAATATGTCATGTTCTCATATTCATAAGAAGTAGAAGCAAACAAAGTGTGAAGAACTTCAGAAGGAAGTATAGAGTCTCGGAACCGAAGTGAGGAAAAAGGCTGCAGGAGAGCTAGAGGCACGATGCAAGCAGTTGGAATTTCATACTTGTCGGATTCGGATCTTGGTGCTGGTCCAAATTCAGTTGCCTTTCCTCTTTCCTTTCCCTCGAATGGATCTTTCTCTTTCTCTTTTTTGTCTTTTTCCCTACCCTGGTTCCGTTCTTTATTGTTTAGGTAGTTCTACTGTGTCAGATACATGGGACTCATAGTATGGCAAGGAAAGTGAGTTGATACGAGCTTTTTTTCAAGTGTTGATGCCGCATTGTCGAATCATTGATTTTAAGTCAAGGTGGGGTTGCAAAGGAAGGAGAATAAGAAGAGGTTCGCTCTACAAGTGACAGTCTCAATCAAAGGAGGTATAAGTGATCCAAGCATTGCTAACAAGCCAATCTCATATGGTGGGTATCTAAGCTCCTGACTCGAAGATGATCTTTATTCCCAGCCAGAGCCATCTGAAACTGTGGAATCAACCCTCGCATAAAGAGAGGACTAAACTATACGCGGCGTACAGTTGGCAATGGGAAGTCGGTCACATATTTGTAAGACCACGCGTCAGTACGTCACGGATTATGCCATCGATGAAAGGAAAGTGTGGTAAATCGAATACCCATGAGTTTGTCCTTGAAAAGGACTTCGTAGATATACTATACTATATGGATGGGGTCCCAAGAATAGTATTAGTTAGACAGACTCTGTATATCTGTAGATTAGGGAAAAGCGGGGTATTCACTCCGGGCGAGGAACTTGCATCGCTCGACCGATAGGGAGAGGGTCAGGCGAGAGGCACCAGCGGAGGAGAGAGAAATCCACGAAGGGTGAAGGGGAGTCTGAGGAAACAGACAGAATTGTGGAGGAGAGGAACAAGCAACTTTGTGCTAAAAGTAGGGAATGATTTTCTGTCCTTCCGGTATATGGCAAACAGTGGCAGCAAACACGATGGAAGTCGATCAGAATGCCTGGAACAGCTCGGATATGCAAGCGTAATAGACAAAAATGGGAGGTTTAAGTCTCTCTTCTCTCCTAACACCCTAGAGCGGTAATAGAGGGCAATCACAAAGACAATCATTAGGGAAACAACGAAGACAAACAAAGTATGAGACAAAAATTGATGGTTTTGTATTTGATCAAACTTTGTAAGTTAAGTTTTTTGACCATATAATTCTTATTCTTTTCATGTTCACTTGTGTTGAAATATCTATTTTAGCAACCTAAGGATTTTCTTAACCTTTCTTCTTTGTCTTCTACCTCTAATAAGATTTTGTTAGGTTTGCCTATCTCCTGCCAGACTTTTTAAAGTTGTTTTTTGTAACAAACCAAATTTATAATCTTACCCTATTCCATGATTATAAATCTAGTAAGATTTGGTTTCTTAGATTTTACCCAAACAAGGATAATTTTTTTTTAAAACACATTTATATAATGACTTAATTATGTGCCAACATATAGTAAAATAATGAATTATGTTATATGTATTTCCTTTACTAACATAATGGCTAAATAAAAATGAATGATATGCATTGGAGTAAAATTGGTAATTCCATGTCCATAAATAACAATAATTATTTATTTATTTAAATAAATATGAAATTAGTGGATTAAATATGTAAAATAAGTAAAATGTACAGCTTTATGCAAAATAAAAAGATGTAGCTCTTTTAAAAATATATTGAAGATAATAAGACTCAATTGAGTGAATGTTTATAATTAAGGTATAATGTTTTAATAATTATATTGATAATGTGTCAAATTCCTAATGGTTCCATAACTCATAAAAAGAAATCTCAAAGTAAAATATAATGATAAAAACGTATTCCTTGGGTCCCAATTGCCTAGGGTGCCAAGTTTCTCATTATTTGCATAATGATAACTATTTTAATCTTGTTTGGAAAAGAAAATAAGAGTAAGGGACAAAAGTGTTGAATGAATTTCTAGAAGTCTTCAAAATTGGAGGTAAACCTCAAATCTAAAATCTACATACCAAAATCAATTTATGTGTGCATTTCCACTTTGTTTGGACAAAGTTATCTATCTTGGTGTAGTTTAGGAGAGAGAATATTAAATAAAATGCTAAACAACCACAATCAGAATAATTAATTGTAAAATTATTTTCCTCATGTTCAAGTTTGCTTGTAGGCTAAGTTTCACATCTTTTAGGAGAATCTAGATGCCTTAAATTCCTTAAGAAAAGAAAATGAAAGATAAGGCCAAAAATATTGAATTTATTATTAAAAAGAAAACATCTAATATATTGAATTAATAATGTAAACCAAATTGTATGGATTGTAATAAATGAAATTGTGGTGTAACATAATGGAAAACAATGTCGTACATGCAACATAAAAGAAATCTGAAATTTCTTTAGAAGCATGCTAATTAATACATATGTAAGGAATAACATAACACTCATATGTACTTAACTTGTAGATGTAAAATGTTAGTAGTAGAAAGAAGTAAGAGAATACAATTTCCCCTCTTTAATTATCTTTGGAGTATATTATTAGTATTATGGAAACAATTAACATGAATTGAGAAATTAAGTTAATATAATATGTTCTTTACTTCTCTCATGAGTGGATAATTTTGAAAGGGTCATAAATATCCAATATAATAACTAAAACGTTCATGTATATGAAATAATACACTATACATTTTTTAAACAAGAAAGTAACGTCAAATTTATTTCTCATGTAATAATTGGTCCAATTGCCAAATTCCATTTTAGTTGAATGATACTAGTATCTTTAAAGAAATTATAAAATTAAATTAAAAAGATAATGCTAAAACGATTCAAATAAAGTAAATGACATATTGAACATTTGAAAAATGAAAAATATATAAATTTCAAATTCTACATGTCTTAATTAACCTATGTGTCAAAATACACTTTCTTTGGACTAAAGAGAATATACAATTGAAAACATCAATTGTTAATTGTTTAATTTACTACGCTCCATTTGATATGGTTTATAATTTTATTCCTAACATGTTTTATTTTCCTTTTCCTTTTACCTGTGGTACTCTTTTTGTCTTCCAATTCCATCTTCTGCTCTCCTTCCTCTTTTTCCTTGATTAACCTTTCCTTACTTTCCCCGCATGAGTCCAATAATATTCACATATTGATTTATTTATTTTATCCCTTTTTTTGCATTTACTATATTCTATTTGAGTAGTTGATGATAGTAATATATATATATATAACCTGAGATATGTGCTCTCTAGATCATAGACGATAATTACCTGCCACTGCCATGTCACTCCCCCAAGAAACTCATGCATGTCAACGTATATAATGCCCATCCAAGGACTTGTTAAGGGAAATGCTTTTCTCTATTATGCCCATCGATACCTGATTATCATCGACCATCAACTCTTCACAATAGTGGGTCTCAAACCCTCTCACCCCTTCAAAGTCATCATGATTGTCTCCACTGGAGGCCTTCAATGTTTTTCCCATACCATGTTTCCGAATCACATCACAGGTAATCTAGCTTTCCATATGTTGTTGGACTCTTTCTATTTTTCAACATGCTTCTCCAAAAATTCTCTAGTTTTGGTTTTCTGCCCTGAGTTTTATCTAGTTGATTTGCTTACCAGACTTCTAGATGATCTTCTAGAATCAGAAGCAATTGTCATACACTTGGTTGCTTGTGTTGTCAATTTTGATTTTCATTATAGTAGTCTCTATGATGTGGTTGTTGGTATATGTATGCCCGTAGAGCCATCCGAAGCGATTTCATGGAGTCGGATATTAATTAATCAATTAATGTGATTATTTGGTTAATTAATGAATTCCAAAATATTCTAATTAATCCACGAGCGTTTTAATTAACGCAACGTTTCTATTTACCGATGGGTTTAGGAAACCCTACTTCTCTTCTTATCCTATTTAAAGGAGGATAGACGGCCGATATCTATATAAGATATAGAGAGACGCTTTTAGGTTATTCTGACGCACGTAAACCTAGCCGTCGTCGTCCTTAGGAGAGAAAGGAGAGCAACGCGCCGCTAGCACGCCGCCACAGAGACACGCTCCTTCCCGCCGGCTTGAGAAGCGCGACGTGGAGTTCCGTCCATCCGCGTGGACGAAGTAGAGACGCAGACGGCTTGACGCCTGCGTTCGGAGGACGTCGACGACCACCTGTACGTGCTGCTAGCAACGTACATCACTGCCGCAGAGGAGCATTGCCGGATCAACCTGCGACAGCGAACGGGAGAGAAGATCCGTCCATGTTTGACAAGCAGTGTTGCACCGTCGTGCAGCGGGACATCGCCGGACTTGCTCCGCGATAAGGTATATCCCGCAAACCTATTTCCGAATACGCTGTTATCGACGAGATCCTGTTACGGGTTGCGTGGATTTTATCGCTTCCGCCGCGCATGTTTTCTCCACAAAACCCAACAGTGGTTCCTATTTGTCCTTCCTGGTTGTATTAGTGGAAGGTTTCCTGAGATTTTCTTGTTGTCTTTGTACGCATCCTAGTTCTCTGAAACCAAAAGGATCTGTGGAGTATAATATTCATATTTTCCAGAGCATTATATGTGAGTTTGAAGAGTTTTATTTCCTCCATCAAGCCTAGTGCATGCATCTTCTTTTATGCATAAAAGATCTGAAGGAATAAATATGTATTGACAATTTCCCTTTTTCCCCCTATTTTGATTTTTACCCCGGTCAGCGGGATCCCCGCACAGGGGCGCTGCCCCTGTGTACCCCGCATTGTCTGCGTGGGAGTCAAAATTCATTTAATGGGGAATGTCCCGCATTAAAAGTACTGCAATTTTAATATGTATATACGTATATGTAGATATACCTATGATAGCATACACGTCGCCTTTAAAATCTGTTTTATGTGGTGAGTGCATGCACGGTTATGGCCTAGTATCCCCTTTTGTGAATGTTGTGAATGGATGTGGATGTTGATCTTGTGGATATGGTTGTTTGTGAATGTTATGGATGTATAGTCGTTGCATATGGATCCTTTGTATAATGTATTCGGCTTGCATGCCGAGCCTCATCTCTTATTTCAAAGTGTAATTAATTCTTTCTCTTTAATTTTGTAATCATATGATGTAATAAAGATAGGATTAGTTTTAGTCTTTGTAATTTTGATGTAAGGAGGCCACTTGAAGATCCAACTCCAAGGAGTGTCCATGGAGAAGCACCATGAAGATCTAATTCCAAGAAGCAACCTGAAGATCCCACTCCAAGGAGCGTCCATGGAGAAGCAACAAGAAGATCCCATTCCAAGAAGCAACTTGACATTCCAACCTCACGAAGCATCCATGAAGTTGTTCATTGTAATGTTGATCATTATAAGCTTACAGGTTGTTTTCACAGGTGTTGCATGAGATGCATAAGACCATAGGTGGACCGTAATCCTTTGTTGCTCCAAAGGATTACAATAGTATGGCCATAACCGATGTATTTGTGATTGCATGTCTATCGTTTGTGGTTGTGGATATAGTAGTATATGATACGTACTATAAGTATGTGGTGTTTGGATATATATATATATGTATTAATAAAATCCCTCAATTAATAATATTAAGTTTTAGTTGCCTTCCATAAAGCAACACACATGAAAAGCTTGATCGACTATGTGTGGGCACGCCTCCGCGTGGTACACTGTCTATCTCGTGGAAGTGTGATGGTGGATGTGTGGGTCTGCCTCCGCAGGGTGCACACTCATCGTGTTGGCTTATGGGTTGGACTTAACTAGGGAACCTTGATAGGATCAAGTATCTAGAGGCACACAGATGCATCATGGCAAGGAGTTGTGTATGATCATCTATCCAAGAGTTGCATATGATGCAATTGGCAAAAGTTGCCTACCTTAGTATTTGGTCTTTGACGCCGGCGTTGGCTGGGCATTGATCCAATTATTTTGGGTCTTGGCTCACTAGAAGGTTGTGCGTTGCAATCTTCCGAGTTGATAGTGAGGGCTATCAATTTGAATAAAATAGTGGGAGCGTAATTAATTAAAGGCCTAATTAATCTCGTTTATCAAATCTTTACAAGTCAAAATGTTTTGGACTAAATGCAAATTTTTTCTTTTGTAGCAATCAAATGGCAAACAACACTCACACGTTCTCATTGCGATCGGTCCTTGAGAAGGACAAACTTACCGGAACCAACTTTCAAAACTGGTTTAGGACATTGAGAATTGTTCTCACACATGAGCGTAAGCTCTATGTCCTTGAAACACCAGAGCCAGAGGAGCCCGCCGTAAATGCGCCCAAGGCTGAAAAGGATGCTTACAAGAAGCACCTTGATGATGCCGTGGATGTCAAGTGCCTAATGTTGTGCTCAATGAACTATGAGTTGCAAGAGCAACATGAGAACATGAATGTCATGGAGATGGTAACACATCTCAAGAACATGTATCAACATCAAGCAAGACAGGAGAGATATGATGTCTCAAAGGCGTTGTTCAAAAGCAAGATGAAAGAGGGAGACTCAGTTGGCACCCATATACTCACCTTGATTGGGTACGTGGAAAGCCTATCCAAGCTGGGATTTCCCCTAGGTCAAGAGTTGGCCACTGATGTGATTCTACAATCGTTGCCTGAATCATATAATCATTTTGTCATGAACTACAACATGAACAATTTTGACAAGCCGTTGTCAGAATTGTTGGGCATGTTGAGGACAGCCGAAGCACAGATGAAGAAAGACAAGCCCAAGTCTGTGATGATGATCAACAAGACAAAGGGAAAGTCAAAAGGCAAAGGCAAGGATAAGAAAAGTTCTAAAGCCGGGCAAAATCCAAAGTCATCCGCGCTCAAAGCTAAAGGTGGGATCTCCAAAGAAGGCAGTTGTCACCATTGTCACCAGCCTGGACATTGGAAAAGAAACTGTCCTCTCTACCTGGAGGAACTAAGGAAAAAGAAGCAGGGGATAGAGATCTCCACTTCAGGTATATACGTTATTGAGATAAACTTAAATACTTCTTCATCATGGGTACTAGATACCGGATGTGGATCTCACATATGTTCTAATATGCAGGATCTGATAAGAAGTAAGCCTTTACGAAAGGGCCAAGTCGAGCTGCGGGTCGCTAATGGAGCAAGAGTTGCTGCCACCACAGTTGGAGTTATTAGTTTATCTTTGCCTACGGGCCTTGTAATAGAATTAGAGAATTGCTATTATGTACCTGCCATTAATAGAAATATTATTTCTATATCTTGTATGGACAAGAGTGGATTTGAATTTCACATTAAGAATGGAATTATTTCTATTTCTAAAGATGAGATCTTTTATGGCAATGCCCCTATGTCTTATGGCATCTACTTGTTAGAACTTGAGACTAGCATATATAACGTAAATACTAAAAGGCTAAAACTTGACAACTCAAACAAAACATTCTTATGGCATTGTCGTCTTGGGCACATAAACGAGAAGCGCATATCTAGACTCCATAAGGATGGTTATCTAGACTCTTTTGATTTTGAATCATTAGAGACATGCGAGGCATGTTTATTAGGGAAGATGACCATGACTCCTTTCACTGGACACAGTGAGAGAGCCAGTGATCTCCTAGGGCTCATACATACTGATGTATGTGGACCTTTTAGATCAAATGCTAGAGGAGGCTATCAATACTTCATTACCTTCACTGATGACCTCAGTAGGTATGGCTATGTATATCTTATGAAACACAAGTCAGAAACTCTTGAAATGTTCAATACTTTCATGAATGAAGTGGAGAAGCAACTTGGTAAGAGTATTAAAGCACTCCGTTCAGATCAAGGTGGTGAATACTTAAGCCAAGAGTTTGAGGACCTTCTGAGAGACTGTGGTATTGTATCACAATGGACTCCACCTGGTACACCACAACATAATGGTGTGTCAGAAAGAAGGAATCGTACATTATTAGACATGGTACGATCAATGATGAGTTCAGCCGAACTTCCAATATCGTTCTGGGGATATGCTCTTGAAACTGCAGCATTTACACTTAACCGTGTACCTTCCAAATCGGTTCAAAAGACACCATATGAGATATGGAATGGGAATCGTCCCAATTTGTCTATGTTAAAGATTTGGGGATGTGAAGCTTATGTTAGGAAACAATTTCCTGAAAAGCTTGGACCCAAATCGGAAAAATGCTATTTTGTTGGATACCCCAAGGAAACTCGGGGATACTACTTCTACACACCAACTGACAACAAAGTGTTTGTTGCTAGGACTGCTGTATTTCTTGAAAAGGAATTTATTTCCAAAGGAATTAGTGGGAGGAATGTAGAGTTCGAAGAAGTTCGAGACCAACAAGAAAGCAGAGAACATGAGGAGGTACATAAGGAACATGAGGACTCACAAGTTGTTGTGGAATTTCAAGTTCCAAATGTAACACAGGAACCTCGTAGGTCTAGTAGGACACGAATTGAGCCTGAGAGATTTGGATTTCTCGTAACTCAAGACAGTGATGAATTGGGCATAGCAGATGAGCCAACTTCCTATCTAGAAGCTACTAAGGGACCAGAATCTGAGAAATGGCTCGAATCCATGATATCTGAGATGGAATCCATGTACACCAACAAGGTATGGACCTTGGTGGATCCACCCGAAGGGGTAAGACCCATAGGGTGCAAGTGGGTCTTCAAGAAGAAGACTGACATGGATGGAAATGTTCAAACCTATAAAGGTAGATTGGTTGCGAAAGGATTCCGTCAAATTCAAGGTGTTGATTATGACGAGACCTTCTCACCAGTTGCCATGGTTAAATCCATCAGGATCATGCTTGCCATTGCAGCTTATCATGACTATGAGATTTGGCAGATGGATGTTAAAACAACATTCCTTAATGGGAATTTACTCGAGGATGTGTACATGACACAACCTGAGGGTTTTATCGATCCAAAGGAAGCCAATAAAGTCTGTAATCTACAAAGGTCAATCTATGGATTGAAGCAAGCATCTCGGAGCTGGAATCTACGTTTTGATGAAGTAGTCAAAAAGTTTGGCTTTAGTCAAAATGAAGATGAACCTTGTGTTTACAAAAGGGTTAGTGGGAGCACAGTTGTATTTCTCATATTGTATGTGGATGACATACTATTGATGGGAAATGACATCCCTACTCTTCAGACAGTAAAAGGTTGGCTAGGGAAGACTTTCTCTATGAAGGATTTAGGTGAAGCATCCTATATACTAGGGATCAAGATCTATAGAGATAGATCTAGAAGGCTTCTAGGCCTAAGCCAGAGCACATACATTGACAAGGTGCTAAAGAGGTTTAGCATGGAGGGTTCTAAGAGAGGTAACTTGCCCATGTCCCATGGGGTTACAATCTCTAAATCCCAATGTCCTAGTTCATGTGATGAACGGGCACGCATGAGTAAGATTCCATATGCATCAGCAATTGGATCTATCATGTACGCGATGTTATGTACTCGTCCTGATGTATCGTATGCTTTGAGCATGACGAGCCGGTATCAGTCAGATCCAAGTGAATGTCACTGGACAGCCGTAAAGAACATCCTAAAGTACTTGAGAAGGACTAAGGATCAATTCTTGGTATACAGTGGTGAGGAAGAGCTCGTAGTAAAGGGTTACACCGATGCTAGCTTCCAAACTGACAAAGATGACTACAGATCGCAATCTGGATTTGTGTTTTGCCTGAACAACGGAGCTGTGAGCTGGAAGAGTTCCAAGCAAGAGACGGTTGCAGATTCTACAACAGAGGCCGAATATATTGCCGCATCTAATGCTGCAAAGGAAGCTGTGTGGATCAAGAAGTTCATTTCTAAACTTGGAGTGGTTCCAAGCGCTGGTGATGCAATTGAGTTGTTTTGCGACAACAATGGAGCAATTGCACAAGCTAAAGAACCAAGATCGCACCAACGTTCCAAACATATTCTACGGCGGTTCCATCTCATACGAGAGATCGTACAACGAGGAGATGTGAAGATTTGCAGAGTACCTACAGAAAGCAATGTGGCTGACCCGCTCACAAAAGCACTTTCACAGCAGAAACTTGACGGGCATGTTCGATCACTTGGATTGAGATTAATGGGTGATTGGGTATAAGTGCAAGTGGGAATCTGTTGGTATGTATGCCCATAGAGACTATCATTCGATGATTGTAATGGGATACTATGTAAACGATTTGTAATACTATATTGATCATATCAATAAAGGCAAGTTTCCAATCTATATGTTTGTGTTTTATATTGTGAGATGACCATAAAACTTATAGATGTCTATAGAATAATATACTCAATGACATATGTCTTCGGGTTGATGACCTGAACAGTGAGATCATATGTATGCTAAGAGTATGTATTCTTGTTTTGTCCCTAATCGGTTGTTATTGTGGAAATATCCATAGACATCAATAACACATAAGATTAGAATGTATGTTGGTTGATGGAAGAGTCTCATTATCCATGATATGGAGATATCAAACCAAATACATAGATACTTGTTAGAGAACAGTGTATCGGATAGACCCACCTTGAGAGTGACACATGGATACCATGATTGGTAGTTAGAGTCACATCTCATAATGATGGTGGTGATTGTGGTTCTTAGACCTGAAGTCACTACACTTATCACATGACGTTCGGTGTACTTTGACATCATCCATCGTGGTCCTGAATAAGGATTGCTATAAAGATGGTGCTTGGGTGCACTGTGACACATGGGGATGACTGTGAGTGATGTAGATGGAATTTGTCCTTCCTACGGGAGTTTGATATTCTGGCCACTTGATAAGCGAGACTGAGAAATGCATGGCCATGCTGATGTGAGTCAATATGTGGTATTGAGCTTACATATATCTCAGACAGTCTTCTCTAGTTCAAGGAACATGGATTGAACATTGAAGAGGATAACAATTCCATGACTTGAGTTCAATCCGGATATCAGCGACAAAGGAACTGTACAATCACTGTAACACCAGTCATGTATGATAGGTTAAGTTGTTCTCCAACTTCTCCAATTACTTGGGTAGCAATGAAGTCTTGCTAGATACCAATCATTGCTTGTGAAATCATAATATGATTATGGATATCACTGCCAACGTAATTTGGAGCCTACCGGGTCACACGCACAGGATGTGTTGGAATAGGAGTATAATTGTGGATTTGATTGAAATTGCTTCGAATCACATTGATTACTAAAATGTTTATGTAATCAATTAGAATAATATTGGAGTGACTGGCTCTAAGTGCAAGTGGGAGTCTGTTGGTATATGTATGCCCGTAGAGCCATCCGAAGCGATTTCATGGAGTCGGATATTAATTAATCAATTAATGCGATTATTTGGTTAATTAATGAATTCCGAAATATTCTAATTAATCCACGAGCGTTTTAATTAATGCAACGTTTCTGTTTACCGATGGGTTTAGGAAACCCTACTTCTCTTCTTATCCTATTTAAAGGAGGATAGACGACCGATATCTATATAAGATATAGAGAGATGCTTTTAGGTTATTCTGACGCACGTAAACCTAGCCGTCGTCATCCTTAGGAGAGAAAGGAGAGCAACACGCCGCTAGCACGCCGCCGCAGAGACACGCTCCTTCCCGCCGGCTTGAGAAGCGCGACGTGGAGTTCCGTCCATCCGCGTGGACGAAGTAGAGACGCAGACGGCTTGACGCCTGCGTTCGGAGGACGTCGATGACCACCTGTACGTGCTGCGAGCAACGTACATCACTGCCGCAGAGGAGCATTGCCGGATCAACCTGCGACAGCGAACGGGAGAGAAGATCCGTCCGTGTTTGACAAGTAGTGTTGCACCGTCGTGCAGCGGGACATCGCCGGACTTGCTCCGCGATAAGGTATATCCCGCAAACCTATTTCCAAATGCGCTGTTATCGACGAGATCCTGTTACGGGTTGCGTGGATTTTATCGCTTCCGCCGCGCATGTTTTCTCCACAAAACCCAACAGTGGTTCCTATTTGTCCTTCCTGGTTGTATTAGTGGAAGGTTTCCTGAGATTTTCTTGTTGTCTTTGTACGCATCCTAGTTCTCAGAAACCAAAAGGATCTGTGGAGTATAATATTCATATTTTCCATAGCATTATATGTGAGTTTGAAGAGTTTGATTTCCTCCATCAAGCCTAGTGCATGCATCTTCTTTTATGCATAAAAGATCTGAAGGAATAAATATGTATTGACAATTTCCCTTTTTCCCCCTATTTTGATTTTTACTATGTCACACTATGTGTGGGCTTCTCTGTCTTATTTCCTCGTCATTATGATTTAAACATTTGAATTTGACACTAACACTTAGTGATTTTCCCATGTCATGCTACATGATTATAAATCATATGCAAAGGCATATTAGAAATTTCTCAAAGTGATTTTTTTATTTAAGTGGTAAACTTTATCATCTTAGATAATTCATCCAATTAATATATTTGTAAAAAAATATAACATGATTTTAGCATCATGGAATTTTTCTCCACCAATGGTATCGATTTCACACTTAATTTCAATATAAAAATGTAATTTATATGGATTTTCTAGTTGGTTGGAAATTTTAAAATCCATATACATTAATCTATAAATCAAAATAGAATATGTTTTGGAATTATAAATTTTAATATATCCAATGATATGGATTTAATCGCCTAACTCCAATCTAATAAATATGCAATTTTTATAGATTTATCTAATTGGTTGGACTTCTTCAAAATTTATAATTAATAATCTATAAGTCTAGAAAAATAAATTAAATTTTGTTAACCAATTTTATAATATGATCCAAAACATAATATGGTTTTGAAGACCTAATTCACTAATAATCAAAGGTCAATTTTTGGATTTATATAAATAAGGTAAACCTAACTCTAGTTCTACATATATGTTTGATAGGTGCTTTGGAGATGTAGGCTTGAACCTAGGACTAACTTTGGACTTATGTAAATGTTAAATGAGGTATGTGCATCTTTTCTATTATCTAGGCACTGCTATCATGGCCAAATATTTTTTTGCATATTAGGCATGAGTAGATATTCTCTTTTTCATCATTATGAAATTCTTATTTCTTGGATAATTCTTATGGGTCCACTAACCCCACATGATTTATTTTGTATGTTCTCATCCTTTTATTTCACATGGACTAAACATATACTTGCCTTTCTATGTTAACATGCATGCTTAGACTATCCTTATTTCTTGTAGTGGTACATCTGTACAAACATATTTATAGGGGTGTGTTATTCCACCCAGGGTTTGCTTTTCTACCCACTAATATAGAGGTGTTCTTTTCCGCCTAGGATGTGCTATCTCCACCCATTATTTTTTGATTGAGATCCAATGGTATCTCAGCCCTGCTTGAAATATTTTTAGTCTCTATTTGTCACATGCACAATTGTTGTTTTGATATTTTTACTGAATTATTTTTTAAAGGCAAGATTACCTACTTGATATTCTTTAGTTTAGACATTCCTCATCTTTTGGACTGATAAAATCCTCTTGGAACTTGTACTTTTGAACCTCGTCTTTATTTGATATCTTGCTTGACCTTTATCTATTTTAACTATTGCCCAGTTGTTATTTTCTACACATACTCATCACTGGTGTCCTTTACTTTTGTTTTTCCACCCACCTAGAGTTAGCACAGCTCAAGATTTGGGGAGAAGAGGACTTAGCTCAGGACCATGTGCTAGGATGAGTTGCGAGATGAGAAGGTCACTCAAAACAATATGATCATGATAATTAGATTCTTTATTTAGACTTCACCTATAAGGCAAAATGTTAAGTTTGGATTAAATGTGGTATTCTCTCCCCCTTTCCCATGCTCATGATGGATGTTGAACGTATGGGAGGGTGGTAAACCAAGGTGGAAGCTAGGATTCAAACCCGAGTCTCTTTGTTAGGAGACACCGTGCTTGACCACTTGAGCCTCTCCTTATAGGCCAAATGTTAAGTTGAAATAGTGACCGTAATAGTTGAATTTGATTTTCCTCTACCACAAAATATGTTTCTGTACTCCTCGGTTTGAGGAAATATGATGCACCCCCTTTATGTGGTTATATTTGTATTCATGGGATTTTATGCAAATTATTTTTTTGAATTAAGTAAGGAGTGGTCCCCTATCAGGTCCAACTCTTTATAGTTTTTGAGGTTGTGAGTTAAAAGCCGAGATTTGCAGACAAACATACGAAGTATATCAAGTTTGCACATGAGATCAGTAAGCTAGGACGTATACAAGTGAGTGAAAAAATCACCTTTAATCTGCAATTTTATAGTAACCAAGCTTTAAATGATCATTTGCACACATACTAATTTGTATAATGATGAATGATTTTGCATGTAATTAGTTTCAGTATGCAATTTTATTTGATCTATCAACTGATCAGTATACTCATTATGCATATTATTTTCAAAGAATAGTTCAAGTTGTGGTTGTTAATATGCTCAAATATTAGTTAGACTAAATTCATTATTGAAGGCAGTGAATTATTCTTTATCATATGCTCAACAAGTGAATATAGAAACCCTTAGTATAGAGAAAGATAAGAGTAATAAGATGAAACATTTTATTTATGGAAACCAAAGCCTAATTAGACATACATGCTACTAAACACCATAGAGTCCACTATATAGGTCTGCGCCATGAAGGAGGAAACATGCTTAGTGATTGGTAGAGTCCAGGAGGAAGTAGTCAGAGCATACATGAGGGATATGAGGGGCTAAGCCCAAAGGATGATCTCCTTAAACAAGAGGTATTCAACATTAACTGAACATTACATTGGTACCTAGTATAGTTCAGTTAGTTCAGATACTATTTAGTAGGACAACCCTTGTGTAACCACTAATAAAGGTAGTTAAGCCAAGTGCTTGGCCTATGCCTGAGTTCCATGTTTAAAAGAGGTGTCTAATTTTATCCGACCATCTATTTAACCATTTAGTTTGTACATGGAAAGCCCCAGTGCATACCGAGGATCTATTTAGTAGAATAAGAGTCCCATGTCTTGTACGGTGAGATCATAGTTTGCTGTGATAATTCCACATGTTGCGGTATACTTCATGTGGGTTCATGGTAATAAATGGACTAAAAGATTAGTGAACAGATATAGTATTTACTACAGTCAATATCAGATCAACTTCCATGTTGGATTATTTACAAATATGAACTTCCACGCTTGTGCATTGAGCTAGTATCTCATCAACCTATTGAAGCATTTTTCAAGTAAGGTTCCAACTCTATAGGAGGAGTCATAAGCTAGCTATCATTAGGAGTAGATGAGTAGAGGTATTGAGGAGAAAAATTAGATTAGTTAGATGGTCTCTTATCCTTTGTCTAGATACCAGGAATGAGGGGGTGAGAAATGACAACAATATGTAATAAGTTGTACTTGGTGTATATGAATCGAGAACTCTTACTTTTTTAAAAAAAGTTGAAATCTATTGTAACATTTCATATTATTCTTAAACAAGTTGCTATGAGATAGTTAATTGGTGTTTTGATACATTGAGAAAGAAGAAAACTTAGGCTAACTTTTAGTTGGTGATTAAAAAATGGTTGGTTAGTCTTATTCCTCTTTGGTTAAATTGTTTGTGTTATGTTAAGATATGTTCCATCAGTTTTTGTCGTGTCAAGATATGTGCCAAAGGAAGATTAGGCTGTAGCAGATGATTAACATTCTTTACATTGCATATATGAAGATTACCATGCTTGATAGGGTACAACTGATGGTCAATGAGTTTGACAGGGCTCAAACAAACAAGGAGGAAACATTACTGATGTATCTGACTGAATGATCTTTTGCAAAAAAGAGGTGTGTTGAGCCGACACTCAATAAAATATGCACATAATCCAAGATGCTCCAATGCTATAAGATTGAAGTGTTTCTAGAGTAGAATGACCAAGACATGGTCGACGAAGAAACATTTCTGCATGATGTAGAGTGCCAATGATAGAAAAATGCTCGAAAACTCAAAATCTGAATGACAAGGATGGAAAATGGCCTTGAACTTTATATTGATATCCAAACAACATGCTTCATATGTAGACAAGATTCTTCTTTCTCATTACTCCCATGAGATATGGACTGTACACCTCAACTCTTGTACTTATCCTCCTCTTCTCATACCCTCTGTATCTTCCCTGTACATAAGGAAAGTGGGCGGGGTGGACAAAGATAAAGAAAAACTCCCCTGCGAAATTAGGGGACATGGGGTGGAGAAGGTAGAAATGACCGGAGATGGATTTTATCGATATTATTGGGAAGTTGTATTTTGGACTATTCAACGAGCTTGAGAGAACTCAACCTCATTCTTTATAAAGCTTGACTTTGTGCTTGAAAGGGGTGTTGGACTATTCAACGAGCTTGAGAGAGCTTGACCTCATGCTTCATAATGCTTGACTTTGTGCTTGATAGGAATGAATTCTTACACGTGAGAAAGTTTCGTTGTGTACATAAGAGTGAACTGCATAACACATATGAGTAAATGACTTCATGATGGGGCTTTGGAGAGGCTGACTTGGTGAGGAAGCTACAGTAGAAGAATCGATAACTAGATTCAATGTCAATGTGATCCAATTATAAGATCCGAAGAAGACAATAAATGGAGTAGGTCAAATAGTTGATTCGATTAAAGATTTGATAAAGATGGATCTTTTATAGAATAGACACAACATGTTGAATGGATAACACACTCTATGAAGGCTTGATAGTGTGTTTTGGACATTTGACACATTGTGTGAACTACTATACATGAAGATTCCTAGAGAATTGATATGTAACACAACACTAGAAAATTGGAAGCCTATTGGTGACACTTTGTGTTGACTAGATGACACATCGTATGGCCTTCTACACTTCTAATTGAATTGAAAACCCTAAGGGTGACATGTCGTTGAACAACGACACAATGTTGATTTCCAAAAATGACAATTACAATGTTGGAGACATATTATGTTGGCCAATGCCATGGCATGTTGACTGGAGAAAATATTTGTTGACACACCTTGTTACTGACTAACACGTCGTGTTGACAGAGAACTCTACTGTGAATGGAGTTACACATCAAGTGAATGACTTACATTCTATGTAACATACTTGCATGGAAGTTTTGACTTGTATATCTAGCCAAGACTGATGTATAAACACCAGAGGACTTGCACCCTATCTCCACAGACAAATTTCAGAGGTAGAGGACTTTGAAGAGGAAAGATAGAAGCATTTTTTGGATTTATGAATGGCAGAGTAGAGACGATTGTCATATGGTGGAGACGACTTTCACCACCATGGGGTTACTGGTGTTGGAGAGAACTTCCACTTGTAAGTGTGGTTGGACCTAGATTTGTGACGACGATGCAAAGGTGACAATTTCATCTGAACTTTGTGCTTGGGGAAGACACTCATGGAAGATGAACCTAGGAAAGAAGGAGATAGAAATACATGGGAGATGCTAAATGATGATGAGACAATGAATACAGTCTGAAGTTTGCAACGAAGATTATGAAGAACCTTTAGAGAGAGAGGAAGACTGATATGATGACAACCCTTCAGAGAGAGAGAGAGAGAGAACAATAGAGATGTCCCTAGAGGTTACCAAATATGGCCTTATGGGTAGGAAACCATGACCTTGGAGGCTACCCATGGGTAGAGACTTGTTGCTTTCCTTATAGAGTTAGGATTAAAGCTCTGATACCATATAGAAAGAAATAGGGATTGATATATTGATATTGTGTTGACAATGCAATGGATACAAGAGAACCCCTATCCTTTGTACAGTAGTAGGTGGACATGAATCTAGAGAATTTTAGACCTGGATAGACTCTATATGGGACTACATATTCTGGCCCATATATGATAAGCCTATAACTTCTAACACAAGTAAACTAGATAAGAGATTGTAGATTTTAAAGAAGTATTCAATTAAGAATCTTAAGTATCTGATATGGCCAAAAAATATTCTCACCCCCATAACCTACATTTTCCATGGAACTTTAGATATGGATTATGTTTTTCTAAAATCAAACTCTATCCCCTCTTAGATACTTTATGACCTAGCACAATTCCTTCTTGACCATGAAATGACACTTCTCCTAGTTGAATACTAAGTGTTTCTATTGATATATCTTCATCACAAATAAGACACTGAGGCATTTATCAAAGGATGTCCCATAAATGGGAAGTCATCCATGAAGATTTCTATAATGTCTTTAAGAAAATTAGAAAAGATAGATATCACGCACTACTAAAAGTGCATGTACCATAAATGCAAATAAACATTGTATTTTCCTAATCACTAGTCTAGATTAGTACTCGATAGAATCCATAATAATCATCAAGATTACATAAATAAGAGTGGTAGGCTAGGCAATTAGACACTTGGTCAAAAAAGGGTAGGGGGAATGGTCTTTTTTGGTAGTTGAATTGAGCTTCCCGTAGTTGATAAACATCCTTCCCTCAATTACCATTCTATTTATGATTTCATAACCATTTTCTCCCTTCATCACAATAATGCCCATTTTTTGGATATTAGGTGGACATGCTCACCCATTTGCTATCATTGTTGGCATGTATATTTGCTACATCACACAACTTGATATCCTCTTTTTTGACAACCTCATGTAGATTTTGGTTCAACCTTATTTGTACTTGCGATAGAGGCTCAACATTTTCTTCTAGTTGTATCTGATGCATGTAGTCAAAATAGTTTAAGCTTTCCATGTTAGCTGTAGAATATCCAATGACATCCCTTCTGAACTTTAATGCGCAAAGAAGTTGTTGTTTATGCTCTTCAGACTAGGCAGAGTTGTTGATGATATGATTTCTCCCTTAACTATCAAAATCCATAATAGGGCCCCTCAGGGAGTTGTTTCAACTTACACAAGGGCTTTAGGACTGCTTTGTAAGTGAGAGACCTTTCAATATAAGCATAGTTAATATTTTTAAATTCCTCAACAATCTTTTCATCTTTATCTTCATCAATGTATTCCAATAATTCCTCAACCTAAAGACCATAAAAATTAGAAGTATGGTCAGTAAGATCCCTCATTAAAGTGTCCTTTATGGCATTTTGTTCTTAAATGGCAGCTAGAGATGATTGTTTCTATTAACAAAATAAATAGGTCTGAACATGAATGAACTTGTCATTGTGTCCTAGACTATGAAGTCAATATGAACATTTCTAACTTTGATTGTTACAATCCCTACTTACACATATATTAACATTCTTCCTATGAAAAGGAAGGGTCCCCCAAAGATCATTGTGAAGTATGAATATTCCATAATATCAATTACAAAAACATCACACATGACATATAATTTTCCAATTTTGATTGGAATGTCTTCAAAAATACCAGCCGACCTTGTGAAGGTGTGATCAGCTGATTGGATTCTCATCCTAGCTTATACCATGTCTTCCAGACCAATTCTTTGTGCTAATGTAAGTGGAATAAGGCTCATGATTGCTCCCAAATCAACGAGTCATTTCCTTTCTTTGTTGTCTACCACGTTGAATGGGATGGTGAAGGCTCCTGGACCCTTTTATTTTGTAGGTATCTTTTCTTGAACCAAAGAACCTGTCATCTTTGCAATTTTAACCATCTCCATCTCATATCCTTACCTTTTGTTAGTTTTATGGTCCTTGAAGAACTTGGCATAGGTTGGCATCTCTTCAGTATATCAAGGTGCAACTTCCTTAAACTTCTAATATTTTTTCATACCTTATATTTAGGTGATCTTTGATAAATTTATACAAAAAATGAATTATAAGAGAATATGGTTACCTATTGGTGAGAACCTCTTCAGAAGACTCTAGTTCCTTATATTTGGATTATTTATTCCCCTTACCTTTGGTGATCTCCTCAGGAGTAGCTATGGTAGGCATTTACTCTTTCTCAACCTTGATTGTTTTTGGTTTGAGGTTAGAGTTTGGTATACTTTCTTGTTGAACTTTGTAAGTTGTAGAATAGAGGACAATCCTGATTTGAGAGTGGACATGATGGTTTTTTCATGAATGCTTGAGTTCCTTTTTGTATTTTGACATGATTCTCGTAGTCAGATTCTTTTCAAGGTGAGATAGATTCTCTAATTGTTGATTGTTATATTTTGCAGTGTTGCATATCAAATATCTGAGCCCAGTCACGCTTCCAAACTACTCTTTCATCATGCATAATATTTTGTTGATGTGATATTGCTTTGGTTCAACTTACTATAAATCGCATCTTCCCTTTTTGTAATGGAAAACATCTTAGCCATCATGTTAGATATCATATAATTTTGATTCTAATTCTAAAGGTTGTTCTTGTTATTCTAGTAGTTGGTATTACGAGTTTACTTGGCAGTCATTTATCTCTCCCAAACCCAAGTGTTCTACAAGGTGGGTTGGTAGGTTGGTTAAGCATGTAAGAGTTCTCTATCATGATTGTGTTTCCATAAAAAATCCCACGTGATCTGGTCTCTTGTCGTTAACATAAGAAACATTTTCTACATCCCCTGCTTGATTGCCGTCTTCTGCATGGGTATAAATACAATAATAAGAGTTATGTCTCCTATCTTCACATGTAACACAATTCATTATAGTGTTTACATGGTTATTACCCTTAACATTATTTTCCTTCAAATCATGGACATCTATGGCTATCATTTCAAGTTTGACTATAAGGGCTTCTAAAGATTTTGAATCAGAAACAGTCCCCACAACAAAGAAATTTGTAGTGAATCCTCTTTTATAGTCCCACCAGGATTGCAGTGAACCATATTTTTGAATATTTGTTTTGATTTCTCTTCGTATGCGCCATGAAGTCACTTCCTGCTGTTGCATTAATGTTTTCCTTTGCTTTGGGTGACACCATTGTAAGTGGTAATAATCAGATATACTCCATCAAACTCGTGATGGGAGCATTCCATCTGGTATGCTTGGTATCTATCCCATGCATCACTTAGGATTTCTATAGGTTTTTGGTTAAAGACTTAGATCATGTTTTCCATCTGATAGTCTTCTCAATTGGAGAAAACTTAGTAAAAAAAGTGTTAGAGAAGCCTTCCCAATATCATATGCTACATGCTTTAAGGTGTGGTACCACACAAGTTGCATATCCCACAAATAGAAAGAGAAGGCCTTGCAAAAGATCACAGGTTGAGGAACCTCATTAATCTTCAAGGCGTCAAAAATTCTTGAAGGCATCAATGTGATGGTAAGGGTTATTCTCATTGGAATTCTCCCCCAAAAATTTGTTGCTAAACTATGACTATTAAGGATGGTGTAAAACTCCAAATATACACAGAAAATGAGAGGAAGCATCAATTTCTTACTTAAAATAATGATGATGTATCACATTCCTTGAATATCATGCATACATAATAAGTGAAATAATAACCAAAAAATGGACACATTACATTTATCATTCTAATTAGTTACATGAAAAAGGAAAAATTGATAAATGTAATGATTTTATCTAGAAACATATACAAAAAAACTAGATTAACACATGAGTAAAAGATGATGTAGATAATGGCACCCCACCAGGTCACTCCTAGTCTTTCATTAGGTCCTTCAAATCACTAGTATGGTGTCCTAAAACTCCACTATTGACTACCAATGGACATCTCGTCCATAGCCATGCAAAGCACCAAAAACTATGTGAGTAGCATTGAGTATTTATAATGAAAAATAGCATATAAAATGTATACAATTTGAAATAGCCATTAATTATTTTTTCATAATTCTTTATCATTAACATGATCTTATTACTTGAAATTACTAAGTCAATTAAGATGATTTCTCCACATGACTTGCACCTAAGTTCTCATTGCTCTCAAGAACTTATTGCACCAAAGTGCTCATTGCACCAAAGTGCTTATTAACTTTGAGAATCACTTAATTAACATTAGGTAACATAAATATTAATCTCAAAAAACATCAATAATTAACATGATTGTCATAATAACATGGAAGCTTAAAGTGGATTACCATGGTGCACATAAAAACATGAATTTTAGCTTTATTTAATATAGTCTCTCTCCTAATTGCACCCATAGTGCTCATAAGGCCAGTTAATGCTCACATAAGGGTGGTTAAGGTTCATAGAAGGCTTCAACTTATAATAGAAAACATTGGTTACTAGCATTTGCATGATTTTCCATAAGCATGCATTAAACAATGATCTTGAACCCTAATTTAATACAAAGTGTACAGAACCACTCACTTGATGCTATGGAGGTATACTGTAAGATCCTCAAATTTGGTAAATTCAGGCTCTATAGTTTTGAATATAATAATAATAATTTGAAATTCACTAAAAAAACTAGAGTAATATTTAATTGAGGTGATCAATAGTATGAATTGGATTTCGCAGGAACGAAGAAGTGTAATACATGGAATGTGAATAAAGAAATACTAAGCTAATATGTGCACCATGGTAATCCACTTTAAGCTTCCATGTTATTATGACAATCATGTTAATTATTGATGTTTTTTGAGATTAATATTTATGTTACCTAATGTTAATTAAGTGATTCTCAAAGTTAATAAGCACTTTGGTGCAATGAGCACTTTGGTGCAATAAGTTCTTGAGAGCAATGAGAACTTAGGTGCAAGTCATGTGGAGAAATCATCTTAATTGACTTAGTAATTTCAAGTAATAAGATCATGTTAATGATAAAGAATTATGAAAAAATAATTAATGGCTATTTCAAATTGTATACATTTTATATGCTATTTTTCATTATATATACTCAATGCCACTCACATAGTTTTTGGTGCTTTGCATGGCTATGGACGAGATGTCCATTGGTAGTCAATAGTGGAGTTTTAGGACACCATACTAGTGATTTGAAGGACCTAATGAAAGACTAGGAGTGACCTGGTGGGGTGCCATTATCTACATCATCTTTTACTCATGTGTTAATCTAGTTTTTTTGTATATGTTTCTAGATAAAATCATTACATTTATCAATTTTCCTTTTTCATGTAACTAATTAGAATGATAAATGTAATGTGAACTCCACCTTCCTCCAGGAGTTCAGTTTCTATTGAGTCAGATATGGGATTTGTTTCCAAATTCATCTCATCCGTGAAAAAGAAATGAATTGATAGAGTCAGATTCATACTTAATCTATCCCACTAGCACTAGCTCTTGGGAAAGGTTCAGTTGCTTCCTGTGAGGTATTTGTGTCTTCCCTTAGTCTCCACTCTTCCTTTATATCAAGGTTTAGAGTGGAAGCCAACCTGGAAGGCGCTGCCTACCCATAAACTGACTCAACAAGTTTGGTTTGAATGGCTGAAACTCCGTAGGTCGAAGGAGTTGTGTAACACTAAATTGGTGTTCACTTCCTTCCCCTATGAATTTGAGAAAATTCTTGCATTCATGTTCAAGGTGAGCAGTGGTCCCAAGGGATTTGATGGGCTCCCCGTGCCACTTGATCCTAACAATAAGTGATTTTCAGGTGTCAACTTGGCCTTACAATTAGTTACCAGAAATCTTTTCTTTCTGTGACTGGTTGTGTCGAGTTTGCCAAGCGCTTCAGGGTTTGTAACCTCAGTCAGAATTTCTCACTGATTTCAGTTAAGTCTTTACTGAATTGTTATCACCTTTTTGGTGCTATGTCCGTCTACCTTCGATATCATATAAAGAGGGTTTCTACCCTTGTTAGGATATCTGGTGGAGGATATAGAGTACTCTCTAGACTTGACCATTCTCGGTCTGCACATGTCAACCATTTGTTGGCTATGTGGAACAAGACTATGCTTGTTCGATCAATAAAGTAGTGAAAAAGTGGCAGCTTTCCCGCCAAGAAAGAGATGATTGATTTCCAGATGTGAACTCCCTTACTGATTTGACTCCAAGAGATGAATAAGAGTAGAACTTGAATCTGAATCTCTCCTTCATTCTCAGCTTCTGAAATGAATCTTTCTGCTAGGCCCCTGACCGTCTAGGTCCCCCTTGGGGATTTGAAGATGGCCATTTACGGGACTCTCGCGCTTCGAGGTCCAGACCCAATTGCACTTCTCTTATGAGATTTCTGGTTAGAAGGTCACTGAAAAGCCAAGCAACCTTCCGGGCTATCAATATGGAAGAACTCCTTTCACTGTCTAGTTGACAACTACGCTTACTCGCTCTCAATGATAGAAAGCAGCCGAGTTGATGATTGAATCCATGTTGACAAAGGACAGAATTCCCTCAGATTGAGAATCTGAAAGAGAAATTCCTGAAACTTGACTTTCCTTACCACTATCCCATTAGAAAAGGGATGAAGGTGGATTCCTACCTGGAAGTCTCTTCCAAATAGTGAGAAGTCAGTATTAGGAGTGAAGGCAGAGTCTAACGTATTCAGTTCTCTTAAATATGAGTTTTTTTGCTCATAATATTCACCTTATTCACTCGATGGAAGTTCAGTCCTGGTATAATGTTTGTCAAGAGGACCTTATGGCCTCTTTATATAGCATATAATACCAAGGCTGCAATTGAAGATCTCGATTATTATGAAAAGTGGGTCGGACCCATCGGTCGCCACAGCCTTTGAAGGAGAATTCCTTCATGATGGCAAATGTCAGATCACTCATCTTCGTCCAGGTAAGAGTCCAATGCGTCATTCATAATGTCAAATAGGATCAATCCTAAGGAGGAAAGAAGCATAGTGTCTTATCGTTCATGCCTCATAGCCAATGGTGAACTCAAGTTTAAGCAAGTCATGTCTACCTCAATTTTGCTCTCAAAGAATCAATAGCTATTGCCTTGATTATGATTATTCAATCTGACGCTTAGGCACGAAAGAGAAATGTCAGTCCAAGCAAGTTTCCCTGAGGGAGCATCACCCTACTATGAATAACAACAGTTCCTAGCATGGGCATCATATCATCACTTTGATATTAGATACGCTATTTATTCATATGAATTAGTCATAACACCACAATCCAACAGACCTTCCCCACTAGACTAGAGTAGCGAGAAGAGAAGCCTACCTAGAGCAGAAAAAGCAAAGTCAAAGACAGAAGAAAGGTGCCGAGGAAGAACCTGAGATCATGGAGTTGGAATAACATTCTCATTCATCAAGAATTGTTCTTCCATACTGTCCTATGGAAAAGAAAGACTGTAGGACTGTAGTGGTCGGGAGCCGCAGAAAGGAAAGGGATGCGAAGAAAGGTTCATCAAGTAGAGTAGAATGAAACCTTGAAGGCCATGAATAACCACCATGCCGTTGTTGAAGAGATCAGGTTGTGTGATCTCCACCCTTCCGATAAAGACCGTAGCACTAGTAGTTGTGCTGGTCTTTCTATTGACCGAATCAGAGGTGACGGTGATGCAATAGCCTGGACTCAAGGTCTCGATCTTGGTACCAAAAGCAAGTCTCCGCATATAATCAATTGTGAAGAGACCAGGAAGGGGGAAAATGCCTCTTGGATTAAGGCAAGAGCACCAAGCGCATGCGCGAAATGAGAGCTAGAGGAATGGGAAGACAAGATCATTCCCGGCCATATACCAAAAGAAATGATTGAAATAGAGCGAAGAATGTAAAGGCAGGCTACTAGTCGTTTTGATCTTCATTTTTCTTTCTAAGGTAAGGTCACAGTGAGTTTAAGGAGAGTGTAACGAATACCGTAGAATCACAATTGCATGAGTGAAAGTTTGGGCCTTCTAGTACTCAGTAGATATCAAATTTTCCAGAAGGGTTGTGGAAGAGTAGTCTAAGGAATACTGAATCCGCTGACCAAGAAAAAAGGTCAAAAGCAAAGAAAGAGGGTAATGTTCCCTTATCCTATATTTGGCCTGATGAACTCTCTTTATGGTCGGTTTGGTATCAACCCTGAAAGTAAAGTGACCGGGATCTATTCGAATGAGCGACAAATTATTTAAAGAAAGTGGTTTTCCATGTCAATTCTCTGAACCTTTTTCTTTCGAGATCACTTTCCTGTCACTCTGGTTGAGCAGATGTGTTTGCTTCATAGCTTCCCGGTGAAATCTGCTTAGATTCCTAAGGCAATGAGCGACATAGAATTTATGAAGAAAGAATGTCCTCCTGAAAGACTTTCCAAGAATGAAGAGACAATGCCCTGTCCATCTCTTGGGGGTCCATGCACGGAGTTCCACTTGATGGATTTTCGGCAGCGGAGGAGGCAGGTCGACCATCCTGAGTGTGACACTTCATTCCCTTTCTTTCGACCACATCAGATTGGGGTTACAGTTCATAGGCGTCGATCACTCTGGTCTGAAGACCTTCAGTGCTAGAAAACCTTTACCACAAGTGCCATAGAGTCCCGGGTTGTCTGTTTTGTCTATCGACTTGTCTTGATCCACTTTCCTTCTTCCGTAGTTATGGTAGCAGTCCTCTTTTTCATCTTACATGACTTCGAGCTAGCCAAGCAAGGACAGTGAGGAATGAGAAAGATACATACATCTAGAAGGACTGTATTAGGATGGGCCTCCATTAGCAGTTAGGCATGCAGGTGGGAACGCAGGGATAGATAGCTGAATGTGGGTACGATCGTCATTCCCCACTACCACTAATAGAAGTAGAAGTTGGAGAGAAGGCTTGGTTAGGGTAATGGGCTCGAAGACAAATACAACAAGTTCAGTCATTAAACATAACGAGTTGGAGGAAGTGAAAACTAGCTCGATTACCGGGGGAGGCAGAGGGAGACTATGCTGACTTCGGGAGTCCAGATACGACACTGCTCTATCTAGAAGTCCAGTAGAAAAGTATGAGGAAAAGACTTGATTTTGGAGTTGGAGAAAACTCCTGATGGGATCGTTCTTAGCTCCGGAAAGATAATTTCAAATAAATAACAGTCAAAATCTATCATTAAAGGAATGGAAGTTGAACAAGGCAAGGTTACGCACCTCTGGACACTTCTTTGCTGCACTCCGAATATACGGCAATTGATCTTATACATCAGAGGATCGTACGGCTGTGGTGGGACCTATGCCACTATCTGTTCGGGGGAGTGATATAAAAAGAAGACAAATACAGAGAACTTTCTGCAGTAGGCTTTCTTTCTGATCTCTTCCTCATAGTGATATATAGGTTCAGGAACGGTTGGGCTGATTCGTACCTTTAGGAGAGAGAGGGTCTACAAGTGTAGCCTCTCCTACACTTGATTTCCTTTTGGCTTGTGGATCTCCGTACCATGAGCCGGGGAATGAGCACGGGAGTGGAATACGCAGGAACGAAGAAGTGTAATACATGGAATGTGTGCTATAGTTATACTATAGAAGGGCTACCTCCAAACCTATTAAAGTTATCAGACATAAGATCTTGCTTTTTTTGTCCCCCCGAAAGCATATTTTCGGATCGATCTCAATTCCTCTCCCTTACGGTCGAGCTACTTCGTTCCTATTGGAGCGCAAGGCAGGCGAATGGTGCCATCATCAATAAATAAAAAAAAGACTTTCGAATTAGCGGGTGGGAGGCAAAGCGCTTTCTTTTAAGGAAGCATCAGGTGAGGCACGCGTAAGGGAGGAAAACCAAGATTTTTGGATTTGCCGGTTAGAGAAAGGGCTATGATTTTGTCTATATCAAATATCAAATTCTATTTTGATCCACTAGGTTTTTTTTCTTCCTTCCAACCAAAGCAATGAATAATAATATTTTGACATTGAACATGATTTCTCTTTGTTTTTAGGGCCCATTTTCCTATAGTAAAAAGCCACTTTCATCACCCGGAGTCCAAGTCACACGGACCGGATTTGTTCTGTCGTCCTCCTCGTTATAGTCCTCCTAGAATCCAACGCATTTCATCGGAATACATCCTGCCTTTTCACCTTTGTAGTCCTATGCATAGTCAGTACTATAGCCCCAATCATGGCTACTAATAAAATCAAACTAGGAAGCAAAAACTAGACAGAATAGTAGGTATAAAGTAAATTTCCCAATGTTTCCAACTCCGTCCAACTGCATACCTTTCCGTCATAAACCGTATATCTCAGAGAGGTCGTATTTCTGTGGGTTGGTAGTAATGGAACGGTTTCATTATCTAAAATGAAGAACATTTCCCACCAAGGGATCAGTCCAATAATACCACTCACTGGTAAATAGCGCAAGACTTCTTCGTGAATCTCCTCCCTTTGAATATTGAACATCATAACCATGAATAGGGATGAAACGACAACATCTCCTATATGAACTACTGGGGAGATCATAGTGGAGAAGTCGAGACCTAACAAAATCAGTAACCCAGAAGTGTTGCGAAAGACGGGGATGGGAAACGAAACGGAATGTACCGGATTTTTAGCACGTACAACCATCAAACCAAAGACCAAAGCAGGACTCGACAAAACAGAAAGTATCATGGTACGTCATCCTTCACTGAAATGGAACTCGAATGCGTCTTCTTGCTCTAGCATTCAAGTCGATCTATTACGACCAGCACGGTTGTTCTTATTTCATTTTCTTCTTTCTTGACTCCTCACCTCAGAGATGAAGCTTTTTTTGTAGGTATTGGCTCTTTCAGTGTATCATCAGAAAGGATCCCCAGGCCTTCGTAAAGAGAGATCCCCCCTATTGATAGCAGCTTTTATCTTTCGAAAGGGTCTACTCTGGTTAAAGTTATTGGTCATCTCTTTTTGATAGAGACGTAGGGTTGCCTCCAGAATGGGCCTTCCTCTTGGGTAGAAGACGAGCCCACGGATCTCACCCCGGTTGGCGTTGATGCTTTCCGTGGTATACCCTTGATGACGTAGATGGACTTCCAGATCAATCTCTAAGTCAATCTGCGTCTTGACCTCATTGCCGAAGGTCATCATATCGGCTTCGTCAAGGGGGGTCTCATGATAAAGGAACCATTGTTGGAGCAGCCCGTCCTCGTGCTCCTTCATAGAGATGAGCGGCTGCTCTAGTGCATCCCATAGTGCATGTTCGGGTATGTTGGGTAAAGACCCCGAACTTTCCACTTCCGCGCTGGAAAAAGGGCCGGCCTGCCCATCATTCCCGCGAGAAGACCCATGGTTCACACCCGCTTCCGAATCTTCCTCCGCAGGAAAGACCATATAAGAAAGAAAGGGTTCGGCCTCGGTAGTGAGCACGACTCTAAGAGCCCAACCAATGGCTAAGGCCAGCCCCCCTGCGCAGCCAAACTGGCATAATGCAAGGGAGAAGGCCCGAATTCCTAGAGAGAAAGCCATTTTTTGGAAAGAAGGAAAGAAGAGGTCTCCCCCTCCAGCAATGATCATGGTAGCTGCGGTGAAGTAGGCACACGTATCAACGTCTAAGCCCACAGTAAACATATGATGAGCCCAAACCAGAAATCCAAGAACACCTATACTGATCATGGCATAAACCATGCCTAGATACCCGAAGACCGGTTTTCCTGAAAAGGT
This sequence comes from Alisma plantago-aquatica, assembly GCA_963693085.1. NCBI lineage: Eukaryota > Viridiplantae > Streptophyta > Magnoliopsida > Alismatales > Alismataceae > Alisma > Alisma plantago-aquatica. The sequence continues at coordinate 782,105,392 of OY856410.1, forward strand.
CGATACAATATGACTAATAATACCGAATCCAGGAAGAATGAGAATATACACCTCTGGATGACCGAAGAACCAAAAGAGATGCTGGTATAATATGGGGTCTCCCCCTCCAGCAGGATCAAAAAAGGTTGTATTAAAGTTGCGATCGGTTAATAACATTGTAATTGCCCCTTCCAGTATCGGAAGTGATAATAAAAGTAGGAATGTTGTCACTAGAACGGACCACACAAAAAGGGGTAATCTATGCATAGTCATTCCAGGTCCACGCATGTTGAAGATAGTTGTTATAAAATTGATAGAACCTAAAATGGATGAAACACCTGATAGATGAAGGCTAAAAGTTGCTAAATCAACTGCTCCTCCAAAATGGCTAGTAATACCACTTAAGGGCGGATAGACCGTCCACCCAGTGCCGGTACCTACTTCTACTAAGGCTAAGCTTAATAGGAGCAAGAGACTTGGTGGCAACAACCAGAATGATATATTATTTAATCGTGGAAATGCCATGTCAGGTGCACCTATCAGAATCGAAACAAACCAATTACCAAATCCACCTATCATCGCCGACATCACCATGAAAAAGATCATTAAAAAAGTGTGAGCCGTTATTAAAACATTATAAAGTTGATGATTCCCACCAAGAATTTGATCCTCGGGTCGTGCTAATTCCATACGAATCAGTACTAAGAAGCATGTGCCCATCACTCCAGCAATGGCACCGAAGATGAAATATAGAGTACATATATCCTTGTGGTTAGTGGAGAAGAGCCATCAGACCAGATTTTTCATTAGAAAAATCAAATTGACTTTCTTTATCAGAGAGGGGCCCCCGGGGGGCTTAAAAAGTCAACAATCACTTCCAATGCCTTCGAGAGAGGGCCTTCTTCCGTTTTGTCACCTCTCGCTTTGCTCGAGCTACTTCATTCCTCTCCTTTCAGTCGAGCTACTTCATTCCTCTCCTTTCAGTTGAGTCACTTTGTACCTCTCGAGAGCCCGACCCTATTGAATTGAAGAAAAGTGTCTGTTTGCGTCCTATGAGCAATCTTCTTTTAGTACGATATTACCGTCATTTGCGTCCCATCACTTTTGTCCTCGATAGTGAGCCAATTCCAGACCAACTTCCATCAGACTCCGAAATTCACTAACTACGGCTGCACGCGCAACAAGACTTAAGATAGAGTAGGAGAATTACAAAAGTAGGGCACCACACCAAAGGAATGTCTGCCATGGGTGTTAAGCATAGGCACTGAAAACACCCTTCTTTGGTTTGGCAATGTCCAAGATCACAATGGATTCCACCATGAAATAGGGTCGGGAGCAGGCGAAGATAGGCCTTTGGATCGGGGTACACAGTCACGTGCTGAGCAAAGAGAAGAGGTATATATCACACCCATTCACACGTGCAAGGTGCGGCATCGAACGCGGAGAGGATGATCAGCCACAGTGGGACTAAGACACGGCCCAGAATCCTACGGGAGGAAGCAGTGGGGAATTTTCCGCAATGGGCGAGGAGCAATGCCGCGTGGAGGTAGACAGGGGTCGTGAACTTCTTTTCTCAGAGAAGAAGCAATGACGTGAGGAAGAAGCATCGACTAACTATGTGCCAGCAGCCGCGGTAAGACAGACATCAGAACTTCCCTCAAACTTTCCTCCCCAAAATGCAAAAATTGGAAAACCAATAGTCCCGCTTCTACTGTTATGTTAGAAGGAAAGGAAAGATCCCACAGATTCTGGACCAACCACTGTATGCGTATCAGGAAATGATACTTCGGCTTCTTTTTCAGAGGCAAGGGAAGATAGATTCATCAGGGGAGTCTCATCTATATGGTCGGGTGGACTCAAGGGGGGGCCCATCTGTTTCAGAAGGTCCGAAGATTCATTTAAAAAAAAGGACAAATCCGGTTTTCATCCAATTGATTCAGTTGCTCCTATTCGGTACCCTCATGGAAGTAAGGAGTCGCTACCCCTTCTTCTATTGATAGGAACTCCTTCTTTCTCAACCTTACCTTAGTGGATAGGGGTAAGGGAGGGACATTTTCAAAAGGAAGAGATGTTGGACCAGCCAGGCTCTCGAGAGAAGGAATTGACCAAAGCATTGATTGGAGGAAGGACTCTTTTCTCTGGCTGAAGGGAACATCTGAAACGCTTCCTTAGTCTTAGGGGAAGCGGAAAGCTTAGGTTGAGCTATTCCCCCTGCATACTCTTTGATTAACAAGGTTTCCTATTCATAGAGTGCGTTCCTTTGCACTTTTTTCCGGTCGAAGTAGGGTGAACCGTCTTTTCTTTGAGAGTGTATCGGTCTGATTGTGAATGTCGACCCGGTTAGTCCTCTGATTTTTTAGGGTTTCCAGTTGCAGAGTCTGATCTGGTATGAGATGCCTCTCTCTTATATCTTTCTATCTATAAAGAGTTGAGTAAGCGGGAACTTGTCTTGACTTTCAGTAATTTGAATATTATCAGTATACCCTTATTCGTGGGATTCAGCCGAGTCGAGCTTTTCGGGCCTTAGGCCAACAATGGAAAACCTAATTCTAGGCAAACCCTTTGACTTTTCAAATTAACCAAGTCTGAATTCCCTTTTTGTCTGATCTCAGATTCCGGGGTTTGAATCCCTTCCATTTTTTAGAGCCAGATCTCTTTATACACTAAAACGGCCGAGATCTACAATTTCAATCTTTAGCAGATAAGAGAAGACACGAAGGGAGGAGTTCTTCTTAGCCCTTCTACTCTTTGATATTTGATAGAAGTTGCTCCTTTGTTTGTTAGCAAGAAAATGCCTTCTTAGGAAGTTTCTCAGGCTTGAGAATGCAATGCCCTCTTATTGTTCTCGAAAGATAGAGGGAGGGAATTCTTGCACATGCAAGGATCTGACCATCGTAGATCAGTTGAACTAGACCAGATAACGCATCCAATTTTGGAAATCAAAACAGACGATAGAGAAAGGCAGATCAGATAGAGAATCCGCTGTGAATGCTGACGATAGCGTAACTGCTAAAGGAACTTACATACTTCAAATTAGATTCATGGGTAGAAGTGTTAGAGAATACAAGGAATCGAATGCGCAGTTACTGTTGGAGGAAATGGGCCCAATTGAGACAAGTACATAGCATAGGTGAAAGTTGGGCTGCGGGAGAAACCATGTTTTGAAGAATGCCTTCTCGGGAGAAACCATGTTTTGAGCCTTCTACAGATGAGGAATTGGACACTAAAAAAGTGTGAAACCACTTCGTTCGTGCCCTACTAGGAGTGTAGTGAGGGGGTCAAAACCATCAAAGACTGTTTTACGAGTGCCTGGTCGAATTGAAAAATGGGAATCTCTCCTAGTGGCAAAATCATTCCAAATCGGTCTTTTTGCTTGGTTCAACGAATCAGATTAAGAAGTGTCACCTGCCTTGAAACTCTTTCTATGAATCATTGATAGAAATTTCATAAGTGAGTTGGAAATAGATTGAAATGACGAAGATCGGCTTACTGCTACTAGCTAACTAGTAGTTATGAGCCCTACAGTACATATCCTTTTCCAAAGCTAGCTTGTTTTCTGAGGATGGTGCACATCTCACAAACAAGAAAAAGCTTCTTGGATTGATTCTTGCTGGATTGCTCAGTAGAATGACGATGATTCAACCACTTGCCTCAGATCGCTTAAATAATCTTCTTCACTTTCAATCTTTGACTGACTTCCGATGAAGTAGCCCGATCAGAGGTCAGCTAGGCCTAAGCCTGACAAATGTAGTTGACTGTACCGGAAGCGGGAGGTCACAAAGCCCAAAGAGGACCGCTCTGTTTGTCTTGTGTGGCAGGAGTCACTACTTATTCTGGAGAAAGGGCGCTCTCACGATAGGATAGAATAAGAGATCGAAGATAGGAGACAAATCAGGATCGGGTTTAGGACAGGGAATAAAAATCCGGTTTTATGGGAATGGCATTTCCGGGGTCGAAGGTGCTCGACGAGATGACCGATCAATTCAGAAAAGGAAGTCAGTAAGACCTTCTAACATGAATTCGTGTAAGGCAGTGGTGTTCTCCTTGACTTTCTTCCCCCATCTTAGCAATTTCATGGTCTAGTGAGCCCTCTTAAGCCTCTTCTTCATAATCAAGCGGATAGGATGATGCTAACCGTGTAAAGAAAGGATAGTCTTTCTAATCTTTAGAATCCCTACGGAATTGGGACCTATCGGATTACCTCAACTAAACTATTCATTCATAATAAAGAAATTTCTCATATCTCTCTTTAGTCGGATGTAAAGGTCGTCGAATATGCCAAAAGGGTACGCTTCGTTGAATAGAATTGTGCGCTAACCAAGTTCGAGATGTGAGAAAAAAGAGCGGATTCAATGATGTTCAAACTGGCGAGCCGTATAGTTGCACGGTGTTTTCTCTATATCTATCAGAAATAATCTCAGCCTTGGGACATGGTCTAGTTCTCTACCGCCATTCCTTTCCTCTCCCTGAAGGTCGAGTCACGTTGTACCTCTCGCTTTGCTCGATTTGTACCTCAACCTCGACCAGTTGACTCCTCTCACTCTTTGAAATGAAAGCATCAACTACTCCTCTCCTGGAGAAAGAGTGGTAATAGAAGTGGAGGGCCTGATCTTACACACACTGGGGCTATTTACTACTCCTACTGCTATTAAACTAACAAGATAAGGGCGAGATTTGAAATCAATCTGGGTAAGAGGGATCAATAGGTAGGAAATACATAGGAGTCAATCCCCTCGAAGGTCCATGGCCTACCATCGAAAGCGACTCCAATTAGCTATGGCTTAAGGGTTGACGACTTAGAGGGAGGGCGACGACCCTTCCACTCGATCGAATAGAGAAGAAAATGATGGCTGGAATAGAAGATCAATCTCTTTACAAGGATACTGCTGGATCTCAAACAAATACCCTAGAACTGCAATTGTGGGAGCACACCTCCCGACTAGATCGCTCAGAACTCAAACTGCAACAGGAGGGGATGACTCTAGAAATACAATACAATGGAATCGGCTGGACCGAAACCCTCCGGAATAGCCCTGGAGATCATTAGAGCGTGAGGGTGAGAGTAAGCGGAGGAAAAACCTCATACGAGGAGAAGAATTTCAAAGAAAAATCTTTCCTTGCTTTCTCGCTGGAAGCCGGCCCGCCTTTACCAACTTCTTCCTTTACTGCTGGATTTTCTATACATGATTGCTTACCCACTTGCCTAAGGGAAAGGACTACATACAACTATGGGTACTACTGATATGGGGAAATAGAGTTTGATTAATTGGGGCCCAAGCGGAAGAAAGCAGTTCTTACTGGGAAGATAAGTTGGTCTGATGAATTCTACAGTCTCTCCGAGGAGACAAAAAAAGCAAATCTCTACATATACTGGATGGAGGGGTAGAAGAAAGACAGAGGCTTAGATTGACCATGGAGGGAGACCTCGGGTCTTTAGGCGTAGGCTTTTTTCCATCCGGGGAGTTCGGGAGACTCTGGAATCGGTATTTTGATCGTCGAGTTGCAACTAATGTGTTGTGCCCCACGTGACAAGAACTCGTACGTACAAGGTCTACTATACAGGACTAGAACTAGAAAAGTGGGGATTTCCTAAAAGACAAGCAAGCGCAAGAATCAACCAATTTCCTATTTCTCAAAAGCCAATAAAGTAGATAGGAGGAGCAGCTGGGGTTGGGCACTGACTATGGTCTACGGAGCTTAACCTGAGTCTCGGTTAAGGAAGGCTCCCGGGAAGAACTTATGGTTTTGAGAAGCTGGTGCGGAGGACATTTTCTAGTTGAAGATTTCTACGCCATTTGAACAAAACAATTAGAAGAAGAGAAGAAAGAAGGAGGGTGGGGTCAGAATTCCATCTTGATTCGAGCCACCTTTCTTATCTTAGGTCTTAGGTAGAACCTTCCCATTAGATAGCCAAGAAGAAGAAGAATAGATCTTGCGACCTTTCCTTTTATTTCCGCTTCGCTTCGCTCTGCACCTGACCTTGCATCTAGAATCAAATCTATGACATTCAGACTTATATAGAGATTTTGGACTTTGACCCCAGGAGAAAGAAGGTGGTTTTGGCAAACTTGAATGAGACCAGGCCTTAGCCGCGGAGGGTGACTGAAACTTAACTGCAACATCAAAGCACTCGAACTTGTTATTCTATTAGATAGAAGGGATTGGATTCATAGCCCAGTCTCATACACAAAAGGGAACCCACTTCTTCGAGGTAGAAAGAAACCCCGCCCCGGTTCGGTGTGCTTCCTTCGTCTGTAGTACTTGGCGCTTACTGGATAACCCACTGAGACCGTCCGCGCAACTCGCCTTTTTCTGTTGAAGTATCCTCTTTAGCCTCTTTGGTGACAGATAAGCCATCGAACCTCATACCAGAGTTCATCAATAGGCTTTTGCTACTGGACATATATATGGTATAATTCCGTTTACTTGCTTCTATTGCTTGCCGGTTACGTCGACTCCTTTTTTAGTCAACAATCCTTGTGACAAGATCAGTAAGAGTCAAAGGTCAAACCCTGGAGCCAAATCGTTATTACCTTTCGCCCCTTGGTCTCTCGCTTTCATTGTGAAACCTTTTGAAACTCTATCTATAGCTAGAGAAATTCCTATTCCCCAGGGGATTTCCTTTTTCAAGCCGTGAACCTGAAACTCATTCTTTTGATCTTTTCATCTCCAACCGCTCATTTCTCCACGTTCACATTTCCAAAGTCTGCCCCCACTTACCTTACGGGAGCTCAGACTTCGTTATCATTTCGCTGGGCCGTTCCGCCAACTATTTCTTTTTGATGGCCTAGCGCCGTGATCAAAACTATGTATATAAATATCAGTAAGTAAATAGGACCTCGTTTTCAGAAAGATCAGTGAATTATTTGCCTACCCGCGCTCACTCACTTCGCTAGCCGAATTGCTTTCTCTCTTCCCTCTTCTCCCACCTCTATTCCGTTGAATGCTATTCAGTCTGGGATCGTTCTATTCAGGTTATAGCTTTCTTCCAACAGCAAATTCATTCGAAAGAACCGATGCCGTACTTATTCAGTGGAATGCTCCTACACCTTACTCACTATATTGACTCGCTTTCTTCTTTTCTTTCGAATCATCGAGACAAACTCCTTCTATTTCTATGAGTAGGCGATTCCTTTTTCTATAGTCTTTCTTTCTGTCCTTGATTGAGTATTGGATAGCGGAGAGATAGAGACTCACCGCTTTCATATCCCGAAAGACCACTTTGCGGAACGAAATCCAATTTCCCCTTTTCCGATCCGATTAGAAGGCTATAGGCCAAGGGAAGGTCCCTACACATGAAAGCACAGTCATTCGCTGCACCAACATAAGAACTAAAGAAAACTGTCCGCCGACTTCCTCAGTTTAGGAAAGCACGGGCTCGGGACACACCCGAAAGGATCGGGAATCGACGCATATGAGGAACTTCCCTATTGTAGAGAAAAAGAAAAGCATTCCTTTCCAGTCCTTCAGTCCTGTAACAGCCGGGCGGCTTATTGACCCTTATCACTTGTAACTGACTGAGTGAACTCTCCTGTGGTACGTACCTATGAATTCTTGTTTGCATAGATAGATCTGTCACTTCCTACCAAAGGATATCACTTCTATGGCCTATGTATGAACAGAAAAATTGGTGTAGTAAATTGATTGACTCAGCCAATTGCAAATTCACTAAACTATCGAAATAGCCGGACTAGCTCAAACTACCTCTGGCTCGACCGCCTTATCATACCCGATCCAATTCCACTTCCCGCCTCGATGATAGCAGGTCATATCGGTAGTTACTTATCAAAGCGAAGAATCGCTCGATCAAGTCAAGTAAGTAGTGACATCAAGCCAGCGAGTGGAATAGTAATGTGAGTATATATCTCTGTCTCTTTTCCTGAAAAAACACACACCAAATTGGATGTGAACCTTTTTCTAAAGCGGAATTAGGCTCATCCGACGAAAGATTTGGAATCCATTGACACAGGTCGATTCTTCTTGATTTATGGTACAACAGAGCTCCTTGTAGGTCTTCCAACTCGAGCAATCAGAAGCAAACACATCGCCCGCTACGGGCATTCTCTTTAAGCTTCCAATTTCATAGATATGCTTCGAAGAAGATCTTCCATTCTTTCTCCACTGGATTGACGTCAGGCTTTTCCCAATTTGTTTGCTTCTATGATATTCGGAGAGAAGAAGGTCAAACAAGTTTTCTCTTTTCTTCAACAAGAGCACCACCCTCGTCGCCGCGCTTGGCTAGTTGGACTTGGAATATAGCAACTGCGACTCTCGGGAGCAATAGCAATAGAAAGAGAATTAGCCTAGGAATTCGCTGACATCCTTCAGTGAAGACCCTTGTGTCTACAACTCACTTTTTTATGCTCGCTCCTTCCGCTTGGAAATGCTTGATTGAAGGAAGGCTTGTCGGCTAAGCAAGCTTACCTTAATAAGGAGTCCTAGGGACCAAAATAGAATCGAGCTAGAATTCTTAGTTGACTAAAGTGGACGTCCTTTCTCAAACTACTAAAAGATAGAATGTTAAAGCCTTAAGCTCATCCATGCCACCACACCTGTAAATAGTTAGTCAAACCTTTCCTTTCTGACTACTAATGCCATACCCTAGCCCTAGCTGATTTGTATTAGGATTGGGAAGGTCGTCATACTTTGATTTTCACTTTGTCCTAATTGTCAGTTTGACATTCGTGGAATGAATAAGGGCAGATACCTTCTGATCCTAACACCAATTAGTGGCAGTCAATCGGACATTCAGATTACAAGGTTGATTCTCAAGTTGGGGCAGTGAGGTGGCGGAATTGTTAAAGCATTGGTTTTTGGTATCTACATTTAAAGATTCCCTTTCTAGAGAGAGGTCTTTCAACTACAAGGCATAAGGACGATACAATAGAAACTAAGACCCGACAGTGAAAGTCTTAAATCAAGTCTATTTCTACTTCTATGGGCATTCTAAAAGAAATCCTTTTCCCCATTCTTCAAAGAGAATCAATAACATCTTCTCCTAGTAGGAAGTAGGTTTCGAAGCGAAAAGACAGAGTCAAGAAAGGTTGTGAGCAGTCTCAAGGAAGAATAGCGGATAGTTTGAACGGTGGAAAGCAGCCTAGGAAATATTTCCCCAGGTAGGATATATATATAGGATTCTATAAGCGAGCACGAGGGTAGTGGGGAATCATCGACTTAAGGAAAGAAAGTAAGCAGTCGACTTCTTAGCTGGTCTTCAAGTAATAGTTCTTGATTTGACTGTGTTCTTATTTTGCCTTACCATCTTTCTATAGTCTTGTCCAGCTCTCTTCTAATTTCCTCCCCGTACAGCCATATGCAAGTCTACTTCTCTTCTTCCTGTATCTCCGCTCTTCCTCTGCTTTCACTATCCTATCAGATATGAACTTCCTTTTTTCCCTTTACTGATCCTTATGAATGGCACATCATAAGTGAAATAATAAAGGAAAGATTCTGAAATAATAATTGTAGTTCATATCGCGAATGGTACGTAGGGGTGGAGTTCAAGTTTTTGACTCTGGTATAAGCTTTAGAATCCACAATGATGGGCAGTTTAACATACAACTGGCCCCTAACGAAATATAATCAAATGAGTGAGGATGGTAATTACTATTTGCTTACTTGAACAAGTCAGGTTCTTCCCGAACTCTTTGACATGGGCCTTTACCTGCTATCTCACTCTCCCTATAATGTCTATCTTTACCTGGAACGAGATGGAGAGGGACAAAGTAGCTCGACCGTCAGGGAGAGGGATTTCAACACTCTATTCTTTAGAGATGAGCCAATAGAGGGGTTTGGGCGTTGAGTTGAGAAAAGAAGGCATGGGAATGAGTTACTAATAACGCCGAAAATTTGCTTATGCTTGATTTCCTTAGTTTGCTGGTTTAGGAGTAGGAAGATTCTCAGTTGTTTTTGTTTCTGAATCTGGTTAGGATACGACTGTTTCAGCTTCTTCTTCCCCTTTGTTGTAAGAGGAGTAGGTGCAGTGGTAGCAGTCGGGGGATAAGATGCCCTTATGGCTGTAAAGATAGATTCCCTACCTGAGTATGATGCCCCTGGGGATCTGGATGTTTCCGCTTATGCTTTCCCTACACGGTTTAGGAATCAAGAAGTAGTCCAGCCGCGAATTCGGAACATCAAGACAGTTTCAGGAAAGTTTAGCAAAGATGTCCCAGTAGAATCTGTTAAGGCAGTCAAGGTAAAGAGAGAAGGTGAACTCGCAATAGTAGTAGCTGGTGTCTTTGCATTCTTGGCTTAAGCAGGAGAAGAAGGATTGGCCTCTCTAGTTGATTCATTAAGTCTTTGTTGAAGAATCTGGTTTGGCAGTTGTCCATCAGAATCCCTCGGTCTAGGGCTGTTATGTTAGCTATATTTCCCCCTATCCGGTGAGAAAGAACCCATTTGAAGGTTTCCACAGTTTCAGTAGGACCCTAGGCATTTTTGGCTTATGCGAGAAAGAAAGAATCCCTTGAATAGGCTATTCGGCTTGAATACAAGACTCGTAGCGTCATTGCCTAAACCTTTCGTATTGTATTCTCCGGTGCAAAGTAGTAACAAGGGATTGAGCCATGAGCGGCTAAGCCACCTATTTTGGATCAATTCCCGCCTGTAATAGTAGCAGTTTGGCCTCTATCTGGTGAAGCAGTGCCTGTGTTTATGAGTAGGTGTCCAGTTGTCAAGTAAGCCAAGAGGCTAGATCATGTAATGAGGACAGTGCGATATACCGCTTTTAGGAAAGTCCCCCAGATCGATAGTTGAACAAGAGAAAAAGTGACCCACGAGTGAACTATAAAGAGATTCATCGACTCACAGACTATAGCTCATTGATCCAGACTTTTTGTACTAACATACAACGTGCTCGTTACGAGCAAACTCTTATCAAAATGGCATCAGCCTATGATGGCTATACCTTTGATCTACCGGCATTTCTGGACTTCCGCGGTCGAATCTACCGTAGTGGTATCTTGCATTTTCACGAGCGTGATCTTTCTCGATCTTCTTATAGATGATACGCCACATATATAATGATTAGAATCCTAAATTAGATGATTATTATGTTGATGCTTTTCAAGCTTTGCCTACCATTACAAGTCTTTCACTTCTGATGAGGCTGCTCTATGCTGGATCAAAAATCAATTGTTTGAGCTAAAAGTAATCGATCTCAAATTGTGAGGGTACTCTTATTGATTTTGCAATGGATGCTAAACACCCCTTTCAGTTCTTAGCCAATCTAAGGGCCATTGTAGCTGTGGATAAGGTGAAATATAAGTCATACTCTTGAACTAATTCTGAGTTTGCCTATTACCCAAAACACGCGTCTGCATATCAAATTATGAGTCTTGAGCTGAAACTCGATGTCAGAAAGCACGTTCCTCGTGTAGAAGCCCGAACTCTTGGACGAAGGTCAGATTTAGCGAACGGGTCTGCTTTCTCACTCTCCTTGCTTTCTCTCCAAAATGGCATCCTCTGATGAACCACTGATTGCTTGGTTGAGTTCTCCCACATAGCGTCAAGGAATCAAACCTTGGAAAAGAATAAGAAAACATCAGACAATAAGGTGCAGAAAGCAGATGGTTCTCCAAGAAGAGGACAGTGATAGGGATATAAGGACATGGCAAGTCAAAGTGAGTTGAAACGGAGTTGGTTTTCTAAGATACGATTTTGATTGAATATAAACTCTTCTTGATGACATAGAGGAACTGCTACCTGTTTGAAGGAGTAAGGACTTTGGGACTCTTTCGCTGAAAGCTGCTCTTCCCCAGGATCAAGGAGGCCCTTATCAGAGAATGGAGAAGAATAAGAAAGAACCGCAAGCAGTGTCTCAAGGGCTGAATTGTTGTTGTCTATCTATAAGGGAGTGACAAGTCAGCCATATTGTATACGCTACAACAGTGAAGGTTGTGAACCGGTTGGTGTTGTTACGCCCGAGACTCTCATTGTGTGAGATCCATCCCTCCATATGACAACTGAAGAAGCCCTCATCATATCCAGATGGAATCACCCCATAGTTGTCTCGCCTTGGGGCAGTCTCGCAAGGCATGAAGTGTGTCTTCTAGCTGCTCGCCATAGCAGGGGCATCCGGGATCAACCGCAAGATGACGATGTACGCGATTGGCATTTTTCATCAGTCCCTAGTGTTGAATCAGCCACAAGAACGTTCTATACCTGATAGGTAGAGTGTTCTTCCATATGAGTTTCCAGTTCCCAGGAGAGTGAATTTGCTTCCCTTGACAAATTAACTGGTACGCTGAGCGAATCGAAAAGTGTCCCTTCTTTTCCAGATCCCAGCACCAACCATCTGTGACTATACTAGGATTCGGTGGCGGTAGGCAGGAGCTTTCCTTTGGTCATTTCCTAGGGACCAGAACTGAAGCTAGGAGTTGCAAAGCCATAAGTCAGGGAGTTCGGAGTTATAGGCATTGGGTTACATAGTGTTCTTCCTCCAGGTTTAGGACTCAGGTGTCAGGTCCAGAGTTCTGACAGGGGACTCTGGGTGGTGTAAGAGTTAGATGATTCCACAAGATTCCCTTGGTATGGGTCCCTAGTTCTAACTAGGTCCTCTCGGTCTAAGAAGTAGAGAGTGACCGGAGTTAGAGGATTTGGGTGTCAGAGTGAAATTCCTTCAGGGCAGGGGACTCAGATGTCCAAACCATGTGACATACTTTTTCCTTTCCCGCTTCAAAACTCAATCATTTAAAAACACTGGGTGAGAAGAAAAGAGAACTCAGCAAGTAGCTTCCCAATGCTCGATGCACATGAGTCCGAACTATCCCCCAGGAAACCTCCGGATATAGGGTTGACATTCGGACGTGAAAACTCCTTCCCCCAATTCTTGGTCGTCTTCTTCTGATCGGTACGATAGAGAGGAATCACATATTTTGATCCTTTTAATTACTCATGGAATTGCATTTCGCACCGGAAACGATTTTGGGAGAAGTTCGAATATGTTCCGTTCGGATATTGATCGGTCTTGGTTTGACAGGGTTTACGCGTTATTGGTTCTCGGAAGAGTCAATTTTTGTATTAGAAAAACCCTTTCTGACTCTGCCTTTGGACTCGTATTTTGTTTGTACACAATCAACGGAGGCCTCCCCGACATATGTTGCAACGTCCTCAATAGCATGCTCTTACTTCATCTTTCCCTTTATCTGTCATCAAATTTGGTGCTTTTCGATCCCCAGTTGCTATGGGGAACAAAGGACAAAATACAATCGATTCCTCCATTTAAGTGGTTCTCGCTTCTTCTTGTTCCTGTTCCTAACTCCTCCCCGGGTAGTTCCCAATGTTTGGCACTTTCCATACTTCGTGGGTGCAACATCAACGGAGTCGCTCATGATCAAGTTACAACCTAAGATCTATGACCATATTATGTTAACTCTTTGTATTTCATTCATTCCCTCAGTATGCTCCCATGTACCTATAATTGTGATCTGTTTGCCATAACCCAGGGGTCTTTCCATGGAAACCCTCACGAACAATCATCGTTTTTTGATGGTTTTTCCGCTTCTCACAGCTGCTCTTTCCACACCTCCCGATATCTGGAGCCAAATCGTCACCTCTTTCCTGATCTCTTCGATAATAGAGTTGGCTATCTCTGTGGTATCGATTGTACAAGTTTGTAAAGAGGGCTGGACGAGTAGAATGAGGGAGAGCGGTTCGATCGGCAAATAGCGCCACGGGACCCCCTGGAAAAAAGTCCCCCTCAATGAATTCCCGAGCAATTCTCACAACCTACATATGCGATTCATTCCCGTACTGCTCCTAAAACAGAGAAACCTCCTCATGCAGTGAGACATCCGGCGATCGGTGAAGAAGGCGAGCAAAGTGGGAGCTCGGGCATTTTGAGAAGGACGAGTAGATGGAATGAGATCGGGCCCCGAGGGGCTCCGTTTCTCAAGAACCCGAGAGGGGGTGGGGGGGTTCATTTTTGGAGGGTTTCAGTTGACTGGTCGGATCACCCCCGGATGTAGTATATCGAGTCAGAGACGAACCGGGTCAAAAAAAATCGCGAGTCGAATAATGGTAGTTCGCTAGGATTGTAGTCCATTTCCTTTCCCCAGAGGTGTTGGTTCGAGTCCAACTCGTGAGAAGACTCCAAGCGAGAGACTCGCGCGCGTACCATACATGGAGTGGCTAAACTTTCAATATCTTTCTTGATTATATAATAATCTATTTCACCTTCACCACAACGCAAGTCCTCTATCAAAACTAAACAATACTCTTGCCCGGTTTTGGGGGATTCCATTTCAATCTAAACTCTCCAGCCCACATCTTTCTTTTTTATATAAACAATTTTCTCGTCCTTTTTTGTTTAGCCTTTTTTTTGTTTTAGAGATAGATGGGAAGGGGAGAACTGTAAGAAAGCAAAAGCCTATCCCCGGTAGAGAGTACTGTCAAATCAAAAGCCCATCAACCTCTAGGATGCTTTGTAACGGAGGTCAACAGTCCTGTTAAGAGAACCACTGCGACGCGGGAAGCCTTAGCCATAAAGTTCTCATATAATTGTTTGAAAGAAAGAAAAGAAGGCGCCGAGCAACTTTGCAGCTTGGATGTCTTTACCTTCACCCGAAGGTCAGGATCCAGCTCTCTGAGCGCACACAAGTGTGTTTGGGGGTTGGACCAGATAGGGTAGGAGGCAACATGAGGGGATGTTTCATCCTCATGTCAACCTCTGGTTCTGGTCGGTTCATATCGCGAAAGCCACCTCTCCCTATCGGTCGATTCATTCCTCTCCTTATAGTCGAGTCACTCCGTACCTCTTGCTTCGCTTGAGCTTAAGAAACGTCGGAAAGCATCGGTCTAGTTCATGGGTCATAGAGATGAATTGCTTTGATCCAATATGCCTCCTAACCATTGCAGGTGCATAGCTAATGGCTCCCCACAGCCCGAGTAAAGGAACCTGGAGGTTTTGCCACATCTGTATATCACATCGCATGGACCAGGGTGCTCTCCACACAAGACTATGATCGTCCATATGGCTGAGGATTTCAATCCACTCCTATTTGCTGTAAGGTCCCGACCACTGACTTGAGAAAAATTCTTTGATTGGAATTCTCTTTTCTGGGAAGTAGGGTCTCGCTAATCTGTCTTTGATACACTTGAGATGGCTCTGCATCCATATGTATAATAATGGAGCACATCCTACAAATCGCCCTTCTTCCTCAGTTCTACAAGGAAAATAGGTATGGGATTGACTCCATGCTTGAGCTTATAATATATATATATAGGAACCTACCTTCCACATATCCTAGTAGGTCAAATCACCAGCCCGTAGATTGCTAAAGCCATCATATCCTTCTCTGCTTTCTCAATCGTATATAGAGAGAGGTGGTTGCCCTCTCTGGTCAGTGATCTGATCTCCTCATAGGGGAATGAGGGGGGTTATCTATTATTATGAACTTTTTGGAATGTCGGGCTGATCTTGTAGGGGAAAATCAATCATGTACAGTGACATTTTGAGCTATATTGGGAAATTGGAAGGTGATAAAAAAGAATTGATCAATAAGTTGGTCAACTTTCGCATGAAATCCAGTAAAAGAAGGAGAGTTCGTGCCATTTTTGATGAAACTTTTCATCGCCTAGCTCGAAGTAAAGGTGATTACATCGAACTTCTGGTGAAGGCTGTAGAGAATATCAAGCCCCTCTGCGAAGTAGAAAAAGTCAAAATAGCAGGTACGACTTATGATGTCCCCTCGATTGTTGGCAGGGATCGTCAACAAAGCTTAGCTATTCGTTGGATCCTGGAAGGAGCAGAGGAAGGACGTATAAGCAAGAGTACCAGCTTAGATAAATCTTCATTTGAGGAGATAGTAGATGCTTACCGGCATAGGGGAATTGCACATATGAAAAGGAAGAATCTTCATAGATTGGCTTCGGTAAAGCAAAGGTTCGCGCATTTCAGATGGCCCACCCATACTGGAATCAAAATCTTTAGTTGGATCACAACCATGTGGGGAGGTTAGATACAATTGGAATTGCAGAGAGCACGATCCAACCTTCAGATCTTCTCTGACACAACCTGGAAAATGGACGTGGAAAAGAATTCCTCTCCATCAGGGGGGGATTGAAGATGATCCAAGGGGCCCCTTTTCATTTGACTCGTTCCACTCTCACAGATGGTTGGGAGTTGAAGGACGTCGTCTTGCCCTTCCTTGCCCCAAAGTAGATCCCCGAATCTTTGGGTTCTCTAGCAGGCTCCTCTTTTGAGCCGGGGGCGGTCCCCCCCCCCTTTTCCATACTCCCTCCCCTTCAGGAATCCCGGTTGAACCACGTAGCCTTGGTGCGAACTGAGTCGGATCTAAACACGCCGGAACCGGTTCCCACGGAGCAGGACGCTGGGGAGTCCCTTTCACAAGTCTACTTAACCATTGTTTATATAAATGGAATCTTCTTTATATAAATAGAATCTTCTTTATATAATATAAATGGAATATCAAAGGGTGGAACAACATCTTCCCTCTCTGGAAAAGCATATTGCTTAGGCAAGAGAAATCCTTCGTCTGAAAGGGAGGATTGCCATAATAATGCAAGGCTTGGACCCGGGGAGGGGGATGGCTACAAAATGGAGCCCCAAACCAGGAGGATTTGAATATGGGCTCCCGGGCATCAAAAAGATCCTCCATGACTTGGAGGAGCGTGAGCATTATAGCAAATCTTTCTCTCTCCTTTGAGCAAATCAATAAGGAGAAGGGGCTGGAGCAATCGAAATGAGATATTTGCTTACATTCCAGACGAAGGTCATAATTCACAGGAACATCCCCTAGTCTTAATCAGAGGAGGTAGAGTGAAAGGACTTGGGGAAATACATTGAGCTCCGGGGGGGAGGGACGAATGAGTAGGTGCTGCTTTCTTGTTCTAGTTCTGGTGGCGGGTGAGTCATGAGACCTTTTAGGTAAAGCGGTAGGGATCATTCGTATTCTCGATGAATGAGGATGTCTGGTCATTTTCATACTTGTGTCGGTGGATCATTCCCCTTCCCCGTATGAATAGGTCTGCTTCCCCACGGGGAGATTTTCTTTCAACCCTTCCCCAGTAAGCTTGTGACGTTGATGTCACTATGTCTCAGAAAGGCACTGGGGGGAAATCCCTCCCTAGGAGGGCCCTTCTTCATCAACATAGTACCCGGCCCCAGAAGGCTAGGCCACGCTGTAGTGTGAGGAGTCGAAGTGAATAAACTGAAGGATTCCGCATGCCCAGGCGGATCTCAAATACAAACAAAATCAAAGTCAGGTCAAGGGGAAGAGAGAAGGACATATTCTAATTCTAATATTTTGAGGATGTGGGGGAGCACCGCAAGGAAGGAGAAAGAGAGCCTAACCCTGGGCCCTAATACCCTCATCGTCTATTCGCTCGCAGTGGTTGAGCTGAGAAACGGAATTTGAGGAATCCATTTGAAACACAGGGTCATGTTTGTTGGATGAGTGGTGGGAAAAATAGGCCATGGACCTTCTCCCTTCCATAAGGTGCAGTGCGGTTCCGGTGAGGGACGAAGTAGCTCGACCGTCAGGGAGAGGGATTTTCAGTATGTCGCTCCGCGAGCAGAGTGAGAGAATGAAGTGGGTTGTGATGATGTCAGAATTTTCACCTATTTTGATCTATTTAGTGATCATTCCGCTACTTTCTTTGATCCCACTCAGCCTTCCTTTTCCATTTTCTTCCAATAGTTCGACCTATCCAGAAAAATTGTCGGCCCACGAATGTGGTTCCGATCCCTCCGGTGATGCCAGAAGTCGTTTCGATATACGATTTTATCTGGTTTCCATTTTATTTATTATCCCTGATCTGGAAGTCACCTTTTCTTTTCCTTGGGCAGTACCTCCCAACAAGATTGATCTGTTTGGATCTTGGTCAATGATGGCCTTTTTATTGATTTTAACAATAGGATCTCTCTATGAATGGAAAAGGGGTGCTTCAGATCAGGAGTAAGCATGAGGGGCAATCAACCGAGCCACTAGGTTTGAAAATAAGGTGGGATTCCGGGATGAGAAATCAGTGATCAAAGAGCGAATAGCCACCAGATTTCATGATTTTTTTGGATCCCTAGATGTAGTGGCTGGTGAACCGCTTCTTCTTCCATGAAAATTCAGATTTTTTGGAGCTTGGTGAGAAATAGAACTGAAAAAGATTTTGCGAACGAACAAAAAGGTCAAAGGATTTCCCCTTAATAAAGTCAAAGGGGGTTATTCAGTAGCAATCGCGGGTTTCATTACTTTTCTTCCATTCCGTTCTCTCAAAAAAAAGGAGGGAGAATGATCGATTCACCATTGATAGCCTCGGATAAGGCAAAATCTTGAGGTGTTATTGGAAGATCAAACTCGGCAGGGGGGTTCGGGGGAGGGGCAGTAGAAGCCCACTTAATCCACTCTTTTGTCGTCCCGTTTACAAAAAAAAAAGTCCACTGACCACTCTCACCCCATTGTTATTAAGCATATGAACTCTGCACTCGGTAGAAACTACTGTTACAGAGTCATTGCCATAAACAATCTTCGTGTCCCCTGGAGCACGGCCAGGAAGATCCCCCAGGATCCCTGGAGGTCGTTCTCGATACGAAAAAGCCATACTGACTCCATATGCATGAATCTCTCCATATCCATAGTAGATTTAGTAAACTCATAACAAACTATGGGAGGTGGGAGAAGTCAGCAAGACGTTGTAGTCTGACGACACCTGTACATATCACTTGACATACGAGAAGTCTTGCTCCATTCATTGACGACAATTCAAACATCATCTCTACCATACGCACCATTAAGCACAACTACCTCTGAAAAAGTCATGCGGCCGGAGATATGATGAGGGAACGAATAACGCCCATCCGATAAGGGCATGGCGCACCACCCTCTGGAAAGGTGAGCCAAAACTCTATGGGATATGGGTGTATGCCTGATGGTGTGTGAGCAAGTAACCAATGGTGTAACCATCTTCTACTCTTTGGCACTCCGAGAGTAGAATAGACACGGCAGCCCGCTCCCCGCAATCTATAAATGCGGAGTTCTGAAGATGAACTCCAGAGAAAGGGAATGCTGGGACGAACCCACTACACGCTTGCTTTTACTGCTATATCGGGAGTGACTCCACGTATTGCTTGAAGTAAAATAGATAGTGGATTTATTTCTATATTTTGTTGAATATTTTTCACGGCTCGATAGATAATTTTATAAGCCAATGATTTTTTTCCATGTTTCAGAATACGGTTAACCAACATGTTAACTAATCGATTACGATAAATTGGATCAAATTTTGTAGTTTTTTCTTCTGCAGTACCTCGACGTGACATGAGCGTGAAAGAGGTTCAAGAATCAGTTTTCTTTTTATAAGGACTAAAAATGAATCACTTATTTTGGCTTTTTGACCCCATATTGTAGGGTGGATCCCGAAAGATATGAAATATCTCCCTCCAAGCCGTACATACGACTTTCATCGAATACGGCTTTCCATAGAATTATATATGTATCTATGAGATCGAGTATGGAATTATGTTTACTCACTTTAAATTGAGTATTCGTTTCCCTCCTTTTCCTACTAGGATTGGAAATCATGTATTTTACATATCCATACGATCGAGTCCTTGGGTTTCTGAAATAGTGTAATGTAAAAAGAAGTGCTTCAAATCATTGCTATTTGACTTGGACCTATTCTAAAAAAGTCGAGGTATTTCGAATTGTTTGTTGACACGGACAAAGTAAGGGAAAACCTCTGAAATGATTTTAATATTGGACCTTGGACATAGAAAAGTTCTGAATCGAATCTCTTTAGAAAGAAGATCCTTTGTCTCATAGTAGCCTGCTCCAGTCCCCTTACGAAACTTTCGTTATTGGGTTAGCCATACACTGAACATGTTTCTAGAAATTTACATGGCATCATCAAATGATACAAGTCTTGGATAAGAATCTACAATGCACTAAAATGCCCTTGTTGACGATCCTTTACTCCGACAACATCTAGGGTTCCTCGAACAATGTGATATCTCACACTGGGTAAATCCTTAACCCTTCCTCCTCATACTAATACTACAGAATGTTCTTGTAAATTATGGCCAATACCAGGTATATAAGTAGTTATTTCAAATCCAGAGGTTAATCATACTCTGGCAACTTTACATAAGGCAGAGTTTGGTTTTTTGGGGGTGATAGTGGAAAAGTTGAAAGATAAGTCACCCTGACTGTCACTCTACAGAACCGTACATGAGATTTGAACCTCATATGGCTCCTCATTCAATTCTTTCAAAGTAATTGGATCCTTTTCCTCGTTCGAGAATCTCCTCCCTTCTTCCACTCCGCCCCAAAGAGTAACTAAGATCAATTCAATCACGTTTTCATGTTCCAATTGAACACTTTCCATTTTGGATTATGATCAAAGTAGAAGATTCTTCTTTTTACCAAACATATGCGGATCAAATCACGATCTTAGAACTTAGAATAAGAACAAGTTTCTCGATCAATCCCTCATTCTTTGAGAATCAGAAAGATCCTTTTCGAGTTTGAATTTGTTCATTTGGAATCTGGGTTCTTCTACTTATTGATTTTCTTTCTCTTTTTGGATTTCGATTTTGTTTGATTCTTGATTTCATTCATTTCGATTTTCTTTCCCTCTCTTTTGATTCCCTTCCATCATTCCTTAAGTCCCATAGGTTTCATCCTGTAGAATCTGACCCATTTTCTCATCGAGCGGAGGGCACGAAAAGAATCATCTTTCTCAAAATATGTTCAATCTTTGGTTTTTTCTTCTTCCTCTATCCCTATCTCATAGGTATAGCATTTGAATCAATGGAGAACCTTTTCTTCTTTCTGTATGAATCGATATTATTACATTTCAATTCCTTCCCGAGACCTCCCAAGAAAAATCCCGAATTGGATCCAAAATGAACGGGTTGGTGTGAGTGTGGTTATGCACTCTTAAAATAGGAATCCATTTTCTGACCTGGCTTTCATGATTTGGTGAGTCATCCGAGATCCTTTCGATGACCTATGTTGTGTTGAAGGGATATCTATATGATCTGATCGATTGCGTAAGGCCCGCGGTAGCAACGGAACTGGGGAAAGTATACAGACTTTTCAATTTTCTATTAGATTAGTATTAGTTAGTGATCCCGGCTCGGTGAGTCCTTTCTTTCATGATGAACTGTTGGCACCAGTCCTACATTTTTTCTCTGTGGACCTAGGAGAAAGGGGGCTCAGAGAGAAGAGGGTTGTACCATGAGAGAAGCAAGGAGGTCAACCTATTTCAAATATACAACATGGATTCTGGCAATGCAATGTAGTTGGACCCTCATGCCGATCCGAATGAATCAATCTTTCCACGGAGGTCAATCTTTGCCTGCTAGGCAAGAGGATAGCAAGTTCCAAATTCTTTCTCAGTAGGAAATGTATTTCTATTACTATGAAATTCATAAATGAATGAATGGTGGGGTTACCATTATCCTTTTTGTAGTGACAAATCTAATATGTGTTCCAAAGGGCATGGAAACACATAGAACTCTTGAATGGAAATTGAAAAGACAAGAAGAAGGGCTGTATCATCTTTTTGGGTTCTGCTTCCTCTCCCTTTTTTTAACAATACCGAGTCCTTCTCCTACCAGTCTCAAATAGAACGAACAAAATCTTCTTCATGTAAAACTTGCTCGATTTAGATCAGAAAAATCATACAGATTTGATGAATGTGCTATGGCTCAAATCCGTAGTCAATCCTATTTCCGATAGGAGCAGTTTTCAATTGAATCCAAATTTGTCCATTCTTTGATATTTGACTATAGTAATAGTGCAAAAAGAAGGCTCGGTTCCAAGTTGTTCAGGAATAGTGGCGTTGAGTTTCTCGGCCCCTTCTTTAGGATTAGTCAGTTCTATTTCAGGATAGGGGAAGGGATATAACTCAGTAGTAGAGTGTCACCTTGATGTGGTGGAAGTCATCAATTTGAGCCTGATTATCCCTAAACCCAATGCGAGTTTTTCTATTTTGTTTGCCCCCCGCCGTGATCAAACGAAAGAGGCTCGTGGGATTAATGTGATAGGGTAGGGATGGCTATATTGTTGGGAGCAAACTCCGGTCTAATATGAAGTGCATAGATACAAGTTATGCCTTGGCTTGGAATGAAAGACAATTTCGAATCTTGTCTACAAACAAGGAAGCTATAAGTAATGCAACTATGAATCTCATGGAGAGTTCGATCCTGGCTCAGGATGAACGCTGGCGGCTAACACATGCAAGTCGGACGGGAAGTGGTGTTTCCAGTGGCGGATGGGTGAGTAACGTGTAAGAACCTGCCAGGAACAACAACTGAAAACGGTTGCTAATACCCCGTAGGCTGAGGGGCAAAAGGAGGAATCCGCCCGAGGAGGGGCTCGCGTTTGATTAGCCAGTAGGTGAGGCAATGGCTTACCAAGGCGATGATCAGTAGCTGGTTCGTCAGAGGATGGGACATGGTCGGTTGGCTTTGCCTTCTTCTTCCTGTCTTCTCTGTCCTACGCTTAGGTCCACTTCCTCCGGTCGGGTAGTCAATGTGGGACTAGCCAATGAGGAAGGTTCTTAGGCCCTTTTTTGTTCTTGCTCAAAACTCTACAGCGATTTCATCCGCATACTGCCCCTGCTCAAATGCTTTCCGTGGTGGAGTTTAGGAATAAGCGAGGGCTTCAAAATCATCTTCTTTTGTGTTGTGCCAACATTATCGCTTAAAGAAAAGCTAGAAGGAAATCGTAGTATTAGGGTAGTCACCCTAGCCTTTTAGTCATATTCAACCATTTCTGGAAAGATAGCCAGGCCAAGGGAATCAACAACTAGTTAGTTCGTACCCAGGCAACACGAGACGACGACCTACTACCCTTTTTTTTTCCTTTCAATTGACGATTTGAGATTCGTTTCAATAAAGGTAAAGAGCAGGATTAGCAGAAAACTAGTTCGACACTTGACTTTGATAGGTGCAAGGCATTCAAGAAAAAAAAAAGCCCAAGCGAACTTATTATATCGACGCCTGTTGCTATCTTTCACTGACTCATTTTTTTGATGCCTCTTCAATCAAGAGTCGGGCATGCCCATCCTCTGGAATGATGAATGGAGCCTGCCTCGTATAAACTCAAATGATGCGGCTGCCCTGGATGCTATTGTCTCAAGGAGGAGATTGAGCGTGTGGTCCATGCGACATCTAACGAGAAAGCGCCTGGACCCGATGGCTTCCCTGCGATGTTCTTCAAGCTAGAATTTCCTCTTTTTCCGTTTCTAATTGAATGCAGATACTCATCAGAATGGTAAGAGGGTGGCACATCAATTAGCTAAACTATCCATTTCACCATCAGGGATGGGGAAAATATGGTTATGTGGAGGCTCGAGAGACCTCTACTCTAATAAACCAAACCTTCTGTGTAAAGTTAGCTAGTGTGGATTCACGTAAAGCTGTCAAACAACTGACATTCGTGGAAACCCTGCTGATAATAGCAACATCTAATACAAACAAACCAACCAAATTTCTATGCTTCTAGCCGTCGTTACTAGTCGATTTTGTGGTAAACCCAGTCTATGACTATCCAATTCATATTCTTCTAGCCAGAAGGACCACCACGATTGATACATTGATAGAGGATTAAGTGGAAAACCTATACTATGCCCAAGTGCGGAGATACTTAAGTAATGGTACCCTATTTATTGTTAAACATCCAACTACCCATATAATGAAGGGAAGAAGTCCATGTCTGGAGCCACTATAGAATCATTAATATTCACTCCAACTACTCAAATTCTCAGATCTCTACCAGAGACCGGGACAGGCACGAGAACTCAAATTCGGCTTATCATTTGACCCAACCCGAGGTTATGAAAGAAAAGATCAAGCCTGAGTTTCAATTGTTTTAGGAAACCGAGGAGATTTTTGGTTGAAACCCCTTCCCCTTCTTAACTATTACCTGTCATGGGAGTGCCATTAATCGAGTATGAGTAGTTTATAGTATAGATTTCCTTTTACAGCAGGTGAAGGGTAAAGAGTTGAGTTTGATTTTAGCCAGTTTCTTTAGTGCCTATAGCAATCCAATTGGTCTTTTTTTTAATATTACATTTGACTTGCCGGCTAGGACAGACAAGGGAACAAGTGAATTTATCAATGGAAGGAAACTTGGAAGCCTAAAAGATCCAATTCTAGTCCTAAGGCTATCTAATTGTCTTCCTTCTAGTGGAATTCCTTCGCCTTCTCCAGGATTTGACCCTTCACTTTCCACTGAGCTGAGGTCATCCCTGAAGCCCCTCCAGTTGCAGTGGCAGTTGCCAGCGAGTAAAACAGTGAAAGCAATGGCTAGGGATTTTCTTACTCTTCGAAAGGAATCGTTTTGGACTCGACAAATTTGACCTTGAAGACCAAACGATTAGAGGGTTTCTCTTCTCTTTTCATGAATCTTCTCTCTTCTACGGACCTGGTCTTTCTTGTTCAATCCCCAATTCCCCGCTTCTTCATCCTCCAGACTAGTATAAAGGGGATACCCAACCTTCTCTTCTTATGTTTAGGACACGAGCCACATTTGGAAAAGGCGACACAAAGAAAAGGAATCGAATGTCGACTATGATGTCAATTAGAGAAAAAAGGCTGATAATGGGGAAAATCTTCAACACTTTTTAACCGACTATTCCATTCATAGTTTGATCGAACTCCTAGTAGCATTTGGTATTCAAGGTTTGGTTCCTAAGATTTTTTATTCATCTTTTTGTGTTGGGAATTCGATTCCATATTTTTTTGGGCATTTGAATGCAAAAAGGGGGAGGAAGGATCGGTTCTAGCCTTAGATTCTGGATCTGCATCTGCAGTATGAGTTTATGGTGAGGTTGGTGAGAGAGCATCCATTTGATTTGCTTTGATAGGGCACTGGTTGGTTAGGTAATGGCAGGTAGCTGCAGAAGACCTAACAAGCATAAACGCTGAATACGGAGTTGTAGGGATGTCCCCTCTTACTAGAATACGTCATCAGTCATATGAATGCTTAAAACACCCATCCTAGAATCCAAAATGTCTATGAATAGATGAATGAATACAACACTCTCAAGCCAAGAAATTGCCTTATTTAGTTGAGGTTGAGAAAGCGGAGTTGCATTCTTCGATAGTAGTTCCTCAAATCAAACTCAGGTATCTATTTTCCTTGGTACTGGTACCTATTCCCTGTCCTTAAGCATCAATCTATCCCTAGTTGCTTAGGCCTGGTACTGAAGATCTCGAACACTGACACATATAGCTTATAGAATTCTACCACATGGGAGAAAGGTTGTTTTTTCAATATCTTTGTTTTCCCGGAAAAAAGTTGTTGGTGACTAGTCATAAACCGGAATGACCCTTCTGGGCGGCGGATGGGCCCGAGCCCTGGGAGAAGTTGTTCTTGTAAAGTCAATTGTTGAGTATTCTTTCCCGCAGGAAGAGAAATCCTTTTTCTTTCCCAGATGTCCAGTACGAGTGACTCCAGCCGGTTCTTCATACTAGTAATGGAACTCTGGTGCCCGACCCTTGTCATTAGACCATGACACTCTGTCTGAACAAGCCATTTCGATGCTTCTTCTGGCCCCTTTCTCCCTTCAGCCTAATCTTCCCTTCGCGAAAGGAAATAACTAGTGTGCGATCTGATACTTGACAGAAGAGTAGTGTTAAGTCCCTTCATCACTGTCATGTGACGGAATCAGTGAAAGGAATGAACTCAGGATGGAACTAAGTATAAGAAATCACCATCACTTGGATTGATAGGTATAGAGTTGTCCTTCTGTCACTCTCGAGGTGGCACAAAGGCAACGAGGTTGGATGCTTTTTTTCTTTTTGCTTGTGGCATGATATATAGTACAGTCGGCTTCACACAAAGCCAATTGAAGTTCAACTCCCCTTTCCTTCGAAAGGTAGGAGCTCAAATTTGGCTCGGTTGGGGTAGACCCAGGAGAAGTGCATAAAGGCACAGGGCTATGGCTATTGAATAGGCTCGTGCTTCGGTTAGGCTTGGCTCTCAGCTCCTTCGATTAGGCTCGGGGAAGGACAAGTCTTAGGTGCTTGATCTTGCTGGTTTGTGTTTGTTTCTTTGGTCGATTTCTCTTCTTCGTTCCATCCCCCGTTTAGTAATAAAACAAAGGGAGGTGTGCTTGGTTGCCTGGCATGGGGTGGGGACACACCAACCCTCATAGGTCGAGGCTCTATTGACGGATTATTTGACTGGGGAAAAAGACTACAATGCCACAAGCCATGTACAAGAGAGAAAAGAATGTGCATCTCACTACCAGTGCCGTCAAGATCGGGTACAAGCACCTCTGGAACAGCAAGTTCAACTTCTGGTTGCTTAAACAACCACACCTTTTCCTGCGCCTCTACACCCTCCATTCATCTGCGGTTAGCGAGAACACGGAAAAAACTTCCCCGTTTCGGCCTCTTTGTTATTCGGGCAGGTGTCCTCTATTTCGTCAGGAAATTTGTCTTCGGTACGGTATGGAATCAATATGCCGCTTATCACCCACTGAACTAATAAAAAGGCAGAATACGCTCTTACTGCAAGAATGGCTTGTTAGCAATAAACTTCTTAGAAAGGCGGAGTGATCCTATCTGCAGTTCTTGTTGACGACTCTGATCCTATATAATAGTGGAGGTATTGGACTGTTTCGCCCCTTGGCTTGGCTATAAACCTCTGCTCTCCTAATTCAGTCTATAGGCTTTGGTTTAGGTTCAATCAACTAAGCTTAGGTCCATCAATCAATCTCTCATAAACCTCGTTTGCTGAATCTATATGGGGCCTTGTGTTAGGCCTGTGTAAGCTATCTTTCACCTATGGTTTCACCCAAACTTGAAACTCTCTGCCCTCTGCTCAGCAACGCAATTCCAGCTCACAACCAGTTAGCAAAATCCACCCCCTTTCTCTTCGAACTCACCCCACTCTCGTAATGTCCTTCCCAAACCCTAGCGTGACGTGGATGATCCGCCGAATCCATTGCTGACTTCACCACGGTCGATTAGGTGAAACAGTTCTGCAAAGTGTGTTTTTTCATACAGTCAGACCCACCAAATGGCCTGCGCCAAGCATATGGGGAGGCTTTCACCTTGATGGTATTCCTTCCCTTTCTTAGTGAGTGGGGTTTCTTGAACTGATTCGAGCTGGGAGTGGCTAGAAAAAGAACTAGTTTCTTTCTAATTTCTGACTTGCCTGATTCGGACATGACAAAGTCAAAGCTTTCCATTGCGCTCCTCGAATGGGAATGTAACATACCGAAATCTGGGCATTTTACCTTTTTGGTTCTCTTTTCCATCTTTTCCTTTCATTTCTATCCTCTTTGGCCTTTCTATTTAATTTGTGGACAATATGATGGTTTAATGAACATTTGTTCACCTTTGATTCCAATATTTGGGTTTATGCACAAATACCTCAGTAAGACTTTAGATAATGGGCATAAAGTGCAAATTGTACACTAAGCAATAAAAAGAATAAAATATTTCGTCCTAGAACTTTCTAGCACTTCCTAGAATAAGAGAAATAAAAGAAAATCCGAATTTAAAATAAAGGAGAAGATAAATGCAATAATTAAAGGTAATATGGGAATTAATGGGTAAAGAAGATAATGAGGAAGATATTGCACCAAATATTATAATTGGAAACCCATCAGGATAATTTGATACTCAAATTCGTTTCCTTGATCAAAAAGTAACTTAAGGGCCAAGTATCATTTAAAGTGGAACATAATATAAATATTAATGGCATTATCAAAAGAAAATAGGAAATATGCCAATAAAGTGAAATAAAATACTGAATGTTCTCAAATCAGAAAAATAACTCCAAATTCGTATTCTAAACATAAAAATAAGCCTTTGGGCACATTTGCATTTAATTTGGTCAATGTTTAATATTTTATTTTAATCAGGAGAGAGAAAATGACTTAAAGACCAAAAATATTAAATATATGTTGATAAAAATTATTTAATCTCAAAAACGTGTTCCTAAAGTTTATTATTACTTGTATACCAAGTTTTATATTTTTAGAAGGTTTCTAGATGCCACTAATAAATTAAAAGTTTAAATAAGTGATAAATTTAAATGAATTAAATAAAATTATAAAAGTCTTCAAAAAATAAAATAATGCTAAATTCGTGTTCTACACGTCAAAATATATCTTTTTATGAATTTTGATTCAATTTGAAAAGTATTTTATAAGATGGTGAATTTAGGAGAGAGAAAGTGTGTAAAATATTAAAATCATTAATTAAAATAATAAACGATATCAACAAATAGAAATAATACTAAATTAGTATCCATAATATTAAATGTGACTTGTGAGTCAAGTTTTATTTCTCCTTGATTTCTCAACGAAACTTCGCAAAACAAGTTGCATTGGATACGAGGACTCTCGTGCCCATATGATACCGGCCTGGCCTGCGCTGATACGAATTGCCCGAAATAGTTTGCTTTTAGGTAATAGTAACCTTAGACTTCTATGTTGTATATCTTTGGGAACCCTAATTTGACTTGTTTGAGGATATATACCCTATATAGTTCCTTATGTCCCTTAGGACTATATGCTTGAATAGTTTATCTCTAAAACCTAGACCTTAGAGTTTGGGTGTTTCAGGAAGATTACAAAGTGCGTAGTGGAAGCACGATGGATCTTGATAATGGTTTAGTTAGACTTATCCTTTAACCCTAGTGTAGTAGGTCAAACCCTTTAAGGGGTGGTGTATGGTTAGTTGATGATGTTTGAGTGGTTAGATTTCGAGGAAGATATCCTATTTAGTGGGATGGAACCTTATAACATCTAGATCTATCTTTAGAAACCCTAACTCCATAAATAGGAGGTTAGTATGCTTGGATCCTTAGTCGTGACCAAACATGTAATAGTGGTAACCCTAACATGCTTGT
This sequence comes from Alisma plantago-aquatica, assembly GCA_963693085.1. NCBI lineage: Eukaryota > Viridiplantae > Streptophyta > Magnoliopsida > Alismatales > Alismataceae > Alisma > Alisma plantago-aquatica. Next base: position 782,134,203 of record OY856410.1, read on the forward strand.
TAATATGTATTGAACATATAATTATCATCTAAGGAATAATGCATGTGCTTGAACCCTAATGTACATCCAATGCACATAATAGGAATATCAATGCTAATTGTCAATAAGTAAGATGTTAATAATGTCATGAACCAATAAACCCTAATGATATGATGAGTAAGGTTATAATTCGTAATTAATGCATGCTAAGGATGAATAAGTGAAATAAAATGGTCATGTTGACCTAAACCCTAAGTTGTAATCATCTAACCCTAATTTATACATCTTTAATGCCTTTCATGATACATTGATGATGTTAAGTGCCATAATCAGTTAACATACTTTGATACACATAAATGATATATATGATCATCCAATCACATATTAATTAAGTCATCAATATGAATGCATGTTACATTGTTAACTAATATACATGTTATTAGTCACTTAATGTGAATCAAATCATTAATATGACATATGTTCCACCTTGATCATTAAAATATATATAATGGATTCAATATGAATATGAGATGATTGGAATTCACATAAATGTGCAAAATCAATAATATAAATGAATAAATATAAATAATGATTAATTATGACATTAATGTGAGCAATAAAGATAATGTGACATTGTGACAACGTTAATATGAATATAAGTAACTAATGTGACATTAATTGGAATAATTGTATGCTTAACGAAAAATTTGATAGAATGTCTTATTTCATGTAAAATAATTTGTTATAATTAATAAAGTGAAAATATGAGGATAAGGAAGTATAAATCTGAATTATTAAGGACAATGATCAAATATAATAATGAATGTTGCGATAATTGAGTAACCTCTAATTGTGCATAATAATGAAATATAATTCTTTTTGGCAACTAAGTGAATGTGACATGACATAATTAAAATATTGATGATAATGTGATATCATAAAGAGTATAATGTTAATGAGCCAAACATATAAATAATGTTAAATCTCCTATAAAGAATATCTTAATAAATGGACCCTAGGTGATCCTTGAGAACCCAACCTATGATGAGTTGTGTGTGAAGTTTATGAACCCTTAGGTGTAGTTGAAGTATAAGTTTTGGTGGAAGTTGTATGGTTGGAGGAACAACATGAAGTTTTGGTGATGTGAGGTTGCACACTCACCCTTCACTCATTGCTAGTGATTTCGGGGACAAAATCCTCTTTAAGGGGTGGAGTGCTATAACATACCGAAATCTGGGCATTTTGCCTTTTTGGTCCTCTTTTCCATCTTTTCCTTTGATTTTTATCCTCTTTGGCCTTTCTATTTAATTTGTGGACAATATGATGGTTTAATGAACATTTGTTCACCTTTGATTCCAATATTTGGGTTTATGCACAAATACCTCAGTAAGACTTTAGATAATGGGCATAAAGTGCAAATTGTACACTAAGCAATAAAAAGAATAAAATATTTCGTCCTAGAACTTTCTAGCACTTCCTAGAATAAGAGAAATAAGAGAAAATCTGAATTTAAAATAAAGGAGAAGATAAATGCAATAATTAAAGGTAATATGGGAATTAATGGGTAAAGAAGATAATGAGGAAGATATTGCGCCAAATATTATAATTGGAAACCCATCAAGATAATTTGATACTCAAATTCGTTTCCTTGATCAAAAAGTAACTTAAGGGCCAAGTATCATTTAAAGTGGAACATAATATAAATATTAATGACATTATCAAAAGAAAATAGGAAATATGCCAATAAAGTAGAATAAAATACTTAATGTTCTCAAATCAGAAAAATAATTCCAAATTCGTATTCTAAACATAAAAATAAGCCTTTGGGAAAATATGCATTTAATTTGGTCAATGTTTAATATTTTATTTTAATCTGGAGAGAGAAAATGATTTAAAGACCAAAAATATTAAATATATGTTGATAAAAATTATTTAATCTCAAAAACGTGTTCCTAACGTTTATTATTATTTGTATACCAAGTTTTATATGTTTACAAGGTTTTTAGATGCCTCTAATAAATTAAAAGGTCAAATAAGTGCTAAATTTAAATGAATTAAATAAAATTATAAAAGTCTTCACAAAAAAAAAATAATGCTAAATTCGTGTTCTACACGTCAAAATATATCTTTGTATGAATTTTGATTCAATTTGAAAAGTATTTTATAAGAAGGTGAATTTAGGAGAGAGAAAGTGTGTAAAATATTAAAATCATTATTTAAAATAATAAACGATATCAATAAATATAAATAATACTAAATTAGTATCCAAAATATTAAATGTGACTTTTGGGTCAAGTTTTATAATTTTTGGATAATCCTAACATCATTAGTAAAGGAGGAAAGAGAAAATAGTAATTGGCTTAATTAAATAATCTAATTTTCTCAAAAGGCAAATATAATTTTATATTCATATTCCTCACCCCAAAATTAGTAAACCTACCAAATTTGAGTTTATTTTGACTTTATTTGCATCCTTAAATAATTAGAGTAAGGTTTATGCATTAAATGCACCAAATGATCAAAGTTTAGCCACTTGTATTAAACAATCTCATTTCATCTTCTTCCTTGGTCACGTATGAATAGTAATCTGCGTTTTGTGATTTTTTCAGATGGCTATTTCTCCCTGGTTTCTCAACGAAACTTCGCGAAACAAGTTGCATTGGATTGCAAATTCAATTCTGCATCCAACTAGTACAAGATCTCATGTTTTAATCGAGTATTTGAGAAACACCCAACTCATGCGCCGCCTCTCTCTACCCCGACCTAGCTAAACCCTAGAATAGGCCTCCTTACCTATATATAACCATGCCCCTAGGTCCTCCGGCATCTTAGCAACTCGCTCGTGCCCTTAATTTGGAGTTTCGTGGACATTTTGACTCCAACTGGCCGTCGAGGACCACCAGGCTTGCGGCGCTCCTTCTCCTCGCCTTCCTTCGTCTCTGTTCAATTGGAAGGTACCAACAATTTCGGTTCTTCTTCCTCTTTCTTTTGCATACCTAAACTTTGAATTTGGTTAAGAAACGCAGATTTGCCTAATTTTTCTGTACCTTGACCGAGCAGCTTGTCGGCTCTCTCTGTCGCTCGAGTGGGGAAGACGACCTCATGTTGTTTTACGCTTTTACCCTTACGCGTTCTTCCCCTTCGTCTCTGACCCTCGCCAAGGGCCTTCTTGTCTTTTGTTGCGCTTTGACCCGGCTGGCTCAGGCACCAGGTTGGCGCGTGGCCGCCCGCCCATTGGGCCAGGTCAGCAGCGTGGGACCCCCTCCCCTCCTCTCTTGCTCTTTTTCGTGCATGCTTTGCCTACGTGGCACCTCCTGATTGGCCGAAGTAAATTAATTTCTATAAATTATTCCATTGGTCAAAAATAGAAAATAAATAGTGTTTTGAAATCAGGAAGATGAGATCTATCCATTAAAAATAATTTTGAGTTTTAGTTTTGATGTTTGCGAAAACGTAATTTTCAGAATGATTTAATTAACTTAAAATCACTAAAATTAACCCTAAAAGTCCATATCTTTAAAATATACAATATTATATGTTATCTTGATCAGAAAACCATAACTAAGATGATGGTGAGGTTTTTGAAGTCTAATTCGATGGTTTGCGTGAAAAGTTAGTAATATTAAGGTTTTCAATCTTTAATGAGTATATATAATTCTAATTCATAGATCTAATGATGAATTACGGAAAGTGGGTTCTGATTTCATGTGAAGGGTTGGAAAGTGGTTTCTAGAACTCTTGAGGCTAAGGTATGTGCATAATACACTTCAGTTGGGAATTATTTGTTCCATTACCTATGTTTCCATAATGAGGCTTATTTGCACCTTATATCCTATCTTCATGATTCTCTTACTATACTTGCCTCATGATCAGTTTGGAATATTATTCTTGGGTCTTGGTACCCCACTGCTTTGTTCTATTTGATATTGCTATTACTTGCCATCTATTCTAGCATGTTGATTTTATTAGACTAATTAACTAGTGTAGTGGTACTTGTATGTACAACCACCCATAGTTGGGGAATGTGTTATTTCTCCCTTGGGGAATGTGATACTCTCCCCCGCACACAAAATGTGTGTAGGTGACTGGGAATGTGATACTCTCCCCTCACCCGTTTGGTTGAAGGTCCGGTAGGTGCCTCAACCCTACATAGTTAAGATAGTCAATATTAATCATACATGCAATGTTGTTGTTTTACTTTGTTTATGGCAAGCATCTATTGAAATATTCTTTAATATAAATGGCCTCGTTCTCTTGATTATCTTCATCTTTTGATGAATCCCTAGCTTGATTTACTTGTTATATTTATCTTTTCACCTTTAGTATAGTTTAGTGACACATACTTTTATTTTCCTTCCCTTTTTGCTGGGTGCTTTCCCAACCACCCAGATGTGGAGCAAGTTGAGGGATAAGGCATGAAGATCTTAGCGTTGACATGGACTAGATGATGGACGTGTTGCTTGGAGACAAAAGTGGAGTAGTCTAGTTTCCCTCTACTTAGATCCTCTTTTTGTATAAAGCATGTACACCCATATTGGGGAAATTTTTATGTACACTTTATTTAAATTGAATATAGTCAAAATTTTATCTTCCGCTGCTATCCCAATTGGATTTTTTTTACCATTGTTTTTAGTTGAGAGTTGGGTTTATCTCACTCTTTACAACATGGTATCAGAGCCAATGGTAGTTAGATATTTGACTATTTCAATTTGTCTCCCTAGTTAGAAACCTAGATTTGCATAGTTCCTTTAGGTGACATGGTTACCCTAGATTTGATCTACCTTGATGATAGGTTGACTTAAAACTCAATAGTTCCACATAAGAACATTGATGAATAAAACCCTAAAATACTTATAATGAAAACATGCATAACTTAATGTTGTTTAGGTTTGCCTTTAGGCAACTATTAGGGCATGCAGTTGAAGCAAGGGTGTCTAGAAAGGATCAGGGTTTTGGGGGCTGGCAAAATTTTCCTCCGCACCACTAGCTTGGTATATGAGGACTCTCGTGCCCATATGATACCGGCCTGGCCTGCGCTGATACGAATTGCCCGAAATAGTTTGCTTTTAGGTAATAGTAACCTTAGAGTTCTATGTTGTATATCTTTGGGAACCCTAATTTGACTTGTTTGAGGATATATACCCTATATAGTTCCTTATGTCCCTTAGGACTATATGCTTGAATAGTTTATCTCTAAAACCTAGACCTTAGAGTTTGGGTGTTTCAGGAAGATTACAGAGTGCGCAGTGGAAGCATGATGGATCTTGATAATGGTTTAGTTAGACTTATCCTTTAACCCTAGTGTAGTAGGTCAAACCCTTTAAGGGGTGGTGTATGAATAGTTGATGATGTTTGAGTGGTTAGATTTCGAGGATGAAATCCTATTTAGGGGGATGGAACCTTATAACATCTAGATCTATCTTTAGAAACCCTAACTCCATAAATAGGAGGTTAGTATGCTTGGATCCTTAGTCGTGACCAAACATGTAATAGTGGTAACCCTAACATGCTTGTTAATATGTATTGAACATATAATTATCATCTAAGGAATAATGCATGTGCTTGAACCCTAATGTACATCCAATGCACATAATAGGAATATCAATGCTAATTGTCAATAAGTAAGATGTTAATAATGTCATGAACCAATAAACCCTAATGATATGATGAGTAAGGTTATAATTTGTAATTAATGCATGCTAAGGATGAATAAGTGAAATAAAATGGTCATGTTGACCTAAACCCTAAGTTGTAATCATCTAACCCTAATCTATACATCTTTAATGCCTTTCATGATACATTGATGATGTTAACCCTAATCTATACTAAATTTCCTTTCTCCCCTGGGACTATCCCTCTACGCTTCGCTCGAGCTACTTCGTCCCTCTCCGCTAGAAAAAGTGCTATCAGTTTTCCCGAGGAGATCCGTTGAGACCTATCAATCGAATGTGAGGCCTACGGACTGTGATCAATCAGCAAGTCTAGCAACTGATCTGAGGACCGGCTTTCCTATTGATTTGACTTTTGCGGGATTGATTATGAATATATCAATCAACTCTTACATTCCTCCCTTCTACCGGCCTTGTTGTTCTTTTTGCTTCCTTCACCACCCACAACCCTCTGTTCTCTTCAAAGTAGGAATTCGCATCATGCTATACTTCTAGTGGTGTAGTCATTCATCACGTCATAGTTCAATCAGTTTGGAACTAACGTTCTCCACTTCCTGAAATGGTTCCCTAGATCTAACCGGAAGAAATAACCAAAGAAAACTACTGCTAACTGTGATTCTCGCCCGACCCTGGGCGGTGAGTGGGGTAGGCGAAACGTTCTGCAGTAGCAGCCTGCATGGCATTCAATTCAGAAGTCATCATCCACTTTGCCAAGACAATCTAAGACAAGGACGATGGGGAAGGTAGATAAGCGAGCGAGTGGGTCAAGATGCAGTAGGACTTCACTGGCAAAGAGTGAGTTTCTGGGGTAGGGGAATTGGTTTCCAAAAAATATGAAGGGAAGGATCATTGAGCAAGCTTTGAAGGTCACAGGCTACACACAAAGCGATAGATTTGATGCACATTCAGACAAAGATTGAGGTGAGGGTCGCCTGCCTCGTACTTCTATTAAGAGAATCATTTGTTCCTCTCCTTGAAGGTTGATTCGTTCCTCTCCTTTCCAACTCATTTCTCTGGTTCAACAATTTCAACACCGTGCCCCTTCTCCAGGGCGGCAGATGGGTCTAGAGAACCGAACTGTCTCACGATTTCAATCCAGTTAGAAAAACTTCTCCTGAGCAATTCACGTATCACTTGAGTAGTAGTACGAAACCTCCAGGCGATCTACTAGTTGAAAAAAGGAGGATCCGTTGAAGAGTTTATGTTGTCTCGGTAGGGAATAGTCAAATCTTTTCTGGTGCAATATGAAAGTTTATAATTCGTCCAAATACGAATGAGATCAGCTCTTCCAAGGCTCGAGTAGAAGAAGAGGTACTTGAACAGAGGGCCAAGGAATCGACGACACTATGAAATGATGTGGACTCGGGGAGACGCAAGCCAAGACTGGACCCAAAGACACTCGTGCAAAGGCGCATGATAGCAACAGGTGGTCTACCCTTTCTGGAGCATCATCACACATCAGACAGCGATCATTCACTCCTCTCCGCACCCTTGCTCTCCCTGCAAGGGTTGGTAGTGCATCAGATAGGCATCTCCATATGAAATGACTAACCCTCGGCCATAAGGACTTGATGTTCCAAACGTCGCCACATCACTCTTTTGCGTTCCACTGAAGGGGACGACGAGGCGAGTGAAGTGAGTGTGCAATGTGATGATATGCTGATTTGCTTGAGAAGCACCCCTTCCTCGCGGCTTGCCAAATAAGATGATCACATTGACGGTCAATGGGAGGGAGTTTGCAAGATTCTTGCTGTTGGGACCGGGTCGAAGTGGATCACCGGGGCCTTCCAATCTCCGGACTAACTATTAATCCCCTGTTGCACAGCATCACGAACCAACTTCTCCATCTCAGACTTCTGGAAGTTTGGATACCGATCAGGTCGGGCCCACCCCTCATCTTCAGAGACAGAGGGAATCCTGTGATCATGAGCCCTGGGAGAAGAACCTCAGGGAGGTATCAAAATGCTCACGAAGGAGACCCCCTGTGACGCTCACTGGAAAAAAGCCATCTCTCAACCCCCATTTTGATGACCTGCTCGAGTTGCGGACGGAACTTGGGAGGGCAAACGAGGCTCATCAAAGTCTAAAGGATAGATTCAGATTTGGAAAAATGAAAGTCGTTGCCAGAGGTCTTAGTAGCTAAGGTGAGATTTTGTGTACGACTTTTGAAAAGTGCTTTCTTTCTTCATCTGCCCCATCATCCATTTACTTAGCTGACAATCATATAGAGCGTGATACCAGCACTCTCAAATGGGATTTAGGAAGCCTCGCCCTATAATATCAAATATAAGAAACTCTATGTAGCGCTTTAGCTTTTGCGCTTTACAAAGAAGGAGCTAAGCTAGGGCGGTTATGCTTCCAATCTGCTAAGAGCATGTCCTCTTCTGAAAAGGTGATGGTTGTGGTCAGTGTTTCAAAAATCGGTGTATGCGGCCGCATAAGCGGCCGCATACAAGGTGCGGTCCTCCAAAAAAGTGCATAATGAAAATCGGTCCAAAAAGCGGTCCAAGCCGCATAATCAGTTGTACGGCCGCATACAAGGTCGATTATACCCCGATTTTTAGTTAGAGATATTCTGATTTCTTCTTTTATACATTTACATTCATTTATGTTTGTTTAAATTTATATTATAGTGCATGTTTGTATTTATTTAAGTTGTGATGATTGCATATTTGCATAATTGCATCCATTATTCTTGTAATTGTACTATTTAGATACACAATTGCACAAATTAAATATGTAAATCATGATTAATATATATATATATATAATAATTAATTAAAAAAATCCAAAACCACATATACTTCCGCATATACTCCCGCATACCGCATATACTCTACAAGGTGACCTCTCCGAACGCATAACACATACCGCTTTTTGAAACACTGGTTGTGGTTGGCTTTGCTCCTTGCCTACAAAGCGGAGTGAGTTCAGTCATCTTCCACTAAAAATGAGGCGCTAAGAAAGAAGAAGTTCAGTCTATGTTAGGAACGAGTTACGGGCTAAGGACGAATTTCACCCTCCTATTGAATCTTTCTGGTAAATCCATTTTTCGCCTCGGGTCTGGTAGTATTAAAAAGGTTTGATGTTCTTCTTCTTTCTGAAAGATAGCTATTCTTCGCCTCTCGAAAGAGGCTACATACCTATTAAACAATAAGCGCTATGCTTTTTCCCTAGGGCTTGACTTCTTGTCTACAACAGTTCAAGTATGAGAAAATGAATTCCTCTCCTTTCAGTTGAGCCATTCCCATCCCTCGACCGCCAACTCTCCATCATATTTCTTTGGCTGAGTGGCATGTATTTCCATGGTGCTCAACAAACAAACAAAAAGAAAAAGATACTAAGTTGAAGGTAGTTGACTTTCTTACTTGTTAGAGTCAGGTATGAAATCGCTTGCTCGCAGAGGTACGTTCGAAGACGCTCGACCGATAGAGAAAGGATGGAATTAAGTTGACAAATTAGAACTGAAGAGTGAGACTCTGATTCCACCTTGGAAAAGGGCTCAGTTGATAGACCAAGCCATAAGTCAAAGGGAACCCTACTCTTTAACCAGACCACCGCGATCCACAAAACTCGATGCGATCGGGAGTGGTTACCATACGAGGATAGTATCTAGGGAAGAGGATGCGGGTAGTTGCGATTTTCTGCTCATTAGAGAGCAGCTTACCAAGACCCTCTGGAGAAAAAAAGCTATGCTCTTCACTATTGAACTACCCAGTCACTTTCCAAGCTTTGAAGCCTGACAAGACTAAGGTAAGACAATAGCCTTGAACAAGTGTGTCTACTTCATCACCTTCGCCATCTTCTTTCTATGAAGAGAAGGGATGATCCTCAGATAACCTGAACCCGATAAGGACACCGGTACGGACTGCAAAGCCTTACCGCTGGCGGTTCCTGCATATGCTTGCTGAGGATAGAAACCACTGTTTAGAGAAAATGCAGTGAACAACAAACCAGACTTACTGTTCAGCTCTACAACTCGCTTGGCGACTAGGTATGCTCTTACACAGCTTGGTGAGACCATCAGAAACTACTAATGTGATCCTTTTAAACAATTTTGTGATTCCGTTTTTCCTTAACCTTATACCATTCGATGGTCGTTAGCAAAATAGCTAAGACACACCGAAACTCATGGTTGAGGAAACACCAGGAGAGTTGTGAGGGCTAGAATTGAAGTACTGACCACGGCTCACACCTTGATTCTGTCCATGATAGCCTCTAGTGCCTCTGTTAGGACTGCGACCACGCCCGCGATCAGAGTAGGGCCTCGGATTTGAAGCAGCAGAAGTAGAAAAGTGTTGATGGAAATCTCAAAACTAGTAGTATGCCAGACACTCCTGAATCAGAAGACCGACTAAGTCATTGTAAGCTATTGCCTCAGCTCTGCTTGTTACAGAATCCCCAATAGGATCATACTCTTGAGTTAGGCCATTTAGAATCGACAAAATCAGGTCGTCATCAGGAACTGGAGAACCAGTCGGGCTCCGTTGCCAGAGCAGTTGCTTTAGGGACAAATTCAGATATCGCTTTTGCATAGAATGAGTGCTTTGAGATGGCCTAGCTCGGGATTGAGTCTCAAAGTCATGTTCCAGAAACTGCCTCAAATGATGTTGTCAAATTGAGGAGCGGAGCACCAATTTTGGCAGTGAGAGAAGAAAGAATCCAACTCCAGATCAGTTGATCCTTTCGCTTCCAGATGGTTCATTCTTCGGACACCGTAGGGATACCAGAAGCATCCTGAACAAACTGAGTTGGTGTTGGTTCTGATCCATACACGAATCCATAGAGATCAAAAGGGTGTAGCAGAGGAACGAACTGTCCACAGCGAGTAATTCGAGTATAATTGTGTGGAGTCGCATGTTGAACATTCGACGTTCGACAACTGCCAGAGACGATTTCAAACCAGTAGATCGCTGAGACACAACACCAGAAATTGGATCCATGGATGGCAGAGAAGGTATCCGGTGAGACAGACATTGAGGATCAAACAACGATAGCAAACACGATGGAAGTCGATCAGAATGCCTGGAACAACTCGGATTCAGTGGATCGCCAACCATCGCACCCTACAAAATTCAATTCTATCTATCCCTGCCTGCTTCTTCCATAAGATCAGATTCACTGAAAAATCCTCTGGCAAAAAATGATGTGTGCATGCTGGCTATATTGCTTTAGTAGTGCGTGGACTAGTAGTCCACTACTGAGGGAGGATTTGCCCACCTTTCTTATGGACTATAAGTGAAAATCGATATTGGATAGGGTATACTCCTTTTGTTTACAACTTGATCAAAGACTCTGTGACTTGGGAAGTCCCGAGACCGGGATCAAGCATCAACCTGTGGATAAAAGGTCGTTTTCCTACTTGCAGAATTTTTGACAATCCGCTTGATTTCAACTACTTGGTGAGGGATTAATAAAAAAACCTGATGTGCTCTTTCAGCAGATCATAAGCGAGCTTTCTTGTTGCCATCCTTGCAATATGACAAGGACCTTCAAGGCGAGTTTGAAATTGACTATTGAGAGCGACTCTTCCATAAAAGAAAAGCAGAGTAGACAAGATGTCTAGTAGTCTACTAGGAAAAAAGAGGAGCCAAGCAGGGGAGCCAGGCTCAAATGAACAAGAAGCTACAACTCGAAGTCCCATTCATGCTTTGCCAATGAGTGATGTTATTATTTGACTGGCCAAGTCCGGAATAAGATCACAGCTGGGATCTCCACAAAGCGATTCAAATCTCTTTTATGAGATATCTGGCGCGGACCAACTCACTTCCTTCCCCAGATGCATGAGATGAAGGAAAGCGAGGGAGAAAGGAAGGCTTTGACGGAATCCTTCGGGGGTGTAATTCCCTCGTATGTCTATGAGACTCACAATCAGGCGTCACACCTCCGTTTTAGGAAAGTCAGGACTCTTTATTGCCGCATCAAGGAAAGATGAACGATTTTCTATCCCTACTCTTTATTCCCACATTTCTTGAATCCAAGAAGGAGTTTGATATCCGTCTCAAAAAAATAGAAGAGAGAAAGTCTAATTCCACATCTCTGAGGGGCACTGAGTATATGGTGGGAGGCATTTCTCTGTTAGCTAGGCCACCTGCCTGAAGCATTGAAGATAGAGAATTATGGTTGCTTGTTGATTGATTCGGCGTCACGAGTGGTGAGTCAAACTGGGAGATCAGAAACATTTCGAGGCCTAAGGATTGCATCCCAAGGGCCAGGTAAGAAGGAAGGGCCTGATGTAGGAAGATAATCCTACTGCTACAGCACATTACTATACCACTAATGCAGTCTATTTGGTCCCCATGGGTGATAGAGCAAGCCTTTCCTGATTTGTCTTTCTGGGGTGGGGGAATTTGCGGTGAAATGTGTAGGGATCAACTCGCTATCACTGCTCTCTCCCTTGCGATTGCTAGCAGCGGCATGGTTGTTGCTTCCGATTGTTGCGCAGAGAAGATCGCGGAGGATGAGGGAGGGGGGAAGAAAAGGGTAGAAAGAAAGATCATATGAGGAGAAATGAGTCAGAAAGAATATCCAGAAAGCATTGCCCAATAGTTTCCATGAGTAGATCCAAAAGAGGTCTCGCGAAGCCGGTCACCGTACACCTACGATCCTATCTGACTTGCTCTTCTTTTCTTTTTTTTATTAACCCGAACACTGCAGGTTCGATCCTTATTGACCGAACAAAGTTTCACATAGATTTCCTTCCAACGTTTAGGGCAACCAGAGAGAAAGCATAGTTGGTTCTGTAGTCCTACAGAAGCCAGAATCAATCCTATAGATCCAAAACTATAACCTAGGAGATTGATGCACTCTGATACCCCCCCCCATCCTTTGCATATCCTCACCAGGGAATATCTGTAGAAAACACTTTTTTGACTTTCTCACTGGATTGCGAACTGACTTATCCTTTTGATGAGAATGCCACTACTCTGACTTACTATCTTCAAACTTCAAATCCACCTATCTAAGTGTCTGGATCAGGTAAATCGCTTGGCTAGATATCTCCTCCCGTGAGATCTCGTGGACTCCTCCGAAAAGGATAAGAAGGGAGAGAAAAACCCCCGCTTTCTGTCGATCCTTTGCTCCAACTTGCGTCAAATCCTTTTTCCCCTGACTCCGCTGGATTGAAAGCGGATGCACAATGGCTGCAAGTAGAACTGCCATGGAACAATATGGATAGCAACTCCCACCAGATGGAGTCCACTTTGATTTCAAGCCTATGTCTTTCGTTGCTGGTTGGTCCAGTCCCGAAAAAGAGACAGCTACTGGACACTACGGGCCAGCGATCTAACAGAACTGGCTTGTTGAACTCCACTCAGACTAGACAAATGACCTAGGGGACTGGACTATAGGAAAGTCAAAGAACTTTCAAACTCACTTTCTTACTTCATTGCCTAAGGTAGTTGACTTGCTTACTTGTTAGAGTAATGAAAGAAAAATCAAAAGACAGAAACTTAAAGCAAACAAAAAAACACTCCCCTCTTCTCTTAAAACCCTTGTGCCAGCGTGGAGCAAAGCAAGCAAGGAAAGATGCTACAATGAATGAAGAATTGCAGTTTACATCGACCGTTGGAAGAAAAAGCAAATGAAAAGATGCTCGACGAGCGGTTAAGCATCATCAGATAAAGCAGAAACTCTAGATTATTATATAATTGCTTTCCAAAATCCCATTTTTCACTTCGTTCAAAACCTTTCTTTTTAGTCGAGTGGCTATCGCACCTCTCGCTTCGCTCGATTTGTACCACATACTCTTTTTTGTTTGAACCCTTTTCAAAAGGTATTAAGGCGTAGGAGCAGTCAGAGGCAGGGATCAATTTCTCTCCTTGGGCTCGGGAAAAGCACCGCATCTAGGTAAGCGGCATCCAATTTCATTGATTCACCAGATCTTCCATCTACGAAAATGGAAGATATGTCTGTTAAGGTCGGCTTCATGAAAACAAGAAAGTTTAGCGAAAATAGAGATGGATTTTACCCAGCCGTTGTCAGATCAATTCCCATTCATTCTTTAATGGAATAGGGAACAGGCAGAGCTGTGGCTATCAGGAATGGGTGATAGCCTATGACTAAAAGTGCCGACTATCTATGAATGCCCAATGTGGACACTCGGGCTGGCCGGTAAGTATTTGAGAAAGGCCACTTTGGTTTGGAAGTGAGTCTTGAAAGTCCGGGTCTTCTACTACATCACTGGTGAGAGAGGTTCCATGTGGTATGAGGGAACCCGTTATATGGTAGCTTTAAGTTGCGGCCCCAATTTTCTTTTTTCTTATGGGTGGGTCCCATTATTGAGACATCCTGGAAGGTAGTACCATCACTTTAACCAAAGAAAGACTGACCTTCACTTTACCCATGCCCATGACTCTATCTTTCCATGCCTTTTGACCTTCCCAAGTAGAGGCAAAAGACACTTTCATACTTCCTTCTGTGGAGGGAAAAGAATGAACCTTGACTTTGGTATTGACCATATCTATTGGTCTTTCTTATCGACAGTTCCTTCGCTCGGAGATTAGGAGTGACTATACAAGGTTGTCCAGAAGAAAGGTGTTATCAACAGTAGGAACATTCCAATGCTTAGCAACAAGCAACAATAGCAGCACATGTTTAGCTATATTTGGAGTGAGGAGTGGTTATAAGAAAGAGGCCAATCAAGGCGTACCCCGACAACTCCCCTCTATTTATATTTCCTATTATCTGTTGATCGCTTCAAAGCAAGGTCTGTGGCCAACAAGAAGGAATCAATGACTTTGAAACGTTTAGTCCAGTTGTCCAACCTGCCACTATCTGTCTTCTTCTCACTCATGTTGTTCACCATAACTAGATGATTTGACAATTGGATATACATAATTTCTTCATGGTGTGTTAGATGAGGAAGTATATATGGTACAAACTCAAGGGTTTCCTGGAGTACCCTACGCATGTTTGTCATCTTCACAAGTCTTTGTATGGGCTTAAACAGGCTCCTCGCGCCTGCAAGGCTTAGCTCCTTTCTCATTGATCATTAGGGCTCAAAGACAGACACGTCACTGTTCATCTACAACAAAGGCTCGACCTTGATTTCTTTCCTGATCTATGTTGATGATATATTGGCCATGAGCCATGATCCCTCTGCTCTATCTCTTCTACTCAATGATATGCATTTGACCAGTGGTTGGAACTCGGCTTCCCTGCTGACTTTCTTGGAGTAGAGGCGCACTGGAATTTGTCTATCCCAACCACTGATTTACTGATTTCTACTTGATGGTGCCAAGCCAATTTCTACTCCAATGCAGACCTCACTTCGGCGAAGGACCATGTCACTTCCAGATCCCTCTCAGTATAGATGAGTTGTTGGAAGCTTATAGTATCTAGCTCTTACCAGACCAGACGTGACCTTTGCTATCCCTAAGCTTGCGCAGATGATGCATTGCCCTACGGATGTCCATTGGGAAGCAGTAAAGCATCTTCTTCGATATCTCAAAGTGGAATATGGCTCTTCATATCGAAAGACCTGATTCTCTTCTGTTATCTACTTTATCTGACGCCGATTGGTCTTGTCAGAGCCTGATGATCGGTGGTCCACAACCGGGTTTGTCATCTTCTACCACTCCTATATCATGGGCTTGTAAAAGGCAAACTACGGTTGTAAGGTCGAGCACGGAAGCTGAATACCGTGCCCTGGCTTTTGCTGCATCGGACTGGATCCAGTCACTCCTTTCTGAATCCCACTTGTTTCTTCCTTCTCCTCTAGTTCTTTTGTGCGACAATGTTGGTTATATGATGGCAAATCCAGTTTTTCACTCCGCTGAGGTGGATTTTCATTTTATTCGGGGCAAAGGAAACTGATAGTTGCATTTCATTTCTTGCAACATGATCCTCATCATCACCTCCTCTTTCCCCCATGTCGCTGACGTCCTACATTAATTAAAGCTCACTCAGGGTCCAGAATTGGGACCCGGGTGGACCATGGCGGCGAGTCACTTAATCCAGCCTTGCCTCCCATACTCACCTCAACCTGCTTTCTCTTTTTTTTTTACTTGGATCTAGGGGCCCAACCCCATATCCATGCTTGAAGAGATGGTCATCTGTGCTCCACATCTACTGGTATCATCACCCTGCAAAGAGGGGGAACCGACCGACGATGTATGTCATCCAACCCAACCTCAGACTCTTTCCTATCCCTATCTCGGTCACGGGGCTTGTTGCGCAATTGCTTTTTCTTCCTCTATATCTGGGGGATTTCTCTCTCTTCCTTGCCACTCTCCTTCGGGTGAGTCTTTCTTGAAGATGAAGAAGTAGATAAGACGAGATGTTGTTTGCAGTGTTCTCTCGCCCGTCACTGAAGAAGCAGATCCACAACCAGAAGCAGGGATCCGGGAAGACAACCCAAGCTAGAGAAGCATTTCTTTTTTCTTTCCTTGATCAATAGGCCGTCAATCCTTTCTTCGACCTCAAGAGATTGAACAAAGACATTGATTGGATATGGTTCCATCTCCCAGTGGTGAGCAAACAGCATCCCCCCCGGTCAGGTGGTGTAACCTTGTCCAAATGGTTGCTACATCATGCAGGATGATGCTGATGCTACAAGTACAAGTCCTCGAGTTTTGACGCCCTTCTTGGTTTGGAATACTGCTTATTCCTTCCCTAGGAGCTCAACTTTCTCTAGCCTCACCGGGATGTGGTTGTGTACAGCAATCGAGAACCAAACCAGTGGAATTAATGGAAATGAGGGTGACAGAGAAGATCATGAAAGTGACGTCTTATGTGCCCAGTGAGGTTCAGTCTACCTTGATTTATTAATGGCGAATGTGATCTCCTGACCCCACTCTTGCGAATCACTCCTTCCTTTAGTGTGAATGGATTTCAAGATAACAAGTCACTACCCAGGGTGGCGGTGAAGCAAACTTGCCACTATCCCAAATGGCTGAGAAGTGAGTGAGTCTTCGAAAGTCTTGATATTCACCGCTAGGTAATGAAGACGTAAAAATTGACCATCAGGGAGAGGAACGAAGTCGCTCGAGCAAAGAGGTGCGACCGTCAGGGAGTAGAGTTTCTGGTACTTGAAGGCCAACGAAGGTGGACCTATTTGCTTTGCGCTGCGAGTCATTCATATCGGCGAGTCTGATTTTGTCCTTCTTGATGTAATGTAGTTCCGAACCCCTTTTCTCTCTCAGGTCTTGTCTGGAAGAGTCAGTCTGCATCTGCAGTCAGAAGTCGAGTACGGTCAAATCATCTCTCGATGTCAGCCGGGTCGAGTAAAGAAGCAACCCGTCTAGATCTTTGTCTTCATAGCTTGGAATTGCAAATGCAATCCGATTCGGGCACAACCGTAGATATGGGCACATCTACAACTCCCGACGCGACAACAGCCCCAATAGCAAGGGTGGTAATGCCTTTGCTTCTGATCTCTCTGCTCTTTCAAATCGGTCTGTCCAATCTCAGGCAAGGGAAGGGATTCATTCATTTCTTCTATAACTACAGTTTCGGGTGGGCCTACAGCGCCTCAGGAGAACTGGAGAGGTGGATCCCTACCTCCAGAAGGGGAATGAGGGTCTTTCCAATTCCTTCCTACAGTTCAAGTAGGACTTGTGTACTTGAAAAGTCTGAGGCCCTCTCATGGAGCCAGGTCTCGAGCCGAGCCAGAAGGATTTTTTCTTGACTCCGGCAGAGTGAAGGGGAAAGATAGAATAAAGGAAAAAGATCATGTGTTGAGTGTCCCCAACTACCCGAGATCAGAATCATCGCATACTCCCTCGCTTCTTGAATGACTTAATTGCCTTTTTGTGAAACCTCTTGACAAGTCAAAAGAGTGATGCATGAATTCGCCCTACTGCCCAGTCTCGGAAGAGCAGATTCAAGCCGATTTCCATGATCACCCGCCCGCCCCTAACAGGATCTCCGTCTCTCTTTCCCCCCTTGGACTTGGATTGGAAAAGAACCGTAAAGGTGCGAACCCTTCCGATGACTGATCCCGACCCAAAAACGGAATGAGAACAGAAAGTGGGATTCATGGACAATCGCACTTCAGACTTACTTGTACCTTTCCACCCTCGTTGTATAAGTCAAATCGGCCAAACGACATTTCATGAACAAGGTCATGCAGGCCTTCCCAGAAAGCAGTCCATATCCAAATTCCCAGGTTCATGCAAAATAGAATGAGGTCTCATACCGGGGGTCAAATGGTCATCACAAAGGGGAACGATCTCTGGATGGAATGCCCTATCGAGCAATCACAAGTCCCACATTCTCCCCCCAGTGCGATATAAATGTGAAGAATAAGGCCATCAAAATCTATTTCAAACTATCGAAAGATTCCATCATCCAATTCGACGATTGATCATTCCCTTCCTTCACTAATCAAGCGCGGACTTAGACTGAGAACAAACCGGGAATTCTCTATAATAATAATAATAGAACGGAAGTGAATTCCAATGATTCGAGTCTGGATAGCGCACTAATCCCAACAGCAGAAATTGGACCTAAAGAGACGACGCTTGTCCGCTGATTCCTCTCCCTGAAGTTTGATTCGCACCTCTCGTTATCGCTCGAGCCATTCCCATTCCTCTCTCTGACCTTCGGAAGGGCATCGCCGCCCCGCCCAGCTCTATTGACAAGCCCCTTCTTTTGCAATACTGGAGAAGGTCTCTCATGGCCAAATTCTTCTCCAAAAAGCCTTCTCTACTTTTGATCGGGTCGGAGGCTTCTATGAGGAAGGCTAAGCAAAAGAGGCTCGAGGGCTTGTTTAGGAAGGCGATGGGGGGGGGAGGGGGAAAGGCAAGGCCTTTTCTGGTCCCCACGGCTGAGGGGGGGGGGAAGAGGGGGGTGTGCCAGGATGAAACAAGGGAATGAAAGGTCGCTTTGCTCTTTTGGGGGAACTCGTCCCTTCCCACAATGACGGCTCCGTTGTCTTGGGGAACGTTGAAGCTTGCTTCTTCTCCAGACTTTTCTTGGCCATCAATACTCTTTTTGGAGAGAACCGATTTGATTCTATGAACAAGAGGAATTTCGTGCTTCTGTCGGATCCTCCCTATCTCCTGATCGAGCTTGCTTAGGTAGATGTTGCCTGATAGAGCCGATAGTAGTACACTGTGTGGGACGGAGTCAGGGCCCTTCTCACCTCCTACGAGTCATCCGGCGGAAACCACTTGATGAATGAGGTCAAATAACTTGGGATCATCGATCTCTTCATTAAAGATTGGGATGAATCGATGTCGGTCGATGGTGTGAAAACACTTCCTGACCTCGAATTCCAAAAACCAGCGAGAGCTTCCCTACTCTTCTTTGATTCGTCTTAGGGCCAAGTGGCTGCCTCGACCCGAGCGGAAGTGCGATGTGTCTGGAAACTCAGAATCGTAAATGAATTCGAGTACTATTCAGATCGCCTCCTTCATGATCGTTTCTATGGGTAGAACTACTGTGAGCGGTCTCAACTTAGACATCTTTCTTTTCGGGGACCTAGCAATCATTACAATCTAAACTGAACTGTGAAAATAGAAAACGTTTTCCATCCTGGTCATTTTCTTCTCTAATTGCAAGGAGGTGACATACGCAAACATTAACGGGTGACTCTGTTCTACAAACGGGGGGTCTCGCCCGCTTCCCCTGCCATGATGCTTTCTTTGATTGCTTTGACAACGTCTGTAGATTGACAGATGACAGAGGCTTTAGAAACGACACAAAAGGAGAACAACCCCTCGCTCCCCCTGTCCCCGTTGGTCTTTCGCCGTCAAAAGACCTCCTGTTGCTTATAGTCATCAGGGTCAGCGTCGCCACCTTCGAGAAGAACAAAAATAGCAGTCCTCTCAGTGACTCAGGGCGACTTCCCTCAGGTCAGGCTGGTGTCGCCACCTCTCCCAGGACCGGAATGATTATCCCTGCCCGATGGATCTACATTCATCCCTGAATGTCGTCGGGTACTGTTCACTTCCCCGCCATTCTTGTAACCATCACCTGTCATCTGCACAGGTGTGTCCACACCCCCCCGAGTAGACGAGAAAGAAAGGATTCCTCTGCGCCCCTGGAGTTCACTTTTCCGTATGAGCATTCGGTACATGTATAAGTCTGTGGAAGAGTCAAAGGGATTACTGAGGATCTCCCTCCTCATCGGGGGATGGGTCGTCTGAGGGTTCGCCGCAGTTCATTGCTGTGCTTACACCCACGTCTACCCTTCTCTGAAAGCTCTGCGGGACCACCTATCACAAGTCTTCGGACGGGAGGGGTTTATTACACAAAAGGGCCGGGACGCTGGCTCCCACAGAGGGAAAAGAATGACAGATGCAAAGCCCCGCACCTCATTAAGATCATATTGGCATACTCACATAAATAAAAAGAGCAGACCCCATTGAAGACGAGAGTGAGGTACAACAAGGCCATTTCTGTCCACCTTCTCACAGAGCCGTACGTGGACGTTACCGCTCATACAGCTCCCAGCCAGCAAGCAGTGGGATTTCGAATGGAAGTGTGGATACATCGACATCAAATAGAGGAGGTTTTTCTTTTCAGGTCAGCGAAAACGAGGAGAAGCAGCATCCCGGAGAACCAAAAAAAGCGGAGCAAGCAAAGCAATGCATGGCAAGCTAAAGAAGAAATTGCCAAGCAGAAAAAGCAGTCCTTCTTTGCACTTGGACGTCCCGTATCGGGATTTGTCTTTTGGACAAATTGACTGACAAAATCTTGCGAGGAGGGCTGCTCACCACTCCCCGAGGCCAAGGACGGGGTTGAACCGTCATTCCAGGATTTGCAGTCCAATACATTTCATTATGTTACCTAGCCAAACCTGCCACCTCATGTGCCAAAGTCGGGTTTTCCAGATCAAGTTTTCTACATATTGATTCCCCCAAAAAATGGCTATATGACCGGCGACGGAGGGGAGGAAAACTTTCTTTCCTTCTTTCTGGATCTGGACTGTAGGCCTTTCTCAATCTTCCTTTTCAGAGAAAGGCCCTGACTACTCCTGGCGGCACTCCACAAAGTACAATAATAGAGGTCCGAAGGCTGCTTGAAGGGCCCACCCAATAGCATAGAATAGAATAGAAGAGAATCCCGCCCGATCTTGTCTTGGTTCGACATCTCATTTTGCTTACAAAAGTCAAGTGGTCTTCCCAGACACAGTTCCAAGTGACATGGCTGTTCACTATTCCTTTCCTACATCCCACATGTGTCCAGTCCAACGGATCGATTGTTTATGTGGCAGTGTGATGCGCTTGAACTCTTTCTTTCACCATCCTACAGAGAGTTGATTCGCTTCTTCCATTATCCCCTTATATGGGCGCGCAAGCGCTCGGTTCGCCCCTTGTATTGGTTTGTGGTCCTCCGCTTTTTTGACTGACGGGATCTGAGATTGGAGATGGAAATGTCCCTTCCGTTCATCTCTCACTGCGGGACAGCCTTCGGCTGCCTATTGGAAACCCCCTTTAATTTGAATTTCTCGGTCGGCTGAGTCTGAGGAGATTGTCGTCGAGGACGTAACTGCTTGACTGCTTGCTTCTTCCCTTTTTGGTCTTTTCCATCCATTCTATGGGAAGGTCAGATGTCTTCACAACACAATAAGAAAGAAGTAGGAAAGTTGGAAAGGGGGTAGAGGGGAGTGAAGCGGGGGGAGAGGGGGTCTTCCTTCCCCCATAAGTCAGAGCCCGTCCATTCCGTCGAAAGGAAAGCTTGATCCTGACCTAGCATTGGCCCTATCGTGGGAAGGATGCGGTCGGAACCAACGAGAGAAGTCATCGTCGCTTTAGAGGAAATTTCTTCCTCCATCCTTCACCAAGTCATCACCAGCAATATGCTCTGGTACCTTGGTGGCAAAGGGTGAGTTCCTTTCTTGAACAAAAAAAAGACTCATTGGAGAAGAAAAAGAAGAATGCTCCGGGGAAAGGCAAAAGAAAAGGGGGGGGGGTGATTTTCATCCTCTTTTTGCCTGCACAAGCTACTTTCCGCGTCTGGGAGTGAAGAGGGCTTAGATCACGCTTGGGCCTACCCAGGAAGGATAGGAGTCCTTTTCTCTTTTTCTGCTTCCATTCCTCTCAGATGATCAAGGGGCGGAGAAGACCACTCTATCAAAAAACCAGTTTCGGTTTGGGATTGGAAGCAATCCGCACGTGGTAGGTATACCTAACCTAAAGAATGCCTTTGGTTCTTTCGACGATTTTGCTCCTTGAGTTGGAGACATCATAGGGGCCCATGATCCCAGTACGACGATGCTTCATTCGTTTTTCCGTCGTCCCTCTCCCTGACGGTCAATTTGTTCCTCTCCTTACAGTCGAGTCACTCTGTACCTCTCGCTTTGCTCGATTTGTACCTCTCCCTGAAGGTCGAGCCACTTAGTCCCTCCACATTGAAATCCATCACCCGACCACCTCTATCATACGACATTACACGAGGCGAGAGTGCATGCACAGACCTACAGCCCCTACGTGCCGCTTGCAGCCAAGACAACTACAACAAGAATTGCACTATATTCCACATCCCCATCCCCATCCCAATCGAGGGCTTAGCCCTCGTCCGTGATGGCACTCTCTTGGGACCTGTACCCGTCCATCCTTCCTGCTAGAGTCAAGCAGTCCCCTTCCATGGGTTGGGTTGAATCGTGCTGCTGATGAGAATAAGGAGAACATGGAAAACTCTGTAAGAGCGATGACGGGTGAGACGTTTCGGGATCAAGCAATCAAAGAGGCATTCGCCACTCGTATTGGGAAGCAAGCAGATCTCCTATGAAAAGAAAGTCAGTCAGCGGTCGAGTTCTCATTCCGATGCAATCACTCCCTTCCCCTTTGACGATTGACTCTTTTGTCCTTCCCTAACCCTAATGGAAGGAGCTCCCGCATCCCATTCACGGTGGATTGATCTCTATTTAGATTGCATCCAAGAAAGGTGCCCAAGGGTCAGGTAAGAAGGAAGGGCCTGATGTAGGAAGATAATCCTACTGCTACAACACATTTCTATACCACCAATGCAATCTATTTGGCCCCCATGGGTGATAGAGCAAGCCTTTCCTAATTTGTCTTTCTGGGGTGGGGGAATTTGCAGTGAAATGCGTAGGGATCAACTCGCTATTGCTGCTCTCTCCCTTGCGGTTGCTGGCAGTGGCATGGTTGTTGCTTCTGGTTGTTGCGCAGAGAAGATCGCGGAGGACGAGGGAGGGGGGGAAGAGAAGGGCAGAAAGAAAGATCATATGAGGATAAATGAGTCAGAAAGAATATCTAGAAAGCATCACCCAATAGTTGCCATGAGTAGATCCAAAATAGGTCTCGTGAAGCCGGTCACCGTACGCCTACGATCCTATCTGACTTGCTCTTTTTTTTTATTGACCCGAACACAACAGGTTCGATCCTTATTGACCGAACAGAGTTTCACACAGATTTCCTTCCAACGTTTAGGGCAACCGGAGAGAAAGCATAGTTGGTTCCGTAGTCCTACAGAAGCCAGAATCAATCCTATAGATCCAAAACTGTAACCTAGGAGATTGATGCACTCTAATACCCCCCCTATCCTCTGCATATCCTCACCAGGGAATATCCGCAGAAAACACTTTTTTCACTTTCTCACTAGATTGCGAACTGACTTATCCTTTTGGTGAGAATGCCACTACTCTGACTTACTATCTTCAAACTTCAAACCCGCCTATCTAAGTGTCTGGATCAGGTGAATCGCTTGGCTAGATATCTCCTCCAGCGAGATCTCGTGGACTCCTCCGAAAACGGTACGAAGGGAGAGAAAAAACCCCGCTTTCTGTCAATCCTTAGCTCCAACTTGCGTCAGATCCTTTTTCCCCTGACTCCGCTGGATTGAAAGCGGATGCACAATGGCTGCAAGTAGAACTACCATGGAACTATATGGATAGCAACTCCCACCGGATGGAGTCCACTTTGATTTGAAGCCTATGTCTTTCGTTGCCGGTTGGTCCAGTCCCGAAAAAGAGACAACTACTAGACACTACGGGCCAGCGATCTAACAGAACTGGCTTGTTGAACTCCACTCAGACTAGACAAATGACCTAGGGGACTGGACTACAGGAAAGTCAAAGAACTTTCAAACCCACTTTCTTACTTCATTGCCTAAGGTAGTTGACTTGCTTACTTGTTAGAGTAATGAAAGAAAAAGTAAAAGACAGAAACTTAAAGCAAACAAAAAAAAACACTCCCCTCTTCTCTTAAAACCCTTGTGCCAGCGTGGAGCAAAGCAAGCAAGGCAAGATGCTACAATGAATGAAGAATCGCAGTTTACATCGACCGGTGGAAGAAAAAGCAAATGAAAAGTTGCTCGACGAGCAGTTAAGCATCAGATAAAGCAGAAACTCTAGATTATTATATAATTGCTTTCCAAAATCCCATTTTTCACTTCGTTCAAAACCTTTCTTTTCAGTCGAGTGGCTATCGCACTCTCACTTCGCTCGATTTGTACCGCATACTCTTTTTCGTTTGAACCCTTATCAAAAGGTATTAAGGCGCAGGAGCGGCCAGAGGCAGGGATCAATTTCTCTCCTTGGGCTCAGGAAAAGCACCACATCTAGGTAAGCGACATCCAATTTCATTGATTCACCGGATCTTCCATCTACAAAAATGGAAGAGATGTCTGTTAAGGTCGACTTCATGAAAACAAAAAAGTTTAGTGAAAATAGATATGGATTTTGCCCAGCCGTTGTCAGATCAATTCCCATTCATTCTTTAATGGAATAGGGAACGGGTAGAGTTGCGGCTATCAGGAATGGGCGATAGCCTATGACTAAAAGTGCCGACTATCTATGAATGCCCAATGTGGACACTCGGGTTGGCCGGTAAGTATTTAAGAAAGGCCACTTTCATTTGGAAGCGATTCTTGAAAGTATGGGTCTTCTACTACATCACTGGTGAGAGAGGTTCCATGTGGTATGAGGGAACCCGTTATATGGTAGCTTTAAGCTGCGGCCCAAATCTTCTTTTTTCTTATGGGTGGGTCCCATTATTGAGACATCCTAGAAGGTAGTACCATCACTTTAACCAAAGAAAGACTGATCTTCGCTTTACCCATGCCCATGACTCTATCTTTCCATGCCTTTTGACCTTCCCAAGTAGAGGCAAAAGACACTTTCATACTTCCTTCTATGGAGGGAAAAGAATGAACCTTGACTTTGGTATTGACCATATCTATTGGTCTTTCTTATCGACAGTTCCTTCACTCGGAGATTAGGAGTGACTATACAAGGTTGTCCAGAAGAAAGGTGTTATCAACAGTAGGAACATTCCAATGCTTAGCAACAAGCAACAATAGCAGCACATGTTTAGCTATATTCGGAGTGAGGAGTGGTTATAAGAAAGTGGCCAATCAAGGCGTACCCCGACAACTCCCCTCTATTTATATTTCCTATTATCTGTTGATCACTTCAAAGAAAGGTCTGTGGCCAACAAGAAGGAATTGATGACTTTGAAATGTTTAGTCCGGTTGTCCAACCTGCCACTATCTGTCTTCTTCTCACTCATGATGTTCACCATAACTGGATGATTCGACAATTGGATATACTTAATTTCTTCATGGTGTTAGATGAGGAAGTGTATATGGTACAACCTCTAGGGTTTCCCGGAGTACCCTACGCATGTTTGTCGTCTTCGCAAGTCTTTGTATGGGCTTAAATAGGCTCCTCGCGCCTACACAGCTTAGCTCCTTTCTCATTGATCATTAGGGCTCGAAGACAGACATGTCACTGTTCATCTACAACAAAGGCTTGACCTTGATTTCTTTCCTGATCTATGTTGATGATATATCGGCCATGAGCAATGATCCCTCTGCTCTATCTCTTCTACTCAATGATATGCATTTGACCAGTGGTTGGATCTCGGCTTCCCTGCTGACTTTCTTGGAGTAGAGGCGCACTAGAATTTGTCTATCCCAACCACTGATTTACTGATTTCTACTTGATGGTGCCAAGCCAATTTCTACTCCAATGTAGACCTCACTTCGGTGAAGGACCATGTCACTTCCAGATCCCTCTCAGTATAGACGAGTTGTTGACATCTTACAGTATCTAGCTCTTACCAGACCAGACGTGACCTTTGTTGTCCCTAAGCTTGCGCAGATGATGCATTGCCCTACGGATGTCCATTGGGAAGCAGTAAAGCATCTTCTTCGATATCTCAAAATGGAATCTGGCTCTTCATATCGACAGATCTGATTCTCTTCTGTTATCTGCTTTCTCCGACGCCCATTGGTCTTGTCAAAGCCTGATGATCGGCGGTCCACAACCGGGTTTGTCATCTTCTACCACTCCTATATCATGGGCTTGTAAAAAGCAAACTACGGTTGCAAGGTCGAGCACAGAAGCTGAATACCGTGCCCTGGCTTTTGCTGCATCGGACTGAATCCAGTCTCTCCTTTCTGAATCCCACTTGTTTCTTCCTTCTCCTCCAGTTCTTTTGTGCGACAATGTTGGTTATATGACGGCAAATCCAGTTTTTCACTCCGCTGAGGTGGATTTTCATTTTTTTCAGGGCAAAGGAAACTGATAGTCGCATTCTATTTCTTGCAACATGATCCTCATCATCGCCTCCACTTTCCCCCATGTTGCTGACGTCCTACTTCAATTAAAGCTCACTTAGGGTCCGGAATCAGGACCCGGGTGGACCATGGCGGTGAGTCACTTAATCCAGCCTTGCCTCCCATACTCACCTCAACCTGCTTTTTTTTTTTTTTGACTTGGATCTAGGGGCCCAACCCCATATCCCTGCTCGAAGAGATGGTCATCTGTGCTCCACAGCTACTGGTGTCATCACCCTGCAAAGAGAGGGAACCGACCGACGATGTATGTCATCCAACCCAACCTCAGACTCTTTCCTATCCCTATCTCGGTCACGGGGCTTGTTGCACAATTGCTTCTTCTTCCTCTAGACCCGGGGGATTTCTCTCTCTTCCTTGCCACTCTCCTTCGGGTGAGTCTTTCCTAAAGATGAAGAAGTAGATAAGACGAGATGTTGTTCGCAGTGTTCTCTCGCCCGTCACTGGAGAAGCAAATCCACAACCAGAAGCAGGGATCCGGGAAGACAACCCAAGCTAGAGAAGCATTTCTTTTTTCTTTCCTTAATCAATAGTCCGTCAATCCTTTCTTCGACCTCAAGAGATTGAACAAAGACATTGATTGGATATGGTTCCATCTCCCAGTGGTGAGCAAACCGTAGCCCCCCGGTCAGGTGGTATAACCTTGTCCAAATGGATGCTACATCATGCGGGATGATGCTGACGCTACAAGTACAAATCCTTGAGTTTCGATGCCCTTCTTGGATTGGAATACTGCATCTTACTTCCCTAGGAGCTCAACTTTCTCTAGCATCATCGGGATGTGGTTGTGTACAGCAATCGAGAACCAAACCAGTGGAATCAATGGAAATGAGGGTGACGGAGAAGATCATGAAAGTGACGTCTTATGTGCCCAGTGAGGTTCAGTCTGCCTTGATTCAGTAATGGCGAATGTGATTTCCTGACCCCACTCTCACGAATCACTCTTTCCTTCAGTGTGAATGGATTTCAAGATAACAAGTCACTACCCAGGGTGGCGGTGAAGCAAACTTGCCATTATCCCAAATGGCTAAGAAGTGAGTGAGTCTTCGAAAGTCTTGATATTCACCGCTAGGTAATGAAGAGGTACAAATTGACCGTCAGGGAGAGGAATGAAGTCGCTCGAGCAAAGAGGTGCGACCGTCAGGGAGCAGAGTTTCCGGTACTTGAAGGCCAACGAAGGTGGACTTATTTGCTTTGCGTTGCGAGTCATTCATATCGGCGAGTCTGATTTTGTCCTTCTTGATGTAATGTAGTTCCGAACCCCTTTTCTCTCTCAGGTCTTGTCTCGAAGAGTCAGTCTGCATATGCAGTCAGAAGTCGAGTATGGTCAAATCATCTCTCGATGTCAGCCGGGTTGAGTAAAGAAGCAACCCATCTATATCTTTGTCTTTATAGCTTGGAATTGCAAACGCAATCCGATTCGGGCACAACCGCAGATATGGGGACATCTACAACTCCCGATGCGACAACAGCCCCAATAGCAAGGGTGGTAATGCCTTTGCTTCTGATCTATCTGCTCTTTCAAATCGGTCTGTCCAATCTCGGGCAAGGGAAGAGATTCATTCATTTCTTCTATAACTGCAGTTCTGGGTGGGCCTACAGCGCCTCAGGAGAACTGGAGAGGTGTATCCCTACCTCCAGAAGGGGAATGAGGGTCTTTCCAATTCCTCCCTACAGTTCAAGTAGGACTTGTGTACTTGAAAAGTCCGAGGCCCTCTCATGGAGCCAGGTCTCAAGCCGAGCCAGAAGGTTTTTTCTTGACTCCGGCAGAGCGAAGGGGAAAGATGGAATAAAGGAAAAAGATCATGTGTTGAGTGTCCCCAACTACCCGAGATCAGAATCATCACATACTCCCTCGCTTCTTGAATGACTTAATTGCCTTTTTGCAAAACCGCTTGACAAGTCAAAAGAGTGATGCATGGATTCGCCCTACTGCCCGGTCTAGGAAGAGCAGATTTGAGCTGATTTCCATGATCACCCGCCCGCCCCTAACATGATCTCCGTCTCTCTTTCCCCCCTTGGACTTGGATTGGAAAAGAACCGTAAAGGTGCGAACCCTTCCGATGACTGATCCCGACCCAAAAACGGAATGAGAACGGAAAGTGGGATTCATGGACGATCGCACTTCAGACTTGCTTGTACCTTTCCACCCCCGTTGTATAAGTCAAATCGGCCAAATGACATTTCATGAACAAGGTCATGCATGCCTTCCCAGAAAGCAGTCCATATCCGAATTCCCAGGTTCATGCAAAATAGAATGAGGTCTCGTACCAGGGGTCAAATGGTCATCACAAAGGGGAACGATCTCTGGATGGAATGCCCTGTCGAGCGATCACAAGTCCCACATTCTCCCTCCGGCGTGATATAAATGCAAAGAATAAGGCCAGCAAAATCTATTTCAAACTACCGAAAGATTCCATCATCCAATTCAACGATTGATCATTCCCTTCCTTCGCTAATCAAGTGCAGACTTAGATTGAGAACAGACCAGGAATTCTCTATAATAATAATAGAATGGAAGTGAATTCCAATGATTCGAGTCTGGATAGCGCACTGATCCCAGCAGCAGAAATTGGACCTAAAGCGACGACGCTTGTCCTCCGATTCCTCTCCCTGAAGGTCGATTCGCACCTCTCGCTATCGCTCGAGCCATTCCCATTCCTCTCTCTGACCTTCGGAAGGGCATCACTGCCCCGCCCAGCTCTATCGGCAGGCCCCTTCTTTTGCAATACTGGAGAAGGTCTCTCATGGCCAAATTCTTCTCCAAAAAGCCTCCACTACTTTTGATCAGGTCGGAGGCTTCTATGAGGAAGGCTAAGCAAAAGAGGCTCGAGGGCTTGTTTAGGAAGGCGGCGGGGGGGGGGGGAGGGGGGAGGGGGAAAGGCAAGGCCTTTTCTGGTCCCCACGGCTGAGGGGGGGGAAGAGGGGGTGTGCCAGGATGAAACAAGGGAATGAAAGGTCGATTTGCTCTTTTGGGGGAACTCGTACCTTCCCACAATGACGGCTCCGTTGTCTTGGGGAGCGTTGAAGCTTGCTTCTTCTCCATACTTTTCTTGGTCATCAATACTCTTTTTGGAGAGAACCGATCTGATTCTATGAACAAGAGGAATTTCATGCTTCTTTCAGATCCTCCCTATCTCCTGATCGAGCTTGCTTAGGTAGATGTTGCCTGATAGAGCCGATAGTAGTACACTGTGTGGGACGAGTCAGGGCCCTTCTCACCTCCTACGAGTCGTCCGGCGGAAAACACTTGATGAATGAGGTCAAAGAACTTGGGATCACCGATCTCTTCCTTAAAGATTGGGATGAATCGATGTCGGTCGATGGTGTGAAAACACTTCCTGACCTTGAATTCCAAAAACTAGCGAGAGCTTCCCCACTCTTCTTTGATCCGTCTTAGGGCCAAGTGGCTGTCTCGACCCGAGCGGAAGTGTGATGTGTCTGGAAACTCAGAATCGTAAATGAATTCGAGTACTATTCAGATCGCCTCCTTCATGATCTTTTCTATGGGTAGAACTACTATGAGCGGTCTCAACTTTGACATCTTTCTTTTCGGGGACCTAGCAATCATTACAATCTAAACTGAACTATGAAAATAGAAAACATTTTCCTTTCTGGTCATTTTCTTCTCTGATTGCACGGAGGTGTCATATGCAAACACTGACGGGTGACTCTGTTCTACAAACGGGGGGTCCTGCCCGCTTCCCCTGACGTGATGCTTTCTTTGATTTCTTTGACAACGTTTGTAGATTGACAGACGACAGAGGCTTTGGAAACGACACAAAAGGAGAACAACCCCTCGCTCCCCCTGCCCCCATTGGTCTTTCGCCGTCAAAAGACCTCCTGTTGCTTATAGTCGTCAGGGTCAGCGTCGCCACCTCTGAGAAGAACAAAAACTGCGGTCCTCTCAGTGACTCAGGGCGACTTCCCTAAGGTCAGGCTGGTGTCGCCACCTCTCCCAGGACCGGAATGATTATCCCTGTCCGATGGGTCTACATTCATCCCTGAATGTCATCAGGTACTGTTCACTTCCCCACCATTCTTGTAACAGTCACCTGTCATCTACGCAGGTGTGTTTGTACCCCCCCCCCCTGAGTAGACGAGAAAGAAAGGATTCCTCTGCGCCCCTGGAGTTCACTTTCCCGTATGAGCATTCGATACATGTATAAGTCCGTGGAAGAGTCAAAGGGACTACTGAAGATCTCCCCCCTCATTGGGGGATGGGTTGTCTGAGGGTTCGCCGCGGTTCATTGCTGTGCTTACACCCCTGTCTACCCTTCTCCGAAAGCTCCGTGGGACCACCTATCACAAGTCTTTGGCCGGGAGGGGTTTATTGCACAAAAGGGTCGGGACGCTGGCTCCCGCAAAGGGAAACGAATGTCAGATGCAAAGCCACGCACCTCAGTTAGATCATATTGGCATACTCACCCAAAAAAAAAAGAGCAGACCCCATTGAAGACGAGAGTGAGGTACAACAAGGCCATTTCCGTCCACCTTCTCACAGAGCCGTACGTGGACGTTACCGCTCATACAGCTCCTAGCCAGCAAGCAGTGGGATTTCGAATGGAAGTGTGGATGAATCGACATCAAATAGAGGAGGTTTTTCTTTTCAGGTCAGCGAAAACGAGGAGAAGAAGCATCCCGGAGAACCAAAAAAAGCGGAGCAAGCAAAGCAATGCATGGCAAGCTAAAGAAGAAATTGCCAAGCAGAAAAAACCGTCCTTCTTTGGACTTGGACGTCCCGTATCGGGATTTGTCTTTTGGACAAATTGAATGACAAAATCTTGCGAGGAGGGCTGCTCACCACTCCCCGAGGCCAAGGACGGGGTCGAACCGTCATTCCAGGATTTGCAATCCAATACATTTCCATTATGTTACCTAGCCAAACCTGCCACCTCATGTGCCAAAGTCAGGTTTTCCAGATCAAGTTTTCTACATATTGATTCCCCCAAAAAATGGCTATATGATCGGCGGCAGAGGGGAGGAAAACTTTCTTTCCTTCTTTCTGGATCTGGACTGGAGGCCTTGCTCAATCTTCCTTTTCAGAGAAAGGCCCTGACTACTCCTGGTGGCACTCCACAAAGTACAATAACAGAGGTCTGAAGGCTGCTTGAAGGGCCCACCCAATAGAATAGAATAGAATAGAAGAGAATCCCGCCCACTCTTGTCTTGGGTCGACATCTCATTTTGCTTACAAAAGTCAAGTGGTCTTCCCGGACACAGTTCCAAGTGACATGGTTGTTCACTATTCCTTTCCTACATCCCACATGTGTCCAGTCCAATGGATCAATTGTTTATGCGACAGTGCGATGCGCTTGAACTCTTTCTTTCACCATCCTACGGAGAGTTGATTCGCTTCTTCCATTATCCCCTTATATGGGCGTGCAAGCGCTCGGTTCACCCCTTGTATTGGTTCGTGGTCCTCTGCTTTTTTGACTGACGGGATCCGAGATTGGAGATGGAAATGTCCCTTCCATTCATCTCTCACTGCGGGACCGCCTTCGGCTGCCTATCGGAAACCCTCTTTCATTTGAATTTCTTGGTCGGCTGAGTCTGAGGAGATTGCCGTCGAGGACGGAACTGCTTGACTGGTTGCTTCTTCCCTTTTTGGTCTTTTCCATCAATTCTCTGGGAAGGTCATATGTCTTCGCAACGCAATAAGAAAGAAGTAGGAAAGTTGGAAAGGGGGCAGGGGGAGTGAAGAGGGGGGAGAGGGGGTCTGCCTTCCCCCGTGAGTCAAAGCTCGTCCATTTCATTGAAAGGAAAGCTTGATCCTGAACCAGCATTGGCCCTATCGTGGGAAGGATGCGGTCGGAACCAACGAGAGAAGTCATCGTCGCTTTAGATGAAATTTCTTCCTCCATCCTTCACCAAGTCATCTCTAGCAATATGCTCTGGTACCTTGGTGGCAAAGGGTGAGTTCCTTTCTTGAACAAAAAAAAATACTCATTGGAGAAGAAAAAGAAGAATGCTCCGGGGAAAGGCAAAAGAAAATGGGGGGTGATTTTCATCCTCTTTTTGCCCGCACAAGCTGCTTTCCGCGTCCGGGAGGGAAGAGGGCTTAGATCGTGCTTGGGCCTACCCGGGAGGGACGGGAGTCCTTTGCCATTTTTCCGCTTCCATTCCTCTCGGATGATCAAGGGGCGGAGAAGACCACTCTATCAAAAAACCCGTTTCGGTTTGGGATTGGAAGCTACCCGCGCGCGGTAGGTATACCTAACCTAAAGAATGCCTTTGGCTCTTTCGATGATTTTTCTCCTTGAGTCGGAGGCATCAGAGGGGCCCATGATCCCGGTACGACAATGCTTCATTCATTTTTCCGTCGTCCCTCTCCCTGACGGTCGGTTTGTTCCTCTCCTTACAGTCGAGTCACTTTGTACCTCTCGCTTTGCTCGATTTGTACCTCTCCCTGAAGGTCGAGCCACTTAGTCCCTCTGCATTGAGATCAATCAGCAGACCACCTCTATCATATGACATTACATGAGGCGAGAGTGCATGCACAGACCTACAGCCCCTACGTGCCGCTTGCAGCCAAGACAACCACAACAAGAATTACACTATATTAAACATCCCCATCCCAATCGAGGGCTTAGCCCTTGTCTGTGATGGCACTCTCTTGGGACCTGTACCCATCCATCCTTCCCGCTAGAGTCAAGTAGTCCCCTTCCATGGGTTGGGTTGAATCGTGCCGCTGACGAGAATAAGGAGAACAAGGAAAACTCTGTAAGAGCGATGACGGGTGATACGTTTCAGGATCAAGCAATCAAAGAGGCATTCGCCACTCATATTGGGAAGCAAGCAGATCTCCTATGAAAAGAAAGTCAGTCAGCGGCCGAGTTCTCATTCCGATGCAATCGCTTCCTTCCCCTTTGACGATTGACTCTTTTGTCCTTCCCTAACCCTAATGGAAGGAGCTCCCGCATCCCATTCACGGCGGATTGATCTCTATTGAGATTGCATCCAAGAAAGGTGCCCAAGGGTCAAGTAAGAAGGAAGGGCCTGATGTAGGAAGATAATCCTACTGCTACAGCACATTGCTATACCACTAATGCAGTCTATTTGGCCCCCATGGGTGATAGAGCAAGCCTTTCCTGGTTTGTCTTTCTGGGGTGGGGGAATTTGCAGTGAAATGCGTAGGGATCAACTCGCTATCGCTGCTCTCTCCCTTGCGGTTGTTGGCAGTGGCGTGGTTGTTGCTTCCGGTTGTTGTGCAGAGAAGATCGCGGAGGATGAGGGAGGGGGGGAAGAAAAGGGCAGAAAGAAAGATCATATGAGGAGAAATGAGTCAGAAAGAATATCCAGAAAGCATCGCCCAATAGTTGCCATGAGTAGATCCAAAAGAGGTCTCGCGAAGCCGGTCACTGTACGCCTACGATCCTATCTGACTTGCTCTTCTTTTATTTTTTTTATTGACCCGAACACGGCAGGTTCGATCCTTATTGACCGAAAAGAGTTTCGCACAGATTTACTTCCAACGTTTAGGGAAATCAGAGAGAAAGCATAGTTGGTTCCGTAGTCCTACAAAAGCCAGAATCAATCCTATAGATCCAAAACTGTAACCTAGGAGATTGATGCACTCTAATACCCCCCTATCCTCTGCATATCCTCACCACAGAATATCCACATAAAACACTTTTTTCACTTTCTCACTGGATTGCGAACTGACTTATCCTTTTGATGAGAATGCCACTACTCTGACTTACTATCTTCAAACTTCAAACCCGCCTATCTAAGTGTCTGGATCAGGTGAATCGCTTGGCTAGATATCTCCTCCAGCGAGATCTCATGGACTCCTCCAAAAAGGATAAGAAGGGAGAGAAAAACCCCCGCTTTCTGTCGATCCTTAGCTCCAACTTGCGTCAGATCCTTTTGCCCCTGACTCCGCTGGATTTAAAGCGGATGCACAATGGCTGTAAGTAGAACTGCCATGGAACTATATGGATAGCAACTCCCATCGGATGGAGTCCACTTTGATTTCAAGCCTATGTCTTTCGCTGCCGGTTGGTCCAGTCCCAAAAAAGAGACAGCTACTGGACACTACGTGCCAGCGATCTAACAGAACTGGCTTGTTGAACTCCACTCAGACTAGACAAATGACCTAGGGGAATGGACTACAGGAAAGTCAAAGAACTTTCAAACTCACTTTCTTACTTGATTGCCTAAGGTAGTTGACTTGCTTACTTGTTAGAGTAATTAAAGAAAAAGCAAAAGATAGAAACTTAAAGCAAACAAAAAAAACACTCCCCTCTTCTCTTAAAACCCTTTTTCCAGCTTGGAGCAAAGAAAGCAAGGCAAGATGCTACAATGAATGAAGAATCACAGTTTACATCGACCGGTGGAAGAAAAAGAAAATGAAAAGCTACTCGACGAGCAGTTAAGCATCATCAGATAAAGCAGAAACTCTAGATTATTATATAATTGCTTTTCAAAATCCCATTTTTCACTTCGTTCAAAACCTTTCTTTTCAGTCGAGTGGCTATCGCACCTCTCGCTTCGCTTGATTTGTACCGCATACTCTTTTTCGTTTGAACCATTTTTAAAAGGTATTAAGGCGCAGGAGCAGCCAGAGGCAGGGATGAATTTCTCTCCTTGGGCTCAGGAAAAGCACCACATCTAGGTAAGCGGCATCCAATTTCATTGATTCACCAGATCTTCTGTGACATCCCCGGATTTTGATTTCTCCAAACCCTTTTGGGAATGAGATGTCAGAATCCGAAAACATCATCCAATCATATCAGAAAGCGATGCGGAAGCATAATACGCATACATGAACATACAACCATAACATTCTCAACATTCAACATATTTATATTACAACATGAATTAAAATTGCAACTTACATTTACATAATTTGAAGAAAAGTTTACAAGTCTATGAACATGTATGCTAACAGGATCGTATCACAATAGGTACAACCTAGACAACTGCTCACTTCCCATCTTTTATCCCAAGCTAGCTCTAAACCTAAAACATACGTGAAACAACGAATCAACACACAAGGTGTTGTGCACGTGGGAAGAAAGATACATATATTTATGGCTTTCATAATAAAAAAAAAGATTTGCAGAAGGAAAGAAAATCATAGAAAACACTTCTTTATTAAGCGAAATACGCCAATTTAAGTCCTTTTCCTAGATGAATTGCATTATCAAGGTGGACTAGTACCAAAACATAAATATTGGGCCCATCCCCGTGTACCAAGTACTCTAGGGAAACTCCCCGTACACCGTGTGCTCTAGGGAGGTGTAGTATCCAACATTAATCCATTCCCTCGTAAGGGGGATAATGAACACCTTAAATAACTACAAAGCATCTACTTATCATATATGTTTACAAGTGATAAAACATTGAGTACTATATAGTGCTACTACATCCAATATTTGCAAATAGAAGAGAGCATACATATCATGATTGCAAGCAAGAAAACCATAGTCATATACTTAAATAAAACCCACGTACCTGAGTTCAGAGATTTCTAACTTATCCTTGATCATCTAGAAGACTGGTCATCACTTGATTAAGATAAGACCACATACTATCATCAGATTCTCATCATCTTAACCCTAGTCATGTTCATTAGGGTTTATATTATCTCATTAGGATATTCCAACGTTTACTTGCATTATTGTCTTATATTTATCTTAATGATGTCATTTTCTAGATTATGATTCATTATCTGAATATTAGGTTCCATATCCTTTTTGTGCACATAATAACCCTAGTATATATATATATATATATATATATATATATATATATATATATATATATATATATATATATATATATATTATTCAAGTTAGGGTTACAACCCATGTATCAAGGTTCATCTTCTTACAACATGAATTTTGTGTACAAAACTGGT
This sequence comes from Alisma plantago-aquatica, assembly GCA_963693085.1. NCBI lineage: Eukaryota > Viridiplantae > Streptophyta > Magnoliopsida > Alismatales > Alismataceae > Alisma > Alisma plantago-aquatica. The sequence continues at coordinate 782,170,206 of OY856410.1, forward strand.
CTCATACTTACATGTTATCTTTAAGTTACGGATATGAGAATTTTCTATGAATTTCATCATTTATTGAGCATGTATGCATTAATGACATTATCTTTAGTGTTATTAGCCATAATTAGCCATATTAATCAAATTACAGAATTTTGTGCATCAACATGATGATATCTGACATCATATGCATTCTATACATAATTGTGGACTTACTGATATTTTTCCATGATTTTATATCATCCTTTGATATTTATTTTCCATTAAACAAGAATTTCACAACTTATATGATATAACTGAGATTAGTACATGAAAAGACAGATATTATGCATCCACTGCATTCTATGCATTTTTCTGAGAATTTCGGTATATTGTACTTATTTTTCTGAGCATCGAGCTAATTTCTACGAATTATTGAAGATATGTTCATTTACTGAAATTATTTACCTTTTGGCCAATGAGAGCCTGCCATGTGGCTTCTCGGGCTCTTCAGCTGGTCTCAAGCGAGCCGCCGGTTCACTGGTCATGCGGCCGATTCTCTGGTGGTTCACGCGGCTAGACCCGGTCTGGGATTAAACCCAGTTCATATTGGTCTGCCCTGGTCTATGCGATCACTCCCAGACGAGACTTCGATCTGCAGAGAGCCGCCGTGAGGGAGATGCTCCGGCGAGGTGTTGAGGCTTCTACTGTGAGGACCGGGGTGAAAAGGATGCACTCCCACCTTCGTCTTGTGCTTCCCCGTCGATGCGGCTAGCTATGTGGGTGCAGCTCCCCTTGGGGCTCTGTGCCGCCATTGTGGATGAAGGGGTCACCGGAGAGGAGGAGGTCAGGGACGAAGAGGTGATCTGGAGTGGTTTGTTCTAGCTGAGAAGCATCATCGGATTGAGGCGAAGGTGATGAAAGGTTGTATTCAGTGGGGCGAGACCTATGCGGTGCCGCCGAGGTGATGCAGCTGCGGAGAGGAAGGTGGACTTGGGGAAGGTGCTCGGAGATTGGCTGCGTCAAATTGAGTTGAGTGGGAGTCTCAGGGGGGTTTGGCGGAGCGAACGGTGTCCTTAGATAGGCATGAGGATGCGTGGAAGGGAAAGCCCCAACTGGGTGCCGCTTCCAGTGAGAGGCACGAAGAAGATGGGGGTCATTTTCCCTGACCCAGGCGTGATAGGCAATGCGGTGACATCCATTGAGTTCATTTTGGCGAGACGAGGTCACCCTCCAACGATCTCGCCCAGGAGATGCGGGAGTTGAGCGCGTGGAGTCTCCGCTGATCGCTGGGGTCGGGCCGAAGAAAGCGGGAGGTAGGAGACGAAGTCTCCCCCGCTGGATCGCTGATCAACGACCATAAAATATTGGCATAAACCAAGATCCGCACCCAATGCCTCGAAGGGCTGCGTGACACATATTTGCCCAATTAAACCGAAATCTTAGGTCCTAAGGTTGAAAATAAGGCAAATATACACATAATTTCAAATGCTTATATCTCCTAATTGGGTGGTCCAAATCCCATGAAATTTTAGGTGTAGCTTTATAATGCCATGATGTAGATGTGGCATAAATTTGGGAGTGAAAGTCTAAGGTTAGGCATGGTTATTGACTAATCACATTAATACCTAAAGTTCACCTTCATGTGACACTTAGGACATTACATTAAGTGAAAAAGATAGACCATTTAGTCAAAGTTGACACCAAAACTCTAACATTGGTTCATATGTACACAATTCCTCAAAAGAAATTAGTTCACTACTCACTGGATCACTAAATGAATGATTGGTCTCATGAGTACTTAATTAATCAGAAAGGGTGTTCATTCATAATTGAATTCAATTAGGCATCATAGTCCTCCCTCATATTTCCAATCACCTAATTTGGGTGAAGGAATCCATGATTGTATAACTAATTCGTCAATTTGGTATTTGACATCTTACATAGAATGCGTGTCTCTCAATTATTGTATTAGTTATTAAAACTCAAAAATCTAGGTTATCACATTCACCCCACCTTATTTGGAATTTCGTCCTCAAAATGCAACTAATAACATTCTTAAGAGGCTATTTAGGAGTTCAACTTCATATACATCATGATTGCTTAGGTTCTAAGACCACCATAGTTATATGCACTCTAAGTTGTCAGCTTAGGGTCTAGAGATTCTTGGGTGTGTCCACCCCACCTTATTATGTGGAAGCATCACTTAATGTCTTAACCATAGCATGGCATTATGATATCTTAGGATTACATCACCCCTAAGAATACAAGTTTTGCTCATGCTTGCAAGGTTCAAGAGTAATTCATCTATATGCCATGGTATTTAGATTATTCAAATTTAACATCATCAATATGTTTTATGATCAACACCTTACAATAATTTTAGAATTAGAGGATATTTATCTTCATCCTTAATATTAGGATTTTTTTTTCCTTAAGAAGGCTTACGTAACATGTTTGACCATTAGGGTTTCACCCTATGGTGTGATATTCATACTCAACTTAGAACCATACATTGAGAAGGATCAAGGTTACAAACTATATTTCGGATCATATATCCTATGATTCAAAAATATCTTTATATCAAGTTCATGGGTTCAACTTTTTATGTCTTGCATGTATTATGTGAAGGGAAAGAGATAATATACTAAGTTTCTCCCATGACCTCAACATCATATCTTTCATGTTTCATATGAAGGGGAAGAGAATATTTTAAAGTCAAACTTATCATGATTTCAATCTTGGGTGCTACATGTATGATATAGGGGGAAATATAGAATAGGTCAAGCTTATGCGAGTGACTCCTCATATATAAATCATATATATAGCTCAAGTGAGGTTTCTATCATCATATATTAAGAAAGAGAAGAAGAAGGGAGAACATGTATGTTGAGTATCTTTTGCACAAAGCATCATACTCTCGTAACTAGAGTTCATATATTACCTCACTTGCAACTAATGATGAGATTCACAAAATATGTCACTCTAGCTAGGACCTAACTCAACCAAAGGATTGTCTTTATCATATGGGTCATCTACCCATCATTTTATTTTACCCAATTCTCACATATATATATGAATCATGCATAAGGACTCAACTCAACACTCGAGAGTAATCTAGTGTAGGATTTTATTTTTAACACATATCTCATATATTGGAGGCTAGGTCCTATGACCTTCTCCCTGTGGGTCTTACTCTCTCTAGAGTTCACCACATATCTCATCCTACCACTAGACATCCTCCTTGTATAAGAGCTTGAGGCTCATGAACACTCATCTCTATCTTAACTTAACTTATCTTAAGTAGGAAAAGGGAATGTACTTTCATCATCAAGATTTTGCTTAAATTCTCCAAAATTGGATTCAACTAATATACAACTTAAACCTATATAAGGAAACTTATACCATCAGAGATCAAACTTAGATAAGATTTCACGTGCTTATTTCAACTGCCATTCTATCATATGCTCTATGTATCACATATCTTGATAAGGCTCTAGACATCTAATATAGACTACTCTCTCTTCTAGACTGATGTCACTCCCTTTCACTTAGATTGCATGAACACTAACTACTCTTCAGTGTGAGGGACACATTTTTATATTTACATATATATAATAAAATATTATATAGTTTTTCTCCAAGAAAGAAGACGTCAGGGAAAACACTCGAGGCTCGAGCCGATTGGAAAGCAAAACCAAATCAGCAAAACTGAGTGTCCCACACACGGTAGATAGTCTAGTGTCATGTAACCTAGTGAAATGGTGAGAACGAGATGTAGACTAGTGTAGCTACCCAATACATATGAGCTCTATATGGAAAGGGTTTCTCACACTTGTCTAAACCTAGTTCTCAAACATCTAGGTTCTAACTTAGGGGATAAGTCAAACCTTATTCCTATAGAACAACTTACTAAGTTTCTAAGGTTTAAAGTGAAAGGTGAGATTCAGGCTTAATATTTCATGGTGAGCAATTGTTAGGTGTAGCTATTGTTCATGCTCTGATACCAACTGTGACGTCCCCGGATTTTGATTTCTCCAAACCCTTTTGGGAATGAGATGTCAGAATCTGAAAACATCATATATCCAATCATATCAGAAAGCGATGCGGAAGCATAATACGCATACATGAACATACAACCATAACATTCTCAACATTCAACATATTTATATTACAACATGAATTAAAATTGCAACTTACATTTACATAATTTGAAGAAAAGTTTACAAGTCTATGAACATGTATGCTAACAGGATCTTATCACAATAGGTACAACCTGGACAACTGCTCACTTCTCGTCTTTTATCTCAAGCTAGCTCTAAACCTAAAATATACATGAAACAACGAATCAACACACAAGGTGTTGTGCACGTGGGCAGAAAGATACATATATTTATGGCTTTCATAATAAAAAAATATTTGCAGAAGGAAAGAAAATCATAGAAAACACTTCTTTATTAAGCGAAATACGCCAATTTAAGTCATTTTCCTAGATGAATTGCATTATCAAGGTGGACTAGTACCAAAACATAAATATTGGGCCCATCCCCGTGTACCAAGTACTCTAGGGAAACTCCCCGTACACCGTGTGCTCTAGGGAGGTGTACTAGCCAACATTAATCCATTCCCTCGTAAGGGGGATAATGAACACCTTAAATAACTACAAAGCATCTACTTATCATTTATGTTTACAAGTGATAAAACATCGAGTACTATATAGTGCTACTACATCCAATATTTACAAATAGAAGAGAGCATACATACATATCATGATTGCAAGCAAGAAAACCATAGTCATATACTTAAATAAAACCCACGTACCTGAGTTCAGAGATTTCTAACTTATCCTTGATCATCTAGAAGTCTGGTCATCACATGATTAACATAAGACCACATACTATCATCAGATTCTCATCATCTTAACCCTAGTCATGTTCATTAGGGTTTTTATTATCTCATTAGGATATTCCAATGTTTACTTGCATTATTATCTTATATTTATCTTAATGATGTCATTTTCCAGATTATGATTCATTATCTGAATATTAGGTTCCATATCCTTTTTTTGCACATAATAACCCTAGTATATATATATATATATTATTCAAGTTAGGGTTACAACCCATGTATCAAGGTTCATCTTCTTACAACATGAATTTTGTGTACAAAACTGGTCTCATACTTACATGTTATCTTTAAGTTACGGATATGAGAATTTTCTATGAATTTCATCATTTATTGAGCATGTATGCATTAATGACATTATCTTTAGTGTTATTAGCCCTAATTAGCCATATTAATCAAATTACAGAATTTTGTGCATCAACATCACAATATCTGACATCATATGCATTCTATACATAATTGTGGACTTACTGATATTTTTCCATGATTTTATATCATCCTTTGATATTTATTTTCCATTAAATAAGAATTTCACAACTTATATGATATAACTGAGATTAGTACATGAAAAGACAGATATTATGCATCCACTGCATTCTACACATTTTTCTGAGAATTTTGGTATATTGTACTTATTTTTCTGAGCATCGAGCTAATTTCTACGAATTATTGAAGATATGTTCATTTACTGAAATTATTTACCTTTTGGCCAATGAGAGCCCGCCACATGGTTTCTCGGGCTCTTCAGCTGGTCTCAAGCGAGCTGTCGGTTCACTGGTCATGCGGCCGATTCTTTGGTGGTTCACGCAGCTGGACCCGATCTGGGATTAAACCCGGTTCAGGTCTGCCCTGGTCTATGCGATCAGTCCCAGACGAGACTTCGATCTGCAGAGAGCCGCCGTGAGGGAGATGCTCCGGCGAGGTGCTGAGGCTTCTACTGTGAGGACCGGGGTGAAAAGGATGCACCCCCACCTTCGTCTTGTGCTTCCCCGTCGATGCGGCTAGCTATGTGGGTGCAGCTCCCCTTGGGGCTCTGTGCCGCCATTGTGGATGAAGGGGTCGCCGGAGAGGAGGTCAGGGACGAAGAGGTGATCTGGAGTGGTTTGTTCTAGCCGAGAAGCACCGTCGGATTGAGGCGAAGGTGATGAAAGGTTGTATTCAGTGGGGCGAGACCTATGTGGTGCCGCCGAGGTGATGCAGCTGCGGAGAGGAAGGTGGACTTGGGGAAGGTGCTCGGAGATTGGCTGCGTCAAATTGAGTTGAGTGGGAGTCTCAGGGGGGTTTGGCGGAGCTAACGGTGTCCTTAGATAGGCATGAGGATGCGTGGAAGGGAAAGCCCCAACTGGGTGCCGCTTCCAGTGAGAGGCACGGAGAAGATGGGGGTCGTTTTCCCTGACCCAGGCGCGATAGGCAACGCGGTGACATCCGTTGAGTTCATTTTGGCGAGACGAGGTCACCCTCCAACGATCTCACCCAGGAGATGCGGGAGTCGAGCGCGTGGAGTCTCCGCTGATCACTGGGGTCGGGCCGAAGAAAGCGGGAGGTAGGAGACAAAGTCTCCCCCGCTGGATCGCTGATCAACGGCCATAAAATATTGGCATAAACCAAGATCCGCGCCCAATGCCTCCAAGGGCTGCGTGACACATATTTTCCCAATTAAACCGAAATCTTAGGTCCTAAGGTTGAAAATAAGGCAAATATACACATAATTTCAAATGCTTATATCTCCTAATTGGGTGGTCCAAATGGCATGAAATTTTAGGTGTAGCTTTATAATGCCATGATGTAGATGTGGCATAAATTTGGGAGTGAAACTCGAAGGTTAGGCATGGTTATTGACTAATCACATTAATACCTAAAGTTCACCTTCATGTGACACTTAGGGCATTACATTAAGTGAAAAAGATAGACCATTTAGTCAAAGTTCACACCAAAACTCTAACATTGGTTCATATGTACACAATTCCTCAAAAGAAATTAGTTCACTACTCACTGGATCACTAAATGAATGATTGGTCTCATGAGGACTTAATTAATCAGAAAGGGTGTTCATTCATAATTGAATTCAATTAGGCATCATAGTCCTCCCTCATATTTCCAATCACCTAATTTGGGTGAAGGAATCCATGATTGTATAATTAATTCGTCAATTTGGTATTTGACATCTTACATAGAATGCTTGTCTCTCAATTATTGTATTAGTTATTAAAACTCAAAAATCTAGGTTATCACATCTTCCATCTACGAAAATGGAAGAGATGTCTGTTAAGGTCGGCTTCATGAAAGAAAGAAAGTTTAGCGAAAATAGAGATGGATTTTGCCCAGCCGTTTTTAGATCAATTCCCATTCATTCTTTAATGGAATAGGGAACGGGCAGAGCTGCGGCTATCAGGAATGGGTGATAGCCTATGACTAAAAGTGCTGACTATCTATGAATGCCCAATGTGGACACTCGGGATGGCCGACAAGTATTTAAGAAAGGCCACTTTGGTTTGGAAGCGAGTCTTGAAAGTCCGGGTCTTCTACTACATCACTGGTGAGAGAGGTTCCATGTGGTATGAGGGAACCCGTTATATGGTAGCTTTAAGCCGCAACCCCAATCTTCTTTTTTCTTATGGGTGGGTCCCATTATTGAGACATACTGGAAGGTAGTACCATCACTTTAACCAAAGCAAGACTGACCTTTGCTTTACCCATGCCATGACTCTATCTTTCCATGCCTTTTGACCTTCCCAAGTAGAGGCAAAAGACACTTTCATACTTCCTTCTGTGGAGGGAAAAGAATGAACCTTGACTTTGGTATTGACCATATCTATTGGTCTTTCTTATCGACAGTTCCATCGCTCGGAGATTAGATGTGACTATACAAGGTTATCCAGAAGAAAGGTGTTATCAACAGTAGGAACATTCCAATGCTTAGCAACAAGCAACAATAGCAGCATAGGTTTAGCTATATTCGGAGTGAGGAGTGGTTATAAGAAAGAGGCCAATCAAGGGGTACCCCAACAACTCCCCTCTATTTATATTTCCTATTATCTATTGATCGCTTCAAAGCAAGGTCCGTGGACAACAAGAAGGAATCGATGACTTTGAAACATTTAGTCCGGTTGTCCAACCTGCCACTATCTATCTTCTTCTCACTCATGATGTTCACCATAACTGGATGATTCGACAATTGGATATACAGAATTTCTTCATGGTGTGTTAGATGAGGAAGTGTATATGGTACAACCGCAAGGGTTTCCCGGAGTACCCTACACATGTTTGTCATCTTCGCAAGTCTCTGTATGGGCTTAAACAGGCTCCTCGCGCCTGCACGGCTTAGCTCCTTTCTCATTGATCATTAGGGCTCGAAGACAGACACGTCACTGTTCATCTACAACAAAGGCTCGACCTTGATTTCTTTCCTGATCTATGTTGATGATATATTGGCCATGAGCAATGATCCCTCTGCTCTATCTCTTCTACTCAATGATATGCATTTGACCGATGGTTGGATCTTGACTTCCCTGCTGACTTTCTTGGAGTAGAGGCGCACTGGAATTTGTCTATCCCAACCACTGATTTACTGATTTCTACTTGATGGTGCCAAGCCAATTTCTACTCCAATGCATACCTCACTTCGGTGAAGGACCATGTCACTTCTAGATCCCTCTCAGTATAGACGAGTTGTTGGTAGCTTACAGAATCTAGCGCTTACCAGACCAGACGTGACCTTTGCTGTCCCTAAGCTTGCACAGATGATGCATTGCCCTACGGATGTCCATTGGGAAGAAGTAAAGCATCTTATTCGATATCTCAAAGTGGAATCTGGCTCTTCATATCGACAAATCTGATTCTCTTCTGTTATCTACTTTCTCCGATGCCAATTGGTCTTGTCAGAGCCTGATGATCGGCGGTCCACAACTGGGTTTGTCATCTTCTACCACTCCTATATCATGGGCTTGTAAAAAGCAAACTACGATTGCAAGGTCGAGCACGGAAGCTGAATATCGTTCCCTAGCTTCCACTGCATCGGACTGGATCCAGTCTCTCCTTTCTGAATCCCACTTGTTTCTTCCTTCTCCTCCAGTTCTTTTGTGCGACAATGTTGGTTATATGACGACAAATCTAGTTTTTCACTCCGCTGAGGTGGATTTTCATTTTGTTCGGGGGCAAATGAAACTAATAGTCGCATTCCGTTTCTTGCAACATGATCCTCATCATCACCTCCACTTTCCCCCATGTCGCTGACATCCTACTTCAATTAAAGCTCGCTCAGGGTCCGGAATCGGGACCCGGGTGGACCATGGCGGCGAGTCACTTAATCCAGCCTTGCCTCCCATACGCACCTCAACCTGCTTTCTCTCTTTTTTTTGACTTGGATCTAGGGGCCCCACCCCATATCCCTGCTCGAAGAGATGGTCATCTGTGCTCCACAACTACTGGTGTCATCACCCTACAAAGAGGGGGAACTGACCGAAGATGTATGTCGTCCAACCCAACCTCAGACTCTTTCCTATCCCTATCTCGGTCACGGGGCTTGTTGTGCAATTGCTTCTTCTTCCTCTAGACCCGGGGGATTTCTCTCTCTTCCTTGCCACTCTCCTTCAGGCGAGTCTTTCCTGAAGATGAAGAAGGTGATAATATGAGATGTTGTTCGTAGTGTTCTCTCGCCTGTCACTGGAGAAGCAGATCCACAACCAGAAGCAGGGATCCGGGAACACAACCCAAGCTAGATAAGCATTTCTTTTTTCTTTCCTTGATTAATAGGTTGTCAATCCTTTCTTCAACCTCAAGAGATTGAACAAAGACATTGATTGGATATGGTTCCATCTCCCAGTGGTGAGCAAATAGAAGCCCCCCCAGTCAGGTGGTGTAACCTTGTCCAAATGGCTGCTACATCATGCGGGATGATGCTGACGCTACAAGTACAAGTCCTCGAGTTTCGACGCCCTTCTTGGATTGGAATACTACTTCTTCCTTCCTTAGGAGCTCAACTTTCTCTAGCCTCACCAGGATGTGGTTGTGTACAACAATCGAGAACCAAACCAGTGGAATCAATGGAAATGAGGGTGACGGAGAAGATCATGAAAGTGACGTCTTATGTGCCCAGTGAGGTTCAGTCTACCTTGATTCAGTAATGGGGAATGTGATCTCCTGACCCCACTCTCGCGAATCACTCCTTCCTTCAGTGTGAATGGATTTTAAGATAATAAGTCGCTACCCAGGGTGGCGGTGAAGCAAGCTTGCCATTATCCCAAATGGCTAAGAAGTGAGTGAGTCTTCGAAAGTCTTGATATTCACCGCTAGGTAATGAAGAGGTACAAATCGACCGTCAGGGAGAGGAACGAAGTCGCTCGAGCAAAGAGGTGCGACCGTCAGGGAGCAGAGTTTCCGGTACTTGAAGGCCAACGAAGGTGGACTTATTGGCTTTGCACTGTGAGTCATTCATATCGGCGAGTCTGATTTTGTCCTTCTTGATGTAATGTAGTTCCGAACCCCTTTTCTCTCTCAGGTCTTGTCTCGAAGAGTCAATCAATCAATCTTTCGGGGGAAGGTCAGACTGGGGAGGTCTTTTCTTTAGCTTTTCACACCTCTGCTTCTATTTCCGCTTCAGCCGCTCTCGTTCTCTTGTCGACTCTTGCTGATTGTTTTCGTTGAAAAAGAATAGTAGTGATTGGTCAATGACATGCGAATGATTGATTATGACTCTTTCTCGATGCGAAAGATGTTGTAGCTAGGCAAGGTGCGGGGGCTTCTTCTTCTTCTTCTAATGGGTTACCAATTGGATCCCAACCTTCAATTATGGGGCTTCGGCCTTCCATGTTTTCTTCTTCCTCCTACTCTCCCTCATCTTGGGGTGAGACTGAAACTGGGAAGACTTCCTTTATTATGCGGGAGGACTTGTCATTCTCTTTCTGTTTCTAATCTGATCATACCCTTTTTTGGAACCCCATCAAACTGGTCACGCTGATGTGTGGAGCAACCATGCTCCATATATCTTCTATACCGCCGAGGAATAGGTGGGCCCTGGGGATCTCCTATTCCCTATACTTGGGCCTCTCCCTATTGGTTGGCCTTTTGCTCTATATGCAAGGGACGACAACCGGGGAGATCTTCGTCACAGGGGTCTTCTTCTTCTTTTGTCTTAATTTGTTGGGGCTGATAGCCGCCTTCGCCTTTTGCCTTTTGGACATGAAGCCCCACCATCTTCAGAAGCTCAACCCCTTTTTTTCAGTTGGCTTCTGTTCTTCCTGAGCGCATTCCCAGAACTCGCTTTCCTCAAGCAGTGCTTCTCCGACCTTGACAAGGTATTTATTTTGTTGGGCTTCCTGGGGGAGGTCCAGCGACGACTGACGAAGAGTACTAAACTGAACTACAAGAAGAAGAAGAAGGTAGGGTAGGATTTTCATAATGGACCGGTCTAAAGGATGAGCCGGAGAGTAGGGAGGAAATGAAGGGCCCTAGTTATTGCTTTTAATTGTCTGGTTTTAGTCTAGGTGATGAGCTATTGTCATGGTCCTTCTTAGTCTTAGCCTTAGCTTTCTTAGTCTTAGCCTTAGTCTTGGGCATTGTCTTCTCTATCCCTCCAGAGTGGAGGCAGCTTTTTCACAAAGGATAAGAAAAAAAGAAAACCATCTCCATATGTTGGAGGGGTCAAAATTAATAGGAGCAGGAGCTGCGACAATTGCTTTAGCAGGTGCTGCCGTCGGCATTGGGAATGTCTTCAGCTCATTGATTCATTCCGTAGCCAGAAATCCATCATTAGCTAAATAATTATTTGGCTATGCAATTTTGGGCTTTGCTTTAACTGAAGCCATAACATTGTTTGCCCTAATGATGGCCTTTTTAATCTCATTTGTCTTCTAGGTCTTTGTCTCAATCGGAGAAGATGAAGTAATCTTTTCTCGTCAAAAGGGGAGGTCCTGTTTCAACAATGGGGCAGGAGAGGAGGGGAGTGGCGAGGTGGGCCCCTCCTCACCTAGAAGACTGATTGCAGTGGAGGACACATTGGATTTGATAGGAAATATGTTGACAGAATACTTTGGAGGAGGTTCTGGTTCTGACATGAGCGAGTAGCTGATCTTATTCGACCACGTGGAAATCCACACCCGCGTTCCTGGGTGATTGTGTGCTTCCATTTTCTAGGACTGTCACATACGTCGTCACTAGTGGATGGGTGGGTGTGTGGTGATATCTTCACTGTCCCTATTTCAATGTGAAAAAGGATTGTCTGATTTGATGATTTCAAAGACTCGATCTTATGTATCTACTTATTGTATTTTTGCCTCTGCTCGGTTATTCCGTAGCAGGTTTTTTCAGATGTTTTCTAGGATCAGAAGGAAGCGCCCTCATAACCACCACGTGCATTTCATTTTCTTCGATCTTATCTTTGATTGCTTTTTATGAAGTTGCACCGGGAGCTACTGCTTTCTATCTAAGAATTGCTCCATGGATCTCATCGGAAATGTTTGATGCTTCTTGGGGCTTCTTTGGCGACCGTGTAGTCACCGGATGAATTGTCGAGTATACCGATCAGATCTGACGCTGCAGTTTCTCCGTGGCGATACGGACTCGGCCCGCTCCTACCCACCCCGGGGCACCATAGCATGTTGGGAATCGAGGGGGACATACTGGACGTTACAACTCCCGTCGGTTGGGGGATGTGCCGCCCTACTTTTCGATTGATACACAGTTGAGGAGGATGATCACGAACGCTACAGGTGTGGGAGCGATCCTGGTCAGTCAGGGAAGGCTAAGATGGTGCCTTGCAAATGGGTAGCAAGAGGGCGCTTATGCCCCGACGGTGGGGCCTTATGGGGAAGGGCCCAGCCCAATAGGGGCAGCACACCCCCCACTCCAAGCGCACCTCTGTATCGACTGAATCACTCTATGTTCGGTTGGTGGAACCGGTGAACCAAGCGAGTAGTTCCGATGCGTGGGGCAGAGGGCTCGTAGTACCCCCGCTTCGCTCCCCCCTACCCCACGCTTCGCTTCGATATTCCATAACTTGCACCGGAAAGAGTTGGGGGTCTGGGTTGCACGCCATACCCATACAGGCAGGCGGTGGACTATTTTCTCCGTGAAGGGAAGAAGGAGCCTAAGCACGGCATCCGCCGTAGACTTGAGTGGGAAATCCTTCCTGCGGTTTTTCTTTTCAAGTTGGTGAGCCGTGTGATGGGAAACCTTCCCGCACGGTTCGGAGAGCACTGAAAATGAATGAGAGGTTCACCACTACATCATTGCAAGGGGAGCTCACTCGATTCGCAAATTGGTCCGACTCGTAATTCACTTCTGACTCTGTGTTCGATAGCCTGACCGTAGTGATGTTAATTGTGGTTACATTCACAAGTAGCTTGGTCCATCTTTATTCCATTTCATATATGTCTGAGGATCTGCATAGCCCTCGATTTATGTGTTATTTATCGATTTTTACTTTTTTTATGCTAATGTTGGTGACTGGAGATAACTTTCTTCAATTATTCCTGGGATGGGAGGGAGTAGGTCTTGCTTCATATTTGTTCATTCATTTCTGGTTCACACGACTTCAGGCAGATAAAGCAGCTATAAAAGCTATGCTTGTCAATCGAGTAGGTGATTTTGGATTAGCTCTTGGGATTTTTGGTTGTTTTACTCTCTTTCAAACAATAGACTTTTCAACCATGTTTGCTTGTGTGGGGGACCCCAGAAATTCTTGGATTTTTTGCAATATGAGATTGAATGCCATTAGTCTGATTTGTATTTTACTTTTTATTGGTGCTGTTGGGGAATCCGCACAGATAGGATTACATACTTGGTCACCCGATGCCATGGAGGGTCCCACGCCAGTATCTTCTTTGATTCATGCAGCAACTATGGTAACAGTTGGCGTTTTCATGATAGCAAGGTGCTCCCCTTTATTTGAATACTCACCTACAGCTTTGATTGTTGTTACTTTTGTAGGATCCCTGACCTCATTCCTTACGGCAACCACTGGAATATTACAGAATGATTTAAAGAGGGTCATAGCTTATTCAACTTGCAGTCAATTAAGCTATATGATCTTTGCTTGCGGCATCTCGGAATATCCAGTGGGAGTCTTTCACTTAATGAATCATGCATTTTTCAAAGCCACCCTATTCCTGAGTGCAGGTTCGGTGATTCATGCCATGTCGGATGAGCAAGATATGCGGAAGATGGGGGGCTTGCTTCCTCATTTCCTTTTACCTATGCTATAATGCTCATAGGCAGCTTATCTCTAATTGGATCTCCTTTTCTAACTGGATTTTATTCAAAAGATGTGATCTTAGAGCTCTCTTACACTAAGTATACCATCAGTGGGAACTTTGCTTTCTGGTTGGGAAGTGTCTCTGTGCTTTTCACTTCTTATTACTCTTTTCGTTTACTTTTTTGGACATTTCTAGTACCAACTAATTCATTCGGGCGAGACATCTTATGATGTCATGATGCGCCCATTCCTATGGCCATTCCTTCAATACTTCTGGCTCTCGGGAGTCTCTTTGTAGGATACTTGGCCAAAGTGTGACCCATTAGCCCATAAGTCAGTACGGTGATGAAGCGGTTGTTTCTCACCCGAAACGATCGTACGAGGTCACAATTCACCCAACACAATCATCCGGGGTGAACAAGAATTGGGGATCGGATGTGGGCAAAATTCCCGCCAATGGCTGAGATGTTCAGTCGACTCCCTCCCCTTAACCCCCCCTCCCCCCTGACCCCTACGAGTGAGCAGAAAAGGGAGGAGGAAAGAGGCCCTGGTGAACCTGAAGTGAACAAGTGTAAGCTTCACTGCCCAACAGTATAGAGTATTGACCACACCGAGGGACAGGCCCTGAAGCGAAGGACAGGAACGAGCAGAATCAATGTCTTCCAATTTATGGCCTTGCACCGACCATCCAATGGACCATGGACTAAACGGCCACTGCCTGAAAGGACTATGTCCAGGGGACCGCCTCCCCCCCCACAAGGTACATCTCATGCCTATGGGCCTCCCTAACTATCCAAGAAGACACTCGAAACTGGACAACAAACCTACCTGGTGGACTGCCAAGCTACAAGTCTGACGACACAGAAGCGGGATTCTCTAAAAAGCCGACGGTCGTGGGTTGGCCAAGAGGGCCCACTTGGAGACTTGGGATCTCAGCAGGAAATGCGAAGGTTGCAGGAAGCCGGCCGATTTCCAAAAGCAACAACTTGGGGGCTGATCTGAGTAGGCTCAACATAGGGAATACCCTAACCCTGGGAGCCGGGGCCTGGCCATCCCGACTGCCAGGCTAGTGCGATCTACCGGTGGAATCTGACTGGGAGCTTGTGGACATAGGGTGAACGCAGTCCCCCCCGTCGTCGGTGTCTGACCCAATTCTCTCTCCCCGTGTTCCGACTGACTACGGGCGCCTCCCCTCTGGGCTCTGACAACCGCTGGCTTCCTGGGTGGATTGGTTTACTCAGATCTGTGTGGCTAACTCCTTGGGTCTATGAGATGATGCGTTCAGGGCCTCTCTCAGTCTACTTATGTTTTGTATCAATTCGCAAGGTGGTGGCTTCCATAGGTTGGTTGTCTCAACCTATCGATTGAGTGAGTTGGAGAAAAAAGCATGACAAGGCTAGGACTCTATCTAATAGAGCTAATACGCCATCTGTAACCTGTCGGTCTTCATTCCATCAAACCTTGTTTTTAAACTACATATCGGTTGAGAAACTGTCCGCCTAGGACGACGAGGCGAACTTCCTCACTCTACCTATCTAAAGAGCCGTCTGACAGACGTCAGACCTCAACTTATCTGGGTGGGCCCTTCGTGCATTCACTCGAGTCACATGCAACCTTCCTCTCCCCTCCGAAAGTCAGCTACTTCCTGCCTCTCGTCCCTGTATGACTCTCCTTTCTCATAAAAAAAGGGGAGAGATTCTCCGATCGACTAATCCAAAATTGAAGGGAGGCAGCTAAGGCTTGCTCGACTGACGAGGCTGGGGCGGTCTAGGTTTATCCTACCTCTGAAGATCAAGATTTTCTAAATGAAATCAAACCCCGATTTGGAACTTTCTTGAGATGGATAGGTCGTTTCTCCTTCATTTCAATTCCTTGTGAGGACGGGAACTGGCAGAACTTAGGGATCAATCGCTTACTGGCACTTACTGGATAACCCACTGAGAGGGAAAAAAGCAAAGAGATGATTAGAACTTTCTTAGCCAATAGGAAAAGTGAAGAAAGCCCATCTACTAGATGATGCCCTTTTTTCTTCTTCCGTGGGCAAACTCAATTAATAGTCATCTTGCGGAGTTTGGTTATTATACACTGGAGGCGGTACTATCATCATATATGTAGGGGTTGTTTAACAGTGTTCAAGACTCATCGGTGGTTAGGCTATCTACTTTCATTGATCACCTTGATCAAGCAGTTCGAACACTATATCATCAACAAAAGAAAGTAGCCAAAGGTTCAATCAAAGTGAGTTTAGTGAAATATGAAATAGGCAGTAAATTGGTGGACCAACTCAGTCGGAAAGAGGATTGATTTTCATTACAACCTCTCTTTACTTGACCTAATGAGAATGCAGAAAAAGATAGGATAGGGACATAAGCTATTGAATTCGGGATATGTCATTTTGACTAAAGAGTGAAATCGCTTACTTGCCCGCGTCCTCTAGGCATCTTTCTTTTAGTTTGAACTTCCTGCCGGAGGGGGTCACGTGACACCGAGCTCACCATAGATTCCTACCTATTTCCTACCGATTGACTCTCCAGGTCTAGACCTAAGGACATCTAATTCCATGTCAGTTCCTTTCTTTTCACCTTCACCTTTGAGTCACTCGCTGCCTCAAGCAAGCAGCTCGGGAAAGAAGAAGGTCAAGTCTTATTCATACTGACTTTCTTAGTAGTTTCCCCCTTTCTCAACTCGGAGAAAGCCTGGCAATGTAGCAGATTCTCAACATCAAATATAGATGTTCATATATGAAAAAATCGCATCGGATTATGTAACACTTGGCAAGTCTCATCATATCCCACGTCATGAGATGATGTCCAACTAAAATCAACCCTCCCTCTTTTGTTTGCGTCTCTTTACTCCCGATCAGATAGATTCTTCTTGGGAAAGCTGTCAAGCATAGCCTAACCAACTAAATGTTTGATCGTGGAATGACCTATGCTTGATTTCCTATCCTCCTTTACCACCCACACATCAACATACTCAGCTGTTCATCCAGAAACATCCATCCAGTTGAGACCCTAAACCAATGCCCGTCTATCTATGCTTCAGACATCTCTTCCTACCCCTGGTCTTCCACATCAGAATGACTATCTAGCCACCAAGCATTTCGTTGCATTTTCAGTGTCCGTCCAACCAGTCTGGTTTCATTCTCCAGGCGAAGTCAGTGCCGGCCTCCCCGCCCGATCCGATAGAAGGGTCTTATTCTTGATAGGGAAGAGATCACTAAGTACAACACTCAAATGTCAGAGAAATCCTTGATTAGAAAGATGAGGGAAAGAGACCCAGTAAGCACGGTTGCTGCAGTAAGGACTTTCCATGTTCGTTGGTCTGCTCAGATATGGGGATTCATCAAGATCTTGGTTCCGCATATCACGCGGTTGTATCGAAGGATTGTAGATGTCACCATCCCTGATGACTGGATTGCACTCACTGATGGGAGAAGGAAGCCCCGAACTCCACCTCTTGTCTGTCTACGGACTCCAATCCCGAAAGAATCAACCTCTAGAGGTTTCTGGATACCAAACCAAATGGGTAGCACAGTGCATCTGTTTCGGGTACAGAGGCGACGAGGGGCGCGGAAACGACCACCCAACCCAGCACCAGCAGGGCGGGGGCGGGTGGACCGACAAGAGGTTCGAATCCTGCCACCTTTCTTGTGGATCATCTTGTGCGGATGATGGGAAGGAAAAAATAATTTGGAAATGACATTTTTGGAATTGTATCATTATTCGTTATTTCCGGGTCTTTTCATTGCATTCACTTACAACAAGAAAGAACCACCAGCGTTTGGTGCAGCACCTGCATTTTTGTGTATTCTTCTTCCTTTCCTTGGTCTTTCGTTCCGTCATATTCCGGAGAACTTATCCCCTCCCAACGTCTCCACCATGGAGGCACCTTTCTTTTATCAAATCTCAGGGACATGGTCTAATCATGAGGTTAGTATTTTATCATGGTGTCGGATCCCAAGTTTTTATGGATTCCTTCTTTGGGGTCGACCCCAAAGCCATAATGTCTCAAAACGAAGAGGCCATAGAGAAAGAATTTCTTCTTCCTTTGTCTCAAACTTTGTGACCATTCGGTATCTCCAACTACTTTGTGGGGCTGCACCCCAGTTGTACACTCCCTTCGTTCGTAGAACTCTTGTTGATTCTGAATTGAGTTCGCGAAGGAAGCGGGCTTTTCACGGTTTTTTTGATGCACCGCTTGATCTTTTTTTGAGAAGGAAAATGAGTTTTGCTCCTTTGGGCGCTGGGCACTCCAGTGGTTCGCGAGAAGGAAAAAGGACTCATCCACAACGATTGCTCCCAGTCGTCCTCCCTGGCCCCTCTGACGTCAGAACTTTGTCGATCGATGAACAGCAGATTGACGGAGCTCTTGGCATTGCTTTGTTTTTCTCTCTTTTCCTATCAGCGAGTTCTGATCCTTTTGTTTGAAATTTCTTCATTCGTACCAAACCGCTTGCGGAATCAAATCCTGTGCTACAAGATCCCATATTATCCATACATCCTCCTTGCATTTATGTCGGAGAGGTAGCCAGTGCTATAGGCTTTGGCTTATGTAGATCAAAAATGATGAATGGGATTGTGGCACTCCACTCGCCGCCAATGTGGAAGGATGCCACCGAAAAGAATGGAAGGCTGCTTCGCTCTGCTGGATCCGTCGGATCCCAAAGGAGAAGCTCGCTCTTTACCCGATCATTCCAAGATGTGGGCGAAAAATGCCGGTGGTTGCCTTTCCACCGAAGCCTGCTCATGCTTCTTCGGCTTAGATTTTTCACCTTCTCTTCGCAAGGAGCGCAACCCTTGATCCTGCGGGCAAAGCGTGCCGTTCTCCATGGTATGAACGGAACGTCTACTTTGCCTCTTTGTTGGACCGCCGGCGCGAACACAGTGGTCTCTGACCAGGATCAGGAAGAAATTCGAATTTGGATCTTGACATGTCGGTTGTTTTTAACTGTAGGCATCTCGCCAGGAAGTTGGTGGGCTTATCATGAATTAGGTCGGGGTGGCTGGTGGTTTCGGGATCCTATAGAAAATGCTTCTTTTATGCCTCGGGTCTCCACCACAGCTTGTATTCATTCCGTAATTCTACCCCTTCTTCATTCTTGGACCTCGCTTCTCCATATTGTAACTCTTCCATGTTGTGTCTTGACCTCTTCAATACGGTCCGGATTGCTAGCTCTCGTTCATAGTTCTGCTACAGATGATACACGAGGCAGATTTTCCTTGTGGTTTTTCCTTCTAATTACTGGCATCTCTATGATTCTTTTCCCCCAGATGAAGCAGCAGGCATCGGTCCGTAGAATCCATAAAAAAGAGATGGTTGTGGCGCAAAGTACTCTTGTGTACCTACGTCACTCGTTCCCCTCCCCGCTCTTATAGCTGGCTTATTCAGAGTCAGCAATGCCGAATTTCATCTCGTGTAGCGCGTCTCGCTCCACACAAGCATTCAACATAGTGCATATACACAGGAAAAACCTCATGCTTATATCTATGTCTTTTGTCGGCACTCATCACTAGCCAATTCACTAAGAAATCCAATGGAAAGAGGTCCTATTGATTTGCTAGATAGAATAGACTGAATTTCATATAGAAAGGATTTGTGCGGGGTGAAATCAAATGTTACATTTTTGGTGAGGGGTTGCCACTGTGGTCGGTCTATACTCCTCTTGGCCACTCTTTGCTTTGTCCCACCACTTTGTGGTCTGGACTGCGGCGGAACGGGTTTCTCCCGGGAGTCATAGATTATGCGTGGGTGACGATATCGTCATCAAAGACCACATTCATACTCATGCAATTTGTCTTGCATCGTTTTTTTTAGTTCGCTAAGAGATTTCGTGTCCTTCAGAGGGAGTCCATCATAGGCGGGGAAGGTCGATCCATAAAGGTGTGCCCCATCTTCTGTCAGTTAAAGTTTCGATCCTTCTCCAACATCTAGTGGCTAAAACAGGAGCTGAATCAGAGAAATCCTGCATAAGCTACTTCCACCAACTGTCTATCCTGCCATTACATCAGTCGGACTTTTTCTCTAGGTCAGTGCTTATTCATCCCCTTGTGGGGCGATGAGCTATTTTCATTCTTGCATGAGACCTTCAACAACCCATGTTTGCTAATGAGAGCTAAAGGTCAGTGAATCCAGTCCATCTCTAAGATAATCCACCAGCTTTTACTGCTAAAAGAGTGAATCACCCCTAAATCCAGCAACTCATGATCATCTAGAACCGAAGAACCCATCCAGCTGCAAACATTAGGTACTAGCTATACGTCACTAAAGAGCATTGATAGATACCCTACCCAGATCTACAGCCAAAGGTGCGGACCTAGTTCTCACCATATCCCACATCTCCAACGCCAAATCATCATACATTCGTTCTTTCCTTCTCCGATGACATCTGTACGGTAAGGTGGGTGAAGACAAAATAAATAGGAGTCTGAGGAAACAGATAGACTATGGCATACCATTTCAGATATCAGAAATGCATCCCCCTCCATTCCCGGGGAGGGCTCTCGCCATCATTCGGGACTACCCACTACCTCTCATTCATCGAAATCCTTGGGGTGCACTCTTTCTAGAAGATAGTGCCTCCCCCCTATAGGTCGATTCGTTCCTCTCCCTCTATCACGCTCTCTTCCCATATCAAAAGTTTTGGGCAGGCATGACTGACAAAGTTCAAGCAAGAAAAAAAGTAGTAGGCCAGTAGGAGTCAAGTCAATCTGTGCTTTCTAAGTCCTCTATGTTTATGCCTAGGGTAAAGGAATTTGGCAACTATTGCATTATTAGTTAATTGGAGAGGAAAAAGCAATTGCTATCATAGGCGGAAGAAAGGCTATCAATCTGGAGTCAAGCAGCGAGACCAAACGAGTGGAATACTTTGAACGAGTAATATGGATCAAGTCCTTCTATTTGGGTTGGGGGCCAGAGGAAAAGGCCCCAAGTAGTCATCTAGACAGAGCTATAAAAAGAGCATACCGAGTGCCGGCCAGGACCGGTCCATGCCAACCACACCAAGAAATGGTGTGATAGAGCAAACAAGGGCCAAGAAGAAAGATAGCTGCTGCCCGACGAATAAAGAACGGACTATCCCGAGTAGAAGTTGAGGCTAGAAAGACATTCGTCCCTAGACCCGACTTCACCCAAGCAAACACAGCAGTCAATTGCGACTGCAAAGGACTCCCTAAAAGGATAGAGGAAATCTATCATCTAGTTTCTTGAGTTCGAGTTGCTTTTATTGCCCGAAAAATGGATTCCTAACAACACAACAATAGAAGAGGATGATCCATTGGTTGCACTATTTTGATTTGATAGAGGGGACTTGACGGGAGAGCATCTCCACTATTCCCTAAGTCATGACAACATTCTGTCCGCTGCTTCTGAGCAGACATTGGACTCTTTGGAGGGGGGCACAGAAAGTTCCCGCTTGCTCTTGCTTTGCTTTCCTTTCTGATCTGCTTGGATAGATAGGTATAAGAGAACCCCTTTCCAGTTTGACATAAGGAAAAGAAGAGAGATCCCGACAAGAAAGCAACAAGGCTCTTTTCTTCTGAGGGGTTTTGATCCTCCTTTAATATCATACATATATGTATATACTGGCTCATTACTACTACAACTACTACTCAGACTACCCGAGAGAAAGCGGACTTCATGCCTAACCGCTCTTTGATAGAGGAACTTCTTGCTTGGAGACTAACACGGGGATAAGGCAAGGAAAGAAGTGACATCGTGCCCTATGCGGAAGTTGGAGAAGAAGCTGCATCGAGAATGGGTTTTGTTCAAATAGGCAGGCCACCAAGGAATAGAAGAAGCTAAGCTATGGGACGGGAGGCCGTTGCTACTACTCTCGTACGAGTAGGAGCTGTGAACCTGTCAGCCCAACCAGTAGCCGGTCTTGCATATCATATAAAGAAGATGGCATCTCATGGTATTCATGCTTTCCTTCGTCACCCGATTCCTCTCCTTTCAGTCGAGCGGCTTTCACACCTCTGGCAGTTATCGTGCCCACGGTAAATGCTGGGTAGCCAAGTACGGAGCGGATAACTGCTGAAAGCATCTAAGTAGTAAGTCCACCCCAAGATGACTCCTATTCCGACTTCCCCGGAGCCTCCGGTAGCACAAGCACAACGAAGACAGCGACGGGTTCTCTGCCCCCGCGGGGATGGAGCGACAAAAGTATTGAGAATCCAAGATAAGGTCATGACAAGACGAGCCGTTTATCGTTACGATAGGTGTCAAGTGGAAGTGTAGTGATGTATGCAGCTGAGGCATCCTAACAGACCGAGAGATTTGAACCTTGTTCCTACATGACCTGATCAATTCGATCAGCGCCATCTATTTTCATTGTTCAACTGTTTGACAACATGAAAAAACCAAACCCTATCCCTTGATAGAGAGGGAGGGCAAAGGCCTTTGGTGCCTCTTCCAGTCAAGAATTGGGGCCTCACAATCATTATCCAATATGCTTTTCTCTCATGCCTTTCTTCGTTCATGGTTCGATATTCTGGTGTCCTAGGCGTAGAGGAACCAATCCCGAACTTGGTGGTGAAACTCTACTATGGTGACGGTAGGGGAGGTCCTGCAGAAAAATAGCTCGACGCCAGAATGAGAAAACCTCTGATTTGACTTTGATTTTTCAAAAAGGTCGTCTTATTCTTATTCCAATTCAAAACCCCAATTATGACTTCTCTCCCACTTGACACCTCGGAACGCACTGTTCTTCTAGAGAGAAACTTCACATCTTCTTAACCCGAAATGGCTGAGGAGAGGAAAGGTTCCTTTTTTGGGGTACTCCCGGGAAGAGGTCCGGTGGAGACGGGGTGGGGCCTGTAGCTCAGAGGGTTAGAGCATGTGGCTACGAACCACAGTGTCGGGGGTTCGAATCCCTCCTCACCCACAACCGGTCCAAAAGGGAAGGGCCTTGACCTCTGCTCTACCTCTGCTCTGGGGGTAGAAAAATCATGATCAGGGTAGCGAACTGACCATAGACCCTGTTCAATATCAATAAGTGGAACGCATTAGCTGTCCGCTCTTCGGTTGGACAGTCAGGGTCGGAGAATGGCAATCACTCTCTCCCTCCTCATCTCTGTCACTCGCGCTTAAACCCTTCTTTCAACAAGTCACTCTGTTCTGATACAATCCTTGGGAACAGGACCTCCATCTAAGAAGGGAAATCCCACATGCACATCTTGACTAGGCATTCCCATCTATCAATCAACAGAAGTAGTCCGTCCGATAAAAGATGCAATAGCAGTCCTTCCTCCAACAGATGCAGATGAATTAGTCTAGCCCGACAGCAAGAACTGGACCTAATGAAATCTTGAACCCTTCTTCCTTCAACCTTGGCATGGATGTCTTTGAATTTCAAGAAGTCCTCCCTTGTGGCTCGGCCACTCGATTTTATTAATGGAGCTTTCCCCTCTCTATAACTAGAAAGTGCTTTAGCTTCGCTTCGGGCCTCCATTCTTATTCTGTCATTTGTGACCCAACCCATAGCCAATTCAAATGGAGAGAAGAAGGACAGGCTACTGCCTTGGCTAAAAGAAGCCATTTAGATTAACTACTTCCCCACCTCCCAAAACTCCACTGATTAAACTCAAGCAAGAAATATCCCTCGGCTCCACTCCCTTAATGGAATTCAAGGAGGAGAATAGAAATCCACTGGAAGCCTATCTTTATATTTCGACTGACCCTCAGACTCTCCCTCTACTCTCACTTTCCATTTCATTCACTAAGTCGTTCCCTCATCTCTTTCACTCTCGGCTTCTGAAAGCAGACTTGTGAACAGCCGAAGAAGACTCAAAACTCTCAGTCTCATGTTCTAAAAAATCAAGACGGGACCTAGTAGTGCACTCATTACCTTCTAGCCAAACCAAAGAAATTTCTTGATTTATTTAATTGGAATATAATCCCATTGCCCCTTGCTACCATGAACATGAAAGAAGAGTTCACAACTACCCCCTCTAACTAATCCTAAAAGCAATACCAGAACCTCAGCCTATTTCTCCTTTTCGAGCTGGGGGAGATAAATGAGAGTTGAAAGAGAAAAGAGTAGTTATGAATCTAAGAGCATGCCGACAGTGTCATTCTTATTCTTCACTCGGACTTCTTTCTATTTGCTATTCGAGAATGCCCTTACTCCACCAAGACAGGATAATAGAACAGCTGCGGAGGTAGGGGATTCACTAGAAAAGGTAGCATGAGTCGATAGATTATGCCCTTTGCCCTGAGCCTTCTTTCCTTTCTGACCTTCTTCTCATTCGCCTTATTCGTTGTCTTCTTCGTTGATTTATTCTTCTCTACCTTCTCTTTCTTTGTTACCCCCAGATTGTTCTTGTAGAGAGTAGGTTGTTTGACCTCTGTGGGTGAATCAATAATCCCTGTAGTGGAATCACTCACAGGTGACTGGACAGGTTTCTCATGGAATTTGATATTGGAATACGGGAATCTATTCATCTTTCTTAGCCATCTCTCATAGTATCTATTTCATATTTGACAATAATCTCATCATACCTAGCAAAGTGACAATATTGAGCTCCTTATACAGGAGCGTCTCTGGCTGAATATTTGATGTACCGTGAATGACATACTGAAAGAATTTATGATGATCCATCCAAGCAGGCACAAGCTTATCATCAAATGTATCTTCTATTAATATTAAGAAGACCCCCTGGTCGTGTATCCAGGAGATGTTTTTTATTTGCATTCATGCCTTTTAGAAAGAGAAATTCTCTTCTCATTTAGGTGAAGGAAGTATGACCGCTTTACCAATAGTTGCAATCTGGGGATGTTTCAGCTTATATTCCTACCCATGTGATATCCATTACAGATGGACAAAGATTTTGATCTGCCGATTTATTCAATGTTGGGATATGACCTGCTATCCAAGTGGGTCTTTCTGTTTCCAGAGTAGGATCTGCAAATTAAAGCCATGAAACAGGTAGCTGGAAAATTCCAATTGGAACATGATCAATTTGCAGAGTCCGAAGCTTTTGCGCAATTTGCTTCTGATCTTGATAAAGCTACTCAGAATCAATTGGCAAGAGGTCAACTATTACACGAGTTGCTCAAACAATCTCAATCCCTCTGTAGGTCGATGAACAAAGACTGACTATTTATACCGGAACGAATGGATATCTTGATTCGTTAGAAATTGGACAGGTAAGGAAATTTCTTGTTCAGTTACGTGCTTACTCCAACTCCAAAAAGAATAAGCCTCAGTTCTAAGAAATTAGATCTTCTACAAAAACACCAAGAGGCAGATTTGTTGGGTTTTAGAGGAGGCAGAGAAGCAGCGGAAACAAAAATTTTCTCCCCAAAACCCAGAACGAAAGGAATCGCGTCAATGTCTATATAATAGGAAAGATGGTTTGTGAATCATACCTTGTCCCGAGGCTTGCCCGACGACAGTACCTCGCGCCTTGCGCGGTCTTCACCTCCGGTCTTCGACGGTGTCTGTGCAGCTTCTGGTCACACCGGGACTAAAGACTCCTCCTCCTACCGGACTGTCAGATGACAATTGTCCTCCTGAGCGGCAGTGACCTCCCGCCTCTGAAGTAGTCCACACGGACCACCTGGACTCCACTCTCCTTGTCCCACAAGGAAGTGGAAGGAGTCACACCCTTATGTTGACGTACTAGTCGCCAACACACTCTCTTGCGGCCAATTGCAACTGCAGTTGTCCTTCCCTTGCTGCACCTCCTTTTGCGGGAAGCACTTGCTCGGGCTCTCTCTCAGTTATCAAAACCAGAGAGAACGACAACTTTGCAGAGCAACCGGCTTGCACTGAGTTGTACTCTGAGAAGCCCCCAATACCCCTATATATATATAGGTGGGTCATGGGACAGGGTTCTCTGTCCCCGACAATATGGGACTAAAAAGCAGGAGTAGAAGGGTTCAAGATTTTCCACAAAAGCAACCAACTCGCAACCTGAACCGATCGGTTCACAAGTGAACCGGTCAGTTGGGGACCTAAACCGGTCAGTTGGAGCACCAACCGATCGGTTGGGACACCTCAACCGGTTGGTTCACAAGTGAACCGGTCGGTTGGTGGTCCTGATCGATCCCGGATTGACTTTCCTTCTTTTGTTTCTAATTGGTATCGAATACCAATCCTGGTTCCAATCAAATTGGGCAAGTGAAACGCAAGGAAAATTCTCACCAATCCTACTTTCCCAAGTTGCTCGATTGTACCAGTTGAATCGATCATTTCAACCTTTGAAGCAATCGGTTCACCCTGATCTTGAGCCGATCGGCTCAACACTTGAGCCGACCGGTTCACCAAGCTCAGTCGATCGGTTCATCACATGAGCCGATCGGTTGGGAGTGTAGATTGTGCAGAATCAGTCAATTGCAATTTCAATCAATCTGATACTCCAATCAATGCGTCCAACACCTTGAACATTATGATATTGAGCTATTGATTGAGTGAGTGTTTAATTGAACTACTAAACTCCTTTAGTAATCAATCTAAACATTGCTTGTGGACAAAACTCCTCTTCCAGGTTAAATCCTATGTGTGTGACCCTGCAGGTCCATTTCACGTTGGCAGTGAAAGTCCATAACACTTATGACTTCACAAGCAAAGAGCGGTGCCTAGTCACACATCAGTGCTACCCAAGTGAAATAGAAAGTTGGAGAACAACTTTCAATCCTACAAATAGTGAATGGTGTTACAGTGAATGTATAATTCCTTTGTCACTGATATCCAGAATGAACTCAAGGCATGGAACAGTCATCCTGTCAATGTTCATTCATTTCCTTGATCTCAGAGTAGACCGAGTGAGATGTGTGTGACATCAATATCACATACCGATTCACACGTGCATGCGCATGCCTTTCTCAATCCTACTCATCAAGTGGCCAAGGATATCAAACTCCCTTAGGAGGGACAAATCCCATATCTATCACTCACCCCTCAAAAGCCCCATGTGTCAAAGCCACCCAATCATCACCTTTATAACAACCCATGTTTCAGGATTGCGTTTGATGATGTCAAAGTGTACCCAACGACATGTGTTGAGTGTAGTGATTTCAGGTCTAAGAATCACGCTCACCACCATCACTGTGAGAGCTGACTGTGACTACCAAGTCATGGTTCCATGTGTCACTCTCACGGTGGGTCTGTCCGGTACCTTGTTCTCTAACAAGTACCTATGTGCTTGGTTTGATATCACCATATCATGACTAATGAGATTCTGTCATCAACCAACACACAGTCTAGTCTTCAGTGTTATTGATGTCTATGGTTATTTCCACAATAACAACCAACTAGGGACTAAACAAGAATGAATACTCTTAACATCCGTATGATCTCATCGTTTAGGTCCTCAACCCAAAAGCATACGTCATTGAGTAAAACAATCTTTAGACATCTATCATGTTACACCATCATCTCAGAAATAGTTCAAACATATAGATCGGAAATTGCCTTTATTATTATTCAAATCATTTACAAAGTATCCCATTACAATCATCATATGACTTGCTCTATGGGCATACATACCAACATACTCCCACTTGCACTTAGAGCCAGTCACCAAGGAAACGCAGTCCTTGTGACCTAGCATGACCTCATGCTTCTGCTGAGTAAGGGCCTTAGTCAGTGGATCAACTATGTTGTCTTCAGTTGGTACTTTGCAAATCTTCACATCTCCTCACTATATGATCTCTCGTATGAGATGGAAGCACCATAGTATGTGCTTGGACCGCTGATGTGATCTGGGATTCTTAGCTTGTGCAATAGCTCCATTATTGTCACAATAAAGCTCAATTGCATCATAGCTACTGGGAACTACACCAAGTTCAGAAATGAACTTCCTGATCCACACAGCCTCCTTTGCTGCATGTGAAGTAGCAATATACTCGGCCTCTGTAGTAGAATCGGCAACTGTTTCTTTCTTGGAACTCTTCCAGCTCATAGCTCCATTATTAAGGCAAAACACAAATCCTAACTGTGATCTGTAATCATCTTTATCGGTTTGGAAGCTTGCATCGGTGTAACCCTTTACAACCAGCTCTTCCTCGCCGCCGTAAACAAGAAACTGATCCTTAGTCCTTCGCAAGTACTTGAGGATGTTCTTTACGGCTTTCCAGTGAGCATCCCCGAGATCTGACTGGTACCTACTCGTCATGCTGAGAGCATACGAGACATCTAGGCGTGTGCACAACATAGTGTACATGATGGATCTGATGGCTGATGCATATGGGATCCCATTCATCCGCTCCCTCTCTTCACAAGATTGGGGACATTGAGCTCTAGAGACGGTGACTCCATGTAGCATGGGGATGTTACCTCTCTTTGAGTTCTCCATGCTGAACCGCTTCAGCACTTTGTTGATGTACGTGCTCTGACTTAGTCCGAGAAGCCTTCTAGATCTATCTCTATAGATGTTAATTCCTAGAATATAGGATGCTTCTCCTAAGTCCTTCATTGAGAAAGTTTTTCCAAGCCAAGTCTTTACCTTCTCTAAGGCTAAGACATCATTCCCCATCAAAAGTATGTCATCCACATACAATATGAGGAATGTGGTCGAGCTCCCACTAACCTTCTTGTACACACAAGGTTCATCTTCATTTTGAATAAAGCCAAACACTTTGACTTCCTCATCAAATCGAAGATTCCAACTCCGAGATGCTTGCTTCAATCCATAGATTGACCTTTGCAGCTTACAGACTTTATTGGCATTCTTTGGATCTACAAAACCTCCAGGCTGTGTCATGTACACATCCTCATGTATATTCACGTTAAGGAATGTAGTTTTAACATCCATCTTCCAAATCTCATAGTCATAATAAGATGCAATAGCAAGCATGATCCTGATGGACTTAATCATGGCAACTGGAGAAAAGGTTTCGTCATAGTCAACACCTTGAACTTGTTGAAATCCCTTCGCAACCAATCTGCCTTTATAAGTTTGCACATTGCCATCCATGTCGGTCTTTTTCTTAAAGACCCACTTGCACCCTATGGGTTTTACCCCTTCGGGTGGTTCCACCAAAGTCCATACTTTGTTGGAGTACATGGATTCCATCTCGGATCTCATGGCCTCAAGCCATTTCTCAGAATCTGGTCCCTCCATAGCCTCTACGTAGGTAGTTGGATCATCATCTATGATCAACTCACCACCTTCCTGAGTTACAAGGTATCCAAACCTCTCAGGTACAAGGCAGGTCCTACTAGATCTACGAGGTCCTTGTGTTACTAGAGGAGAATGAGATCTCACAACACCTTGTGAATCTCCATTTTCCTCTTGTACATCTACCGGTTCAATGTTTTCTTGTTGGGCTTGAACCTCTTCAAGCTCTATATTCCTCCCACTGCTTCCTTTGGAAATAAATTCCCTTTCTAGGAATACAACATCCCTGGCAACAAACACTTTGTTGTCAGTAGGGTGGTATAAGTAATATCCCCTCGTTTCCTTGGGATATCCAACAAAATAACATTTATCGGATTTGGGTCCAAGCTTATCAAGAAACATTTTCTTGACGTAAGCCTCACAACCCCAAATCTTCATAAAAGACAAAATGGGACGCTTCCCGTACCATATCTCATATGGTGTCTTTTGAACCGATTTAGATGGCACACGGTTAAGTGTAAACGCGGCAGTTTTAAGAGCATAATCCCAGAAAGAAATTGGAAGATCAACAAAACTCATCATTGATCGCACCATATCCAACAATGTGCGATTCCTTCTTTCAGACACACCATTATGCTGTGGTGTTCCAGGTGGAGTCCACTGTGATACAATACCACGGGCTCGCAGAAGGTCCTCAAACTCCTGGCTTAAGTATTCTCCACCTCGATCAGAACGAAGTGCCTTAATACTTTTACCAAGATGGTTCTGTACTTCATTCATGAAATCCTTGAACCTTTCAAGGGTTTCTGACTTATGTTTCATCAGGTACACATAGCCATACCTATTGAAGTCATCAGTGAAGGTAATGAAGTACTGATACCCACCTCTGGCATTAGTTCTAAAAGGCCCACATACATCAGTATGTATGAGTCCTAATAGATCACTAGCTCTCTCACCTTTACCTAAAAAGGGAGTCTTGGTCATCTTGCCCAACAAACAAGATTCACATGTCTCTATTGATTCATAATCAAAAGAGTCTAGATAACCATCTTTATGGAGTCTAGAAATGTGCTTCTCATTTATGTGCTCTAGATGACAATGCCAGAGATATGTTTTGTTTAAGTCGTTGAGTTTTTGCTTTTTGGTGTTTACATTGTATACACTTGTCTCCAAGTCTATCAAATATAGACCATAAGACATAGGGGCACTGCCATAAAAGATCCCATCTTCAGAAATGGAACACTTTCCATTCTTAATAAGAAATTCAAATCCATCTTTGTCCAAACAAGAGACGGAAGTGATATTCCTATTTATGGTAGGTACATAATAGTAGTTCTTCAACTCTATTATTAGCCCACTTGGTAGAGTTAACTCATAGGTTCCTACGGAACTGGCGGCAACTCTTGCCCCATTGGCAACACGTAGTTCAACCTCGCCTTTCCCTAAAGGCCTACTTCTCTTAAGATCCTTCACATTTGAACAAATGTGAGATCCGCATCTGGTATCAAGTACCCATGATGAAGAAGTAGTAAAGTTAATCTCTATCACATATACACCAGAAGTAGAGATCTCTATCTCTGACTTCTTCTTCCATTGGTCCTTCCATCCTCTCCATGTAGAAGAAATTGGTTTGGCGAGAGAACACTTCTCTCCCTTACCTACTTTCTTCTTCACCAACACATTAAGCGTACATAGAGTGGATTCAAAGGCTCCTGGTATATTTGGATTGTGCAGAACACTTCTCACATTCCTCAACCAGTTATGGAATTTATTCTCAATTAATTTGCCCATTTTAAAAGATGATTCTTTTGCCATTCTATAAGAGAAAATTTGCATTTGTCAAAACCTTTTTGATTTGATTTGAATAAATTTGACGATAGTTAATTAGGCCTTTAATTAATTACCGCTCCCACTATTTTGACCCAAATTGATAGCCCTCACCATCAATTCGGAAGATTGCAGCGTACAATCTTCTAGTGGGTCAAGATCCTAAAATCCTCTGAGCCATGGACCAGCTAGGGCTGTCACCCACAACTCAGATCTATCAGGTAGGCAACTCTTGCCAATTGCATCATATGTAACTCTTGAAAGATGTCATATGCAACTCTTTGCAATGATCATCTCCATGCCTCAAGGTACTAGATCCCATCTAGATCACCTTGTTAAGTCCGACCCAAAGCCAACACGATGAACATGCACCCTGCTAGGGCAGACCCACACATTCATCCTTCACACTTCCACGAGATAGATGGTGCACCACGCTAGGGCGTGCCCACACTTGGTCGATCAAGCTTTTCACGTGTGTCACATTTGGAAGGCATCTAAAACTTAATATTTAATGAGGGATTTGGTTTTTATATACATATACATATCCAATCACCACAATATATAGTATGTATCATATACATGCTATATCCCACAGAAAACATGCAAAATGATAAAAAAAACAATGATTATGGCCATCCTATTGTGATTCCTAGAGCCAAGAGGAATCACGGTCATCTAGGTCTACATCACATGCAACCTGTACAAGATGAAATTTGTGCCTGCCTTTTTGGGTTTGATCAGCTCATCTCCATGACCGATCAGCTCGCCATCAGGTTGGTTGTTCGGGTGCCACCAGCCGATCGACTGGCGCCTCCAGCCGATCGGTTCACCGGTCGTCGTGCATCTCCTCAGGTCGCCACCCGCTCGTCTCGTTCCTCAAACCGGCCATCTGGATCACCAACCGATCGGTTCACTCCTTGAACTGATCGTCTTTAGGTCGTCCGCCGTTCTTTGACAAAACAGGAAATAAAATCTATCCTATTTACAATTTAATTGTGAAACCCCAAGTTACATTCGGGGGGAGCAAAGGTAGGAAAAGAATTCTCGAATTATTTCGAGTTACATCAGGAATAGGAGAAAGAGAATCAGTGCGTAGACCAAGATGCAAGCAACCACACACAGATATAGGGGTTTATAGGCCATAATCATGCTACACATCCACCACAAAACTCGTTTAAGGGCGACGCGTATCGAGTGCATTAATATTACATATCATATATGTATATTAGGGATTTGTGGATTGGACATGTATAAAGCCGATATTATTCGCATTTCATGCAATAAATAAAGGCGACAAACCAAAATCGATCATATCGATAATCCTAAAATATAGAATAGTTGGCGTGGCTCTGATACCACTGTTGGGTTTTAGAGGAGGCACAGAAGCAGCGGAAACAAAATTTTTCTCCCCAAAACCCAGAACGAAAGGAATCGCGTCAACATCTATATAATAGGAAAGATGGTTTGTGAATCATACCTTGTCCCAAGGCTTGCTCGGCGACAGTACCTCATGCCTTGCGCGGTCTTCACCTCTGGTCTTGGACGGTGTCTGTGCAGCTCCTGGTCGCACCGGGACTGAAGACTCCTCCTCCTACCGGACTGTCGGATGACAATTGTCCTCCTGAGTGGTAGTGACCTCCCGCCTCTGAAGTAGTCCACGCGGACCACCTGGAACTCCACTCTCCTTGTCCCACAAGGAAGTGAAAGGAGTCGCACCCTCCTGTTGATGTACTAGTCACCAACACACTCTCCTGTGGCCAATTGCAACTGCAGTTGTCCTTCCCTTGCTGCACCTCCCTTTGCGGGAAGCACTTGCTCGGGCTCTCTCTCGGTTACCAAAACCAGAGAGAACGACAACTTTGCAGAGCAACCGGCTTGCACTAAGTTGTAATCTGAGAATCCCCCAATACCCCTATATATATAGGCGGGTCATGGGACAGGGTTCTCTGTTCCCGGCAATATGGGACTAAAAAGTAGGAGTAGAAGGGTTCGAGATTTTCCACAAAAGTAACCAACTCACAACCTGAACTGATCGGTTCACAAGTGAACCGGTCGGTTGGAGCACCTCAACCGGTTGGGACACCTCAACCATTCGGTTCACAAGTGAACCGGTCGGTTGGTGGTCCTGATCGATCCCAGATTGAATTTCCTTCTTTTGTTTCTAATTGGTATCGAACACCAATCCTTGTTCCAATCAAATTGGGCAAGTGAAACGCAAGGAAAATTCTCACCAATCCTACTTTCCCAAGTTGCTCAGTTGTACCAGTTGAATCGATCGTTTCAACCTTTGAAGCAATCAGTTCACCCTGATCTTGAGCCGATCGGATCAACACTTGAGCCGATCGGTTCACCAAGCTCAGCTGACCGGTTCATCACATGAGCCGATCAGTTGGGAGTGCAGATTGTGCAGAATCGGTCAATTGCGATTTCAATCAATCTGATACTCCAATCAATGCGTCCAACACCTTGAACATTATGATATTGAGCTATTGATTGAGTGAGTGTTTAATTGAACTACTAAACTCCTTTAGTAATCAATCTAAACATTGCTTGTGGACAAAACTCCTCTTCTAGGTTAAATCCTATGTGTGTGACCCTGCAGGTCCATTTCACGTTGGCAGTGAAAGTCCATAACACTTATGACTTCACAAGCAAAGAGTGGTGCCTAGTCACACATCAGTGCTACCCAAGTGAAATAGAAAGTTGGAGAACAACTTTCAATCCTACAATTTGTGAATGGTGTTACAGTGAATATATAATTCCTTTGTCACTGATATCCAGAATGAACTCGAGGCATGGAACAGTCATCCTGTCAATGTTCATTCATTTCCTTGATCT
Organism: Alisma plantago-aquatica; assembly: GCA_963693085.1. Taxonomy (NCBI): domain Eukaryota; kingdom Viridiplantae; phylum Streptophyta; class Magnoliopsida; order Alismatales; family Alismataceae; genus Alisma; species Alisma plantago-aquatica. The sequence continues at coordinate 782,203,995 of OY856410.1, forward strand.
CAGAGTAGACCGAGTGAGATGTGTGTGACATCAATATCACATACTGATTCACACGTGCATGCACATGCCTTTCTCAATCCTACTCATCAAGTAGCCAAGGATATCAAACTCCCTTAGGAGGGACAAATCCCATATCTATCACTCACCCCTCAAAAGCCTCATGTGTCAAAGCCACCCAATCATCACCTTTATAACAACCCATGTTTCAGGACTGCGTTTGATGATGTCAAAGTGTACCCAACGACATGTGTTGAGTGTAGTGATTGCAGGTCTAAGAATCACACTCACCACCATCACTGTGAGAGCTGACTGTGACTACCAAGTCATGGTTCCATGTGTCACTCTCACGGTGGGTATGTCCGGTACCTTGTTCTCTAACAAGTACCTATGTGCTTGGTTTGATATCACCATATCATGACTAATGAGATTCTGTCATCAACCAACACACAATCTAGTCTTCAGTGTTATTGATGTCTATGGTTATTTCCACAATAACAACCGACTAGGGACTAAACAAGAATGAATACTCTTAACATTCGTATGATCTCATCGTTTAGGTCCTCAACCCAAAAGCATACGTCATTGAGTAAAACAATCTTTAGACATCTATCATGTTACACCATCATCTCAGAAACAGTTCAAACATATAGATCGGAAATTGCCTTTATTATTATTCAAATCATTTACAAAGTATCCCATTACAATCATCATATGACTTGCTCTATGGGCATACATACCAACAAGATTTGGAAGGAAGCTATTCAAGAACAGATGGAACTATTCCTACTTCAGGAACAAACATCAATTTCTCATTATTATCCTATCACTCATGTTTTTATTTTTGGATTTCTTCTTATTCTTATACAATAATATAACCATCACCGCGAAGCCAAGATCAGTCCCATATGTGACAAGGAGAAGCCGGAGTTAAAGGACCAAAAGGTAAAAGAAATAAGCATCTGCCAGCGGCTGAAGCGATGAGCCATTACTCTTTCAAATAAATAAGCTGACCTTTAAAGTAACAAGGAACAAAGCAAGATAAGCGCCAGATGTCGAAAGAGTCAAAAAGTCACCCACGGGGCGATTACACAGTAAATGATAATAACATGATTCCGTGCCTTTACTTGAATGAGTTACGAAACAGAGAGATGAAATCTGGCTCTCTTTCAATAGAAAGGGTGAGTCGCTAGGGTTGATTTCTTCTATTATTTCATAACCTAGTCATAGGAAGAGCTCATAGCTTTAGAAGACAAATAGGGAATAGTAGAAGTAAGTGGAAGAAAGCCGAGATCTACTCAAGTGAGCACCAGTCTTTGATTATGTTTTTGGGTTTGAATTTCGAATGCAAAAATAACTATTTGCCAGGTTCTCACTCTCACGAAGGTAATGTTAAGTCTTTCTTGCTCTTTCTTGATTCTCGTAAGGGGAAACCGAAAAGGGAGAACTGGGTGGGTTCATGGCTCATGAAAATTCATTTGTAAGAGAAAAACATGCTAAAAGACCCATTTGTAGGGAAAATCCAAATTGATTCATCGGAGACTTGAGCAGCATGACTCTGCTTTGATGTCGGTCTCTTTTTTCATAACTGGAAGGTTCGGGAAAAGGAAAAGTTGGTGGTGTCATGATTATGATTCAAGCAGTACTGACTTATAAAGATTATAAAGAAAGCCACTAAGCGGTTTTGTCTTTTAGGTTGACGAGCTGGTGGACGATCTCAACTCGGTAAACCCCTGGGAGACCCGGATCCCCCTTTTCCTAATGTGCACTTCTTGACTCTTGACTCTTTGCATGGAACATGTATCTTAAGAAGGTATCAGTCGGGATACTTCATTTTTTTAGTCTAACCAAGCCAACCATAAATTCTTTGAATTTCTTTCAGGGATTATCCCTCCGGGCCCTTTTCTATAGGCATTTCTTCTTGCTAAATAGATTTCCGTGACTGCTTTCTCGTTGACTTCTTTTGACTATTTTGACTATGTAGAAGGTGGACCTCGTATTCTATATAAAATCAAATCAAACATGTCTCACTTTAGCTGCAACCCCACCCTTTCTCCAATGCAGCATCTCGGTCAAGTCATTTCGTATGGCTCGGCGGGGACTTTCTATCAATTTGCTTCGCGCTTCTCACCTTCCTTCCGATATAGGCTATTGGCTGGCAATAGAATAGAGAAATAGAAAAGAATAAGAAAACCCTTGATGTCCTGGATTACTTTATGAGCAGGGAAGGCTTTAGCTTCATGTTTAGCTACATTTCTCCCTAACCAAAGAAAGCAAACTATAAAAACTGGTCAGGATGATCTTATATGATGGCTGTTTCCAGTTGGAGAGGACAAGGTCCAGTAATTCAAAATAATAGATGTGCAATCTTCTTGACATGGTGGCAGTCCAAAACTCCTATAGAAATATGCCCAAACTTGTTGAGCAACATGACCTTTAAAGAATAAGTGATTAGTGTCCTCAACATGTTGGCAACATTGGCATTTTGATGCCAACTGAATCTTTCTCCTTTGCAAAACAGAATCAGATCCTACAACACTCTCCAGCCGAGGAAGGAAAACATCTTAGGAATATAAGGCTTCCAAATCTACTGCAATGACATAATGATGTTGTGCTTTTGTCTGCAATAGTTTCGACTTGGTTGAGAAAATGCCTTTAGGATCCAGCTGCCGGGAATATCTTTCTTTCCATGGAAGATAGGAACCTGACTGATCTGGATAGCCAGCTGAGGGTGGACTACTGGTGACAACTTTTGTATATCCCAGTTGCCTTCAAACCATAACTCTTTCACCATCAAGTGATCATTATGAACCTCAGTTCTGTCAGCCAAAGGTTTGTGTCCAAACCAGGTATCATGCCAGAAGGAGATATTACCTGCCCCAATCTTCCAGCGTTTGTGGTGTTCTGCCATCATCTTCCCTTGATGCAACCTTCTTGAAATTGGTGAGCTAAGATTATGCTGGAGCCAACTACCATACTTATCCTGCATGACTTTCTACCACAGACAGCTTCTTGATCTAAATTGCCACCAGATTTTCATAGTGATTCAATGTGTCTTGCAAGCTTCTCAAATTCAAACCCCCTTCTTCATAAGGGTAACATAATGTAGACCATGATCTTTATTACATAACCTTTCTCCTTCTGTGTCTCCACACAGAAAACCTACAAATAGCCTCTCAAGTTGCAAAAGAACTGAGTTAGGGGGATTACAAGCTTGAAGAAGGTAACAAGGAATGGAGTTAAGCACATGCTGTATCAATGTCATCTTCCCTCCAGTTGATAACAACTTGGAACTCCAATCCCAAAGTCCGCTCTTTCGATCTGCCATGACTTCTTTTCTTTCTATTTCTCTTCTTTCCCGCCCTACTATAATAGGTATAGGGACGAGCTTCCATCAAGCCTTGGTCACACGGTCCTTCTTAGAGAAGAGATATGAGTTGAGTCAAACAAAAGAAAGAAAATGACACTAAGACAAGAAAGAAGCTAGAGAAGTCGCATAAGTCAGATAGATAGGTTGATAGAGGCAAAGGAAGCATCAAATAAAGGTTATGTTCACTCACTTTTCATTATCGTATTAGAAGTAATGGATTCATTCGTGGATTCATTTATGAATTTGTGAAATTCATTAGAAGAGGTTATGTAAGAAATTACTAGCATGAAAGCATTCACTCGTAATAGCGTAAAGGCAGAGCGCATTCAAGTAGAAAAGTAGCAGCTAGAGAAGAAATGCGTAAAGAGAAGGCAAGGGGCGGATCGCGTGCGTAAATGTTGAATCTGGAATTTGTTGCATCTGTCTTGGTGTTCAGTCTACTAAATGCATTGTATGCCTGGGCAACTGCATTGATCCCATTCATTCCTACTGCACCTCTTTCGCCTTTAGTCTTGCTTGCGTTTGCGTGGGTTGAACGACTTTCTCCCACTCAGCGTACTTTGTTATGTCTTTCAATCAGATTTCAAGCTTATGACTAACCGAGGTTACGAAGTAAGTAAACAAATAATCTCGTATAATAAGGTAGTGATTCAAATAAAATGCACATATATGAAAGACCACTTTTCTTTTTCATGGATGTTCGTTAAGACAAAAAACATGGAAGTATCAAAATGCAGCTATATAAGATAACGACTTTTGAATCAAGCGTAATGTCACTTCCAGAAAAGGAAGAATGCTCAACTACTGCTAAAGGAGAAAGCACCAACCACGTAATGAGCGTAGAATTTTGCATCAGTCAATGCCAGTATGAAAGGCAGAACATAGTTTAGGAGAGTCCCAGTTCATTCGCTAGAAAAAAGCAAGCAATTCTTCCGCTATCGGTGATGTCTTTCTTTTTCCCTTAGAAATATAGATCGAATAATAGAATCGTCCATGCCTTAGGAATTTTTCTGTATTGTATGCTTGATCTTTGATAGTAATGGAATGAGAGAGAGGTGAAAGAAGAAAGAGCAGTATTTGTTTATCAATTCTCCCGGCGGATCAGTATCACCTGGAATCGGTATTTACGATGCTATGCAATGGTTAAACCCAGATTTCAATACAATAGTCTAGGATTAGCTGCTTCAATGGGATCTAATATCCTCGTCTACAGTTATGTAATAAACAAAACCTCACACTTGCCGCCAATGAGGTTTTGATTTGAGAGAAAAAAGAGGACTATGCCTTCGCCATATGAAATATGAGCACTAAGTAATAATAGCATGGTTTCATTCGATATGAGAAAGATTTTTCTTGTTTTTGAAAACATTTGATTATGTATCGAAAGAGTAGTATGAGATAAAAGCAAGTTCCGATTTCATTAGAGAAATCCCTGATCTCTTCTTTGGGTTGTCTCGAGTTCGCGAAACGTTTCATGACGGATGGGGCAGAAATAGATTGTTCGCCCGTCTCACTCTGCATGTCCCACAAATCCGTGGGCCCAAAGGCTGCCTCACTCCTTACTGGTTGCCGGTATATCATTACAGGTATCCTACCGTTTGATGGGTGCAAGTTACCCCGAACGTACACATGACAGAGACCACCATGGTCTAAACGATGGTTACGACACTATTTGCTTATGTGTATGCCTACAGGATTGACCCCTCTCCCCTTTGATTTGTGGCTACATTGGCCTGATGAAGGCTGTGTGGACCCTTATCGTATTGGGTAGTTAGGAATTATATCTCCCGGGTTCGTGAGCCTGGTGATTGGTCAGAAGACCAGTCTGTTCGTCTCGCCTACCCGGGTGCTGAGGAGATATTTGAGCTTTTGCTCAGAGATTGGGCCCATCTCGGGTATCTTCATTGGTATTGTAAGGTGTCAACCGAGTATTCCACCTCTTGTTGGGATCTTTGGAAGGTTCCTCTGGTTTGTTATTCTTTCTCTAGGTTTCACTCCCCGAAAGATCAGCTCGAAGAGTGCTCCCAGTGGTTCACCTATGGTTCCGCATTCAAATGTTGGGAACTGTATAGGAAGTGTAGAGTGCCTAGAGCACTTGTCTCTCTTGAGGATGAGGGGAAGCGAGCACAAGGACGCTGGTCATCTTGCAAACGGTCAGTAAACCTTCTGATATATAAGACTTTAGGTGTGGGTAAAGAATGCTTATTTGAGTGTGGGTTGGAAGATGCCTATACTCATTCGGCATGTTCAAAAGTGAATGAGTCGAGAACTAATATTGGACAGGGAAGAAAGGGGAAAGATTGACTGTAGAAACTATGGCACGAAAGGGAAATCCTATTTCAGTAAGACATGCTATGAATCGTAGTCCAGAGTCAAGTTGGTTTAGTGATTATTATTATGGTAAATTAGTGTATCAAGATGTCAATCTGAGATCTTATTTCGGTTTGATACGCCCACCTACGATCTCCACCTTTGGCTTTCGTCTAGGTAGGTGTCTCCTTCTACATTTTCCCAAAGGGACATTCATTCATTTCTTTCTACCTCTGCCCCGTGGACAGAAACCACGCGACTTTTCAAGACCCGGAAAGGAGAAGGGCCCGTGGTGGGCATTTGGGAAAGTAGGGTCGATCGGGTGTCTTCGCAAGGGTTCGGAGGAAGAACGAACCGACGTGAGAGGCCGGGAGGCTTTTGGGGGGGCAGAATGGGCGGGGGTCCCCAAGGGAAAATAAAAAAGAAATCCGGATTTGGCCAAAAAAAATGCAACGCTATGGATACCATGGATTGGGCCGATCACCATCAAGAAAGAATCATCCTTCAAATTCTAAAGAACTTCGGGTCAGCGGGGCATCTACGCATTCGAAATACGCCGGGCTTGTAAATTACATGGACTTCCTAATAGAAAATGACGACTCCCTCAGAAAAACAAAGTTATTCAAATTCTTTTTACCAAAGAAGTCCCGCTCTGACGTCCCGAAGACTCATCCACAAAAAAGGACCCTCCCCGAAGTGTACCCCTCCTTGAATTATTCGGTCATGCAATACTGGAGGAATACAAAGAACAAAATGAATTTCGACCCCGTCGTAGTTCTCAATCATTTCGTGGCACCGGGCCTGTCTGAACCATCAGGGATTCGGGGAGCGAAGCGGGGGCACCGAATACGCTCTCACATTGCTTTTTTTGTAGAAAGCTCGACCAACGAGAAAAATTGTTTGGCCCAAGCCAAAAAGAGGCCAAAAATAGCGGGAACAACAAAAACCACCATCTCGCTCTTTCCTTTCTTCGGTGCTACCTTTTTCTTTCCCAGGGATGGGGCTGGGTCTACCCAGTAGGGACGGGAACAACTCTGGAGTCAATTAAGCCAAAAATGTTGGAACCTCATGGGTAAGGATAAGGTCATGGAATTGATAGAGAAATGCAGGGAACCCGGTAGTACCGTAGAATTGATAAAGGGAATAGAGATGATGATAGAGATCATACTTAGAAATAGAATAATTCCGTACGGGTACAACTCTTATTTGAACGAAGTGAAAAAAATGTGATCCTTTTTGTCGGAGAGAACAAAGACGGAGACCTCCATTGAGTCGGTAAAGATCAAATCTATTTATCAAAGTGCTTCTCCGATTTCTCAAGACATCTCTTTTCAACCGAGGAACAAAAGAAGATCATTTCGTTCCATTTTGAGTCACATAGTCAAGGATATTTCCTCCAGGAGGACAAAAGGGGTGGAGGGGATATGCATTTGTTGTTCAGGTTGATCAAAAGGTGCAGAAATATCCCAAACTGAATGCGGAAAGTATGGAAAAACATCTCGTAATGTATTGGAACAGAAAATCGATTATGCTTTCGCGGAAGTATCTACTCGTTACGGAATCTCAGGTGTCAAGGTGTGGATCTCATATAGATAAAAAAGAGGGGGTTAGGGACGTGCCCTCTCCGAAACGTACTTTTTTTAGTCAATATCGTCAAGGCAGATGTAGTAGGGGTCGCGAACCGGACGGTACACAACGTCGGGAAGGTATGCCACCAAAAGGCTGCCGAGCTGGTAGATACCGGAGAACCACAGAAGTCCTTCCCCAAGAATTCCGAAGAGGGTCAGAGTTCTCGCGGATCTTCCTCTCCTGGGGAAACCCACAGAAGTGAGAATGGGAAGAGGAAAAGGAAATCCTACGAGTTCTCTTGCTCGTCTGTCTACGGGACAAATCCCATTTGAAATGGGGTGTGGTTGTCCCCCCGGCGGGGGCCGTCAGGGCCTCGGTTCAATCTTGTCGATTCCACTGGCCAAAGGGTAAGGTCAAGTGTTCTTAACTCTCAGTTCAGAGCATGTCTTTTTTCTGGTCCTTTACGAACAATGAACTAGTCCCTCCTCTACCCTCCGGCGGTTCTTTCCTTTTGGCTCGGCGGAGCAGGTCAAAGAGACATAGGGGGAAATGAAGGGGAAGTCCACGCAGCAAACCGAGGTCTCGCGTGTGCCGTACCACCTACGAATAATAGGTACACCCACCCCAGGCAGATTCCGTGAGCCGTGTAATAAGCGACCATTTTGCGTGGTTCGGGGGGCACGTCGAGTAAGCCGCCGGCGCCCGGCTGCGTCTTGACCCCTATCCAATTTTTGGGCCAATTCCCCCTTCGTACTACCAAAAAATGAGATTCTTACGGAATCAGAGTTTGCTGCTCCAACCATTACAAAACTCATACCTATTCTATTTAGTACTTCAGGTGCTTCTGTAGCGTATAATGTCAATCCCGTAGTGGATCAATTCCAACAAGCCTTTCAATCGAAGCTTTGATCGATCAAGTTGGTTCATCGATCAAGTTTTGAATGACTTTCTAGTCAGATCGTTCCTGCGTTTCAGATATTCAGTCTCATTCGAAGCTTTAGACAAGGGTGCTATTGAGATATTGGGCCCTTATGGTATCTCGTACACATTCTGATGATTGGTCGAGCGAATAAGTCAACTTCAAAGTGGATCTGTTGTGTGAAGAGTGTGTTATGAACCGTGGCCACCTGCCTGGTTTGGTTGGTGGGGGTGACTCCTCTGTTGTGGGAAAATGGGAAACCCGACTCTACGAACTCGAGGAAAGTCCGCACAGCTGTAGTAGGGGTGTTAAGACCGGAGCTTTTAGTAGTGCTAGTAGGAATGCAAGTGAATGAATCCCATCCCCGGGGTAAGCGAGGGCGGGAGAATTCCTTGGGTCCCGGTGTCACGTGACCCCCTCCTTCTCCATTTCTACAGAGGAACCGGCAGGTAGTGGGGGCTTGCTGTCTACTTTGCGAGCCTTCACTGTGGGAATTCCCTTCTTTTCAAATGTCCGTCCACGAGGCAGTAAAAAGAAAGAGAGAAAGGGCGGCTAGGAAGCTAGAGTCGTTGCGGTTGTATGCCACGAGGTCCCTATGGACAAGGGGATAGGTGAATCATCGTTTTTGGGCACAGGCAACCCTCTACCATCCATCCTATTGCATTCCATCATCTCATATTGTACTCACGACTTGAATAATGTGGTAGTTCGAGGAGAGAGCTTCATTTTGATATTGATAGGGATCCCCATTCATTCATGAACTGCCCGTCTCCCCAGATTTCTTGTCCCGGGTCTAGGGAGCGCAATTGCTAGAGCACGGGAGAATGAAGAGTAATGATTTCAGCAAGAGCAGCCGGACGGACTCCCCGGGGAGTCGGGGGACTGCCCTCCATCTTATATTTCTCGATTCAAATTGAGGTATGGGGTCCGAGCGAGACTCTAGGATCTCCTGTAAAACCCCATGATGTGGTAAAGGGAGGATATTAGTGGAAGCAGTGAGTAGAGATTCCCCTACGGAGAGCCGGATGAGGGGAGACCCTCACGTCCGGTTCAGAGGGCGGGGATATCCCGACCCTACTATCATTATGCCTTTGCAATGTTACTTGGTTCAACTCTATTTGTGACCTTTTATTGTATGTGGGACTCTCGGTATTCTTGGGTAGATAATCGATCGTCTTTCATTTTGATAGTGAGTAGTTTTTTTAAGGATAAGTCTTTTCAAGAATAATCGAGCGAAATGGACGGCCAGGATGACTTGGTAAGCAAGCAACCGTAGGCGATAACTCTCAGTTATTTCTCTTCTTTTTTCTTCTTTTCTTTTTTTCCGTTGGGAGAAAGAAATTGCGTCATCGAGCACGCTACACGCATTTTCTACCATCCAAAAGTGTCTCCCCTCCCCCTGTGTCTACTACTTCCTTGCCTCCTACTGCTTCCTCCATCCAACGTTTCTGGGGATTTGAGTTTGCTCTGTTCCAGGAAGGTCAGGCCCAGAGATAGGATATTCCCCCCTTTCGCCCCCGAGGGGTTGGTTTGGCTAAAGCAAGAAGGCGCGTCTGGCCCTATGTATACAGTCAACCTCAGCCTACTCCTATGTATGGCCAACCATCCACCTCGATGTTCAACCAGCAACTCCAACCACTGCAGAAGTTTCTGATCCCACAACAGCAAGAATCCATTAGTCAAGGTAGGTGGCCTCGTGGGGAATTGACCGACCTAGGGCCTCAGCCGGAAATCACTGCCAGGAAAATGAAGAACAACGCTATTTCATTCCTCAACAACATGGCTAACAAGTTTGTTGGCAAGGATGTGGAGTGCAAGAAACCTACTGGGGATGAAGTGGCCCTCCAGAGGGATGAAGTGACTCGACTGTATGGGAGAGGGATTGACAATCATCTCCTTGCTAGTGACTACTCAGCTGCCTCCTTTCTCCTTGAAGTCTTTCCTTCCTAGCCCCTATCTCACTTGTGCTATACCGGAAATCCAAGAAGAGTGGACTTTGATGTATGAAAAGGTCAAGTCCTTACTCTCTTCCTCATATACCTATTTGAAAGTCAGGAATAGCAGACTTGTTCACCTATTTCCTTACTAGAGCAGATACTTGAGGACATAATGCTTCCCGTGTTACTGTTGTGTGAAAGGATAAGCGGTAGTGCCCCATACCCGTGATGCACTTCCTTGCTTTCAGGTATATCTCCAGATAGATATGTTTTTCTCTCTTGTTTAGTGCTTTACACTCTTTCCTCTCAAACGGTGAGGCCTTAGATGCATTTGTCCCATCCCATAGTGAAACTCCCTAACCTGATTCTGAAACTAAACGAAGAAGAACTCCTAAACCAAAACCTGCTGAAAAGACACCTGCGACTGCAGCTACTTACTTGGCTTTCATCCCTTATTCCTTATACTTATTCTTGAGGTTGAACTTGGCATAGATGCCAGGGCCTTGTTCTGACTTCCGAGACTCATCTATCCTATTACTGACACAATTCCCTACTTGGAGTGAGAATCCCTTTATCCCGAAGCAGCGGCAGAAGCTGAACCCGGTTTGATCTCTGACCTTTGCTCATATCCCAGAGTCGTCTGCAGTGAGTTTCTCACTCGAATATGAAAAAATCAACAAAGGGAACCTTCTCTTGACCTTGAGTGGCTTTACTGACACTACTGGGGACGTGAGAGTCTTTCCCCTCAATTGTCGGGGGCTATTATCCCATCACTAGCTCATGACTCACTCCCTTACTTTCAGATAACTCTCCCAGTTATAGATAGATAGTCAAAAGGGGATTTTTGACTCATAGGATTTCTGGATACTCATTAATGCCTCACTCCCTTCTTCTACTTCTGACATTCTACTTGAAAGTCTGATATCTGATAAACGCTTGAATGTCTTAGTTCACATACTCTACGGGATTTCTTCTTTACTAGAACTCTTTTCTCATGACGTGGTTGGGAACTTTGTGTCATCTGTTCGTTTCGATTCAAACATTTGAACTTCGGACTGACCTAGTATTGTAGGGAAAGCAGAAGCTGAACATACTTCTATAATTAAGGTACTTTCTGACTTAGAGTGAGAATACTCTTTATATGGCACTTATCCCATCCGAGTACTGACTTTCAAGTCTTAGCTTAATAAGACTCAACTGAGAATATGCTTTCTATAGCTATCGCACTTATCCCATACTACCAAACCTGATTTGGCCAACTAATTGAGCTAACTTCTTTTCAACTACAACTGATTCTGAGACTAAACCATAGAATCTAATGAAGAAGTTGATTCCCTTGTGAAACTTCAAATTCTTGACTGACTTGAGACACTGCAACTACAGCTACTTTAGCTGCAGCTACCTTCTTATAAGGCACTTCTCTCTCTTGATTCTATTCCCACAATTCTTCATAAACCCGTGGAGCGGAATATCCAATAGTTCAGGTACAAACCTATGGGGCATCTTTTCCCCTGACAGCAACAACTCATAAAACAACTGGACAAGCTACTTGAGGCAAGACAACAGATAGAGTCCAGTCCCTACCTAGCTTTCAGGTAAACTATCCCAGATAAGAGAACTGACTTCTATAGTTCCGGTACTTACTGCACTTAGTAGAGTAGAAACATAACTTAGAGTGATATACGGAAAGAAAGCAGCTAGCTTAAAAGAAGGGGATTGAATCAGAATAGGCTGCACATTGAACTAACAGGTGGGACACCTAAAACAATTACTGCTACTTACTTCACTTTCTTCCCAGACAGAATTGGAACTTTTCATCAATCATGAGAATCTGCTGACGAATTTTGCCTTACCTCAAGAAAACTGGACAACTCAAACAATTACTGCTACTGACTTTGCTTGATTCCCCAATAAAATAGATCAAAAAGTGTCCTCTGATAATCAATCATGAGAATCAATCACTTTAGCTCATATCCCACCTGATGACAGAAAGAACCTGACCTTGTTCTCCTATATAAGGCACTTCCTTGAGAGAAGGTATATCTCGTTCCCTCTCTTGCTTTAACTTTCTTCTATTCCTGACTTCAAAACCTAAGCACCTTAGCCACTTGGCTACGGTTACCTGGAAATTCAGTGAGATACCTTCTAGTTATAGAAGTCCTTACTTCACTTTCTTCCTGACTAAATAATCAATCAATTTCGTTAAAGACTAGTTAGTGTTCTACTTCTTTCACTGAGAAGAATGAAACATCCCTTACTAAACAGAGTAGCAGATTCCTTACATCTACTACAGCAAGTTCCTTATCCCCACCTATTCCTGAGACTTTTCATCAATCATGCGAATCAGCTGCTTTATAAAGTGGGATAGAAAAAGATATAAGCTTGAGTCACTCATTCCTAGTTGAAACCTTGTGATACTTATTCATTCTAACTAACTTTACTGAAACTGCCATGAGAATGAGACTCAACAGCAAAGCAAGGAGAAAGAGCAGCAGCTACCTTGTGACTATTGATTTAGTAGCCAGAATCATTCCTAATCGGCCGGGAGCGCTAAGGCTTTCACGAGAGGTGACGGACCAGCGAATCGGGAAAGTAATCTGACTCGTTCCTACAGCCTTTCTACTATAAGATATTGGAATTTAGGGGTTGTTACCAGCACTATAAGGAAAGGGGGCAGTCAGGTTTCCAACATTTCTTCTTTTGCCCCGGTACTAGATTGATAGGGATTGGGGCAGTAACCAACCCCAATGGAACAGAAGGAGGCCAGCTAAGCTCAATTCCTGGTAGGGAAGAGTCAGTCCAGTCAGAATAATCAAAAGAATAATAGGGGTGCTTACCTTCTGCCCTTTTTTTTCCTTTCCAGGTCTGTTTCTTCCTCGTGCTCTCCCTCATCTTGGAGCGAGAGGGAGACCGAAACCTGGAAGACCTCATACTTTTCCATGCATGGGGCCTTCTCATTATCTTCAACATACTGATGTTGATTGGTCTCGTGCATGCCCTTCTTGTGGAACCCATCAAAGGAGGCACCAACTGACGAAGAGTACTAAGCTGAAGAATAAGAGGAAGAAGGGGAAAGGAGACAGCAGGCGTGACAAGAGGAATAAGGTTCATACTGTGGTTGTTTTGGAGGGGGTCCAAATTCCAGGTCGGGATGATATTCTGGGTGGGGAAGAGTTTTAGGCCCCGGGGGGATGAGGATGATACACTGAGGTCATGTACAAGAACCTTAATAGTTCTCTTTCCCCTCTATCCCTAGAGGAGCCGTATGAGGCGGAAGCTCCACGTACGGTTTTGAAGCCGAGCCTTTCCAGCAATGGGGCCTAGGGACCGATATGATGATTGGTTTAGGTAGGGAGGCCGACCTACTATGGGCAGCTCTAGGTCTCTGTGCGTGATATTTTTGTTCATTGGACTCACCCAAATGTCAAAGGGAAAAATAGCATGTAACAAGAATGAGGCGAGGGGGGATTCCCTACTGCGAGAGGGAGGCCTCGCGAGCCGGGCTTTTCGAGATGAGGCCTTTTGATGAAGCCAAGTCAATTTCGGGCAACCAAACCCTACAACTGATGAGAAGGACCGCAGAAGCGTGTACGTTGTCACATTCCCTGCCTTCCAAAGGTGCCTATAGGATGGGCCAGACGCCGCAAAGCGAGGACCTGTGAGCGGATTCTCCACCGGCAGGGGGATAGGAGACGGCCATCTCGAGGAAGATCACGACCTAGAGGCAAGACCGGCGAGACCCCGAAAGGAAGATTGGGAGTCAGAGGATCCATAGTACCTGCAGCCTCTCGGACTGAATATTCATCATTTTGGAGGGGGAAAGGGATCTCTTTTCTGCAACGGAAAAAGATCAGTGGAGCAGATTTGACTCGACACAACCAGAAGATACATCCAATACCAATGATCTCTACCTTGACTCCTTGAATCATACTTTTTGACGGGGTTTTTGTCCTTTTTCTTATTATGAATTTTTTGGAATTCGGGCTGACGGGGTCAAAAATCAAGAAAAGTGTCATGATGAGTTTCTGTCGATTATTTCCAAAATCGAATTTGTCTTTCTTCTTCAGTAATGAACATGACTTTTTATCTTCCGTTTTACGCTTACGCTAGAGGAAAAAAAATGTTCTTGGTGGATGCAGGACTTGGTACTCCCAGAATTTGTATGCAAGATGAGCCCATAGGAGTGCCAATCAACTGAGCCACCAGGTTTGAAAATAAGGTGGGATTCCAGGATGAGAAATCAGTGATCAAAGAGCGAACAACCACCAGATTTCATGATTTTTTTGGATCCCTGGATGTAGTGGCTGGTGAACCGCTTCTTCTTCCACGAAAATTCAGATTTTTCCGAGCTTGGCGAGAAATGGAACTGAAAAAGATTTTGCGAACGAACAAAAAGGTCAAAGATTTCCCCTTAATAAAGTCAAAGGGGGTTATTCAGTAGCAATCGCAGGTTTCATTACTTTTCTTCCATTCCGTTCTCTCTCAAAAAAAGGAGGGAGAATGATCGATTCACCATTGATAGCCTCAGATAAGGCAAAATCTTGTGGTGTTATTGGAAGATCTAACTCGGCAGGGGGGTTACGGAGTCATTGCCATAAACAATCTCCGTGTCCCCTGGAGCATGGCCAGGAAGATCCCCCAGGATCCCTGGAGGTCGTTCCCGATACCGAAAAGCCATACTGACTCCATATGCATGAATCTCTCTATATCCATAGTAGATTTAGTAAACTCGTAACAAACTATAGGAGGTGGGAGGAGTCAGCGGGACGCTGTAGTCTGACGACACCTATACATATCACTTGACATAAGGGAAGTCTTGCTCCATTCATTGATGACATTTCAAACATCGTCTCTACCATACGCACCATTAAGCACAACTACCTCCGAAAAAGTCATGCGACCGGAGATATGATGAGGGAACGAATAATGCCCATCTGATAAGGGCATGGCGCACTAACCTCTGGCAAGGTGATCCAAAACTCTATGGGATATGGGCGTATGCCCGATGGTGTGTGAGCAAGTAACCAATGGTGTAACCATCTTCTACTCTTCGACACTCCGAGAGTAGAATAGACACGGCAGCCCGCTCCCCGCAATCTATAAATGCGGAGTTCTGAAGATGGACTCCAGAGAAAGGGAATGCTGGGACAAACCCACTACATGCTTGCTTTTACTGCTATATCGGGAGTGACTCCACGTATTGCTTGACGTAAAATAGATAGTGGATTTGTTTCTGTCTTTTGTTGAATCCTTTTCACAGCTCGATAGATAATTTTATAAGCCAATGATTTTTTTGTGTGTTTCAGAAT